>OW121765.1:4173497-5415497 GCA_933228765.1 Miltochrista miniata
GCCGCTAACTACCGTTCCCGCATCCAAAAACTTATGCCGGGAATGAAAACTACCTTATTATTCCTGAACAATCAATCCCTATACCAAATTACAACCAGATCCGTTCAGTTGTTAGACAGTTTTCTATAGATACTTGCAAACTTTCGCATTAAGTAATATTAATAGCAAGGATTTGCTATTATTAAAAAGTTTTATGTTTTCAGAGGTCATCCTGCTGATACTTGTCATTGCCAGCTTGACATATCTCTCATTTTTATACTGCATCAGTATATACATTAGTGAGAAAAGCGCAGTAACAACTGCAATCATCTTGATACTAATATTCGGTGAGTGAACATTAAAGCATCTACATGGTTGTTTTCCGGCTTTCCAACAGCAGTGACGTTTGTACTACGGTCTCGGTCCCGCTAACTAAGGACAATGAATCTCATGATATAATTTAACAAACATTAAAATTTGTGAATCACATAAATATTTGAATGATGACCCGGAATGATGACCCGGTCAATCTATCTCGCTGTATCCCAGTAGTACCATTGGGTAGTTCCATGATGGAACTACTGGGATTTTTTTATCCCAGTAGTTCCATGGAACTGCTATCAAAATCTAATACACTATACATGATTAAGCAAACAGGGCAGTTTTACACCCAACTCGGGTACTCTGATGAAGAAGTACTTGCCTCTCTCTTCATACACCTTCTATGACGTAAACAAATACATGGAAGATACTTTGAAAATTTTAATTGTATGGCGTTCTCTAATAGATACTGAAGCCGAAAATGTAATTTACATTTTTCATGTCTGTCTGTCTGTCTGTATCCCGAATAAGTATCACACCGAAACTTGAATCGTTTGAATGAATCTTGGTACGATCTAAGCTTATGATCCGAGAAAGGTTCTAGGATACTATTGATCCCGATATTTTGCGCGGTTTCTTTGGGAGAGGGGATAAAAGACAAAATATTTTTTCAGTTGTAATTTCTTAACGCGTGATCCGATATCAAATATTTTTTTAAGTGTTGGAATGGGAGTACTTTAAGGATTGTTTCACATAACATTCAATGTTGAGGGTTTTGTAGTTCCGGAATTAGAGCCATCTCAACTTTGTGAGGGTAAATCTAAACTGGCATGTTGGCTTAATATAAAATCATTTCATTCTTTTTATGTTCCTAATGCACTGTAATTTTTTTGATCCAAAATGTTAATTTTTTATCCTTTTATTGACTTAATATAGCAAAAGCATTGAAATTTTCAATCGAAAAATCACCTGTCAAAATATCAGATATTTTTAAAAAATTGGTGGGCTTTTTGTTACTTAAAATCTCTTCTTCCTAGAGATGTAAAAATATATATACATTACAGTGGTAAATTTACTCAGAAAATGCAAAAGAACTCCAATCATATTTTTCTATTAGGGTTCCGTACCTAAAGGGTAAAGAACGGGACCCAATTCATGAGACTTCGCTGTCCGTCTGTCTGTCTGTCTGCCTGTCCGTCACGAGGCTGTATCCCATGAACGGTGACAGCTAGAGAGTTGAAATTTTCACAGATTATGTGTTTTTGTTGCCGCTATAACAACAAATATTAAAAATAAAAACATAATAATATTTAAGGGGGGCTCCCATACAACAAACGTGTTTTTTCGCTATTTTATCTTATATATTAGGTAATAAGGTATCCTTCTCTATTTAAATACGTTAGTTGGCTTGAACATATCATCAAGATTATTAATTCTCTTTACACCATGCAAATTAAATGGATTGAACATTAAACGGGTCACATACTAACTTATTTTTCGACTTTCATTGTACATATTTTTTGTTTAAACGTGAACAACGCTTTCAGCAGATTACTTTAGGTAGGTGTAATATTTCTAAGATAGCAATTTCATAGGAAATAGTAAACAAAGAGCCCTTATTTCAGATTTTTCTCCAGTAATTCCTTTACGTACAAACACACAATTCAATAAATGCACCCATGTTGTAGACGTATCGTCTTTATAATGTCATCATTCAAATGTCATCAATATTCTGAAAAAGAAATTAAACATAGAGTTCTCAAACTGATTTGGAAACACATACTGTAACTACCGAGGAGGATTTGTATGAGGATATAACAGGATAGTTAACAACAGAGCAACGCGAACTGTCTAACGGCACGCGTTGCTCTGTGGTTAACAAACACCACAGCAGAGCAATACTTGTTTTATAATATACTAGCGGACGTCACGCGGTTTCACCAGCGTAGTTCCCGTTCCTGTGGGAATACGGGAATAAAATATAGCCTATGTTCACCGCAAAGAGTGTAGCTTCCCAACAGTGAAAGAATTTTTCAAATCGGTCCAGTAGTTCGGGAGCCCATTCGTTACAAACAAACAAACAAAAAAACTAATCTTTCCTCTTTATAATATTAGTATAGATGTAGGTAGTGATATTAGGTACTATGGGAAACCAGTACACGCTTGCTTGAAATACTCACAGAATATCGAGCAGCGTAGTTTCATAAAAAAATAAATAATTAAAACACTATGAACATTTACTGGGACATCCTTCCGAGGGCTAACCCGGGGCTCCCAACCGTAGGATGTTGGACATTACGTGAGGATTTTTAGTCGGTAGGAGTTCGGCATAGCATCCATGAAGGATTTTCACTCACGTTTAAGAACAAAAAGTAAGTAGATGAATTTCGCGTGAAGTCCCGAGTTCTATAAGTATGAGAAAAAATAAAATAAAAAACCGGCCAAGTGCGAGTTGGACTCGCCCATGAAGGGTTTCGTAGCAGCAAGTAACATAATATAAAAGTTCTTATAGTTCGTTGTAAATTTGATTGATGTTTTCACACGTTCGCTGTGGTAGTGATTTTTCTAACCGAAAATTGCGGCTTATGACGGATTAAAAAAAACGGGATATAATAAACCGAGCCTCAAAAGTCATCCCAAAGGTGAGAACAGTACTCGACGCAGGGACGAATCTGCGTCTTGTACAGTAAACATCTCTGATGTGGCGTGAAATACCGTCTCACCTTATTCAGGATTCCCAGTTTCCGCGAGGCCAGACCAATACAGCTCTCTATGTAGTTTTTGTGATTGAGCTCACGCCGGACGTCTATACCGAGGATCTCCAGGTTGTCCTTTAGTGGAATTGTAATGCTCTGAAGAGAGGGCAGGGGTAGGAATGGAGACTTCTTAGCTGTAAACGCACACGCCTGTGTTTTTCTGGCATTGAACACGACCAGGTTGTCTGAACCCCATTGGGCAATGCGGCCCAGGTCCAGATCGAGATCCGCCACGAGTTGTCGTCCCTTCTCATCCACGTCGCCTCGCCCTGCCGCTGGACGGCCAGAATAGCTCCCATGAAGAGTACTGTCATCCGCATAACAATGAATGCACCCGAGGGACAGCATGTCATTGATATGCAGAAGAAAGAGAGTTGGGGACAATACCGATCCCTGTGGTACTCCGGCATTTACTTGAAAAAAAAAGGAAGCCTGACCATCACAGAGGACCCGAATCCGTCGCCCGTTCAGGAAGCTGGCCAACCAGCGGCACAACTGATGCGATAAACCATATGACGGCAGCTTGGAAAGAAGCGACGCATGCCATACCCTATCAAAGGCTTTTGCGATGTCTAGGCCAATAGCCAGAGATTCGCCGTGCCTTTCCATAGCCTCACCCCAGGTGTGCGTTATGTACGCTAGGAGGTCACCCGTTGATCGTTCCGGCCTAAAGCCATATTGGCGATCGTTAATTAACGAGTGATCCTCCAGATAGCGCATGAGCTGTTTGTTGATGATTAGCTCGAACATCTTGCAGATGACGGTGGTTACGGCTATGGGGCGATAGTAGGCTGGATCCGACCGATCCCCTTTCTTGGGGATCGGTTGGACATTCGCCTCCTTCCAAGCCTCCGGCACTTCTCCCGACGAATACGAAAGGCGATACAGGCGTGTTAGCGTTGGAGACAATTCAGCTGCACAATTCCTCAGCACCACGGCTGGAATGCCATCAGGACCACTGGCTTTCCGCGTGTCGAGTTCGAGTGACCGTAGCACCGCCCGCACATCGCACTGCCGGATTACAATTTCCGGCATTGTGGTTCCACAGTTGGCGATAGTGGGAGGTTGCTTGCCACAGTCATCGACCCGGGAATTAGCCGCAAAGAGCTTGGCCAGCATTTTCGCTTTCTCTTGGGCCTTGTGAGCCAGTGATCCGTCAGGATAGCGCAGCGGCGGCAGCGAGGACTTGCAAAAGTTGGCCTGCACGGCTTTGGCCAGTTGCCAGTATCCACGGCTGCCCGTCGGATGTGACGTGAGCTCCTGACCAAGCCGCATGACGCGCTGGGCGTCCGCTCTCTTGAAGGCTCTCTTGCTGGACCTAGTGGCTCTGTTGTACGCTGCCTTGAGGCGGGCCACATTCGGGTCGCGCACAGCTCGAGCCCTGATCCAGGCGCGGTAAGCCGCCTGTTTTTGTTGAACAGCTACGGCACACTCACGCCCGAACCAGCGGCGGGCTTTGCGGATGCTGGCGACATCAGTGTATGGAATGTAGTATTCCATACCTAATGTGATTTCACCAGCAACCGCAGAGGCGCTTTCCGATGAAGCCCTCCCTGCAAAGCAGCGCTGACTCCACGGGACGGAAAGTATTCTCGTAGTCCGTCCCAGTCTGCTGACGAGTAGTGCCACAGTCGTCGCGTCACCTCTACTGCCCTTGCAGGGGACGGTACCTGCAGGCGGGCACGCACAACACAGTGGTCGGATGTACCCAGTGGGGCGCTAACCGTCACACTGTACTGCGCTGGATTACTCGTCAGCAGTAAGTCCAGCAGGGCGGGTTCATGGTCTGACCTGTCCGGTATGCGCGTAATCCCGCGTACCACCTGGGTCAGACCATGGGAGAGTGCGAACGCGTGGGTGGCCCGTCCCGCAGGATCTGTCTTGAGGGACCCCAACCACTCAATGTGGTGACCATTGAAGTCCCCCAGAAAAACCAACTCGGCGTTCGGGAACCGTACCTGCGCGTCATCAGCCCCTTCGCTGAGGTGCTGATACAGCCTCATCATCTCAGCTGTCCCTGTGTGGGATCGATAGACACACGTAGATCTGACTCATGGAGCCGTGATCTACGTGCAGCCAAAGGACGGAGAGGGAAGGGTCCTCAAGGCAGCGCAGCCGGCGACAGCAAACATCCGCCCTAACGAACGCGCACACCCCGGCTTTTTCTCGAAATAGTTCCTCGATGATATAGCCGGGGTAACTAAGGTACGACTGATCGGCAGGGCGGAGTATTTGCGTCTCCGTTAGGAACATCACAGCTGGCCGTGCCGTCTCTAGATGGTGATGGACGACGTTGAGGTTGGCATGGAGTCCGCGGATGTTGGCGAACTCCACCTCAAACAGTACGTTACTGGGAGTAGTAGCGGCCGCTGTGGTACCTGATTTCCTTTTTTGCACTGCCATGATTGCTGGGAAAGGGAGACGTGAAGACGGAGTGACATTTGCTGCAGCAGTGAGTGACAAGGCGTAGGGGCTAGCTTCATCTATGACTGTGTGGTGAGACGGAAGCCGACCCGCCGGACGGAAGGGCCCCCGTACCCCCCCGAGTGTGGTCGCCGGGTCCCAGTCCGGTCACCATCCGGCACGACGAACCACATCGGGATTATGCGCGGCCTGGTGGGGCAGCCTCCCAGGGTGGTTAGTCCCAGTTGAGCCCCTATACTATGCCGCGGGCGGCCAGCGGTAACACCGTTTCTACGGGTCTCCCTGGCCGGCGGGTCGACCCCCGTCAGCCACACTAGAATCCGCTTAGCGCCTACTGGTCCCCCCCTGCTGCATCAAACATCGCCCCGGGCCCGGCTGTGCAGCTGCTGAACCCCGAACGCAACCCAACCGGGGCTGGGTTACTTGGGGGGCTTTTCACAGCTGCACGGTGGTACCCCCCCGGACCAACACTTTGTACCACCTGGCACCCACATGGGAGCCTAGGCCACCATGTGGGTACCTAAATTCGCGGAGCCTCGTTCGTTGGTTAACAGGTGCACCACGTGTAGGTGAGGTCGCTTGGGCCCCCGAAAAATTGGTGGTGGTGGGGCCCCTTACACCCAAAAGCTCTTTGCGCTCTCTCAACCGTAATGATGTCCGTTTTCACCACACCACCCCACACTGGTATGCAATAGCTGATGATCGATCGACGAAGCGTGAAGAACACCATTCTTATTGTTTCTGGGTTTGCGGAATTTCTCAGAGCCTTAAAAATATGAATCAGCTTCATGGTCCTTGTAGTGAGTGTTTTGGTCTGCTTGTCCCATCGCAGACCAGAGTCAATCTGTACACCCAGATACCGCACATTTTCGGTTCTTGTGATCTCTGAGCAGAGACACGGCTCTGCCGAACCATGGCAAGTGTAAGCAATTATGGAGAAAGAGATGTTTTTGGGCGCAATGCAAATGGAATAAAGCATGTCTTTTTAAAATTTAGGGTCAGGAGGTTTTTATTGAGCCATTCTGTTATATTCGTGAGTGCTCGTTCCGCATTGGTTTTGACTATTTACCACGTTGAACCCGAAATTATCAGTGCCGTATCATCGGCGTATGAATAAATGCTGGTATCAGGAAGGGACATGTTACACAGGTCATTTACATAAATTTGGAATAAAATTGGGCCCAAAATACTTCCCTGAGGGTCACCGTAGGACATTGTGACCTCGTCACTGTAATATTCGTTAATTTTGACTCGTTGAGTGCGATTGTGCAGGTTACTCTTAAAGATGTCGAGGGCGATCCCTCTCACACCCACGTGTTCCAGTTTAGAGATAAGTAAGGCAACAGAAACTGTGTCGAATGCTTTAGATAAGTCAAGAAAAACACCAAGGCACTTATTTTTCCTATCCAAATTTTGAGCAACTAATTGACTCAGATTCAGCACTGCATCTTCTGTAGACATACCTGAGCGAAAACCATACTGGTTTTTAGAAATAATTTTGTTTGAATCCAAAAAGTTCCTCAAC
Organism: Miltochrista miniata; assembly: GCA_933228765.1. Classification (NCBI taxonomy): domain Eukaryota; kingdom Metazoa; phylum Arthropoda; class Insecta; order Lepidoptera; family Erebidae; genus Miltochrista; species Miltochrista miniata. Next base: position 4,180,503 of record OW121765.1, read on the forward strand.
CGATTACCTAATACTCTTTCCAATAACTTAGATATAGTTGTTAAGATCGAAATGGGCCTATAATTATTGACACAGCCTCTGTCCACCCCCCTTGTGAATAGGATGGACTATCGCTTTTTTCAAAGCATCGGGCAAGATACCTTTTTTCAAACAAGTGTTAAATATGTATGTTAAATGCGGAGTCACGATGTTACGATTTTGTCTGAGAATTAGAGGTGAAATACCACCCCATCCCACTGCACTGTCACAAACTACAAGTCCTATGGAAAAATGTTTAATGACAAAGTTGTAGGAAATAAAAAAATCTGGGTTTTTTAAGTTTTTGACATACTTTTTGAGGTTATGTCATAAAAGTGTAAATCCAAAAGTTGTAGATTTTTTTTATTTCATACAACTTTGTCATTAAATATTTTTCCATAGGACTTGTAGTTTTGTCGGAAATAGAGAAAACCTCTTTTACCCCCTAAAACCCCAATTTTTTTCACTTCCCGACCTCAGATCGCCCGTAAATTATTTTTCCTGTTATTTTTGTCACATTCTCTTCCTTTTGCAGGTTTCATTCTACTACATTTTTCATCATTTTCAGAGCTATCTGCACTGGTCTATTTATTGATTTAGTAAATTACAATACACAATATCAAACGCCTCGAAACTTGTTACAGAACGAATGTCTATTCTTCAGCAGCAGTTAATTTCTTTTTTTTTTAAGCAACTTGGGCGACATCCGCATCCGCATGATTCTTGCGGGCGCGGATGTCAAAATTGATGCGGAAGTTCCGCATTTGCGGATGCGAATGCGAATATTCGCAACATCCCTGGTCTACACCATCTGAGCACAAATAATAATACTAATTTTGCATTGTACGTGCAACTAAGCATCCCTTTTTAAGGTTCCGCACGCAAAGGATAAAAACAGAACTTACTGAGACTCCTCTCCGTCGTGGATGACTCATGACTTATTTCCTGCCAAAATGTTATGTTCAAAGAGATTGTGTTATTCAATTTTCAGGCTTCATCTTGCCATTCATGAAGTCGGCCCGACTTACGGCGAGCGCTGACGGGGAAAAAGCGAGGAATGTCCTAGCACAAGCAAACGATTTAATGGAATATATTGCGACACCCAACACAATAAGCATGTGTATGATGTATGCTTCCAGAACTGCGTCAGCTAATGCTTTTTTTACCATAGGTAGGTAAATGCGTGACTATTTTGTACATAATACTAGCTGATTTCCGCGTGAATATTGATTAAGTAATACTAAAAACAAAAAAAACTGCAACTAAGGGGGGCTCCTTACAAACGTGACTTTTTTGCTATTTTATATATTAACTAGCTTCTGCCCGCGACTTCATACGCGAGATGACTTTAAGTAATAACCAAACGACTTACAGAAACTCTAAAGACAGAGCATGTAACACCATATTTTTGAACCCAGTAAATGAGGAATATGTGTTCAAACTGATTATGTCGCTTGCAAATACTGCAAGTGAGGGTTATGATTCAGTTTGTACAAAGATACTTAAAAGTTGTGCCAATGAGTTAGTGCGTGTATTAACATATTTAATTAACCGTTCTTTGGAATCTGGCACCTTTCCTAACAAATTAAAATACTCTGTTGTAAAACCTCTCTATAAGCGTGGCGACGTGACAAACGTTCACAACTATAGACCTATCACTATATTGCCAGTCGTGGCAAAACTATTCGAAAAAGTCATGCATGACAAAGTGACATCATTCTTCGAAAGGCATAATGTTATTTGTGAAAATCAATATGGTTTTCAAAGGAATAAGTCTACAAGAGATGCAGCATTCTTAATGGTAAATGACGTTTCAGAACACCAATAAAAATAATTATACAACAGCTCTATTCCTTGATATGACGCGCGCTTTCGATTTTGTGTCTCACAGTCAACTCCTTAACAAGTTGGAACAGTATGGTGTCAGGGGTCCAGCTCTTAATTGGCTACAAAGATACTTGGACAGTAGGCTGCAGTGTGTTGAGGTGACTCAATTAGACCGCAATAACTGTGTACGGGTGCATAGATCAAATTTCAGTTATAATAGATTTGGTGTACCCCAGGGTAGTCTTCTGGGTCCGTTGTTGTTCTTGGTCTACATTAATGACCTGCCAGAAATCACTCCCCGTAAGACCATTCTCTTTACTGATGATGTAGCAGTTATAGTGACCACACACAAAGATAGGACATTCAGCATAAAATGGACATTTGCAACACATTGACATTAATTACAAAATGGTTAAGTGATAATAACTTACAAATTAATTTATTAAAAACAAATATTATGAATTTCAATAATTTTAAAACTATGGACATGAATATTAATTATAACGGACAAACTATTCTGAATGCTACCAATGTGACATACCTAGGAATCATTATCTATATATATAAAAATCAATGCCACTTTTCGTTGTAATTTTATAACTCAAGAACGGGCTCATCTAACCAAACCAAATTTTAAGGCTTTGTTTGGACTATTTAGTAGATGGTTTATGTGAAGTTTGCTCAAAATCGGTCGAGCGGTTCTTCATTTATCACGCAAACGAAGTTGCGCGGGTCAGCTAGTAAATAATAAATTTCACTGGAAAGAACACATAGAGAAGGTTAGGAATAAAATTAAAGGTTTTTTATTTGCTCTCTATAAGCTTAGAAGTGTTGCAAGTAGACACACTGCGATAGTTGCTTATTTCTCCTATGTCGAGTCTGTGATACGGTATGTGTTGCTCCTTTGGGGTAATGGAACAAACATTGACAAGGTATTCATATCCCAAAAGAGATGTATCAGATCGATATGTAATATTGCGCCGGATGTGTCTTGCCGTCCTTACTTTAAATTACTGAAAATATTGACTTTGCCATGTCTATATATATTAGAGGTGGGCAAATTTGTTAAACAGCATCGAAATCTATTCAAGACGCTAGAGATAAGTCATGCAGGAGAACTATCCGAAATCCAAATAGGTTAGTCCTAAGTATGGTACCAAGAAGTAAAAGGATACAAAAAAAATGTCCTTTAATATGTGTATTAAAATATAGAATACCAAACTGTATAAAACAAGTAACATATAAAAGCTTTGTTAACTTCCTAAGTTACTGGCTGTCTCAGAAATCTTTCTATTCAGTGAATGAATTTATGACTTTTCAGGATCAATGAATAATTTTGTGACATATTTTGTGTATTATTGTTGTTGTATTTTTGTTTTATTTTTTGTTTATTGTAATAACATTCATTGTACCATATCAAACACATTGCATGCTGTTTTAAATGGCTAAATGGACCTGTTCTAGTTGTGAGAATACCTACTATAGTATTAGAATATCACTCTATGTACCTACTCCATTTATGCAATAAACGAATTTTTATTTGTTTTGATTGACTTTGACCTGTCCAATGCATAGGTCTTCTATTAAAACATAGGTCAAGCTGTATTATCATTTCCGCTGAACCGATTTTAATGAAACTCGTCATAAAATATACCTACAAAATCCGAATAGTTCAGTCATAATCAAGCTACTGAATTTTGCTCCAACCCCGAACAAATAAACAGACACGAAGAAAAACATTATATAGAGCAAGAGCCAGCGGCCCCCAGGCATTCGGTAAAGTATAAAAGCTGTAAGTTTCTCAATGTATGTCCCCAACACAGATAAGAACGAACCCCGTCTACGAAACTTGGGTCGCGGTGGCTTTCGCAGGTATCAGGTAGTTAAGGTGTGTAAAATTGTGTGCTAAATTTGTTAAAGTATAAAACTCAGTTTTTACATATTTTACTTATAATAATCCTAAAAGTCACCTTGTCGAAAGCCAGACACTTCGTACGGTTGCAACCCTCTGCCAGACACCCTTAAAGTATATTTCATTATTACTATACTTACGGTATAGTATAAAAGCTGCAATTTATATATGTTATTTGGAGAACTATCAAATGATGTTTTCTCAATAGCCAGACAGTTTCAGTAGTTCCTTAAAAAGTTAAAGTTAAAGTAAAAGTTAAAGTCTAATGTAGGTGCGAGCGCGAGGGATATTATGTGTCAGCGGGTGCGAGTGAAATACCGCGTTCGGTCCACTGCGACGTTTTACTGCGCATCAGCTGTCATTTATTGTGTACTAGATGATGCGCGCGGCTTCGCCCGCGTGAAAATCGTTACCCGTTCCCGCTTCCCGTGGGAACATTTTCCCGGGATGAAAAGTCTATGTGTTATTCCAGAATGTTGCTTACTGCAGTGACAGTTTACAGAACACTGAGTCCGCGGGGCCATGAGCGCTTTAATTTTTCCTTATTTTGGTTGCGTACCTAAAGGATAAAAATGGGACCCTATGGGCGAAGAAGAGGATACTGATAAGGACCAACCCACAGATTGGAGCAGCGGTGATGAGGACACTCAAGATATCGACGACCACGAGTCATAGAATATCTTCGAAATATTTTTCCATTAATTATTGTAGGTATTAGATTAATTATATTATTCCAATAACTATTATTAAAATAATTATTTAAGTATATTATTGGAGTGTTAATTTAATGATTCCTAAACACAAAAATTTTATAAAAGAATTTTCTAAACATTTATTCGTTGATTCTTAGTTATTGTTCATAGTGAATTTTCATAGTAAATCTAGAAAATAGTTCTCATTATCCTACTTCCTACTAATATTATAAATGTGAAAGTTTGTGAAGATGTTTGGATACTTGGATGTTTGTTACTCAATCACGCTCTAACGGCTGAACGGATTTGACTGAAATTTGGTACAGAGATAGCTTATAATCTGGAATAACACAGAGACTTTTCATCCCGGGAAAATGTTCCCACGGGAAGCGGGAACGGGTAACGATTTTCACGCGGGCGAAGCCGCGCGCATCATCTAGTACACTATTAATGACAGCTGATGCGCAATAAAACGTCGCAGTGGACCGAAAGCGGTATTTCACTCGCACCCGCTGCCACATAATATCCCTCGCGCTCGCACCTACATTAGACTTTAACTTTTACTTTAACTTTAACTTTTTAAGGAACTACTGAAACTGTCTGGCTATTGAGAAAACATCATTTGATAGTTCTCCAAATAACATATATAAATTGCAGCTTTTATACTATACCGTAAGTATAGTAATAATGAAATATACTTTAAGGGTGTCTGGCAGAGGGTTGCAACCGTACGAAGTGTCTGGCTTTCGACAAGGTGACTTTTAGGATTATTATAAGTAAAATATGTAAAAACTGAGTTTTATACTTTAACAAATTTAACACACAATTTTACACACCTTTACTACCTGATACCGGCGAAAGCCACCGCGACCCAAGTTTCATAGACGGGGTTCGTTCTTACCTGTGTTGGGGATATACATTGAGAAACTTACAGCTTTTATACTTTACCGAATGCCTGGGGGCCGCTGGCTCTTAGACTAATAGATTTGGACTCAGAAGCCCTAAGTTAGCCGATTACAGTTATTTTTTTTATTTATCTTGAATGTACCTCACAGCTATTTTTACAATTTTGTAATAGCAGAGAAGAGATAAGAGCAAAAAGTAGACGCTTGAAATACTTACAGAATATCAAGCTGTTTATTTTCATAAATTATAAATAATTAAAGTAAAACAAAATATTCATTTAAGGGGGGCTCCATACAATAAACGTGATTCTTTTGTCGCTTTTTGGTACGGAACTCTATGTGCGCGAGTCCGACTCGCACTTGACCGGTTTTTTCAAGTAGAGTAGTAATTTCAATAAAATACGATGCACGCCAAATTTCAAGTAGGTACGTCGGGCTAAGAAATCACGTTGTCCCATACAAAGATTTGACCTCCTTTTTTACCCTCTTGGAGGTGGAATTTCCAAAAATGGTGAAATCACTTTTAGTCAAATTTTAACAAACAACGCGCATTTTGCGCATGATGAATTTCACCATAGTGGCACTAACCGTATAAGCAACTTTTTAACATCGACTAGCTGACCCGCGCGACTTCGTTTGCGTCACATGAGAGTGAGAAAGAGAGAAGTATGGTATTAATATTTTAACTAATATAATGTTTCCCGTCGTATTTACTCCCGTCGCGCTTACTCTCGTGTCGTCGCGTCGCTTATATTCATTAGAACGTCTAACTTTCTATCTTTGAAAGTGACGAATATTCCATACAAACTTTTATCACTTGTTTTACCCTCTTAGTAGTTAAATTTTGAAAAATGCTGATACACGTGTTCATTTAATTCTTATAAGACACAGGTTCATGAAACTGACGGATTTTCATACAAACTTCCATCCCCTATTTTACCCCTTTAGTAGCAGAATTTCCAAAAATCCTTTCTTAGTGTACGCTTACATCATAAAATGCATCTACTGTCAAAATTTCAGGTTTGTAGGTACAGTGGCTTAGGCTCTGCGTCATCAGTCAGTCAGTCAGTCGGAACAAGTAATTCTATATGCATAGATAAAAAATTTATAACCCCAAATCTTACTCCCTGATTGGTAAAACTTTGCAAATCTACGATATACGTATATACACCCCATATTATTACACCATACGTTAGTGTTGCTATTAAGAGCCTACCAGACGCCAAATTGTTAAAAGAAGATAGAAGATATACCTTTTAGCGTGCAAGGAAGAGAGAGATGCGATCGGTTTTTGTGCGCTTTTAACGAAATAAATTAATTTTAAAAAAACTATAACCAATATGAAAAAAATACTCTAGTGCAAATGAAGATTTTACTATTGTCTTTCTTATAAATATTTTATTTAATAAAAACAACTTGTAACATACGAGATCTAGCTTAAAATTTCACGAAATCGAGGTATTTTCAACACAAAAATCTATCGAGGATTTTATCAGTAATCGTGATTCGAGCCTAGAGCGTTTTTAGTTCATGAACTGAAGTTGTCTGTGCTCAAATTTTAATTCAACAGACCTCGCGAGTCCTGAGATCTAGATCAAAGTAATAGTCTATTTGGCGTCATATGGACTCATTCTGGGAAGTAATGATATAAGTACGGCAAACTAAAGGAAAGTGCTCAACTTTAACAAAATACAATTTATTTGTCTTACGTTAACTGATTAATTGTAGACCATTGTTTTCAATACATAGCTGGATTCGAGACCTCAAGGGTCATACTGCAATCAATATTATTGATTCCGTTTAGAATATTCTCCAAAGAATCATTATGAGCATGATTTAAAATACGGAATAGTTACGATCTATTTTGCGACTTTGAACGAAACAAATTATGAAACAAAATTTAGGTACAGTCAGCTGCAGAGTAAAGTATACAGATAAATACGTAAAGATTATGGCCAACGTGACGAGTGCGTCACGTGGTCATTGCCCCGCGCAGCTCCCTTCCCCGCTGTCTCCACCTACCCATGTATCTATTATTTCAAATATTATGCACTTTGCATGTTTTAAATTATGGAATGTTTTCGGCATCAGGTCGAACCATATGCCAACAATAACTTACAAAAAGAACTTATTGAGCCGGTGAAAATACGAACCCGCATACTCAGGCGCCGGCCATCTAAAAGACAGCGCCTTATACGACTAGGCTATTGAAACAGTTGACAACGATGGTGAAATTTCTGATAGCTTTATTCATTTCATCTAACGGAGTTAATAACGACCGTATCTCATAGATTTTAAGGTTTAAAATCTATTACAAATACGTTTGATAATAGTTTTATTGTTTAAAATTTCCCTTGCCCTCTTATTTTACTAAAATGACATAAGTCTGGATTAAATTTAGAATACTTCTATTTGTTATATTGTAATTGAGGGTAATTTCATTATTACATTATAAATCGTCATCGTTACGTCCATGTGTGATATACTTACTCATCGTAATATTATTCAATTTGCTTAATTTTGAACCTGTGGTTTATTATTTACTGATAGTATGATTATATCAACAACTTTTTAAAGACTTAACTATTGATATCTGAATATGAAACAAGAATAACGAAAATAGTGCGATATATGGGTATAACCGGTAAGATTTACGTTATACACGATACATTAACTTTTGTTTTATTTTTGTGTATTTCAATTTTTTTTTACAGAGAAAAACTGTTCATACTTGAATAATAATGTGCGGCAAAGCAAGCGGTGGTGTAAGATGTGATCCTAAAGGCACTAAATTATATAAAGATAAATTGAGCAGACGTTTAACGCTAAAAACGGATTGATTTGAAATTATGCAAGAGATTAACACTAGGTATCTAAATAAAACTCTTACTGAAATTGTGTTCCGATTATTATTTTTGACATTTACTGTTTATAATATTGCATCAAATTTAAAAAGTTTGAATGTTTTAGGTTTCTGGGAATGAATGTAATAAGAGTACGCGAACTCTATAAGAACCCATAGGTAGAACAATATTGTTAAGGCTTTTCTCGAGTGTATGTATAAAATATGTTTTAGGTATATATTATATAAATATAGATAGATATGTATTTTATATATATATATATATATATATATATATATATATATATATATATATATATAGTAAGTATGTACTTATGTTTTTTGTATGTATACATTTTATGTTTATATGACTTAATAGATAATAATATTAAGTAATTATAATTTATAAATTTGAAGTCTTGTACCGTTTAGCTTTCACCGTATTTTTGAGCACCTACTCAAACTTATCTCTGCATCACCCAAAGGTTGACTGGTAGATAATGCCTTTTGGCATTAAGTCCGCCTTTGTACAATTAAAATTTGTGCATAAAGTTTAATAAATAAATAAAATAAATAAATGTCTTCAATGGGCCCAGGTGAGCTAATGGAAATAGTTGACCGCATCAGCAGCAAATCCAGAAGGTTATATTTACGTGATTTAGGATAATTCTTCGTAGCATTTGTCTCGATTCGTGTATAACTGGCTGGAGGTTCAATAAAACATAACAGTGTTTGACCGGCCGGCTTAAAGTTGAGACGAAAATCATATAGAAAACTGGCGGGGTCCGATGGTTTTTAACTAGGTCACCAGTGATCAAAAATAATTAATCTTTATTATTATCATTCCAGTTACACTTGTTTTAAAAGTCTTTTAGAATGTTCACGATACACCATCAGACCTCACATTTTTTTTTAATGTTGTGTTAAATGGGTTATCATTTGTGTGATAAAAGAGAAAGATATATATTGCCATACGGTAATAGTTTGGCATGTTGGTTCTTCCTCTCTGATTCACAAGCAGAAAATGACAATATTGATACTTTTATTCACAACTTTAAACGGAAGAATATTGTATGTTTAAAGGAATATAGAATTATATCAAATATTATATATTCTAAGCCCAACCCCTCAGGGTATCTATTTTGTGTTTTGTTATAATATATATATAATAATCTTGTTTATAGGTAAATTTTGTAAATGTAATTTAATACAGACTGATGCAATACTGTATACTTACTCAATCTATATTTTCCATTAATGCTATGAAATAAAATATTATTTTTATGCAAACTAATTATTTTAATAGCCCGTAATCCACTTATACATTTAATGTCATAAATAAAACTTGGCGAGAGGTGATCGATGAAATTTAAAAAATAAAAGCAAAAAGAATTGCTCCCACGAAAATTCGAACTCGGGCCTACTGATTTGGTTTCGCAACTGTTTTAACCATTAGACCACCACATCAATTAGATGCAGGTGTTTGAGCCGAAATCAAACAAGGATTAAGTTTACAAAGATTCCTCTTGCTTTATTCAGTATTACAAATCTATTAGGAAGCTTAGTTAGCAAAACATATTATAATTATTACTTTAAGTTTTAGTGGAACACGGATAGTCTATTTTAACTGTGTAACGTGCGCACTCGCTTGATATCTGAAGTGGAATGGACGCCGCACCGGGCGCAGCGTGGCGTGGAGGCGGTGTCGCGCGTGGCGCGCGCCGGCGCCTGATTGGCTGTTGAGTATGGTACGATGGTGGCGTGATGTCTGGGATCTAGACCGGTTCGCGGCGCGAACATCCTCCGCCCCGTTGAAAGCTCCAGGTCCAGCTTTCAACCAATTCATTCATCTCCAGTCGGTGCCAGGCCAAGGCAGTTGATAGCTCGCCGGCAGAGATGCTCTTAGCAGTAGTGACGTCGGCTACTCTAGGTACTCCGTCGGAGCCGGGATATAACTTGCTGAATGTATCTAATAAGCCATGAATCTAGACAAAGTCATCGTGGAGATCCCGACGCTTCACACGCCATTTGGTTCTTTGTTGGAGCTCGTACGCATACTCGGAAGCCCACTGCTTCCAAAATGTTCTGTTGCTTGTTAAAGTCGCTCATAGCGGTCGAGGTGGCGCACGTTGAGGTTGCCGAAGCTCGGTGTAGGCAGAGCGCAGTCGTGGACCTACGAAGTAAACGTGAGCCAGGGTGAGAGTCAGGAAATCGTAGGGTAAGGGGCATAAGGGAAGTAAAGGTAGGCTGTTTGGGGTGACTTCTGTCTGAGCAACACAGTGGACAGCTCTTTAAAAGTCAGATGGACTGGGCCTAACACACACATACATGTAGGTGAGATTTGGCTGACTTTGAACCGACCACTGCCGACCCGTTGAAGCGAGGAGCGTATGCTGTGATGAAGCGAAACTCACAGGTTCCAACGAGCTGCATATCCTTAATAATATTGCCTTTTCTAGACAATTGTTGATTTCCTAACTGGCTGCATCCAAATGTTGCCATTATAACTATAAATGACACTAGGCATACCTCTACGAGCGAAGAATCTATTTAGAGCTTATGTGAAAGCACCTTAGTGAGGTAACTCACCACCTCAAGGTGGATGCACCTTTATCTAATACATAAAAAATATACAAAGAAAACATTTGGTTACTTAGAATTTTTGACCCTTACGGTCGGTTCAGTAGGTAAATTACCCATCGTAGGCATGTATGGGCTGACCCTGGTGCATATTATGCACCGGCCTCCCAATGGCCTGTAACATTTTCAAATAAGGGCTAAAAGGAGTTAATAAGTATTAAAAAAGGTAAGGTTATGATTAGATTTCAGAATAATTGAATGTGAAATTTGATATGACGAATTAATGAGTCAACCCTCCCACACGCAGAAAGTGGAATGTGAGGCTAAAGGCTAAATGAATTTCATAAATTTATTTTATATAATAATATTACTTGGATTTAAGAGAAGGCCTTTATTAAGTTAGAAATTAAGTATTGTTTAGTTTAATGAACTAACTCCTCTTCCTGCTAACAGGATAGTGAGAGTAAGAAATAGTTGGACTAGTATTCATAGATTTAAGCCTTGGCTTTTTCTTAAAGCAAGCTTCTGGAACTGAGAGCCGTTTCCTGGCTGTGTAGTGAGACTCCCCCCGACGAATTGGAATGTTTCTTTGAGGTAGACCTACACAGAAACGACTATGGGTTTTAGTAATATTGTTAGTGATGAAGTGCCTTTGACAAGCGTAGTCTTCACCAGAAAGGGGCTGTGTTTCAGCATCCCTTTTATTATTAGGGTTAGTGGTGAAGTGCCTTTGACAAGCGAAGTCTTCACCAGAAAGAGACTGTATTTTCACAATCCTTTCTTTATTAGGACCCATGATGAAGTGCCTCTTACAGGCATAGTCTTCACCAGAATAGGGCTGAATTAGAACATTGGTTTTACGAAGTGTGTTGGTGATGAAGTGCCTTTTTGAAGCGTAGTCTTCATCAGAATAGGGCTGGGTTTGAGGAACACTCTCTGTTTCCCAAACATTGGTCAGCTGATTGTCTATCCTTGGACTTTGATCTATTTAAAAATTTCAAATTATAGATTGATTAGTTGTATTGGGGTTTGAGTTAGGCATGTGACCTCTGACGAGCCAACCAAGCTTAGAGCTCCTTAATTTAGTGGTACCCAACCCTAGGGACTGGTGTTTGTTACCAATTAGATCCCAAAATAAGTCGGCACCTATGAGCATATCTATAGGGGAAGATATGTTGAAGCTGGGGTCTGCTAACTTGAACCTACTTAGATTAAGATGACTAACATCAAATGAAACTTTAGGAATATTATTTGTTATCTTCGGTAAGACTAGACAGCACGTTGAAACTTGGAATGCGTTAGTCTTAGAGAATAGTTTTAGGTTACAGCGTTCTGTGCTTTCGTTTATTGGGCTATTACCTAGGCCAACAATATGTGCACTTGACGGCTGAGGGACCAAATTGAGTCGTCTCTTTACACCTTCTGTGATGAAGGACGACTGACTCCCGCTGTCAAGTAAGGCTCTAACGGTAATAACCTTATTGGTTATAGGGTTCATTAGGCGCACCATAGCAGTGCATAGTAATATCTCCGAGGAGGACAAGGTGGACATGGATATAGTCTCTTCACTAGGGCTAGGTGACACTGGAGGGTCAGGTAAGTGGAGGCAAGAATTATGTCTCTTGCCACACCGACGGCAGCTGCCTGGCAGGTTACAATTTTGTGCATTGTGACCGTACCTGAGGCAATTCTTGCACAACCTCCATTCAGTAACTAAGGAATTTTTATCTTCAGGGCTCTTAGATTTGAATGTCATGCAGTGGTACAGAGGATGATTACCTTGACACATGGCACACTCAAGTTTGTTATGAGTGGCAGAAGTAGTAGTAGATTCCTTGCTCTCCGAAGTTGCCACAAAGGCCTTAGTTTGGGGTTTATTTGTGGAATTGAATTGTTTATGATTATCTGATGCCTCAGTACGATTCTTGTTTACTATTTCAAAAACGTCAGCACGATTTTTGAGAAAGGAGAAGAAATCATCAAGACTTGGGATATCAGGTAGAGTATTTCTATGTTCCTCCCATTTGTATTTGGTGCCATTGTCCAACTTTGTTGATAAAATGTGAATAATGAGAACATCCCAGTTCTCGGTGGGTAACCCTAAAGTGCTTAAGGCACGGAGATTTTTATTGACATGATCAATAATGTATCTTAAAGACTTGTCAGTTTCTCGGACATGTTCGATATTCAACAAAGACTTTAAGTGGTTATTAATTAGCTGCCTTTTATTGTCATAACGGCTACAGAGAATAGACCAGGCCTCAGTATAGTTTCTATCAGATACTTCTAGGTTGCTAAGTACGCGTGCGGCTTCGCCCTCCAAGTATGAACTCAGGTAATGAAATTTGTGAATGTTTTTAATTTTCGAGTTATCATGTATCAATGAACAATAAATTTCTTTGAACTCCAACCATTTGGAATATGTTCCTTCAAATTTAGGTATTTTTATAACTGGTAATTTAAAGCCTAGGTTAGAACTACCGCAACCGTCATGGCTATCGTGATGATGACAGTCATGACAGCTGTTGACATGAGAGCAATTGGAAAGTTGACCTTGATCTTTCTTGGAGGACGGCCCGTGTGTTTCTACGAATTCACGAGCAAATGAAATACTGTTATCAAATTCTTGTTCAATTAAGTCCCTATTACTAAGTTCCTGAGCCTGATTACTCTCACTTAATAATTCTATTTGGTTCTGCACCTCGTCGAAGTCTATGAGTAGCGCTTCCATTCGCGATAACTTCATTCCAACTTTGTTGACTTCAATAGGTGAAACAGGCTCTAAAGTAGCCAAAGAATCTAAATAAAGTTTAAACTTGGTAACGCGTCCCTTAATGGAACCACGTTTAATAATCAAATCTTTAAGTTTCATCTCGGAAGCCATAGCGAACAGAATTCAAAGGTGAATGATAGATATAAATAACAAAATAGGTACGATACGCTCCTCGTTTCCCCAGGCCGGCAGGGGCCGGCGCTCCGTCAGCGAAGACCGCATCGCAAACAGGCGCTCAGCTGCTGAGCGGGTAGGTAGCTGGCAGCGGGCGCAAGCGGACGACGGGCCGCAGTAGGCGGTCAACGACCTTGCACCTGGAAAATGCCGTGTGGGCCAGTGAACAGCGGATAGTAACAAGACGAGCGTAGTAGGTAGCGAGTGCGATGCGAAGTACTGTAGTGCGATATGCAGATAGGTAGGTATGTAGAAGTTGCTATAGCAAGCGACACTTATTTATTGTAATGAAATATTAATGCTGGGATGCATCGTGCAATTGATTATGAAATGATAAATTGCATAGGCAAATACCTTGCAAGCTCTTTCGACATAAGAAACTTTATAACAAAGTACTCGTACTTATAAATCACTAATGAAATATAAAACGTAGGCTGCCATGTAGTGCAATTTAGCTTGAAGTTAAGTTAGGCTAACATTTCAGTGAAATTTAGCCGCATCTGGGTGCATCGTAGTTGAAAAATCATATCACCTTAGCGATATGTAGGTAGGTACCTAAATACATAGGTTAAACTGAAATAGATTGAAGAACCATGATATACCTAGCTGCATGATTAGCAAATTAATGTAGGTAGGTAGGTAGGTAAATTCCTTAGGTACGTTGGCTGCGTGACCAACGCAGAATAAATAGGGAATAAGTATGTATTAGAAACGTAACGTTACATATAGGTAGGTATACTACAATATTGAAAAAAAATGCATAAAGGCTTGATATACCTAGCTACATTAGGAAGTAATGTAGGTAGGTAGGTAAGTATGTTGGCTGCGTGACTAGCGCAGAATAAGTAGGGGATAAGTAGGTACAAAATAATGGTAATATGTAATTAAAATGCCACGCCGTGTTGCCCAAAGGAAGGGGACAGACGGACGGGACGGGTACTGCGAGGGGAATGTTTAGGAACTGGCTCACCGTTTACTGGCAGATCCTGGCGACTGCGCTGGGGCGGTCGCTTCCACGACCAGATGAGTCGGCGAGACTTCCTTGCCGCTGCCGCGTTGACGCCGCCGGCGCCGCTGGCACCGGGATCGGGCGAGTCCGCGACGCTTCTCCCCGTCGGTAGATGAGGGCGGCGCAATCCGCCGCTTGGCCGGTCTTTTCCTTTCACTAGCAACAGGAGGAAAGGGGTTAGCGGCACCCGTATACCTGTTCGATGGTGAAGTTACCGGCTCGTGTCCTGTCACGGTCGCCACTTTGTTTGAGCCGAAATCAAACAAGGATTAAGTTTACAAAGATTCCTCTTGCTTTATTCAGTATTACAAATCTATTAGGAAGCTTAGTTAGCAAAACATATTATAATTATTACTTTAAGTTTTAGTGGAACACGGATAGTCTATTTTAACTGTGTAACGTGCGCACTCGCTTGATATCTGAAGTGGAATGGACGCCGCACCGGGCGCAGCGTGGCGTGGAGGCGGTGTCGCGCGTGGCGCGCGCCGGCGCCTGATTGGCTGTTGAGTATGGTACGATGGTGGCGTGATGTCTGGGATCTAGACCGGTTCGCGGCGCGAACAGCAGGTTCGAAAAACTTAAACACTTTGAATTGAAAAAAGAATGTGTATCCTTTTCTCTGAAGCTGACTGTACATGAAATATGAATTCTATGAAAATTCTAAACTTTCCTTAAATTTGCCGTATGTCATTACTTCGCAGAATTAGCGACACTATCGTATGGTGTAATAATAAAGGCTGTGTTTTTTTTTTCAAAATCAATGTGTTCGATTCCCAGGTAGGATTATTGGTTTTTCAAAAATCTAATGATGAGGTTTTAAGTTTTATCAAAATCGGGCTTGTGACTTCTTTGAGCATTTTTAGCTATTCCTTATAGTTTCGGATTTGGCCATCCAAGCCCTTTTCAAAAATTCATCCTGTATATTATCTTGTAAACAGAATTAACTGTACAAAATTTTAATCTCGCCAACTTTAAAATGACGAATTTGCATAATCGTTCATATTTTATTTCACTACCTTAATGGTGAAATTTCCAACAATCCTATCGTAGCTAGTGCCGACAGTATAAGGGTAACCCTAAAATAATTTCAGTTTCTAGGTCTAAGGGTTTCGGCTGGTTGTTAATAGTTTTATGATTTACATACTTAGAGGTAGAATTTTGGAAAATCCTGAAACATGTGTTCATTTATTTTTAATTAGATGCTCGGTTTTCCCAAGCGCCTATAGTATGGGTTTCTTCAAAAGGGGACTCAGAAGGTTTTTATAGGGTCGGCAGCGCGATTGTGGCGCCGCTGGTGTTGCAAACGTCCATAGGTTGCGGTGACCACCGGTACATCTGGTGGGGCCGTATGCATGTCTGAGACTCTAGTGGCATAAAAAAAAGGTTGTGGAATGAACTCCCACTCGGGTTTTCCTTATGTCTTTTATAGCATGGAGTTCTTCAAAAGAGGTTTTAGAAGGTTCTTGCGTGTTCAGCGGCGCGAGTGTTTGACCTCTAGGGTTGCAAAATCCATAGGCTACGGTGACCACTCTCCATCAGGTGGGCTGTATGCTTATCTGCCACCTAAGTGGTATAAAATGGTCCCGAAAGCCATGATGGCATAATTTAATGTAGTATGATGGTATAATAGTTAATAATGTTTGCAGTGGAGGTTGACCATCTGAGCTACTTCCGTCCCTCAAGCCGTCGCCCCATTATCATTCTTGTATTCCATTTCACTATCTACATGGTAAGTAATATAATTTATTTATAGTTAAATGGTGTGTCACCGCACACGGACCACACACGACAACCACAAATTATTACACAATAATTGAATCGTGCAACTTCGACCCAACAGCTCAGCTTATGTAATACGCACAGAAAAGCTGAACCTTGAAACTAAAACTTGAGCTGAAACATACATAGGTAGTGCATCATAAACCTCCCTCTTTAATCACACTATCTATATCTGAAAACTGGATTAAAATTCGTAGAATAGTTTAACAGATCTAAACGCACAGGCAGAAAAAGCGTTATTTTTAAACTATCACGGTTTTTAACACTCGTACCTATAGAATACGGGACTTCACTATTACTTACGTTCACCGACGTTTCGGGCACGTTGCAGTGCCCGTGGTCACGGTGGGACTGAGGCGAAGATCGACAAAAAACCCACGAAGTTATTTTTCTTGTCGAACTACCCTCTGTTATTATATTATACGGGGTGTAACATTCGGAGCGGTCAGTATTGGCAAGACAGAAAATAAAAAAAATACAAAAAGATCTGTTCTTAGGAACCATGTCATCGATTTTACCGAAATTAAGAACTGCATACTTGGATTAAAAAAAAATCTCTTGGACAGTTCGGGAATCGAACACAGTCGTTACCATACTGACCGCTCCGAATGTTACACCCTGAATATATTATGAATTTTATAAGTATCAGTGAAAAAACGTTTTCATCTTATACTATGTAAAGATAACTTGGCCCCAGGTATTGGTGTTCACGTCGGAATACGGTGTTTATAAAAAATGCTGCAAAGCGAAGAAGAAGAAAGACACTGAAATACCTGACAAGAGCGCAACTGTTAAAAAAGAGCGGTCACACGTCGCACATCAAATCGTCAAATGTAAGTTACACTGTCTCTATTAATAAATTGCAGATATCGTAGGACAAAATCACGCCATTACTACGTAGTACTATTAGTTATTCTGTGCCTTTATTGTTCATCGCTGTTCAAAAATCAAATACCTCAATAAGTTTATCCATATGCGCTTTATGGTTCTGTGGTCCATGCGCCGTGCCCCTATGTAGGGGGTCCCCTATTGCCACTTGCCACCGTCTACTCCCACCTGTTCTGTTGAGTAGTTCTGTTAAAACTAATGGTAATTTTTTTCCCATTAGACCTGATCACAGAACAAATGGTAATGCAATTCCTACCTGTTCTGTTGGCAGAACTACAGGTACTTTTTTATTCCCATTAGTTCTGTCCATGGTAATACATCGCAAAACAAATGAAGATCGACTAAACAAATGAAGATCGTCAAAACAAATAAAGATCGACAAAACAAATGACGATCGAAAATACAAATGCAGATCGATAAAACATATTCAGATCAATAAAACAAAAGACTACGCAGGTTGATAAGGTCAAAAATTACTTGCAGCCATATTTGGTAACCTAGATGCGATTACCATTCAAAAAAATAGGTACAAACAATTCTCGATCTTAAAAACACTTTTCTAAAAATGTGCTTTTAGGCGTTTATAGACATCACTAATCACGAATATGTAAAAAAATAATAAATATTATGGTTGTTCATAAGGTCGAGAATTTCTTGTACCTACTTTTTAAAATGGTTATCGCATCTATATAACAAATATGGGTACAAGCAAATTTCGACCTTATGAGCATGCATAATATCTATTTATTTTTATATATTCGTGATCAGTGATGTCCATAAACGCCTAAAAGCAAATTTTTAGAAAAGTATCATTAAGGTCGAGAATTGCATGCACCTATTTTTTTGAATGGTAATCGCATCTAGATTACCAAATACGGCTGTAAGTAATTTTTGACCTTATCAACTTGCGTAGTCTTTTGTTTTATTGATCTGCATATGTATTATCGATCTTCATTTGTTTTGTCAATCTTCATTTGTTTTGACGATCATCATTTGTTAAGTCGATTTTCATTTGTTTATCCGACCGTCATTTGTTTTGCCGATCTTCATTTGTTTTGTCGATTTTCATTTGTTTGACTATCTTCATTTGTTTTGTCGATCTTCATTTGTTTTGTCGATCTTCATTTGTTTGCCGATCTTCATTTGTTTTGATTTCTACTTCTATTGACTTCGTGAAACCGTGTGGCTCAATCATCTCCTGACCAAGTAACAGAACAAGTGGGAATAGTAGAAAGATAAGTCGCGGGTAAAAGCATAGTCTTATGAGTCACAGAACTAACGGGAATAAAATTACCAGTAGTCCTGCCAACAGAACTACTCAACAGTACAGGTGATCGGAATAGTTTACGTAAGTCAGGTGTAAAGCATAGTCTTATAATTCACAGAACTAATGGTAATAAAATTACCAGTAGTTCTGTCAACAGAACAGGTAGGAGTAGAGGAACATTTCGCCTGATATTTTTTGTCCTTGGTGAGTCTATTGCCGTGTTGAAAGGGATGGCTGCAGGTTGTGACGACCGGCCATCAACTAAGAAGGTCGCGAGTCGCGATCTACTGTTGGAAATTTTCAAGCCATTTATAAGGCCTGAAGCGCTCGTGGCCCCGCGGACTCAGTGTTCTGTAAACGATCACTGCAGTAAGCAACTTTCACTATGGCCGGTCCATGGATGGGTGACCATCCATGTGATCACTTTGTGACATTTATTTGAGCGTTTCCGTGCTTCGGAAGGCACGTTAAGCCGTTGGTCCCGGTTGCCAGTAAAATGGCAGTCGTTAAGCTAAGTTGAAGGCTTTATTTCAACAGCAGGCAGTCACAACCTGCGCCTGTCCATTTAAACACGGCAATACGGCTCACCACCTATTACGTGGGACAAATTATACAAAGGTTGTGGGCATATAATATGCCTCTGCCTACCCCTTCGGGGATAAAGGCGTGACCATATGTATGTATGTATAAGGCCTTCAACTTGGCTTAACAACTGCCTTGTAACTGACAATCCGGACCAACGACTTAACGTGCCTTCCGAAGCATAGAAACGCTCGCAAATAAATGTCACAAAGTGGTCACACATCCAAGGGTCAGCCATAGTGAAATTTGCGTACTTCAGTCATCGTTTACAGAACGCTGAGTTCACGGAGCTACGAGCGCTTCTTAATCCAAGAAAAATAAGTAAAACTATTACCACTTTTAAAATAAAACACTATTTACGACTGCCTCTGTGGCGCAGTCGGTGGTGATACCACCTGCGGCGCTGGAGGTCGTGGGTTCGATTCCCCCATAAATGTTTGTCTCAAGAGTCTGGGTGTTTCTATGTATAATATGTATGTATTTAAAAAGTATATAAGTATTAATATCCGACGAGTGTTCTGAAGAGCCCTTTAACTTAATCCCACCCCCTCCTTTCCCGAACAACACGTGCTGGATTGTGACTCTCATACAGTGGAGAGAATCTTCGCCAGAACTGATCTATTTGAAAAAATATTCATACATATAGTCGGGCCTTCATCACCGAAGGGGTGGGCAGAGGCATAGTATACGCCCACATTTCACCTTATAGTTTTATGTCCCACGCAACAGGTGGTGAGCTCATTATCGTGTTGAAATGGACAGACGCAGGTCGCCGCGACCCGCAGTTGAAAATTTTCAAGCCGCCCATAAGGCCCTCAACTTGGCTTAATAATTGTCATTTTACTGACAACCGTGACAAAAAAAACTATGTCTCTTTCAAACCACAAAAACTCTAACCCCTTTAAGGATTGAACTTGGGTAACATAAAAAAAAGGATAAAGAATGTAACATTCGAAGCGAATATGACCTACGTGATCAATATTCAAATAGAAATAATGTAAGTTTTATTTTTCAAAATGTCTTGATTCGATTTCTGAACTGGTCAAAAGCTTTTTTAAAATCATTGTGAGCAGTTCTTCTTTTCACTAAAATCGAGGACATGATTCATAAGAACTTAATATGTCTTAGTGCTCGTTTAAGGAGACGCGGCGCTTAGAGCGGCGCGGCCCGCCAGGCGGGCCGCCAGAAACACAAACGTATGGAAATGTTCAGAGCGTTCAAGGAGAAGCGTTTTTGCAAGCGTTTGTTTGAGTTGTAGCTGCCACAGCGGCGAGTGTCGTCGCGTCGGAAGCGGCAATTGAAGCGACGGGTGATGCCGCGGAGGACGCGGCGGGTAAACCAGAGAGTCTCGCAATGGAGGAACGCGGCGGATGAAGCTGCGGGTGACGCCGCGAAGGACGCTTCAAGGAAGGGGTGGGAGATGTGCGGGGTATGCGTTAGGTAGGAATGTCGGGCAATATCGTTCATAGAAAATATCGATATTAAAATAAAAATTTTATCAAAATTAAATATCGATATTTTATTTTGAAAATGTAATCGATGTTTATAACCCTCTGGAGCAGAACGTCATGAAAGCAAAATATCACGTACGCAAAATAAACGATACATCGATACTTATGAAAGATTGGCGTTCAATTCCATACGTCAAAATCGAACATTTCCATACGTTTCAGGGTGGCGTTCTATCTCCTCTTTTATTCTGTATCTTCATCAACTCGGCTACGAGTCTTATTTCCAGTAACTTTCATCTCTACGCTGACGACTTGCAGCTGTACCGACGTTTTTTGGCCACTGACGCCCCATTTGGCATATCGTGCATTAACCGCGACTTAGACGAAGCGACTGGGCTAATTCGGTCGGACTGCGCATCAACCCTCTGAAGTCGCAAGCCATCGTCATTAGCAGTAAGTATCAAACTGACAATATGCCGGTGTCTGAACTGAATCCAGTTCTTTTGGCCGGTATTCAGATACCCTACGCAGACACTGTGAAGAACCTGGGAGTGATCATGGACACCACGCTATCCTGGAGTGCCCATATTAGTGACGTCAGCAAGAAAGTGCACTTCTCCTTTCATTCGTTGAAGTGCCTCCAGAGCCTCTTACCCTTGAGGACGAAAATTAGTCTTGCTCTAACTATTATTCAGCCCATTATTGACTACGCCGACGCCTGCTATTTAGACGCCACTGAGGAGCTTCTGGATAAACTTGAGAGGTTGCAAAATTTGTGTATACGCTTTATATTCAATCTTAGAAAGTTCGAACATGTTTCTCACTTTCGCAAAGAACTCAAGTGGCTCCCAATCCGCCTTCGCCGTAACACTCGAATCCTCTGCCTCCTTTACAATATCCTTTATAATCCATCTTCACCTCCCTATCTAAAGGAAAGGTTCTCTTTTGTTCGTTCTCCTGATGCTCTCTTCAGATCTCACCTACGCTCAAATCTTAAATTTCCTTCTCACAAAACCGGTTTTTAGGGTTTCGTAGCCAAATAGCAAAAACGGAACCCTTATAGATTCGTCATGTCTGTCTGTCTGTCTGTCCGTCCGTGTGTCACAGCCACTTTTCTCCGAAACTATAAGGCCTACGCTATTGAAACTTGGTATCTAGATGTATTCTATGAACCGCATTAAGATTCTTATATAAAACTAGAAAAAAAGCAGTAAATTTTGGGGGTCCCCATACTCAGAACTGAAACTCAAAATTTTTTTTTTCATCGAACCTATTCATGTGGGGTATCTATAGATAGGACTTCTTAAATGCTATTGAGGTTTCTAAAATCATTTTTTTCTAAAGTGAATAGTTTGCGCAAGAGACACTTCCAAAGTGAAAAAATGTGTGTGTCCCCCCCCCTCTAAAAATTACCAACGAAAATTAGTTCGAACGAGATAGAGCTGGTAGTTTTTTTTTAATACGTCATAAACCGCAATTTTCGGTTAGAAAAATCACTACCCCCGCGAACGTGTTAAAACATTAATCAAAGTTACAACGAACTTTAAGAACTTTTATATTATGTTATTTGCTGCTACGAAACCCTTCACGGGCGAGTCCAACTCGCACTTGGCCGGTTTTTATTCATCCTCTTTCACCGTGCATGCAGTCAGACTATGGAACTCACTTCCGCCTGGTATCAGGGACAGTAAAACTATCACCACTTTTAAAAAGCAAGTCCGTGGACACTATTTTTTTTTTTTGTTGCCTACGGATTTTTAGTTTTTGAATAATTTAATTTACTTTTTATTTATTTGAATATTTTGTTGATTCAATGTGAAAAACATTTAAATTTCAACCTTATTGTTCTACAACTTTAATTTGTGTTGATTATTAAGAACTTACTATTGTTTATTTTAATATTTTGAACCTGTTATAATTTGATTGTTCTAAAACTTTAATTTGTGTTGATTATGTAAGTACTTACTATTTCTGTTGTTCATTATTAATGAATAAAACTTGATATGGTATTTATTTTATAAAAAAATAAATGTCAAATTAGGAAAAAATCGATTAATTTAAAAAAAATCGATTATTTTCTTGAGTAAAATCGATAATTTACTAATCGATTTTTCATGCTAAAGAAAAAATCGATTAACTAAAAATCGTTTTTTTATGTACAACTAGCGGTACCCTGCCACGCTCCGCTGTGTCTTTTTTATGGTGATTTTATGTACCTATGAGAAATGAGTAACAAACTAAATGATGGGTACATTTTTTTAAAAATGTGTGCGTGTACACACGTAAGAAGTGAAACTTTTTCATGACCTTAGTTTTCGAAAGAAATATCATGAAATATACATAGGAGTTAGTAGTCCAAAAGTTCAAAAGTTCAAAAGTCCAAAGTCAAAAAGTCAAAAAGTCAAAAAGTCAAAAAGTCCAAAAGTCCAATAGTCCAAAAGTTCAATAGTCCAAAAGTCCAATAGTCCAAAAGTCCAAAAGTCCAAAGTCCAAAAGTCCAAAACTACAAAGTCTAAAAGTCTAAAATTCTAAAAGTCCATAACTCCAAAACTCCAAAACTCCAAAACTCCAAAACTCCAAAACTCCAAAACTCCAAAACTCCAAAACTCCAAAACTCCAAAATTCCAAAAGTCCAAAAGTCCAAAAGTCCAAAAGTCCAAAAGTCCAAAACTCCGAAACTCCGAAACTCCAAAACTACAAAACTACAAAACTCCAAAACTCCAAAGCTCCAAAACTACAAAACTACATAACTCCAAAACTCCAAAACTCCAGAACTCCAAAACTCCAAAACTCCAAAACTCCAAAACCCCCCGAACTCCAAAACTCCAAAACTCCAAAACTCCAAAACTCCAGAACTCCAAAACTCCAAGATTCCAAAACTCCAAAACTCCAAAACTCCAAAACTCCAAAACTCCAAAACTCCAAAACTCCAAAACTCCAAAACTCCAAAATTCCTAAAGTCCAAAAGTCCAAAACTCCAAAATTCCAAAAGTATAAAAGTTCAAAAGTCCAAAGTACAAAAGTTCAAAATTCCAAAGTTCAAAGTCCAAAGTCCAAAACTCCAAAACTCCAAAACTCCAAAACTCCAAAACTCCAAAACTCCAAAACTCCCAAACTCCAAAACTCTAAAACTCCAAAACTCCAAAACTCCAAAACTCCAAAACTCCAAAACTCCAAAACTCCAAAACTCCAAAACTCCAAAACTCCAAAACTCCAAAACTCCAAAACTCCAAAATTCCAAAAGTTATACTTTCTACTAAGTTCAAAAGTCCAAAGTACAAAAGTTCAAAATCCCAAAGTCCAAAGTCCAAAGTCCAGAACTCCAAAACTCCAAAACTCCAAAACTCCGAAACTCCAAAACTCCAAAACTCCCAAACTCCAAAACTCTAAAACTCCAAAACTCTAAAACTCTAAAACTCATAAACTTCAAAACTTCAAAACTCCCAAACTCCAAAACTCTAAAACTACAAAACTCTAAAACTCTAAAACTCTAAAACTCTAAAACTCTAAAACTCTAAAACTCTAAAACTCTAAAACTCTAAAACTCTAAAACTCTAAAACTCTAAAACTCTAAAACTCTAAAACTCCAAAACTCAAAAACACAAAAACTCCAAAACTTCAAAACTTTAAAACTCCAAAACTCTAAAACTCTAAAACTCTAAAACTCCAAAACTCCAAAACTCCAAAACTCCAAAACTCCAAAACTCCAAAACTCCCAAACTCCAAAACTCTAAAACTCTAAGACTCCAAAACTCTAAAACTCTAAAACTTCAAAACTCCAAAACTCTAAAACTCTAAAGCTCTAGAAATCTAAAACTCTAAATGTCTAAAACTCTAAAACTCCAACTCCAAAAGTCCAAAATGTCAAACGCCCAAAACTCGAAAAGTCCAAAAGTACAAAAGTCCAAAAGTCCAATAGTCCAAAAGTCCAAAAGTCCAAAAGTCCAAAATTCCAAAAGTCCAAAAGTCCAAAGTCCAAAAGTCCAAAGTCCAAAAGTCCATAACTCCAAAGTCTAAAAGTCTAAAATTCTAAAAGTCCAAAAGTCCAAAAGTCCAAAAGTCCTAAACTCCATAACTCCAACACTCCAAAACTCCAAACTCCAAAATTCCAAAAGTCTAAAGTCCAAAACTCCAAAATTCCGAATGTCCAAAAAGTTCAAAAATAACATGCAAAACATATCTGACCTCTTTATTAGGTAAGTACTCTCTTTTATTATTCTGAATATAAGGAGGCCGCAATCAAACTTCTCTTAAAAAACATCAATCTGGTAGGTACCTTCTAAATAGGTTGTTTATAATATTTTGTTCTGAAGCTGGCAGAATATAATTTAAAAATAAACGACCAGCGCCATCTCTTGGTAAAATCACTTTTTAAAGCTATTTTATTCTTATTGTTGTTATGATAAAAGTGTATAAAGTAGCCTAAAACCATCTCTGAATCCTATTGTATATCGTGTCCAATTTTGAGCTCAATCGATTCAGTAAATTATGAGTTTTTAATAGATACACAAACGCACACAACATTTTTATATATATAGATTTCACATCCCTATGTCGCACTGAACGACGCCGTATATGAAGCTGCGTGCAACGCGGCGGATGCAGCGCCGAGTGAAGCTGCGTGTCACGCGGCGGACGCAGCGCCGAGAGAAGCCACGCCACGCGCGTCGCTCGACACCCCGCGTGTCCTTAAACGAGCTCCTACATTTCTATATGTTTGATTTTGCGCGTGACGCTACGCGGGCCGCTTCACGCGCCGCCTGACTATAAACGGTCAAATCGCTTTACGCGCCGCTGCAAGCCACGCCGTACGCGACGCTTGACGCCCCGCGTCTCCTTAAACGAGCCCTTATATTTACTGACTTGTCCATACTGACCGCTCCGAATGTTACACCCTGTTTAACAGAAATGTTACTCGTCAACTACTACATAAAGTTTTAAATTTCGGTTGGAAGTCGGACCAAAGTGTGCCAAATATACTGGACTCACTCAAACCCAGGCTACTACTAGGCATGGTTTCGTTTATTACTTACATGGTTAGCAATTGAGTGTATGAACGTCAAAAGCCTTCCTCCCAGCTGCGTTTATTTTCTGCCTGTTATACCATAAATGTATGTTACCAGGTCCTTCTGAAATTAACGATGCTATGTTGCTACACGAAGTCCATAAAGTCTACTCTGCAGCTTGTGGTACAAGAACTTTCCATGCAGTCCAGGGTGTCAGTTTATCTGTAAAGAAAGGTACGAGACTCCCATTTTTAACCGACTTCAAAAAAAGGAGGAGGTTCTCAATGTTTTATGTATGTTCACAGATATTTCGTCAATTATAGACGAATTTCAAATCTGCTTTTTGTTGGATAGAGTTCATTTCTGAGGTGGTCCCAATTTCACCAAGTCAGGATCTGATGATGGGATTCAGGAGAAATCGAGGGCCACCACCAAAAATTGTAGGGACAACTAGTGCGTTTGTTAACTTTTTAATTCAGTGCTTTAATGTACTACAATTTAATGAATGTCTGGAGTCGATCTGATGATGGAACCGAAAGATAGTCGAGGGAATTCCTTAACGATTTACAGCAGCTACCTTGTGTTTGAAACTTTCACCTAGATAGTTCGGTTCACCCGTCACTTAAAATTATGAAAAAAAAAATCAATAAAAAATAAAACCGACTTCAAACAAATCTTGAAAATAAAATTTACTTAGCACAAAGTAATATGTATTTTAATTTATCAGATTTTATTTAATATAATATTGAAGTTGGTGCCATGAATAATACCTACATAAAACTATGGGTTGACTTGGCACCGACTTCAATAATGATTTTGAATAAAATCTGATAAATCAAAATACATTTATTACTTTGTGCTAAGAAATTTTCCATATTTATTTTTTTCTCCACTAGCAATCACTCTCAAAATTATATTCAAATTATTATTAAATTATCATTAACCCCTGTTAAGTTTGATGATTTTATTGACATACATATTCCTAATAAATATTATATACAACTTATATTTACTATACACTTTTTACATAAGAAAAGAAAACTATGAATACGTAAAATTTCAAACAAAAAAAAAAAAAAATTAAAAGAAGAAACCGATCTAGGCATCGAAAAATTCTTCCACATCGCTGTCGACCACAACCGTGCCCAAAACGCTGACGGCATTGCCACGTTGAATGGCAATACTGAGCCGCTGGCCCAAGTACACGCCGGCCTTCTGGTCACGGGAACTGTCGACCAAAAGCTTGCATAAATTTCTATATACAAGCTTTGCACTAGGACCCCACGGTCCAAGAGTTTCAACCCCAAACGGCTCAAATAAATAAGACCCAGCAAGATTTATGTATTTGCGCCGTTTGAGGGCCTCAGTAGATGCGGCAGCAGCTCCCGCGCAGCTAGCGGTGCCAGGAACATGAGAAGGCGCAAGGGTGTCCACGCATGTGGCATCCCACACAAGCGGTCTTCCCATCTTCCATGGCACCAATGACATCCCGTCGGGCCTCTTACCGTCGTCTCGAGTCAAGCCCTTGGGTTCAAGCACTGCTGGCACGCCGGCGGCGGAAAGAGCGCGACGGATGATGTCATTTATACTAGCATGTCGCGGAAAGCGTCCTGCACTTTTATAGCAGGATAAAGTAAATTTTATTTTCAGGAATTGTTTGAAGTCGGTTTTATTTTTTACTGAATTTTTTTTTTTATCAAACAGCAACTTCGAACGAACGATATTAAACGCACCCATATCTACAGATAAAGTACTCGGTCACCGCTTTCGCTGTCCACAACGCCCCGCTCGCTGCTGACATCCAGTGTGAAACTTATTCTCTGGATGATAGCATTTTCGCGTTCTATTAAAACTCCTAAAACTTATACATTTAAAGGTGAATGCTTTGGTCTACTGGGTGTGAATGGCGCGGGCAAATCCTCCACATTCAAGATGATCACTGCTCAGGAGCTCGTTACTGAAGGCCAAATCTACGCCAATGGGCACTTTCTCAAGAATCAACGCAGAAAGGTTTGTTTTTGTTTTGTCCCTTGTGTAGCCACCTTTACATCGTCAATTCTTGCTAGTTTGTAGGTGTGCGTGCGTGTATATCACGAACGCACACACTGATACACACAAACACACACTGGACGATTTATGTGAGCGCGATTTTAGTTTCAAAAAGTCCTTACGCTGGAATATGTACATCAGCATTACCTATGTAATGCAGTTGCTACTCGAGCAATTCATACTATCCTTGGATGTCTTTTTTGAAAATTTGAAGTGTGTAATGTATTGCTAGCAAGTGCAATACATACATTATGGTCACACCTTTTATCCCCGAATGCATATTATTTGCCTACATTTAATAATAAATAACAGTTGGTGATCCGTATTGAAATGGACAGCCGCAGGTTGTGTCTGCCCGCTGTTAAAAATTTTCAAACCGCCTATAAAAGCCTTCAACTTGGCTTAACAGCTGCTATTTTATTGGCAACCGTGATCCATGGCTTAACATGCCTTCCAAAGCACGCAAAACGTACTATATAATCCTTGTATTTCCATTTCTATAGTATCTGCAATCCCTGGGATACTGTCCTCAGTTCCACGGACTAGATTTGTTTCTCACTGGCAGTCAGAACCTTTCGCTGATACTGACATTACGGGGAGTTGATAAAGCGACTATAAAAAAGGAAGTCAAGGGGTGGATAAAACTTGTTGGTAAGTGTAATGATCTTTATTTTAAATTGTGCAGATATTGAGGATGAAAAGACAGTTGCTCATTTAAGGGCACACCCAGATCTTTAATTACACCTCATTGCTCTCTAAAACTTAAACTTCAAGTGAATATTTACAGTTAAGTCTACTCTGTCTTAGTAAAAGAGAAGTAAAAAAGGACGATTGACCAGCTATTCTAGGTACACCACCTGGGTGGGAACAGTGGAATATTTTTTCCACTCTTCCCACCCGGGTGGAAAGAGTGGAACATTTCGATTCCGGTTTTGTCTACCTTTCCCACCTGGAAGATTACTTGCGCCGCTTATCCCACCTGGGCCACTCCAGGGCCCAGCCGCTATCGCAATTATTATAATGATCATCATCATCATCATCATCAACAATGCCTTAAGACTTTGACTGCCTCTGTGGCGTAGTCGGTAGTGATACCGCCTACGGCGCTGGAGGTCCTGGGTTCGATTCCTGGGTCGGTTCAAATATTTGTGTGATCACAAATGTTTGATTCGGAGTTTGGGTGTTTTCTATGTATAATTATGTATGTATTTAGAAATATATAAGTATGTATATATGTCGTCTAGATTCGCTAGCTTAATTTGAGCTAGACGATGTTGTGTGTGAATGTCCACAAATATTTGTTTATAACATAGATTTATCAAAACTTTATAATCATACAAAAATAACGGTATAACTGGTTGCAGAATTGATAAGCAAGTAACACGAAGATGTTGTTATAGATTGATATTGCATTTCCCGAAGAAAGTAATAACTATTTTAATAGATAAATGTCAGTATCAAATTATTGTCATTTACAAGGTGAATTTTTGAAAAGGGCTTGGATGGCCAAATCCGAAACTATAAGGAATAGCTAAAAATGCTCAAAGGAGTCACGAGCCCGATTTTGATAAAACTTAAAACCTCATCATTAGATTTTTGAAAAACCAATAATTCTAGCTGGGAATAATAATCCCATTGATTTCGAAAAAAAAACACACCCTTTATTATTACACCATACGATAGTGTCGTGATAAGCAACAAATTCTGCAAAGTAATGATATACGGCAAATATAAGAAAAGTTTGGAATTTTAATAAAATTCATATTTTATGAACCTAAATTTTGAATCATAATTTGTTTCGTTCGACATCCCAGAATAGATCGTTACTATTCCGTGTTTTAAATCATGCTCAGAATGATTCTTTGGAGAATATTCTAAACGGAACTAATAATAATGAATGAAGTACGATCCTTGAGGTCTCGAATCCAGCTATGTATTGAAATCAATGGTCTACATTTTGAACAATTAATCAGTTTCCTTAAGAAAAATAAATGTATTTTGTTAAAAATGAGCACTTTCCTTTAGTTTGCCGTATGTTATTACTTCCCAGAAAAAAATCCTTAATAGCAACACTATCGTATGGTGTAATAATATAGGATGTGGTTTTTTTTCAAAATCAGTGGGTTCGATTCCCAGCTAGGATAATTGGTTTTTCAAAAATCTAATGATGAGGTTTTAAGTTTCATCAAAATCGGGCTCGTGACTCCTTTGAGTATTTTTCGCTATTCCTTATATTTAGTTTCGGATTTGGCCATCCAATCCCTTTTGAAAAATTCATCCTGTGTATGTAAATATAATATTACCTATTTTTCCAAAATTTGGAAGATTGTTATCATTAAATAATGTGCGAACATCTCGTGTTTCTGAAAAGGGGCAGAGAGAAGGTAATACATGCATGGTATACTTGTGAAATCTATGGCGTTCCTAGGGTTGACGGTCGATCCTGAATTGCAGTGGGGTCCACCTATTGAAAATAGACTGACTAAACAGATCTATAAGGCTAAAATGAATGGGCAAGCTGGTAGGGGTCACCCTCGGCGTACGCATGGTAACCAAATTGATGACCTGCTGGAAAAAGGCCAGGTCAAGAGTACCCTTAACCGGCGAGCGTGTATGAAAGCACTTATGAAAGTAGAAGAAGCGAAAGTGATATGCCAGGATCGTAGCAAGTGGAAAGCCATAGTCTCTGCCTACCCCGATGGGAAACAGGCGTGATGATATGTATGTATGTATGTATTATATTTCTCCGCATCGCAGTCCTCATGTGGCAGCGTCCCCAGAAGACTGGCAGCATTGCCACGTTGAATGGCAATGCTTAATCTTTGCCCCAAATAGAAGCCAGCCTTCTGGTCACGTGTAGCATCGACCAAACGCTTTCCTAATTCTCGAAAGAAAATATGAGCACTTGGACCCCATGGCCCCAAGGTCTCGACCCCAAACGGCTCAAATACATAATCTCCGGAGAGATTACAATATTTTGCCGTTTAAGGGTCTCAGCAGAAGCGGCGGGCAGCACTGGCACAACCAGCAGAACTGGAAAGATGAGAAGGAGCAAGAGTGTCGACGCACGTGGCGTCCCACACTAAACACCTTCCCATCTTCCACGACATTAATGACATACCGTCCGGTCTCTTGCCGTCGTCACGTGCCAAACAGGTTAAGTTCAGCAGCATTTGCGGTACAAAAGATTAGGCATTTGACTGAATAGTTTATTTCAGTTACTTCCACAGTGATGTCTTACGGTATTCTACTGTGGAGCAATGCCGCAGATATCAATACAATTTTTGTATTACAAAAACGGGCCATAGGAGCCATATATGTATAGATGAGATCCAAGGGTCTCTCTGCGCAAAAATTCAAAGTAGTAAATATTCTGACTGTAACATCACAATATACTTTTGCAAAAAACCTATCAAGTTTCGTTAAGTTAAGCGATATGATCAATCAATACATACATATATATCTGTAGCTGAGAGGTAAAGAGTAATAAGTCCACTTTTTTCAAATTTAGTTTTTTCGTGGTTTTCAATTCCTAAGTGCTTATTCTAGGGAGTGGTAAAAAGTAATAAGTCCTATTGGCAGTACCTTTTAAGTTACTTAAAATTAAATAGTAAATAATAAGTCAATTGATTGTTACTGGTAAACCGTAACAATAACCCTTACCTCACGCACTGGGAGGGAACTCTATAAAACAGTAGATAATAAGTCCAAGCGCGCTGCTCTCAACGCGCCGCTCGAGCCGGACTTGTTATTATTTACCCCGCAACAGTTCTGAGGCATTTAATATTTTTTATCTACTCTGATACTATAATACAAAGATTATAAAATTGAAATCAATACTATTATGACAAACATTACGCACAGGCCAAAAAAAAAAGTTTTATTACGATACAGGTTTTGTATGGACACCTATATCATAATATAACTTTTTAATCATTACGATACACCATAGACAACCTCCAACAGGAAAAAGAAGTTGGAACCTCTACTTTTAAAAAAAAATGTGTCTCCGCAGCCTAAAAGAAAAAAAAAGAAACACGCATGCGCAATCGATGTTTGCGCCTTGGCGCCAACATTTTACATTTAAATTGTAAAATGTTGGCGCCAAGGCGTAAATTGTTTGGTTTTGTTTGTAAAATAAATTAGTTTTTGTGTAAAACCATGTCTTAAAGCGAGGATGGTGGTAATTGTACACCACCAGACATTCTGGAAACTGCGTCAAACATGACCATGAACCTGTTACCGGCGAAATCAAGGAGCAACTATATATCACAAAATGAAATCAGGTATTATAGTATGAGAGTAGATAAAGTAGTGTATGACACTGTACATAACTTGGTCTTATATCACTCGTGGGATACTATCGGCTCGTTTTTTTAAAACACACTCGTGTTATAAGAACCCTTATTATGCAACAGTGTCATAAACTACTATTAGAATTTCCATGAAATCGTCTCGAACTGCTGGAAACCACTGGCAACGTTCACAACAAGGCCGATACAGTAAGTGTCCAAAAGTTTTTTGTCCGGAAAAAGCAATAACAGGTGCTCTAAACTCTTGCCCGAGGCCCTCGAACTTAGGAGAATAAGACAGGAAACGTCATCTAAGTGCTCGTTTTCGTCAACCACCGGGGTTTAAATCTTACAATCCGAAAGCTGATACGTCGCAATCTTAGACGCTATAACACCAGAATCGTCAAGGCAGTGATCGGGCAGATCAGGGGTACAAAGTATTTGCCCCAACAGCTTGGAAAACCCCGACTGACGAAATTGAAGACAGCGGGCGGCAGAACTGACCTCAAGGTTCGAGGTTCTCGAGGAATTGAGAGATTTTACAGAGTCCTACTGATTATGACTACCGAGCCTCTTGACCGACGACATTCCGGACATCGACAAAGGCGAGGTCAGGGCGGCTCTCGGGCAACTTAAATCCCCTGGGGAGGATGAAATTACAACTGAACTACTGAAGACGGGGAAGTGGGGCGGGCTCCGGCCTTCAACAAGCTGACAAGTGTGTTTAATTCCGTGCTCTAACAGGGAGAAACATCCGAAGCATGAAGCGGGAGTGCGGTAACTTTGTAATCAGCACAGATACGGAGTCCACCGTCGGCTTTACGTACCGGCACAGATCACTAAATAGTTACTACGTAACCGTAAATAGTTACTACGTACCGGTACCAAAGGTGTCGCCCAGTCCGAGCACTCGACGGGCTCGATGATGACTGCGCGCAGCATTGCCTCCAGTCTCCTTTCATACACCTTATGTGATGTTTACGTCACATAATATGTATATCATGAATAGATCCGGAAATCCACCCCTTGGGTGGAATTCCGGACGTACCATAACATGTTATTCCGGTTATCCACCCCATTGGGTGGATTTTTTGGGGTGGATTATCGGACTCATCCGAATGGGCGACGATTTGTGTTGCGAACGGATCACAAACCCTTAGTTAGTATTTTGGACCAAAACATCGCGTCCCGACTATGGCGGCAAGCTGATTACAGCGTTGGGCGATAATTTTATCCGCATAAAGCTATGATATAGATACGTAAATACGAAAGATAGCGGTGCCGATGGCTTGTCGAGACTGCCGGTGGCATGTAGCAGCGATGAGTCATTGCACGTGCCGGAGCAAACTTATTTTCATTTTGCGCAAAATGCGTTATTACTCGGTTATATCAAACAACAAACTATGAGAGACTCAATTTTAAGTAAAGTTTTAGGCTTTATTCGTGATATATGGCCCACCGATAATGAAATAAGGGAATTGCAACCATATGTTAACCGACGCACGTAGGGAATTATATGAGGAGTTAGGTTGTGTCATGCGGGGACAGAGGGTGGTGATTCCGGAGAGCTGTCGAGCTCGAGTATTGATGGAGTTACATGAACCTCAAATGGTCATTGTCAAGACGAAATCATTCGCTAGGAGCTATGTTTGGTGACCGGCATAGACGAGGCGGTGGAGGCGGCGTGCCGGTCGTGCGCGAAGTGTCCGGGGGAAGCGGATGCGTCGCAGCGCCACGCCACCTCCCCGTGGCCTTGACTGGCCAGGTTCTGGTCAAGGGTACATTTTAGGTTTTTAGGTCCGATTTTTTGGGAAAATATATTTAGTTATAGTGGACGCAAGAACCAAATGGTTAGTGGTATTTCCTGTGCCGAGCACGGCGGCGGGTTATACCATAGAAAAACTTACGGAACTGTTGCGCGATGGGGCTTACATAGACAAATAGTTTCTGATAACGGACCCCCCTTTACTGATTAAGAAATGGCAGAGTTTTTAACGAAATATGGTGCAGAACATATTTTTTCTGCTCCCTGCCACCCATCATCCAATGCGGCCGCGGAAAATGCAGTCCGTACGGTTAAAAGGATTATTAAGAAAGCAGTTAAATTAAAAGAAAACGTCAATATATTTTTGAATAATTTATTTTTACATTATCGTAATACGGAGCATTCTTTGCGGCCAAATAGGGGCAATAAAGTTAGCAATGCTGAGGAGCAGCAAATCAAACAGGGGACCGACGTCCAGAGATCGTTGCAAGCAGGAGAGGGCGTATGGATGAGGCAGTATAAGGGAAATGAAAAATGGTATCCTGGGAAAGTAGTTAGAAAGATGGGGACTACGGATCTGTGGGGAAAGGAATCGAATAGAAATAATGTCCAGTTAAGACAGCGATCACGTACTTCATTAATTTGTCCAGCCAGCGCGTCAAAACGGCGTTCCCTCGAGGTAGAGCGTCAAGTGCCTGAGGTGGCACTCACGCCACCCGCGCCCTCGCCTGGCTCGGCTGGTGAGGTCTTGCACATTGCACAGCCCTCAGAACGTAAGGGAGTTGGCGGGTCAGGACCGTTCCGTGGCGGTCGATGTGCCACCGTCCACAGCCCCGTCTAGTATAGTTAGTACCAAGGATGATAACTGTTGTCAGGAATCTGCAGAGGTTGTTACCGGTGTCGTTTCTCGTCCTATACGTACCTGTCGTTTAAAAAGAGCTCCGGATTTTTATCCTCCGGATTAATAAGTAGATAAGTAAGCATTAAGATAATTTTTATCAATATGGGAAACTGGGGACACTTGATCCCCCCTTTTGTTTTTTATCCCTAATTTCTATATTGAGTATCCGTTTAAAAAACCGTTGGTATCTACTATAATACGTGAAATTTATTTGCTTATATTTGCTGTAAGAGCCAAACATATTAATATCTAAATTTAGTAGTTATTTGACTAAAATCAATAATAAGGAATCGTACCATGTGTCCCGTATATACGTAAGACTTGATCCCCCCTGTCTGGATGACTTGATCCTGGGCAATCAAGTCATGCAATTTAGGGTCACATGATACCATTAGGTACTGGAATTAAATAAGAAATGTTTTATCTGTTTATTCATTTTCGAAATCACATTTTTAAAAGTCATATTTCAAATAAATGTTTATTCAAAATAAAAACTCACCAAAATTTTCTTTCTGCCGCAACAATTACTTACTCGCCCGCCGTTTGCCAAAGTATCAAATGGGATAGATGTGCCATCTATAAAACGTTATTGGGTACCATATAAAATCAATATTGTCACTATAAAACTAAATACGGCTTATACAAGTTCTGTAAATCTTGTGTACCTAGTCTCCCGTAAGGATCAAGTATCCCCAGTTTCCCCTATTCTTAGTTTAAGTACTTACCGTGTAAATATTGTATACCTATACTACGATTTTTAATTCGAGTCAGTAAAATGAC
Organism: Miltochrista miniata; assembly: GCA_933228765.1. NCBI lineage: Eukaryota > Metazoa > Arthropoda > Insecta > Lepidoptera > Erebidae > Miltochrista > Miltochrista miniata. The sequence continues at coordinate 4,215,995 of OW121765.1, forward strand.
ATTTTCAGTGTTGCGGGTTTCTTGTCACAAATAAATAGTGATGTGGTTGAATCGAGGTTTACAATTAAGTCAACAACAAGTTAGTCGAGATTATATTTTTTATCCAATATCAAACAGTAATTAAATATTACATAAAACCACATTATATCGTATTTCAACCCATTCAAACAATGCAGTAAACAAACAATTTGGATCTCGATTGCTCCAAAATTATTTGGCTACATTTAAATATAATCACTTTTCTAGGAACCATAGTTTGTTTTATACAAACATTTCACACCAATTTACCTTGAAAATAATTTCATGAAAAATACTTTGATGACAAAAAATTAAAACTGTCCTTAAATTATTTTTTTCTACGACCATTTGGTTATTTTGCATATCTTCTTAAGCTTCTTTATCAGCTTTTATAATAATGTAATAGCAAGCAAATTTAATATGCTGGTAAGGTCCATATTTCTCCAATCATATTATATCGACTGCCTGTGGCGCAGTCGGTAGTGATACCGCTTGCGGCGCTGGAGGTCGTGGGTTCGATTCCTACTGGAGACAAATATTTGTGTGACCCATGTTTGTCTCGAGAGTCTGGGTCTTACTATGTATAATATAATATGTATGTATTTAAAAAAGTTTTTTTTTTTTTTTTTTTGTTTTCATATTCTCTATCTGCAATCAGCCAGGAAGCTATAATCAGATTTGTCTGAGTCTTGTGTAAGAGCTTTGAGATATGCATATCCAGTGATATATCATCTCTTATTTTATTATTAGCTTGGCCACTAGATTGTGGCCAATCGTGGTCTTTTCAGCCGGTAAACGCTGCCGCTGGTGTTCAATAGACACATCGCTAATGGATTTTTATGTACCCCAAGTCTTTGTTTGTACATTTCGGAAGACGTTTTTATTTCCTCTTCAATTGTGCGTATTTGCAGATGTTAATGTACTTCTGTGTTACGTATGTACCATGGGGCATTGCTTATAGTCTTTAGTGCCTTGTTCTGGAAGCGCTGGAGGATTTCAATGTTTGAGTGGCTTGCGGACCCCCAGAGCTGTATGCCATATGTCCATATTGGCTTAATGACACATTTGTAAACTATAATTTTATTTTCTAGGCTAAGTGATTGCCTGCCCAGTAGCCAGCACATATCTCTGAACTTTCTGTCTGCTTGGTCCCTTTTCTTCTTTATGTGATTTTTCCAGGTAAGCCGTCTATCCAGATGCATACCCAGATATTTAACCACTGTGTGCTGTGGCAAGACAGCTCCATCCAGTGTCACAGGTGGGCAGTTTTCTCTATTCAGTGTAAATGTTATATGGACCGATTTCGCAGGACTGGCTCTTATTCTCCACACCCTTAGCCATGATCCAATTTTATTCAGGTGTTCCTGTAGTTTGGCGGATGCTATATTTGGATCTTCATCACAAGAAAGGACTGCCGTGTCATCTGCATAGGTTGCAGTTGTTACTTCTTCCGTGACAGGTAGGTCGGCGGTATAAATTGTGTACAACACAGGTCCCAGCACAGAACCCTGAGGTACTCCTGCTTCCATTTGGTGAATGGACGAGAGGGAGTCCACACACTTGACCTGGAACATTCTGTCCTGCAGGTAGGACCGCAAGAGTGTGTACACAGTGTTTGGAAGATGGAACTTCAGCTTGTACAGAAGACCCTTATGCCACACACGGTCAAAGGCTTGCTGGACATCAAGGAACGCAGCGGAGCAGTATTGTTTTCTCTCTAGTGTCTGCCTTATGGTGTGGCCTACTCGGTGTATTTGCTCCGTCGTTCCGTGATGCGCACGAAATCCGAACTGGTGGTCTGGTATTATTTTCTGTTCCTGTAGGATTGGAATTAGGCGCTTAAGTATCAGCTTTTCGAAGACCTTCGACAGCAGCGGCAGGAGGCTTATGGGTCTATACGATGAGACTTCTGTGGGAGGTTTCCCTGGCTTAGCAACCATGTTTATTGTGGACACTTTCCACAGCTTTGGGAAGTACTGCAGTCTCAGTATGGCATTAAAGAGAATTGTCAGTAGCACTATTCCTTTCTTTGGTAGCTGTTTGAGAACTTCAGCTGTTATAAGATCGAAGCCGGGTGCCTTTCCTTGCTTAAGATGTGCAATGGTTTTCCTGACCTGTGTCGGGGTAGCTAGCCTTACTGGGAGAGACATCTGCTGGTCACCGCGCAGAAATTCGTTTATCTCCTCTTCAGTGTCGCTTGCATCAGCATCATTAGGTTTGAACACGTCTCTTAGAAATTTTGCAAAGAGTTCTGCCTTGTCCGCCGTTTTTCTTGCCCAACTACCATCAGATTGTTTCAGCGGGGGCATGTGTACCTTTGGCCTTTTTAGGGATCTTGTCATTTTCCAGAGTGAGTAGTCCTCTGACTTATACGGTGATAGTGTTTTCAACTTGTCTTGCAAGGTGATATTCGCGTGTTCTGCGAGTGTTTTTTTCAGTTCTTTCTGCAATTTGTTGAGTGCCTGTTTGTCATCTCGACTTCTATTCGTGTGCCACCGACGTCTGAGTCTCCTCTTCAAAGCTATCATCTCTTTTATTTCCAAGGTAATGTTTCAGTTCTGCAGCTTCGGTGCTTTATATGGTGTTGATAGCCACGCTGCTTTTTGTATGAGGTTTGTCGCATACCACGCAGTATTTTCTATGTCATCTTCCGTTTTAAGAGGTATGCACAGTTCAGTATGTTCCTCTATGTAGTCTTGGAAGGCGTGCCAATCCGTTTTGTGATTGTATAGAGTCTCATGTGGTTCTATTAAGATGACTTCAGTGCTTACTGTACATATCACGGGTGTGTGGTCAGAGGATCCATCCAAGCACGATTCCACTTTTGTGTAGAGTCCTGACACTCCCTTGGTAATGAAGAAATCTATCAAATCCGGTTTCCTATTACGGTCTTTTGGCCAAGAAGTTGGTTCCCCGTAGATAATATACTAAGGGTGTTACTATCAATAACCTTTTTCAGTTCTCGACCTTTAGTCGTCGTAAGTCGAGAGCCCCAGAAGACGTGTTTGGCGTTCCAGTCACCACCTGATATATATCTGGATCCAAGAGTTTGGAAGAAGTCAGTAAACCCTTGTGCGTTTATTCGATGACGTGGAGGGCAGTATACCGAAGCCATGTTCAATGGTCCTAGCCAGTCTTCTATTGAGATTACGGCGGCCTGTATATGGGGTGTTATATAGTGAGTTAGAACATGGTGCCTTATGTTATCCCGTATGATTATGGCGGCTCCAGCATGAGATGTCCCATCTGGATGGTTGGCATAGTATATACTGTATCCTTGGATTTTGATAACTACTATGTTCCTGCTCCAGTATTGATCATTTACTGTGTTGTATTTGGTTGTAGAGGTCCGTAGGGTGTTTCTTTCCTGGATGTTATCGACCTGCTTTCTAGTGCGTCTATTGTGTTGTAAAGGAGGGAAATCGTCTTTGGAGAATGTGGTGGGAATGATACTTCTTGCAAACTGTTTGTTTTTTACGGTTAGGTCTTTCCTGGGTATTGTATGCACCATTTTTCTTGCTCTGATCTCTTTATATACCTGGCAGCCCTTATAATTAGCTGGGTGATCGCCGTGGCAGAGAGCGCAGGTGGCTGGCGTGTTTTTATCTTTTTTTGGGCAATCTGTTGTTTTATGCCCCTTGGCACATTTGACACATCTATAGGGGCGCATGCAGTTATTTTTTGTGTGTCCATATTGTTGGCACCTAGTACACTGAGGAACCTCTGTTGATTTCTTTGGGTCTTCGATCTTAACTCTCGTGTGGTAGATATATTCTATGGTCTTTATTTTTGGGTTATTACTGCTTGGTTCGATGTTGACAAATAATATACACTCGAGAGCAATGAATCCGGGTCACTTAAAGAATCCTAAAAATCTCGGAAACTAAAAATGCTAGGTTAATGCAATAAATTGTATTTAATAGACAATGTAATACTCCTTAAATGAAGGTATTAAAACTTCTTAGTTATTGTAAAGTTATATCATAAAAAAATCAAATTTGAAAAAGGGCCACTTTCGAAGATGGAACTACGAAATTACAGCATTTGGTGTTGCTTTTGTTTGTAATCTGTCATTTATGTGGGTACATAAACCATGTTGATAGTGCTCTATATTCATTAATCAAGCTGAAATTATGTCGCTTACGCCTGAAGAATGCACCAGAATACTTACAATGCTGGAAACCGGCCGGAGTCAGCGCGATACAGCCAGGACTGTCGGTGTGTCGCTGTCAACAGTACAAAGAGTTCTCCGACGTTACGAAGAAACTGGTTCTAACCTACGCAGACCAGGAACGGGCAGAACCAGGTGTACCACAGCACGAGAAGACCGATACTTGGTGAACACCATGCTTCGAAATCGCTTTCTCACAGGAACTGAACTCACCAATCAGTTTCGACGCCTCGGAGGAAGTAACCCAAGTGCATGGACAGTAAGACGTCGGCTTGCTGAATCTAACTTAAAACCCCTTAGACCTGCAAACGGCCCTAAACTGGAGCGTGGGCATCGTATTTCGAGACTAAGGTATGCCCAGAGCCACGTAAATTGGAGTACTGAAGATTGGTCAAAAGTTATGTTCTCCGACGAATCAACATTTATGCTCTACAAGCACGATGGAAGACACAGAGTGTATCGAAGACCAGGGGAAAGATTCAAGCAAGCATGCATCGAAGAAAAAGTAGCCTACGGTGGTGGGTCTGTACTTGTGTGGGCCGGAATTTCTTCTGAAAGTCGCACAGAGCTGGTGATCATAGAAAACGGCTCTTTAACTAGCGTAAGATATGTGGAAGAAATCCTCAATGATCACGTTGGTCCATTTATGGTCAATTTAGGTGAGGATGCTATATTTATGCATGACAATGCCCGACCTCATACAGGTAGGATTGTGAATGACTACCTTCAAGAGATGAACATTACTCGTATGGAGTGGCCAGCGCGCAGCCCGGATATCAACCCGATCGAGCATGCTTGGGACGAGCTAGGCAGATGCGTAAAACAACGAAACCCTCCCCCAATCACGCTTCGTGAGCTCAAAATTGCTCTCACAGAGGAATGGGAGAATATTCCCCAAAATCGTATAAGGAACTTGGTGTACAGCATGCCAAACCGCGTAAACGCAGTAATGGAAGCACGAGGAGGCAATACGAAGTATTAAAATTCAAGAAAATCGTAATAAAGTTCAAAAATTTCATGTTTCCTATTTTTGTTTTAAGGAGAGATCAGCAGTTTTTTCTTTATGTAATTTTGTGTTAATAAAATGTATGGTGACTCATATTTTTTTTACTTTCATTTAAGGAGTATTACATTGTCTATTAAATACAATTTATTGCATTAACCTATCATTTTTAGTTTCCGAGATTTTTAACATTCTTTAAGTGACCCGGATTCATTGCTCTCGAGTGTATAATAATAAGTTTATTTATTTATCTCCACAAATTACAAGCTTAATAAGTATGGTACAACTACAGTTGACAATTTTAAGAACAATGTCTGCAATTTATAGGAGATCTGGAGTCTAAACTAAGCCAGAACTTGTATAATAGAACTCCAGGCTCCCCGATTACATATTTATCATGATTACAAATTGTCAGCGCGTGCGTTTTAGCACAAAATAATAATATATTTTGAGTGTATGTAAGTACATTGGGTACTTGTGTATGTGTGTGTGTGTGTGTGTGTGTGTGTGTGTGTGTTTGTGTATGTGTGTGTATATGTGTTCCAATATTAGAGTGTATGTATGCTTGATGAGTTAAATGTAGAAGATAAATATTATATGAATAGCACAAATAAATATAATACGGGTATAAATACGATATAAATAAGTATTAGGTATTCAGCTGCTATCTGAAACTACGTTAGGAAATTCTCCGTTTCTTCGTAGGATTTGTAACGAAGAAACAAGTATGCACTTTTCTTACACTTGAAGTGACTCAAGCCATAAATTTGACAGTGTCGGTTTATTTTGTTATATAGCTTAGGTCCGAGGATGTAAAAGAATCTTTTAGTAAAAGTAGACTGCGATGGAGGGATTGTACAAATTTTATCTTTCCTACGGTGTTCAATTTTTTTGTATGGTGTTTGGTGATGCTGGTGGAGCACTACTTGCATAATAAAGTGCTGTCGTACATTTAAAATGTTCCACTGCCTGTACAGTTCGTCTGTTGGAAATAGGAACGGGCGAAATGTGGCCACTTTCAACACAGCTCTGCGGGCTACTTCTAAAGGTTTAAGAATAGTTTTTGCAGCTCCACCCCAACTTGAAATACAGTAAGTGATTATGGATTGACACATCGCAAAATAGACGATACGAATTGTTGAAAAATTGGTAATATGTCTAAGTGTTTTAAAAATGTATATTAACTTACGTACTCTACTTGTAAGATTGGCAATATGTGTCCTGAAATTGAGAGTCTTATCTAACGTGATACCCAGGTATTTTATATGGTCAACTACGGCTAAAGATGGACAGTTGCAATTGAACTGGGAATCTGTACAACAGGTATGCGCTTTAACTACTATTGGGAGGCCTGGTTGGGAGACGGTGCTAATTGACCATGTAAGGATTTTTGTTTTAGAGGTATTGAGTGTGAGTCTATGAGTAGAGAGCCACTTAAGTACCCTGTTTAAGACCAGTTGCGCTTTGTTCTCTAGCTGAGGCCATGTGTTACCCGTAATGGTTACAGCGGTATCATCCGCAAAAGACACAAAATCAAAGTTTCCGGGATTTGAAGGTTGCACAAGTCATTTATGTATACAAGGAATAATGTAGGTCCCAAAATACTTCCTTGTGGCACTCCGTATGAGATGGGAAGTTCGTCACTATGGTAATTTTCTATTCTAACTAATTGCGAACGATTAGTTAGATAACTCCGGAACAAATCTAGTTGAATTTACAACGATTTAGATCGAGAGAGAGAACGAGAGATTACGACAAAGAACATGTTCAGTGGCTTTTTATTCTTTTTTGATATTGCGCAAATAACCTCACCTCTGACCTTATTATCTGTTTTTTCAATTTCTTCGATTATTGCACTTTTAGGAGTGGTGTGGTGAAGATTTTTGATCACAATCCTATAACATTTGTTTTGTTTTTGAGTGAAGGTATGTCCGATCAGACCATTGGTACGGATAAGTTCTATTAGATTTTTGTATGATTCCGGTGTCTGCGTCATAACTCTTAGCTGGTCTCTATTAATGATCCTATACGAGTAGCTATCACTAGTCACAGTGGTATTCAGGAGTTCTGTGAGCTTTGCCAGATCTTCTATACCGTATAGGATAATGGGTGGTGGCTTGAAAACTTTTTTAGCATGCGTGGATGGGTCCTCTATTGCTTCTTCAATTTCATCTACTGGTAGACCACAGTATCTGTTGGAAGAGGCCACTTCTGTCTGTGTTCTTCGACCAGATTTTTGTACTTTTGGTGGGCTTTCAGATACTCTCTTTCTTTTAGGGTAACGAACAGTAGGTACCCTTTGCCATGTAGGAGGGCAAGGATCATTGACATCCATAGTTATATCTATTACTGGAGGCGGTGTTGTTGAACGATTCCTTAGATCAGGTGTTATGGTCCCTAAAGAGGATGATCTTGGTCTTGTGTTAAAAAGGCTTGGATGAAACGCCGACTGGATTAATTTTTTACTTGTGTTGCCAGTAGTATTTACCGTCACGGGGGCCTGGTCTCCCACTCCCGCGCAGTCTTCGGTAGTACATTTCACACTCGCAGGCCCGGGTACCTGCGAGCGCCGGGCGTTAGCCGGATCGCATGACAAATCGCTATTCTTATCATTCATATTTCCATAAATAAAAGGTGGGGGAGTACACAATGTCGCTTTCCCAAGGCGACATGGCCACTCTTTTGAAGGGATTTAATCCTCCTTGGTATGCCAGTAGACAGGTTAGTAAGCCGCCGCCTGTTACTCGGCGTTGTTGCTCATACAGCACAACCATTATTTTTTTTTTTTTCCCAATGGGTCTTTGCGTGTTTTTTTTATTTTTTTTTATTACTTTTTTTTTATTTTTTTTTTTTGGTTGGGCTACATGTTAAACTTTATGCAACGAGAGAATCCTTAGCGTTTTAATGCAGTCATTCCCATGTCTTACTGCATCAGATCTTTTCAGGGATCATTTAATTCCCAAGGCCGCTGTAGCCTCATCCAGTTGGTTACCCAGCTGGGTGTATGGTTATCCCGCCATTGCTCGGTCGCCAGAGCCTCGTTTGTTATCTAGCAGGGAGCACCACGGCATGGTATTTGCCACGCCGCCGCCGTCCGGCGCGTGCAGGTGAGGTTGACTTTTGGGCCGGTATGATGTTATGTCCGTTATCCCCTTACTCCCCCTAATTAAAGTAAATAATAATCCCCGTATTTAAAAAAGTAAATAAGTATTAATATCCGTGGTCTGATACCCATAACACAAGCAGGTTATTCCTAGCTTACTTTGGGATCAGATAGCGTTGTGTGAAATGTCCGTGAATATTAATATTTATTTTATTTTATTTTATATAGGTACATTTAAACAAATCAGCCTATATTAGTCCACTGCTGGACGTAGGCCTCTCCTAAATCACGCCACAACACACGGTCCTGCGCCTTCTGCATCCAGTCAGTCTTTGCGACCTTAATCGGGGACAGCGGAAGTGCCGGGAACTGGGGGCCGTTGCTTTGTATGACTTATCATATTTGGGAGGGTTTCATTGGCCTTACTGTACCAAGCTGGCCAAACGGGTTGGTACAGGGTTTCATTTCGAGTATTCCTTCTCTACGCCACGACCTCGTCCGTTAATCGGCAGGTGCACCACTGGCAGGTGAGGCTGGCTTGGACCCCGGGGATGCTGTGACACACTTCTGGGAAGTCCGTAGTGTTTCCCAGGAGTTCCCAGGCGGTTCAGTAGTTTAGGTAAGGTAATTTGTCCTGGAGTCAATAATGCACGAACTCAGAGTATTAATATTTATACTACAACTTCACTTAAATCTAACTTATAACTATGTACTCATCCGGATTCTGGGATGGGACTTCCTTCCTCCAGGATATGTAAAATAAGTAATATGGCTCTACGCCTATATTTTCAGCAAAGATATATTACGGGTATAAGCAGGGGTTTTTTTAATCATAAACTTGGAAGCTCATTCTGAAAAGAACAAACAATATATTTTATATACACCCTCTTCAACCATAGATATCCCTAAACTTTCCCTTATTACTAATTTTTACTCCCCATTTTAAAACATTTAATATACCAAAGAACATTACCCCTTTTCTAAATTTCACAAACGCCTGCCTGATAAAATAAATTTACTTAAAATATACTTTTTTTATATGAAAATTACCCACAATTAATTTACTTAATAAAATTTATGAAGTTGATGCTTACCAGAGCTTCCGTTTTCAATGTTTAATTTTATTAAAATACTTGGGCTACGTACGCCCTCACTGGTATTTCAATGAAATACATTTTATAGAATAATTTACTTTGATGTAAATTTTCTTCGACAGTATGAAGTAAAATAAATTAATTTTAGTTAGTTCCTGATTTTCTCTTCTACTATTGCGCACGCTTATATATAGCTTACATCCCACCATATCTCCTTCCATCAACTACCCCTACTTTGACACTATTAAGGACACACCCATTATACCGACCTAAGTATACCCAGATATACCTACGCTTAATAGCGCCTAATAAACCAATATAGCAAATCTATGTTTTACGCCACAGCTGGTAGGGCCCCATCGCACCCCACATAAAATACGTATTGTAAATATGTAATAGATATTACATATAATAAATAAATAAATAAATATTCTTGGACATTTCACACAACGCTATCTGATCCCAAAGTAAGCTAGGAATCACCTGCTTGTGTTATGGGTATCAGACCACGGATATTAATACTTATATACTTTTTAAATACATACATATAATATATAGAAACACCCAGACTCTTGAAACAAATATTTATGGGTTACACAAATATTTGTCTCCGGTGGGAATCGAACCCACGACCTCCAGGCGGTATTACTACCGACTGCGCCACAGAGGCAGTCGTATTATAGTCGTAAATTTTAAATTTACAATATAAAATTATAATTCTATAAAAAAACACTTTCACACCTAATAAAATAAAAAATGTCTAAGTCTATTGATTGTCGAACATCACTATTGTAGCGGGTCACCCTTTTTTGTATCAGTGACAGTTGCACTTGTCATTTTACTGACTGAGATAAAAAATCCGACTTTACATACTGAGGAAGATCCCAGAGCCCCCAGACGTCACTCATTTTCTGATGGACAAAATATATACGAGTGATTAGTGGTAGGGTGTACTATGATCATTTGACTAGTTGCTACTTTGGCCCGACGGCCAATTTTCAGGTAGCAATTAATCAAGGTACATAAAAACACTGCTAACCTCACTTAAATTCTGATAGCTGATTTTAACATATATTTTACACAATATCGTTAAAAATCAGTATTCATTACTCCCAGACACATGCGTTCGGCGGTTTTACCTTACAGACGCTTCAAAGCTCTGAAAAAAAATTATTAAGGTCACTTATTTTCTGATGCTTGATTTTTATATATGTTATTCAGACAACTATTTTAAAACGTTTTGCAAACGGACAGACCGATCCAAGGGGCCAAACATTCCCCAGACCCAATTTTAATGTCGCTGAGAGTATGGGCGCGGGCATTATCCGTGCGTATTATGCGTGTATGTAGCATGTCTAATCAAAGTCGGAATTAATATTGAAATGTAAATAAAAATGTATAAGTAGGTACCTATTAGTAATTGACGCCTGTCATTTTAAAATTTACTTTTTCGTATTTGTTTTATTTAATAGAGAATTAAGTTTTAAAGGTAATAATTTGAAAATCACGTAAATAATCAAAGATTAACTTTGAGTTAAGTGCTCGTCTGACCGCAATAATTATAGAATTGTGCCTTACAAACTGTTCCATGAATTTTTTTTTAATCGAATTAATTTTATTTTTTTAAAGAAAATATCAAGAGGTTTACAAAGTATTAATAATTTAATTAAATAACAGCAACCTTTGCAAATAATTATTTATTGGTAACGAACCTTAAAAAACTACAAAAAATCGGACTAATATTTTTTCTAATCTTCATTGTCATCGTCGTTGAAGTCAGGTAATTCATCATCGAGTCAATCTTGATATCGAATGTCTAAATCGTCATCTTATTCATCAGTGTTTTCCTCGGGCTAAGGTTCGTTACCAATAAATAATTATTTGAAAAGGTTGCTGTTATTTAATTAAATTATTAATACTTTGTAAACCTCTTGATATTTACTTTAAAAAATTAAAATTAATTCGATTAAAAAAAATTCATAAAACAGTTTGTAAGGCACAATTCTATAATTAGTAGTGACCGACCGAAGTTTCGGTTTCGGTTTCGGTTTCGGCCAGTTTCGGCCAAAAAATCGAGTTTCGGCCGCAGTTTCGGTTTCGGCCAAAATGGGCCGAAACTTTCGGCCAGGCCGAAACTCACGTGTTCATGAATTTTGAGTGCCTGGCTCTGCTTGTGACGTGGTTGGGGTCAGCCCAACCAGTTAATATGTTACTAACCGAAGATTTACAGATTTACAAAGGACTTCCAATCCAATCAATAGTTATAGTAATACAATTTTTACGGAATCCTAAAAAGGTGATCTAGGCTTCGATCAATAATACATTATTGATCGAAGGATCTAGGAAATTACATAGCCCTTTTTTGTCGGTTTCGTTGACTTCGTTGGTCGTCTGTCTGTCTGTCAACAGGCTGTAACTCATGCACCGTGATAGTCAGACAGTTAAAATTTTTACAAATAATGTATTTCTGTTGCCACTATAGCAGCAAATAATAAAAATAGACAAATTAATAATATTAAAGGTGGTCTCCCATACAACATACGTGATTTTTTGCCGCTTTTCTTGTACCTACCCTTGGAACCCTACTCGCGCTAGTCTGACTCACTGTTGTCCAGTTTTAGCTATATACTTCTCGAATGTAACCAAAAACCAGCCAAGACCTAGAAGCAGGGCACCGTGTGGTTTTAGTCGGTAGGAATTTGGTGGAACTTGCTGCACCTATGGAAAAAATAACCGGCCAAGTGCGAGTCGTCCTCTCGCACGGACGGGTTAAAGCGGGAGCCTATAATCGAGACATAAGGCCTAGCCGTCCGTCTGTCTATTGGTCACGACTCACGACGTTGTATCGCTGGAAACGTGCCAGATAAAAGTCTAAAATTTTTACTGCACAGTAGTCCTACCAACTAAAAACCACGCGTATGCTACCTTACAGCCTACGGTTGGGAGCCCCGAGTATGCCCTCGGAATGATGCATACTGCGGCCGCGTCTTTGGGGACTTGTTCAGTTGCTATCCCGCTTCTTGAGGGGGGCGTGCATGAATCTCTCACGTCACGCTATTGTCTAAGGTCTGCTTCTGTAAGGACAGTGAGCAGCCCCGTCACTGTCCTCAGGCCCCCGGTCATGGAGGCTGATAGTATGGGGCGCCGCCGCAGACTGTGGAACTCGGGTGGCAAAGTTCTCTCCCGCTTCCTCCCCGCCTCCTTGCGCCATTTAAACAATGCTCCCTCGCTACCTTACTTCTAGGTCCCATAGAGAGGTCTCGGCGAGAAGACATGCCGCCTCAACTGAGATCGTGCGGTATCCCCTTATCACCCTGATAGCCGTTGCCTTCTGCGGGTCAAGCAATCTAGTCGCATTGCTGGCCATCAGGATCTCCGCCCATACGGGGGCCCGGTATAGGGCCATGTTTCGCACGATCCCAAGGTAGTCTCCTGCAGGGAGCGTTGGGTCTCCTGATATTGAGCAACAACCGCGAGAGTGCGGCTGATGCCCCTCTCCCTTAGCTATGGGACCAAACTTTGGAAGTGGTATCCGAAGTTCCACCGGCTATCTAGTACGAGCCCCAGATACGTAATCGAGAGCTCGATGCCGACGCTGACGCCTGCAGGGCTGCGTCTCGGTGCGTTGCTCCTCGACCTGTAATGAGGGTGTCGTCGTAACACGTTACGCACGTAACACGTTACGCCGACACCTCTGAGCAACGGACCACGCAGCACCTAATCGTAACCGATGTTCCACAGAAGCGGTCCTAAGACCGATCCCAATGGAACATTGCCAGCTCGGGTAAGTTACGGCCCTCTCGAAAAGATAGGCCCCGACAATTCGACGGAGGTATCTCCATACCTCCGTCGAATTGTCGGGGCCTAATGCCTCCGCATTCCATGGTAAATAAGCGCCTCCCAAACGCAGTTTCAGGACAACCTGTTGAAAGCGTTGGCGATGTCAAGAGACACTGCCGCCACCACCACCTCACCCTGTTCTGTTGCCGCTATAACAAAATATACCTACTATAATCAGAAAAAAGCATCCACATAACAAACATAATTTTGTATCGAATTTCGAGTACCCAATTTTGTAACAAAACCCTCTGTGCGGAAATCCGACTCGCACTTGGCTGGTTTTTTTTTTTTTTTTTTTTTCAATATGAACACGTGAGTTTCGGTTTCGGTTTCGGTTTCGGCCGAAACTGACCCTGGGGCCGAAAGTTCGGTTTCGGTTTCGGTTTCGGCTGGAAAACCAGTTTCGGTCGGACACTAATAATTAGTAGCTGACCCGCGCAACTTCGTTTGCGTCAAATGAGAGTGACAAAGAGAGTGGTATAGTATTAATATTTTAAGTATGTAATATAATCCCGTCGCATTTACTCTCGTCGCGTGTCTTAGGTATATTTAATAGAGGGTTGTGGTAGGTTTTAATAATGTGTGTAAAAAGTGATATAATTTTTCCCGTCGCGTCGCTTATATTCATTTAGAGTTGACCCACACAACTTTGTTGAAGTGATATAATGTTTCCCGTCACAATTATTTTTGACCGTTTTTTGGTACGGAACTCATCGTGTGCGAGTCCGACTCGCACTTGGCCGGTATTATCTTTCAGTTGATTGGCTACTGCTGCAGAAAACGTTTACTTCCGACGCGTAGTCGAGTTGCGTCGCTCATATTTTAAAAATTATTGTGAAGGTTATTGTAAGTGAACCTTAAAAGATGGGCATTTGCTGTTCAGGACTTTTTTTTGTAAATTTTTAAGAGGAAAAATTTTGTAGTACACAATTTTTACGTAAATATACTAATTATTTACTTTACTAATTTGTACGCAATGAAACCTCACAAAAGAAATAGATACATTTTTCCCGTTCTTAAAACATTATTCATGGCTGCTCCGCTCCGATTTGTCTTAGCGTGATGTTCTGTAGCCATTAGCCATCCTCAATAAATGGACTAAAAAACTGTGAAATTATTTTTGTAATGCAACCAGTAGTTTCTGAGATCCTATCACAAACAAACTCTTCAGTTTGATAATATTGTAAGCTAACCTTAAAAGAAAGACAAATAATTTTAATGTGTGCGAACCTTAAAAGATAGACATATGCTGTCGCGGACTTTTTTATAGAACTTTTTAAGAGAAACAATTTTGTAATAAATAATTTTTACGTAACTTTAACCATTTAGGCAGCGTACGCCTCGGAAGCTCTCAGACGGTAAAAATAATTCCCCGTTTTCGAAACATTCTTCATTGCTGCTCCGCTCCTATTCATCTTAGCGTGATATTATATAGCCTATAGCCATTCTCAATAAATGGACTATCAAACTGTAAAAGAAGTTTTGAAATCGAACCAGTAGTTCCTGAGATCCTAGCGTTCAAACAAATAAACAAACTCGTCAGCTTTATAATATTAGTATGGATTGCGGTCAGACGAGCACTTTTCTCAAAGTTAATCTTTGATTATTTACGTGATTTTCAAATTATTACCTTTAAAACTTAATTCTCTATTAAATAAAACAAATACAAAAATGTAAATTTTAAAATGACAGGCGTTTTTTTTTTTTTTTGTTTAACGTGAGGGAAAATCCTCATGGATGTTATGCCGGACTCCTACCGACTAAAAAACCTCACGTCACGCCCAACAGTCTATGGTTGGGAGCCCCGGGTAAACCCTCGGAAGGATGTCCCAGGACTCCCAACAGACCCACGGCCGCTACTGCGGCCTCGCCCAGGGGGTGGTTCGGGTGCTATCCCGCGTCTTTGGGGGGTTTCGGGTGTGATCCCGCTTCTAAGGGGGGGGGCGTGCGTGAATTGTCTCACTCACGTCACGCTGCCGTCATGGGCCTGCTTCTGTAAGGACGGTGAGCCGCCCTGTCACCGTCCTCAGGCCCCCGGTCATGGTGGCCGATAGTCCTCGGCGAAGACACGTCGGCGGCGCCCAGGGCGCCGACTGCGGAACTCGGGTAGGAGAGTTCTCTCCCGTACCCGTCCCGCCGCCTCCTTCACGAGCATGACCTGCTCGCAGAAGGAGGCGGCGCAGTCCCACTTACTCCCGCTGGAGAGCATGGCTCGCACCATGGTCTCGAGCGAGAGAGTGTCCACGTCCAGACCCACTACGAGTAAAATGACAGGCGTTAATTACTAATAGGTACTTATGCATTTTTATTTACATTTCAATATTAATTCCGACTTCGATTAGACATGCTACATACACGCATAATACGCACGGATAATGCCCGCGCCCATACTCTCAGCGACATTAAAATTGGGTCTGGGGAATGTTTGGCCCCTTGGATCGGTCTGTCCGTTTGCAAAACGTTTTAAAATAGTTGTCTGAATAACATATATAAAAATCAAGCATCAGAGAATAAGTGACCTTAATAATTTTTTTTCAGAGCTTTGAAGCGTCTGTAAGGTAAAACCGCCGAACGCATGTGTCTGGGAGTAATGAATACTGATTTTTAACGATATTGTGTAAAATATATGTTAAAATCAGCTATCAGAATTTAAGTGAGGTTAGCAGTGTTTTTATGTACCTTGATTAATTGCTACCTGAAAATTGGCCGTCGGGCCAAAGTAGCAACTAGTCAAATGATCATAGTACACCCTACCACTAATCACTCGTATATATTTTGTCCATCAGAAAATGAGTGACGTCTGGGGGCTCTGGGATCTTGGACCATAAGTTCTAATGGTTTTGGTTGTATTCAGTATTTTATAATTATTGTTTTGGAACTGAGTTGTTTCCTTTTTAGGGTTCCGTAGCCGAATGGCAAAACACGGAACCCTTATTGATTCGTCATGTCTGTCTGTCTGTCTGTCTGTCTGTCCGTCCGTGTATCACAGCCATTTTTCTCCGGAACTATAACCCCTATGCCATTGAAACTTGGTAAGTAGATGTATTCTGTGAACAGCATTAAGATTTTTACATAAAACTAGAAAAAAAGCAGTAATTTTTGGGGGTCCCCATACTCATATTGGAAACTGAAAATTTTTTTTTTCGTCTAACCCCTACGTGTGGGGTATCTATAGATAGGTCTTCAAAAATGCTATTGAAGTTTCTAACATCATTTTTTTCTAAACTGAATAGTTTGCGTAAGAGACACTTCCAAAGTGGAAAAATGTGTGTCCCCCCCTCCCTCTAACTTCTAAACTAATATATACATACATATGGTCACGCCTTTATCCCCGAAGGGGTAGGCAGAGGCATATAATACTAAAATAAATCCAAAAAAAAAAAAAAATGTACATTGCCATAAAAACTACCAACGAAAATTGGTTTAAACGAGATCGAGTTGGTAGTTTTTTTTTTATACGTCATAAGCCGCAATTTTCGCCTGTAAAAATCACTACCACTGCGAACGTGTTAAAACATCAATCAAAGTTACAACGAACTACAAAAACTTTTATATTATGTTACTTGCTGCTAAGGAACCCTTCATGGGCGAGTCCAACTCGCACTTGGCCGGTTTTTACTTATAAGTATTTTAATAACTCTTAAATTTTATATTAACAATATAATGTGTAATTTAAGGGGGAGGATTGTAATGTTTATTGGTTTACCCCTTTTATAAATTGTCACAGGTACGGGTGTTAGCAAGATGATACTAATGTGAAGTCATTCAGTCCGCATTATATGTTCAATACCTACATATCCTAGGATCCCTTTAAGAACGACCTTCTCCGAGCTGGTTATTGGATGAAAAGTGTTTTACATTAAACTAAATATGTCACTAATTAATTTGCAATAGGGTTGCCTAAAAATTTTTAGTCCAGAATATGATAAATTAAGAATAAAAAAAAAAGTTTTTTACTGTTTACTGGTTTGCTTAATAGATACATTCCATACCAATTGAAAGTATAACGCCCATAGAATATGCAAATGTTTGGTTGTCGATTTTTTTCTCGTCACAACTTTTGTTACGCAGGTATTAACAGAAAAATCGATACTAGTAATTGCTTAAATACTCTTTTATTTTATTTTATATTTTAATTAACTTAAATTCATTAACCAGGCCGCTGCAAGTTACTAGTATCGATTTACCTGTTTATGCCTGCGTACCCAAGAGTTGTGACGAGAAAAAAATCGACAACCTAACATTTGCATAATTCTATGGACGTTTAACTTCCAATTGGTATGGAATGTATCTATTGAGCAAACCAGTAATTAAGCTTCGAACGCTTGCTTTCACGACGCCTTCAGCAGGTATGGGCGATTTGACCTCGCGTGGGTTTCCCTCCACCAATTCTATTACCCCGCGGGCTACACCACTTCAACTCAGCAGAAGGAAAGTTCATCATAAACGAGCCCTAGTGGACGAAACCCTTTTGGCATCCACATCCTAAAGAGCCCCGCTTTAGCCCAATTTGGAAGCTTGGCTCATTTTGGTTGGGACACATTGATTGGCAATTGGACGACCGAAAAAGACCTTCATTCCCAGTAGTTCCGCGGCAGTTGTTCCGCGACGGAACTAGTGAGACTTTTCTATTCCCAATAGTTCCGTAGCGGAACTGTCATGGATCTTTATGGACATTATTATCTCCCCTTTAATACCTTAAAGCCTTTAAGTATTTTTATTTTTGATGCATGTGGATCTTTTAGGACATGCGAGTGGAAAAAGATCCATTATACGAAGAACATCTAGTTTAAAAGTATAAAGTAGTAAAATAATTTGCAAAACAAATAAAGATCTACGAAAACAAATGAAGATCGACAAAAGCAAATGAAGATCGCCGAAACAAATGAAGATCAGCAAAACAAATGATAGTTGAAAAACAAATAACGATCGAAAAAACATTATGCAGATCAATAAAACAAAAGACTATAAGCAAGTTGATAAGGTCAAAAGTTACTTGCAGCCATGTTTTGTAAAAAAAATAGGTGCAAGCAATTCTCGACCTTAATGGCATTTATTTAAAAATGTGCTTTTAGGCGTTTATAGACATCACAGATCACGAATATATAAAAAATAAATAGATATTATGCCTGCTCATAGGGTCGAAATTGGCATGGACCTTTTTTGTAATCTAGTTGCGATAACCATTTCAAAAAATAGCTGCAAGCGATTCTCGACCTTAATGACACTTCCCTAAAAATGTGCTTTTAGGCGTTTATAGACATGACAGATCACGAATATATAAAAAAAAAAAAAATATTATGCAGATTCATAAGGTCGAGAATTGCTTGCACCTATTTTTTGAATGGTAATCGCATTACGCTTACGAAATATGGCTGCAAGAAACTTTGACCTTATCAACTTGCTTATAGTCTTTTGTTTTATTGATCTGCATATGTTTTTTCGATCGTCATTTCTTTTTCCAACCGTCATTTGTTTTGCTGATCTTCATTTGTTTGATTGATCTTCATTTGTTTCGTCGATCTTCGTTTATTTCATCAATCTTCATTTGTTTTGTCGATCTTCATTTGTTTTGTCAGTCTTCATTTGTTGTACCGATCTTCATTTGTTTTGCCGATCTTCATTTTTTTTTATTGTATGAGAAAATAGCCGTAAAACACCGTAGGGAACTAATGGGAACATAAAATATTCGTAACTAAGTGATGCTTTCTCCCGCGGGACTACTGGGACTTGATTTATTAGTTTTTAATTTATGCTTTGTTCCGCGGAACTACTGGGAATGAATTTATTAGTATTTCACTTCTACTTTGTTCCGCGGAACTAATGGGAACTGAATTATTGATGCTTTGTTCCGCGGGACAACTGGGAAAAAAAGTCTCACTAGTTCCGCCACGGAACTACTTCAACGGAACAACTGGGAATAATCGGAAAAAGAATGCTAGAATAGTTTAAAGAAAAAAAGTTTTAAGAAAATTCACATTCTGATATACTCAGTTTAATTGATGTTTCTAGACTTAGGTACTCGTACTGTCACAATCTTACCGCTCTCTGCAGGACGTAGAGTACAGTCAAGGGCAAAAACATGGATACACGTACAGTTTACATAATTTGGTATTCATCTACACAGGCAATAATTTGGATACATCCAACCATTTATAAATATGTCTACTTGGTCGTGGGCAAAAACATGTATCAACCAAATGCAAAAACATGTATACATGTAATGCTAATAAAAATATATATCCTTCCAAAGCATAACTAACTTGTACACGACATTACGCTATAAACTATATACACACTATTGAACACATAAATATGTATACAAGAATAGACATACTTTTTGTGCATACGAAGATTAAAACTACGGAATCATAGTTTATTGACAAGTTTTTTACCCACGACGTAAGGGAGACGGTATTTGCGTTTGGGTGGTGAGTATGTTTGTTTGTTTGTTTGTGCAAATACATATTGCCATTTTTCTCCAAAGCTACTGGTCGGATTTTAATGCAGTTTCATTATGGGTTGAGCTTTGATTGGTGCAAGTTTTTAGATAGATGTTACGATGAAAACTCACCAGGGGGCGCTGCAGCAAACATTATTTCTGATGAAAATCAATGTTGAGGCGTTATTTTTTTTTGTTTAACGTGAGGGAAAATCCTCATGGATGTTATGCCGGACTCCTACCGACTAAAAAACCTCACGTAACGCCCAACAGCCTATGGTTGGAAGCCCCGGGTAAGCCCTCGGAAGGATCTCCCAGGACTCCCAACAGACCTACGGCCGCCGCTGCGGCCTCGCCCATGGAGTGGTTCGGGTGCTATCCCGCGTCTTGGGGGGGGGGGGGGTTCGGGTGTGATCCCGCTTCTAAGGGGGGGGGGGGGGGGCGTGCGTGAGTTCCTCACGTCACGCTGCCGTCATGGGCCTGCTTCTGTAAGGACGGTGATTCGCCCTCTCACCGTCCTCAGACCCCCGGTCATGGAGGCCGATAGTCCTCGGCGAAGACAAGTCGGCGGAGCCCAAGCCGCTGAGTGCGGAACTCGGGTGGGAGAGTTCTCCCCCGTTCTCGCCCCGCCGTCTCTTTCACGAGCATGAGCTGCTCGCAGAAAGAGGCGGCGCAGTCCCACTTACTCCCGCTGGAGAGCATGGCTCGCACCATAGTCCAGTCCAGTCCAGAGCACCGTGTCTCCTCTCCAGCCACTCGTCCATGACCGGTCTGACGGCCGCGATTGTGGCGAATCCCCCCTTTGGTTCCTCAAATCGTATCTTCCATATCTCCACGGTTTCCTGGTGGAGTAGGGACTACTGGGCCTCGATTTCTCGATAAGCGGGCCTTTGGTCCCGCTCCAGCGCCTCCTTGCGCCATCTGAACAGTGACGCAAGGGCTCTCGCTTCCAGGTCCCATGGAGGGGTCCCGGCTAGGAGACATGCCGCCTCACCGGAGATCGTGCGGTATCCCCTTATCACCCTGATGGCCATCGCTCTCTGCGGGCTCAGCAATCTAGCAACATTGCTGGTCGTCAGGGTTTTCGCCCATACAGGAGCTCCGTATAGAGCCATGCTTCGCACGATCCCCAGGTACAGTCTCCTGTAGGGAGCGTTGGGTCCCCTGATGTTGGGCATCAGCCGCGCCAGTGCGGCTGATGCTGCCCTCAGTTTCGGGACCAAACTTCGGAAGTGATGTCCGAAGTTCCACCGGCCATCGAGTACGAGCCCCAGACACTTCATCGAGGGCTCGATGCCGATGCTGACGCCCCCTGCCTGTAGGCTGGATCCCGCAGGTGGCCCCATCCGAGGTCCGCGGAAGCACAGAGCCTCGGATTTGTGAAGGGTGACCTCGAGACCCAGCCGCCGAATCCGAGCAACCTCTTTTGAGCAACCCCTGCCGTGGCCTTTAGTGCTGCGTCACGGTGCGTTGCTCCCCGCGCCGTAACGAGGGTGTCGTCGGCGTAACACGTTACGCCGACCCCTCTGAGCAACGGACCACGCAGCACCCAGTCGTAACCGATGTTAGACTATGTGGAACATCGGTTCCGTTCCCGTCGAGAGCGGAGGAACACATTCCTCCGCGCATGGCTTCGTCTCAGGCGCCCAACGCGGAAGGCAGCGAGAACGACGTGCCCGTAGTCACCGAGGGTGACTTAGGGCCCTAAAACCGATCCCTGTGGAACACCGCACGACACATCTCGCCGACCCGGCCCTGTCGGGGCTTATCTCTCCGAGAGAGCCATAACTAGCCCTAGCTCGGGTAAGTTATGGCTCTCTCGGAGTGATAAGCCCCGACAATTCGACGGAGGTAGGGAGGCACTCCATGATAGATAAGCGCCTCCCTGACGCAGCTCCAGGGCAAGGTGTTGAATGCGTTGGCGATGTCGAGAGACACCGCCACCACCACCTCACCCCGTGAGACTGCTTCCTCTGTCAGGCCTCTAATGCGCTTGATCGCGTCCACGGTTGAGCGTCCCCGACGGAAGCCAAACTGGCTATCCGCCAGATTAGGTCCCACGCGTGTGAGGTGCCCGACGAGGCGTTTTGCAATAACACGCTCAAAGAGCTTGTACCCTGATGGGGAATTTGCCGGCCGCCCCGGCTTTCGAATCAAGACCAGTTTCCCGGTCTTTCAGACCTTGGGAAACTGGCCTTTCTCGAGGCATGCGCTAAAGAGCCCAATTAGTCGAGGCCCAAGCTCCTCGAGAGCCAGGACCTACGCTCGGCCTGGAATGCCGTCGGGTCCAGGGGCGGTGTTTTTGCGGGATTTAAGCCGCAGGACAGCCGCCCCTAACTCACCCTCGGTGACTACGGGCACGTCGTTCTCGCTGCCTTCCGCGTTGGGCGCCTGAGACGAAGCCATGCGCGGAGGAATGTGTTCCTCCGCTCTCGACGGGAACAAGGAGTCCAGGACCCCCTCCAGCCGCTCCGGCTGGAGACTCTGGGTCAGTGGGGGCGCCTTAGGGCGTAATTTGCCTCTTACCATGAGGTACGGGCGCCCCCACGGGTTCCGCTCCAGAGTCTCCATCAGCTCTTCGCGGCCCAATTTTTTGGACCGCTTGATGGCTGTCTGTCTCTTGGCCTCCCTGTACCCATCGTAGAGCTCCGTTTCTCGGGCTACCATCGACTGGGCGGCGACGCCTCCGGCGAAACCTGGTGTACCGGCGGCGCGCGGTAACGCAATCCGCACGCAACTGCGCGATTTCCGGCGTCCACCAGTACACCTGTTTCCTCGCCGGTCTGGGCCTAGCCCTGGGCATCGCCGCATCGCAGATGGCGACATGGCTCTCCCGAACCACTCCACCTCGGTATCAACATCAGCAGGCCTGTCCGCTGTCGCAATCCAGGCCTGCACGATGGCCGCCTCCAGGAGAGCCTCCCGATCAAGGCGATGGAGTGCCCAACGCGGTTTCGGGGGATTCGCGATTGCTGGCGGCAAGTTAGGTGGAGGGGAGACGTCGAACCGAATATATCGGTGATCTGACGACGTCTCCTTCTTCTCCACTACGCGCTATCCCTGGACACGGCGGGTGATCTCAGGGGTCGCAAACGAAGCGTCTATGACCGAGCTGAGACCCCGCCGCGTCCAGGTTGCGACATTCCCCCGGTTCAGGATGACTAGGCCACGTGTAGTGACCCAGTCCTCCAGTATCCTCCCCCTGTCTCTGGTTTCCCGGGAGCCCCAAGCCTGTGACCAGGCATTGAAGTCTTCCAAAACCAGGACAGGGCGAGGCCGGCATGCAGCGAGAACGACGTCCAGCTCAGGAAGCCATAGCTCGAAACTGATGCTGGTCGAGGCTCGGCGAGATGTAAACGGTCACGACAGCCACACCCTCGTATTCCGCCGTGACACAACCCGGGCCTCTAGCGATGACCGCCAGGCGCGAGTCGTCCGCGCCGGTGTCTCCAAAAATGGTCGCCACGCCGTCCAGATCCACCGGGATTCCCGGGTGAACCCAGTACGGCTCGGCGACGACGACGATGTTAATGGACCACTGCCTGATGCTCTGGTACAGAAGGTCCTGAGCACCAGTGCAGTGGTTCAGATTCACCTGCAGGATGCGGATATGGGTGTCCATTAATGGACGTCCATTTCCGCAACCTGCCGCGAACTTGCACCCACAGCCTCAACCCCCCGTGCGGACGGACGGGGCCTCGGCCTTGAGGCAGCGCAGGCTTTGCTGCCCGTCCGGTGGTCGGCCTCCCTTGCCTTCCGCCACGCATTTCTAACAGCGTGGCGGAGCGTCACAGGCAAGGGCCTTGTGACCCCCATGGAATACTTTATTTTCGTGCTGTTTAACGATTAATCAATAAGGCAAATAGTCAACGATGGAACTACAGTTCAATGCATGTAAATATTTCTTAAAATGAATTTAAGCGAACCGAACGAGCAAATCAAACAGAAAATATAATCGCTTCCAATACGCAAACATGTCAAGCATCTGAAGACAACAAGTTAGCCAATAGTGCATTTGGAAAATTTGTCGCCCATGAATTAGACAACGTGCGTACTTCTAAGAGGCGTTATATCACGTCTGAAATAATAAAAGTAATTGAGAACAGTTTTTAATAAGCAATTATATTTAATATGGTTTACTATAAGAATTTAATAAAACATAATAGCATGCAATTAAAATATTTGTAACTTAAACAATTCTTCAGAATAACAAAAATAAATAAAAGTCTTTGCAAGAATCGATATCACACGATACATAAAAACAATACTGAGTATAACCACCGCCAGCAACAATAACATCTTCTAGTATATTCCTCATAGACCTTATTATGTTGATTTGATTTAAGCGAAAAATTTACACCGTTAAGTCAAACAAATAAATATGAAAAATAAAAAGGAAATAAAACAGCCAGTCACTCACAAAAAAAATATCAATCATTCATTATATTCTTTAAGTAAGTACTCTTTAGTATTGAGTGGCGGAAATATAGATGCTCTCTAAAATCTGAATTGTCTAGTGTTTACATATTATTGATAACTATGGATACATAAATATTAACATTATGAGGTTCCATATTTATGAACTCTTAGATGAATCCATATTTATAATCGTATTGACGGTGACGTTTTATGAGGCTGTGGAGTGTATACATATTTTTGCCTTTGACTGTACATGACTTAACTCTCTAACATTGTGATTTAAATCTTTTTTGCGTCAATGGTACCTCTATTGCATATGCGGTATATGCTAGGCCGCAGTGGTTGCGAGGCCGCAGTGGCGGCCGTGGGTCAGTAGGGAGTACTGCGACATCCTTCCGAGGACTTACCCGGGGCTCCCAACCATAGGCTGTTGGGCGTAACATGAGGTTTTTTTAGTCGGTAGGAGTCCGGCATAACATCCATGAGGATTATCCCTCACGTTAAACAAGAAAAAAGAAAAAAAATGGTACCTCTATTACTTTGCATCCTAAATTTGGTTAAAGACTGATTCTGCTCCTTACCAACAATCGAGTTTGACTTTCTCTGCTACGACCTATTATTTTGGTTAAGAAAGTTGATTTCTATTTCTAAGAACACTAGAGGTGCGCTTACAAATATGTTAATTACGACAAGAGGACCAGTTAGACTAGCTACAGCTGTTATTACAGGTGGTTGGGTAAAACACACACCTTCCGAGACCGGAATAGATGCGCCCATAGGTAGCTGCCGGTCAGCAGTTTCATCTCTAAACTTTGTATAGAAATATCCGATAAATTATATTTTAGCCAAAGCAAATTGGCGCCATGAAAATACTTTTAGAAATTCTTAATTTCATAGAAGTTTTCAGTTTATATTTGTGGCCAAAATGCTGGTTTAGTGTCGAAAATGTTCCTTTCTCAGTTTTTTTGCGCCCAGTTAATGCTGTAACCATGGAATACTTACCTATAGATTTCTATTACATACTTTATTACATTGTTGCGGTTCGCAAGCCACTAGGAGATAACAAACAGATCTCTCATAAAATGGACTTCAGACGTCAAACGGAACACATAATATAAAAAAAATTACCTGTTAATAAAATTCCTATTATGTTTCCTAAGACGTCCGAATTCCAAACAATGTCTTTCTGGTGGTTCACCATGCCACATTCGTTTCTATTATGTGCCGAACAATGACAAAATATGGTGGCTCGCTCTGTGCTTTCTAAGTTAGTTCCAGGTTTGGCCACGAGGGGCGCTAAAGGCGAGGAAGTCACGTGACGGGAAGTAGTTAAATCTAGCGACAACACAAGGAAACGGAAACTATATGTACTCTCATAAAATAGACTTCGGACGTCTTAAGAAACATAATACAAATTTTATTAACCGGTAAAATTTTTATATCGTTTTTTTCTGTTTCAACCGGGAATGGCTTAGCATGGCATCCGAAGCACGGAAACGCTCACAAATAGAAAATAGTTTTAACAAGTTATCTAGTCTCATTATTTTTTTGTTAAGTCATTGTTGATGACTATTATATTAATTTCGCTAGTGGCTGGTGGAAAGAGTGGAATTAACATAGTGCTCATAAACATACATTATCATAGTGGGGCTAAGCCTAGTAAATCTACCTAAATAATCAATGAAACATCTAGCCCCGCAGGGCTCCTTTAACTACTTCTAGAGATGGCGGGGAGCAGGTGGTGTAGTTGTGCCAGGGATTGTGCTCTATGTTTTATTGTGTACATCAGGTTTAGAGAACTATGCGGACCAACGCGTAGAGACGTACAGTGGGGGTTGTCAGCGCCGTATCGTGGCTGCGGCGGCGCTTTGCGGCGGGGCCCCCGTGACGCTCCTTGACGAGCCCACCTCTGGCGTCGATGTCGGCGCTCGGAGAACTCTCTGGGGCGCGCTCAGAAAAGCACTTCACTATAATCGCTCTATTATCATTACTTCACATAGGTATGTACTACTAAAGATATTAATAGTATTACATACAGATAGGCAACTCCCTGCCCCCCATTGAGTAAGCTTCCCCATCCCCGCCACAGCTGTCATTATAGTCTGAGGGTATATTGAGAGGGAACGGCGTTGGTTTAACCTTATTGGTCACACACACGTTTAATCTCTGTATACACATAACGTGCTTTTTTTAGTGTAGGGGACATGATTGAACGAATCATTTGGATGAAGTCTCAGCCCTAAGGTTGATAGTCAAATTTTCTACATAACAGGCCTCTATTACTGAGACTTCGTTATACGTCTGTCTGTCACCAGACTGTATTAGGATATAACTAGATGGTACAGACGTAACAGTGTACGTATTGTAGCATGGACGAGATGGAGGCTCTGTGCGGGCGTATTGCGATAATGTGCGCGGGGCGAGTGCGCGCGCTCAACGCGCCCGCTGCACTGCGCGCCGAGTTCGCGGCCGGACACGCCGTGCGCTTCAAGCTCAAGCACACCGGCACCGACAAAGGTGCGTATGAGCAACATACTTTGTCAAGTTCTGGGGACACTGCCGAGAGCTTACCCGGGGCGCTCAACCGTAGGCTGTTATGTAGGATACGTGTTATTTTTATATCCATGTAGGATTTTCTTCCCGTTAAAAAGAAAAGGCCTCTAATCGATGATGGCAGCAGTGACAGTGGGTCGGGTGGGCGCGGCGCACTGTGCGCTAACTTGATCTCAGCGGCCAGATCGCTCGTGTCGCTGCGACGAAGTTTATTTATTTATTTAAATAGGTACAATACGGCAATAGGATCACCACCTATTACGTGGGACATCAAACTATAACGTTGAAATGTGGTACTCCTTGTGGTTCCCTTCAGGGATAAAGGCGTGAATATATTATTATGTATATGTATGTATGTAAGTAGGCATTAGCTTTTCACAAATCAAAAACATAACATTGGTGTCGATTGCTGATACTTTTGATATTATTTGAAAAACTTAGGGTCCGATTTAGAACCCACCTACGAAAACGCTCTATTTTTTTTTAAAGTCTAAAAATACGGCTCTTCGCCAACTCTTAACACGTCGTGTTTCTTCCGCTCGGCGTCACTCGGGCACTGCCCACATGCAGTTCACTTCAATATGACTCCCTAAACTTTAGATCGTGACGGGCTATAGCCGTCGTCCTGCCAGCCGCTGCCATCCAGTGAGAGGCAGAAGTTTATCCCTCAGAGATGCTCTAAGCATGACTCGTTCCATAGCTCGCTGTACTACTTTTAGGGCATGGACTAGCCGCACCGTAAATGTCCACGTCTCGGCTCCGTATGTCATAACTAATAAGACGCACTGGTCTACTTTCGTCTTCAGGCAATGTGGTATAGCAAATTGAAAACTCGATTTAGCTTGCTCAACGCTGCCCAGCTCAAACGGATCCTTCTAGCGATTTTCTTGTCCAGGTTGCCCTTATCTAACGTGATAACATGCCTAAGATAAGGTATCTGGACAATCTCAAGCCTCGATCCTTCGACGTAGATTGGTCCCGGCGTGATGTGCTTATTGAACATGACCTTGGTTTTCCAAGTTCATGCCGAGACTAACACGTCGAGACGCACCGTTTAGGCTATGCAACATTCCGCCCAACTGTACCAGCGTCTCCACCACTATGACAATGTCGTCCGCAAATCAAAGGTACGAGATGTGTACGCCCGCCGTTGATGTTCACGCTCCGTGCTTTCCAGTCCAGCGTCTTGAAAACGTCCTCCAGCGCATTGGTGAAGAGTTTCGGGGATATTACGTCGCCCTGTCTTACATACATATGGCCTTTATCCCCGAAGGGGTAGGCAGAGGCATATTATATGCCTCATATTATATGCCTTACAGCTCTGCGCAGTTTGATGGGATTTTGTTTTATGGTTCTCCAGCTGGATGGTCATGGAAGCGGTCTCGTACAAACATCTCAACACCTTGACATAACGCCAATCGAACCGACACCGCTGCAAAGCGTCCTGGACTGCCCAGGTTTCGACTGAGTCGAAGGCTTTCTCGTAGTCCACAAAAGCCGAACAAAGCAGCTGATTGTACTCGTTGGTCTTTTGTACAATCTGCCGAACAGCATGGATGTGGTCTACGGTATTGAAGCCTTTATAAAACCCGACTTGCTCCTTTGGCTGAAACTCGTCGAGATTCCGACGGATGACTACTCTCAAGAACAACTAGTAAACATGACTCAGGAGTGAGATGGGTCTGTAATTCTTCAGCAAGGTCTTGTTACCTTTTTTGAAAAACAGAGCCATCGCACTCTCGCTCCACGCTTTAGGCGTTTGTACCTGTTGGAGGACGGAATTAAAAATACTCGTCAGCTCTTTAAGAACTAGAGTCCCATCAGCTTTAGGAAGCTCAGTCGTAATTCCGTCCTCTCCAGGGGATTTTTTTAGTTGCTCGAGAGCCACCCTTACCTCGACCTGGTCACTTGTACAGCCTGGTCAGCCTGAACAGCCTACAGATCATATATATTAGTCCGTCCTTATTACAAAACAAAAATGAAATTGATATTTTCAGAGTTTAATGAATAAAAATGTAAAAGCCGAAAAAAACTCGGAACATTATTCAATGTGACCTGTTAATCCAAATCACCCCATGCAACCTCAACGTTGTTCGAGAGATTCATACGTAAGTAGATAGGTACGCCTCGTTCCAAATCATCTCCTTCTCTATTTTAAATAGGCATGTATATAAATCGTTATCTGTTTATTCCCTTTTCCGAACAAAATGTTTCAAAGATAAACCAAAAATACTGACTTGCACACTAATTATGCACACTGAAGAAATCCAATTAATTATACTGATTTATGACATTTGCAGAACTATTTTACTGAACAAATCACCGTTATCAAAATAGATCTAAAAATTCCTTTGCTTAAGGCCATACACAGGGCTAACGACCTTGAGCATATGGGCGATATGACTCGCCGACATAGAGTAGCGCAACTACAGAGACATCAGAGTAAAAGAACCACGGAAGAAGAAGAAAAATAGTAGCGGAAATGCGTTCTTCGCTTCACCAAAGAAACAAGAAGCTGTGAGACGGTCTCACCCGACTGCCCGTCTCTAAAACGTTTATTGTGAGAGTTGAATCCGATTGACGTTGTCATTTTTGTTTTATTTCAAACTTTGAACAGATGATCCACGTGACCTAGTGACGTAGTTTAATGCAACAGAGTCAAGCCCCTCTGCACTCTATTTTATAGAGAGAGGCGAAAAGTAAATTAAAAAACAAAGGAACGTTTGTATTTCAATTTTCCTTTGTTTTTAAGTGTAGTAAAAATACACTGCAAAAAATGTGATTGATTATTACGTAAAACTTAAATGTGACGAATTCACAAAGACGAATGTTCATATATTCATTGTTTTGTACTTAAATTATTACAAATCCAGACAAGAGGGGTCTTCCACTCGCTTAAAATTTTTGTTGCTATTGAAATAAAATTTAATTTCATTTTATTATTACAAACAAAGAAAAATAGTCGTAAACGCAGTTGCGAGGGTCAGCTAGTTATGTATAAATAAGAAGCGCTCGTGGCACCGCAGACTCAGTGTTCTGTAAACGATCACTGTAGTAAGCTCATTCACTATGGCCAGTCCTTGGATGGGTGACCATTCATGTGACCACTTTGTGAGAGTTATTTGAGCGTCGTTTCCGTGTTTCCGAAGGCACGTTAAGCCGTTGGTCCTGGTTGCCCGTAAAATTACAGTCGTTAAGCCAAGTTGAAGGCCGTTTTGGCGGCTTGAATAATTTCAACAGCAGGCAGGCACAACCTGCGCCTGTCTATCTCAACACGGCAATACAGCTCACCACCTATTACGTGGGACAAATTCTAAAAAGTTGAAATGTGGGGACATAATAATATGCCTCAGCCTACCCCTTCGGGGATAAAGGCGTGACCATATTTATGTATGTATGTAACTAGCTGACCCTCACAACTTCGTTTACGACGCTTAAGGTGTATGAAAGGGGAGAAGGGGATAAAAGAACTTACACGTCGAGGGAGTGGACTGAATTGTTTTGGAATCTAATCTAAAATAATTTATTTCAGTCCACGCCTTCGGCGACGAAACATTTAACACTGGACTTAATCATATAAAGCCGACCGGCGTGTTGGCTTTATATGATAAAGCCAACACGCTGGTTTAGATTTACTCTCACATTCAAAGAAACTCTTGAATTCTAGGTTTTGAGAAGTTGAGATGTCTTTAACTCCTGAACTTCCTCGGATCAATTTTCATTCAAATCAGTAGTTTCGGCGTGATACGTATTCGGAATACAGACGGACATGAAAATTTTTAATTTCATTTTTGCTTAAGTAGGTATCGATTAGAGAACGCGTTCTTTTTTTTTTAAATAGCTTCCATGTTCAGACTAGCAAGAAACTCGGCGGGCTATTCTTTTTAGTGCTCTGCCTCACCATTGGACCAACAAGACACTGCTCTCGACCGTCAATTCTTTTACTTTTTTACCTTAACCAAGTTAGCCGGTAGATGGTGCCTACGTCGCTCCAAGACGTAATAAGCTGAAAAAAATGACGGTTGAGAGCAGCGTCTCAAAAAAAGCAGTGTGTCAATAATAACTGTAATGTAAGTATTTTCATCAGTTGTCTATATCCCTATGCACAAAATTATAATAGCTTAAGTTGTGTGGGAATGTCTACAAATATTTCTTCATTTATTTATTTTGAAATGATTAAGTACCACTTACAATATTGGCATGACTACTTTTCGAAGTAATTTAATAAAACAACACATAAAATAAGTTCAAATGCATTGTATTCTCATGTAATGCAGTATGCGTTGTGTAACTCGGGCTCTGTTACACGCATTACTCTGTACATGAATGAAAATATAACATTCTACGAGATTATTTTGCAGACCAGAGCGAAACACATCCGTCTAGCAACACGACTTCCCCCGCACTAGATTTTAGGGCGAGCGCGGGGAAGAAAGCAATGTGATTTATTCCTTGAATACATTATTAGTTATAATTAGTTAAAACTTATACTAATTCAAAATTGAAGAAAACCATTTTAGAGGTCTATGTTCTCTTTAGTCTCTGATATAAATTTTATTATCATTCATTAATAAATAGATGTCATAAAACATCTTCTTCTAAAAAATTATGAGCTATTTCAATGATGTTTTACTAATTATGTATAATAAATACACAATTTCTGATAAAACCATCTTTTGACAAACATCTTTTAAATTTCAAATCTACTTTTAGTCCGGTACGAGAAAGTTATGAAGTTCCTATAATTCTAAAGTTGTTTTTTTTTACAGTGTGTGAGGTAGGTATATATAATGCTACTGTAGCGTTTTCTAACAGATCTGAGGTCGGGGCTAGTATAGTTTAGGTATTTGTACGTCAATTCTATAACTGAAAGGATATTGAATTAGAGATAAAAATCTTTGCGCTATGGTGTTAAGCTAATAATTGCCGTTTTATATTTACATTTTCTAACAATTTCACCCACGGGTTTACCCGTAAATTACAAGAAATGATTTTTAGGGCCTAGCTCAGTGACAAAAATATTACAGTCTATAAAACAAACGTATTGTAACGTGGAATTCATAAATAAATGCACGAAACGAAATTCTAACAAATTACTCCACATACTTTTTTGTTTTCATTAATCTTATCTTTTATAATCGATTACTGCTTAAATAAAATATTAGAGATATTAGAGTTTGTCGCTACTGTTCCTTAAAT
Source organism: Miltochrista miniata (assembly GCA_933228765.1). Lineage (NCBI taxonomy): Eukaryota > Metazoa > Arthropoda > Insecta > Lepidoptera > Erebidae > Miltochrista > Miltochrista miniata. The sequence continues at coordinate 4,247,837 of OW121765.1, forward strand.
ATCTAACAAGAATAATTCAAAAAATTCTAACACATTAGTCAGTGAATTAAAAAATAAAAAGAGTTTTCTATAAAATATTATCCCCGCAGTCTGCGCGGGTAGGAGAGTTTGTCGCTACTGTTCCTTAAATATCTAACAAGAATAATTCAAAAAATTCTAACACATTAGTCAGTGAATTAAAAAATAAAAAGAGTTTTCTATAAAATATTATCCCCGCAGTCTGCGCGGGTAGGGAGGGGGTTCGCAGTGCCAGTCGTATCGTCTAAGTAGGTATCGTATTGTTGCGCGCCGCCCGTTTCTTTTCACGCCGCACACCGTTACAATGTTGTACACTTTGTTAGTAGAATTTATAAAATATGCGATGAAAATATTATAAGAACCAGTAAAATTTTATGCAAATTATTTACATAATAAATTATTTGTTATTTGTTTGTTTTTATGATGACGTTGCAGTGGTGTAACTAATTAACTGCTAGGCGCAGCTTGTGGCGCAGCGGTCAGGTGACCACGAATATTTTAACTTTCTAGTAATAAAACAGTCAAGTGCGACTGGGACTCACGCACTAAGGGTTCCGTACAAAATTGACGACTTTAAAAACTATTACTATCTATCCCACCGGAAAACTGACATCAACGGTATCTTCCCATTCGCCTACCTACACATAGATTGCTACCAGGTGGCAATTGGGAATAAAATTCCCATTTGCCATCAAGTGCGTATTGGGAATTTATTGCCCCCACTTTAACTCTGCGTTGTTGTTTGATTTTCCGATTTTCCTTTCCACTTGAGACGGTCATTATGCGTGAAAAATAGGTTTTATGATAACAGAAGAGACTTACCTGGTTAAACTTTTTTGCGTCGTGGTGTTTTATATTTAACAGTCCAGTCTTGATTCTTTCGAATTATTATTATTATAAACAATTTTTTAAAACTAGTTGTCATCTGACTATGCTATGCTTGGGAAAATTTCAGGGATAACTTGTCTACTAATGCCGAAATTGGACTACTCCTAGTATCAAGTATCTCTTAAGTATAGTGTCTCTTAGCCCGACTTTATTTTACTGTTGAGACGCTGGAAAGGCAAACTGCATTAACAGCCAATTTGGTCGAATATGAGTTATATATATCGTTAGAATCGCCTGATTTTTCTCTTTCGAATGGTCTAGGTAACGATTTAATCTGAGCACTTTGGTGGTCGTTCAGACACCGGTGATTTTCGATATTTTAGTATATTTTTGTGTTTTAAATCCACTCAATTTTTGATTTTGGTTCATAAAGCGCCCATGACAGCAGCTAAATACTGATAAGTCATTTAGCCTGCACATGATTTAAAAAATCATTATTTTAAAACATTTAGCCATACCATTTTTAGAAATTTTCACAGCATAAAACCATTTTAGTGGTTGGTAATTATTATAGAATTTCAAAATAAGTCAATTTACTGGTCAATAAATTTTAGTTTATTGTCGTATAAAGCCTTTACCTTCCTTCTAATTGTAAAAATTAGGACGTTAAACCAATTTTGTCGATGGCCCTTACTAATAAATTGGTCGATAACACAATTTTACCTGAATTTATTTTGATGTGTTTAGAGCACATAAGCTACTCTGCTTAATGCAAAATTCATTTTATTAGTGTGATAAAACCACCAAAAAAGAAAGACAAATATAAAACACTGGCGGTTAGACTATACGTCAAGGTCTTCGTTTGCAGTTAGACCGCGGCTGTTAGCTAAGAGCCAAACGTTCTGTGGGTACTTCAGCCACCTATACGGTATAAAACTGGGAGACTACACCCATTGTCACTAGTCATAATTGACTAGTGACAACGGGTGTCATCTTCCACGATTATAACGAATGCTAATTTCTGGACATTTGCGAAGGCGAATATCTGCAGCCGATATTTGCACAAATGCGAAAACCTACTTATTGAATTCCAAATTTGCGTCACTTCACTTCACACGTTACAAAAATTTATTAAATTATAAAAGTATATTTATTAGTATTGCAGCTAACGGGATATTTTCCATGTGTTATTGAGAATATTTGATATTTCGGCATATGGTCAGTATGTGCATCTTTATCAATAACAAAAAATATAAAGATAAGAAGAAATAAACACATTCAAAGACGAATACAGAAATGAAAGTAGATTGCGGACGTTCTTCGTGGGGCTAAAAAGCAGCCACACGCAGCAAGACCTATAAGACGTTTTTAAGGTTAACATCTGCAAACATAGCGTAGCGTCTTACGATCTGGTTAATATAAAAAACCGCAATCATTAAAGTAGAACACCTACGATGCAATATCCAGTCTTTCTAGCCCTGCAAAACAGCCGGACCAAATGGCGCAAGGAGGCGCTGGAGCGGGGCCACAGGCCTGCGTCTCGAGAAATCGAGGCTCAGCGGTCCCAGCTCCACCAGGAAACCATGGAGACCTAGAAGGTGCGACTTGAGCAACCGAAGGGGGATTCGCCGCAATCGCGGCGGTCAGACCGGTCATGGACAAGTTTTTTTTTTTTTTTTATACCACTAAGGTGGCAGACAAGCATACGGCCCACCAGAAGGACCGGTGGTCACCGCAGCCTATGAACGTTTGCAACACCAGAGGTGCCACACTCGCGCTGCCGACCCTGTAAAAACCTTCTAAGACCCCTTTTGAAGAACCCCATACTGTAGGCGTTTGGGAAAACCGAGGCAGGGAGGTCATTCCACAACCTAAGCGTGCGCGGAAGAAAACACCTATCGGATCTAACCGTGCTAGAACGCACCGGACGCAGAGTGTGAGGATGAACTCCCTGTCTGTGGCGAGCGGTGCGATGATAGAACGTAGCCGTAGGCATCATATCAAACAATTCCTCAGAGCACATACCATTGTACAGGCGGTAGAACACGCATAAGGAGGCAAAGTCTCTCCTGTCGCGAAGAGGTTCCACACCAGCTGTAAGTACAGGATCGTTGACAATTCTTACAGCTCGCCTTTGCACCGAGTCAAATGGACGAAGCTGATATTCAGGTGCTCCCGCCCAGAGGTGACAGCAGTACTCCATATGCGGCCGCACTTGCGACTTATAGAGAAGCAGTGTTTGCGCCGCAGTGAAGTACCGCCGCGCCCTGTTGAGCACACCTAGCTTCTTGGACGCCAGCTTAGCCTTGTCCTCCAAATGACTACGGAACTGAACGTCACTGGAGATGTCAACGCCAAGGATCCCTATACTTTTGGAGATGGAAAGAGATGTGCCCTGAAATTGCGGCGCTACAGTAATTGGGGTTTGCTTAGCGGTGAAAAAACACGCTTGTGTCTTGGAAGGGTTGAACTGGACAAGATTTTGTCCACCCCAATCGGACACTCTAGTAAGAGTAGCCTCGATTTCAGACACAAGCTGTTCACGATTTTTCTCCACTGTGTCCCGAGAGATACCGGGGCGGCCCGTGTAACAAGTGTCCCCCGTACTGTCGTCCGCATAACAATGAATGCCGTCAATAGACAACATGTCATTGATATGCAGCAGAAACAGAGTAGGGGACAACACTGAGCCTTGCGGTACTCCAGCGTTTATAGCCATGCAGTCTGAACAGCTGCCGTCAACGACGGCCCTGATGCTTCTACCGGCCAAGAAGCTGGACACCCGTCCGCATAATCTCTCGGGTAGTCCATATGAGGGCAGTTTCGTAAGAAGACCACGGTGCCAGACCCGGTCAAAGGCTTTAGAGATGTCGAGGCTCACAGCTAGAGCCTCACCCTTACTCTCGATAGCCGCCGCCCATCGGTGTGTTAGGTACACAAGAAGATCGCCCGTCGAGCGACCGTGACGGAAACCGTACTGCCGGTCGCTGAGCAGGTCGTGTTCCTCAAGGTACCCCAGGAGCTGTGTATTAATTACACGCTCCATCACCTTGGATAAAAGGGAGGTGACGGCTATTGGCCTGTAATTGGCCGGGTCGGTTCTGTCACCCTTCTTGGGTACAGGATGTACATACGCAATCTTCCACGACGCCGGGACTTGTTGCATAGAATAGGAAAGTGTGAAAAGACGTGTAAGTACCGGACACAACTCTGGACCACAATGCTTAAGTACCACCGCGGGAATGCCGTCTGGCCCACTCGACTTATGAACGTCCAGAGATTGAAGCTCCCGCCGGACATTCCGCTGTGTAAATTTAACTTCCGGCATGGAAGTGCCACAACTCGGAATGCCCGGCGGTAAAGCACCTCCGTCGCTCATGGTCGAGTTAGAGGCAGAGAGATTACCCAAAAGGTCGGCTTTCTCCTTGGCACTCTGGGCCAAACTACCGTCGGGTTTAAGCAAGGGTGGTAATCCTGACCGACAGAAGTTTCCCTCGGCAGCTTTGGCAAGCGACCAAAATTCACGACTTCCTGAAGGGTAGCCTGCTAGCCGTTCGCCAATTCTGCCGACGAAATCGAACTTGGAATTGACAATTGCTCTTTTACTGGACCTCGAGGCGGCATTTAATTTGCGTTTCACCTCAGAGATGTTTGGATCTGAATTTGCACGAGCCGTGGTCCAAGCTCTGTAGGCAGATTCCTTCTGTATTAGAGCTTCTCAGCAGAGCCGATTGAACCACGGTCGCTTTTTTGCACCTACAGGGATCCATCGGTTGGGAATGTAGCATTCCATACCCTCCAAGATCCCCTCAGCGACTGCTACAGCACAAGAATCCAGATCCTCTGAGGCAAAACAAAGCCGCCGCCACGGGTACGACGCATAGAACTCTCGCAGTCCATCCCAGTCTGCTGACTTGTAGTGCCACACATGTCGCCACTCCTTGGGCCGAGGTGGTTCAGGCCTTGCGAGAGGCACATGCGTCCGAACGACACAGTGGTCCGACGATCCTAGCGGAGCATCCACTGAAACGTTGTATCCGTCCGGACGCGTTGTCAGCAGAAGGTCCAGCAATGCACTATGCTCGTTCTCCTTGTCTGGTATCCTTGTATGGGATTTAAGTTAAGTTGCTGGAGAAGAGCCATGGTGCTCTCTCCTGCCGGTTGTCACAGATACTTACCGGCCACGGGAGCTTCGGTAAGTATCTGTAGCGAATACACCGGAAAACCACGGCCGAGTGCCAGCACTGCAAGGAGCGCAGCGAGGACACAGCGCTTTACACATTGGTGGAATGTACGGTGTGGGCGCAATAGCGCCAGGTCCTCGTGGCAGGTCTGGACGTGGAGACTCTCTTGCTGGAGACGATGGTACGAGCCATGATCTCCAGCGGGAGTAAGTGGCACTGCGCTGCCTCTTTGCTTGCTCACCGTCCTTACAGAAGCAGGCCCTAGACGACAGCGTGATGTGAGGGATTCATGCTCGCCGCCAAAAATGCGGGATAGCACTCAAACCCCCCGCCCCCTAAATGAGGCTGCAGTGGTAGCCGTAGATTTGTTGGGAGTCCTGGGGTATCCTTTCGAGGGCTTACCCGGGGCTCCCAACCGTAGGCTGTTAGGCATAATACCAAAGCAGTCCGCGTTAGGGTACTTCTTTGACGTCAAGGAATCTTCAATTCTCCGGTATTAATAGAAACTGTTCCTTATATGGTATGGAGTATTGCAATAAAAGATGGTAGGTATAGATGCGTCTGTTTAATGTTAAGATCTTTACAATACTAGTTTACAATTTGTATATTTTAAGTTTATATAAGTACTTACTGTTGAATATATAAAATAAATGTATTATGTAGCGAAACAATCTATGAAAATGTAGTATTGTCTACGCTAAGTATTAGTACGTTTTTCTGCCATCACGGCGCTAGGTTATATTTCGGTCTACTTCCTCTGTGATTGGTTTGTTAGACAAATGTAGTAGTTTTTCCCTTAATAAAGAACGTGTCGTTTTATAGAAATCTTACAGGATTTTATTGAAATATTCCTCCATTCCAATTGGTTATGGGCCCAGGAATACGTTTAGTAAATTATTTCAGTAGAGAATCTTGTAAAGAGCAGGATTATTAACGATATAGTTAACCTACAAGATGGAGGTTACGAACGCAATGAAAATTGAAAAGTTTGATGGCAGAAATTTCAAACAATGGAAATTTCAAGTAAAATGTGCGTTAAGGGCAAAAGGTTTGAACATAGAAAAGGTAAGACCCAAGGAAGCCAGTTCGCAAGTGCAATGGGATAAAGATGACGGCATGGCGATGTTCATTTTAACTTCGTCAATGGATTTAAATCAGATATCCCTGATAGAAAACTGCGAGACTGCTAAAGAGGTAATGACAAAATTAGAATCTATTTATGAACACAAATCAGAATATAATAAAATGTTAATTCATGAAAAATTCTATCAGTATTCATATAGCGCCAGTGATACGATGGCACAGCATGTATCTAAGGTGGAAGGCTTAGCAAAACAGCTACGGGAAACTGGAGAAAAGATCAGTGACACAGCTGTAATGACAAAGATTCTAAGTACATTGCCATCAACATACCGTTCACTAAGACAAGCATGGCTGTCACTTGATGAAGAGAGTCAAACCATACAAAACCTCACCTCACGCTTAGTGGATGAAGAAGCCAGCTTGTCCAATGATACCAGAAGTAGCGAGAATGCATTAGTGACTTCCAAAGTTAATTCCAAAGGAAGGAATAAAAGAATACAGAAAACTTCTAATGAGGAAAGTAGTTCAAGTCATAGATTTGTTTGTTATAATTGCAATAAAAGAGGTCACTTCGCAAAAGATTGTAGGATGCCAAAAAAGAAGTATAGAGAACCTCACAATATGTTAGCATTCAGTGCTGAAAGAAACTTGTTCGAACACGATGAAGATACTTGGATCTTAGATAGTGGAGCCTCCATGCATATGACCTTCCGGCGTGACTACTTTTATGAAATGAATGAATCACAGTATAACAATTTAGTCAAATTGGGTAACAAACAGAGCATAAAAGTATGCGGTGAAGGCACCATACTAATAGATAAACAAGTCGAAGGTATATGGGAGAGATGTAACTTGAGAATGTTCTTTACGTACCTGACTTGCGCAGAAATCTGTTTTCTGAAGGCGCTGTCACTAGAAGAGGTTATGCTATAGTAAAGAATAGTGAAAAAGCAATAATAATGAAAGACAATAATGCTGTCATGAGCGCTAAACTGACACAAAATAATTTGTATGAATTGAATGTCAAAACAATCAAACAAGAAAATTGTAATATTGTGCAAACAGATATTAAAATATGGCATGAAAGACTTGGACATTTGAATGTAAAAGAATTACAAAATATGTCAAAGAATGGTGTGATTCCAGTTACATTAAGTGGGGATCAGAATTTTGTGTGTGAAGCATGTCAATATGGCAAGCAAGCGAGACGCCCCTTTTTGAAATCAGCCCGAGGTCCAACACAACCTGGTGAAATTATATATAGTGATGTGTGTGGTCCAATGGAGGAACCTTCTGTATCGGGTATGAAGTACTTTGTATTATTCAAAGACGGAGCAACAAGTTATCGACATGTTTACTTCATGAAACACAAAAACGAGGTATTTCAATGTTTTATTAACTATAATGCTATTGTGAAAAACAGATTTCAGCATGATATACATATACTTCATACCGATAATGGTGGAGAATATGTGAATCAAGAATTAGCAGCATTTTTAGAGAATAAGGGAATAATGCATGAGCGTACTGCTCCGTACACCCCACAACAGAATGGGAGAGCAGAGAGAGAAATGCGTTCCATTATGGAATCTGCAAGAACAATGTTATATGCAAAGAATATTCCTTTATACATGTGGGCAGAGGCTGTCAACTGTTCAATATATTTGTTAAATAGAAATACTTCAACTCAGACAGGAAATGTTACACCATTTGAATTGTGGCATGGAACAAAACCTAACTTACAACATATAAGAATATTTGGTTCTATTGGATATGTACATGTACCAAAAGAAAAACGAACGAAACTTGCAAAGAAAAGTGTGAAAATGTTGTTAGTTGGATATGAACATGAAAATTATAGAATGTATGATCAGTGTACCAAGAAGATTACAGTATCGAGGGACGTGAAGTTTGATGAATGTAGTATACCCGAAGAAAAACAAAGTTTTGTAGAATTGAGAGTTGATGAATAAGAAAAAAGACCTATAGCACTGTCTATTCCAGAAAGTGATTGTCAACGTCAATATGATGTATCTGAACAAATATCTTCCGATGAAAGTATGCAGAGTTTAGAAGATATAGACGAAACGTACATCCCACCAAAAGGTATACTAGAACAGGAAGAACAGAGAAATATTACATTACGTCCTCGTCGAAATAATAAGTTAGAAGTTAATTTCACAGAATTAGAAATACCCAGTACTTATGAAGAAGCCATAAACAGTCCGAATTCCCAGCAATGGAAGAAAGCTATGACTGAAGAGCTTCAGTCACATGGAAATAATCAAACTTGGATACTGACTGACCGAACTGAGAAGAAACCTGTTTCCTGCAAATGGGTGTTCACTATAAAGAAGAATAAAGATGGAGAAATAGTTCGATATAAAGCACGACTGTGTGCTCGAGGATTTACCCAAGTTAAAGGCTTGGACTATAATGAGACTTTTTCCCCCACTAGCAGGTACGATTCCATAAGATTATTACTTAGCATCGCAGCGAGAGACGACTTACAGATTGAGCAATTCGATGTGAAGACAGCTTTCTTGTATGGTGAGCTTTCCGAGGAGATATACATGGAGGTGCCAGAGGGATTAGAAACGACGTCTTCTAAAGTATGTAAGTTAATCAAATCTATATATCGACGGTAAAAAGGAAAAACGCTTGAAGCGACATTTTTCGAATTTTACAGGAGAGCCAATCAAAGTTAATTTTTTTCGAAAAAAATTCATAAAAAAATCTAATTTGGAGTTAGAAAAACCAGCGAAAAAACCGTTTCTTAATTTTTTAAGTACTTTCTTTCATTAAACTTTAAAAAAATCCCTAAGCATTATAAGAGGAGTTATGTGTCGCTTCAGTTTTTTTCATTAAATACTGCGCAAGGAAAAACGCATTAACCACAGCACCAGTATCTTGGCAAACGCAAGGAAAAACACAATAAGTGACCAGCAATGGGTGATCTAGCTTGGAGGAAAAACAACTGAAGCGCCATGCAGCCTAAGATACAAGGATGTGGAAAAACAAGTTTTCCAACAAAACCATAAAATATTAATCAAAGGAAAAACCCAATAACCACTAGTCAATTATCATTACATTATGATTTTTTAACTGTAATCCCTCCTACGCTACTGATAAATACCAAAATAAAACCAAGAACGTAAGAAGAAAATAATTAAGATAGTATCTTTATTGTTTTAAAAGCTTACTGGTTTACAGTATTGCACAAACAGAACCCATTCTAGGGACAAAACACAAATTTTCTTTTTAGAAAATAGTTAAAAAGAGAAAAAAGCATCTAAAATAAGCAATAAGTACTGTACTGTACAGTTTAAATTTGCTGAGGTTATGAATGCACTCATAATTAAATTTCGATTTCTATGATGTACCTATCAAGTATCTGCAGCAAAAACGAGACTTGCCAAGGACCGACCTACACATAGTAGGTATTATAAATGTCGCCAAATAACAGAAATAACTATTTCAAAAGATCACGCAATTCAATAATAAATATACCTTTTTATTGACGTGAGGGAAAATCCTTCATGGATAGTATACCGGACTCCTACCGACTAAAAAACTTCACGTAACGCCCAACAGTCTATGGTCGGGAGCACCGGGTAAACCCTCGGAAGGATGTCCCAGGATAATAAATATACCTACTTATTTAGAACTTAACCAATTACTAGGTGTTATTTGTAAACTATTGCGGTTTTTTACACTCGTACTTATAGATCTCTGGACTTCCCACGAAATTCATTGGGTCGCGGTTGGACTCACAGTCAAACCGAGACCACGGGCGCTGCAACGTGCTCGAAACGTCGGTGTGAAAATGTAAGTAAATGTATTTCGTGTGAAGTCCCAAGTTCCATAAGTATGAATAATTACTAGGTGATTTAAATAAGGAAATCTCTACGCTTTCAATCAAACCATTTAGCCTATAGCAGTTCACTGCTGGACATAGGCCTCTCCCGAATTTCGTCACAACACACGGTCCTGCACTTTGCGCATCCAGTCAATGCCTGCAACCTTCTTTAGGTCGTCGCTCTATCTGGCAGGGGGTTGTTTTACCCCACGTTTACCAAGTCACGGTCTCCACTCAAGAACTCGCTTGCTCCATCGGCCATCAGTTCTTCTACAGATGTGGCCTGCCGACTGCCACTTCAAAGCGCATACTCTGCAAGTTATGTCGACCAATCTTGTTCCCTGTCGGATAACATCGTTTCGGATCTTATCCCTCAGAGACACCCCAAGCATACCTCGTTCCATCGCTCGTTGCGCAACTTTGAGTGCATGGACTAGCCCCACTGTGAGTGTCCACGTCTCGGCACCGTAGGTCATAACTGGTAGAACCTTAGAGTATAATATTAGAAGGTACCTTCTAATATTTACTCTAAGGGTAGAACGCACAGGTTGAAAACTTTCGTCTTCAGGCATTGCGGTATCGGCGTTTAGAAAACCTGACGCAGTTTGCTAAATGCTGCCCAGCCCAAGCGCAACCTTCTGACTTTCTTAATCCAAGTTACTCGTTTCAAGTGTTAAAACCTGCCCAAGGTAGATGTTTATGGACAACTTCAAGCCTCGATCCTTCAACGTAGATTGGTCTTGGCTGGTCTTGGCACGATATGCTCATTGAACATGACCTTGGTTTTGTCCAAGTTTATGCCGAGGTCAACACGTCGAGACTCTTCGCTTAGACTATGCAGCATCCCGCCCAACTGTACCAGCGTTTCGTCAACTATGACGTTGTCGTCGTCAAACCGAAGGTGTGAGATGCGTTCACTGTTTATAATCACGCCCCACCCATCCCAAATCAGCGACTTAAAGACGTCCTGAAGCACATTGGTGAAGAGTTTCTGGGATATTACATTGCCCTATCTTACACCTCTACGCAGTGCTATAGGATTGATTCTCTTATCCTCCAAATGGACGGTCATGGTAGCGGTATCATACAAACACCTCAATATCTCAATATATATCGCCAATCAATGAATACGACACAGTTGCAGAACATCCGGGACGGCCCAGGTTTCGATAGAGTCGAAGGCTTTCTCGTAGTCCAAGAAAGCAATACACAGCGGCTGATTGTACTCGTTTGTCTTCTGCACAATCTAACTAACAGTATAGATGTGGTCTACGGTACAAAAGCCTTTACAAAACCGGGCTTGCTCCTTAGGATGAAACTCCTCGAGTTTTCCGGCGAGGTGGTTTGTGACTGCTCTCGAGAACAACTTGTAAACATGGCTCAGGAGTGAGATGGGTCTGTAATTCTTTAACAAGGTCTTGTCACCGTTTTTGAAAAACAGAGTCACCGCGAGCGGGACTCCACGCTTGAGGTGTTTGTCCCTGTTGGAGGACGGAATTAAAGAGACTCGTCAGCTCTTTGAGAACTGGAGTCCCGCCAGCTTTAAGAAGCTCAGTCGTAATTCCGTCCTCTTCAGGATATTTGTTAGGTTTCAGTTGAGAGCCGTCCTGACCTTGCCCTGGTCGGTGTCCGGTATATCCTCCGTATAGTGGCGTGTTAACGGGGCTCTGTGGTCATTCTTGCTTGGGCCTGTGGGTCTTTTGTGTCCGTGATGCATAGAGGTCTGTGTAAAAGTACTCAATTTTCTCAAGAATCTCGAACCTTGATGTCACGGTATTGTCACTCGCTGTTTTAAGTTTCGTTAGACGAGGTCTTCTGAGGTGCTGGGCAAAGACCTTGGTGCCCCTGTTCTGTTCAATTACGTCCTCGATGACAGGGGTGTTGTAGCGTCTGAGGTCGCGTCTTGCCAGCTCTCGAATTTTGACGTTCATGTTTCTCAGTTCTAACGAAGATGCTGGCGTAAGTGGCGTTTCCCGTCTGATCTTCATAAGTTCGTGAGTGTCGAGCGAGAGATTCGAACACCTCTTTTTGCCTTTCTCGGGCAATAATTTTCGGGAAATTTGCTGCAGCGTTTTGACCATTGTGTTGGTTTTATCGTGAACGCAGTCAGTGGTTTCCAGCAAATCGAAACGATTTTGAAGTTCCAATTGGAACCTCCCAATCCGATCCGACAGCCATTTGGAGCGCAGTAGGTCGGAGGGTAGGCTTCATCATCCAGGCCCTATTGGCGCGGAAGTCTAAATTTAAAGATGCTCGGACAAGTCGGTGATCACTACCAGTATCAAACCTGATACATCTCTAAAATACACCTCCTGTCGTTATGAAAAAGTCTGTCTCGTTTCTAGTGACCTTGTCGGGGCTTCGCCAAGTCCACTTCATGTGGGGCTTCTACTTTAAGAAGTTTATCAAGAAGAGCCCCTGGGTGTCGATAAAAGTTGACAAGCATGTGCCCCCGGTCATTTCTGCGCCCGAGGCCAAAAGGACCGATTTTCGTTTCGCCGCTTTCTTGTTTTGGCGTTGAAGTCGGCGTGTAGTGCTTTGGCTATGTCCTCTTACACTGCTTCGGCAGTGCTCTTCAAGGTCGGGGCATACACTTGAATCCTGAGTACCTGTCGGTGAGCTTGAGTATGAGGAAAGCTACCCGAGCCGAAACACTATCGACTTCCATAACGCTGCCAACGAGGTCCTTTTTTACCATAAAACTGACACCGCCATCGGAAGGGCTCCTTCCGTCACCCTCTCGAAAGTGGAACGGGTTGCCTGACGCAAGGGTTAGCGTGTCCTCACCCTGTCTTCGGATCTCTACGCTGTAAAGAAACATTTTTAGGTACTTACAATTTACGAACACGTGCACTCTCTTTGGCCGCTGTTTGCAGAGCGCCGAAACGTGACGAGTTCGACGAAAAACAATGGTTCACCGGTGAATGAAGCGCCACGTCACGTGTCACTTCCTTATATTGGTTACGTAACTTCCACAAAAGGGTCAAAAATACATTGCATGTAGCGATATGAATGGTTTTGAATACTTAACTTAAGTAAACAATTTTGAAAACAATGTTTACTTTAAGGGACCATCGTCTTTATTTAGGTAGTCGACGAAATTAAATGAACCGACGTTATGGGAATAAAAGACCATGTCGGTTAATTTAAGAATTTCTGTAAGAAAATTGATGGTGTTACTTTAACCGACACTATCGATTCACTCTGCAATTGCAAAAAATACTAAAATCCATAATACGACATAATGATCGTGGAGGCAAAACACATTAACTCCATCTTACAGATACAATAGAAGCAAGGAAAAACGAATGTAGCAACTAGACACTAGTGATACAAGAGTGAGCCAAAACACCTGTAGTGCTTTACACCCCTTTTCTTATGACAGAGAAAAACGATTTTAGTGACTTAGGATATCCGTAATAGAAAAGGAAAAACACATCAAATAACAATCTTACTATGAAGTTGGTACTTTAAGCGGTAATTTGACCAAAGTCACTACAATTTTGTGTCACTTCATTTAGCGTCTGAAAAAAATAAGCCCAAAAGTGCCATTACTTGAAGCGACACCAAAGTGGTCAGATCGCTACGAAACCAAGACCAATCGACGCGGAAAAATTCGCTGATTCCGAATATGTATATAACTCATTTTCGACCAAAGTGTCGCTTAAAGTGTTTTTCCTTTTTACCGTCGATGGTCTTAAACAATCTGCTAGATGCTGGAATGAGAAATTTGTTTCCTTTTTAACTACTTATGGTTTTAAAGCCTGTCCATCCGATAGTTGTGTATTCGTTGGATATTTTAATGATGTCAAAGTGATACTTATTCTTTATGTTGATGATGGTTTACTGTTGGCCAAAGATAAAGTTGTTTTGTCTATTATATTAAAGAATCTTAAAGAAAAGTTTGATATTAAGATTCTAGAATGTAATTCATTTATCGGAATGGAAATAAATATAGAAAAAGATAGTATAATACTAAGTCAAAAACAGTATATTAAGACAGTAATAAATAAATTTAATATGTCAGATGCTAAAAGTAGTAGTACTCCTGCTGATGTAAATGTTCATTTATCTAAGAATACTAGTAATGTGCCTATTAAATTCCCATACAGAGAAGTAGTGGGAGCATTGTTATTCTTATCATCTGTGTCTAGACCAGACATAGCATATGCTGTAAATATTGTAAGCAGATATGTGAATGATCCAGGTCCTTCGCATGTTAAAGCAGTAAAACGAATCCTACGTTACTTAAGTAACTCAATGGAAATGTCTATTGTTTACAAAGGTAATAGTGAATTGGTTGGCTACTCTGATTCTGACTTTGCAGGTGACTTGGACACTAGAAAATCAAATACGGGTTACATATTTGTTATGAATGGAGGTCCAGTCACATGGTCTAGTTGTAAACAAAATACTGTGGCATTATCCACTACTGAGTCTGAATACATGGCTGCCAGTAAAGCCGCTAAAGAAATTTTGTGGATAGGTCAATTTTTATGTGACATTGGTGCATCACAAGGCACAGTCACTCTAAATGTTGATAATCAGAGTGCAATTAAATTGATCCATAACCCTGTGTTTCATAGAAGAAGTAAACACATAGACATACGGTATAATTTTATTAGAGAGAATGTTACAAAAGGTATTATTGATATTAAATATGTAGAGAGTTCAAATCAGTTGGCTGATTTCTTAACTAAAGCTTTGCCTGTAACTAAATTTAGTGCTATTAGAGATAAGATTATGAAAAACGTTTAAGAGGCTTATGTTTGTTGAATGCTCTCAACATTCTTTTATTTTTAGAAAGTTGTTAAACTATTAACTATAGAATGTAATGATAAGTCTTTCTACATTATACATTTAAGTGGGAGTGTTGAATATATAAAATAAATGTATTATGTAGCGAAACAATCTATGAAAATGTAGTATTGTCTACGCTAAGTATTAGTACGTTTTTCTGCCATCACGGCGCTAGGTTATATTTCGGTCTACTTCCTCTGTGATTGGTTTGTTAGACAAATGTAGTAGTTTTTCCCTTAATAAAGAACGTGTCGTTTTATAGAAATCTTACAGGATTTTATTAAAATATTCCTCCATTCCAATTCTTACTAGATAGTGTCGGCACAGTACATCCCCCTTTGTTTAATTTTGGAGTAATCCCAAATCAAATAGACCAAATACATGGTACAAAAAAATAATACATAGCCAATAACAAACAAAAAAAAAATACAATTGGTAAAAAAAATGGTTGCAAAAGGTAAAACATGTATATGTTGAAAAAAATGTGTATAAAGTTTATAACTATTTTTTTGTATATAATTCAAATAATGTATACTTATATTTTAAAATGCTAGATACCTTTATAAACTAGTCCAAGTTCGTATATTGTTCATGATCACTTCACTGTTTACGCATTTTAGATTTTAATCACTGGGTACTATACACAACACACGTAACCACTATTCGCTGTGGAGGGCCGCCGCGGGAGCCAAGCTCACCACAGCGGAGCTCGTTGTTCTGCTGCATCTCTCGTCTCAAGAAGGATGTATATCTCTTCTTGCATCTGCGCCAAGTGAGGTATAGAACTCCACCCAAAATGCATATGACTATGCATAACAGATATATTTCGTGCTATCTTCACGTGACATTGTAGTATATTTCCTTTAGCAGGTTAATAATAAGTACTCTGTCTGTACGTTGCACTTTGCCGCGCGCGCGTTCGCTCGGATGTCGGGGTCACCACTGTTCCTTATATGGTATGGAGTATTGCAATAAAAGATGGTAGGTATAGATACGTCTGTTTAATGTTAAGATCTTTACAATACTAGTTTACAATTTGTATATTTTAAGTTTATATAAGTACTTACTAGATAGTGTCGGCACAAAACTACCCTAAACTGCGAAAAAGTGACAAAGACATAAAAATGGGTGAAACAGAAAATGCTGAGACACCGGCTGATGGAGTCAGAGATGGCAGCCGTAACTTGCACGATACACGTGAGTAAGGGAGGATACCTATCGCTACTTATGTGATGTCTGGTAATAAGATGAATAATAATAAAATTAAGAGGATGCTCATAATAATATACACATAGGTATATTCCGACTTTGGGGAACTCTTTGTTCTCTCTGAAGAAGGCTCTGGCACAATGTGTAAAGCCAAGAGACGAACCTAAATTAAGATAATGCAAAGCAGTGCTGAACCAGTGAGACTGAACAACCACGCTCTGGAAGTGGTCCAAATAATAAAAGAAATGGTGTCAATGTGTGAAATCACCGCAATCACTGAGAGCGCGCAAATAATTTACTACCAAACAAACTCGGGAAAGGCAACCATATACAGCGACAGTGAAGTGGCATTGAAATTTAAGTAAGAAAATAAAACATCAGCAATCGTGAAGGAATATAGAAAGTCACTTGACATGTTGGAGGAAAAGACCGAAGTATACGTACATAGATTGGGTACCTGGAACCTAGGGAATTTCGGGTGACGAAACAGTAGATAATCTAGCCCCAGAGGGACCAGATGAATGCTTGGTTGAACCTAAGACTGAACTTCCCATCGCTCATAAAATCACCAAGGGCGTTATCAGCAGGAGCATAATGACAACGAGAATTTTAATCTTAGATTGAGATTTTCAACGGGAATGAGATAGTCAAAGCTAACAAGAGGAAATATGAGGCTAGTTAACGAGATAATTACAGGACATTGTAGCCTGAACAGTACTTGACAGTACTGGTTAAGAGTGATGGATTACCCCTCACGACCGATATGCTCCTGCTGGAGACCAGTCTCAACTTATGGCTGAGTATAAAATAATTTCAATTAGCAGATCTAAGATTATGGGTACGACAAGAAAAAATCAAGAAAATTTCCAGTATCTGGATGGGTCATATAGTACGATCCTGTTAATAAACGAGAATTTGACCAGACGCCGTGAAAACTACTGGAATACTCATACTCATCTGTAGGGGAAGTCTGGGGAAACCGATTGTGTGGTGTTACACGCACAAAATAAAGCTTATCCATTTTAATAACAGGGATTCATTTCAGAATCGTGTAGTTTTATTTTTATGATAATCCATAAAGTTACGCTCTTGATTTTTAAGAAAAATCAGTATACAAATATAATGTAATTTGAAGATTATTTTACCGATCACTTCCATAAGTCATTCATATTGGGAGATAATACTAAAAGTCTAGGAGTGACTTAACGTTTAATGCCGGATAAGATAATCTGGCTGTCATCGTTTGACTTGATTCAGCCCGATAAAACATTTTACTTTGATGTGAAACTATGCTGAACAGAATATAAAACATTTATCTAGTTCGTTTTATACAGCTATTGATCATTCAAACGTCTTTAGCGAACCGCAATGAGGATGTTACAGTAACTTAAGTCATTTTTACCTTACCATAATTATGTTGTGCATTGTATTATCTCCAATATATTAGGAAGGAGGATACATATATTTTTTTATTTATATACATTTCATAGTAAACGTTATTTATAATAACCATTCTGATTTTCAATGGGATTACTCAAGTGGTTAATTAGTTATGAATTTTTTTGCAAAATATGAAACCTTAAATGCCTCTCCTGAACAATTCATATAATGGTCGTTAATGCAATTAGCCTTTCCAGCGTCGATATCGCTACTATACGTGCCAATTTGAAGAACTGAGATCGTAAAGGAATTAGTAAACAATAGACTAACATTATCATTTCATTGTGCAGACTCAAGTGGAATCGGAATCGATCGATCGAATAATAATAACCGACGAGAGACCGTCGACTGCGCATGCGTACCACGGCTGCGCGCTGCCGCGTCGATGTCTCTCGCGCCGTTTTGAATTATGTTCGCGTCAATTTAAAGTTTTTGTTATTATATTACATATTTCTTGACTAATGTGTTAGAATTTTTTGTATTATTCTTGTTAGATATTTAAGGAACAGTAGCGACAAACTCTAATATCTCTAATATTTTATTTAAGCAGTAATCGATTATGAAAGATAAGATTAATGAAAACAAAAAAGTATGTGGAGTAATTTGTTAGAATTTCGTTTCGTGCATTTATTTATGATTTCCACGTTACAATACGTTTGTTTTATAGACTGTAATATTTTTGTCACTGAGCTAGGCCCTAAAAATCATTTCTTGTAATTTACGGGTAAACCCGTGGGTGAAATTGTTAGAAAATGTAAATATATATCGGCAATTATTAGCTTAACACCATAGCGCAAAGATTTTTATCTCTAATTCAATATCCTTTCAGTTATAGAATTGACGTACAAATACCTAAACTTTACCTAGCCCCGACCTCAGATCTGTTAGAAAACGCTACAGTAGCATTATATATACCTACCTCACACACTGTAAAAAAAAACCAACTTTAGAATTATAGGAACTTTTGAACCTTAAAACACTTAGTTTTACTTGTGAATAAGAGTCTTCCAAGGTCATGAATAAAACACCGTGTCCAAGGCGAATTCAAAAATAGACTTTAATGCATCCATTATATGTGTATGACAAGCAAATATCTATAGCGCGATTCAGCTTTTGTTGGTACTGAGTGTCATTCATTATTAATGGTGTAAACAAAACAATGTTGATATGACAAAACTTAGACTGCTTGTTGCCTCAGTACTGTTACACGAAGAGTATGTTGAACCTATAATTAGTTCCTTACGTATTTAAAGGTGGCGCCACCAGTAGCTACGTTTTATGTTCAAACATACCGCCCACCATGAACTAACAGTTCATAAACAATAATACAAAATTATCTACCTACTGATACAATTCCGTGACTTTACACAATGCAACGAATGTGATCAATACTAATTAGTGGGAGTATGATGACAACATTGGTGTCTGATAAGTGCAATATAAGTATGCCTTAACTCAACATCATAATTATTTATTACTGCAAATTTTCTGTTGTACCTAATTCTAAACTTTTATCTCTAAATGAATATAACAATATGAGTTACCCTCTCAACTTACAATAGGGAGAATACACAGTTTGGATACTGGACTCAGACTTACAACGCGAGTAAGTTGGTCCAAACCTGGATGCTTTTCTGTAATGATTCCATACAACCAACGAGCTGGGGGAAGATTATCCTCTTTTACCAAGACAACATCACCTATGTTAGGTTCAGGTGTTTGGAATTGCCATTTATACCTGTGCAGAAACTGTGTCAAATACTCATCGGACCATTTTTTCCAAAATTCTTGCACCATGCGCTGAGTGAGTTGCCATCTTTTGAGGCTACTAATGTTCGACAATTTATAGTCGGATTCGGGGACAAGTATTAGAGGCTCACCGACTAAAAAGTGGCCAGGGGTCAAAGGCATAGCATCATCAGAAGTAGAACTGAGACTTGACATGGGTCTCGAATTGAGGCAGGCCTCAATTTGAGCCAGTACAGTACTGATCTCTTCGAAAGTGAGCGTTGAATTGCCAATTACTCTTCTCAGATGATGTTTAGTGGATCGTACATCTGATTCCCAGAGCCCTCCAAAGGTTGGAGAGTGGGGAGGTATAAAATGCCACTCCGTTCCGTTTGATGACATCCAATTGGCTATTTCGGGGACTATGCTAGATTTTTCCTGTGCCAATAATGTTTTCAATTCGCGAGCTGCTCCACTGAAATTAGTGCCGTTATCGCTGAACAATTCAGCGCAATGCCCTCTACGTGCTACAAATCTCTTAAACGCCGCAAGAAATCCTGTAGCAGTTAGGTCGCTCACACATTCCAGATGGATTGCCCTGGCCGCCATGCATATAAACAAACAAATGTAACCCTTAATTGCATGGTGACCCCTTCCCTTGGATGTGCGAATATTAATGGGACCTGCGTAATCGACACCACTTTGCTTAAAAGGACGACTTGGGGTTACTCTTGCAGTTGGCAACTGTCCCATTAGCTGTTCACGAGTTACAGCAGAGTATCGAACACAAGTTACGCAATTGCGAACGAAACCTTTTACAAGATTTTTGGCGTCTAAAATCCAATACCTCGACCGCAGATAGTTGAGCATGAGTTGAGGACCCCCGTGCAGGGTCCTTGCGTGAGCATCAGCAACTATAAGATTCGTTAAATGAGACTTCGTCGGAAGAATCATTGGATGCTTTTGATCTTCGTTAATTATAGCGTGATTAAGTCGACCCCCCACGCGCAACACTCCTGAATTGTCTATAAAAGGATTTAAAGCTGTGAGTTTACTATTTTTTATTGGTTTGTGATTAGACAAGTATTTCATTTCCTCACTGAAAGTCTCACCTTGACACTGCTTGATACACATAAGCAGAGTGTCCTGTAGTTCCCGGCTAGTAAGCCACTGAGGAAACTGGTCAGAGTTGCGTCTATTTCTAGTAACTAAGAATCTTTTACACCACGTTAAGACTCTTACAAGTTTTCTCAGAGTTGAAAATCTGTGCCATAGGGACTCATCAACCGTGCCAACCAGTGCTTGACAAACTGGAATAGATTTTTCTTCTGCCTTTGTTTCACATCTGAAGTTACTCCCATAGTCGAGTACGACACATTTTAACCATTTAGGACCAGTTTTCCAGAGCTGTATTTGGTGTTCCTCAGTAGGCATGAAACCACGCGATGCACAGTCCGCTGGATTGTCCTTCGATTGGACATGCGACCATTGCTGTCGGTTAAAATTGCTTAAGATTTCAGAAACACGGTTGGCTACGAACACCTTCCATCTACTTGGATGACTGCTCAACCAGGCGAGTACTACTGAAGAGTCAGTCCAAGCATGAATATGTTGTTTATCAATTGCCAAAACATCCGAAACCTCAAGCAACAACTTAGAGAGTAGTACAGCACCACACAACTCCAACCGAGGAATTGAAACTTGTTTCACGGGTGCCACTTTAGTTTTTGACGCTATGAGATGAACATGGATGTTGTCCTTTGCATCTATGACTCGAATGTAAATGGCGGCAGCGTATGCTTCGTTTGATGCATCGCAAAATCCATGAAGCTGCACACATTTATCACTCTTCCTAGTACCCATCCACCTAGGTATCTCAAATCTGCCACACGATTCTAGCTTGTTTCTATAGTCAATCCACTCATTCAACAAGTTGGGTGGAAGTTCTTCATCCCATTGTATTCCAGAAACCCACAACTTTTGAATTAATATCTTACCTCTGATAATGATAGGAGCAAGCCATCCTAAGGGATCATATAAGCGAGATATGTCTGAAATGACCCTTCTTTTCGTAACAGGTTTGATCAACGGACGTAGCTGTACGGTATAATTAAAGTTATCACTACCTCTATGCCAAGTGATTCCAAGCATTTTTGTTAAAGCATCTTTTGTAATATCTGTCTGACTAGATACTGTGTCAGGTATGTTGCTGACATCATGGACTGCCGTTTTCTCTGAGTCTGTGTACTCTTCTTCTTGTGTGATCCATTGCATTAGCTCCTCGCTGTTGCTGTTCCACTTTTGCAGTTGGAATCCTCCTCGGGTAAGTAACTGATTCAACTCTGTATACAATACCTTCGCTTCGTGTATATTCTCACAGCCACTCAAGATGTCATCTACATAGCTATCAAACAACACTGCTTCAGCAGCTTTGGGAAGGTCTCCCCCTTCATCTTGAGCTAACTGACGCAGAGTGCGGACGGCCAGGTAAGGAGCAGATGACGTTCCAAATGTCACGGTTAAGAGTCGATAATGCTGTAATGCGGAATTAGAATTTTCACGCCAGAGTACGCGTTGAAAGTCTATGTCGTCGCGAGATACCAACACTTGGCGATACATTTTAACTACATCTGTAGCAAGACAGACCGGTGAAGCTCGCCAACGCATCAAAATATGCCTGAGGTCCGACTGCAAGGTAGGCCCGACCATTAAATCATTATTCAACGATACACCATTCTCATAACGACAAGATGCGTCAAAAACAATTCGGACTTTTGTGGTGCTTCGGTCGGCACGTATTACTGGAAGGTGAGGTAAGTAACAAACGTTTTCTTTGTTTATTTCGTTTGTAGGTACAATTTCCATATGGTTTAGTTTTAAATATTCAGCAAATACATCTGAATACTGAGCTTTTAATACAGGATCTTTAAATAGTTTTCTTTCGATTGTGGACTGTCTTTTTAGTGCTATGTTGAAAGAATTACCTTTCGTACACTCTTGTATTGGTTCCTTAAAAGGAAGTTTAACTACATAACGACCGGAAGAGTTCCGTGTGGTAGTGCTTTCGTAAATTGCTTCACATCTTTGTTCTTCTTCCGTGAGGAACTTTTTTGCTTTTACAGATGAAGGCTCTGACTCCAACTCCCAAAATTGACGCAGTAGATCATTTTCGTCTAACTGGACGTGCATTACATAGTTGGAGGTAACCGAATTAGCTTCATCGTTGTAAGTTTCACCTGATATGATCCACCCAAGCGATGTGTTTTGTGCTATAAGTCCATTTGTAGGGTCTTTATGTAGTCCTTGTCTCAGCACCTGTCCATATACATTTGCCCCAATAAGTAAGTCTACTTTATTGGGTATATCGAAATTGGGGTCTGCTAACTGAAGTGACAATGTCCTGAAGTGAGACCACGATTGTACTGGAACCCTTTTGCTAGGTAGTAGTGTTGTCAGTTTGTTGAGGACGTGTGCTTTAACCGTTATCACCACGCTGGTGTCGGTAAGTGACTTTAATGTCAAGAGTACTACATGTGTTGATGTTACCTTTGAGCCAGTATCACTTCCCAACACTGAAATATAACT
This sequence comes from Miltochrista miniata, assembly GCA_933228765.1. Lineage (NCBI taxonomy): Eukaryota > Metazoa > Arthropoda > Insecta > Lepidoptera > Erebidae > Miltochrista > Miltochrista miniata. Next base: position 4,270,571 of record OW121765.1, read on the forward strand.
TTTGCTTGATACCTTCTTCAGTCCAAGTAACTGGACTGCAGACTCCGTTATGAACGAAGCTGTCGAACCTTGGTCTAAAAGAGACCTGAAAGTTATATTTGCACCTGTTCTGGACTCTATGTTGACTAGAGCAGTCGCTAGTACAACCTGATACTGCATTTTTGAAAAACAACTTACGACTTGATTGGAATCGCCACGACTGATGGCTATATTGGACACAGCTCCTGCACTAGTTGATTGTTCGACTTGACCTGAGTTGTCAACTAGCACTGAACCTTGAGAATTATGCAATAAAGAATGATGCTTCCCTTTACATAAGCGACACCTTGTGGAAGAACGACATTTTGCGACTGAATGATGTGGACCCATGCAGTTAAAACATAAGCTGTGCGTCTGGACAAACTTACGACGCGTCTCCACATCTTCATTTGAAAATTTTGGACAAGTATGCAATTTGTGGTTATCATTACAACATGGACATAAATTAGAAACTACATTAAAGGCTTTGACCTTTGTTACAGTGGTGCGATTATTATGAACTTTAGTAGAATACTTAAAATCTAAGTTCTCTAACCCTTTGAAACGCTGTTGTAAAAAGTCTTGAAACATCTGCCAAGTGGGTAACTCGTCAGATGGACCACTAATTTTGAGTTCCCAGGCCTTGCGTGTTTCACAATCTAATTTCAAGCTTAAAATATGAATCACAATGATATCCCATGAGTCGACATTAATACCTAACTGTTTCAGGGCATTTAAGCAATCGCCACTAGTATGAAGTAACTCTTTCAAAGCGCTTGGTGATTCTGTGGTAATATTCTTCTGACCCATGAAACGTGCCAAAATAGAATTACTTAAAAACTTTTTATTATTATACTCTTTATCTAATATTTGCCAGCAAATTGAATAATTTTCTTCACTAATATTATAATGACGCAGCAACTGTTCTGCCTCGCCAGTTAGATGTCCCTTTAAGTAATTTAATCTATCAATATCATGCAACGATTTATTATTATGAATAAGAGAAGTAAACAAGTTACGAAAATTTGTCCATTCTGTGTATTTCCCACTAAATATTGGCAATCTAATTTTAGGTAACTTAGCCACATTCGAATTATCATTGTTAGAAGTTTTACAATCTGCTGAATTATCTTTATTTTTGAAATTTAACTTAACTAAAGCTTCCTTCAATTCGGTTTTGTAGTCAATGTATAGTTCTTCTGTAGACGAGTATAAACCCTTGCTGTAATACTGAGACGACTGCAGATCGGTTAGAGCTATTTCCGCAACAATTTTCCGATGTGTTGAATAAAAAGACGACCATAATTTTTCTAGCATTTCCAGGCGCGCTTCCACATAGGAAACGGTTATGCGATCTTTTGGTGACTTTTTGAAATTAGTTCTAGCACTAGTAATACTAGACGCTCCATCATGTTGCAGTTTGGTTAAAGATTCCATTTTCTAAAGGACTGTCTAAGACGTCTCCGTGTCGCAGTGAAGCCAAATTCCAAAAGCCAAGTGGTATTTTCTATTTAAATTTTCGTCCAAACTTTTCTAAGTTTTTAAATTTTTGTTAGAAAATTTTCTAAGTGTTTTGGACTTGTAATTTCTTCAAGTTGAAGATTTGGATGAAATATTTCTAAGTGTTTGGGACTTGTAAAATTTTTAGAAAATCGGGCATAGGTTCCCCGTCTCACCAATTTTCGCTTGATTATTCTAAGTCCCAGTTATCCACATCCAAATTCTAAGTTATTTTCTTCTAATAAATAAGGTTCAAATTACTCACAGTTTTTATGGTCCACTTCAAACACTTTATACCACTTTTTCCACTGTCGGTTAAGTCCACTCCTCACTGCGGGGTTCTGCTTACTCGGTCGCTTCCCGGTTCCTGCTCGGTTTCCAGTCTTGAGCTGAAGTTCCTCCAAAAGTGCTTGATCCGGCTCCGAATGACCATGAATAAGAGTCTTCCAAGGTCATGAATAAAACACCGTGTCCAAGGCGAATTCAAAAATAGACTTTAATGCATCCATTATATGTGTATGACAAGCAAATATCTATAGCGCGATTCAGCTTTTGTTGGTACTGAGTGTCATTCATTATTAATGGTGTAAACAAAACAATGTTGATATGACAAAACTTAGACTGCTTGTTGCCTCAGTACTGTTACACGAAGAGTATGTTGAACCTATAATTAGTTCCTTACGTATTTAAAGGTGGCGCCACCAGTAGCTACGTTTTATGTTCAAACAACTTGTCTATTTTGGCTATCATTCTTCGTATACTATTACCGAGAAGAATGTCTTCATTTGCACCTCTTTTTCGCAAACTTTGTCAACCAGTCCCCTTAACAAACATATTATAACTTTTTTAGGAAAACCATCGCCTAATTTACTTTTAGGAACATTTTTTATTCTGATTAGAAACCTAATTTAATCAGTCATCTTTACATACATACATATTATATGCCCACATTTCACCTTTGTATAATTTGTCCCACGTAATAGGTGGTGAGCCGTATTGCCGTGTTTAAATGGACAGGCGCAGGTTGTGACTGCCTGCTGTTGAAATAAAGCCTTCAACTTAGCTTAACGACTGCCATTTTGCTGGCAACCGGGACCAACGGCTTAACGTGCCTTCCGAAGCACGGAAACGCTCAAATAAATGTCACAAAGTGATCACATGGATGGTCACCCATCCATGGACCGGCCATAGTGAAAGTTGCTTACTGCAGTGGTCGTTTACAGAACACTGAGTCCGCGGGGCCACGAGCGCTTCCTTAATCTTTACAAGATTAAATTTTATTAACCAAAATATTAAAAATATAACCTAACCTAACCCATTCCGTTATAAGATGTTATGTATGTATCTAAGATAGTTTTTTTGATAAGCATTTCGTATTTGTGCGTAAATTATATATTATCCGATGAACGAACCCTAATTTTCGTGTGAATTCGATTAAAAAAGGTCATCTCATTTAAGTAGTACAGGTTTAGTTAAACAATTGATTATTTTGCACTGCATTCAGAGTTCTGGTATGCATTCAGTTAATAAGTGAAGTTACCTAGTGTGCCGAAAAAATAAATAGATGTGCATTTAATAATATCCCTTTTAAATACCTCTCTGTTTTTTTATAGGCGAGCAAAGAAGGGAGGAATTTATGGCGAAGGTACAAAACACGTTCAACTGTACACTGCACGACCAGCATCGGGTGAGCTTTACTAAAATATAACACACTACCCGTTCGCTCTAAGTTAGCCGGTCGCCTCGCCTACTACGCTTCTACACCAGCTTTAAAGCTTCTACACCAACCTCTACGCCTCTACACCAGTTTCTGCACCACTAAACCAGCCTCTACGCCTCCAAGCCATTCTCTACGCCATCCTCTATGCCTCTACGCCTCTACAAAAAATAAATATAAACGCAAACGGATGACAGGCGCCCTTTTGTTTGGGTTTGGGAGGTCATACTGATGACTGCCTCTGTGGCGCAATCGGTACTGTAACCGTCTGCCGCGCTCGATGTCCGGGGTTCGATTCCCGGGTCAGTGGTGTCGGGAGTTATCTATATAGTCTCTACTAATATTTTAAGAGGAAAGATAAGATTTGTTTTTTTTGTTTGTTTGTTTGTAACTAATAGGCTCCGAAACTACTGGACCGATTTCAATAGTTTTTGCACCACTAAACCAGCCTCTACGCCTCCAAGCCATTCTCTACGCCATCCTCTATGCCTCTACGCCTCTACAACATCCTTTACGCTTCTACACCTACCTTTACGCCACAACATCGCCTTCCACGCCTCTACACCCGCCTCTACGCCACTACACCACCCTCTACGCTGCCACACCAGCCTCTATGCATCTACAACACGATCCTGTACGCATCTCCAACATCCTCTAGCACCTGCACCCGCCTCTACGCCACTACACCCACCTCTACGCCACTACACCACCCTCTACGCCACTACACCATTGTCTACGCCAATGCACTAGCCTCTAGGCCTGTACACCAGCCTCTACACTGTCTTCTACGCTAGCCTGTACACAAGCCTCTACGCCTCTACACCAACCTCTACACAAGCCTCTACGCCTCTACAACCGCCTCCACGCCAGCCTCTACGCCAGCGACAAAATTAGCGCGAACGGACTATACGCTGAGCATGTTGTTTTTCCGCCACTGCGCCCCAGTTGGATGCCGTTTACATTATTGAACCTGCTCAACTAGCGGTGGAAACTTGGCCTTAACTGGTGTAAGGTAGGGGGGGGGGGGGGGGCAGCTTCCTCACGTGCAAACGGATGACAGGCGCCCTTTTGTTTGGGTTTGGGAGGTCATACTGATGACTGCCTCTGTGGCGCAATCGGTACTGTAACCGTCTGCCGCGCTCGATGTCCGGGGTTCGATTCCCGGGTCAGTGGTGTCGGGAGTTATCTATATAGTCTCTACTAATATTTTAAGAGGAAAGATAAGATTTGTTTTTTTTGTTTGTTTGTTTGTAACTAATAGGCTCCGAAACTACTGGACCGATTTCAATAATTATTTCACGTATAGAAAGCTACAATACCTGGGAGTAGCATAGGCTATCATTTCATTCATATCATTTCATTTCCAAAAAAAATTGTTTCCATAAGAAAATCGCAATATTGTAAAAAATATAGTCAAACGAAAATCTTTTTAGCGTGCGCTGCAAAAACTATTGATGATAGATCAAAATGATGCACTACAGGTTTAAAGGTCTTTTTTATGTCTATAAAACAGTTTACGAAGCAATACAATATAATAATTTAACTGAAATAGTTTTTCCACTTTTTTTTAACGTGGGGGAAAATCCTCATGGCTGTTATGCCGGACTCCTACCGACTAAAAAAACCTCACGTAACGCCCAACAGCCTTTGGTTGGGATCCCCGTGTAAGCCCTCGGAAGGATGTCCCAGGACTCTCAACAGGCCTCGCCCAGGGGGTGGTTCCGGTGCTATCCCGCGTCTTTGGGGGGTTGTTTCGGGTGTGATGCCGCTTCTACGGGGGGGGGGAGGGGGGGTACGTGAAACTTCTGTAAGGACGGTGAGCCGCCCTCCCGTCCTCAGGCCCCCAGTTATGGAGGCCGATAGTCCTCGGCGAAGCCTGCGCACCTCGGGTGGGAGAGTTTTCTCCCGTACCCGCCGCACTGCCTCCTTCACGAGCATGCTCTGCTCGCAGAAAGAGGCGGCGCAGTCCCACTTACTCCCGCTGGAGATCATGGCTCGCACCATAGTCTGGAGCGAGAGAGTGTCCATCTCCAGACCCACTACGAGGACCTGGCGCTGTTGCGCTCACGAGGTGCACTCCACTAGCGGTCCTCGCAGTGCTGGCACTCAGCCGTGGTTTCCTAGTGTCTTCGCCACAGATACCTATCGAAGCTACTGTGCCCGGTAAGTATCTGCGACAACCGGTAGGAGAGAGCACTGTGTCTCCTCTCCAGCCACTCGTCCAGGACCGGTCTGACGGCCGCGATTGTGGTGAATCCCCCTTTGGTTGCTCAAGTCGCACCTTCCATGTCTCCACGGTTTCCTAATGGAGCAGGGACCACTGGGCCTCGATTTCTCGAGACGCAGGCCTTTGGCCCCGCTCCAGCGCCTCCTTGCGCCATCTGAACAGTGACGCAAGGGCTCTCGCTTCCAGATCCCATGGAGGGGTTCCGGCTAGGAGACATGCCGCCTTACCGGAGATCGTGCGGTATCCTTTGGTCACCCTGACGGCCATCGCTCTTTGCGGGCTCAGCAATCTAGCCACATTGCTGGCCGTCAGGGTCTCCGCACATACGGGGGCCCCGTAAAGGCCATGCTTCGCACGATCCCAAGGTACAGTCCCCTGTAGGCAGCGTTGGGTCCCCTGATGTTGGGCATCAGCTGCGCGAGTGCGGCTGATGCTCCCCTCAGTTTTGGGACCAAACTTCGGAAGTGATGTCCGAAGTTCCACCGGCCATCGAGTACGAGCCCCAGATACTTCATTGAGGGCTCGATGACGATGCTGACGCCCCCTACTTGTTGGCTGGATCCCGCAGGTGGCTCCATCCGAGGCCCGACTTTTGATTTCTGTGGATCCGAGGAAGGTTCTAGGATACTTTGACCCCGATATTTTGCGCGGTTCCAATGTGAAAAGGGTTAAAAGACAAAATGGTTTTTCAGTTGTAAATTTCCCAAAGCGTGGTCTAAACTCAAGGGAGTACTGTAAGGGTTGTTCCACACAAGTTTCAATATTGAGGGTTTTGTAGTTCCAAAATTAAAAACATCTCAACTTTCGCTAAACCTACAATTCAAGGGTTCCTTTGAATGTAAGGATCATTTTTAACTGGCGTTTTTGGTTAATCATAAAATAATTTAATGATTAAGGGTATAAAAATGTAAAATAATGCTCTTTTAATATTAAGCAAACAGGGCAGTTTCACACGCACTTATGAGTCTGATCAAGTCTCCCTTCATAGACCTTATGTGACGAAAACGAAATTGCGAGGGTCAGCTCGTCTATAATATGTATGTATTTACAAATAAGTATGTCTAGGTATCAGTCGTCTAGATCCCAGAGCACAAGCTAATCTTACCTTAAGTTGTGCTAGATGCTGTAGTGGAGATTGTCCACAAATATTTATTAAAAAAAAAAGACGGCCAATCGCTCCTAATAGAAAAAAAAACGTCAAACAATAGTTGTGCTAGACCTTGGCAGAGCCCTCAGCTAACCTAACCTTTGGACCCAAAATTTTTGAACCATAGCTGACTAACTCATCTTTGGCGACTACTAGGTGCCCATTCGCGCCAACGTTGCCGGCCGCCTTCCCTGCAACGCCTCTACACCAGCCTCTAGCAGTAAACTTAACGCGAAAGAGCAGTAATTTCTTGCGTGGTCAGAATCGAATCCAATGACGCTGATTTTGCCAAGATAAGACGTACAAAAGTTTCCGACTTTTGTAGAAAATAATATTGAAACAAAAAATTTAATCATAAATTAATATCGTTTCAGACAATGTTACACTACCACATAAACGAGAAAATGCATTATAGTGATCTGTTCACGGCACTAGAAGGACTTAAAGAACAGTTTTCAAATGTATTGGAAGACTACTCAGTTACAGAGACGACGTTAGAAGAAGTATTTTTGGGCCTCGCCGAGGAGAGTAAAGCGGAGCAAGAACTGCTGAAGGCTCAAGAGAAAAAACCTTCTAAGCAACCGCCGGCAAAACAACCGTTGAAAACTGAGCCAAAAAAATAATCAAATCGGCATATACGAGTAAATAAAATTTTATCTACGCTCTCAGAATAACCATTATTACTGCTCGTTCGCTCTAACTTTGCCGCTCGGCTCCATACTAAAGTCGATTTTTTAATTAGACGAAGTAAATTGACAGCAACTAATGTCACTTCTTCATACAATGTTGCTTATTTTCTATGACGAAGTGACATTAGCTACTGTCAATTTACTTCGTGTAATTAAAAATTTGGGTATACGTCTCTACGCCAGCGGCAAAGTTAGAGCGAACGGGTAGTAAATAAAGTGTGCAATATATCTACAGTATGCACTCTGGTAGATTTCAATATGCTCTCGGGTAAACCAAATATTTACCACACAATTTATTAAAAAATATCTTAACTACTTTATAGTAACAAGAGAAATGAAAAGGAAATCGGGCCTAAAAATGCAATGTTGTTTATTTCATAATATGAAACATACAATTCATATAATTTGAAATACAAAACATACAAAGCATACCAACATTTTACGTTTCATAATATAAAACATACAATGCGCTTTTAGGCCCTCTGATATCATAAATTAAAAAATTACGTCTAGACGGTATTCATATTTTGCAATCACCGTTAAGTACATGAAGCTGTTTTTTTTTCAAGTAAATAGCTTCTATGTACCTACAAACAAATATTAAAGCACTCCCTATTACGAATTTGAATAAGTTGCCGCCCTAGATGCTTAATCCGTCCGATGCTGATTGTACTTGACTTGCGATTTTGTATTTTTACCTAAATCTAGTTCTGTAGTAGATACTTGCAATAACTTAAAGCAGAACTAGGTAGTTATAGGTAAAATTAATTAATGATGGTACCTTTTTGAAATCTTACTACCTACTGTTACATAATATTACATGTATATATTAAATATTATATGTATAGCTGTTTGAAATACAGTTTTGTTTTATTTCTTATATAGCACAGTATAACCTATTTATGTACCTACTTAATTCTAATTTGAAATGGACAGGTGCGGGTGCAGACTACTACCGCAATAATGATATAAATTTAGTTTTGGTTAACATAAAGGCGTTTATTTAGATTTACAAGTAACTGCACCACACCATCATATTTGGACGAATGATGTAAATGAAGTGGAAAAAGACCCAAAACCTGGCCAAACCACTCCAAGTCAAAGGATCGCAGAACGAATGCTAGACAAAATCAATGCAGATAATATGCCCTCCAAAACAATTTTATTCAAACATAAAATGAAAGAAAACGCATCTATGCTAGTCAGGTATAGATATTTCAACTCATCAGTGCGCGCGGCGCTATGTGTGCGTGCGCTAGTAATCATACAGCTTTAATTTGTGTGGCAGTGATGCGGCCGTCTTCACAGAGTACATTTGTATATTATGAGGTAGAGACGTAACTCGACTTATTGACGACACCAGCGGTGCCAAGCAGTCTTTGCTGGAAACTCTCTGCGTGGCCGCGAAATAAAAAATATAATAAACAAAAAGCATACAGCGTCATCTATCACGTTTTGAAGGCAACTCTTACGTTATTATGAAACGAAATTAAATATCATGACAAGTCTCAATGTAACTGCAACGTCCTGTGTATTCATCCATCCTGTGTAAGTTGGTTACATTATAATAATAATTCATTACACAGTGTTCTATCTAAGTGATTATACCATGGGTACAGTCGTTAAAGAAAATGTCTAGTTCTTCACGGAGAAAATGTTTAAGAAGTCAGATAAATATTTTTGATGTGTCAATTCGATGTAATTAATATTTTTTATCATTATTTAAATATTATTATAAAACAAAGTCCCCGCCGCGTCTGTCTGTTCACGATAAACTTTAAAACTACTGCATTAATTTTCATGGTGAGATCACCAATGATTCTTGAGAACTTGGAGATGTCGGAAAAAAATAAGGTGTGAAAGAAAGAAAGAAAGAAAAAGAAATTTATTTCACATAGGCATATACAGATGCTCTTGTAAAACGTCCAGAATATAAATCAAAATTTCTACTACCAGTTCACAACGCGACCCACCTGAGAAGAACTGGCAAGAAACTCAGCGGGTTATTCTTTTTAGTGCTCTATTTACAAAATGAATCTAAAAACTATGCATTTTAACAATTGGGAATCTGGGAGCTTTTAACGAAAACGCTGCCTAAACCCTTCGAGGCATAACAAAATAATGTATGGTAAAATTGTGTAACTTATAAAGGCCTACAGAATAGTCAGAAAATGATAGAGCCCAAATTCTAATGCAAAATAAAATAGAAATGCAGAGATGGTCGACAGAAGAAAACATTGCTTATACAGCAAATATGACAAAAAATTCACTGTATGACTTGATTTAAAAAGTAAAAAGACTCTCACTCTAAACATCTAAAAAAACTGTTAAGGGTCGAGAGTCTGTACATGGAAGATAATTTGAAAATTTTAATTGTAAGGCGTTCTTTATTCGATACTGAAGCCGAAAATGTAATTAAACATTTTTATGTTTGTCTGCCTGTATTCCGATTAAGTATCACGCTGAAACTACTGAATTGATTTAAATGAAACTTGGTACAATCTCAGCTTATGATCCTAAGAAGGTGCTGGGATACTTTTGATCCCGATATTTTGCGCGGTTCCTTTGTCAGAGGGCAGGGCAGTTTTACACGCTGCTTGATGAGTCTGATGAAGAAATACCTCTCCTTTCGTACACCTTATGTGACGTAAACGAAGTTGCAAGGGTCAGCTAGTTTGTTATAAGATTTATGACATACTTCAGCCATATGGCTTAAAACTTCGGTTACCACCGTATCATCCTGAACTCAACGCAATCGAAAATGTAGGAGGAATTGAAAAAAAAATTATGCTTCGCTTAACATCGAACAAAATGTGATGGGAATAATGAAATTAATAAACGAACGTTTAGTTCAAATTGATGAAGAGATGTGGCGTAATACAAAGTAAGTAGAAGAATACTATGGACATTTTGATATGGAATCTGGATTTATAATTAGCGTTGTAGAGAGCAGCGAATCCTTAAATTTCTTAATTTTATTCTTCTAGCAGCGATACATATTAATATGTTTACCATACGTTTCACCCATTAAGTTTTTTTTTTTATTTTTTATTCTGAATAAAAGTGTAGAATAGGGACTTTGACGCCTAGCGTATGTCAGTCCCATCGTACCCTAACCTACAATATTCGTCTACATAATTATAATATATATAACAATTAAGTATACATGTTTTTTATTACCTACTATTATTAGATACTTATCTAATTACACATCACGGATGCCATGAATTCAAACAGAGCAACTGCATATTCGCCATTAGGGTTTGATAGGATTTTATGGAAAATGCCCACATCAGTTCTGTTCAAATTCAAGGCCCTTAACAGATTATTTCTAATAGACTCATACCGGCCACACTCCACGAGTAAATGTTGCAGGTCTTCAACAATTCCGCACTCCTCGCATAGGGGGGAGTCTGTTATTTTCATGAGGAATGTAAATTTCTTACATGGAATGTGCCCCGATCTGAGTCTATGACCTGTTACAATAAGTCTCCTGCTTAGGTGACTGTTCATGCACCAGGGCACACGAAGAGGCTGACACTGTATGGTTTTATACCATATACCCATTTCCAAGGACCGCGCGTCGAAGTACTCTTTCCAAAATCCATAACAAATGTTTTTAAATTTAGGTAAAAATTCAAAGTAGTCTAATTTCAATGTAATATTCTTTCCATTTTTGCTGCCGTATTTCGCCATCATGTCAGCCTTTTCGTTGCCCTGCAATCCAATATGCGATGGAACCCATTGCAATCGCAGTTGAACTCCCTTTCTAATCAGTTCATCGATCTTGGACAGAATGGCATAAGCTATCGAGGCGCCTCTGTGACCAGAGGTGCATCGAGCTATGTGTTGGAGAGCACTCCTACTATCTGTGAAAATAACGTACTTTTTAGTATCACTATTTTCTAACAATATAAAATTCAGTGCCTCTGCGATTGCAATCAGCTCCAATTACCATACATTTCACCCATTAAGTTTTTATTTTAGTTAAACAAGAGTTTTTTATTTTGTACTTCACTGTACCTCTTGTCACGCACACGAAGTCACTGTGTTTATACGAGGTTTACCCACACATAGGGCCGCGCGCACAGATGAGTTGAACTTACTATAACTGGGTATTTCTACTCGTAGAATTCAAAGGTCGAATTGACGGCGTTTCTCGATTCGAAAATTTTCTGGTGAAACGTCATTTGTGGGCCGTTTCCTCGTGGTCATACTAGTTTGTCATACCAGTATGACCACGAGGATATAAATGTCCTCGTAGTCATACTATCATTTTAACACCCCCTTTAGAAAGTTAAGTAGCGAATAAATTATCTTATAGCGAATGGAGACAAAACAAATGAAGATCGGCAAAACAAATGAAGATCACTAAACAATTAATGAAAGTAAGATAAACAACTGAAACTCGACAAAACAAATGAAAATCGGCAAAACAAATGACGGTCGGATAAACAAATGACGGTCGGATAAACAAATGACGATCGGAAAAACAAATGACGATAGAAAAAACATATGCAGATCAATAAAACAAAAGACTATAGTCTTTTGTTTGATCTTATCAAATTGCTTATAAGCAATTTGATAAGATCAAAAATACTTGCAGCCATATTTAGTAATCTAGATGCGTTTGCCATTCAAAAAAATAGGTACAAGCAAATCTCAAACTTGACACTTCTCTAAAAATGTGCTTTTAGGCATTTATTGACATCACTGATCACGAATATGTAAAAATTAAATAAATATAATGCATGTTCATAAGGTCGAGAATTGCTTGCACCTATTTTTTTGAATGGTGTTAGCATCTAGATTACAAAAAATGGGTGCAAGCAAATTTCGACCTTATGAACATGCATTTAAATGATTATACTTAATTTCGATTTATTAGAATTATTTGTCTATGATCGATTCTGCGGTATTGCTGGAAGACGCTTCACTACGATAACTGGGCGGTACTCGTCTATGTGCTACGATAATTTTTTGAAATAAACTTGACATAAACAAATCCGATACTTCATAGGCGTGAGCTGAAAAATTATCAACTTAATTTTAACAGAGTATAGGTTTGGTAAAATCATGTACATATGGCGAATATTGGTATTTATAAAAACATTTCGATACATAAGTTGAGTCCGCCATATTCCGTGTATTCCCGTTCGTCCCCTTGACTTCCTCCTCCTAGGGGGACGAACGGGAATTCAATATTTTGTTTTCCCGATGGTCCCCTTAATTTTTTTGGGGGGGACGAACGGGAATTTTTTTTTGTAATGTAACGTAACAGGTGCGTTGGTATAAAATCAAATTTGAAATTCTATTTTTATTTACAAATGAAGATCAACAAAACAAATGAAGATCGTCAAAACAAATGAAGATTGACAAAACAAATGAAGATTAACGAAACAAATGAAGATCGACAAAACAAATGAAGATCGACGAAACAAATGAAGATTGGCGAAACAAATGAAGATCGACAAAACAAATGAGGATCGGCAAAACAAATGACGGTTGGATAAACAAATGACGATCGAAAAAACATATGCAGATCAATAAAACAAAAGACTAAGCAAGTTGATAAGGTCAAAAACTACTTGCAGCCATATTTTGTAATCTAGATGCGAGTGCCATACAAAAAAATAGGTGCAAGCTATTCTCGACCTTAATGCCACTTAAGATTATTTTTGAAAAGCAATTAGTATGCTAACTGATCATAAATTTTAAATATGGAAAAAGAATTGGTTTCGAGCAGGATTCGAACCTGCGTCTTCGGCGATCCGTGCCGACGCGTTATCCACTCCGCCACCGAAACCTACTCGGAACCAACCAAATTTTCCACCTTATTATACGTCTTGAGGCGACGTAGGCACCATCTACCGGCACTTTTTAGAAAGTTACGCGGCACGAATGTATAGAATTGCACCTATATTCATTCGATTTATGATGAAACCAGCCCGAACATTAAGATTATTTTTGAAAAGCAATTAGTATGCTAACTGATCATAAATTTTAAATATGGAAAAAGAATTGGTTTCGAGCAGGATTCGAACCTGCGTCTTCGGCGATCCGTGCCGACGCGTTATCCACTCCGCCACCGGAGTTGGATTGTCGCCTCAAGACGTATAATAAGGTGGAAAATTTGGTTGGTTCCGAGTAGGTTTCGGTGGCGGAGTGGATAACGCGTCGGCACGGATCGCCGAAGACGCAGGTTCGAATCCTGCTCGAAACCAATTCTTTTTCCATATTTAAAAATTAATGCCACTTATCTAAAAATGTGCTATAAGGCGTTTTTAGACATCACTGATCACAAATATATAAAAAATAAACAGATATTATGCATGCTCATAAGGTCGAAGTTTGCTTGGACCCTTTTTGTATTCTAGATGCGATAATCATTTAAAAAAAGGGATATAATAAACCGAGCCTCAAAAGTTTTAATCGGCCACGGCATTTAGCTTCTGATTTAATAACTAAGCCACCCGAAAATTAATTAGCCCCTAATATACTAATTCGTCCTCTTCACAAGGTCACCTAAACATTTCGTTAAAAGCATCAAATAAAGATCAACAATTATTTTAACTTGTCCTGCGTATTTATATATTAACATCTAGTTTACTAATTTAGCCACAGATTTTACATGTAATTACCATTTTATATTTCACGGCTTCAAATCGAGAACCTCAAAAAATTATAATTTAAACCTCCACAGACAACATCAGTTTTTATAACTTAGCGTGAAAAATAAATATATCACATTCTTTTTTCGTGAAAATTGCCACTGCAAGGTTTGACGTAAGTGCAAAGAACGACAGCGACCTGCCATTTGCATCAATTAGAGACCGCTATTTGATATCACTTTGTAACTAAAGACAAATTACGCTTACCGAACAAGAAAGTGAGGTCAAGAAAGCAAATACTAAACTAAAAGTGTATAACAAAACAATAATAATAAAATAATTAGATAGTAATAATGTAAATATAGATATGTAATAATTATGTTTCTCTGTAATTTTTTACAATAAATGTATTTTTATTTTTACGTAAAAGTGTATAATACCTTATACAATTTTGAGTGAATATGTGAATAATGTCGTCATAAATTTCACCATTAATGAGAAATTACTCGTTACGTGTGAACAGTGTTTAGGACTGCCACATTATAATACTCACTTTTGGGTTAGTATTTGCTTTCTAGGTCTAACTTTTTGTTTGGTAAGCGCTATCTGTCTTTAGTTCTGTAATCTGTATTCCATGCATACATATATTATGTCACTAACGGAAATCTGAGATGTCTAGGCATTCTATAGAATACCTGAAACTTGCAGGCAAGGCAATGTATAAAATATACGAGAGTATGGAAGGTTTGTTCGCTGCTTGCGAAGATTAGGTTAGGTTGGAACAGTGACCACTAACGCGCGAAGGCGAGCGAGCGAAGCGAGCATGCCGCGACAGCGGCCGCTGAGCGCCAGATGTTATATAAATTTAATATTTTGAATTATGTTGCAATTTCTCTATAGTTTATAGTTTTGCGGTATATTTATTACAATTTTATGGGGACAAAAGACCTATTTATTTTACACATTGCCGGTGGACCAGCAGGTATTCTATGCAATCATTGGGAATTTTGTACAATACCTAGACAAAGTGTGAACAAACATTTACTTATTCAAAACATTGCATACATTGCTTGGACGTTTCCACCGCATTATGACACCCCACACAATCGGCTTAATGTGCCTTGCAAAGCAAGAAAAGTCTCGCAAATCAAATGTTACAAAGTGGTCACCCATCCGAGCACCAGCAATAGCACCTGCATACTGCAGTGATCGTTTACAAAAGACTGAGTCAGTGGCTACAAGTGGTTCTAGCTACTAAGGTAATATTAGTGGCCATAATTTGCTTTTTGATGACAATTTTACTTAACTTTGATGATCCATTAATGTGGGACGGGTTACATTTTAAACATGCTGAATTAGGAAATTAGAAGATACAATATTAATAAATAATGTCTATTTTGATGCCATTTTTTAGTAATTTAGAAGTTTACTGTTTGAATGCATGTTACAAAATTAGATGCTAAAAAATAATCACGATGCTGAATTATATTAACAGTGGCCAATAATGAAATGAAAAGGTGGCTATAATCTGTAAATTCTGACTCTCATTAATTGTGGCTGACTTATTAATTTGGGAGGCAAAGTATTTATTGAGGGGCCAATAATGCTATTAAAAAGAAGTTCGTTTAATTAGCACCCTTAAAAAAATAGGTGCAAGGAATTCTTTAACGTAATAACATGCATAATATTTATTTATTTTTGACATATTCATCGGATCGGTGATGTCTATAAACGCCAAAAAGCACATTTTTGGAGAAGTATCATTAAGGTCGAGATGTGGTTATATATTAAAATACCAGAAATCAAAATGGCCCCACCTACGTGAAGCCGCAGTTGTAGCCGTAGGTCGGTCCTTGGGTATCCTTCTGAGGGCTCACCCGGGGCTCCCAACTGTAGGCTGTTATGTAGGATACGTGTGGTTTTTAGTCGGTAGGAGTCCGGCATAGATATTTTCATTGATAGTCTGAATCTGCTATATAGTAGCTCAACCACCAGAAACCTGTTCCTGGTGGGGGACATTAACATCGACATAGGCCCTAACACTAAAAACCCGCATGCAGAGTGTTATTTGACATTTAACGCTATCCACGGACTTTATCCAACTCACAATTACTTAACCAGAATCAAAACATGTCTGGATCATGTGCTAACAAATACAATCTTGCCCACTACTACCTTAATATTAGAATCATCAATAACTGATCACAAGCCTCTGGTATTGACCATCGACAAATCAACCCAAAAGTGTCAGCATTCGTGTGACAGAACAAAAGTCAACCATATAAAAATAAAAGAAGAAATAGAAAACATTGATTTTTCCTTTATACTCGGAAGCGACAATGCAAACCAATCGACGGATAAATTTGTGTCAATGTTGATGGATGTCATCAACAGACACACGAAGATAATTAAACAAACAAGGAGGAATAGAATAATTAAACCCTGGATGACTGCAGGATTAATTCGCTGTATTAACAACCGCGACAAACTCCTCTTAAGAACTAAGAAAGCTCCAGATAATATCACTTTAAAAACAACTTACACGCGATATAGGAATTTCTGCAACAGGCTACTCCGCAAACTGAAAATAGCATACGAAACATCGCTGATAGAACAAGCAGGAAATAATTCGAAGGCCCTATGGAAAGCAGTAAAAACAATAACCAATACCAAAATAAATCATTCTTCACCTATAGAACTACTGCAGACAGATTCAAATCCTTTAGCCTCCGTAAACCATGTGTGTAAATACTTTAGTGTATTGGGAAATCAGCTGGCGGATAAAATACTTGCCTCTAATAAAATACGTCCGGCCACAATTACGGACCTCACACGTGACATAAACGGCCCACCGAACTCAATGGGCATTGCGGAGGTGAGCGAGGCGGAGGTAGACACCATCATCAGGCAACTGCGGCCGGATTGTGCTGTGGGATGGGATGGAGTTTCTTCAGAGGTTCTAAGACGCTCGCGAGAGGAGCTGGTCTCTCCGATTACACATATATGCAACATAGCTATAACCACGGGAGTCTTCCCTGAAGCCTTTAAAAAATCAATTGTCCACCCTATTTTCAAGAACGGGGATAGGAACAGTATAAACAATTACAGACCCATTTCTATACTGACTTCATTGTCCAAAATCTTGGAAAGAATTTTAAATAACGCTCTCAAAAAATTCCTCAACAAATATAACATCTTGGCCAAAAATCAGTATGGCTTCCGCTCAGGCACTTCTACTGAGGACTCTATTTTCGACCTAACAACCAAAATCTGCAAAATTCTCGACTGCAGAACCAAATGCCTGTGCATATTCCTAGACCTATCGAAAGCATTCGATACGGTCTCAGTCCCCATACTTCTAGCAAAAATGGCAAAGGTGGGAATTCGTGGTATACCATATAGTATCTTTGAAAGCTATCTAAAGGACAGAAAACAAATGGTAAAAATCAATAGTTACACTAGTGATGAGATTACAACTACCTACGGCGTCCCCCAAGGGAGCGTTCTGGGTCCCACGCTATTCCTACTTTACATAAACGACCTCTGCACACTCAAACTACCATATACTGATATTTTCACATATGCTGACGACACCGCTATTCTTGTCTCTGGACCAGATTGGCAATCAGTGAGGGAAAGAGCAGAACACTCATTATCTGTAGTCATGGCATGGTTAAATAGAAACCTACTAACTCTCAATTTAACCAAAACCTTTTATGTTCCCTTCTCAATTACTAAGGTAAGAAGACCACCATGTAACTTCTCACTAAAAGCCCATACTTGCACAAATCAGGATTCCTGCGCTTGTAACGAAATAACCAAAGCTGAATCTGCAAAATATCTGGGAGTATTGATAGACAGCGGTTTGAAGTGGGATAAACATATCGATGTGATGACAACACGTGTAAGAAGATTAATTTATGTATTTAAGAAGCTAAGGGATTCTACACCATTGGAAAAGCTGAAATTGGTATACTCGGCACTGTGTCAATCAGTAATCCAATATTGTATCACAATATGGGGAGGAGCGGAAAAAACACATTTAATTGGCTTAGAGAGGGCACAGAGAGCCGTGCTAAAAGTACTCGCAAAAAAGCCCTACAAATATCCCACACTCCAACTGTACACAGATTTAAAGGTTCTTACAGTCCGACAACTATCCTTGCTGCGAATGGTCTTGAGAATGCACAAATCTTTGCCACCTCTCAACCCTAATAGACGCAGCAAAAAGCCTATCTTCCCCAGCACATACTGCAGAACTTCCTTCGCTAGACGCCAATCGCACAGTATAGGTGGCAAGGTCTACAATACTATTAACAAAAAGCTTTGCATGGATAGACTAAATAAATACGACGCAAAAACCAATGTATCGAATTGGTTGCAGGGTCTCGACTACCGAGAGACTGAGGATCTACTGACCTATATAAAATAGCACAATGTCACACACACACACACACACACACACACACACACACACACACACACACACACACACACACACACACACACACACACACACACACACACACACACACACACACACACACACACACACACACACACACACACACACACACACACACGGGAGCGCGCGTACACACCACAGATCTTCACATTTTGCATGCTAATATATCCTGAATAAAATACAACAGCATGATTACTATTTATTTATATACAACACAATAGCACACTGTTCACCATAGTAGGAATAATTAGCACCGTATCTCCAAGTCAGAACACTGAATTCCATAATACAGGCAATAGCCTAGTTTGGGATGCAGTCGTTAGTACCTCTACTAACACAACAATATGTAACCTACATTGTAATTTTATCATGTAACCTATGTGTTGTAAATTTGTTCAATAAATTACTATTATTATTACTATTATTATTATTAGTACCGGAGTCGATTGGCTAAACTTTATAACAAAATAAATAAAAAGTTGAACATCTATACCAAAACTAAATATGAATGTAAAAGGTCACTATTAAATATGCTGAAAACATGGAACTAAGATGAAACTGAAGCTTTCTGCAACTGACATCGCAAAATATAATAAATATACCTATATTCACAACTAACATTCACGCACATACATACACACAAATACACACACACACACACACACTCTCACTTAAACAGTATGTTTGTATGTACCTACCTTCTTGTAAATTTCATTATGGAATTGCAAAAGATAATGTATGCTTATTGTTATGGAAGAGCGGATCTGCTAACACAAGTGTGCACACACTTAAAAGTAGTTCCCAATCATCTAGCAGTCGATGTAAATGTTTTAGAAACCAATAAAGATTATTTATTATTTATTAAAAATTACAGAGAAACATAAATATTACATATCTATATTTACACTATTACTATCTAAACTAAACCTAAATAAGGCCCCCGTGGCATTGTGCCCAAAAGACTAGCAGCATTCCCCCTTTGAATAGCAATACCTATTCGTTGAGCGAGAAAACTGCCAGCCCTTGGGTCACCAGTTGACTACACAAGGCGCTTTTTCAAATTCTTGAAAAATTTTTGCGCATTGGGACCCCATGGACCTAGGGTCTCGACACCGACTGGACAAAAACGATACGATGAGTCGAGACCCTTATATTTATTAATTTTAATATTTTCAGCCGCTTCCGCTGCGGCACTGGCTTTTAATTTTGTTTTAGGAAGATGGGACGGGGCTAGAGTGTCAACACAAGTTGCATCCCACACCAGGACCCGACCCATCTCCCACGGTATCAAAGTTATACCATCTGGTCTCTTGCCATCGTCCCTGAAAACGCCGTTTGGCTCTAAGAGCGCAGGCACATTGGCGGTGGCAAGAGCACGGCGGATGATGTCATTCAGCGCAGCGTGGCGTGAGAAGCGGCCTGCGCTCTTTAAACATGAAAGACCATGATGCCCCAAAGTGTCAACGTTAAAACCGCAGGGGCATCGATGTGGAGCGCAAAGCGTGACGCCAAGTCTCAAACCAACTGAAATTCTTAGGATGTCCGGTTCCAAAAAAGTTCCGGTGTTGGCTATAGGGAAAGCTTTCAACCAATCACCGGATTCCTTTCTACTGAGCGCTAATAATCTGGCCCGATCCGGGCCTAGACTAGCATTTAAAAAGGAGTCAAAGGTTAATTTTGACATAGCGTCGTCCCAGCTCCGTTGTAAATTTGGATGGGTGGGTAAATTTTGACCCGGACAAGCCATTAGCCAAGCATTCTTGGCATCTGTAAGGCTAGTCGTCTCATAGTCTGTAAGACAATTCGTCAGAATTTTACCTACGAGACTCGACGTGGCATGTACAGATGACAAAAAGGCTGGCAAAGCCACACTAGAAATTTTGCGGATCCCTAGCCCACTATATTTAATGGGAAGAGATGCCTGGGACCAAGATTGTTCGCTCATTTGTATATTGAGAATTGATTCCAAAGAAGATTTGATTAACGAATCAATAGAAAATAAATGACTTTGATGTTTCCAAAAAGGACAACAGCGAAGCAAATAAATAGATTTGGGAACAAACATACAAAATTTCAGAATTGTGATTGCGTAATGTGAACTAATAGAATGTAGCCGATCTACATTGGATTCAAATTTTGAAATTTTTTGTGCTATTAATTCGGGAATAGCATCTTCAAATATAGGGGACCCTCCTGTAAAGATTCTCTCTGCTAACAATTTTAATATTCGGACATAGGGAATTGAATTTTTCAACGAGTTCCGAATTGATGTGATTATTATGAAAAAATAATTCACACTTATTAAAATTTAATTCCAAACCAATTAAATGAAATTTATTTTTAATTTCTATAAGATCTGACAGAACAGAATCTGCATCACCTCCAAGAGTCCCGTCATCTAAATACCAGACGTTAAATTTTGACTTTAAATTTTGGATGATGGGGTTAATGGCTAGGCTGAAAATGGCTGGTCCGAGGGGATCACCCTGCTGGCAACCGACTTCAGAAGAAAGTTCGTTGCATTTATACATTAATTTGGAAGGTTCGTGATAACAGTTAAGTAAATAGTTATAAATTTCAGGAACATTGCTTCTAATTTCTGACAGCAGGATGTCACGGTTTACCGAATTAAAAGCATTTTTCACATCAATTTTTAGCAAAACCTCACACTCACCTTTATTAAGGTAGGTGCGTAAGGCGTGGACCGCCGCCTCACACCCACCTTTGGTACCAAACCCTAATTGAGTCGGTTCAAATTTTTGTTGTAATTTTGACAAGATGTATCGGACAGAAATTTTGGATGCTAAACGCCTAAAAGTGGACCCAACAGCAATAGGACGGACTCCTCCGTCTTTTTTAGTGAGAGCAATGAGATTAGCTCCATAGATAACAGGAGCAATCTCAGGGTTAATGTTACCAGAGAGCATGAGGTTTACTAATTTTGTTAAACAACCGATGAGGTGCTTACCTGCATCACCCACACAGTGAGAGGTTAGGTCTTTTAGGTAAAAGGTCTTTATTAAAGATTATTTATTGTTTATCCGATCGTCACTTGTTTTTTCGATCGTCATTTGTTTATCCGAAGGTCATTTGTTTTGTCGGTCTTCATTTGTTTTTTTTTTTTCATTTGTTGAACACGTGGTATTTGCGAAAGACCACGTGTTATAGAGAGTTCATTCACCTCAATAGTGCTTCGATTCAATATACCGATCGATTCAATATATCTTCGAATTGATCACTTTCATATGGCTTCTATCATTTGTTTTTTTTTTCATTTGTTTTTAATCGATGGGGACCAAAGGGGGACGAATTGCACTTAATCGAAGAACATTTTCACATTCGTCCCTTCTTGAATTAGGAGGGTGACGATCGGGAACTGATTAAATATTATTTTAGTGAATTCCCGTTCACCCCCCTCGGGTGGACGAAGTCGAGGGGACGAACGGGCATACAGGCCATATTCATCCCTTGAGCATGCATCTTAGAATAATATTATTATTAGTAGACTAATTATAGTACAGTCATTTAGTATTTTTACTTGGAAAGTTTTCCGGGAGTTTTGAAAATTGGTTATTTTATAGATTTTGATATGCTTTTTCCAAACTTCAACTTTGCCACCTCGTATGTTTGCCGCTCGCGACGCCATTTTGAAAAAATGGCGCCCAAAAGCAGTTTTTTGATAATAACTCCTTTCCGACGCATTTTACAGGAAAAAACATATCTACACAATAAAAGTAGAGGAAATTTCCTACAATTTGTCATAATCTTTTTTTCCCTAAAATTATCAGTTTCGGCGTAGGAGCGCCGTAAAGTGTAATTCCAATCCTTTTTCCTTCACTTCAATAACTTCACTTTCTTGCAGTATATCACCACAAATAAAGCAGTTTACTTCATTAGAAGCCTGCTCATTGCATGCTTCATTAGGCTCTGTAAATGTAAACGACACTGGAATGATAAACGTATACTGATGACTCAGACTAAATATTTCTATTGAGCTCAGCTGTGACCAGATGTTTCTTAGAAGGGAAAGAAGGGGCCTGAGACAGAAGGAACGTATTCCTTTATACCTGTGGAGACGTGACAGACTATAGTTTTTTTTATTTTTTTTTGACGCGGGGAATGCCTTTGGGCACCGTCATCCCAGCTACGGGGGCAGCTGGGACGGTGTGTGGGGCTCACTGGTCCCGAAGCAACGGGACCGTTATACCCACTAAACCCCGCGGTGTTCCTACTCACCCTGTAGCCGGCCGAGGGATATGAAGATTTCATTACAACGTCGACCCGGCAGGGGGTGCCCCGTAGAGTCGAGGCTCTCCTCGGGGGAACCAGATGGTCTGCTCCCCTGGAGCTCCCTAAGGAGCTAACGAAAAACGAGCCCGCATCGCACCGCTCTCGAGCGCCCCTCTGTAAGCAGAGAGGGTGGAAAACGGCTGGGCGGGCGGGCACTGGAGGCATCTCCGGAACACGGGGAGGTGCCTTCCGCCAAACGATCATCAGTGGACGGGGTCCCCCGACCTTCGTCCACCGGTACGACATTAGTCGGGGGCGCGCATGAAACCTGCCATGTGGCGCCCCCGAGCTGGACGACGGGGCGGGAGCGTCTGACCTGCTCGCTCCCGCACCCGCTTACAGACTATAGTTACCTAGCTAGATTTTCATTCTATGGAACAATATTTAACCTTCGTATAATTTTTATAATTTACAAATCACAATATGAGCAGTTTAAAGTAAATATTACACGTTGGTGTGGATGTATAATGGTTTACGGCGCTTGTACACCGAAACTATTGATTTTAGGAAAGAAAAGGTTATGACATAAATTGTAGGAAATTTTCTCTACTTTTATTTTATATGGTATGTTTTTCCTGTAAAATGCGCCGGAAAGGAGTTATTATTAAAAAACTGCTTTTGGGCAACATTTTTTCAATATGGCGGCGCGAGCGGAAAACATACGAGGTGGCAAAGTTGAAATTTAGAAAGAGCATATCAAAATCTATAAAATTGCCAATTTTCAAAACTCCCGGAAAACTTTCCAGGTAACCTCTATTTTTCCGACCAAATGACTGGACTATTAGTATATTATTAAAATAATATTATTAAATTGATAACAAATAATCATAAGAAATACAGTAAATAATGACAAAAAATATTCATTTGTATACATAGTCAAAACACGTCCTTTATACACTCATTTGCAAAAAAAAAACGGGCACCTAAGCAATGAACCATTTCAAATGTTAATATTGCTTTGTTTGATAATTATAGGTAGTTTTATCCTCACAATTTGGTAAATTAATAAGAAAATAATCGTTTTCATCAGTATTTCATAAAATTTTGTTACAATTAATGGGAAATAATGCTAAACCTCAACCGCTAGTAGTGTATGTTCGCTAGTAGTGCAAATGCTCATGAAGTAAAAATTAAAAAGTTTTTTTGTTTGTTTTTCTTTAATAAAGTAAAAGCAGATAAATGTTTAGTATCGAGTGTGACCCCCTCTAGCTAAAATCATAGCTTGAATTCGTCTGGGCATGCTAGCGAGTATGTCCCGGATACTTGCTTGCGGAATACGTTCCCACTCCGCAGTAATCACATTCTTCAGCTCTCTGATGGTCTGCGGAGCCGGGTGTACTGATCTCACACGCCGTTTTAGAACGTCCCAGATATGTTCTATGGGATTGAGGTCGGGACTTCGAGCTGGCCAATCCAAACGACGAATGCCGACCTCTTGCACATACGCATTAACATCGCGGGATCGGTGGGCGCGAGCATTGTCGTCCATAAAAATCGAGTCTTGACCTAGAGCGGCCAATGCGGGTTGTGCATGAGGAATTAGAACTTCCGTTATGTATCGATGCCCAGTCAGTGAGCCGTTTTCAATGAAGTCTAACTCTGTACGTTCCATTGAATTTATTCCTGCCTAAAACATAACGGAGCCCCCACCATAAGGTCTGATTTCTTCGAAACATGCATCTGCAAAGCGCTCTCCTTGTCTTCTTAGCACTCGCCGACGTCGATCTTCACCGAACAGAGATATCCTGGCTTCATCAGAGAACCTATTCCAATCTTCTTGAGTCCATGATTTACAATTTCTAGCGAACCTAAGCCTGTGAACTCTGTGCTCACGGAGTAATTTGGGGCCGCGGGCCGGGCGGTGACTGCGTATATTGGCAGCGAGAAGCCTCCTCCTGACCGTCCATAGACTAATGTGCACATTTCTTACTTCTTGGAGGTTGTTCTCAAGATTCACGTACGAAGATTTGCGATTTCTCAATGCGCGACTTACAAGAAAACGATCATCCCGTGGTTGGGTACATGGTTTTCTTCCAGAACCAGGCCTTCTCTCGACGGAACCAGTCTCCTGATATCGCTGCCAGGTCCTTTGGACCGTCGAGCGACTAACATTTAGCCTCCTCGCCACGAAACATTGGCTGCAACCCTCTTCAAGCAGCGCGATAATTTTGGTAGCTTTTACCACTTTATCTACCATTTTTGATACAGCCAAACAGCAATAAATAAAGCTTTGACAGTCAAGGATATGAAATTAATCGATAAAAATTGAATAAAAGTTGCTTTTAATTTTGTTTTAGGAAGATGGGACGGGGCCAGAGTGTCAACACAAATTGCATCCCAGATCAGGACCCAACCCATCTCCCACGGTATCAAAGTTATACCATCCGGTCTCTTGTCATCGTCCCTGAAAACGCCGTTTGGCTCTAAGAGCGCAGGCACATTGGCGGTGGCAAGAGCACGGCGAATGATGTCGTTCAGCGCAGCGTGGCGTGAGAAGCGGCCTGCGCTCTTTAAACATGAAAGACCATGATGCCCCAAAGTGTCAACGTTAAAACCGCAGGGGCATCGATGTGGAGCGCAAAGCGTGACGCCAAGTCTCAAACCAACTGAAATTCTTAGGATGTCCGGTTCCAAAAAAGTTCCGGTGTTGGCTGTAGGGAAAGCTTTCAACCAATCACCGGATTCCTTTCTACTGAGCGCTAATAATCTGGCCCGATCCGGGCCTAAGCTAGCATTTAACGAGGAGTCAAAGGTTAATTTTGATATAGCGTCGTCCCAGCTCCGTTGTAAATTTAAATACATTTTATAAATACTGTAGGACATTCACACACAACGCCATCTAGCCCAAACTGAGATAATATAAACTTTTGCTATGAGATTTAGACAACTGACAAACACACTTACATCTTTCTTAATACATACATACATACATACATATGGTCACGCCTTTATCCCCGAAGGGGTAGGCAGAGGCATATTACATGCCCACATTTCACCATTGTATAATTTGTCCCACGTAATAGGTGGTGAGCCGTATTGCCGTGTTTAAATGGACAGGCGCAGGTTGTGACTGCCTGCTGTTGAAAATAAAGCTTTCAACTTAGCTTAACGACTGCCATTTTACTGGCAACCGGGACCAACGGCTTAACGTGCCTTCCGAAGCACGGAAACGCTCAAATAAATGTCACAAAGTGATTACATGGATGGTCACCCATCCATGGACCGGCCATAGTGAAAGTTGCTTACTGCAGTGATCGTTTACTGAACACTGAGTCCGCGGGGCCACGAGCGCTTCTTAATTTTAAATAATTTCTTAATACATAGGTACACATTATACCTAGAAGTTACATAGAAACACCTGTACTTCAAATAACTATTAAATAATGACTGCCTCGTTGGTCTAGAGATCGTAAAGCCCAAATGCGGATCACGAAGTCGTGGATTGTTTACCAACATGCCACAAAAAATTATGTGAGCCACAAATATAGTTTGTCTAGAATCTGGGTGTTTCTATGTAGGTATTAACACAAAAAACTGATTCAAGTATTAATATCCTGTTGTCTGATTTCCATAACACAATCAAGGTAATCCTAGTTTACTTTGGGATCACATGGTAAGTACTGTGTAAAAAATGTACGCATCTGTAAATAATTTGTCTTTCTACAAGTTTTATAATTCTAATTGACTGCCTCTGTGGCGCAGTCGGTAGTGATACCGCTTGCGGCGCTGAAGGTCGTGGGTTCGATTCCCACCGGAGACAAATATTTGTGTGACCCATAAATGTTTGTCTCAAGAGTCTGGGTGTTTCTATGTATAATATGTATGTATTTAAAAAGTATATAAGTATTAATATTAATATCCGTGGTCTGATACCCATGACACAAGCAGGTTATTCCTAGCTTACTTTGGGATCAGATAGCTTTGTGTGAAATGTCCGTGAATATTATTATTATTATTATAATTTTATATATTTCTGTCTTTCTCGGGTAGGTACTTCCATTTCTTTTACGAAGGTGGGACCCCCACTGCAGACGATTCACGCCCGCCTTATGTAGAAGAACGGTAATGAACCGACCGCAATGGGAGCTAAACTATTGGAAAATTATGCTAATTACAAAATGGGCTATTGTGTTGGGGGTTTAATGGAACTCAGTAACTTATGCTATGGATGATGACGGCGTCTGTCATTTCAATATATTATTACTAAAATATTGGCAGACGGTGACTCGCCAACTCACTAGTCTTTGTAAAACTATAGCTACGGATAGGGGAACTGAATTTATATCTCAGGTTATGGTTCAGGTACGTAAATTATTAGAGATAGAAAAGTTGACATAAACTGCATAGTCCTTTATTTCCCGTGGTCCACCTCGTAGACCACCCAGGTGAACCACGGGAATTTTTGTTTACCCGTAGTCCACCTGGTGTACCACGGGAATTTTTTTATTACCCGTAGTTCACCTAGGTGTAACACGGGAAATAATTTTTACCCGTGGTCCACCTGACACTTAGCGCTCTTCTATCAACACTTACAGCTATGGTAACCTTTTTATGCAAGTGCCCTTTATCCACTAAAATCCATTAAAAAGATTCATCATGGATCTTCGTGGACATATCATGTCCACTTTAATACCTTAAAGTATTTTTTATGAAAAATGGATCTTTTAGGACATGTCAGTGGAAAAAGATCCATTATAGGTTGTGGTATACGAAGAACATCTAAAAGGTAAAATGTATTAAGTAATAAAATAATTTTCAAAACAAATGAAGATCAACAACACAAAAGAAGATCGACGAAACAAATGAAGTCAATGAAACAAATGAAGATCAACGAAACAAATGAAGATCGGAAAAACAAATGAAGTTTGAAAAAACAAATGAAGATCGACAAAAACAAATGAAGATCGGCGAAACAAATGAAAATCGGCGAAACAAATGAAGATCAGCGAAACCAATTATGATCGACAAACAAATGAAGATCGGCAAAACAAATGAAGATCGAAAAAACAAATTAAGACCGATAAAACATATGCAGATCAATAAAATAAAAGACTATAAGCAAGTTTATAAGGTCAAAAACTACTCGCAGCCATATTTTGTAATCTAGATGCGATTGCCATTCAAAAACATAGGTGCAAGCAACTCTCGACCTTAATGACACATTTCAAAAATGTGCTCTGTGGCGTTTATAGACATCACTGATCAAGAACATGTAAAAAATCAATAAATATTATGCATGTTTATAAGGTCGAGAATTGCTTGCACCTATTTTTTTGAATGTTTATCGCATCTAGATTACAAAAATGGGTCCAAGCGAATTTCGACCTTAGGAGCATGCATAATATTTATTTATTTTTTATATATTCGTGATCAGTGATGTCTATAAACGCCTAAAAGCACATTTTTAAATAAGTGTCGTTAAGGTCGAGAATTACTTGCCCCTATTTTTTTGAATGGCAATCGCATCTAGATTACAAAATATAGCTGCGAATAGTTTTTGACCTTATGAACTTGCTTATAGACGTTTGTTTTATTGATCTGCATGTTTTGCCGATCTTCATTTGTTTTGCCGATCTTCATTTGTTTTGTCGATCTTCATTTGTTTCGCCGATCTTCATTTGTTTTTGTTGATCTTCATTTGTTTTTTCAAACTTCATGTGTTTTTCCGATCTTCATTTGTTTTTTCGATCGTCATTTGTTTTGTCGATCTTCATTTGTTTCGCCGATCTTCATTTGTTTTTGTTGATCTTCATTTGTTTTTTCAAACTTCATTTGTTTTCCGATCTTCATTTGTTTTTTTCGATCTTCATTTGTTTTGTCGATCTTCATTTGTTTCGCCGATCTTAATTTGTTTTTGTTGAACTTCATTTGTTTTTTCAAACTACATTTGTTTTTCCGATCTTCATTTGTTTTTGTTGATCTTCATTTGTTTTTTCAAACTTCATT
Organism: Miltochrista miniata; assembly: GCA_933228765.1. NCBI lineage: Eukaryota > Metazoa > Arthropoda > Insecta > Lepidoptera > Erebidae > Miltochrista > Miltochrista miniata. The sequence goes on from OW121765.1 coordinate 4,299,181, forward strand.
TGTTTTTCCGATCTTCATTTGTTTTTTTGATCTTCATTTGTTTTTTCGATCTTCATTTATTTTTGATCCAGTAGTACCATGGGTAAAATTTAAGTACCAGTGGTACTACTGGGACCACTTAGTAGTACTACTTTTTTGATCATAAGTAGATCCATAATCTATATATTAGGTGCTTACATATGAAATTGGCGTTTTGTATAGGAGGAACAAAAAGTCGAATATTTTTAAATATAATATATTTAATTAATCAAAGTATGAACCATTGTTTTCTATGCATTTTTGCAATCTCATAGGTAGTTCATTGATCCCTTTACTAAAAAAACCAGTCGGACGGGAATCAATAAAATCTGTGAAGGCGATTTGGACTGCCCCATCAGAGTTGAATTTTTTCCCTTGCAAGAAGTTGTCCAAATTTCGAAAAAAATGGTAATCTGTTGGAGCAAGATCCGGGGAGTACGGAGGATGTTTTAGACATTCCAATTGAAGCTCTATTGGTTGGATCCTGGTTCAGCACCTAAACAATACCCTAAACGAATACTTACCCCTAGAAAAGTGATGGTCACTGTTTGGTGGTCTAACGCCGCCGCCGCGCCGCCGCCGGTGTGATTCATCACAGCTTTTTACAATATACTTTTAAAATATAAAAAAATAGTAGTAGAATGAAACCTATTGCAAGCATAGATTTAATCCATCACAACACATTAATTTTATAAATAAATATTGATTACCTGTGATATTAATACACATACAAACAGTAATTTATAAGAGCACTAGCACTATTTAGTTCGAAATTAAATTAATTGAATAATAATAATAATAAATTCACAGGCTTGCATGCCTATGGCGATTGGGATTGATACGGGATACCTACTTTAGTGCGAAAGCCGTATCATCGAATTTTGGTACTTCGAAAACCTTTCACCGACATCACCATACTGCGACGCCTCGTTAAGTCGATGTCTTGTTACTGCGATGGTTCGTTACATCGAAAAACCCTACTGCGAACGATTTTACTGCGAAGCCTTGTTCCTTCGACATCTTGGTACTACGCTGTTTCGTTACATCGAAAAAATGTACTGCGAAGCCTGGTCCAGTCTACGTGCAATTTTTGGTTACTATATTTTATTTTAAAGCAGAGAATATGTACAAAGGTCGTGAATGGTGAATGGTGGTCGTGAATTGTGGTAACTTGGTGGTTATAAAAAAAATAACCACAAAGGCTAATGCGGAAGCTCCGCTTCCGCCTTAGCCTTCTAACCTAACCTATCCACACCCAATCCTATCCAAGTAGGATTGAGCGGGGTTAATCCTGTAGTGCACATATTTTGAGAAAGGAACATTTTGAGAAAAGGACATTTCGCGAAAAGGACATTTTGAGAAAAGGACATTTCGCGAAAAGGACATTTTGAGAAAAGGACGTTTCGAGAAAAGGACATTTTGGGAAAAGGACATTTTGAAAAAGGACATTATGAGATAAAGCACAAACCCGACAGCAAATCTCAGGTATATTGATTATTTATTACGACCTTTGTACATATTCTCTGCTTTAAAATAAAATATGGTAACCAAAAATTGCACGTAGACTGGACCAGGCTTCGCAGTACATTTTTTCGATGTAACGAAACAGCGTAGTACCAAGATGTCGAAGGAACAAGGCTTCGCAGTAAAATCGTTCGCAGTAGGGTTTTTCGATGTAACGAACCATCGCAGTAACAAGACATCGACTTAACGAGGCGTCGCAGTATGGTGATGTCGGTGAAAGGTTTTCGAAGTACCAAAATTCGATGATACGGCTTTCGCACTAAAGTAGGTAACCCATGGCGATTGTATAGGGGGCCTAATGAGTTGGCGAGTCACCGTCTGCCAGAATTTTAATAATAATATATTGCAATGGCAGAAGCCGTCATCATCCATAGATAACATTAACCAAACCACTAGCACCCATCCCAATAACCCATATCGTAGTTAGCATATTTTAAAGAAGAGACAAAAATAATAATAATTAATTTAATTGGGAAGATATGGGGTGATCCTATTCTATTCCATCGGGAATCACACGGCAAGGTGGATAGGTACATAGTATATTACAGACAATATACATACTTAAGTTTTAAAAAGTTCCCGTAAATAAAGCAGCTTTGTAAAGAAAAATTTCAGCGGTAATTTCACCACAAGTCAACTCTAATTTGTCTACTCCAAAGGAGTTAACATACCATGCAGGATATAACATGATTGGTGTGCGTACTCCTGGCGGAAAAGTGTCGATTTTTTAAATTCTAGATATGCAGAAAATTAGCGTAAGAGTCCGTGTAAATGTGTATCATAAATAGAAATTTGTGAATCCAGCCATTGTGAAGATATTCTTGAAAAACTGATTCCGCCAGGAGTACGTTCGAAACGTCAGCCCAGCGGAACTTTTTCTTTTTTTGCAAAAAGAAAAGGCTCATTAGGTAGCTTGGTGCGAGCTGTAAATGTGTATGTATAAATGAAATTTGTGTATCATGATATCACGGAGTAATTCAGGTTTCCGCTGGGAGTACGTTTGACGATATCGTAATTATCATATACAGAGACTTGGTACAGTGTTGAATTTACTCATGTACGTTGCTATGAATTTGCTTATAATCTTGGTAAAAGCAGAAATTGAAAATAATTTCCCACTCAAAAGATATAGACATATAGGTAAAATCAGGTTATTAATAGACTTGCGCAAAACAGTACCCGATGATGTCCTGACATATGGCATAGCTTTCCGAACCGTGCCATATGGCATTCGAACAGTACCCGGACCAGTACCCGATCTTTCGTACAAGTACAGTGTTCTGATTGTTCTGACAGGTGTCGGACCTTCATAAACCGTATTAAGAAAAATAGACCTTATTTGCAAGTTCATAAAGTTCTCTTGAACCCGGACCAGTACCCGGTCTTTCGTACGAGTACATACAGTGTCGTGATTGTTCTGACAGGTGCCGGACTCTCATAAATCGTATCAAGAAAAATACACCTTATTTTAATGTGCATAAAGTTCTTTTGAATTTGCATGCCATTATGCGCCATCTAGGGCAACCCAGGCAAAACAGATACGATGACGATCTGAATTATCCCAGTTGCAGCAGATGTCGCTGTTATAAAATGTATGTGTACAAGTGTAGATAGGTACAAGACCTTGAATTATATAGAATAAGGTCTATTTTTTCTTGATAAAGTCCCTTTGAGTTGCTTTTGTTGGTACGATCGAATAGAACATAGAACCACAGATAATTTATAATATTTTCTATAAAAGAACTAACTCATTCGTTTCGTGAGAGTAAGAAATGCGGTCAACGTGCTCTAGATGGCGTTGGTACTGCTATCATACTAATATTATCTTTATTCAGACAAAATAAACCCTATAATTAGGTTTATGAAAACGGAACGGAAAGGTCCTGCTGAGTGTTCTGACAGATCCCGGTTCTTTTTTTTATTATTAATTTGGACACGCTTTGGTTACTTAGACCGAATGCCAAGTCTTGTTTCTTTTTTCATCTTCATTCCTTTTCCTCTAAGTCCCAGTCAAAGTCTAGTATAGTCTTCGGAATCCACCGTTGATACACACAAAACATTTGAAAATACTCTAATTTAGAAAAAAATATACAACGGAGCGATAACCGCCCTTGCCTGCTTCGCGCCAAAAAGTCCTGATGCCGTATAAAACAGCAACAAGGAACTTAGACCATAATATATCTGCAGTTCTTATGAATGCCTTAATGTACTAATTCCCGCTTTGCAATAAATAAAGGAGGGGGGGGGGGGGGGCGAGGGTCACTTATGTTTGTATGTGTTTGCCCCTTATGGTTTGGGCTTTCTTAAAGGGGAATGAAAATGTTGTTGTATTTGATCAGGATATCACGCACGGTTTTCGAGATACAAGATTAAAAAAAAAAATCTACCTTGTAATCATTCTCTTCTATGAAACTGCTAGCTGATGAGGATGACTGCAACACCGCCAGCATGGACCCATTTTGACGATTAATATCAAACCAACAAATAAACCTATACTACAGGCAACATTATGCCACCTTAGTGGTATAAAAAATCGTTATTCGTAATGTATATTTGGCGGATGGGGGGTTTCAAAGGGGGGTCAAAAATGCCATTATTTTTACGATAGCACGCACCGTTTTCGAGATAATTAAAAAAATAAAATATGTCACTTTTTCTTCATTTATCCTAATAATAAATATTATTCGTTTAATATATTATTATACGGCAGGTACTACACGTGCCTCGACTAATGGGCTCTTATATGGTCAATATGCACTTGACAAGTCGATTAAAATATGCATCGACGTGTATGTATACTTGATATTGACTCAAGTCGCTTGACCATCTCCTGAGCCCATTAAGCAGGCAGGCGTGCCTCAAGTATTCATATAACATTCATCAGTATTCGTTACTACTCGTACACGTTAAGTTGAGATACACTACGTAGCAAAATGTTCCCAAGCGTGCATCATTCCGGTCACCCGGTCGCTCGGACCACAGATAGTATAATATATTCTATCTCGGACTCGGACGCGGCCGAGTATTTGTAATCTATCTCGGACTCGGACGCGGGCCGGCCGAACGCGGCCGAACGTCGACTGTACGCGCCCGAGCGGTATATCGCGTCCGAGAAAGGTCCTGGGTCCTGCTAAATTTTGTCGCGTACTGGGTACTGAACCAGTACGCGGTTATGCCATATAACACGTCCGGCAGTACGAACAGTACCTACCCAAGTCTAGTTATTAAGAGGGCTAACATATTTCGCCCCACGTTTTGCTCAGAAACCATACTTTTCATTGCGTTTAAAGTCATTAAATATTTATCGTACAAACATGGTATTCACTAACATACTTAGTAAATTTAGCGCTCTAAACGTTTTATAAAACATATTTTACCTAACAACAGATTACATATGGTTAATATCAACGAAAGTGAACAAGGTTTTTCAATTCATACGATTTGCATCGATTTCGATGCTTAAATTCATATCAAATAACTGATAAATTTAATGAACAAGGGATACGAAGCAATTGCAAAAGGCCTAGGCTATCTGTTTGTAGAATAACCTGATATCAGGTAGGTTCCTTTTTTTGGAGAAAAATGACTGTCAAGTTTGCTCAAATACTGAGAATTTTCACCACAATAAAGTAGTCTTTTCACCAGCTTCTGTAGTTTAAATCATTATGATAATTATGTAATATTATGTCAGAACTTCTACTCTGACAATAAAAATATTTCTTTATAAGTAACTAGATACAGATTTTTTTTTACAAAGTATTTTGTGAACCCCTATAAATGCAGATACGCGAACAAATACGATTTAGTACCGCCGAGAGGCTCTCAGAGAGTGGTCATGTCGCTCGATGTTCCATTTTTGAATACGAAAAAATTAACAAAAATAGTCTAATTCTAGCGTGACCAAACAATCTTAGTACTTTGTGACGTATAATATAATATACTAGCTGATGCGCGCGGCTTCGCCCGCGTGAATTTTGGTTCCCGTTCCAGCTTCCCGTGAAAACAATTTTCTGGGATAAGAAGTAGCCTATGTGTTATTCCAGACTATACTCTATCCCTATACCAAATTTCAGCTGGATCCATTCAGCCGTAAGAGCGTGATTGAGTAACAAATATCCAAACATCCTAACATCCAAACATCTTCACAAACTTTCACATTTATAATATTAGTAGGATATAAATATTTATGGTCGATATACAACGTGAACTTTTGTATAGTGCAAAGCTCAGACACCCCGACTAGAGTTTCGCTTCAAAATACTGTATAAAAAAAATTAAATGAATCTAACGAAAACTGACCAAGTTATAACAGCGTAGTGTAGGTATTGTACGCAAGGCAGGTAGTCACTATTCGTGTGGTATTGATAATAACATATTAACACCCCATTTCATAAGTGGTCATTATGGAACACCTGTGAGGAACCAGACCAGGATTGGGACGGCTATAAAGCCACTAAAGCAAAATACAAGTAGCGACTGAGATACAGTACCAAGTCTTGGAGAAACTTCTGCTAGAGTCAGACTAATACTGGCCAAACAAAAGACAGAACTGTCCGTATCTATAAAGAAACCTGACGGCGCGGCGGCCTGACCAACCCATGAAAAGAATTATTTATACTGTTGATGGATGGCACTTGGTGGAACCTGCTGCACATATTCATTAACGGCACTTGTACTGTTCCACAACATTTATTTATTTTACACCTGACTGGTTTCGCCTTTCGGCAATTTTCAAAGGCAAATTAACATTATATAATGACCACTACATCACTTAATTACTCGAAAACAATAAATTAATAACATATAAATTACCACTACATCATTCTACTAACGTAAACTATCATGAAAAGAAGACGAGAGTATTTTGATTTAAACGCACTTCCCAGGATGCCAATTGCTGCAGACACTCATGTGGCTGGTGGAATACGTATCCACAAAAGAAGTCCAGTGGGAGCTCGCAAGACCTGTTCTAATCTATTCTGTCAACTTACAAAAATCTGAATGGGTAATTAACAACTTCAAGTCCTTCAAATCTCCAGGACAGGATAAAGTCTTCCCTGCAGTGATAAAATGGAGGAGGACACAAGTTGATATTGTCATCTACATAGTATCTGTACGCCAGACAATGAATGGAACTGTGACCCTGACTGTGGAGAGAGGTCTAAGTGATCTTTATACCAAAACCCGGTAAAGGGTTTATATTTGTGATTCGGACCTCTGGTTATACAGACCGATAAGCCCTTCGTCTTTCCTGCTAAAAACTCTGGAAAGATTGTGTGACAGAGACAATCGAGAGACGGCCCTTCAAAATAAGACACTGCATTCCAACCAACGCGCATATTGCCCCCGGCAAGTCAACAGACTCAGCACTACATGCAGTGGTGCACAAAATAGAAGAGGTCATCCAGAATCAATCAATCAATGTGCCTCGGCACTTTCATGAACATAGAGGGAGCTTTTAAAAAAAAGAATCATAACCACGGCACTGGCAAAACACCGAGTATACACGATGTCAGTGAATAGATAGATAACATGCTAAATAACTCATTTTAAAGCTACAGACAAGCAGAAACCAGTGCGCAGCCATGGCCAAAGGTTGTCCAGAAGGGGGCGGGGTCTCACCACTGCTAAAAAACCTTGTTGTGGACGACCTAATAACCAATCAATCAATCAATTTAACCTAGAACTGTCCCTATATACATGGATGTGGAACAAGCCAAAGCAGATGGTAAAATTAAATTATGGAGAAAATACGGATCTGTTAATACAAAGCATGACTGGTATTTTAAAATCCAAGGCCGACTTCAATTCAAGTGAGAAGCTGCGTTTATTTTATCTTCTAGTGATCTTGTGTATATAATAAATATTTTTAATGAATTGTATTAAAATTACTTTCAGTCAAGTCAACATTTATCGATTTGCTGGCTTGACTGAACACTAATTTGCCCATAAGCACAGTAAATATTTCGAAAGACGACGAGTACTGGACTACAAGGATGGAACCTAAATTGTTAAATTTTTACGACAAATGTCTGTTGATTTTTAATATTTAAAGCAATTAGTTTGCTAACTTTTTCATAATATTTTATTATGAAGTGAAAAAAGACAACTTGGCCCAGACGGGATGTCTAAATGAAATGTCTGTTGCCCAAAATGATTAACCCCAGAAAGAGTCGATAAAATAAAATAAAATTAAATTTATTCCCATTGAAATTTAAAAAAAATAGGTTTGTCAACATTTTTGTGACTCTACTGGGGGTTCGGAAATGCTACAGACTGAGAAGAACACTCCAAGAAACTCAGTTCGGTCCCTCCCAAAATTCATCTTAGTAGGTATCTAATAATCGATCAATGCCGATACGGAAGGGCTAATTAATTAGCATTTTTCTTGGCGGTGTGCATTGTTATGCACATGCCTCTTAATAAATATTTGGTTATTGTAAATAAAAAACACCTACTATCAATATTAAGATTAGAGTTAGATCCCATAGCTCAAGCTTATAGCTTAGTTTGGGCTAGATGATGTTGTGTAAGAATATCCAACAATATTTATGAATTATTTATCAAAAATATTTTAATGTTCCTGCCAGCACTGAATCTGTAGTAGGCAGCAAAACATCGGACCATGCCAAGCGCCTGCGCATTGCTACGTAAATATTATTTGTTTTTAACCATGTGTATTGTCAAATTTATATATTTATAGTGTATAATAGAATATTGTCCATTACTTTCTACAATTTTCGTATATTTAGATACTTTAAAAATAAACTTATGAAACCGTTTTCATGTATGTGTGTATTTGTAATTTCAATATTGATATTAGTTAGGTAAATAAATGTCAACTTTATTAATTTTATTGATGTCAGTATCTATCACTACTAGAGTCGAAATATTTCTTTTATTTATTGAGACAAATGTTACAATAAAGCACAATAACTATTTACAATATGAATAAAACTAAACTAAATCTAAATAGGGCCCCGGTGGCATTGTGCCCAAAAAACTGGCAGCATTCCCCTTTTGAACGGCGATGCTTATTCGTTGGGATAAATAACTGCCAGCCTTTAGGTCACGAGTTGACTCCACAAGGCGCTTCTTCAAAATTTAAAAAAAAACTTTATGCCCATGAACCTAGGGTCTCGACACACACACACACTACTAAATATCAATAAATTTGCAATAAAGTAATCAATATTTGTTTTAAACTAACACGCGTTGAACACATATTTTTATACAAAACGGGATTTCGCGTGGCACTATTTTATTATTAATTAAAGGTTTCGGTACCTTCACTTTCCGAGGCGACCTCGGGACCACGATAGGTGTAACCCTGTCGAAACGTCGAGGAAAGTGAAGGTACCGAAACCTTTAATTAATAATAAAATAGTGCCACGCGAGATCCCGTTTTGTATAAAAATAATCAATAATTATTAACTAATATTACTAACATAAAAATTAAATTAAAAGATTGAACGCTTAGACTAAGAATATGACACCGGTAATACATCAAGGAAAACAAAAGTATCAAACTTGTTGGTAGCAACAATTGGCACTATACGGCTATATGCGCCGCGCCGCGCTGATTTCTTACGATCGTAAAGAAATTTGAAAACCGAATTAACGCTCTTAACCTCTAATGCCTAAAATAGGAACCTTACAGCCAAACTTGTAACGTTAATTTGTATCTAATCAAAGTCTACACTCTTCAACCGAGTTTCATTAATATCTTCTTAGTAATTACAGAGTAATCACAAAACTTGTCGCAATCAGCCCATTGTTTTATATGACCTTTGTTGTCAATGTTCTTAGAAAATAAACACAACAAACTATATTGCAATATTTTGCGTATTTATTCAACTACTCAAATTTAAAAATTCAGCTCATTACATTCAGTATTTAACAAAATATAAGAAAAATACCATCAACAGCCGGAATTGATGAAAAACACGAGTAAACCAACCAGATTGAAATGACGTCAAAAAGCGGCCGCGTAGTACCTACATAGAGCTACGTCTTTAAATTGCAAGTATTGTACGTTTATTTGGTTTGACATCGTGTACTATCGCTACAAAAATAGCTTAGCGAATATACAATTCCCATAATAACTTTCTATTACAATTATTACTTTTATGAATAATCGACATTTAAATAAGAAAGAGCAAGAAAACAAACTCTTTGACGTTTTAAAATGGACGCGATGTCGGGTTTTACTTAAGTACGTAATAGTGGGCACTTAGATTACCCTTTTTTTAACATGAGGGAAAATCCCTCATGGATGCTATGCTGGACTCCTACCGACTAAATAAACTCACGTAACGCCCAACAGCTTACGGTTTGGAGCCCCGGGTAAGCCCTCGGAAGGCTTTCCTAGGACTCCCAACAGACCTCGCCTACGGGGTGGTTCGGGTGCTATCCCGCGTCTTTGGGGGGTTTTCGGGTGTGATTCCGCTTCTTAGCCAGTCGCGCATCCGAACTGTCAAACGTCACTGGCCGCCGACGCCCAACACCTTCGCGAGCGTTGGCGGGAACAGCGGTTGCGCGCCGAGCTTCACAAAATTAATTCTTATTTCTTTTATAGGAGTCGCACTACAGAAATACTTACTGTTTCATCATGCTGGATAACTGACGAAAATAACTAAACTAAATCCGAGGATATCCGATGTGTAATGGATTAATGAAATGTCGCTGAAAATTACGATGGTTAAAATGAAGTAGTATTCTTATGTTTTACCATGTAATTCAAAATAAAACCAGTTTTAAGTCTTATATTTTTTTATTTACCAAATATACACACAAACACGTTACCCAAAAATAAAAAAAAAGAATTTGTAGATACAAAATCTCCGAAAATAAATTTATCAATATTAGCGTATTTTCATTGCCAAAAATTGTCATCTTCACATGCTATTATAATTAATTTTACCTCGATTTGGGACGGAAATATTTATAACAGCTGTTAAACAACACCTTTTAAATGCAAAACAAGAATAATTGAATCAAAATAAACAAAAATATTAATAAAATAAAAGTATTAAAGTTATACATTTTTTGCGTATTTACATTGGCCAATAAAAAAAACAATTAATAAATATACACTGAAATAAATAAGTATATATTATAAAATAATATATCATTCAATATATTAAATAAAACCATAAATAAAAGCAGAATAAACTACAATATTAAATACTTACCCCGTAACTAATTGGAACGCTAAAATGGCGGCTCAACAGAAAATTTATTTATCACAATCAACTCGAAGTTTCTGATGTTTTTTCTTTTAATGTTACTCTGCAGGCTATGTTAATCATTATTATAAACTCATCCTGCATTATTTCCGGCCTGGATGAAAGAGGATAATACCGGATATAAACGGATATAAACTGGCATTATGATGACCGTGGGCGTCGGAGCCGATGACAGTTCTGTCACTATAGTGCACGTGGGCGCCATAGTGGTTAGGGGGCGGGGGGGAGGGCGTGCGTGAATCCCTCACGTCACGCTGCCGTCTTGGGCCTGCTTCTGTAAGGACGGTGAGCAGCCCACACATAGAGTACCTGCTTATTTTTTACCCTAGCTTTCTTATGTATAAGTATTTATCAGTTTCTTTCAAATTTACGATCCTGTAGGTTTAGGTATTTCTGCATTTTCACACACAAATCCACATTTTGACATATTGAGACTAGAGACTAGAAGAAACTGGTTTTTAAATTAACATGTTCCAGATTTTTTATTTACTTATATAAAACCAGGTCAAGTACGACTCGAACTCGCGCTTGGAGGGTTCCGTACTAAAAAAACAGCAAAAATCACGTTTTTTTTATGGTAGCCCCCCTTAATCCCCCTTTTGTCTAATTTAAGTATTTGTTGTTATAGCGTCAACCAAAGTGTCCATTTCGATTGCTCGGCCAATATGTCGTAGAAAAAAGAAACTTATGTCAGCATTTCGAAGGAATTCGTAGAAAACGAACAGTGAAAACCGCAAATTCGAAGAGTCAATATTTAGAAAGTTATAAGGGTTTAACCGTGGCCGCGCAGTCCGCATGAATTCAACTGCGCGGCCACCAGTTCTCTTGAACGGAGCTACGTACAAGTCTAATTCTTTTTGCTAATCACTGATACGATTTCGAAGAAAATGTAGATTATAAAAATAAAGCCCTACTATTTGAACTTCACGACATACGGCACTCCAAAGTTATGGCCGCGCAGTCCGCATAAAGCGAACCGCGCGGCCACCAGTTCTCATTAACGGAGCATTGTAGAAGTCTAATTCTTTTTGCTAATCACTGATACGATTTCGAAGAAAAAGTAGATTTGAAAAATATAGCCCTAAAGTTTGAACTTCTCGTTCTACAGCACTTACGTAAGGGCGAACCGCGCGGCCACGTGTTTCTTAAAGTGGAGCTTAAACAGAATTTGGTAGAGGTCTCATTATTTTTGCTAATCATTGATACGATTTCGAAGAATATGTAGATATCATGAATGAAGTTCTAATGCTTGAAAATCACGAGTTACAGAACTTAAACCCTGTAACTCGAGTTAAAAGAAGGGTGACCATGATTTACGTTGCGTCGACGAGATATTCCCAAAAAAAAAATTGAACCGAATTCATACAAATCCTTTAAAATATTTACCTAGCACAAAGTTATTATTTTGATTTACCAGATTTTATTCAATATCATATTGAAGTCGGCGCCAAGTAAACCCATAGGTATAGGTAGGTAGGTATTATTAATGGCAACAACTTCCATATTAAATTGAATAAAATCTGATAAATCAAAATACATATCACTATGTGCTAGGTATATTTTATTTTTAAGGATTTGTATGAAGTCGGTTCTATTGTTTAATTATTTTTTTATTATTATTTTAAGTGACGGGTAGACCGATAAGTATATCTATCTAGGTGTAAAGTTCTCATCAACACAAATCAATCAAGCCGAAACACAAGGTAACTGCTGTAAATCGTTAAGAAATTCCCTCAACTGTCTTTCGGTTCCATCATCATATCGACTCCAGACCTTTATTAAATTGTAGTAGGTATACTTACTTATTAAAGCACTTAATCAAAAAGTTAGCAAACGCACTAGTTGTCCCAACAATTTTCGGTGGTTGCCCTCGATTTCTCCTGGATCCCAGCATCAGATCTTGATACCCTGGATATGGGACCACCTCAGAAGTAACCTCATTCAAACAAAAAAAATCAAAATCGGCGCCGCTATCGCGTAATACTTATACATAAAAAAAACATAGCGTACGAATTGAGAACCTCCTCTTTTTTGAAGTCGGTTAATAAGACTTTTTAATGTCACGTATATTGCTATACTTTTAATCGTAAAAAGCAAATAGTTGTAGTCCCTTGGTTTGAATTTGAATAGAGAAGTTTACTTCTAGGATATAAATAAATAAATATTCACGGACATCTCACACAACGCTATCTGATCTCAAAGTAAGCTAGGAATAACCTGTTTGTGTTATGGGTATCCACGATCCACCACGGATATTAATACTTATATACTTTTAAATACATACATATTATACATAGATACACCCAGACTCTTGAGACAAACATTTATGGGTCACACAAATATTTGTCTCCGGTGGGAATCGAACCCACGACCTCCAGCGCCGCAGGCGGTATCTCTACCGACTGTGCCACAGAGGCAGTCAAAGATAAGAAGATAAGAAAAAAAACACTCATCGATTGATTTATATTTCAGTAAATGGTGATGATCACAATATAGGTACATATTGTTATATAATGGGTAAGGTAAGGTAAGGCCGTTAGCTCAGCGAAGAACTATTGCGTCTTTGGCTGCATTCTACCGTATCTTTCACGGTGAGTGTTCTGAACTCTTCAACCTAATCCCGCCCACTCCTTCCCGAACAACGCCTGCTGGACAGAGGTGCCACTCTTACTTCGCTACAACTGAACGATTCAAAAGATCGTTTCTCTGTCGTACCATAAAAACTGGAACTCTTTCCATTCCCTTCTCTTACCATCCTGGGTTCTTCAAGCGGAGCGTGAAGAGGCACATCATAGGGCCGCCAACTTGGGGGCCGCTTTCCATAGTCTTGCAGACTGGGACGGTGGCCCCCAATCGCTAGATGTTGCTGTGACTTTCCATCGAACGGCGGCATCATTTTGGCGAGCCTAATATAAAAAAAAAACATGAAGAGTTAAAGTGCAAGGTGATTTATCACTGACCTCAGCTCTGGCACCGACATTTACCTACTTAAATGTTAAAAATAGCTTATAATACCGGAAATGTAAATAAGCCAGATAAATAAAGCTTCTTTCACAACTATTACAATAAAACAAATGATATTTAAATAGATAAAACATATTAATACTTACTATAAACTATAAATCACATATTTTAAAATTCACAATTCGTTTTCGTAATAGTAAGATTACAAATAAAATAGTAGATTTTTAACCGAGGTCAGGGTGGAAAGAATCAATTCCCGAGGTATTTAGACCGGCTATAGTCCGAGTCGGAATTGATTCTTTTGCCCGTGTTAAACAATTAGGTATTAAAACACTCATGTGATACTATTATCTATCACACTCATCTTCGCTTCGTGTGATAAACCCACATTCATGTTTTAATAGCTTATAGTCTGGAATAACACATAGGCTACGTTACATCTCGGGAAAATATTCTCATGGGAAGCGGGAACGGGTACCAAATTCACGCGGGCGAAGCCGCGAGCATCAGCTAGTGATTTATAAAAAAAACCTTAAGATACGTTATCAACACTGGAAAATGGCAAAACGTAAAGGTTAAGGAAGGAATTACCTGACCAATCAGTGACGCGACTGTAGGCTTTGCAAAAGTTCTATTAGCAATGTTTTAAATTCTGTTATTAAAGAAAACTCGCAAAAAACATACCTTCTTGTATCTTCAGATGATGCACAAACTACACAGTAATTGCCAAATATAGAAACGTGCGTAAATACAACAGAAATAATTATTATTATTTATTTTCCGGAATGCTAAAATGGCGTTTAGCAAGGAAAATGTACTCTGTAATGGGAGTGAGGAGGTCCTGCACCAAAAACCAATATTAAATGTAGTGGAATATCTATTTCACACAGCGCCATGTAGAATGAATGATTGCCAATCGCCAGCAAATATGTTTTCTTTTTAATAAACCTATTTTACTTAAAAGCTTACAAGCACATTTTCGTAAGACTAATTCGAATCACTAATTCTCAATTGAATTGAATTGGAATTCAATTGAAACAATCAGTAGCTCTTTTTACAAGAAAAGCTACTTGCTATATAAATATATTTACACTATGATATTAAAATAGTAAAAAGCCTGGATTCACACACTATAAATCTTGGTCACCCTATTTTTTCCTTCGATTATAGGTTTTAAGTTCTATACGTCATTTAGTTCTTAATTTGAGGCTTTATTCATTCTGTCTACATATTCTTCGAAATGGTATCTGTAATTAGCAAAAAGAATGGGACTTCTACTAAGCTCCGTTTAAGCTCCATTTAAGAATAACCGTGGCCGCGCGGTTCGCATTGTGCGGACTGCGCGGCCATAACTTTGGAGTGCCGTATGTTGTGAAGTTCAAATAGTAGGGCTTTATTTTTATAATCTACATTTTCTTCGAAATCGTGTCAGTGATTAGCAAAAAGAATTAGACTTGTACGTAGCTCCGTTCAAGAGAACTGGTGGCCGCGCAGTTGAATTCATGCGGACTGCGCGGCCACGGTTAAACCCTTATAACTTTCTAAATATTGACTCTTCGAATTTGCGGTTTTCACTGTTCGTTTTCTACGAATTCCTTCGAAATGCTGACATAAGTTTCTTTTTTCTACGACATATTGGCCGAGCAATCGAAATGGACACCAACCAAAATACATCATCTGAGAAAATTTCAGCTCTCTAGTTGTCACGGTTCCCGAGATAGGATTTAAGTATTTGTTGTTACAGCGTCAACTAAAATATATCATCTGTTAAAATTTCAGCTCTCTAATTGTCACGTTTTCCGAGATAGTATTTAAGTATTTGTTGTTTTAGCAGTTTCCGAGAAAGCCTCATGTCGGACAGACAGACAGACAAGCTGACTGTGAAGTCTCATGAATAGGGTCCCGTTTTTATAATTTGGGTTTGGAACCCTAAAAACTGTGTGGCCAGTTTTACCAACAGCCATCAATCAACAGTATAAATAAGGTTTGTAATCTATAAGACACTTAATGACTTTCTTCAAAAAAGTCTTACAGACTAAGGCTGAAGCCGCACTTGCGGTTACTGCGGTTTTATTTCAAATAAAAACGCACCTAGAACGACCCAGAACCTACCATTGACGATCCTTCCGTTTGGACGCATAGTATCAGTTCAAGCTATGCAGTCGAATGGTACGGAATAAAATAATTCCTCCTCTCGGTCCTCGGTCCTAGGTTCGATTCCTGGGTCAGAACAAATATTTGTTCTGGAGTTTGTGTTTTATACTTGCTATGAAATAAATTATATTAAAATATAACTACTAAACCTCTCTCTCGCTTTCATGTGACGCTAACAAATTGTTAAATAGGCAGTACCTACATTTTAAAAATAAAATAAAACTTGCAATATAACTTTTACATCTGCATTTATTTGAGCAGAGTTACACCCTAGCTAAGCGATCAGTATGAATGAAGAGAGCTCACAATAATCTCACACGCCAATTTATACATTCTCCCCCAGAAGCTGCTCAATAGACAATACCATTTAATTCCACAATGTTATTTAAAACCAGGTAACTTAGCAGTGATGTACAATTCCAAATAATAATGTTAGGGTTCGATAAAACCTTAGACCATTTAACTACTGGTCTAAGAGCCAGCGGCCCCCAGGCATTCGGTAAAGTATAAAAGCTGTAAGTTTCTCAATGTATATCCCCAACACAGGTAAGAACGAACCCCGTCTATGAAACTTGGGTCGCGGTGGCTTTCGCAGGTATCAGGTAGTAAAGGTGTGTAAAATTGTGTGTTAAATTTGTTAAAGTATAAAACTCAGTTTTTACATATTTTACTTATAATAATCCTAAAAGTCACCTTGTCGAAAGCCAGACACTTCGTACGGTTGCAACCCTCTGCCAGACACCCTTAAAGTATATTTCATTATTACTATACTTACGGTATAGTATAAAAGCTGCAATTTATATATGTTATTTGGAGAACTATCAAATGATGTTTTCTCAATAGCCAGACAGTTTCAGTAGTTCCTTAAAAAGTTAAAGTCTAATGTAGGTGCGAGCGCGAGGGATATTATGTGTCAGCGGGTGCGAGTGAAATACCGCGTTCGGTCCACTGCGACGTTTTATTGCGCATCAGCTGTCATTAATAGTGTACTAGATGATGCGCGCGGCTTCGCCCGCGTGAAAATCGTTACCCGTTCCCGCTTCCCGTGGGAATATTTTCCCGGGATGAAAAGTTTATGTGTTATTCCAGATTATAAGCTATCTCTGTACCAAATTTCAGTCAAATCCGTTCAGCCGTTAGAGCGTGATTGAGTAACAAACATCCAAGTATCCAAACATCTTCACAAACTTTCACATTTATAATATTAGTAGGAAGTAGGATAATGAGAACTATTTTCTAGATTTACTATGAAAATTCACTATGAACAATAACTAAGAATCAACGAATAAATGTTTAGAAAATTCTTTTATAAAATTTTTGTGTTTAGGAATCATTAAATTAACACTCCAATAATATACTTAAATAATTATTTTAATAATAGTTATTAGAATAATATAATTAATCTAATACCTACAATAATTAATGGAAAAATATTTCGAAGATATTCTATGACTCGTGGTCGTCGATATCTTGAGTGTCCTCATCACCGCTGCTCCAATCTGTGGGTTGGTCCTTATCAGTATCCTCTTCTTCGCCAGTTTCTGTAATAATTAATCCATGTTAACATAGTCATAAATAATCAAATTTTCTTAATTTTATTGTAACATCATAATTACATACCTGATACAGTTGTTAGAGAATCACTGACGTAGTTTGGTAGCTGATCACCTTCAAACCATTTAAAATGATACTGATTATTTTGCAGGATCCAACCATTACTTTCTGGTTTGTATGTAGTTGGTTTCTTCAGGTGAGCATTATTCCAAATGGTACAAATATAATTTGCCCGCAAAAATTGCTGAGATAGCTCACTTTTACAAGGTGGTAAACTGCTGGCATCGAAATTCCGCAATTTTTTTCGATTAAATGCCTCGTTGACATCAGAGACTGTATAGGAATCTATAAACATTTGAAATCTCGCTGTATCAACAGTAATAATATTACCAACATTGTATATATTGCATATATATTGCTGAATGGTATTCTAAACGTTTTCTTGTTGGTTATAATTTTCAAATAATTCGTTTTTTTTTTAATTTTTTTTCAAGCGGGGTAAAATTTGAAAATATTTATAAGTAGTAGATGATCGCGTAGTTTCGGATCCTTTACCCCTTACCATGATGACATATCCAGGAATATGTGTATGAAAATTTAACAATATATGTTTTCTGGTAACCATGACACCAGATGAATTCTAGCACAGATTAATAAATAGTTACTACGTAAATTTTAGTTTACTTTGGCTTCATCTCAGAAACCGTGACAGTTTTATAGCTATCACAGTTTCTTAGATTCATCTTAGAAACTGTGATACTGTAAACTGCCTCCTGACAGGTGGACGACGAAGTCTCATGAATAGGGTCCCATTTTTATCCTTTAGGTACGCAACCAAAATAAGGAAAAATTAAAGCGCTCATGGCCCCGCGGACTCGAGTGTTCTGTAAACTGTCACTGCAGTAAGCAACATTTACTATGGCCGGATATGGATGGGTGACCACCACGTGGACCACTTTGTGATATTTATTAACGAGCGTTTCCGTGCTTCTGAAGGCATGATAAGCCGTTGGTCCCGGTTGTCAGTAAAATGATAGTCGTTAAGCCAAATTGAAGGCCTAATGGGCGGCTTAAAAAATTTCAACTGTGAGTCGTCACAACCTGCGCCCCGGTCGGCAGCGCGTATGTAGCTCCTCTGGTGTTGCAAACGTCTATAGGCTACGGTTACCAACCTTCCGGTGGGCCGTAAGCTTGTCTGCCACCTAAGTAGTATAAAAAAAAACCTTGGATCCAGCTCTTCACCCAACTGAATCTGAAACTGGCGAAGAAGACGATATTGATAACGACCAACCCACAGATTGGAGCAGCGGTGATGAGGACACTCAAGATATCGACGACCACGAGTCATAGAATATCTTCGAAATATTTATCCATTAATTATTGTAGGTATTAGATTAATTATATTATTCCAATAACTATTATTAAAATAATTATTTAAGTATATTATTGGAGTGTTAATTTAATGATTCCTAAACACAAAAATTTTATAAAAGAATTTTCTAAACATTTATTCGTTGATTCTTAGTTATTGTACATAGTGAATTTTTATAGTAAATCTAGAAAATAGTTCTCATTATACACAATAAATGACAGCTGATGCGCAGTAAAACGTCGCAGTGGACCGAACGCGGTATTTCACTCGCACCCGCTGACACATAATATCCCTCGCGCTCGCACCTACATTAGACTTTAACTTTTTAAGGAACTACTGAAACTGTCTGGCTATTGAGAAAACATCATTTGATAGTTCTCCAAATAACATATATAAATTGCAGCTTTTATACTATAACGTAAGTATAGTAATAATGAAATATACTTTAAGGGTGTCTGGCAGAGGGTTGCAACCGTACGAAGTGTCTGGCTTTCGACAAGGTGACTTTTAGGATTATTATAAGTAAAATATGTAAAAACTGAGTTTTATACTTTAACAAATTTAACACACAATTTTACACACCTTAACTACCTAATACCTGCGAAAGCCACCGCGACCCAAGTTTCGTAGACGGGGTTCGTTCTTATCTTTGTTGGGGACATACATTGAGAAACTTACAGCTTTTATACTTTACCGAATGCCTGGGGGCCGCTGGCTCTTGCTCTATACAGGACCCGTCTAGCAAAGCTTTCCCCTCTGCTAAGCCAATGGATCACTCGATCTAACAGGTTTATAAAAAGAACATAAGAATCGATTGATTACGGAAATAAATAGTCTCAGTATTAGTATTTTCTAACACGAAGTTGTGTCAGCTAGTATAATTCAAATACAGTACCCGTACATTGCAAAAAAGATAACCGTATGAAATTGTAGTTGACTTAAAATGACACCGTCTGTCTCATGTAAAGCTATTTATTTCATTTACGTGAGTCTCCGTGCTTCGGAAAGCAGGTTAAGCCGTTTGGTACTGTTTTCAGTAAAATTGCAGCTATGGCGGAGGCCAGGCCTAGTCAGCAAGCGAGTGTCAAAGAGTCTGAGATGATGAAGATGTGTATATATTATCGTCGTTGCGCCTGACAAGTTCCATATGTGCATTTTTTTGATTTTTCGATTTTTGCATATTTATAATCTCCGTCTAAATCTACACATGCTAGTAAAATCCGTTGTGTAATATCTAGCTTAGAACCAATTTTGCAATCTTCCGTATGTGTTTTAAGCCTTGGAAAAAAACGTTATGTGCACACACGCACATATGGAATATGCGATCTAGCCAATATCGCGCGGAGTACATGATAAATATGTGACCATTACCATCATTTTAATTAGTATTGAAAATAAAAGTGTGTCGAAATTCGTAAGGAATGAGCTTTTTACTTATTTATTACTATTATTTGATAAGTTTTGTTGTGTGTGTCAGAATGGCGTGAATGGTGTCTGAATAGTCACAAACCTTGGACCAAAAAACTGTACCTAAACTGTACTAAACAGTACCTATGTTTAAAAAAACTGTACCTCAAGCAATTCTATATAAATAGAAAAAAATATGGACACGCCATTCTGACGTCAGGTTGGCGCGCATAGTCGTGTATCGCCCCAACGTGTGGAAACTATGATCTGGAACATATATCAATAAACGTACCTAAACTGTACCTCATAAAACTGCTGTTAAAAATATTAAAATCACACGTGATATCTGTCAAATCAAGAATAAAAATTTGTTAAGGTTTTGAAACTCACACGATTTGTACTACACATTATAATATAATTCTGGTCTTTTTTGCGTATACTTCTACCTGTTCTGTTCTGTTGTTTTTGTTCTGTCCTGTTCATCTTCCTTGCGCATTCATTATGTGAAATCGCGTAGTATTCGTTCAGATATAGTGAGTGTAGTGCGTCGCAACCCTAATGAGTGTTAACAAAAATCTTTATGTGGGTACATGTACGATCGCCGGTACGAGATGACGGCGCCTGCTACTTTCCCCAGTCTACTCGTGACCACGGCTGTTGCAATATAGCCGAAACGTCTAGAGGTGAGAACGGGTAGAAGTATACGCAAAAAGACCAGAATTGTATTATAATGTGTAGTACAAGTCGTGTGAGTTTCACAACCCTAACAAATTTTTATTCTTGATTTGACAGATATCACGTGTGATTTTAATATTTTTAATAGCAGTTTTATGAGGTACAGTTTACGTACAGTTTATTGATATATGTTCCAGAACATAGTTTCCACACGTTGGGGCGATACACGACTATGCGCGCCAACCTGACGTCAGAATGGCGTGTCCATATTTTTTTCTATTTATATAGAATTGCTTGAGGTACAGTTTTTTTTAACATAGGTACAGTTTAGTACAGTTTAGGTACAGTTTTTTGGTCCTAGTTTTGTGACTATTCAGACACCATTCACGCCATTCTGACACATACAGTTTTGTTGTGTATAGAGTCCTACCAACAACATAGGGGTCACTTTCTGGTATCAGCTGCGGGTGGTGCTCCTGCTGATTAGCGAATGAGGTCATGACGAAGAGAAGAACAAACAAAATAAAGCACTACGCACTACTAACGCACTAGGTACTTAGCCGTCTGGTCAACGTCGTACAGTAAGGGCCAAACCCCTACCAATATGAAAGCTTATAAAAATAAACGGCCCCCAGTTCCCTACACCTCCGCTGTTCTGGTCGCGGTAGTGGTCGCAACAAGGGCGGGAGATGTGCATCTGGATTGAGTGATCTTTTTTTATTTTTCAATGAAACCAAAGCGTACATTTAGTCAAAAATGGTCAAAACTTATAACCGATATCCAAAAATTTGTCACTCACAAGATAATACAGATTTTGACCAATATGTCGATCACTCAATACAGATATTTTGCAAAATGGCTTCAAGCTGAATCTTACCTAATACTTGGCTATTTCTCCTGGTTGCTTAAATTTGATGGTCACACGCTTATATTTTCTAAACCGTATGAGTTAGAAAGAAATGTTTTAAAGTAGTGGATAAAACAGCTATTAAGCTATAAAATACATGAAATTTGTTGCAATAGAAGTAAATATTCATACCAAAAATTAACACGAAAGGTCAAAATCGGGGTCATTTTTCGCAATCTACTCGTGTCACACTTCCCGATTCAGTTAAACATTTGGTTACTGCTTCACCAAATTTCCATAGATTTTTAAATAACATACACTAAATTCACCGTAATAACATACACTACACACACAGTATTACAAAAAAAATCTTCTGACTATTATTTAGAACTTAAAACACAATATACATCGGTCACACGAATCTAGGTACTCTAAATTTGCGTAGTAAACGGTTTACTGTTGACCAAAACGACCGCCCCAATAACAAATCTCAACTTAACTGAACGTTATTCGAGCTCGGGCATCGCGAGAGTGCAACGTGCAACTCCTGGCTCCTTAAGAAAAAAAAATATCAGTAAGTTTCTACATTTGACACTTAATTCGAGTACTTTTCGTGGGTGACTTTTTGTACATTGTATAATAGCTATTGAAGTCAGAGTTTATTCATCGAAACCGCAAATTAATAAAGATATTTATGTAGTATTTGATTTAAAACGTAACGGCTAAACTTTGTCGGAATTTAAAAAAACGCTATGTTTTCGTTACCTTCGTGTCACATCCTTCGTGGCGTTTTACCCACGAAGGTGAGTTTATGCCACGAAGGTGATCTCTGACTAGTTTCAGTGAGAGTGGTACTCTTTTAGATTCGTATTGTAGTAGATATGTAGCGGAATAATAGTAGAACTAATAAGTAGGTACCTACAATCATGGCAAAGGACAGAGCAATACCTATAACATTCCGTGTGAAGCCTTTATAAAGGAGTAGAAATCCCACCGGACGTTATGCCAGATCCAAACCGTCTATAACTCCCATCGTAGCTACTTACCCGTCTAGTATTAAGCGCCCCGGGCAACTCCTTAGAATGATGTATCAGGGTACCCGACAGGCTTAGGCTATCACCGTGGCCTTGCCTACGGGTTCGGGTGTTATCTTGCATCTTTTGGGTTAGTTCAGATGCTTTTCCGCTTCTTGAGGCGTGCGGCATGCTAAGAACTTTTGAACAAAGACACAATGACCTTCGCGTCCAAGTCTCAAGAAGAAATCCTGGGAAAGAGTCATGCCACCTAAAGCTTAATCAAGGCACCTACTACCTTATACTTATATCAACTTAAATACATTTAGGTACCTAGTACTCGTCGAGTTTTCAAGCAAGGCGGTTTGTGACTACTCTCGAGAACAACTTGTAAACATGGCTAAGGAGTGAGATGGGTATATAATTCTTCAGCAAGGTCTTGTCACCTTTTTTGAAAAACAGAGCCACCGCACTCCCGCTCCACGCTTTAGGTGTTTGTCCCTGTTGGAGGACGAAATTAAAGAGACTCGTCCGCTCTTTGAGAACCAGAGTCCCGCCAGCTTTAAGAAGCTCAGTCGTTATTCCGTCCTCTCCAGGGATTTATTGGTTTTTAGTTGTTCGAGAGCAGCCCTGACCTCGCCCTGGTCAATATCCAGAATGTCTTCGGTATAGTGGCGCATTAGTGGGGCTCTGTGGTCACGGTCGCTAGGTCCCGTCGGTCTTTTTTTCCGTGATGCATATAGTTCTCTGTAGAAGCTCCTAACTTCTTCGAGAATCTCGAGGTCTCGGTTTTGCCACCCGCTGTCTTCAATTTTGTCAGACGAGGTCTTCCGAGCTGTTGGGCAAAGACTTTAGTACCCCAATTTTGTGTGATCGCTGCCTCTACGATGTTGGTGTTATTCAAAAATTTCAAAAGGAAAAAAACTCAAAGGTGAAATGTGGGCATCTAATATGCCTCTTTATAACGTCTGAGGTCATAGCAGCTTTCGGATTTTGATGTTTAAATCTCTCTGGTCTGACGAAGACCAAAAGTAAGCAAAAGTAAGTATGCATAGATTTTTATTTTGTTTATTGAGGTTCGCAAACTGGATTCTCTGCAACACTATTCAACATCGCTCATTTAGACTCAGTTCAGCCGAGAACTCAGTGCGAACACAGCATGCATCCTAATTTTCGCACTTCAATGAAATGTAGATGGCGTTTCTCGTCTGATTCTCATGAGCTCGAGGGTCTCGGGCGAAAGCTGGGAACACCTATTTTTGCTTTTTTCCAGATTGAAACCTTCGGGACACGTGTTGTAGCGTCCTGACTACAGTGTCGGCCTTATCGTGATCGTTGCCAGTGGTTTCCAGCAAATCGAAACGATTTTGAAGCTCCAATTGAAACTTCTCGGCACACAAAGCTATTTGGAGCGCAGTAGGTCGGAGAGTGGGCTTCATCATCCGGGCCCTTTCGACGCGGAATTCTAAATTCAGAGACGCTCTGACGATTCGGTGATCATTTCCGGTATTAAACCTGTTGATCACAGAGACACCTTCTCCAAATATACACCTCCTGTCCGACATGATGAATTTTATCTCGTTCCTTGTGACCTTGTTAGGGCTTCGCCAAGTCCACCTTCTATGGGGTTTCTTCTTAAAGAATGAGTTCATCAAGAAGAGCCTCTGAGCCTCAAGAAAGTTGATAAGCATACTGCCCCGCGGCCCCCGGTCATTTCTACGCCCAACACCAAAAAGTCCGATTTTCGTTTCACCGCGTTCTTGTACTTTGACAGTGAAGTCCCCTTTCATAACATTCTAGTGCTTCTTGGCAGTACCGTGTAATGCTTTCACCACGTCCTCGTACACGGTCTCAACTGCCTTGTCAGTGCTTCTCGAAGTTGGGGCATAGGTACACCTGAATCACCTTCAGGGAGTCCTGTTGGTAAGTCTCAGTATTACGTATGCTACCCGAGGCGAAACACTCCTGATCTCCACAATGCTGCTAACGAGTTCCTTTTTCACCGTAAAGCCGACACCGCCCTCGGAAGAATGTCTTCCATCACCTTCCCGAAAGTAGAATAGGTCACCCGACCCAAGGGTTAGCGTGTCCTCCCCCTTTCTTCGGACTTCGCACAACACCAGTATGTGCCAGTTTATGCGACCCAGTTCTACCTCGAGTTCGGTGAGCCGATTGTCCAGCCGCAGAGTGCTTCCATTATAAGTAGCGAGGTTCGGACATTCTCACACAACATCATCTAGCCCAAATTAAGACAATATAAGCTTATGCTATGGGATCTAGACAACTGATAATTTGCCACTTTGTGCCAAAGAGATGTACTGTGTTATTTTTATAATATAATGGTATAATATAATGTGTAGGTATAGGATCTGGTAATTGTTTTTAGTTATGTAGCTGTTACCATATAACTATTCGGCAGAACTAACTTATAATTTGTACTTAAATAATGATTAATAATGTGTGTAAAGCTACTGCGTCACCTTCGTGGATCGTCGCGTCACCTACGTGGGATCAAATAATTCAAAACCTTATTCTTCCAAATCTGACTCAAAATTTAACTTGTTGACTTATATATGTTACTTAACTTACCAAACGCTTTGTGTTTGTTTAAAAAAATTGTTAAAATCATCAGTATTTAAAATTTACCATGAAGGTGACGATGAGAATCGTAAAAAGTAGAAATAGCCACTTACTCTGTGGTCAAAATTTTCGTACCAAGAATTTGTACCCAATTTGTCACATTATTTTACAAAAAATCAAGGCACTAAAAAATAAATCCAGGAATCTATGAAAGTTTCATTGGATCACTCAATTCAGCCAAATTTAGATTGAGTGATTCTAGAAATAGGGTACTAAGCAGACAATAATAAATAATTTTTATTTTCGCCATTATTATAAGACTCGAAAACATTTTTACAAATTAAAACCACAACGTCAATATTTATAGTTAAATAGTTATGAGAAATAAAACCTTTTTAAATTTGCTGAACTGAGTGATCGTTAGAAACGAATGCAGGTAACTATACCTTTTGTTTAAATGTACACTAACTACGTTGAAAATTTGTACAACTTTGTGACTAAAATTTGGCATATAATTCATTTGTTTATGTCATTACATTTACGAGATTTAAGTTTTTATTTTTTATTAAAGATTGAAGTCTTGTAGGGTAGATATAAATTTTGACTGTTGATGGACTATTTTATCATCTACCGTCTATTAGACTATTTCTTATATTATTATGACGTACCTATTTCATTTAGTTCTACTACGGTGTAGTGCACAAATGTGATAGTGGTCATCAGTTTTCCTGTTTTGTGCAATTATAGGCGTTCGGCAGACAACGGGGCGGGCCAGGCTTTTTGCCCGCGACGTTATAAAGACCGAAGACTTATTTTCAAGAGCATAAGCGTTTTATTTGCGTAAATTTAGAGCCGGTATTCTTGGGACGGATACGGGACAACCCAGATGGTGGGGTATGGACGGATACGGCACAAAACGGTTGAGAGGTTAACAGAGAATAATTCAAAGCACGATCATGAGAAATTAAGGTCTCTAATAACTCTTCAATATTTTACCAAAAAGCATACAGGTCGCGAAATAAACATTGATTGTGCTTGTAACGTAACACACATTTTTGAGTCAGTCCTACTGAACTCCTTTTCAAGCGCAGTTTCCACTAAAACCTGCTTAACAGAGTCTTGCACATCAGCTGACATAAGCAAAACTATTGTATTCCTGCCATTGAATATAAATATAATAACCGTATTTGGTATTCACGCTCTAGAAGATGCAATTTCTTTTAGCGACGAAAAGGGAACTTGTTCTTTTTGTAATGGTACTGCAGCCTATAATGATGAACTTTCAAATGTTATTTCAATGGAGTTAAATGGAACAGAAAAGGTCAATTTACACGATGTGGCCGAAATTATTTTAATAAAAAAGAAGTCCTACAGATTACTAGGAGGTATAGAATTCATCGCTTCTATGCATCCTGGTGGAATGGGTCATTATAGAGCACATGGATATATAAATGGACGCATGGTTTGCTATGATGATAATATGCAAAAAATGTATGATAGTAAAAATGATTCACCTATTTTTTTACATGTACTTACTTACGTACTTTGCGATTTAAAAGAGTAGTTTGCTTTCTAAATAAAAAATGACAAACATTTTATGTAGTGTTCAATTGTCTGATGATATCATATTATTATGGTCACCCTACTGCACTTTTCTCTGAAAATTAATTGTAAAACGAAGATCTCGTAAATGCAATGATATAAAGAAATTAATTATATGCTTAATTTTAGTCACGAAGTAGTACAAATTTTCAACGTAGTTAGTGTACATTTAAACAAAAGGTATAGTTACCTGCATGCCTTTCTAACGATCACTCAGTTCAGCAAATTTAAAACGGTTTTATTTCTCATAACTATTTAACTATAAATATTGACGTTGTGGTTTTAATTTGTAAAAATGTTTTCGAGTCTTATAATGGCGAAAATAAAAATTATTTATTATTGTCTGCTTAGTACCCTATTTCCAGAATCACTCAATCTAAATTTGGCTGAATTGAGTGATCCAATGAAACTTTCATAGATTCCTGGATTTATTTTTTAGTGCCTTGATTTTTTGTAAAATAATGTGACAAATTGGGTACAAATTCTTGGTACGAAAATTTTGACCACAGAGTAAGTATTAGGTAAGATTCAGCTTGAAGCCATTTTGCAAAATATCTGTATTGAGTGATCGACATATTGGTCAAAATCTGTATTATCTTGTGAGTGACAAATTTTTGGATATCGGTTATAAGTTTTGACAATTTTTGACTAAATGTACGCTTTGGTTTCATTGAAAAATAAAAAAAGATCACTCAATCCAGATGCACACGGGCGGGAGGGAAGTGCAAAGAATTTACGGGCTAAGACAGGTTGCCATGTGTGCATCTGGATTGAGGGCCCAAAAATTAAATCTTCGCAAAACAAAATAAGATTTACAGGGACGTTAGTTAAAAGTTTCTTAAACTTAGGGCACTATGCCAAAAATTTCTTAAACACGAAATAAAGCTTTTATGATGAAATAACTTGGGCCCTCAATCCAGATGCCTGCACCCGGGTCGGCAGCGCGTGTGTAGCGCCTCTGGTGTTGAAAACGTCTATAGGCTACGGTTACCAACCTTCCGGTGGGCCGTAAGCTTGTCTGCCACCTAAGTAGTATAAAAAAAAAAAAAAAAAAAAAGATGCCTGCATTAAGTGGCATAGTCTGATTCTCAGAAAGTACTACCTCTGGGCTGATAATTTTTATTTAAGGAGTTAGTTAAGAATTTCTTAGAACTTTTAAGAAATTCCCAAATATGTAGAATACGATATTACAGAGTTATTGCGGTATATCTTGGGCCCTCAGTTCAGTAATGTTTGTACTGAGGAATCATCAAAATATGGGTTTGTCTAAAGAGATACTTAAATACGACTGTAATATATTTTACTTAACCGCGTCTATAAATTCCTTAAAAAGAAATAATGACAAAAAAGTTAATAGTTAAAATTTAAATTGGTAATTGAATTTTCCTAAAATGTCTGAACTGAGGGCCCAATATTTTCGGCGGTATTGACTAGGATACGGCTTCTACACTCCCGCACATCAGAGTAAGTACTTTAAGAAATTTTTAATTAAAATCTAACAAAGCGTTTATTCTTCTAAATGTCATACTTTTAGAGAAAATTGATTTTTCAATTTTTTGTAGGAGAAAATACTGTAGGGTAGATATGATTTTGTTACTTTTTGAGACTAATCAGCATGTCCCCTAATACAAGGTTGTTATTGCTTGAACCGTCAAAAGCGATGTTTTGTGTGGTGCAATAATTACAATTAAATAATGCAGTTTATAATAATTATTATCAGTTTGATGATTTGAGTTTGATATTGTCATTTATAGCACAGGGTGGAAACTTCATACAAAAATGTTCGTTCGCATTCACGTAATGTGAATGCTTAAATCAAGCTTCAATGTGTGTGTGAGTATTCTAGGGTCACTAGCTTTTTTTTTTTTTACGTGAGGGAAAATCCTCATGGATGTTATGCCGGACTCCTACCGACTAAAAAACCTCACGTAACGCCCAACAGCCTATGGTTGTGAGCCCCGGGTAAGCCCTCGTAAGGATGTCCCAGGACTCCCAACAGACCTACAGCTGCCTCTGCAGCCTCGCCCAGGGGGTGGTTCGGGTGCTAACCCGCGTCTTTGAGGGGGTTTCGGGTGTGATCCCGCTTCTAAGGGGGGACGTGCGTGAGTTCCTCACGTCATGCTGCCGTCATGGGCCTGCTTCTGTAAGGACGGTGAGCGACCCTCTCACCTTCCTCAGACCCCCTGTCATGGAGGCCGATAGTCCTCGGCGAAGACACGTCGGCGGCGCCCAGGCCGCCGACTGCGGAACTCGGGTGGGAGAGTTCTCTCCCGTACCCACCCCGCCGCCTCTTTCACGAGCATGACCTGCTCGCAGAAAGAGGCGGCGCAGTCCCACTTACTCCCGCTGGAGAGCATGGCTCGCACCATGGTCTCGAGCGAGAGACTGTCCACGTCCAGACCCACTACAACGACCTGGCGCTGTTGCGCCCATGCTGTGCACTCCACCAGCGTATGGAGCGCTGAGGGTCACTAGCTATGGAAACAAAATAATAAGGAACAGAACGTAATCTCATGTATGGGTACTTTTTTTTCAAACCTACCCTCGGAAGCATACTCGCGCACAAACCAGACTTGAATACTTTTGAATAGGTAATGAAAAAAATACCAAATTGATTTTTTTGATTGACTGCCTCTGTGGCACAGTCGGTAGTGATACCGCCTGCGGCGCTGGAGGTCGTGGGTTCGATTCCCAAGTGAGACAAATCTTTGTGTGACCTATAAATGTTTGTCTCAAGAGTCTGGGTGTTTCTATGTATAATATGTATGTATTAAAAAAAAGTATATAAGTATTAATATCCGTGGTCTGATACCCATAACACAAGCAGGTTATTCCTAGCTTACTTTGGGATCAGATAGCGTTGTGTGTAATGTCCGTGAATATTTATTTATTTATTTATTTACGGACGTCACGCGGTTTCACCCGCGTAGTTCCCGTGCCCGTGGGAACTCTTTCGTCCGTGAGCGCATAGAGGTTAGACGTGTCGTCGGTTGTTCCGTATACTTAGTAGCAAGTATCACACTAATACCGCTGTTATTATCAGGTCATAAGGAATACTATTGCATTTCCTGGTAATTGACAGCTCGCATACACCTCGAGTACAAAATTAATAGCTGTCCCACTCCCGCGTCGTCGTCTCGTTACCACCCGCTCGGCTTGCGTCGTGCGCGCGCCGCGTCATCGTGCCCGCCGCAATATTCCTGCGCACTTCGGTGTAAACAAACAGCCGCTGTCTTGCTCCTGCATCGCTCAGCTCGGCGCCGCGTAGCAGTATCCCCGCCTCACTCATCCCACCTCCTACGAGTGTGACGTCGCAGCCTACAAACAACTAGCTGCTACGAAAACTATCTGCGCTACGGAGCGGCTACGTGCGTTCGCATGAGACCAACTAAGTATAACAATATAAACTGTTGGGATTTTTTAAGTGAGTTTTGCCTATTTATATACTTACTTTGAATATTACTAATGGCTGATACACCATCATCGAAAAGCCTCTCTGCGTCTGACCCAAATCTGACTAAAAGAGGTAACTCCAAGCGGTTACGCCTCGAGGATGATGCAGAGCCTGATAAATTCGATCAGTTTAAGAGGGAAATTATGGATATCCTAACCAGTATGATAGCCCCACTAAATATTAGGCTACAAAATCTTGAAAAAAGTGTAACTGAGATTAAAAATCAAAATGCCGACATTAAATTATCCAACGGTGAGATAGAAAAATCTTTAACTACTCTGTCTGATTTAATACAAGACTTTGAAAGGAAGATACAAGTATTGGAGAAAGAACGCAACGCCACCAAAGCACAATTGGCGGAGTTAGATGAAAAAAGTGAGAGTCTTGAGCGATCTTTGAGGAAGACAAGTGTTGAGTTAAGGGGAGTCCCAAAAAAGAAGAAAGAAAATAAGGAGGACATTCTCAATACCGTGTCTACTCTTATGAAGTCTCTAAAAATTGAATCGCCGCTATCGGAAATAAAGGACGTATATCGCCTGCCTTCAAAAGAGGGCACAAAAACCTCAACAATCGTTTTGGAATTCACAAACACTTTTATTAAGGATATTTTTTTGAGAAAAACCAAACAATATAACAATGAAAACAAATCTGCTCGTATTGACTCAACTCATCTTGGTTTTGATACTGATCCAACTCCTATCTATTTTTCGGAGTACCTAACAAGGAGATCTAAAAAACTGTATTTTCTCGCTCGAGACTTTGCACGACTCGAAAATTATAACTTTTGTTGGATTACTAATGGCCAGATATATCTGCGAAAGCAGGAAGGTGCTAAATATATCATTGTCAAAAATGAAAACACCCTCAAACAACTCCGAGACTCTTCGTACGGCGAGAAGCAGCAACCCTAATGTCCCTTTCTTATGTGCCTACTTTGGTTTATTATTATTTTATTTATTAATCTACATAAATGTTACCATTTTTTTAACCATTGTATATACATGTCTACAATTCACATACTCCAACACATCACTCCTATTTACAATTGTACCCAATAAACCTCATTACATACTTATATATACGTACTCAAAACTACACTATAACACAACGCAGATGGCTACAATTTCCGACACTAAACTAAAGTTATACATG
This sequence comes from Miltochrista miniata, assembly GCA_933228765.1. NCBI lineage: Eukaryota > Metazoa > Arthropoda > Insecta > Lepidoptera > Erebidae > Miltochrista > Miltochrista miniata. The sequence goes on from OW121765.1 coordinate 4,330,745, forward strand.
ATACTACTATTGATATATAACATTCATATATTATTATACATATATTTCTACACTAATCCACCTAAAAATAACTCACCACTCCTAATATATGGTAATATAAACCCGCTACCATGTTTGCCCCGCAAGTCCATATATGACGATATTTACACAATGCTATGTCCTAGGAAATGCAAGATGAACATTGAATGTAACACGTACAAAATATTAACTCCTTGCGTCCCCATTGACTTCTCCAAGATTACAAAAGGAAAACCTAACAGAATCATATTTCTATTCATATTTATAAATGGCTAACTTACACAATGTTATACATGACATTGATAGCACAAGTATTTTTTCCAATGTTAAAATTAGTCGACCTGAACTATGTGTAGCAAAACTTGGACAAGTCAAAAATCAACTTACGATTATAAATCAAAATATTAGAAGCATACAAAAAAACTTCGATAATTTCGTAATTTTCTTAACAAAACTAAAATTTTCACCAGACATAATAGTGCTTACTGAATGTAGATTGAATGAAACTACACCCAAAGTAAAACTAAAAGGTTATGAGTGTCACTACTCAAAGTACTACCTAAACCAGAATGACGGTCTCGCCATACTGTACAAATCGGAGCTTGATGTCACAATCACAGAGCCTTCGTTTAGTGAGGGCAATTGCTTATTGGTCTGTGTTGGTTCTGAAGTATCAGTTGTGGCAATATACCGGTCGCCTTCGTTTCGCAAAGTGCATAACTTCTGTGAGTCATTAGACCGTGTTCTAGAAACACTAAAGACTGCTAGCTGCATCATAACTGGCGACGTCAACATAGACATCAAGCAAAAACCGAAAAATAAAAAAGCAGCTGCTACCTACCTTGATACAACCGGACATCATGGCTACTACCCAGGTCATCAATACACAACGCATGATCTCACCTGTATCGACCATGCTATGTTAAAAACTATGCAGTGCACGAGAGTAGTTGTTTGTGAAAGCAGATTGACTGATCATGACACTGTGATAATAGGCACTAACCTTCCAAACAACACACAAAAGACGCACATCAGTAGCAGTACAAAAAAACAGGTTAAGATTGACTATACTAATCTGATGAACGAGATTGAGAAGGATATAGATTGGAGTAGTATTCTTGAGCATAACGAAGTTTCACTAGCATTAGATGATTTTACAAATAAGCTGACCCAAGGTATTAGGAAACACTCTCAAAAAGTTATTATAAATAATTCTAAATCAATACGAAAACCATGGATGACCAAAAATCTACTGAAGTGTGTACGAAAGAGAGATTCGTTACACGCTGAAGCTAGAAAGCAGGAGAATAAAAATGATATCAGGATACAACAGCACTACAAAACCTACAGAAATTATTGTAATAATATTATACAAAACCTCAAAAATGTATATAATAAAGGGCTATTAGAACGCGCTAAGGGAGATAGTAAACAGACTTGGTCAGCTGTTAAAAGTATCTGTAATATAGGACTTAAAGCGACTAAAAATTACGATCTACTTGCTAAACATAAAAATCCAGCCAACTCACTTGACAAGGTTAATCGATATTTCGCTGATGTTGGAGAGCAACTTGCCAAAATGACCATCCAAAGACTTAACACTACAGAAGGTGAATTGGTTAAAATGGTTTCGGCTTTGAACAAGATAAGTGTGGACACACGTGATTCCCTATTCTTTGTTCCGACAGATGAGCATGAAGTTGCCAGCATAATAAGGTCCCTAAAAAGTCACTCAGCACCGGGCTGGGATGGTATAACTAACCGCATTATTAAATTAGGCCAAAAATATCTAACAGCACCTATAGTGCATATATGTAATTTAAGTATGTTAACGGGTACAGTACCAGACACATTAAAATTTGCCAACGTATGTCCTGTATACAAAACAGGGGATACTTCTGTGGCGTCTAATTATCGACCCATATCACTATTGACATCGATGTCTAAAATATTAGAGAAATTAATAAACAAAAGACTGCTGCATTATTTGGAAACTAAAAACTTACTTTCAGATTCTCAATATGGCTTTCGCAGTGGCAGGTCAACGGAGGATGCTGTCACTAGCCTGGCTGACTTTGTAATCGCCAAATTGGATAGCGGAGTGAAGTGTGGGGGTATCTTCCTTGACCTAGCCAAGGCCTTCGATACCGTGTCTAGACCCATACTGTTACGGAAGCTAGAGCAAATGGGTATCAGGGGTACTGCACTGGATTGGTTTAATTCCTATCTTACTAACCGAGTACAAAAAGTCTGCCTGGGTGACTTCCAAAGTACTGCTGCACCGGTGGGTTATGGGGTGCCTCAGGGCAGTGTCCTTGGACCCACGCTCTTCCTCATATACATCAATGGACTGTGTACAATCGAACTAAAAAACGCCAAAATTTTTGCATACGCAGATGACACTGCAATCATCTTCCATGGTAACACATGGAATGATGTGCGTAGGCACGCTGAATCGGGTATGCAAACTGTCTCACACTGGCTCTGCCATAATTTATTGACGTTAAATACAGAAAAAACCATAATGCTAAATTTCTCAGTCACTAAAAAAACAAGACCTCCAAAAAACTTTAAAGTCAAGATACACACCTGTAGCACTGGAAACCAATGTGGATGTGTCCCGTTTAAAAAGGTAAGTAGTTTGAAGTACCTAGGTGTTGTTTTTGATAGACATTTGACATGGAGCGAGCAATGTGAGACCTTGGCTTCACGCGTAAGAAAATTATTGTACATTTTTAAGAGATTAAGACCTGTGGCTGAGGTTTGGCTCTTACATATGCTATACTACTCTCTCTGTCAATCAATATTGATGTATTGTGTCGCCTCCTGGGGGTCAGCAAAGAAAGGCTATTTGATCAGGGTGGAGAGAGCACAGAGGGCAATTCTCAAAGTCATGTACAACAGAAGACTCCGGTATCGAACAACCCAATTATATCAGGACTCGCGAATGCTCACTGTGCGACAGCTTTACATTCTGAGTGTTATACTTCGATTCCATAAAACAGCACACACTTCCATTGCAACTGATGGCCGCTCTAAACGGAGGCTGACATGGAGGAGGCGTACTTGTAGACTGGTTTTTGGACGAAAAGCATATAAATGGATGGGACCATACCTGTACTCAATGACAAATCAAAGACTGAATTTGTTTGGAATCACTAAATACAAGTGCAAAGCGAGAATCAGAGATTGGCTCTTGGGCTTGGATTACGATTCTACTGAGAAAATTCTCCCTTGACACATAATAACTAACACACACTCACACACACACACACACACACACACACACACACACACACACACACACACACACACACACACACACACACACACACACACACACACACACACACACAAACACACGCGCACACACACACAAACACACACACACGCACACACACACACACACACACGATAATTTATTTAAATATATCAAGTAATCTGTACCCCCAAATATTTCTTCTTAGGTACTTATATAATTTGTTAAAGGATATGTGAACCTAACTATTAGTATTTAGCGAAAGAGACTGGTCTTCACGACACAGGGTATCCTAGTGTGAAGATCAGTGTTGTATTTGTTAAGAAACACATGTATACTGAATTTCAATAAAGTTTATTATTATTATTATTACAACTACTACAATATTTTTTCTTCCATAAGAACCTTCTCCTGACAATACCTTACACAACAAAAAAGAATTAGTAAAATCGGTCCACCCGTTCTGATTATTGATTACATAGAGAGTAATATTAATTTCTTTATTAGTTATTTATTATAGAAATAGCTACATAATAAACTCATAAAGAATTTTTTGACATTGTACTTTATCCATGTTCGCTGTATCATGGTATCTCTGGGGCAATGTTACCACAGATTATATAATAGATATATTCTAAAATGTTACGCGAACAAATTTATTTTTCATCAAACCTATACGTATGGGGTATCTATAGATCGGTCTTGAAAAATGCCATTGAGGTTCCTAACATAATTTTTTTCTAAAGTGAATAGTTTGCGCAAGAGACACTTCCAAAGTGGAAAAATGTGTGACCCTTTAACTTCTAAACTAAGATAATGATTAATATAAAAAAAAAATATTAATGAATATTCTCACTGTAGCATCGCAATAGGTATACCTATGTTGAAAATCTTAATCTTAGTAAGCTTCCTTTCCAATAATTCCAACTTATCGTCAGTTTTTGTTTCAGAAAACTGTTGCATCATATCAAACAATACTCTTCTAGTAAACTGCTTTACTTTTCCTAAAAAAGAAATAGAAATAAACATAAATATAATAAAATGATAAAAATGTTCACTAACTACCTTTACTAATTTGAGTGCATTTATAATGGCGCGGAGGAAAAATGAGGAACAACTTTTAACGTTAAATGATAGCTAGAGGTCTGTACTTTCCATATTTATAAAAACAATTACCCGACAAAATGCGACACAATACTAAAAATGCCTTTGAGTGAACTTAATAGTAAAAAATATATGTATCATTTGGAACACCGAAAAAGTCATTGATAAAATTAGCAATTTAATGTAAAAATGATTGGTTCTTAAGTTAAAATACAGCACATACCTTCTTCTTCCATGATCAAAACAGTTATTTTAACAGGACGCCAGATATATTTATAAAACACTTGAAAACGTCAAACAAATATTTGAAAGTGCCGAGAACTAAGACATGCGATTCACACAATGACTGTATTCAGACTGATCGTGCGACGAAGGGTGGCGCCAGGCCTATTGTTTGCGATCACTGCGTGACTCACTAGTTAGTTGGGTTTAAAAAAATAACAATACAAAGATGCTAGCTAGCATTTTATAAAATTGACTTTTGACCGGTTTTTTAGTATAAATACTCCTACGTGCGACGTACATATACATACATATACGTACACATCGTACATTTACGAATCATAAGTACCTACGTAAAACAAAGTAATAGGTAGTATTATTTTTTTTTTTAATTAATTAATGAAGATTTTAATAAATATATACAACTTATATTTACTATACACTTTTTACATAAGAAAAGAAAAAAATACTAATATTTTACAAGACTTTTGTATCTAACTGTACTAAATTAAAACTGATGCTATGCTACAAATTTAGAAATGTACCTTCATGTACTGCGCGGCCGCTTTTTGACGTCATTTCAATTTGGTTGGTTTACCCGTGTTTTCCATCGATTCCGGCTGTAGATGGTATTTTTCTTATATTTTGTTAAATACTGAATGTAATGAGCTGAATTTTTAAATTTGAGTAGTTGAATAAATACACAAAATATTGCAATATAGTTTGTTGTGTTTATTTTCTAAGAACATTGACAACAAAGGTCATATAAAACAATGGGCTGATTGCGACAAATTTTGTGATTACTCTGTAATTACTAAGAAGATATTAATGAAACTCGGTTGAAGAGTGTAGACTTTGATTAGATACAAATTAACGTTACAAGTTTGGCTGTAAGGTTCCTATTTTAGGCACTAGAGGTTAATAACCTGATTTTACCTATATGTCTATATCTTTTGAGTGGGATATTATTTTCAATTTCTGCTTTTACCAAGATTATAAGCAAATTCATAGCAACGTACATGAGTAAACTCAACACTGTACCAAGTCTCTGTATATGATAATTACGATATCGTCAAACGTTCTCCCAGCGGAAACTTGAATTACTCCGTGATATCATGATACACAAATTTCATTTATACATACACATTTACAGCTCGCACCAAGCTACCTAATGAGCCTTTTCTTTTTGCAAAAAAAGAAAGGTTCCGCTGGGCTGACGTTTCGAACGTACTCCTGGCGGAATCAGTTTTTCAAGAATATCTTCACAATGGCTGGATACACAAATTTCTATTTACGACTAGCTGAGCCCGCAACTTCGTTTACGTCACATAAGGTGTATGAAAGGAAAGGTATTTCTTCATCAGAGTCATCAAGCAGCGTCTGAAACTGCCCTGTTTGCTTAATCATAAAAGAGCTTAATGATTAAGTCTATTTTAAAACAATTCTTGAATAACAATGAATTGTTTAAAAATAGTCTTAATCGTTAAGCTCTTTTATGATTAAGCCAACACGCCAGTTTAGGTTCACTCACATTCAAAGAAACCACTACAATTAAAATTTTCAAAATATCTGATTCTTAAAAGTGTTATAACTCTTTTATTTCTAAATCGATTTACATAAAACAAACGCTAAATGTTAACTGGAGCAAACCTCAACGCAATAAAAAAAACCGCATTGCAATCGGTTGAGCGGTTACTGAGATTAGCGTGCACAACCGTACAGACAAACAGATATACAGACATACAGACATACAGACAAACAGACAAAAATTCAAAAAATCATTGTTTTGGGTTCTATTGCGTTCATAAAGCCCCCCTATAATATTTTTTCTTATTTATCTTCCATGTACAGACAGCGACCTGTTACGATTTTATTATATGTATTGATATTGATACACATTTACACGGACTCTTACGCTAATTTTCTGCATATCTAGAATTTAAAAAATCGACACTTTTTCGCCAGGAGTACGCACACCCAGGACTCCCAACAGACTTACGGCTATGCGGCCTCACCTAGGCGAGGGGGGGGGGGGGGGGTTCGGGTGCTATCCCCCGTCCTAGGGGGGCATGCGTGAGCCCCTCACCTCACGATGTCGTCTAGGGACTGCTTCTGTAAGGACGGTGAGCAGCCCCCTCACCGTCCTCAGGCACTTGGACCCTATGTAAACTACTAAATGATAAAAAAGAAAATCAATAAAATATGTCACTTTCGTTGAGAAAATCAAGAAACTTCTTAATGGCAGATGTTTAGATTGGGGTGCCACTTTGACATAACTGTAATTTTTTATCTATTCGCCTACATATTCTAAAAATTTGCCTACATTTTTTTATATTTAAAATGGATGGACGTGAGCTTCATTTTAAAAAAGGTGAAGTGGCTCCTGAATTCATACGGACACCTTTTCCCCACTAATTCACTAGGGTCCACAAAACAAATACAGATTGGGAAAACAAATGAAAATCAACAAAACAAAAGATTACTTGTGGGCATTAATTACATTTTATTTTGGCCCACTGTTGGGGACGCTTAGTGGGGCACATTTGAATTAAGTAGGTACATAAACAGGCATACTATGCTATAAAAGAAATAAAACAAAACTGTATTTCAAACAGCGCTACATATAATCATGTAACAGTAGTAAGATTTCAAAAAGGTACCATCATTAATTAATTTTACCTACAACTACCTAGTTCTGCTTTAAGTTATTGCAAGTACCACATACTACAGAACTAGATTTAGGTAAAAATACAAAATCGCATGTCAAGTACAATCAGCATCGGACGGATTAAGTGTCCAGGGCTGTTATTAATTCAAATTATAGGAAGCGCTTTACCTTTTGGACACGGAACCCTAAAAATCAGCAAATAGAGTAACCGCACTAAATAAATGTAGGCAACAAAAATAGGTGTAGATTAGTACAGGTAGGTACATACGTATCAAAAATAACAACATTATATTTTACTCTCGATAATATTATTTACAGTACCATTACCTCCCCTCAATTATAAATGGATATATAGAACAATACAAAAAAAAAGTTTATAAAAAAATACGATACACACATACTGAACAATATTATTTGTTTGTAGGTACATGTACAATTGTACATAGAAGCTATTTACTTGAAAAAAAAAACAGCTTCATGTAATGGTTAATGAAAATATATTTACTATCTGAATAGCTTCTAGCAACTATGTACAGGCGTCATTTTAAATTTTTGTTATATGAGGGCCTAAAAAGGCATTGTATGTTTTATTTATATTATGAAACGTAAAATGATTAGTATGCTTTGTATTTCAAATTATATGAATATTTGTATGTTTCATATTATGAAACATACAATATTGCCTTTTTGGGCCCAATTTCATTTTCATTTCTCTAGTTACTTGTAGTTTGGATATTTTTTAATTGTCCGGTAAATATTAGGAATACCCGAGACCATAATATATTGAAATCTACCAGAGTGCATATATTGCACACTTTATTAAATAATGGTTATTCTGACAGCGTAGATAAAATTGTATAGATAATTGCCGATTCGATTATTTTTTTGGCTCAGTTTTCAGCGGTTTTTTTTGCAGGTGGACGTTTAGATGGTTTTTTATTTTGTGCCTTCAGCAGTTCTTGTTCCGCTCTACTCTCCTCGGCGAGGCCCAAAAATACTTCTTCTAACGTCGTCTCTGTAACTGAGTAGTCTTCAACTACATCTGAAAACTGTTCTTTAAGCCCTTCTAGTGCCGTGAACAGATCACTATAATGCATTTTTTCGTTTATGTGGTAGTGTAACATTGTCTGAAACGATATTAATTTATGATTACAGTTTTTGTTTCAATATATTTACTACAAAAGTCGGAAACTTTTGTGTGGCTTATCTTGGCAAAGTCAGCATCATTGAATTTGATTCTGACCACGCAAGAAATTACTGCTCGTTCTCGTTAAGTTTGCCGCTAGACGCTGGTGTAGAGTTGTAGCAGGGAAGGCGGCCGGAAAACTTAGCGCAAACGGGAACCTATAGCCGCCAAAGATGAGTTAGTCATTCAAAGGTTAGGAGTATGACCACGAGGAAACGGGGTTAGGAGGGCTCGGCCAGGGTCTAGCACAACTATGGTTTGACGTTTTTATTTTCTTCTATTAGGGTCGATTGGGCGTCTCTTTTTATTTGTGGACAATCTCACACGACAGCATCTAGCCCAAATTAAGGTAAGATAAGGTTGTGCTATGGGATCTAGACGACTGATTTCGCGTGACACTATTTTATTATTAATTAAAGGTTTCGGTACCTTCACTTTCCTCGACGTTTCGACAGGGTTACACCTATCGTGGTCCCGAGGCGACTGGTGCATGTAGGCTGGAGATTCTGCTATGCGACGGAAGTTTTCGAAGTACCCCCGAGATCGTCAATTTGTGGAAACACACGGCACACAACACTGACCGTATCCGCGGACGCGTTCACTATTTTATTTCGAGACTTTAAGGCACCAATCACCGGATTCCACGCTGTTGAGAGCTTATATCCGTCTTCCCTGTTGAAAGTCTTGTGCTTCTTTATTTCAACTGCTTCCCGAACCATCCTAGGGTAGTAATGTCGGTCGGTAGACAGGATCTTCGGATTGTGAAGCTCGATCCAATGATTAGATTCTTCATTCAGTAAGTGCTCGGCTATAGCTGACTTATTTGTTTGGAGGTTCTTAACTGCAGATATGTGCTCCTTGACCCTTTCGGCAATGGTTCTCTTTGTTTGGCCGATGTATGAGCTTCCACAACTGCAGTCAATTTTATAAACCCCTGGCGTTTGGAATGGAACTGTATCTTTGGGAGACCGTATCACGTTTGCTACTTTGGTGGCCGGAACATATACCGCTTTGATGGAAAATCTGTTTTAATGCGGCTCCAATTTTATCCGTTGCCCCTCTTACGTACGGTAGAAACGCTGGATATCTATCTACTCCCGGCGGCCTTACCCTAGGTCTGTGCTTTGTTTTCTGTGCGTTATTGACCCTATAGCCATTCTTTTTCAGAACAGTTGTTACGTGATCTAGTTCCGCACCGAGGTGCTCTGTGTCGCAGAGATCATGCGCTCTGTTGATAAGTGATGTCATGACCGATAACAACTGTCTGGGATGATGGTGTGAGAAGGCACTAAGGTACCGGTCTGTGTGTGTAGGTTTTCTGTAAACAGAGTGCGAGAGCGTACCGTCAGGACGTGCTGCGACTAGGACATCGAGAAACGGGAGTTGCCTGTCACTTTGTATCTCCACTGTAAACCTAGTTTTTGGGTGAATTGAGTTAAGGTAGTCTAAATATAGCCTTGCCTCGCGTTCACTGCCCCTGAATATGCAGAAGATGTCGTCCACATATCTTTTCCACAATATAACCGCGGCCGAGTTGTGGCTTAGGGCCCTCTGCTCAAAGTATTCCATAGTATAATAGAAAGTGAAGGTACCGAAACCTTTAATTAATAATAAAATAGTGCCACACGAAATCCCGTTTTGCATAAAAATATATACTTATATATTTGCTCAATTATATGCTATGATAATAATTTTAATACATACATATTACAGACTAGCTGACCCTCGCAAGATCTATGAAAAGAGACTTCATCAGACCCATAGGTGCGTGTGAAACTGCCCTATTTGCTTAATCCTAAAAGAGCAAAACTTTACATTTTTATACCTCTAATCATTAAATTCTTTTATGATTAAGCAAAAACGCCAGTTTAGAATGACCCTATCATTCAAAGGAACCGTTGAGTTGTAGGTTTAGTGAAAGTTAAGATGTCTCTAGTGTAGAAACTACAAAACCCTTAATATTGAAACTTGTGTGAAACAAGTAATCACACATTTTTTTATAATTACATTTTCGGCTTCAGTATCGATTATAGAATGCCTTACGGGTAAAATTTTCAAAATATCTTTCATGTTAGTACAGATTTTCGAACCTCTACGGTTTTATTATATGTATAGGTAGAAAACACCCAAGCTCTCGACATCTGACTGAGGAATCGAACCCAGGACCTCCAGTGCGGTAGATGGTTACAGTACCGACAGCGCCACACAGGCAGTCATCAGTCTGATCTCCCAAACCCGAACGAAAGGGCACCTGTCATCCGTTTGCACGTGAGGCGCTCCCGCTCTCCCTTACACCAGTTAAGACCAAGTTTCCACCTCTAGTTGAGTAGGCTCATTAATGTAAACGGCATACAACTGTGGCGCAGTGGCGGAAAAACAACATGCAGTTAATGGGCCCGCTCAGCTTATATCCCGTTCGCGCTAAGTTTGCAGCTGGCGTAGAGGCGGGCTTAGAGGCGGGTGTAAATACGTAGACGCTTGTGCAAAGCGTAGAGGCTGGTGTAGAGGCGTAGAGGGTGGTGTGCTGGCGTAGAGGCGTGTAGAAGCATAAAGGATGTTGTAGAGGCGTAGATGATGGTTTAGAGACTGGTGTAGAGGCGTGGAGGGTACTGTGCAACGTCACGGCAGCCTACGCGCCGGCGCGTCCCTACACCCTTCGCCCCTGGCCGCCTCCTCGCCCTTATATATAGGAGCTCCAAGCGGTCGTGCGCTCTCTTACTACTACGGCTGACCCACAGGTGATGTACCTTGCTCCATCATCACCTCGTTGCTGGACATGGTGGTCTAGGGCCTCAAGAACCCTCTCACATCGCCCTCTCTTGCTCGCTAAACTATCTTTATTGAAAATTGCAATAAAAGTAAATAAACTGCAGTATTATACCAACTATCAGTGTTATAATTATCTCCTTGGTAGGTCTACCTGAATGTGGGCGTGATAAGGTGGCTGACCCACCAATCACGTTACAACTGTAGTGGCGTAGACACGTAGAGGATGGTGTAGAAACTGGTGTTGCGGCGTAGAGGCTAGTGCAGAGGCGTAGAGGCGGGTGTAGAAGCTTAGAGGCTACCGTAGAGGCTGGTGTAGAGGGGTAGAGGTTGGTGTAGAGGCGTAGAGGCATCGAGGATAGTGAAGAGGCGTAGAGGCATAGAGGATAGAGTAGAGACGAAGTGCCGCTGTAGAGGTGTAGCGGCGTTGAGGCAGATGTAGAGGCATTGAGGCCGGTTTCGAGGCGAAGAGGTCGGTGTAGAGGCATAGAGGCCGGTGTAGAGGCGTAGAGGCCGGTGTAGAGGCGTAGAGGCCGGTGTAGAGGCATAGAGGCCGGTGTAGAGGCGTAGAGGTCGGTGTAGCGGCGTAGAAGCCGGTGTAGACGTGTAAAGGCTGGTGTTGAGGCGTAGAGGCTGGTGTAGAGGTGGAGAAGCAGGTGTTGAGGCGTAGAGTCTGCTGTAGAGGTGTAGATGATGGTGTAGAACCGTAGAGGCTGCTGAAGAGGTGTAAGGGCTGGTGATGAGGCGTAGAGGCTGGTTGTAGAAGTGTAAAGGCTGGTGTTGAGGTGTAGAGGCGTAGAGTCTGCTGTAGAGGTGTAGATCCGTAGAGGCTGCTGTAGAGGTGTAAAGGCTGGTGATGAGGCGTAGATGCTGATGTAGAGGTGTTAAGCCTGGTGTAGAAACGTAGAGGCGAGGCGTAGAGGCTGGTGCAGGAGCATAGAGGTTAGTGTAGAGGCGTAGAGGCTGGTGCAGGAGCATAGAGGTTAGTGTAGAGGCGTAGAGGCTGGTGTAGAGGCGTAGAGGCTGGTGTAGAGTTGTAAAGTCTGGAGTAAAAACGTAGAGGCGAGGCGTAAAGGCTGGTGCAGGGGCGTAGAGGCTGGTGTAGAGGCGTAGAGGCTGGTGTAGAGTTGTAAAGTCTGGAGTAAAACCGTAGAGGCGAGGCGTAAAGGCTGGTGCAGGGGCGTAGAGGTTAGTGTAGAAGCGTAGAGGCTGGTGTAGAGGCGTAGAGGCTGGTGCAGGGGCGTAGGGGTTAGTGTAGAGGCGTAGAGGCGGGTGTAGAGGCGTAGAGGCTGGTGTAGAGGCGTAGAGGCTGGTGTAGAGGATGGTGTAGAGGCGTAGAGGCTGGTGTAGAGGCGTAGAGGCTGGTGCAGGAGCATAGAGGTTAGTGTAGAGGCGTAGAGGTGGGTGTAGAGACGTAGAGGCTGGTGTAGAGGCGTAGAGGCTGGTGTAGAGGCGTAGAGGATGGTGTAGAGGCGTAGAGGCTGGTGTAGAGTTGTAAAGCCTGGTGTAGAAACGTAGAGGCGAGGCGTAAAGGCTGGTGCAGGGGCGTAGAGGTTAGTGTAGAGGCGTAGAGGCTGGTGTAGAGACGTAGAGGCTGGCGTAGAGGTGTGAGCCTGGTGTAGAAACGTAGAGGCGAGGCGTAGAGGCTGGTGTAGTGGTGTAAAGCCTGGTGTAGAAACGTAGAGGCGAGGCGTAGAGGCTGGTGTAAAGGTGTAAAGCCTGGTTTAGAAACGTAGAGGCGAAGCGTAGAGGCTGGTGTTGAGGTGTAAAGCCTGGTGAAAAAACATAGAGGCGAGGCGTAGAGGCTAGTGCAGGGGCGTAGGGGTTGGTGTAGAGGAGTAAAAGCTGGTTTTGAAGCGTAGTAGTCGAGGCGACCAGCTAGCTTAAAGCGTAACTGGTTGTGTGTTATATTTTAGTAAAGCTCACCCGATGCTGGTCGTGCAGTGTACAGTTGAACGTGTTTTGTACCTTCTCCATAAATTCCTCTCTTCTTTGCTCGCCTATAAAAATAGAGAAGGAGATGATTCGGAACGAGGCGTGCCTATCTACTTACGTATGAATCTCTCGAACAACGTTAGGGTTGCATGTGGTGACTTGGATTAACAGGTCACATTGTTCTGAGTTTTTCTTCCAGCTTTTTCGTTGTTATTTATTAAGCTCTGAAAGTATCAGTTTCGTTTCTGTTTTATAATAAGGACGGACTAATATATTTTAGCACAGCCTACAGATCATAATTATGATCTATGCTAAAATGGCTATGCTAAAAGTACCTATATCCATTTTGGACCAACACGTCAATATGGAGTCAATGGAGTTAAGTCTACGGTATATTGTTCATCGAAGGTATATGTGGTCTTAAAAATCACTGGAATTGCTGGCTGGCTCTTTGGATATGCAGGTATGCTTGAAATTGTGGTGAATCTGTTTTTTTTAATTCATGATAGGCTCTTGTTTAACTACTATCTCAGCTGTTGGTTAGTGATAATATATGGTCGAAGGCGATGCGCGCTCCCCGTGGGTCTTTCTAGACCCCACGTATCAGCTTTTTGGAAACACAGTACAGACAGTACATTCCAACCTATATCTAGCTGTAGGTATGCTATGTATTATGAAGGTATTGCCAAAATGTTTGGACGATACCAACGACTATACAACATGGTCGTTGGATAAATACCTATGCTAATGGAACGCCCCTTAGAGATTTTTTCAAATTCGGTTATAAATGCGAAGGCTAAGGCTTCAGACTGGATGGCAGCGGCTGACGGGACGACGGCTATAGCGCAGCGCGATTTAAAGTTTAGGGAGTCATACTGAAGTGAACTGGATGACAGCGGTGCCCGAGTGACGCCGACCGGAAGAAAAACGACGTGTTAAGAGTTGGCGCAGTGACGTTATATTTAGACTTAAAAAAAATTGAGCGTATTCATAGGTGGGTTCTAAATCGGACCTTATATTTTCTAAAATAAAATGAAAAGTATCCACAGTCGACACCATATTCAACACTTACTATAATTAATACATTGTGATTAATTATGCAATGTTATTTTTTTGACATTGTTGTGGAACAACACAAGTGCCGTTATTCATTATGTGCAGCAGGTTCCACATCAAGTGCCATCAATCAACAGTATAAATAATCTAAAAATTTGTTATGTTATTGATTTGTGGAAAGCTTATACCTACTAACATACACATACACATATATATTCACGTCTTTATCCCTGACGGGAACCACAAGGGATACCACATTTCAACATTATGGATTCATGTCCCACGTAATAGGTGGTGATCCTATTGCCGTGTTAAACCTAATTAAATAAATGAATAAACTTCGACACAGCGACACGAGTGATCTGACCGCTGAGATCAAGTTAACGTACAGTGCGCCGCGCCCGCCTGACCCGCTGTCGCTGTCACCATCATCGAGTTGGAGGCCTTTTCTTCTTAACGTGAAGAAAATCCTACAGGGATGCTATGCCCGTCTCCTACCGACTAAAAACCACACGAATCCTACCTAACAGCCTACGGATGGGAGCCCCGGGTAAGCTCTCGGCAGTGTCCCCAGAAGTAGACAAAGTATGTTGCTCATACGCACCTTTGTCGGTGCCGGTGTGCTTGAGCTTGAAGCGCACGGCGTGTCCAGCCGCGAACTCGGCGCGCAGTGCAGCGGGCGCGTTGAGCGCGCGCACTCGCCCCGCGCACATTATCGCGATACGCCCGCACAGAGCCTCCATCTCGTCCATGCTACAATACGTACCCGCTTCTATGTGTCATCTAATTGCCGAGCTCAACTCGGCAATTAGATGTGCCAGGCAAGAGTGGGATTAACTTTAATTTAATTCTCCATACAAAAATGGTCTGACCAGCTTTTATTTTTTAACAGAGAAAAAGAAAATTCGAAGGGTGGTGAAACAACAGCGAGGCTGGTTTTGTATTAAATTTTAATAAGTTTTGTGAATTTGTCGTTTTAACTCAAAATATGAAAAATTGAGGGTTAGGCCACTCTTGCGCTGACCGCCTCATTTGATTCAGTTTGGTGATAGACAGATGGATATACGTATTATACGTATGGACGATACTCCGCTATTAAATCGGTCTCGTAATAGAGGCCCGTTTTTAGGGTTTCGTACCCAAAAGGTAAAAATATGCTATTTATGAGACTTTGTCGTCCGTTCGTTTGTCTGTCCGTCACGAGGCTGTATCTCGGGAACCGTGATAGCTAGAGAAATTATTGTTAGTTATTGTCATTCTTAATTTATTATTGTACCGCTACATGCACCTAACTGATGGTAAGTTAAGTTAACAGTGGATCACCCAGATGAAACAACAGAAAGTTAACAATGGAAAACCTAGACGAACCAAGAAGTAAATACCTATGTGAAGTAATGATAATGGAGCGATTATAGTGAAGTGCTTTTCTGAGCGCGCCCCAGAGAGTTCTCCGAGCGCCGACGTCGACGCCAGAGGTGGGCTCGTCAAGGAGCGTCACTGGGGCCCCGCCGCAAAGAGCCGCCGCAGCCACGATACGGCGCTGACAACCCCCGCTGTAGGTCTCCACGCGTTGGTCGGCATAGTTCTCTAAACCTGATGTACACAATATAACATAGAGCACACCCCTGGCAAAGTTCATCTGCTCCCCACCATCTTTAGAAATAGTTAAAGGAGCCCTGCTCTTTTATTGATTATTAAGCTAGATAGACATATGCAATTACTAGGCTTACTTGCCAATGTAAGCCGACCAGAATTATTTAATAAACTAATAATAGTTTATTAAATAATTTTGGTCGGCTTTGTACGTATGGGAAAGTTAATTAACAAACATAAAAGAATTACAATGCATGTTGCAACGAATTTTCATGACATTTTCTAATTTTAATAAAGTTTAAAAAAAGTATTTATGCATTTATTTCAAGATTTGAATAACTAAATAAATCAATATTAATAAATAAAGTTTCATAAATAAATCAATATTCATAATGTTCTTTCAAGGCATAGATTTAGAATGTACAAGATAAACAGTGTCAGACAGAAGATGAGACCAAAAATGAAAAATCTGTGTTTGAGTTAAATAGTGTTGTTGAATGGTCGTGGGGACCACGATATCGATAAAATATCTGTATAATAGATACCTATTGTGTGCTTGAAAGTTTTATTTCCAACTTCTTATCTTGGGAAATAATAAAATTGCTAATTTGAATTTAATCGACTATGAAAAGTAAGTGCTGGCTAAATCACTACGAAGTGCTAGCTGGATAAGTTTTCCGTTCATAGTGACACAGTACAATTTCCTGCAAACTTTCACTAACTAGCCAGTTTACCTTTTTATTTCCAAAAGTGTATTGAATGAAAAATAAAAGAATTTTTACATTTATTTTTATAATTATTGCCCCCTTAATAGTATGGTCTTATTTCATAAAGTGTGTCGATTAAATTTTAACATATTGCCTTCGTGCTTCAATCGCAGTTGAAAATATATTCGATCGCTAACGGATTTTAACCGAAGACGTGGTATTTTAAACTATCAAATAAAAAATTATTGTTTTTAAGAATTTCCATCACATTTTTGGCAAAAATCCAGTCATATATTCGTTTCCGTTTCATGTTTTATCTGAAAGGTTTCTCAGGTACCAAAATATTCCTTGGAAACCTGCAAGAATACCAGATTGCGTATTAAATAATGCTTTCTCTATAGGCATCTAACTGGAGCGATGAGCCGGGCGACGGCGATTGCGGCATAATTTCGGCGGCAGAGCTAAAGAAAGTAGGCAACTTCGAACAAACGATAAAAAACATACCAAGTGCGGTTTAACGCCTGTAGCACACCTCCGCCGCGAAACCATGATAGCGGAACCGCAGTAATTCCGCCAAGATCTGTCACATGTAGGAGGAGCGGAACACTAGCGAAACCGCCTGTTCTAATGCATAGATTTAACTATCTTCTATCTCTTTCACCGCACGGTTTCGCCAATCTGCTCCTACACCAGTCAAACCTCCGCGATTCGGCCGCCTTGTTATTGCAGTGCCGCGTTGTCTACGCGCCGGTTTGTCAAAATTGACAGAAATACAGAGCGGAACGTCGAAACTAATATTTATACAGTAAATGGACGTGAAGTTCACGGAAAAACTACTTCAAGCCATCAGAAATAGACCCTTTATGTATTTATTAAGTCATCCAGAAAATAAAAATAATATTATAAAATTGCCATAGCGTCACATCTACTAACTCGTGTCAGGTTCCGTTGCCCAGTTCCGCTGTTCAATCCACACTTGATCACAGCGGAATTCATTCAGCGGTTCCGCTGTTCTGGTTTCGCGGCGGAGGTGTGCCAAGGGCGTACTGTAGGAGGAGCGGAACACTAGCGAAACCGCCTGTTCTAATGCATAGATTTAACTTTCTTCTATCTCTTTTCCCTCACGGTTTCGCCAATCTGCTCCTACGACAGTCAAACTTCCGCGCTTCGGCCGCCTTGTTGTTGCGGTGCCGCGTTGTCTATACGCGGGTTTGTTAAAATTGACAAATTGAGAGAGCGAAACAGCGAAACCAATATTTTTTCATAAAATGGAAGTGGAGTTTACGGAAAAACTACTTCAAGCCATCAGAAATAGACCTTTTGTGTATTTATTAAGTCATCCAAATAATAAAAAAAAATTGCGTGTACTTAGTGTACACACGTAAGAAGTGAAACTTCTTCATAAACTTAATTTTGACCTCACCTTAAATTAAGTCAAAAAGTACAAAAGTACAAAAGTCCAAAAGTCCAAAAGTCCAAAGTCCAAAAGGCCAAAAGTCCAAAAGTCCCAAAGTCCCAAAGTCCCAAGGTCTCAAGGTCCCAAAGTCCCAAAGTCCCAAAGTCCCAAAGTCCCAAAGTCCCAAAGTCCCAAAGTCCCAAAGTCCCAAAGTCCCAAAGTCCCAAAGTCCCAAAGTCCCAAAGTCCCAAAGTCCCAAAGTCCCAAAGTCCCAAAGTCCCAAAGTCCCAAAGTCCCAAAGTCCCAAAGTCCCAAAGTCCCAAAGTCCCAAAGTCCCAAAGTCCCAAAGTCCCAAAGTCCCAAAGTCCCAAAGTCCCAAAGTCCCAAAGTCCCAAAGTCCCAAAGTTCCCAAGGTTCCAAAGTCCCAAAGTCCCCAAGTCCCAAAGTCCCAAAGTCCCAAAGTCCCAAAGTCCCAAAGTCCCAAAGTCCCAAAGCCCAAACTCCCAAACTCCCAAAGTCCCAAAGTCCCAAAGCCCCAAAGTCCCAAAGTCCCGAAGTCCCGAAGTCCCAAAGTCCCAAAGTCCCAAAGTCCCAAAGTCCCAAAGTCCCAAAGTCCCAAAGTCCCAAAGTCCCAAAGTCCCAAAGTCCCAAAGTCCCAAAGTCCCAAAGTCCCAAAGTCCCAAAGTCCCAAAGTCCCAAAGTCCCAAAGTCCCAAAGTCCCAAAGTCCCAAAGTCCCAAAGTCCCAAAGTCCCAAAGTCCCAAAGTCCCAAAGTCCCAAAGTCCCAAAGTCCCAAAGTCCAAAAGTCCAAAAGTCCAAAAGTCCCAAAGTCCCAAAGACCCAAAGTACCAAGGTCCCATCCAAAAGTCCAAAAGTCCAAAAGTCCAAAAGTCCAAAAGTCCAAAAGTCCCAAAGTCCCAAAGTCCCAAAGTTCCAAAGTCCCAAAGACCCAAAGTACCAAGGTCCCATCCAAAAGTCCAAAAGTTCAAAAGTTCAAAAGTCCCAAAGTCTCAAAGTTCCAAAGTCCCAAAGACCCAAAGTACCAATGTCCCATCCAAAAGTCCAAAAGTCCAAAAGCCCAAAAGTCCAAAAACCCTTAAATGACATGCTTTCCCTGGATAAAGTACTCTTAATTCGAATCCACCGTGGTGGGGAACAGAACAAAGATGGCGCGTAACCAAAAATCGTGACGTGACGTGACGTGACGTGACGTGACGCAAATTTTTTTCCAACGCCGATAAAGAAGTTTCACTTCAATAATATGAAGAAATTGCGATAGCGTCACATCGACTAACTCGTGTCAGGTTCCGTTGCCCAGTTCCGCTGTTCAATCCACACTTGATCACAGCGGAATTCATTTAGCGATTTCGCTGTTCTGGTTTCGCGGCGGAGGTGTGCTAAGGGCGTAATTCTAAGCGAGCGCAGTGCCGCATCACACTTTTGTACTCTGGCGTACGCTCTCGCCGCAATCGCCATTGCCTCGCTCGTCAGACAGACAGACGTACAGTGAAGTCTCATGAATATGGTCCTGTTTTTAACCGTTGAGTACGGAACCCTAAAAAAGTTAATAACTAGAGAACACAGTTGGAATGAAAATCAATCATATTTATTATTAATGCAAACCGAATGAGTTAGTTTGTAGCAATGCCATTGTAGGCAATGAACTATTGACATCCTTATCGATGCATACTCATGACTATTTTATTGTGAACAACCCTTTTACTTTCTGCCTTGTATATCCTCCAAATATTCATTTACACATTAGATATTGTGATTAGTGTAAAGGAAAATGCATAATGGCGCAATTTCATTGGTCGTTAAATCGTTCGGTATGCAGCATACGGGGAGGCCCCGCAGGCGAGATGAAAGTTAACAAGTCGATACGTGATCGAGATTCCCCGCATGCTTTATACCGACCGTGATATCGGAGTATTCCCGTTCGTCCCCTTGACTTCGTCCCCCTAGGGGGACGAACGGGAATTTAATATTTTATTTTCCCGATGGTCCCCTTAATTTTTTTGGGGGGACGAACGGGAATAATTTTTTCATTCTTTTTTTGTTCTATTGCTCCCAACAAATAGTATAAGACAGGTGCGTTGGTAAAAAATCAAATTTGAAATTCTATTTTTATTTACAAATGAAGATCAACAAAACAAATGAAGATCAACAAAACAAATAAAGATCGACGAAACAAATGAAGGTCGACGAAACAAATGAAGATCGGCGAAACAAATGAAGATCGACAAAACAAATGAGGATCGGCAAAACAAATGACGGTCGGATAAACAAATGACGATCGAAAAAACATAATCAGATCAATAAAACAAAAGACTAAGCAAGTTGATAAGGTCAAAAACTACTTGCAGCCATATTTTGTAATCTAGATCAGTGGTGGCTGGTGGATCCTCGATCTGGTGGTGCACTTTACTTGCTTTCTTGTTTTAAATTTAATAAGTGTTAATTTTATATCAACTTTATTTTGAAAAGTTTTGTATGGGTAAGTGTAAGTACTAAGTTAATGTTTATGCTCATTTTCACACACTCCACAAACTTTACACGCAGTATAGAATAGAACTAAGAACAAAATAAAAAGAGATAACAATTTAAAAATCAAACTAATCAATAAATATTTAACGCGTTACAGATACAGCGAAACAATACCGGGAGAATTTGAATTTCGTCAAACAAAACATCGAGTACTCGCGGTAACCTTCGGATTGCCCGAACGCGTGCGACGCACGAAAAGCGACTCATTGCCCGGTACATTTTCTATGAACGATGTTTTGTCTCATGCGCCAAGCGTGTTAGCTCGCATCTAGTACAATATGTATGGGCAGCCCTCGTGCACTCGGGAAAGCGCACGCTGATTTTTTTTGCAGGGAAACTAGGCTTTGGTACTATTTGGTAGTGTAGCAAAGGGCTTAAATTGTTTCGTCATAATTAGGTGAGTTATAGTTTTCGAGTTTTTGTATGTTTAAATAATAAGTATTACATACCTAATGGTAGGATTGGTAAGTAATTTAATAATAAAGAAGGCGTAATTTTTAAATCTTTTGAGCTGGTGGTTCACCGCACGAGCGCACTTAAGGTACAGCCGCCACTGATCTAGATGCGAGAGCCATTCAAAAAAATAGGTGCAAGCTTGACCTTAATGACATTTATCTAAAAATGTGCTTTTAGGCGTTTATGGACATCACTGATCACGAATATAATTAAAAAATAAATAGATATTATGCATGCTCATAAGGTCGAAATTTGCTTGGACCCTTTTTGTATTCTAGATGCGATAAACATTAAAAAAAATAGGTGCAAGCAATTCTTTACGTTATGGACATGCATAATATTTATTTATTTTTTACATATTCATGATCAGTGATGTCTATAAACGCCAAAAAGCACATTTTTGACAAGTGTTATTAAGGTCGAGATTTGCTTGCACCTATCTTTTCGAATGGCAATCGCATCTAGATTACAAAATATAGCTGCAAGTAATTTTTGACCTTATCAGCTTGCTTATAGTCTTTTGTTTTACTGACCTGCATGTTTTTTCGATCGTCATTTGTTTATTCGATCGTCATTTGTTATGACGATCGTCTTTTATTTTATAGATTTTCATTTGTTTTTTCGATCGTCATTTGTTTATCCGATCGTCATTTGTTTTACAGATCTTCATTTGTTTTTTCGATCATCATTTGTTTATCCGATCATCATTTGTTTTATAGATCTTCATTTGTTTTTTCAATCGTCATTTGTTTTTTCGATCGTCATTTGTTTATTCGATCGTCACTTGTTTTTTCGATCATCATTTGTTTATCCGAAGGTCATTTGTTTTGTCGATCTTCATTTGCTTTTTTTTTCATCTGTTTATCGTCATTTGTTTTTTTTTCATTTGATTTTGGTCGAGGGGGACGAAAGGGGGACGAATGGCACTTAATCGAAGAACATATTCCCATTCGTCCCCTCTTGAATTAGGAGGGGGACGATCGGGAACTGATTAAATATTATTTTTGTGAATTCCCGTTCGTCCCCCTCGGGGGGACGAAGTCAAGGGGACGAACGGGAATACTCCCGACCAATGAAATTCATCGGTCGATATACGGCTTGCGGGTAGTGAGTAAAATACTTTTCGTTATTCAATTTAATTCGTTAGTGCTTGGTGGATTAGAAAGACGCTGCGCAAAATGGCTGATAAAGACAATAAGACACAGTCAGTCAAAATTGCTCTACAAAACATTGATTGTTGATCCATAGCAAGAATGTTTATTTCATAGTCCAGTCATTTAAGCTTAAATTAGGTAATAATCTCGGAATTCGAAATACCCAGCTGTAAGTCTGTAAAAACTTATATATTGACACCCTAAAAGTTGTTTCAAAACCTACATATGGTAGGGTGTAAGCAACTATTAAATTTCAAGGTCAAAGGTCATAAAAATCGGCCTTTTGAGCTTTTTTTGTAAATATCGCATTTCCTATGGGTTTTTGCTATTTGTATTTATTATCAATATTGTAGAATACAAAATTCTCTATAAATTTTGTTCATTTTTTAACCGACTTCAAAAAAAGGAGGTTTTTTTTTTTTTTTTTTTTGTATGTATGTTACGCGATAGCGGCGCCAATTATGGATGGATTTTGAAAATTCTTTTTTTGTTTGAAAGTGGCTACTTCTGAGGTGGTCCCATATCCAGGGTATCAGGATCTGATGCTGGGATCCAGGGGAAATCGAGGGCAACCACCGAAAATTGTAGGTACAACTAGTGCGTTTGTTAACTTTTTGATTAAGTGCTTTAATGTACTAAAATTTAATGAAGGTCTGGAGTCGATCTGATGATGGAACCGAAAGACAGTCGAGGGAATTCCTTAACGATTTACAGCAGTTACCTTGTGTTTCGGCTTGATTGATTTGTGTTGATGAGAACTTTACACCTAGATAGAAATACTTTTCGGTCTACCCGTCACTTAAAATAAAAAAATAAAAATTTTAAATAAAAAATAGAACCGACTTCATACAAATCCTTAAAAATAAAATTTACCTAGCACATTGTAATATGTATTTTGATTTATCCGATTTTATTCAATATAATATTGAAGTTGGTGCCATTAATAATACCTACCTAAACCTATGGGTTTACTTGGCGCCGACTTCAATATGATGTTGAATAAAATCTGATAAATCAAAATACATATTACAATGTGCTAGGTAAATTTTATTTTTAAGGATTTGTATCAAGTCGGTTCTATTTTTTATTTAAAATTTTTATTTCCTCATACGGTGAATCGTTTTCGAGATAGAGGGTGGAGAGCGCGCGGTCACAGCATCACTTCGTTATATGCATTACGTCATGTCTACAAAACTTAATAAACCTGTGCAGCTTTCAAAAATTCCACCAACAAATGCATCTGCTCATCAACATTTCAAACGTGTATATTATCAAGTTCAAACTTGGTTAGGGCATGATTTGGAACCCCAGGTATAGGGTTGGGCAATGCGAAACGATTTTTTCATGTCATGATGCGGATGAAGGAAAGCGGGCTTGCAATGCTCTTGGCTTTAGCCCTTTTGTCGCGCACAGTCCAACACGCAAATCGTCCAACGAAAAAAAAACGCTTACCGTCCAACACTCAGATCGTCTAACACGCATACCGTCCAACACTCAGATCGTCTAACACGCATACCGTCCAACACTCATATCGTCTAACACGCATACCGTCCAACACTCATGTCCTCCGGCACGCACCCTATAAGATCTTTTATTTAAATAATGTCTACACTGTGTTCCGCCCGCCCAGAAGGAAAATTAAAGTAATTAATTAAAAGTAAACCAAATTAAACCTATAAAAAAAAAAAAAAACTTAAAAAAACCTAAACCAAGTACACCAACCAAGTCCTTCAAATGAGT
Organism: Miltochrista miniata; assembly: GCA_933228765.1. Classification (NCBI taxonomy): domain Eukaryota; kingdom Metazoa; phylum Arthropoda; class Insecta; order Lepidoptera; family Erebidae; genus Miltochrista; species Miltochrista miniata. The sequence continues at coordinate 4,354,551 of OW121765.1, forward strand.
CATGAACCTTATGTAATCGATAAACCTTTCCTATCAATTTATGCTTATTTCTAGTAGTATTTCTTGAATGCACGTCACTGTTCTTAAGGTATAAATGTATGTTCTTTTTAACAACCATGATATTCTCAAATATGTATTCCGATGCAACCGTTAAAATTCTTATACGTTGCCGTACGCGTCTCCTTAAACGAGCTCTAAGACCCACCCAAAATTTGCAACTGTATCTATCGCGGTTCTTGAGATACGAGAACAGCCTGGTGGCAGTCAGACGGACAGACAGCGAACTCTTAGTAATAGGGTCCCGTTTTAACCCTTTGGCAACGGAAACCTAAAAATTAATATAAAAAAAAAATATCGTAGCTCCATCCTTTCTGTGGCTGTCAATGTTCATTATTTGCAAGAGAAAAAAGTATTGAGTTTTGAACGGATTGAGTTTTAGACAGATTGCGTTTTGGACGCCTTGGGTTTTAGACGGATTGCGTTCTGGACGGATTGAGTATTAGACGGATTGCGTTTAGGACGGATTGCGTTTTGGACAGATTGCGTTTTGGACAAATTGCGTTTTGGACAGATTGCGTTTTGGACGGATTGAGTCAATTGGACGATTTGCGTGTTGGACGGTGCGCGACAAAAGGTCTTTAGCTTGTGACCAATGTCATGGGCTAGCTTGTCTGAATGCTCTAAATTATCAGAGCGACATTAACGAAGATGGAACCTTTGACCTCGAAATCATGGAAGAACTAGAGACAAATGTCATTGAAGACGATAATGAAGACCAGTTTAAAAATACCAGCAGCCGGAAGACGGCGAAGAAGAGGAAGAAGATGATTAAAATTATAAATTGTAGCTTTTGTACCCTTTATTCCATTTTTTTCTTTTAATAAAAATAAGACTTGGAAAAGGCCTAATGATAGAGTGTTGAGGAATGAAATGTAGACAACACTGTCCAGGTATGGAGTAAACGGAACCTTGATACGAGCACTGAAATCTTTGTATAAAGACTCCAGAAAGACTGCTTGTGTCAGTATAAACGGAGCTTGCACAGACTTTTTTCACATTGAAAAGGTGTGAGCCAAGGTTGTGTAGCATCACCGTGTCTGTATATATGGACAGCTGCTTGAAAGAACTGCAAGAGTGTGCGTATAGTTTAAAAATGAAGGAGCTGACCATCAAATGCCTCCTATACGCGGACGATCAGGTGACATTAGGTTCATCGGCGGAGGAGTTGCATGCAGAATGCATGATGTAAAAGTAGAGAAAGTGAATGTAGAAAAGGCGAAAGTAATGGTTGTTGAAAGAGAAGAAAATATGACGAATTGCCCAATTTATATCGAAGGGCAAGGAGTGGAACAGGTAATAGAGTTGGGAGAGGTTTTGACTTGGGGTCAAAATTTGCAAGAGATGAAAAGTGTGACTATAATATAGAACGAAGAGTTTTGGCAGGTAATCAAGTGAATGGAGCCATTCACGCCTTTATGAGCAGTCGGGATGCGTCTAAAAAGGCAAGGATGGCTGTACATAGAGGAGTGCTTGTGCCTACACTTATGTATAGCAGTGAAAGTTGGGTGTTGCAGGAGACGCATGAAAGTAAAATTAATGCAGTGGAAATGAGAAGTTTGCGAAGTATAGCTGGAGTGACATTGATGGATAAAGAAAGAAATTGTGTGATTAGGGAACATTGCGGCTTGACAGAAGATGTAGTGACTAAGATAGAGAAAGGGATGCTTAGATGGTTCGGACATGTGGAGAGAATGGATGAAAACAGACTGACAAAAGAGATTTATAAGGCGAGAGTGAATGTACAATCTGGTAGGGGTCGACCGCGTCGCACTTATGTCGACCAAATTGGACAGCTTTTGGAAAAAAGTCAGGTCAAGAGTACCCTTAATCGGAGAGCATGTATGAAAACACTTATGAAAGTAGAAGAAGCGAAAGTGATATGTCAGGATCGTGGCAAGTGGAAAGCCACAGTCTATGCCTACACCGTTGGGAAACAGGCGTGATATTATGTATGTATGTAATAAAAATAAATGTATTGAATGATATTTTTTAATGAAAAGATTATATAATTTATAATTTATTTGTTTTTTTTTTCATCATGTAAGAGGTTATTAATATTAATAAGGTTACAATTCTAATATAATTCCTATATTTTCATTAACAATTCTGCAATTACATGGGCAGGTAAGTGTTGTTAAAGACATTAATACTGAATAAAAAGTGGATAGATTAGGAAAAAAATGATAAAATATAATATAATAGTTAATAAAAATTGACAAATATTTATAATCATTGATTTATCGATAGTTCATCAACTGTAAATGGCGCGTTTTCGACAGGAGGCACCGCTTGATCTGAATGATGCTGTGATCGCGCGCTCTCCGCCCTCTATCTCGAAAACGGTTCACCGTATGATTTTTTTTTAACATAATTTGTAGAGAATTTTGTATTCTACAATATTGAAAATAAATACAAATAGCCAAAACCCATAGGACCTGAGATATTTTGAAAAAAAAAGCGCAAAAAAACCGATTTTTGTGAACTTTGACCTTGAAATTTAATAGTTGCGTACACCCTACCATATGTAGGTTTTGAGACAACTTTTAGGGTGTCAAAATACAAGTATTTACAGACTTACAGCTGGGTATCTCGAATTCCGAGGTGAACTTATAGTCCAGTCATTATTATACATTTGGAAATGCAAATAAACCGAGAAAACCAAATTTTGGATATTGAAATGAATGAAAAAATGAAAAAATGAAAAATGAAAAAAATCTTTATTCATATAGGTCACAATGTAACGCTTATAAACGTCCAAATGATTGCTTCTACATTTACATTTACTGCCAGATTCGCAAAGCAATAGGTAGAGCTGGAGAAAAAAAGAACCTGGCAATAAAACTCCAGCCACTCTTTTAACATCCAGTAGGTAATTACAAATCATTCAACAACTACAGAGGTGTAATTGTTGAATGATTTGTGTGATGAGATTTGTACACGCGAGTTTTCATTAAGCAATATCCTTTTTTAAAGAAAATTCGTCTAGGTAGGTACATAATTTTTTTTGTGTGTTGACTTAGAGCGCCTTAAACCCACGCATTTTTATCATCTATATAGTCTTGAATTGTATAATATGCCTTGCTACATAATTTGGCTTTAATGGTAGCTTTAAATTTGTTTATTGACAATAATCTAGTGTAACGTTGTGGAACAACGGGTGCAGATATTGATTAATATTAGAGTATTAAAATAGAAATTTAATGAAAATAAATGAAAGCGCCATCTACCGAGTAAGTGTCACAACGACGGAAGCCTTGATTCATAGTCATAGATGCGGTCTTGACGATTGAGTAGTTTCGAGTGGTGCCACTAGAGGCGCTATTCATTAATATATAAAGCGTTGCGTCAATGCAGGAGCACCGCCAGATTAATATTTAAAATAGCTCACGGACGTATAAGTGTCGTTGGAAATTGTGAGAAAAACACAAGTTTAAAAATCATCGTTTATAAAAATATTTGTCAAGTATAAGGAGCAAATAGCTCTAGACAGAAGACCCCATCATTGGGTGAGTTAAATTATTTATAATGTAATCTAGATTTTAAAACAGTGAAAATTAACGGCTGTTGGTCAACCCTGTTGTAGGAGGGTAGTTTACAGGGGTGTGAAAAAATGTCGATTATTCCCAGTTGTTCCGTTGAAGTAGTTCCGTGGCGGAACTAGTGAGACTTTTTTTCCCAGTTGTCCCGCGGAACAAAGCATCAATAATTCAGTTCCCATTAGTTCCGCGGAACAAAGTATAAATGAAATACTAATAAATTCATTCCCAGTAGTTCCGCGGAACAAAGCATAAATTAAAATCTAATAAATTAAGTCCCAGTAGTCCCGCGGGAGAAAGCATCACTTACATACGAATATTTTATGTTCCCATTAGTTCCCTAGGTCTCTTACGGCTATTTAAAAAAAATGAAGATCGACAAAACAAATGAAGATCAATAAAACAAATGAAAATCAATGAAACAAATGAAGATCGACAAAACAAATGGAGATTGACGAAACAAACGAAGATCGACGAAACAAATGAAGATCAATGAAACAAATGAAGATCAGCAAAACAAATGACGGTTGGTAAAACAAATGACAATCGAAAAATCATATGCAGATCAATAAAACAAAAGACTATAAGCAAGTTGATAAGGTCAAAAGTTACTTGCAGCCATATTTTGTAATCTAAATGCGATAACCATTCAAAAAAATAGGTGCAAGCAATTCTCTACCTTATGAACATAAATAATATTTATTTATTTTTTATATATTTGTGATCTGTGATGTCTATAAACGCCTAAAAGCACATTTTTAGGGAAATGTCATTAAGGTCGAGAATTTCTTGCATATAATTTTTTGAATGGTTATCGCATCTAGATTACAAAAAAAGGGGCCATGCAAATTTCGACCTTATGAGCATGCATAATATATATTTATTTTTTATATATTCGTGATCTGTAATGTCTATCATCGCCTAAAAGCACATTTTTAGATAAGTGTCATTAAGGTCGAGAATTGCTTATACCTAGTTTTTTTAAATGGTAATTGCTTCAGATTACAAAATATGGCTACAAGTAACTTTTGACCTTATCAACTTGCTTATAGTCTTTTGTTTTATTGATCTGCAAATGTTTTTTCGGTCGTCATTTGTTTTTCCAACCGTTATTTGTTTTTCCAACCGTCATTTGTTTTGCTGATCTTCATTTTTTCGTCGATCTTCATTTGCTTTTGTCGATCTTCATTTGTTTTTGTAGATCTTCATTTGTTTTGTAAATTATTTAACTACTTCATACTTTTAAACTATATGTTCTTCGTATCGTACCTTTAACGGATCTTTTGACACTCGCATGTCCTAAAAGATCAATTTTTCATAAAAAATAAAAATACTTTAAGGTTTGGAGTGGACATAATATAATGTCCATAAAGATCCATGATAGTTACATAATATAATGTCCATAAAGATCCATGATAGTTACAGCTACGGAACTATTGGGAATAGAAAAGTTTCACTAGTTCCGCTACGGAACTACTGAGAATAGAAAAGTCTCACTAGTTCCGCCACGGAACTATTGGGACAAAAAGTCTCACTAGTTCCGTCGCGGAACTACTGCCGCGGAACAACTGGGAATGAAGGAAAAATGTCTCTGTAAAATTAGTAATGTAAGCAAACGTTGTAAGACCCCCGATTCCTGAAATGGTTAACAGGAGTCGGCTGTCTTTGGGGAATAAGCGGGAAAAAGGGTTCCAGCTAACCCGTTATCTGGAACATTCCAGGGTCCACCCTACGGGTTGTCAAGATCCACCCTTCGGGTTCCAAGCAGGAACGTCTACCCTACGGATTGGGAAAATCCACCCCTCGGGTTCCACGAAGGTGAAGACGCACCCTTCGAGTTCTAAGAGCGAGCGTCCACCCTACGGTTCGAAAACACCGTGCCAGCCGAATTTGTGGACGGCACGGCTACCCGGCGGACTACATCAACATCCTGGAGCCACCAAGATAAGTCGAACCCTGAAGGACTATCGGAAATCGCGAAAACCCTAGCTGCCCGATATTACCACAACCACGACCCCGAGTTTGAATTTACAATAAACCAACATTTTAAATTTCAACATTACTTTTCTTTTTATTTCTCTCTTCTCCTATTTCTGAAAGCCAACAGCTTATCACTAGTTTCTTTGCGAAGTTTATTATAAAACTTTATACATTGTCCGACAAAAGAACTGCTTATACTGTGTAGACGAGTAGCATGTAAAACAAGATTATCTTTATGCCTGGTATTTACATTGTGTATATCACATTTTTTTAGAAATTGGTCCTTATTTTTATGCACATAAATTAAATTTTCATATATGTATTGTGATATAACAGTTAGAATATTAATTTCTTTGAATTTTTCTCTTAGAGAAACTCTAGGACCTAGCTGGTATATTGCTCTCACAGCTCTCTTTTGTAATATAAATATGTTATTGATGTCCGCTGAATCTCCCCAGAGAAGAATTCCGTATGACATAACACTATGGAAATAACTGAAATAGACTATTCTAGCCATTTCAACATCAGTGAGCCGTCTAATTGTTTTAACTGCATATGCAGCAGAACTTATTTTACCTGACAATTTTTCTATATGCGGGCCCCAGTGCAACTTCGAGTCAACTGTAATGCCTAAAAATACTGTAGTCTCCACAGAGTCCAGCCCGGATCCATTCAGTTGTACATTGGTCGCCACCTGTCTCACATTAGGTGTCGAAAACTTTATTACTTTAGTTTTTTTATCATTTAAAAGAAGGTTATTAAAGCTAAACCAATAAACAACTTTTGAAAGTGCACTGTTAACATCGTCATAATCCATTAACTGTCTATTAATTTTAAATGTCAGAGAAGTATCATCCGCGAACAGAACAATCTCATGTTCATCCCTAACATAATAAGGTAAATCATTTATGTATATTAACCACTCACGTGCTTTTGGTGGCCGTGGCTACATAATGAATTTTGCTCGTATAGCTTTTGGTGGCTGCGGCCACCGAGATGTCTGCGGTCCAATTAACGGTTTTGTTTATGTTTTAGGCATCGTTTCGTGAGTCAAACTGTTGTATGTGTATAGTGCATTAGATAAGGAATACTGTAAGTGTCATTTGAAGCACATCTGTCGGCACAATTTTAAATCACAATTGTTTGAAGGTTTAGCGAGTCAACGCCGTTGTTCCTGTCGCGACTCTTATTTAAAAAAATGCCCTTTTTATTCAAGTCGTGTTCGTAATAAAAATACCATAGAAAGATAAACTATTATTTGTCTTAATAAAAACAAAAAAACATATGTCTTCGATTTAAATTTAACAAAAAAAAATCTTTTAAAAATTGTTTCTTTGTTTAACAAGAGTTTGAACTTCCTGATTTTTTAATAAATTACTATACTGAGCAAAATTCTCGGAGTTAACATAAAAAAAATCTATAACCCTTTAGCTGTACAAATCAGTCAATAGTTTAACAAATAAACTCTTGGATTGGTCATAAATGAAGTTTTATTACGGTCTTGTGCTCCATTGTACGTCAACATCCGATAACTTTGATTCTTAAGCACTTTGGACGTGTTTTTTTCAAAACGTAGGCACGTGAGTGGTTAAAAAGAGAAATGGACCAAGGATTGAACCCTGCGGGACACCCATTACAACTGGGGTCCCTGGAGATCGTATACCGTTTACTTCAACCCTCTGAATTCTATTGCTCAAATAAGAAGTCATGAATGAGGTCGAGAGCTCTATTCCTGACACCATAGTGGCGCAACTTTTTGACCAGAGTTTCGTGGTGAACACAATCGAAGGCCTTAGACAAATCGCAAAACACACCCAGTGCATCCTGCGAATCCTCCCAAGCCGTGTAAATACTCTTAAGTAAAGCAACTCCTGCATCCACTGTTGAACAACCCTTTGTGAACCCGAACTGTTTCCTGTGTAGTAAATTATGTTTATTAAAGTGACTGAGCAACTGTTTAAGCATTAGCTTTTCAAAAATTTTACTGAGTGTAGGTAATATGGAAACAGGTCGAAAGTTCGATGGATCCTCACTATTTCCCGCCTTAAATAAAGGTATGACTTTACTATGTTTCATCAAGTCAGGAAACACACCAGTCTCGACACAGCTATTGAACACATTAAGTGGGGAGGGGCTAGAAAAGCTTAAGTTTAAATTGTCGACTAAACTAACTAAGGTCTTATTCATTTTTTACGTATCGATCATCGTTATCGAGATATCGATCCAAAAAAACCATAAATTTGGGGAGAAAAAATAGTATTTCGCTATTTCCTTTTTTCTCGTGAAAGATATCTTCAAAAGGGGTCTAAGAAGGTTTTTACAGGGTCGGCAGCGCGGGTATGGCGCCTCTGGTGTTGCCAACGTTCATAGGCTGCGGTGACCACCAGTCCTTCTGGTGGGCCGTATGCTTGTCTGCCAACTTAGTGGTATAAAAAAAATATTGAAAAATGTGCAGTATGAAAATTGTTGAGCGTGTTCAGACCTACAAGTTCGTTTTTTATTTTCGACAAGAATTACGGCCTCTAGCGCGCCACAAAGTCAGTAAGACTATGCCCGGTTTTGATTTAGCCGCTCGCACGGTTGTATCCCTACGTCAAAATGGATGAATCCATACGTCAAAAAAATTCTTGTCGAAAATAAAAAAATAAAAAAAACTAATTTGTAGGTCTGAACACGCTCAACAATTATCAAACTAGTCATTTTTCGTTATCTTTCACGAGAAAAAAAGGAAATAGCGAAAAACAATTTTTACTCCCCAAATTTATGGTTTTTTGGATCGATACCTCGATAACGATGATCGATACGTGAAAAATGTATAAGACTTTAATTGTAGATCGTACAAAGTATCACATTAAAATTTTCGTATCTCAACTGGGAACCGAGTTATGATGAAAAAACTGAATTTAATCCCTTTTTCAAGATGGCGGAAAACCCATTAGGTCATTTTGGTCGACACTTTGAACTTAAGCTTTTCTAGCCCAACCCCACGTAATATGGGGTGCTAGGTCGGGAAACCTCCTAGTGAGCTTGGTCCGGTTTTCTATCCCTTTGGGCTATATGCCCGGGGGGAGTGGCAACTGGACTAAGACGGTGCACCCTGGAACATCGGCTAATGGGTGCGGCGTGCTGCCCCCATTAGTCGATGTACCGATATCCCGGCAAGCTGACCCCATGGCGAGGGGGTCGCAGTTGGGTGGGCCTGCTAGGCCTACGGTGTTGCGGCGTCTCTGCACCGCAACACACCTTGGTGGACGCCCCAGTGCTCCCGGCTTTCTGGCCGGTGGAAGCATTGGGACCGTTTTTGGCCGTCGTTTGACGGAGTTGACCCCATTGCACGAGGGGGTCGTGGTATGGCGGGCCTTCAAGGTCCGCGGTGTTGCGACAGCTCCCGGATACCCGGTGGAAGCGTCGCAACGATAGTGAGTTCGCTCCCGGCTGCGGCCGGTTGGAGCAAGTTTGTTGTGCGGCAGCGGCCGCATGTGCGACTGTTCCGCCTGTGCGGCTGATTTCGCCTGTACGGCAGTCCACCTGTGCGGCAGTTACGTAGCGCGGCAGTGTTTGACCGGCTGCTGCGTGTGTGCGGGCTGCCAGTGCGGTGGGCTGGTTCCGTCTGTGCGGCCGTTCCGCCCGTGCAGGTGCACTGTGCGGGGGAGCGGGAGTAACCGATAATGCTCCCGCTCTGCCGTGCAGTTCGGGGGCGCCGCGGTAAGAAGTCACTGCGCGCCTCCGATTGTTTCTTGACCGTGGGCGTAAGGTCGGGGGACCCCGCCCACCAACGGTCACATGGCGGTGGGCACCTTCCCCGTGTTCCGGGGGTGCCCATTAGCGCACGCCTGCGCCAGCCGCTGTCTGTCTCCTCTATCACAGAGGGGCGCTCGAGAGCGGTGCAGGCGTGATGATCTTCAGCTCCTTAGGGAGCTTTGGGGAGCCGCCCATCTGGCTCCCCCGAGGAGAGCCCCGAATTCACGGGGCGCCCCTAGCCGGGTCGACGTGAATAATCTTTTGATATCCCTCGGCCCGGCTAAAGGGTGAGGAGGAACACCGCGGGGTTTAGTGGGTAGGACGGTCCACTCCGGACCAGGCCGGGAGTCCCACACACCATCCTAGCTGCCCCCGCAGCTGGGATGAAGGCGCGTAAATGCGTTCCCCGCGTCAACAAAAAAAAAAACCCCACGTAATATCCAAAATTTGGCTTTCTCGGTTCATTTGCATTTCTAACCCGATTTTTCTGACGTACCTAATGACTGGACTATTACTATAATGACTGGACTATTCAAGGCCACTTTTGTTAATATTTGGCGACGAACATGGATGTTCCAGCTACACTCCGCATGCGGACACTATCGACTAACCAAAACGGTTTCCTGAATGCGGACCCTGTGGCAAGCGTTCTTGAAATCTCCCGCACCACGAATGCGGTCTCCATCGACTAATGAAGTTGCGCCATAATCTATGTCATGAGTTGGATTTTCAGTGAAATTGCTAATTCAATTGGCACAATATACACTCGAGAGCAATGAATCCGGGTCACTTAAAGAATCCTAAAAATCTCGGAAACTAAAAATGCTAGGTTAATGCAATAAATTGTATTTAATAGACAATGTAATACTCCTTAAATGAAGGTATTAAAACTTCTTAGTTATTGTAAAGTTATATCATAAAAAAATCAAATTTGAAAAAGGGCCACTTTCGAAGATGGAACTACGAAATTACAGCATTTGGTGTTGCTTTTGTTTGTAATCTGTCATTTATGTGGGTACATAAACCATGTTGATAGTGCTCTATATTCATTAATCAAGCTGAAATTATGTCGCTTACGCCTGAAGAATGCACCAGAATACTTACAATGCTGGAAACCGGCCGGAGTCAGCGCGATACAGCCAGGACTGTCGGTGTGTCGCTGTCAACAGTACAAAGAGTTCTCCGACGTTACGAAGAAACTGGTTCTAACCTACGCAGACCAGGAACGGGCAGAACCAGGTGTACCACAGCACGAGAAGACCGATACTTGGTGAACACCATGCTTCGAAATCGCTTTCTCACAGGAACTGAACTCACCAATCAGTTTCGACGCCTCGGAGGAAGTAACCCAAGTGCATGGACAGTAAGACGTCGGCTTGCTGAATCTAACTTAAAACCCCTTAGACCTGCAAACGGCCCTAAACTGGAGCGTGGGCATCGTATTTCGAGACTAAGGTATGCCCAGAGCCACGTAAATTGGAGTATTGAAGATTGGTCAAAAGTTATGTTCTCCGACGAATCAAAATTTATGCTCTACAAGCACGATGGAAGACACAGAGTGTATCGAAGACCAGGGGAAAGATTCAAGCAAGCATGCATCGAAGAAAAAGTAGCCTACGGTGGTGGGTCTGTACTTGTGTGGGCCGGAATTTCTTCTGAAAGTCGCACAGAGCTGGTGATCATAGAAAACGGCTCTTTAACTAGCGTAAGATATGTGGAAGAAATCCTCAATGATCACGTTGGTCCATTTATGGTCAATTTAGGTGAGGATGCTATATTTATGCATGACAATGCCCGACCTCATACAGGTAGGATTGTGAATGACTACCTTCAAGAGATGAACATTACTCGTATGGAGTGGCCAGCGCGCAGCCCGGATATCAACCCGATCGAGCATGCTTGGGACGAGCTAGGCAGATGCGTAAAACAACGAAACCCTCCCCCAATCACGCTTCGTGAGCTCAAATTGCTCTCACAGAGGAATGGGAGAATATTCCCCAAAATCGTATAAGGAACTTGGTGTACAGCATGCCAAACCGCGTAAACGCAGTAATGGAAGCACGAGGAGGCAATACGAAGTATTAAAATTCAAGAAAATCGTAATAAAGTTCAAAAATTTCATGTTTCCTATTTTTGTTTTAAGGAGAGATCGGCAGTTTTTTCTTTATTTAATTTTGTGTTAATAAAATGTATGGTGACTCATATTTTTTTTACTTTCATTTAAGGAGTATTACATTGTCTATTAAATACAATTTATTGCATTAACCTATCATTTTTAGTTTCCGAGATTTTTAACATTCTTTAAGTGACCCGGATTCATTGCTCTCGAGTGTAGACGGCCAAAATGCAAGGAAAGAAATCATAAATTACCTGTTAAACGTGTATTTCTTTGGTACAAAGCGTTTAGTTAATATCACATTCACACACCGAATACGACACCATCGTTGAAAATATAAAATTTTCTATTTTATTCGTAAGATCACTATAAAATATTGAATGTTATTGAAGAACATAAAACCACCATGGTTGATAGTGGTCTATAATGATTCAAAATACTGACAGACGAGTACATAAGTTGCTAGGTATTTCTTTTCCTCTCGTGCTATGTGTTCTGGTCAATGAGGTCTCGCTCGCACGCTTTGTGTATATATTGAGACAAGTGAAAAATTCTAAATCTATGGTTCAAGGCTTTCAGGTGTCATGCTTTGATAAGGTGAATAACAAGCACCTAAGCTTCAAGCTTGAACACCACAGCATCAATTGTTATTTACTGAGATGGGTCATTTCTTACCTAAGTAATGGTAAAAAAAGTTTGTCACGGTGCACGGAAGTCACTGACCATAGTCAATGTATAGAGCTTCTACAGAGCAGGACTTACAAAGTCATTTTTATTTAATTTAATTTTATTTGAAAAATAAATCCTACTTTCTACGAATATTATAAATGTGAAAGTTTGTGAAGATGTTTGGATGTTTAAATGGTTGGATGTTTGTGTCTCAATCACGCTCTAACGGCTGAATGGATAAGGCTGAAATTTGATACAGGGATAGAGTGTAGTTCAGAATAACACATAGGCTACTTTTCATCCCGGGAAAATGTTCCAACGGGAAGCGGGAACGGGAACCATATTTCACGCGGGCAAAGCCGCGCGCATCAACTAGTAGTGTTTAATATTACCATGTGACAACAACTTAGTTAACAAAAAATCATTAATACGTTTTCACAATTTCATCTCTTATTATTTGTTTAACAAAACGTATTAACGTGTTAAAGTGTAATTTTATAAATATAAATATTTGTGGACACTCTCACACAACATCGTCTAGTCCAACTTATTCTAATATAAGTTTGTGATGTGATTCAGACGACTGATATAAATACATACTTATTTCTAAATGCATACCATACATTTCACATAGAAAACACCCAAACTCCGAAACAAACATTTTGTAGATCACACAAATATTTGGACCGACCCAGGAATCGAATCCAGGGACCTCAGCGCGGCAGGCGATATCACTACGATTTTAGTTAGGGAAACTTACGAATTGGAGAAACTGGCGAGATAGCGAAACTGACAACTTAATGAAATCTAAAAAACTGACGAATAAGGAAACTGACGATTTAGGGAAAATGACCAATTAGAGAAACTGACGGGTGGCGACCTAATTCGAATATTCACTTGAAGGTTAATCTTTGGAGAGTAATGAGGTGTAGTTAAAGATCTGGGTGTGCCCTTAAATGAGCAACAGTCTTTACATCCTCAATATCTGCACATTTAAAATAAAGATCATTACACTTACCAACAAGTTTTATCCACCCCTTGACTTCCTTTTTTATAGTCGCTTTATCAACTCCCCGTAATGTCAGTATCAGCGAAAGGTTCTGACTGCCAGTGAGAAACAAATCTAGTCCGTGGAACTGAGGACAGTATCCCAGGGATTGCAGATACTATAGAAACGGAAATACAAAGATTATATAGTACGTTTTCCGTGCTTCGGAAAGCCTGTTAAGCCATATTATAGATCCCGATTGCCAGTAAAATGACGGTTGTTAAGACATGTTGAAGGCTTTTATGGGCGGCTTGAAATATTTCAACAACGGGCAAACACAACCTGCGCCTGTCCATTTCAATACGGCTCACCACCTGCTACGTGAAAAAAAATTTATAGGCTAAATGTAGGCATATAATATGCATTCGGAATGAAAGGCGTGACCATATGTATGTATACCATGTATTGCACTGCCCAGCAATACATAACACACTCATCAAACTTTCAAAAAAACAGTTGAATTCGAGTAGCAACTACGAGTACATCACTGTGAATAAAAGCGCGCTGACATAAATCGTCCAGTGTGAGTTTGTGTGTGTATGTGTGCGTGCGTTCTTGACATACACGCACGCATTGACGATGTAAAGGTGGCTTCACAAGGGACAAAACAAAAACAAACCTTTCTGCGTTGATCCTTGAGAAAGTGCCCATTGGCGTAGATTTGACCTTCAGTAACGAGCTCCTGAGCAGTGATCATCTTGAATGTGGATGATTTGCCAGCGCCATTCACACCCAGTAGACCAAAGCATTCACCTTTAAATGTATAAGTTTTAGAAATTTTAATTCACGGACATTCACGGACATCTCACACAACGCTATCTGATCCCAAAGTAAGCTAGGAATAACCTGCTTGTGTTATGGGTATCAGACCACGGATATTAATACTTATATACTTTTAAATACATACATGTTATACATAGAAACACCCAGACTCTTGAGACTAACATTTATGGGTCACACAAATATTTGTCTCCGGTGGGAATCGAACCCACGACCTCCAGCGCCGCAGGCGGTATCACTACCGACTGCGCCACAGAGGCAGTCAATTGAATGCGAATATGCTATCATCCAGAGAATAAGCTTCACACTGGATGTCAGCAGCGACCGAGGCGTTGCCGACGGCGAAAGCGGTGACAGAGTACCTTATCTGTACCTTATCTATATGGGTGCGTTTGATATAGTTCGTTCAAAGTTGCTGTTTGATAAAAATGGGAGTGTCGTACCTTTCTTTACAGATAAACTGACGCCCTGGACTGCATGGAAAGTTCTCGAACTACAAGCTGCAGAGTAGACTTTATGGACTTCGTGTAACAACATAGCATCGTCAATTTCAGAAGGACCTGGTAACATACATTTTTGGTATAACGGGCAGAAAATAAACGCAGCTCGGAGAAAGGATTTTGACGTTCCGTCCGTCCACACAGTCATAGATAATGCTAGCCCCTACGCCTTGTTACTCACTGCTGCAGCAAATGTCGCTCTGTCTTCACGTCTCCCCTTCATTTTCCAAATACCATGACAGCGCACAAAAGAAAAAGATGTATTAGAGCGGCCGCTGCGGCCAGTCCCTCAAACGCTCTGTTCGAGGTGGAGTTTGCTAACATCCGCGGACTCCATGCCAACCTCAACGTCGTCCCTCACCATCTAGAGACGGCACGGCCAGCTGTGATGATTAATTTCGAGATGAAACAGGGGTGTGCGCGTTCATTAGGGCAGATGTTTGCTGTCGCCGACTCGCTGTCTTGAGAACACTTCCTTCTCCGTCCTTTGGCTGCACGTAGATAACGGCTCAATGATTCAGATCTACCGACCCAGCTGAGATAACCCAGCGACAGGGACAGCTGAGATAACGAGACTGTTTCAGCACCTCAGCAAGGGGGCTGATGACGCGCAGGTGCGGTTCCCGAACGCAGAATTGATTTTTCGGGGCACTTCAATGGTTACCACACTGAGTGGCTGGGGTCTCGCAAGACCGATCCTGCAGGAAAGCCGCCCCCGTGACCGCTCCCTCCCATGGTCTGACCCAAGTGGTACGCGGGATTACGCGCATACCGGACAGGACGGGCCATGAACCCGCCCTGCTGGACTTACTGCTGACGAGTTATCCAGCACAGTACAGTGTGTCGGTTAGCGCCACACTGGGTGAATCCGACCACTGTGTCGTCCGTGCCCACCACATCTCATGCAAGGGCAGTAGAGGTGACACGGCGATTGTGGCACTACTCGTCAGCAGACTGGGACGCACTACGAGAATACGTCTAGTCAGCGCTGTTTTGCAGGGAGGGCTTCATCGCAAAGCGCCTCTACGGTTGCTGGTGAGATTACATTAGGTATGTTCTACTACATTCCATACACTGATGTCGCCAGCATCCCACCGCCCCATCAAAGCCCACCTCTGGTTCGGACGTGAGTGCGCCGTAGCTGTTCAACAAAACAGGCGGCTTATCGCGCCTGGATCATGGCTCGGGCTGTGCGCGACCTGAATGTGGTCCACCTCAAGGCAGCGTACAACAGAGCTACTAGAACCAGTCAGAAAGCCTTCAAGGGAGCGGACGCCCAGCGCGCCACGCGGCTTGGCCAGGAGCTTACGTCACATCCGACGGGCAGCCGTGGATACTGGCAACTGGTCAAAGCCGTGCATGCCAACTTTTGCGAGCCCTCGCTGCCGCCACTGCGCTATCCTGACGGATCACTGGCTCACAAGGCCCAAGAGAAAGCAGAAATGCTGGCCAATCTCTTTGCGGCTAATTCCCGGGTCGTCGACTGTGGCAAACCACGATATTGTAATCTGGCAATGCGATGTACGAGCAGTTCTACGGTCACTCGACACGCTGAAAGCCAGTGGTCCTGATGGCATTTCCGCGGTGGTGCTGAAGAAGTGCGCAGCTGAATTATCTCCAACGCTAACACGCCTGTATCGTCTTTTCTAATCGTCGGGAGAAGTGCCGGAGGCTTGGAAGGAGGCGAATGTCCAACCAAGAAAGGGGATCGGTCGGATCCGGCTAACTATTGTCCCATAGCCGTAACCACCGTCATCTGCAAGGTGTTCGAGCTAATTATCAAAAAACAGCTCATGCGCTATCTGGTGGATCACTCGTTAATTAGCGATCGTCAATATGGCTTTAGGCCGAAACGATGAACAGGTGACCTCCTGGCGTACATAACACACACCTGGGGTGAGGCTATGGAGAGGCACGCGAATCTCTAGCCATTGGCCTAAACAGCGCTAAAGCCTTCGATAGGACAGCAAGCTGCCGGCATATGGTCTATCGCCTCAGTTATGCCGATGGTTGGCCAGCTTCCTGCACGGGCGACGTACATGGGTTCTCTGTGATGGTCAGGCTTCCTGCTTTTTGCAGGTAAATGCTGGAGTACCACAGGGATCGGTATTTTTCTCAACTCTCTTTCTACTGCATATCAATTACATGGCCGGCCCTTGGGTGCATTTAGTGTTATGCGGATGATAGTACTTTGCATGGGAGCTATTCTGGCCGTCCAGCGGAGGGGAGGTGACGTGGAGGAAAAGAGAGGGCAACTCGTGGTGGATCTCGACCGTGACCTGGATCACATTGCCAATGGGGTTTAGACAACCTGGTCGAGTTCAATGCCAGTAAAACACAGGCGTTTGCGTTTACAGCAAAGAAGTCCCCATTCCTAACCCTACCTTCTATTCAGAGCATTATGGTTCCACTAAAGGACAATCTGGAGATTCTCGGTATAGACGTCCGGCGCAGCGGGAGCTCAATTACAAAATCTACATAGAGAGTTGTATTGGGCAGGCCTCGTGAAAACTGGGAGTCCTAAATAAGGTGAGACGGTACTTCACGCCATATCAGAGATGTTTACTGTACAAGACGCAGATCCCGCCCCTGCGTCGAATACTGTTCTCACCTTTGGGATGACTCCGCGAGGTACTTACTAGACGCGCTTGACGCTATGCAGAGACGGCTATCCGAATAATTTGTTGTCCTGAGATGATGGGAGGCCTCGAACCGGTAGCGCAACGAAGAAACATAGCGTCCTTTGCTGCCTTCTACCAAATTTATCACGGTGAATGTTCTGAAGAGCTCCCAGATCCCACCATCTCCTTTCCGATCCCGAACAACGCGTGCCGGGCACAGATGCCACTCATACACAGTGGAAAGAATCTTCGCCAGATCTGAGCGTTTCAAAAGATCGTTCCTCTGTCGAACTATAAAAGCTTGGAACGACCTGCCCGCACAAGTGTTTCCCTCATCTTGCAATCCCGGGTTTTTCAAGAGGAGCGTGAAGAGGCACATCACACGGCCGCCAACTTGAGGATCACTGTCAGAAGTGGCCCCCAATTGCTAGATGCGCCACGGCTTCCCATCAGGCTGGTGGCGACGTCAATTTGGCGAGCTAACTATAAAAAAAAATATTAAAAAAATACATTTATTTGCGAGCGTTCAATTCAAAAATAGTACTACGTAGTAAAGGCGTGATTTTGTCCGTAGGATATCTGCAGTTTATTAAGGGTAACTTACATTTGACGATCTGATGTGCGACGTGTGACCGCTCTTTTTTAACAGTTGCACTCTTGTCAGCTATTTCAGTGTCATTCTTCTTCTTCTTTGCTTTGCAGCATTTTTTATAAACACCGTATTCCGACGTGAACACCAATGCCTGGGGTCAAGTTATCTTTACATAGTACAAAATGAAAACGCTTTTTCTGCCTGTGTGTTGGCCACGTGTTGACTATTTTAAAATAATTCAGTCCGCACCGAAGGCGTGGACTGAATTGTTTTAGAATAGACTTTAAACTTGAAGCATTTGTTTTCTTTAGATGCAACAATATCTGGTTGAGGGCTTGACAGTTCATTATTGAGCGTGTCAGGACGCCCTAACCAATTCATCGCTTTTTTTTTATTTTTTTATCTTGAGTTGTCTTTGCTAACAAGTGACAGGAAGGTCTACGGCACCTAATGAATTGCGTTGAAAAAACAGGTTTTGTTAAAAGATTTCCAGAAGATTCGCAGAGAAAGGTATAAAGATACCTGCTTTGGGAGAGTTCAGTTCTTTTCTTTGCTCTGTACCTCGAATCATTGTTGGCTAAAGCAATATTATTTTGCCTCGCCATAACCTATAACAGATTATGATAAAGTTGCTACATCTCTTTTTGCTACATTCTACCCACTGGTACCCACACACAAACTGGTAAGTCTCCTTTTCTTTTGCAAACCAGTTTAATCTTCGTCTGTCGCGTTGTCAGCAACTTATTACGTTGTTTGTTTCACGACAGGGTCGCTTAGTACGGGCTAAAAGCGGCTGTAGCGGTGATAGGAGCCACGCCCTGTAATACGTGGATTGCACGAGCAAGGTGCATTTGTGAGAAACCTGCCGTCTCCACCTGGTAATACAAAAAACCGGTGTCGATCTCACCTCTCACGAAGGCCTAGCTGCTTAAATGTAATACCTGTAGCACCTGCATACGCCTACGTAGAACGCTTAAGAAGTACCTACTAGTGCATAGTATAGGATCTACTCTTAAAAATATCTACTATAATATATATGTCTATTAATGTATAACTTCTCACTGTCTCTGTAGCTCAGTGAACCTACTAAATATATGTGTGTACACCTCTCTGCATTGTTTTCGTTAGAGCCCTAGCCTACCCTTGCACACACACTGGGAACTCGGAGTAAAGGCGCCCTGGGAAAGAGTCCTCTGCAAGCTCCCTCTAAATAGGTTGGTGAGTAACTTACAGTCTAATAAAGTGGTTACAAATTTGGCTCCCAACGTAGTGGCAAGACTCTGAGAACTACTCTGTTGTAGTCTCAGTCTAGTGCATAGGTGGTTACCTCTGGCGAAACCATCCTGGAATTCCGTCCGAGACGCTCCAGGACGTTAATTGGTGGTGCTAGCAGCTAAGCACGAAAGTATCCCTTCGACTTCTTTCAGCTACCTACACCTTTGGCTGGAAGGGACACTAAATTCCAAATCCTAAAATTTAAAAATAGCTGTAATATTGGAAAGATTTTTTGATTTTATTTGGCATACCCACTTCTTTTTCTTATTGTATTTTTTATGTTCTCTCTTCTTCTAGTTGTGCACACATACATATGTTTAGATTCTATACATATGATTCTACAGCCTTTTCTTGTAAAGTGAATTTATCTCTGTGTAAATTTAGTGAATTTTACTCTGTGTAACTCTTGTACTCTGTGTGACTTTTTTTGAAGGTGTGTAGTAGAAACCTTGAAATTTAATTATTAACCTGAACTGTGTTATCAGAAAATTTATAAACTTGTCTCTTTTAGTCTATCCATGTTTATTAAATTCTAAAAATTAATTTAAAACATAATTACCTAGCTTAGTACACTTTGTTGTAACTTAACTTAGATTCTTTACTTTGTAATTGAACCCCATCTGTGTCACTTACATTACTATAACTGTTTTAATTAAACTTTTAACATCATGGCACAGATGCAAAAATATATTAACTACTTAAGAAAAGATGAACTCTCTAACGAGCTGTCCCACATGGGAATTACAGTGGAACCGGATGCGACGGTGGCTGGCCTTCGAGGTGAGCTGAGAACGGCACACCGACTCGTCCGTCGGGGAAGCATCAAAGCGAGTGCTCCGGTACCCGCTGATGCATTGGCTGAGCTCCCAATATTTCAACCTAAGGTCTCGGAGCTGGAGGAGGCTCTTCAGTCAGGTGACTTTGTTTCAAATAAGAATTGTCGCTTGAGGGTGGCTATCAGAGCAAACTATCTGCTAACTATGTTGGCTCGTTGTAGTCTGGATTGCCCTGACCTGGTGGAAATTCGTGATAGGTGAAGATCATTGCAAGGGCTGAACCCAGTAGTGATTCTGAATCTGAAGGTTCGGATGATGATGGTGATGATCCTTTGGGTCGTGACCAGGTGGAGTATACTTCACCCGTAGTGAGAGAGGACCGCTCGGTGCGAGCTAGTTCAAGTAGGAATAGTTCTACATGTAACATAGTGTATAAAGAACGTCCCCTTAACTTATGTTCATTTAACTTAAAATATGATGGTTCTACTTGTGTACGCGTGTTTTTAGAGAGATTAGAGGAACTTAGATGTGCAAGGGAGGTTACTAAGTCTAGATTCCTTATGGCTTTCTCCGACCTGTTGGATGGACCGGCTTTGTCTTGGTTCCGTACAAACAAAGCTAATTTCATCTCATATGAGGACCTTATTAGTGAGCTTAGAGATACCTTCGATATTCCTGATTATGACTACCGCCTCAGGAACGAGATAAGACAGCGTACACAATCCCGCTCTGAGTCCTTGGTTAACTATGTATGCACTATGCAAGCCATGTTCTCAAGGTTGTCATGTAAGATGCCCAGTGATGAACAGCTGAACATTTATCCTGTAAGTGGAGTCGCCGCACACAAACCCCAACCACCCCTATATCTACTAAAATCCAATAGAAGATCCATCATGGATCTTTGTGGACATAATATAAATCATGTCCACTTACCTTATAGTATTTTTTATGAATAATTGATCTTTTAGTACATGCGAGTGGAAAAAGATCCATTATAGGTTGTGGTATACGAAGAACATCTAAAAGTTAAATTATAAGTAATTAAATAATTTTCAAAACAAATAAGGATCGGTAAAACAAATGAAGATCGACAAAACAAATGAAGATCGGCAAAACAAATGAAGATCGAAAATAAATGAAAAATCGGCGAAACAAATGAAGATCGAAAAACCAAATCAGACCAATAAAACATATGCAGATCAATAAACCAAAAGGCTTTAAGCAAGTTTATGAGGTCAAAAACTACTCGCAGCCATATAAAACTACTCGTAACCTAGATGTGATTGCCATTCAAAAAAATAGGTGCAAGCAATTCTCGACCTTAATGACACATCTCCAAAAATTGTGCTTTTTGGCGTTTATTTATATATATCACTGAATACGTAAAAAATAAATAAATATGGGTGCTAATTAAACGACCTTCTTTTTATTAGCATTTTTAGCCTCCGGAAAAATACTTTGCCCCCTAAATTAATAAGTCAGCCACAATTAATGAGCCTAAGAATTTATAGATTATAGCCACCAGTTAACCTCTCTATTAGCCACTGTTAGTATAATTCAGCATCGTGATTATTTTTAAGCATCTAATTTTGTAACATGCATTCAAACAGTAAGCTTCTAAAATACTAAAAAATGGCATCAAAATGGACATTATTTATTAATATCATAGCTTCTAATTTCCTAATTCAGCATGTTTAAAATGTAACTCGTCCAACATTTATGGATCATCAAAGTTAAGTAAAATTGCCACCAAAAAGCAAATTATGGCCACTAATATTACCTAAATAGCTAGGACCACTTGTAGCCACTAACTCAGTCTTTTGTAAACGATCACTGCAGTAAGCAACTACCGCTATTGCTTGTGCTCGGATGGTTGACCACTTTGTAACATTTGATTTGCGAGAGTTTCCTTGATTTGCAAGGCACGTCGTTCAGCCAACTGTGTGAGGTGTCACAATCTGGTGGAAACGGACAAGTGAGTCCTGAAACGGACTCGCTTGTCCGTTTCACACAGGAACATGGGACAGATTTTCGGGCATAAAAGCTTTCATTTATTATTATGTGTTACCTGCAGTCCTTATAATCAAATATTCTATACAATACCTTCGAAGCAATTTAAGAAATGTTTTGAATAAGAATATGATTGTTCATACTTTGTCTAGTACTGTACAAATTTCCTAGGGATTTCATAGAATACCTGCTGGTCCACCAGTAATGTGTAAAATAAATAGGTCTTGGGTCACCATAAAATTATAAGTAGGTACCGCAATATTATAAACTATCGAGGAATTAAAAATTGTAAAACATTGTAAAATTTTAAATTTATCTGTAAAACATCTGGCGCCCGGCGGCCGCTGCAGCGGCATGCTCGCTTCGCTCGCTCGCCTTTACGCGTTAGTGGTAACTGTTCCAACCTAACCTAACCTTCGCAAGCAGCGAAAAACCCTTCCATACTCTCGTTATTTCATACATTGCCGTGCCTGCAAGTATCAGGTATTCTCTATAATGCCTAGACATCATGCAGATTTCGGTCGGTGACATTATGTGTGTATGTAATACAGATTATAGAACTAAAGACAGATACCAAACAAAGAAGTGAAACCAAGAATGCAAATACTTAACCCAAATGTGAGTAACGAGTAATTTCTCATTAATCGTAAATTTATGACGACATGTATATGTCGCCACACCGAGAGTTACTAATTAAAATCTATTTGATTATAAATACACTCATTTGCAAAAAAAACGGGCGGTTTTGATTTTCATTCATCTTTAAAAAGATACAATACCAAAAAGGTTTCAATCGTTTGTACACGTTACTGGCCGGTTTTAAAAATGCCGTGGTATTTAAAAAAGTACGTTCTAAATTCAAATTTTCATTTGAAGCTCATTTTTACAGAAAAGCCCTTTTTATCCTACATTTTTGGCGCGAAGTTCCAGAAGTTAACATCGACTTTCACAACTTTTATTCAATTTTTATCGATTAATTTCATATCCTTGACTGACAAAGCTTTATTTATTGCTGTTTGGCTGTATCAAAAATGGTCGATAAAGTGGTAAAAGCTACCAAAATTATCGCGCTGCTTGAAGAGGGTTGCAGCCAATGTTTCGTGGCTAGGAGGCTAAATGTTAGTCGCTCGACGGTCCAAAGGACCTGGCAGCGATATCAGGAGACTGGTTCCGTCAAGAGAAGGCCTGGTTCTGGAAGAAAACCATGTACCCAACCACGGGATGATCGTTTTCTTGTGAGTCGCGCATTGAGAAATCGCAAATCTTCGTATGTGGATCTTAAGAACAACCTCCAAGAAGTAAGAAATGTGCATATTAGTCTATGGACGGTCAGGAGGAGGCTTCTCGCTGCCAATATTAGATTAGATTAAAACCATTACAATGAGCAACTTTACTGATATCTTACTATTTTGTGATATAAGGTTCGAATAGAAATAGTTGTAGAATTTATTAACACTGATTTGTATAACTTGATGTAGTGGTGAACTAATTAGGTTACCTAAGTGTTATGTGACTATGTAGGTTCGTATGAACCTACAATAAAAACTATTGTTAAATTCTTATTGACAATATTATTACGAATATTGTCGACATTTAAAAATGTTTTTAATCAAAACAGGATTTTTGTTATTCCTATAGTTCCGGCAATGTTAATTTTACTGAGAATGAATTAATCTTTGTATTTTAACGATTTCATTCAATTTAACAGTTTGTTTGACTAATTAAATTAATAACTTTATTTCTCAAAAATAAATTGAACCACATTTCTTTGATTTAAAAAGAAAACATTAAATATCAAGCCACGTGTTTTGTGAGAACAATTTGAGTGGCGGGGATTTATAAATAGACAGTGGTTGTGGCCGAGGGCTCACTTTGCTGCTGGAATTTGGAGAGAAAACATTGTGAGTAGATTCTATGTTGGTTTTAATTTGGAATAAAAATTATGTTGTAATAACCTACTGGAAGTTAAAAGAGTGGCCGGAGTTTTATTGCCAGGTTCTTTTTTCTCCAGCTCTACCTATTGCGTTGCGAATCTGGCAGTAAATGTAGATTGTGACTTACATGAATAAAGATTTTTCATTTAATTTCATTTTATTTCATTGGTGTTCCATTTGCTTGTTTTTATTACCGTGTTTCTGAAATAAATACCGCCTAAGTATTTATTTCACTGTTATTTAACTAGATATCCATCTATAAGTCTAATAAAGCATAAAGCAGACCCGATGACCTACTCCAGGTCAGCGGGCCTGCGCTTTTTAAAAACAGCTGCCGCATGTCTACTCCGACATATACAATTTTGAGTTTAGTATTTGCTTTTTTAACCTCACTCTCTTGTTTGGTAAGCGTGATCTGTCTTTAGTTACAAAGTGATATCAAATAGCGGTCTCTGATTGATGCTAACGGCCGGTCGCTGTCGTCCTGTGCACTCGCGTCTAGCCTTACAGTGGCTATTTTCACGAAAAAAGAATATGATATATCTATTTTACACGCCAAGTTACAAAAACTGATGTTGTCTATGGAGGCTTAAATTATAATTTTATGAGGCTCTTGTTTTGAAGCTATAAAATATAAAATGGTGATTACATGTAAAATATGTGGCTGAATTAGTGAATTA
The DNA here is from genome assembly GCA_933228765.1 of Miltochrista miniata. NCBI lineage: Eukaryota > Metazoa > Arthropoda > Insecta > Lepidoptera > Erebidae > Miltochrista > Miltochrista miniata. The sequence goes on from OW121765.1 coordinate 4,378,869, forward strand.
GGTGTTAATATATTATTACGGAGGACAAGTTAAAATAATTGTTGATCTTTATTTGATGCTTATAATGGAATGTTTAGGTGAAGTTTTAAAGAGGACGAATTAGTATCTTAGAGGCTATATCATTTTCGCGTGGCTTAGTTATTAAATGAGAGGCTAAATGCCGTGGCCGAGAAAAACTTTTGAGGCTCGGTTTATTATATCCCAATAAATATTATGCATGTTCATAAGGTCGAGAATTGCTTGCACCTATTTTTGAATGTTTATCGCAGCTTGATTACAAAAAAAATGGGTCCAAGCTTGCATAATATCTGTAATTTTTTTATATAATCGGGATCAGTGATGTCTATAAACACCCCTAAAAGCACATTTTTAGATAAGTGTCATTAAGGTCGAGAATTGCTTGCACCTATTTTTTTGAATGGCAATCGCATCTAGATTGTAAAATATGGCTGCGAGTAGTTTTTGACCTTATCAACTTGCTTATAGTCGTTTGTTTTATTGATTTGCATATGTTTTATCGGTCTTCCTTTGTTTTTTCGATCTTCATTTGTTTTGCCGATCTTCATTAGTTTTGTCGATCTTCATTTGTTTCGTCGATCTTCATTTGTTTTGTCGATCTTCATTTGTTTCGCCGATCTTCATTTATTTTGTCGATGTTCTTTTGTTTTACCGATCTTCTTTTGTTTGATCGATCTTCATTTGTTTCATTGACTTTCATTTGTTTCGTCGATCTTCATTTGTTTTGTCGATCTTCACTTGTTTTATTTTGTCCATCTTCTTTTGTTTTACCGATCTTTTTTAGTTTCACCGATCTTCATTTATTTTGTCTATCTTCTTTTGTTTTACCGATCTTCTTTTTTAGACCGATCTTCATTTGTTTCGTTGATCTTTATTTGTTTTGAAAATTATTTAATTACTCAATACATTTTAATTTTTAGATGTTCTTTGTATACCACAACCTATAATGGATCTTTTTCCACTCGCATGTCCTAAAAGATCCATTTTTCATAAAAAATACTTTGAGGTATTAAAGTGGACATGATATGTCCACTTTAAGGTATTAAAGTGGAAATGATATGTCCACAAAGATCCATGATGAATCTTTTTAATGGATTTTAGTGGACAAAGGGCCAACCACAACCACAAAACGCCGCCACAGGTATACATGATGATCAATTCAAATGGGTCAGTAGTGGGAAGTCAGGAACTATAAGAGATAGCGACATCTGTTCTTAGGAACCATGGCTTCGATTTTAGATTTAATAATAATGACAACAACCTCTTTTCAAACTTACATACATGACCGGAAATCAATCTACAATAAATGTTTGGTTAGGTTCGTAGGTACTGCTCGTTCGCTCTAACTTTGCCGCTCGGCTCCATACTAAAGTCGAATTTTTAATTACACGAAGTAAATTAACAGCAACTAATGTCACTTCTTCATACAATGTTGCGCATTTTCTATGACGAAGTGACATTAGCTACTGTCAATTTACTTCGTCTAATTAACTATTCGGGTATACGCCTCTACGCCAGCGGCAAAGTTAGAGCGAACGGGTAGTAGTTCCAAATTCTGCAAGGTTTTCGTTGTTATTGTTGATGGTGCGTGTCATAAGCCACTATAACGTAGTAAGTAATTGAATAAAAAACCTAAAAGTAAGATAATTCTTCTTTTCTCTAAAATCGTTCATAAGAACAGATCTTTGAATGTCTTATCTGTACTTCTATACTAATATTCTAAAAAGAAAAGATTTTATTGTTAAAACTACTGGACAGATTTTAAAAAATCGTTCACTGCTGGGAAGCTACACTCTTCGCGGCGAACATAGGCGAGGATATTTTATTCTCGTATTCTCACGGGAACGGGAACTACACCGCTAAAACCGCGTGACGTCCGCTAGTATCTTATATTTACAGACTTGCCCTTACTGACAGGTTCGACTATAATACCCTGTATTATATGATTTAGTTTTCATACATTTTATTAAGGACTTGCTGCACACGGTTAACACCAGAGGCAGCATTTGTGGTTGTCGTGTGTGGTACGTGTGCGGTGATACTTACATCATTTAACTACAAAAAAAAAATTACTTACCATGTAGATAGCGAAATGGAATACAAGAATGATAATGGGGCGACAGCTTGAGGGACGGAAGTAGCTCAGATGGTCAACCTCCACTGCAAAAATTATTAACTATTATACCATCATACTACATTATGTTATACCATCATGGCTTTCGGGTCTATTTTTATACCACTTAGAGATATTTAAAACGTACTAGAGATTACGGTTTGAAGTATTCTGCTAAGGGTAGCTCAGTTATTGAAGGGTTTGTTGATGCTGAATTGGGGTGGAAACATACAGAAATATGTTTTTTTTGTCAGATTGCGTGATATCTTGGGAAACAAAAAAGCAAAAAGCCGTTCTGTCTAGTAGTGAAACCTAATACCTATATGGCGAATACAGAAGCTTGTAAAGAGGCAGTTTATTTGAGGATTCACCTTCACTCCATAAGATTCACTCCATCCGCAAATGATGTCCATGTCCGCATTAATATTGCCAATAGCTACACTTAAGGTGTCCAGTGAGGCTTGGAAATAAATTTGGCGATCATCTGTGTATAGGTGATAGGAAGAACATAAATTCTTAGTGATGGAGTTTATAAAAACTGTGAAGAGTAGAGGAGACAAAACGCCACCCTGTGGCACCCCAGCAGACGTATTATACCAAGAAGAAAAGGTATCTTCGACACTTATACGCTGAAGGCCAATCAGGTAACTACGAAACCAATCAATCACCATTGGAGATATATTAAGTGAGTATAATATAACGAGCAAGATATCAAAATCTATCGTATTAAAGGCATTGCTGAAGTCTAGCAGAGATAAAACTGTCAGCTTACCCTTATCCATACCCGCTCTTATGTCCTCCGTTATATGAAGTAAGGTCGTGGTAGTACTGTGTCCAGCCCGAAACTCTGATTGGAAAGGGTTTAACAGTTGTTTTTGGGAAAGAAAATTAGTGAGCTGAGTGTAAACCAGTCGTTCCAGAACCATAGACGGGAATGGCAGGATAGAGATAGGGCGATAGTCAGAAAACGAAGAAGCATTGATTTTTTTGGAAATAGGAATGATTAGTGCATCTTTCCAAGCTATTGAAAAGACGCCATGGGTTATAGAGAAGTTCAGGATATGACAGAGGATGGGAAGGATTTCATCAATAATGGGAATAATCATTTTGCGGCTTAGACAGTTGGTACCTACGGCATTTTTTAACTAATGGACAATATACTCTTCTTAACATCACAAGTAGTGAATTAATTAAAATCGAATGGAGCACAGTCGGGAGTGGATATAGTTGAAAGATGATTAAGCTTATTTGTTTTGGTTTCCATATTAAAATTGGAGACAGCAGTGAAAAATTTATTGAATAAGTTTAAGTTATGACTTTTAGGAACAGAATCTTGACGAGATTTACAAACTCCCAGAGATCTTAAAAATTTCCAGACCTTTGCTAGATCTTCGTCCTTGACAGAGTTGTGGGTATGTTGGCGTTGCGCATTCCTACACACCTTACTGCAATGGTTTCTAATCAGAACATATTTTTCCCAGTTAGAGACTGTAGGCTTGTACTTGGACTTGGCTGTAGTTTTTTTTGTGATGAGCTCGTTGATTTCAGTGGTTAGCCAAGGCGACGGCTTGTGTTTAACTTTAGTTCTGCTAACCGGCGCGTGGACATCATAAAGCGAAATTAAATGGAATGTCAAAATATGTATTTTCTCATCAATGCAGACGGAAGGGAATAACGGTGTCCAGTAAATTTTATCAGCATCGCTGCGCAAATCCTCCAAATTTACACAACTGAAATTGTTTGCACACACGCGCACGCGCACGCGCACCCAAACACAAATTATTACGTAACTTGAACCATTTACGCTTTACGCAGCGTGCGCAACGAAAACTCTCGAAAGGAAAACCTACATTTACATTTTTCGAAAATAGTATTAATTGCTGCTTCGCTCCTCCTATGCCTAACTCTTAACAACGAAATCTACACGGTGCCCCACCACGGTGGCCACTTCGGGGGTTCGGGTCGGGTACTTCCCGCGTCTTTGGGGTTGTTCGGGTGTTACTGCGCTTCTTGGAACGTGTGGCGTGCGAGAAACTTTCACGTCAAGCTGTGTCATCTTGGGCTAGCTTCTCTAAGCATATATAGCATATTTATGATATTTTTTATTATCTTTCCTTTTTTTACGTACAGAGGGGCGCCGTGTGGAGCACCTCGCGGTACCTCTGGACTTTCTGCGGCGCCCAGGTTGGGAACCCCTGACTCAACCAATATTAACGCGGACATCAGCTAGTATCTATCTATATATAAAAATCAATGCCACTTTTCGTTGTAATTTTATAACTCAAGAACGGGCTCACCTATCCAAACCAAATGTTTAGGCTGTGTTCGAACTATTTAGTATATGGTTTATGCGAAGTTTGCAAAAAATCGGTCAAGCGGTTTTTCATTTATCACGCAAACGAAGTTGCGCGGGACAGCCAGTTAAGTATAAAATAGTCACGCATTTACCTACCTATGGTAAAAAAAGCATTAGCTGCCGCAGTTCTGGCAGCGTACATCAAACACATGCTTATTGTATTTGGTGTCGCAATATATTCCATCAAATCATTTGCTTTTTCCATCAGACCCCTCGACGCTTCGCTGTCCCCGTTCGCAAGTCGGCCTGCTTTCATGGCTGGTAAGAAGAAGCCTGAAAATTGAATAACACAATATCTTTGAACATAACATTTTGGCAGGAAATAAGATAAAATAAATAAAATAAAATAAAATTTATTCCCTTTGAAATTTTTAAAAAATTATTTAGGTTTGTCAAAATTTTTGTGACTCTACCGGGGGTTCGGAAATGCTACAGACTGAGAAGAACACCCCAAGAAACTCAGTCCGGTCCCTCTTATTCATCTTAGTATCTAATACAGTTTTGTTTTTTAAATGTAGAAAGGAGCAATTCGTGTCACTGCCAGGCAGTCTTGTCTTCTAGAAAGTCTTTAATGCTATAATAAGCTTTCTGGTACAATTTAAGTTTTACTAGTTTTTTAAATTTATTAACTGACAAACCTGTTATGGCTGTCGGCAATGTATTGTACATTCGAATACAATTGCCCGCAAAAGAATTGCTTATTTTATTAAGCCTAAATCTAGGTACAGCCAATTTATTCTTATTTCTTAAGTTTAGGTTATGGATATCACTATTTTTAATAAATTTACTGTTATTTTTATGAGTATATAATAAGTTTTCATATATGTACTGTGAATACACAGTAAGGATGTTGATATCCTTAAACTTTTCTCTTAATGACTCCCGAAACCCCATACCATAGATAGCCCGGACAGCCCTTTTCTGCAACACAAAGATACATTCGATGTCGGCAGCGTTACCCCATAATAGTATGCCATAGGTCATGACACTGTGGAAGTAGCTAAAGTAGACAAGACGCGCTGTTTTAATGTCTGTCAGTTGTCGGATCTTTTTAACGGCATAGGCTGCAGAGCTCAGTCTGCCCGAGACTCTCCCGATATGAGGCCCCCACTGCAAGTTGGAGTCTAACTTTATGCCCAGAAAGACAGTTTCATCGACCAATTCTACTTGATCATCCCTAATCTTAATACTGGTGTTAACGAGCCTAACATTTGGCAAGGTGAATCTAATACATTTTGTTTTAGTTTCGTTTAACAATAAATTATTAGCGTTAAACCAGTGGACTACCCTAGAGAGGGCATTGTTTACTTCGTCAAGATCGCGTTGTCCACGTTCAACTTTAAATATTAAAGATGTGTCATCAGCAAACAAAACTACCTCGTGATCGTCTCTTATAAGGTGAGGGAGATCATTTATGTACACTAAAAATAGAAAAGGTCCCAGAATTGAACCCTGAGGCACCCCCATTGTTACAGCAGAACCATTTGACTGTTTACCATTTATAACTACTCTCTGTACTCTATCTCTAAGGTAAGAACTAATTAAATCCAAGGCCGTCCCCCGGATTCCATAATGATCAAGTTTTTGAATTAAAGTCTGATGCTGGACGCAATCGAAGGCCTTAGATAAGTCGCAGAATACACCATAAGCATCATACGACTCCTCCCAGGCCTCATATATACACTCTAACAATTTGATTCCAGCATCCGTGGTAGACCGACCGCGCGTGAAACCGAATTGTTTAGTATGGAATAGTTTATTTGTATTAAAATGATTTTGCATTTGATTAAGCATTACCTTTTCAAAGATTTTACTAAACGTGGGTAGTACAGAAATAGGACGAAAATTGGACGGATCTGAGGTGCTACCCGATTTAAACAGAGGAGTTATTTTACTAAACTTCATTAAGTCAGGAAACACACCACTATCAACACAATTATTAAATATTATTGATAATTCAGGGGCAACCATTTCAATTAACGAATTAACTAAATGTACAGAAATTCCCCAGAGGTCAGCAGTTTTCTTAATATTTAAAGATTTAAAAGTTTTTATGACAGTGTGTATACTAATTTTACTGAATTTGAATATTTCATTACAGCAAGGAACATTTGCTTTTAACAAGGATTCTGCTATTGGGGTAGAAGAACCTAGGGCTCTGGTCAAATCTACTGGAATTCGAGAAAAAAATTGTTCAAATTCGTTAGCGACTTCGGCATCTGTTGTAATTATGTTACCATTTACTTTAAGTTTAAAATTATTATCATTCGATTTTGCTTGGCCTCTTTCTGCGTTAATTATTTTCCAAGTAGATTTAACTTTGTCTACACTATTGAGAATTTTATTACTTATATACTTTCTTTTGGCTGCTAAGCAGTCTGCTATAAACTTTTTTGAATAAGTTTTAACATAATTTAGAAATTCATCTGTTCTATTAAGCTGTCTTTCTGAGTATAGTTCATACAGTTTTTGTCTACTTTTATGTATATCCTCAGTGGCCCATTCACTGAAGGCTGGCCTATCACCGATTGTGACTTCCTTAGACTTGAATACGGAGTTGAACTCATTGTAAAAGGAATCAAAAAATAACTTATACATTACATTTGGATCTAAGCCAGTGTCTAAAAATGGAAGTTTATTGCAAAGTCCAACTCGCATACGTTCCAAGCGGTCACTAGTTACTGGTCTACATAATATTTTACGTCTTTTAACTTTTTCTCTTGTGATCTTGAAAGATGCTATTTGCCCAGTATGATCTGATTTTATCTTATTTATGATACTCTTACTTTCTGGCAACATATCACTGTATATATTGTCCAGACAAGTAGCTGTTGTATCACAATATCTAGTAGGCTCTAAAAATAAGTTAGTGAGATTGTGTGATTTAAATAAATTTAGGATATCATTGGTCTGACGCGTATTTATAAGTATATTAACATTAAAATCACCGCACACTATTAGGTGTAAGTCATGAGTCATCCACGACGGAGAGAAGTCTCAGTAGGTTCTGTTTTTACTCTTTGCGTGCGGAACCTTAAAAACGGATGCTCAATCGCACAGACAATACAAACTTAGGATGTATTATTATTTGGGTGCTAATTAAACGAACATCTTTTTAATAACATTTTGGCCTTTACAAAATACTTCGGCGACTAAATTATTATGTCAAGCACAATAATAAATTGGGCGCAAGCATCTGAATTCATAAATTTATAGCCACCAGTTAACTTCTTTATTAGCCACTATTATTACAATTCAGGATCGTGATTTTTTTTTAATATCCAATTTTGAAACATGCTTTTAAACTGTAAACTTTTAAATACTAAAAAATGTCATCAAAAAAATAAACATTTTTCATTATTATTGTAGCTTCTAATTTCCTAATTCAGCATGGTTAAAATGTAACTCATCCCATATTAATGGATTAAAAAAATTAAGTAAAATTGCCATCAAAAAACATATTATGGCCTTTAATATTACCTAACTAGCTAGTAGCGTAGCCACTGACTCAGTCTTTTCTAAATCGCTTCAGTAAGCAATTTTCGCTACAGCTGGTGCTCGAATGGGTGATCACTTTGTAACATTTGATTTGCGTGAGTTTCCGTGTTTTGCAAGACACGTTAAGCCGTTGGTCCCAATTGTCAGTAACATAAAAGTCGTTATGCCAAGTAGAAGACTGTGTGGGTGTCACAATCTGGTGGAAATGGAAAACCGAGTCAGTTTCAACACGGGAACGTGGAACAGACCTTCGAGCATAAATGATTTCATTAATATACTTATGTGATGTGTTACCTACAGTATTTATAATTCATATAATTTATAATGCCTGCATTCTATAGAATACTTGCCCCTGACGCCTCTCATCTCGTTCTAAAGAACGAGATGAATAATCTAACTATTGTATAAAATGGTTTACTAATGTTTGTCATAATTTAAAATGCCATAATTTCATATGACATACTGGTATTTGCCATAATTTCATTAGACATAACGCTTCAGTTGCCATAATCGTGAAATGACATAAAATGACTTTCACTAATTCTATTGGTCATAATCGATCAAGTGTCATAATAATTTAAATCCATAAATGTATTTGCCATAATTTTCGTTTTCAATAATGCCATTTTCCATAATTTTTATTCACCATAATATAAATAAAGATAATTTATACGACACAGATAATTTATTCACAATTAAACCTAAAACTAAACTTCATATGGCGTCTACGAACTAAGCTCGACGGTGCCCCGCTACTTCTGGGTGGTTTAAAAAAAAACCACTCGGATTGGACTGAGTCGGGGTATTAACGATAATTAATTTCGACCTAACAATATTATGTATTATTTTCATAATTATATCAAATTTTGATTATGTCAAGAGTCGATTATGAGATGTGTTACTTATGGAAACTAATTATTATGATATATGTTGTTATTGAAAGTAATTTTGTGGCAAATAAAAGTTATGACTGTTGAGTTGTTAAGGCAAACGTTATTAGTATAAATGATAATAGTGCAAGTAAATATTATGATCGGGGATGATTATGGCAAACAATATTAGTGCAAATGAATTTATGGAAAACGAGAGAAGACCGTATAAAATGTCTAAGTATTGCATTGAACATCTCCTGGTGTAAAATAAATGGCTTCGTTAACCATAAAATTGCATTTTTTTATACCACTGACACACTCTGCCGTCTGCCACACAAGCATAGTCGGATGCATCGAGTGCATCGATTCACTACAAAGGCAGTACCAGTATTCCAAGTTTTGTTTTCGGTGTTAACGGGTGCTTTTCGGAACATGGTTTTAGATAGTTCCGATGAAGAAATATATTAATTTTTCATCAGTCATGTTTTCGTATAAGTGCACACAAATGTTCTGTTTAAATTGTGCTATCAAAATGGCGCTCGGCGTGGGGAGGCGCGCACGTAATCGGAGCCGATCGGCTGCGCGAGCGGGAAAGAGCACGCAATCGGAGCCGATCGGCTGCGCGCGCTAGAAAGAGCATGCAGTTGGAGCCGATCGGCTGCGCGAGCGGGAAAGAGCATGAAATCGGAGCCGAACGGCTGCGCGAACAAGAAGAGTACGCGATCGGAGCCGGTCAGCTCCTCTTATTATTTCACACCAAGCGCGTTCAAGCATTCTTAATGACAAAAGCAGTGCACATGCAAAAATAAACCTTACTTCAAATAATAAAAACTCTGATTTCAACTTGATAAGAATCTGCTCTCCTCTCCGAGCCGATCTGTGTGAACGGACCCTATGATAAGAATCTGCTCTCCTCTCCGAGCCGATCTGTGTAAACGGACCCTAACGCCGCATCCAATGTGAGCACAGTTGGTTCGCATAGCGGTGGTACCCCGCTGCATGTGGTTAGCTCGCCTACGTCGCGTCGTCGGTGACGTCGGCGTTACAGCCGCAGCCCACGCTACGGCGCGAAGCTCGTACGAAGGACGGAGACTGCTGCGAGTGACAGTGGCGTAACTATAGGGTGGCAAGGGTGGCAAAATGCCACGGGCCCCCGACCTAAAGGGGCCCCGGCCCGTGAGCAAATTGAAAAAAAAAAGCAATACTGTTTGAATATTAGGGCCCAAGCCCACCAATATTCAGGGATTCACTTGCAAGCGTCGCACCTGTATTAACGGACGAGGCTCCAACGCGTTGAAGTACCCACAAAGATGATGTCGGACCTCTAGCTATAAAAAGCCCTCTAAGTAACCCAAAACTAGTAGTAAGTAACAGCTACAGAGCCGGGTGATGATCGCCGCAGCTAGTGGGCACTAGTAGACGCCAAGAAGAGTAGGTACCGTGTTTGCGACGTGGGTCGACCCGTCAACCAGGGAGACCTGTACCAGTACTGTGACCAGCGCGGAGTGCTGGCGACCACACCTAATGCGCTACGGGGGCCCTTCTGTCAGTCGGATAAGCCACAGGAAACAAATCTAAGTATTGTGGATCAGCTTTCATTCAACTAAACAGATACAAACGAAACTAGCTCCTGCGTCTAGTCACTACGGTCGGACGGTCGGTCGGTACGGACACAACGGGTAGTAATTAAATATTTAACGGCACTATCTATTTTTAAAGTAGTGTCGTAATTCAAATCAAATATTTTGCTTTAGGTATACATTGATAGGTTGATTCATAAAATATAAATGATCTTAATTTAATTTTGTGATACTTTGATGTATTTATTTATTTTACGAAAGAAATCTTAGAATTACAAAATATTCGATTATGCAACGCGGTACAGCACTAGCTCTAAATCGGGGAAGTGTGAAGCGGGAGGCGCGGAAGCGCTTGCCGTGTCGACCCACCCGCGCGCCTCTTGCAACACCCTTTCACACCTTGGATAATTTTATTAAAATATGATCTGTCGGCTGTGCTAATAGCGTCTCACTTGCAAGTTCGAGACTGTTCATACCGGTGCTTACGGTTCAGACTAACGCGCGCGCTCTCTACTACTTGTTCTATACTTTCTCTCTTATGTGACGCAAACGAAGTTGCGCGGGTCAGCTTTTGCAGAAATATAATAAAAGTAAAAGTTTGTGAAAATGTTTGGATGTTTGATACTCAGTTACGCTCCAACAGCGCAACGGATCGGACTGAGATTTGGTACAGGTATAGATTATAATATAGTCCAGCATACTAAGCTTCAGCTCCCTTTCATACCGGGAACTGTTTACATGGGAAGCGGGAACAGGTACTAAATTGTGCTCGGGCGAAGCCGCGAGCATTATCTAGTTCAGTATAAGGAATTGAAAAAAGTGCGACTGCCTCGGCGGCGCATTCGGGGCCGTTTCCTCGTGGTCATACTATTTTGTCATACCAGTTTGACCACGAGGATAAAAATGTCCTCGTAGTCATACTATCATTTTAACACCCCCTTTAGAAAGTTAAGTAGCGAATTAATTATCATATAGCGACTGGAGATCGAAAAAACAAATGAAGATCGGCAAAACAAATGAAGATCGGCAAAACAAATGAAGATCGACAAAACAAATGAAGATCGGCAAAACAAATGAAGATCAACAAAACAAATGAGGATCGACAAAACAAATGAAGATCGGCAAAACAAATGAAGATCACTAAACAATTAATGAAAGTAAGATAAACAACTGAAAGTCGACAAAACAAATGAAAATCGACAAAACAAATGACGGTCGGATAAACAAATGACGGTCGGATAAACAAATGACGATCGGCAAAACAAATGACGATAGAAAAAACAAATGACGATAGAAAAAACATATGCAGATCAATAAAACAAAAGACTATAAGCAATTTGATAAGATCAAAAATACTTGCAGCCATATTTAGTAATCTAGATGCGTTTGCCATTAAAAAAATAGGTGCAAGCAAATCTCGACCTTAATGACACTTTTCTAAAAATGTGCTTTTAGGCATTTATTGACATCACTGATCACGAATATGTAAAAATTTAAGAAATATAATGCATGTTCATAAGGTCGAGAATTGCTTGCACCAATTTTTTTGAATGGTGTTAGCATCTAGATTACAAAAAATGGGTGCAAGCAAATTTAGACCTTATGAACATGCATTATATTTATTTATTTTTCATATATTCGTGATCAGTGATGTCTATAAACGCCTAAAAGCACATTTTTAGAGAATTGTCATTAAGGTCGAGATTTGCTTGCACCTATTTTTTTTAATGGCAAACACATCTAGATTACTAAATATGGCTGCAAGTATTTTTGATCTTATCAAATTGCTTATAGTCTTTTGTTTTATTGATCTGCATATGTTTTTTCTATCGTCATTTGTTTTTTCTATCGTCATTTGTTTTGCCAATCGTCATTTGTTTATTCGACCGTCATTTGTTTATCCGACCGTCATTTGTTTTGTCGATTTTCATTTGTTTTGTCGACTTTCAGTTGTTTATCTTACTTTCATTAATTGTTTAGTGATCTTCATTTGTTTTGCCGATCTTCATTTGTTTTGTCGATCCTCATTTGTTTTGTTGATCTTCATTTGAAATAAAATAAAATAAAATAAAATTTATTCCCTTTGAAATTTTTAAAAAATTATTTAGGTTTGTCAAAATTTTTGTGACTCTACCGGGGGTTCGGAAATGCTACAGACTGAGAAGAACACCCCAAAAAACTCAGTCCGGTCCCTATTAATTCATCTTAGTATCTAATACAGTTTTTTTTTTAAATGTAGAAAGGAGCAATTCGTGTCACTGCCAGGCAGCCTTGTCTTCTAGAAAGTCTTTAATGCTATAATAAGCTTTCTGGCACAATTTAAGTTTTATTAGTTTTTTAAATTTATTAACTGACAAACCTGTTACGGCTGTCGGCAATGTATTGTACATTCGAATACAATTGCCCGCAAAAGAATTGCTTATTTTATTAAGCCTAAATCTAGGTACAGCCAATTTATTCTTATTTCTTAAGTTTAGGTTATGGATATCACTATTTTTAATAAATTTACTATTATTTTTATGAGTATATAATAAGTTTTCATATATGTACTGTGAATACACAGTAAGGATGTTGATATCCTTAAACTTTTCTCTTAATGACTCCCGAAACCCTGCAACACAAAGATACATTCGATGTCGGCAGCGTTACCCCATAATAGTATGCCATAGGTCATGACACTGTGGAAATAGCTAAAGTAGACAAGACGCGCTGTTCTAATGTCTGTCAGTTGTCGGATCTTTTTAACGGCATAGGCTGCAGAGCTCAGTCTGCCCGAGACTTTCCCGATAAGTTTTACAATGGGTTTAATCATTAAGCTCTTTTATGATGAGGCCCCCACTGCAAGTTGGAGTCTAACTTTATGCCCAGAAAGACAGTTTCATCGACCAATTCTACTTGATCATCCCTAATCCTAATACTGGTGTTAACGAGCCTAACATTTAGCAAGGTGAATCTAATACATTTTGTTTTAGTTTCATTTAACAATAAATTATTTGCGTTAAACCAGTGGACTACCCTAGAGAGGGCATTGTTTACTTCGTCAAGATTGCGTTGTCCACGTTCAACTTTAAATATTAAAGATGTGTCATCAGCAAACAAAACTACCTCGTGATCGTCTCTTATAAGGTGAGGGAGATCATTTATGTACACTAAAAATAGAAAAGGTCCCAGAATTGAACCCTGAGGCACCCCCATTGTTACAGCAGACCCATGTGACTGTTTACCATTTATAACTACTCTCTGTACTCTTTGTCTTAGGTAAGAACTAATTAAATTCAAGGCCGTCCCCTGGATCCCTTAATGATCAAGTTTTTAAATTAAAGTCTGATGCTGGACGCAATCGAAGGCCTTAGATAAGTCGCAGAATACACCATAAGCATCATACGACTCCTCCCAGGCCTCATATATACACTCTAATAATTTAATTCCAGCATCCGTGGTAGACCGACCGCGCGTGAAACCGAATTGTTTAGTATGGAATAGTTTATTTGTATTAAAATGATTTTGCATTTGATTAAGCATTACCTTTTCAAAGATTTTACTAAACGTGGGTAGTTAGTACAGAAATAGGACGAAAATTGGACGGATCCGAGGTGCTACCCGATTTAAACAGAGGAGTTATTTTACTAAACTTCATTAAGTCAGGAAACACACCACTATCAACACAATTATTAAATATTATTGATAATTCAGGGGCAACCATTTCAATTAACGAATTAACTAAATGTACAGAAATTCCCCAGAGGTCAGCCGTTTTCTTAATATTTAAAGATTTAAAAGTTTTTATGATAGTGTGTATACTAATTTTACTGAATTTGAATATTTCATTACAGCAAGGAACATTTGCTTTTAACAAGGATTCTGCTATTGGGGTAGAAGAACCTAGGCCTCTGGTCAAATCTACTGGTATTCGAGAGAAAAAATGTTCAAATTCGTTAGCGACTTCGGCATCTGTTGTAATGATGTTACCATTTACTTTAAGTTTAAAATTATTATCATTTGATTTTGCTTTGTTTTTTCGATCTCCATTCGCTATATGATAATTAATTCGCTACTTAACTTTCTAAAGGGGGTGTTAAAATGATAGTATGACTACGAGGACATTTATATCCTCGTGGTCATACTGGTATGACAAACTAGTATGACCACGAGGAAACGGCCGCATTCGGTAGAACTATGACCGTGCCGCGCTGTGTTCCCGGGTTCTATTTCCGGGTCTGTTCAAATATTTATGTGATTCACAGATTTTAATGTTTGTTAAATTATATCACGAGATTCATTGTCCTTAGCGGGACCGGGACCGTACAAACGTCACTGCCGTTGGAAAGCTGGATTACGACCACAGATCACGGAATCACCGAGCGCCCACTACGCACAGGCGGGCGCGCGGCGATTCCGTGCTCTATGATTACATTGTTCTTAGCGGGACCGGGACCGTTCAAACGTCACCGCCGTTGGAAAGCTGGATTACAACCATGTAATTGCTGAATAATGTTCACTCACCGAATATTAGTATCAAGATGATCGCAGTTGTGACTGCGCTTTTCTCACTAATGTATATACTGATGCAGTATAAAAATGAGAGATATGTCAAGCTGGCAATGAAAAGTATAAGCAGGACGACCTCTGAAAACATAAAACATTATTAATGATAGCAAATTTTTGCTTAATAATATTACTTAACTAGCTGTTGCCCGCGACGTCGTACGCGGGAAAATTATGTTATTTTGCCAATTTGATTGCTCTCTGCTTAGCCCCTAGGATATGTAGCGTGATTATATATCCCTAGCCTATTTTAAGACCCTATACCTAGTTAATATTTGTGAAAAATTCGAATCAAATCTATTGAGTACCTTTCGAGATCCTTCCGCACAAAGCAAAACAAACAGACAAACAGATAACACTATATTTTGGGCTCCGGTATCTTATACTTAACACCCGGCGAGTATTTTTTTTTATATTTCCAATGTACAGTTTTGACTTTTCTATCATAATCTATTTTCATATCTTTTCTATCATTTATGTATTAATTCGAAATTTTGTAAGTATCTAGAGAATTCTAAGTCTGACATCTGAACGGCTGTGGTTGTAATTTGGTATAGGGATTGATTGTTCTGGAATAATAAGGTAGTTTTAATTCCCGGGAATAAGTTTCCAATGCATGCAGGAACAATAGTTAACGGTTCAGAATACCACGCGGCCAGCGCTGCGGGGACCATCAGTTAACAATAATAATAATAATAATGGCCGTTTCACATTGTATTGAGATCGATCTATACTATATAGTACGAAAGCTATGTATATATAAAAATACTGAATGACTGTACTATAATGTGACCAAGGTACGAGTATAATAATGTTTTTGGTACCCACGGTTTCGCCTGCGTGGTTCAGTAATCTGTTCCTGCTCCAGCATTGTCGACATCGCAATAAGTATGTCAAGGGATAAGAAGTAGCCTATGTAGGATTAAAAAATATGTATTATTCTAGACTAATCTATCCCTGTACCTACTGTACCATATTTCAGCCACATCCGTGCGTTCAGCCGTTAGAACATGATTGGGTAACAACCATTTAAACATTCACACTTTCACATTTATACTATTAGTAAGATATCCTATCTCAACTTATAAAGTAGCATATTTTTGTAGTTTATTACAGACATTAAGGACCAACGATTTAGCGTGCCTTCTAAATCACTTATGTAACACAGAGTCAACGGGGCTAGGAGCGCTTCAGATAGGTACGAGTACTTACGTAAAAAGTCTGACTGATTGAGAGTCCCATTGATGTCGACAGAAACGGCTGCTATAATTATGGGCACTATTTGAAATGCGAAGGTGATGAGAAAGTGGGAGATTAAAGTAGTCATCCAGAATAGCCAGATCGAACATCCAGACATTATGTATATGTGACGTGCCTCCGTCACCTTCTCCTGGAGTGGAACAGTCATGCAATGTATGGCGCCGATTTGCATTACTACAAAAGAAAAGAATGTTACCAAATAAAAAAAATATTTACGGACATTCACACACATCATTTAGCCCAAATTGAGCTAACATAAGCTTGCGCTATGGGATCTAGACGACTAATATACATACTTACATATTTCCAAATACATACAATATCATAGAAAACACAGTCGGTCCAAATATTTGGATCACACAAATACCGACCCAGGAATCGAACCCAGGTCACAGATTAAATAATAGTTACTACGTAACAGATACATCACTCCCATACTTAACCTCAAAAATATTAGCTAAAACATATCGCTACAGTGGAAAACATTCTCTACGACGTATTCCGAGAGTCGAGTTTCGTGCGCACACCGTATGATTGCGTCATCGAGTGACAACTATTTTCAACATTAGGGTTGTAACTTGTAAGCACGGAACAAAAATACATATAACTACAAAAAACAATAAACACAGTGTGCCCAGGTCCTCCAGCGCAGTAGGTGGTATCATTACCGACTACGCCACAGAGGCAGCAAATATCGATAAATAAGCTCTAAACCCCTGGTTCGGGCGGAGTGCGCCAACAAAAACAGACAGCATACCGCGCATATAAATAAAAAAAAGTGTATAAATACGAAAGTAGTAGTCTGTCTGTTTACACTTTCCCCGATATTTTTCCATGAAATGTGGTATCTGATGCTATTACTCGCATCACATTTCAATTCTAAGTAATTTAATTTGTAAATACGTGGGTAAATCTCAACAAGTGGTGATTTCTTTGTAATATTTATCGGTGTATTTACCACCGATGTTATAAAAATTGTCACATCACATACTTCGAAAGGCCACCGATCACACTGATATTACAACACCGATATTACAAAATAATTGCCCCTGAGCAAAAAAAATACATATTCATTGTTATTGACGGGAACAGGTAGCTATTTCGGGTGTTTAATGTTTGGTATAATAACAAATGCTCTAATTTCACTTGAAATAACGTTCATATGATATAATTTTTATAATATGCTATAATGTCAAGTAACCTAAATTCATATGACCTAATGTTTTATATCATATAATATTCCTATAATATAATAACATTTAGTATAACGTTCATCAATACATATATAATAAAATCGTAACAGGTCGCTGTCTGTACATAGAAGATAAATAATAAAAAAATATTATAGAGGGGCTTTTATATTATAACGCAATAGAACCCAAAACAATGATTTCTAGAATTTTTAGAATTTTTGTCTGTTTGTCTGTATGTCTATATGTGTGTGCACGCTAATCTCAGCAACCGCTTAACCGATTGCAATGCGTTTTCTTTTATTATGTTGAGGTTTGCTCCACTTAACATTTAGCGTTTATTTCATATCGATCGGTTCATAAATAAAAAAGTTATAACACTTTTAAGAATCAGATATTTTGAAAATTTTAATTGTAGGGGTTTCTTTGAATTTGAGTGTAAATCTAAAGCCGAAGGCGTGGACTGAATTGTTTTAAAATAGACTTAATCTTTAAGCTCTTTTATGATTAAGCAAACAGGGCAGTTTTACACGCTGCTTGATGAGTCTGATGAAGAAATACCTCTCCTTTCATACACCTTATGTGACGTAAACAAAGTTGCGGGGTCAGCTAGTTTTATATAATTTTCATTTAATAATTAACTTTGTTATTTTGACCTATAGCTCGACGGAGCCCTGCTTGGCGGGGCTCCTATTTCTGGGTGATTTATAAAAAATAACTACGAAGACTAAGGCGGGAGTGAAGCGAAGCGGAGCTCCTGCCTTAGTCTTCTAACCAAAAAAATCCAAGTCGGACTGCTCTGAGTCGGTATACTAACCATAATTGATTTGGACCTAACAAATTATGTAATAATATTATTAAAAAGTGCATTAAAGGAAATATTCATTAAATCATATGAAATTAATCAAAATCAACAATTCATTATCTCAATTGATCGCTTTAGTAAACAAAAGTATAATTAACTGAAATAAGGTCAAGTGAACGTTAGATTTTTTGTTATTATATCAACCGTTACACACGGACACACCCAGCTATTTTACACCTGTTTGTTCTGCCTACGCACTAGCAAGCTCTTAATGTGTAATACAATTGGGGAGGGGACACCGTCGGACTCGTCTGTGTATAGTTATGTCAATATTACTTACTAGCTGACCCTCGCAACTTCGTTTACGTCACATAATGGACACGAAAGGAAAGGCAATTCTTCATCCGCCTCGTCAAGCACCGTTTGAAACAGCCCTGTTTGCTTAATCATAAAAGAGCTTAAAGATTAAGGCTATTCTAAAACAATTCAGTCCACGCCTTCGGCGCGGACTGAATTATTTTACAACAGCCTTAATAATTAAGCTCTTTTATGATTAAGCCAACATGCCCGTTTAGATTTACCCTCTCATTAAAAGGAACCCTTGAATTCTAGGTTTGGCGAAAGTTGAGATGCCTCTAATTTCTGAATTACAAACCCCTCAATCTTGAAACTTGGGCCAAAAAATCCTTAAAGTACTCCCTTCCCAATACTAAAAAAATATTTGAAATCGCATCACGCGTTGAGAAATTACAACTGAAAAACCATTTCATCTTTCATCCCCTCTCCCGCAGGAACCGCGGAAAACTCCTTCCTCGGACTATAAGCTCGGAACGTACCAAGTATCATTCAAATCGGTTCAGTAGTTTCGGCGTGATACTTATTCGGGATACAGACAGACAGACAGACATGAAAAGTTTAAATTACATTTTCGGCTTCAGTATCGATTAGAGAACGCCCTCCAATTAAAATTTTCAAAATATCTTCCATGTACAGACTCTCGACCCTCTACCGATTTATTATACGTATAGATTGCACCGATTCGAGAACATTTCGTGGGACAAGTATGTTGGTGTCTCTGGGCAAAAAAAAATTAGATATACAATAAAATATGTTAGTTATTAACTAATACCCTATGAAGTGGAATAGATTATAAACCTAATTTACTAATACTTTTCCGCGTATAAGGTTTTTTGGTTTGTAAAAAATGTACCCCCGTACACCACCAGCACCGATATTATAAAATTTTGAGTTTATGTATTTATTTCTACCTGTTAAATATAGTTCTATTTAAATAATGTTAGTACCTCAACCCAATAACTATCTATTGATAAATGAAAAAAATAATTCAAAGCAATTTTTTTATAATCAGATATGAATTTCCTAGAAGACAAAGAAGGGTCGTTTTATAAATTTACCCACCTACATCATCAGTCTATTTTTTTAGTGTAAGATTGTTGTACTACGTAATAGCGTCGATGTAGAAGTAGGTACCTATTTGAGTATGTTTGACACTGACCGGTATAATGTATTTCAATAGCTTTGCGCAAAAATGTAAACAAACACATTTAATCCTATATTCCATAGTTTAATAATAATAATAATATATAAACAAATATTCACGGACATTTCACACAACGCTATCTGATCCCAAAGTAAGCTAGGAATAACCTGCTTGTGTTATGGGTATCAGACCACGGATATTAATACTTATATACTTCATAAATACATACATATTATACATAGAAACACCCAGAGTCAAACATTTATGGGTCACACAAATATTTGTCTCCGGTGGGAATCGAACCCACGACCTCCAGCGCCGCAGGCGGTATCACTACCGACTGCGCCACAGAGGCAGTCATAGTTACTTGCAGTTGAGTATTCATCTTGATTATATTCCAGTATCCAGGAGTTATACAGTGTTCTTACAATCATTTTGACACCAAATAACTTCTTTATGATAGTTTATTTTCATTTATAATACCTACTCAGGATAGTAAAAAATTCAATGATTTGTCATACTATATTTTTCTACTCATCTGTCTTAGACAACGATTGTCAAAACATGACGTGTTTACATTATTGCCAGATCGGGCAGGATTGGACTATAGATGGACAATAACTGCCGGTCAGTGTCAAAATTTCAAAAAAAAAAAAAAAAAAAGACGCGGGAAAGCGTGCTTGTGAAAAATTAAATTTAATTATTATTTTAGTGAAATAGTGTGAGAACTGCGAAATAAAATAACACATTTATTTAATTCGCGGTAAATTCAACATAATTTAATGTAATCCAGGCTCTAAAAGGGTTTTTTTGCGAAAAAGCCGGCGACTCGTCAGCCGGCCGGCTGCGGGCGCAATGAATAATGAGACGTATGTTGTGAGTGATATAGTCGAAGATGGCTTATCTGGTGACGAAATAAATATCGATGCAGTTGTGGAAAATAGTGAGGAATGCAGATCAAGGATGCAAACGGAGGATGAGATATTTAGCAGAAAAAGACCAATGACTCGGGAAGATTCCTCTTCTGAGGAAGGTTGGCAGCGAGTTTCTAGAAGGCACAAGGTGGCTTGTACTCGTGAATCCAGCAGTGCGGAGCAAGAAAATGTACAAGTATGTGTTTCATGTAGTTCCATTATGCCCAAACAGTTTGCATTAGCCAAATTATTTAAAGAAAATAACATCAGTGGGGTAATTCGTGTTAAATTTGTCCATCAATACAAAATTATTGTCACTTTTGATCAAGAATGCAATGCCGACCGATTTATTTCTTGTAAGGCTTTTAGAGATCTTGAATGGAAAAGTCAGAAAACATCTGAGGTCGGAGTTTCATACGGTGTTATCAAGGACATTGACTTGAATATTGCTGACGAAGATATTATTACCAGCTTATTTTCTGATATTGAGATCATTGCAGCGAAAAGGCTAAACAAACGAGATTATTACCAGGAATCGTCTTCTGGTTGGGTTAAATGTGAAGCCGTGCGTATATCATTTAAAGGCCCTTCTCTCCCTGCTTACGTATACATCTATAACATGAGAGTAAATGTGTTGCCTTATATCTTCCCTGTAACGCAATGTTCGCGGTGTTGGAAGTACGGACACACTAGATTAGTATGCCCTTCTAAAAAGATTATATGCCCTAAGTGTACCAAAAATCATGAAAATTGCGATACTACCTCCTTCCGCTGTATTAATTGTACTGGCAACCATATGGCGTTACAAAAGATTTGTCCAGTGTTCAAAAAAGAGAAAAGGATTAGGGAACTTATGTCTGAATTTAACTGCACCTATAGAAAAGCCCTCACTATGTATGTACCACCGTCTCCGCCTCCTGAAAGACATCCATCCCATGGTTTGGCTGAAGTTCAAACGCCAAAGTTGGATTCACAGCAAATATTCCCTGATCTTCCATACGAAAATACCAACCAACCACCAAGTAAGCAGAAACTCATGTCTCAATTGTTCAACACTCCACAACAATGTAATACTAAAAAGGCTCATGAACATAAACTGAAAAAGCCACGTAAACAGCTTCCTCGTGCTTCTCCATACCCGTCACGTCCTTCTTCACCGGCGAGATCGGAGAGAGCTGAGGAGGTCCTATATTCCGAAAGCTCTGGAGGCTACGTGGGAGTTAATAGTGAAACCAGCAACAAAGCACAGAAAACCAAAGACATTAGTTTTTTTAGTGTATTATATAGGCTTTATAGATTAATAATGGAGAAGGGTTCTTTAGAGGATAAAATACATGAAGTTATCAAAATTTGCACGGAGTGGATTATATCTAAAGTAATGCAAGGAATGTCGGTGAGTTCTTTTTTCAATACTTTCTCTAATGATGGATAGTGGTTTCATCGATATCAATTTAAACATTATACAATGGAACTGTCAAAGCTTGCGACCGAAATCACTATCTTTAGAGGCCCTTCTTTCACAAAATAACATACATATAGCCGTTCTGAATGAAACTTGGCTTGAACCGGACAGTTATTATAACATTAGGAATTATAATATTTTCAGATCTGATCGTAGTGACGGCTATGGTGGCTTAGCCATCCTTATACATGGCTCTATTAGAAGTAGTATAAGTATGTCACGTAGCCCTAACTCAGGTATAGAGCTTTTACATGTTAAGATACATAATTGTCGGTATATTGAGAACATATTTTCACTGTATTGCGCTTCAACTGTAAACACCGTCCAAAACGACTGGGATCATCTGTTTTCTCTCGCAAGTTCCAAATCATTAATTTTAGGTGATTTTAATGGTCACCACTTAAATTGGTCCTACAAAACTGACCCGAGAGGATTACAAATATTTGATTCCATGATTGATTATAATTATATTTATTTAAATAATGGTGATCCGACTCGAATACAATTAGTGAATGGTGTATTGAAAAAATCCTCCCCTGATATATCTTTCGTCACCTCTGATTTGGCTACGTTATTTACGTGGAAAGTGTGTAATGAATCGCTCGGCAGCGATCACCTTATTATACAGTTGTCGGCCACGATTCATGTCCCCCGTGTCATGTTAAAAAGACGTAAATATAAAAACAGTGACTGGCAATCCTACAGCTCTTACATAGAAATTTCACTAAAGGATTATATCGTTCCCACTGATTCCCAAGAATTTTATGATGTCTTTGAACGTACTTTACAGACTGCCGGCAATAAGTATATCCCCTTCACTAAGGTTCCCCAGTACCCCTGCAATAAATTTAAACCAAAACCATATTGGAACACAGAACTTTCAAAGGTTGTGGCGGAACGCCGATTAGCGTTGTCCAAGTTCAGAAGATGCCCTTCTCCTACTAATTTAGAGATATTGAAAGAGAAGGTACGTACTGCTCAAAGACTCATCAGATTAGCTAAGAATAGTTCTTGGCACGGGTTTTGTGATTCCATAGATGCTACTACTTCCCCCTCTGATATGTGGAACCAAATGAGATGGGTAAAAGGACATCGAACTAACACTCGTAATCAGTATATAGACAAAGATAATGCCTTGCAATTGCTGAATTCCTTAACTCCCGATTTTACGTGTCCTCCTATCCCCCATTTTAATTCAGTTAACACTTCTTTAGAATCTGAAATTAGTATTCAGGAACTGGAAAACTGTATCAAAAAGACAGATACAGCTCCCGGCAGGGACGAAATATCATTTTCTATGATAACACATCTGCCACCGACTGCTAAAATTCTGTTAGTTAGATTGTATA
Organism: Miltochrista miniata; assembly: GCA_933228765.1. Classification (NCBI taxonomy): domain Eukaryota; kingdom Metazoa; phylum Arthropoda; class Insecta; order Lepidoptera; family Erebidae; genus Miltochrista; species Miltochrista miniata. The sequence goes on from OW121765.1 coordinate 4,402,332, forward strand.
ATATTTTTTTAACTTCTAGCTTCGTTCCCGCACAGTGGCGCGAGATTAAGATAGTTCCCATTCCTAAACCGGGCAGAGAACCTAACTCTCTCCACTCACTTCGGCCTATAGCTTTAATTTCATGTTTATGTAAAATTTTTCATAGTATTTTAAACAAAAGATTAGAGTGGTATTTTGAAAAAGGTAAGCTTTTACCTGAGTATATGGTCGGTTTCCGCAAATCTCGTTCGTGCTTAGACAATTTATTTACTTTAGTCTCTCAAATTCAAATTGGCTTTTCTAGGGATAAGCCAACCGCGGCTTGTTTTATAGACATCGACAATGCTTACAACAATGTTAACGTTACCTGCCTAGTAAATACTTTAGACTCATTTGGAGTAGGTTCAAAAATATGTTTTTATCTGTGGTCCTTATTAACTAACAGACAGCTATTAGTTGCGGTTGATGGACAAAATTTGGCCAGAACTACCGGACAGGGTTTGGCGCAAGGGGACCCATTATCTCCTCTTCTGTTTAATATTGTAACAATCAATATTTGTAAAAATATCACAAATGTACATATTTCTCAATATGCCGACGACTATGTATTATATGCTACACACGATAATATTGTAGCCGCGCTTTCGAATCTTCAATATGGCTGTGAAAAATTGAGCCGCAGAATGTTTAATTTAGGCCTTTCTATATCTCCTACAAAATGTAAATTATGTATATTTAAAAAAGGTAGTTTAAAACGTTCTATTGATTTTAGAATTAACGAACAATCAATACCTGTTGTTAAGCACGTTAAATATCTGGGCTTGTGGCTAGATAGTTCACTGAGGTGGGGCAAGCATATAAACGAAACCGTTCAAAAAGTAAGCAAACATATTAATCTGTTAAAAGTATTATCAGGTCCTGGATGGGGTATTCATCAAAAACACTTAAGATGCTTATATATTTCTATTATACGTAACAAAATCGACTACGCAAGCTTTCTATATGACAATAGCTGTAAAACCAATTTACTAAAGTTAGACAAAACTCAAAATCAGGCCTTACGTGTAATTGGTGGTTTTATTAGGAGTACCCCGATCCACGCCATGGAAAATGATTTATGCCTTCCCCCCCTTCAGTTTCGCAGAAGATTTTTGGCAGGTAAATATTTGCTAAAATCAAAGTCTTTTGCTAATAATTCTAGTGATCTGTTGAATATATTAACATCTGTTTGTAACACTAGCTATTGGAATAATAAGAAAGTCCCTTTGCTAGTCAATATCAATCGTTGTATAGACACAGGGTCAATTCACTGCAGTAATTTGCTAGAAATGTTTTCTTTGGAGACTTGGGTGAGTAATATTCCAGTTCATCGATTCATTGCAAGCTCTATTCCGCTGATTGATAAAGCTAAACAAAATTACTCCTGTCACCAGTTGAACTCAATTTGTACAAATTTCATTGAAGAAAAATATAGTCATTGTTACAAAATTTTTACCGATGGTTCTAAAGATAAAAGTAGCGCGGGGTCAGCTGTTTACGACCCACAGTCAGCTTGTTTTGTAAAACTTAGGATTGATTCGAATATATCAATTATGCACATTGAATTAATCGCTATTTCGGAAGCTTTATCTTACATTGATTCAGTGAATTTTGATCAATTTGTCATATTGACGGACTCAAAAAGCGCATTACAACATTTGGCTCGCTGTACCTCTCCCGTGAGAGGCATACCGATTGCCTATAAAATATTAGAATCAGTCTTAGGTCTACAAGCTCGACAGAAGATGGTCACCCTTCAATGGATTCCATCTCATATCCAACTTGAACCAAACGACATCGTAGACATGCTAGCTAAACAGGCATCAGTAGATGGGATTCCTTATGGAGTTTTACCACTATTTTCAGACAAGGTAAGTCATGTTAAACGGCATTGTCTGGATGTTTGGCAGGAGTATTTTGATGAGCGCTCACAAGAAAAGGGTATATGGTACCGAACTATCCAACCACACATATCAACGTTCCCATGGATAGCCTCGATTGGAATAAACAGGGAAGATTTAAAAACCATTCTCAGGCTACGTTCCGGACACATTCCATCTAAAAAGTTTGGGCATCTAATGAAAAAAATTTCATCACCTAATTGCGTCGATTGCGGTGTAATTGAAGACGTGTATCACATCCTGATGGAATGTGTCAGGAACGAACCTTTCAGGGCAACTTGTTTTGTTGGCGAATCAAGGATATTTGTGGGTCAGGTGAACAGCGCCTTGTCTGAGCCAGGCTCACAAAAAGCCCAAGATTTGATCGAATTAGTTAATTTAGGCTTAAGAGATTCCTAGTTTATTATTTTAGTTGGTAATATTGTATTTTAGTTGGTTTTTAATTATTTTAGTTGGTACCACTAATTGATCGTAATTTTGTCGGTTGTATTCACGGGACGATGTAATCGCTCAGCGATAAAGTCCTTTTTATTTTAAATTAAAAAAAAAAAAAAAAAAAAAAGTGTCAAAATTACTCATAGCTTTGCTCCAGGGTTAAAAAAAAATTGCGAAGCAGCACTTTCGGGTGATAATAAAAAAAACTTACCAAATGACATTCTATATCCCCATTCTATTGACGATTGATCCGATTTAGGCATCGGTGGATCTTCTGACTTAAGTGAAACAAGTTCTTTGGTGAAAATGTAAGGAGTGGCCTGACTAAGATTACTCCTACCCAGCGAGTTGGATAGAATGTTGAGCACTGCTGGAGCCATGTGACGCACGCTACGGCTGTACAGTAGCTAAAAAGTATACAATTTGTCGTTAATTATATTATACTAAGTAGGAGCTCCATCGGTCATCAAAATTCGAAAGTACATAATTCATCAAAAGATAAAATAAATAAATTAATAAAATATTTGTGGACAATCTCACACAACATCATCTAGCCCAAATTAAGCTAACATAAGCTTGTGCTATGGGATCTAGATGACTGATAGACATACATAAACATATATTTGTAAATACATATGCACATAATATACATAGAAAAAAAACCCAAACTCCGAAACAAACATTTGTAGATCACACAAATATTTGAACCGACCCGGGAATCAAACCCAGGACCTCCAGCGCGGCAGGCGGTATCACTACCGACTACGCCACAGAGGCAGTCGGTTGGTAAATAAAGATAGATCAATCACACAGCCTCTCTCACACAAAACACGCTGTTGATGTGCCTTCCGCATCCAGTCTCTCCCTGCGACCTATTGCAGATCGTCGCTCCATCTGGCAGGACGCGGTCCCATCTCACGTTTACCGTTAATCATGGGATGCGGGTCGTAGTCTCTACTCGAAAACTCGTTTGCTCCATCGGCCATTGATTCTTCTACAGATTTGGCGGATCCACTGCCACCGCAAAACGTATTCTCTGCTAGCTATATCGACCAATCTGTCGAATAACATCATTTCGGATTATATCCCTCAGAAACACCCCGAACACCGCTTGTTCCATTGTACGTATGAGTGGAGCAGGAATACATTACATACCAGAGATGTTGCGGATGTACATTTTTTCACAGATGCGGATGCGAAGTTTTGGACACTCACATCCACAGATGCGGTAGCGGATGCGGATGTTGATCCCGATCATAAATACCTACCTGTTTCGTTAAAGTTAAACTATAGATACTTAATCTATACTTATGACAAAACCACAGAGGATCGAAAATCTGTACGTCGAAGATATTTGAAGAAAAAAAATGTTTTGTCTGTTTGTCTGTCTGTATCCATCCCAAATAAGCATAACGTTGAAACTACTGAATCAATTCAAATGATACTTGGCAAACTCTGAGCTTTAAATCCGAGGAAAGCTTTGATCTACGTTTGATCGCGATATTCTGCGCGGTTTCTTTGAAAATAAAAAAAAATCCTCACTAAATTACACTTATGAACGTCAAAATTATTGCTTCTACAATTTATATTCACTGCTAGACTCGCAACGCAATAGGTAAAGCCAGAGAAAGAAGAACCTGGCAATAAAATATCCAGCCACTCTTCGCCAGTAGTCATTCAACAATTACAGTGCATTAGCTTTTAAAACATATGAGTTTACATTAGACAATATCCCTTTATTACTGTCTGTTTGGAAGAAGGTAAAAGACATATACCTAGATGTTTTTTCAGTAGTAATTTCTCAACGCGTGGTCCTTTATTTGGTGTTAGACAGTCTTTAAGGATTGCCCCCATACGAGGAAGTTTCACTTAACCTTTAAACTGTTTTACAGTAAAGCAAATATACCAGTTTCGAACGCTCTTTTCATCATGATCAATAAAATATGCCTATCTAATAATGGGACACTTGTTATAAGCGACACGCATAGGCTACCTACCTATGCGGTGTAACAGGAGTTTGAAGTATGTCACAAAACTGCCCGTAGTACACAATGCTCGCAGTTTATCTACAACGGTAACTAGTGGAAATTTTAAATACCTAATTTACCGAACGAAAACTGTCTACCCTATCGCAGTTGATTTCATTCTTTCAAGCAACTTGGGAGACATCCGCATCCCCATGAAACTCCGCATTGATTCTTGCGGATGCGGAAGCTGATGCGGATGTCCAAATTGATGCGGATGTTACGCGATTGCGGATGCGAATATTTGCAACATCCCTGTTACATACATACAATAATGTACTTCTCCTCCATGCAAACTGCAACTGTAGGTATCTAATTTCGCTTACATCAGTTCGCACAATTTTCTTGAAAAGCGGTACAGTGCTTTCTTTTAACAGATTAATATTAAATTATATCAGTGAAGTAGGTCGGTGCAGAGGAGAGCTGTGAGAGTTGTCAACGATCCTATACTCACAGGTGCTGTGGAACCTCTTTGCGACAGGAGAGACTTTGCCTCCTTATGCGTGTTCTACCACCTGTACAATGGTATGTGCTCTGAGGAATTGTTTGACATGATGCCCACGGCTACTTTCTATCATCGCACGGCTCGCCATAGACAGGGATTTCATCCTCACACCCTACGTCCGGAGCGTTCGAGCACGGTTAGATCCGGTAGGGGTTTTCTTCCGCGCACGCTTAGGTTGTGGAATGATCTGCCTGCCTCGGTTTTCCCAAACGCCTACAGTATGGGGTTCTTCAAAAGGGGTCTAAGAAGGTTTTTACAGGGTCGGCAGCGCGAGTGTGGCGCCTCTGGTGTTGCAAACGTTCATAGGCTGCGGTGACCACCAGTCCTTCTGGTGGGCCGTATGCTTGTCTGCCACCTTAGTGGTATAAAAAAATCGTATCTTTCTTCTTCGTACTTCTTATGGTGCAAATGCCTACTGAGAGTAAAAATAACTAATAATCTTCGATGTATACGGGTTATAATGGGTGTAGGGTTGGAAAAAACTCATGCCATTGAGAAACCCATTTGCAATGGGAAATGCAGATTTCACACGGTAGCAGTCGCAGGCGTCCTCTAAAATAAAATAATTAGAAAAAAAACTAACTTGTACGTCAGTGTCATTGATCGTGATTTCAAACAAGTTCTTTTTGTTATCTACTGCTTTCGTTTTACCAGTCCTGAAGGAAGCTGAAAAAAAAACACGTCAGTCACACGTTTTTTTGTCAGATTTGATTTTTATGAATGAAATAATTAAAACTATCTTTTGAATGCTAAAGCAACCATACTAATCATGTTGCAAACTAATTTATAAACACCCGCCACAGAAAACAAATCAAATTTGTTTTCTGTGCATACGTGCACCGGCGCCGGCGGTCTGTTATCATCACCGAATATGGTATAATCTAGTCTAGTAATTCAAAAGATATCGTATCGGATCTGAAGGCAACATTTGTATGTTTCAAATTATGAAACGTATACCAATTTGTATGTTCTGTATTTTAAAGTAAATGTTTAGGTACGGCTTACATCCCTGTTGTAAAAAAAAGGCCCGCTGATGACACCTTCACCGTGGAAAGTTATCGTGCCGGGACCCATCGTGCGTGAATATACACGGTACGAAAGAAATAAAATAATTTACATCAACGTGGCACCGTCGAAACCCGTTCATTCCCCGTGACACAACCAAGTTATACCCCTCTCAATCAACTCTCACCACCGGTGGTGTCACGGGGAATCATCTTTATCCCCGTGACACCTCCAGTAGTACCAATAGAAATTAAGGTATTCCCTGAGACACCACTGTAGTGATGCACCATATTTACTGATCTATAAAATAAAAGGCAAATTATTAATGAGGCGACTAACTTATGGTTCCAAAAAAATACCTTGTTAGTGTTTAAATATTTTAGCAACAATTATATTATAATAAGTTACAAAACGTAAGATTTATAAAAACTAAATAACGGCTGCCACTATAAGATAGCAAATATATTAAACAGGAAAAATGAAATAATATGATAGGTATTAAAAATAATGACTTGGTAGCTAATTTTAACAGTGGGATATCAAACATTGTATTATTAGCAACTATTGGCTTCCATATAAAAATACACTTAAGGTAGTGATTTGCAAGCAGCTATAAAAATTAAAGAATAGAAGCAGCTATAAAAATTAAAGAATAGAAGCGCTCGTGGCCCCGCGGACTCAGTGTTCTGTAAACGATCACTGCAGTAAGCAACTTTCATTATGGCCGGGCCATGGATGGTTGAAAATGAACAATGAAACCACCGTAAGTTTATTGACAATTAAAGGAAACTAATTATTACTAAACTAATAATAATCGAATTCACTTTATTATCTAATATATAAAATTCTCGTGTCACAGTTTTCGTTGCCATACTCCTCCGAAACGGCTTGACCGATTCTCATGAAATTTTGTGAGCATATTGAGTAGGTCTGAGAATCGGCCAACATCTATTTTTCATACCCCTGTGACCGGGAATAACATTCCACGCGGGCGGAGCCGCGGGCATCAGCTAGTATAATATAATTTTCACGACAGGACGACGCGCGGAGGCACGGCGCGCGGCACTGTGGATTGCTTAAATCTTTACTGAATACATAGTTCGCTACAACTTCTCTTTCGATTTAACTAAACTATTACTTATATTTTTTTCGATATTAACTAAAATATCGGAAACTCACAACAATACATGGTAAATATCCCGCAAACTTTAATACTAAACTATTACTTAATTCATTATTTGCGTTGTTTTGACTGCAAAATAACATCAATTAAAATTTAATAACTAAAATATTTAAAAAATGTTAATAAACTCACGGTTTGGAAAGTCGTCACTAACACGAAACTCAATGTCAGGGTATAGTTCGTTCATAGCTCTGAAACATAATAGCGAATGTAAATCATTGTGTTATTACTTAACCTCGCGTCTTATCTGACCGTTTTTAGGGTCCGTACTCAAAGAGTAAAAAACGGGATCCTATTAATGAAACTTCGCCGTTCATCTGTCCGTTTGTCCGTCACGAGGCTGTATCTTACGAACAGTGATAGTTAGAGAGCCGAAACTTTCACAGATTATGTATTTCTGTTGCCGCTATAACAACAAATACTAAAAATAGAAAATTGATAAGATTTGAGGGGGGCTCCCATACAACACGTGATTTATTTGCCATTTTATTTTTTTAATTAATAACGGCAACAAGCAAACGCTTGAAATACTCACAGAATATCGAGTTGTATATTTTCATTAAAACATATATAATTTAATGAAAATAAAATAGACATTTAAGGAGGCTCCATACAACAAACATGATTGTTTTGTCGTTTTTTGGTACGGAACCCTTCGTGCGCGATTCGACTTGCAGTTAGCTGTTTTTTTTTGTATATATTGTACCTGTTTGATATCAGCCAGGACCTTGAATATTCATTAATGGGCTGACCCGTTGACACTATACAGAGCCTCTTATAACTACGAACCGATTAAAAAAGCGATATAATTAGTTTTTTTCTGCATTTAAAGTGACAACGTTATCATGCAGCCACCGCCTGATCAAAGCCTGTCTGAGCGGAATCATACGTTTAAGCCCAAGTCTCACATGTGAAGATCATTGAAGTATCGTCAGCATAGATAAGTTGCCCTGGGAATGAGTGAAGGGATAGTAAGTAGTTAATTTCAGAAAAAATAAATCCTACTAATATTATAAATGTGAAAGTTTGTGAAGATGTTTGGATGTTTAGATGTTTGGATGTTTGTTACTCAATCACGCTCTAACGACTGAATGGATCTGGCTGAAATTTGGTACAGGGATAGAGTATAATCCGGAATAACACATAGGCTACTTTTTATCCCGGGAAAATGTTCCCACGGGAAGCGGGAACGGGGACTAAATTTCACGCGGGCGAAGCCGCGCGCATCAGCTAGTAAATAATAAAATTAAAATGAAAAATAAATAAATATAAAAATAAATAATAAATAAATCAGAAAGAGCGTCTCGGTCCAAGGATACTTCCCTGCGGAACTCCATAACACACAGGAAGCTCTGAACTACATAGTATATGGACCCACCTTAATGCACTGCAGCCTATCAGTCAAGTACGATGTCATTAGTTTCAACTGAGTTCCCCATAAACCACTCTCCATTTTTCCCCCAGAATGGGAACAGAGACCGTATCAAAGGCCTTCGATAAATCAAGAAATATTATCAAGCATTTGTTACCTTTATCTAAATTAGAAGTCACGTAATCTGAAAAATTACTGACGGCGTTGTCAGTGGACTTGCCTCTGCGAAAGCCAAATTGATTTTCAGTTTGGACTCTACCTAAATAATCTACAAGTCGGTTATTAATAATTTTCTCAAGAATTTTAGATAGAGAGGGTAAAACTGATATGGGTCTATAGCAAGCAATACGGTCTCTGTTTCCACCGTTGTGGATAGGGTGAATTTGAGATTTCTTTTAATCATTTGGAAATACCCCTTCTCTTAGACATACATATGGTCACGCCTTTATCCCCGAAGGGGTAGGCAGAGGCATATTATATGCCCACATTTCACTTTTATATAATTTGTCCCATCCCACGTAATAGGTGGTGAACCGTATTGCCGTGTTTAAATGGACAGGCGCAGGTTGTGTCTGCCTGCTGTTGAAATAAAGCCTTCAACTTAGCTTAACGACTGCCATTTTACTGGCAACCGGGACCAACGGCTTAACGTGCCTTCCGAAGCACGGAAACGCTCAAATAAATGTCACAAAGTGATCACATGGATGGTCATCCATCCATGGACCGGCCATAGTGAAAGGTGCTTACTGCAGTGATCGTTTACAGAACACTGAGTTCGCAGGGCCACGAGCGTTTCACTTTCTCTTAGACACATAAAAAATATGGGTGAGTGAGAAAGAGAGAGAGGTATGATATTAATATTTTAAATAATATAATGTTTCGCGTCGCATTTTTACCGTGGCGTCGCTTATATTCATTAGAGCTGACCCGCACAACTTCGTTTGCGTCACATGTCACATGTGAGTGAGAAAGACGTGATTCTACAAGAGCAATAAAAAAATAAAAAATAAAAAAATTAAAGAGAGAGGTGTGGTATTAGTAGGTCAAAGGATAATTATGAGATAAATAAGGATAAGTATTATTATTATTATTACATAATTATAAGTTTAATATAATTGATACAGATAATAATTTTCTACTCTAAGTTGCAAATTCTGTCTTAAAGCGAATCAGTCGTAAGCAGAATCTGTCTTAAACAGAATCTGACTTAAGCCGAATAAAGGAAACAAAAATGACGTTTCACCAGGAAATTCGAATCGAGAAACGCTGTCGATTCGACCTTCTTTGAATTCTATGAGTAGAAATACCCAATTACCTGACTAGCATAGAGGCGTTTTCTTTCATTTTAAGTTTGAATAAAATTGTTTTGGAGGGCATATTATCTGCTTCGATAAATTTGTCTAGCATCCGTCCTGCGATCCTTTGACTTGGAGTGGTCTGGTTAGAACTTGGATCTTCTTCCACATCATTTCCATCATTCGTCATAACAAAAATGAAAATTAGTGGTGCAATTATTTGCTAAAACAAAATAAACGCCTTTTTAATATACCAAAACTACATTTTTAATATACCAAAACTACATTTCATAACTAGCTGACCCTCGCAACTTCGTTTACGCCTCATAAGGCGTATGAAAGGAGAGGTAATTTTTCATCAGACCCATGATAGCGTATGAAACGGCCCTGTTTGCTTAATCATAAAAGAGCTTAACCCTGGCTCACTAACCTTATTTTCTCGTCACATTATCACTAACCTTTCGTCTCTTAGACTACGAAATAAAACACAGATATTTGTTTTAATCAGCCTGTTTTAATATTTTGTACTTACTTAATCAACATTCTTGGGTATCAGGTTATGCAATAATAACATTTGATTTGTAAAAAAATAATCAGTGCAATTATTACACATGGAAACAGTATGTTCTCCACAAATAGCCCTTTTGCAGCCCCAACAGAAACATATCGTCATAAGACCCTTTTTACAGGACAATAGCTGCAATTTTTTCTTGTTTTGGGTGCTTTATGACTGGTACCTTCCTGAGAGTCTTAAATATGACTATTCAAACTCAACTCAAAATTTCCTTTTGTTTTGGCGTTCGCCAATCGATACTGATGCCGAAAATGTAATTTAAACTTTTCATGTCTGTCTGTCTGTATCCCGAATAAGTATCACGCCGAAACTACTGAACCAATTTGGATGATACTTGGTATATTCCGAGCTTATTGTCCAAGGAAGGTTCTAGGATACTTTTGATTCCGATATTTTGCGCAGTTTCTGCGGGAGAGGGTAGGAAAATAAAATGGTTTTTCAGCTGTAATTTCTCAACGCGTAATCCAATTTCAAATATTTTTTAGTATTGGAAAGGGAGTACTTAAAGGACTGTTTCACACACGTTTCAATTTCAAGGGTTTTGTAGTTCAGAAATTAGAGACTTCTCAACTTTTGCAAAACATTCAAGGACTCCTTTGAATGTAAGGGTCATTCTAAACTGGCGTTGGGAATCAGAAAAGAACAAAACAATCCAGTCCCCGCCTACGGCGTGGACTGAATTATTTTACAATACCCTTAATCTTTAAGTTCTTTTCTGATTAAGCAAACAGGGCGGTTTCACAACCTCCTAGGAGTCTGATGAGGAAATACCTCTCTACTCACAGACCTATGTGACGTAAACGAAGTTGCGAGGGTCAGTTAGTAATTAATAAATATTATCAAAATCAGCACTAAATTACCTTGAAAAAAAAGTTACGTAATTACTAACCTTTCGATATCGCGATATACACTAATCTACTGAAAGTCTTCCTGTAACGAGTGCACAGGAGTCCCTAATAACGCAAATTATGACAGTATTGAAAGCTGGTGGGATGGCGGGGGAATGCGCGGAGTACTGGTAGTCTATTAGACGAATGGTTAGTGATCTAGGGTTACAGATTCCAAAACAATTCAGTCCACCTGAGTCCAACTGAATTGTTTTACAATCATTATTAATTTAAGCTCTTTTATGATTAAGGTAATACGCCAGTTTAGATTTACCCTCACATTCAAAGGAATTCTTGAATTCTAGGTTTAGTGGAAGTTGAAATGTCTCTAATTTCTGGACTACAAAACCCTCAATATTGAAACTTGTATGAAGCAATCCTTAAAGTACTCCCTTTATAACACTGATATTTTTTTTATATCGGACCACGCTTTTAGAAGGTACAACTAAAAAACTGTTTTGTCTTTCATCCACTCTCCCAAAGGAACCGCGCTTAATATTGGGATCAAAAGTATTCTGGAACCTTCCTTGGATTATAAGCTCTGAATGTACCAAGTTTCATTCAAATCGATTCAGTAGTTTAGGCGTGATACTTATTTGGGATACAGACAGATAGACAAACATGAAAAATTAAAATTACATTTTCAGCTTTAGTATCGACTAGCTGACCCTCGCAACTTCGTTTAAGTCACATGTGGTGTACGGAAGGAAGGGTCCTTCTTCATGAGTCTCACCAAGCAGCGTGTGAAACGGCCCTGTTTGCTTAATCATAAAAGAGCTTAAAGATTAAGTCTATTCTAAAACAATTCAATTCACGCCTTCGGCGCGGACTGAATTATTTTACAAAAGCCTTAATCATTAAGCTCTTTTATGATTAAGCCAACACGCGCCCGTTTGGAGTTACCCTCACATTCAAAAGACCCCTTGAATTCTAGGTTTACCGAAAGTTGAGATGCTCCTAATTTCTGAACTACATAACCCTCAATATCGAAACTTGTGTGGAATGAACCTTTGAAAACTCCCTTTCCAACACTAAAACAATATTTGAAATCGGACCATGCGTTAAGAAATTACAACTGAAAACCTATTTTGTCTTTCATCACCTCTCAAATAACCGAATTGAATGATACTTGGAACGTTCCGAGCTCGGAAGCTCGGAATGTACCTAGTATCATTCAATTCGGTTCAGTAGTTTCGGCGTGATACTTATTCGGGATACAGACAGACAGACAGACAGACAGACGGACATGAAAATTTTAAATTACATTTTCGGTTTCTGTATCGATTAGAGAACACCCTCCAATTAAAATTTTCAAAATATCTTTGATGTACAGACTCTCGACCCCCAACAGTTTTATTATAAGTATAGATTAGAGAACGCCCTACAATTAAAATTTTCAAAATATCTTCCATGTTCAGACTCTCGACCCTCAACAGTTTTATTATATGTATAGACTAGCTGACCCTCGCAACTTCGTTTACGTCACGTAAAGTGTACGAAAGGAGAGGCAATTTTTCATCAGACTCATTAAGCACCTGAGTCTGATGAAAAATTTTTTTGCTTAATCCTGTTTGCTTAATCACAAAAGAGCTTAAAGATTAAGGCTATTCTAAAACAATTCGCCTTCGGCGCGGACTGAATTATTTTACAACAGCCTTAATAATTAAGCTCTTTTATGATTTACCCAACACGCCCGTTTAGATATACCTGCTCATTCAAAGGAACCCTTGAATTCTAGGATTGGCGAAAGTTGAGATGCCTCTAATTTCTAAACCACAAAACCCTCAACCTTGAAACTTGTGTGGAACAATGCTTAAAGTACTCTCCTTCTGACACTAAAAAAAGATTAGAAATCAGACAACGCGGTGAGCTTTTACAGCTAAAAAACCGTATTATCTTTCATCCCCTCTCCTGAAGGAACCGCGCAAAATATCGGGATCAAAAGTATTCTAGAACCTTCCTTGGACTATAAGCTCGGAACGTTCCAAGTATCATTCAATTCGGTTCAGTAGTTTCGGCGTGATACTTATTCGGGATACAGACAGACAGACAGACAGACATGAAAATTTTTAATTTCATTATCGGCTTCAGTATCGATGAGAGAACGCCCTACAATTAAAATTTTCGAAATATCTTCCATGTACAGACTCTCGATCCTCAACAGTTTTATAATACGTATAGAAGATAGATTGCGGTTGTAGTCTGCACCTGCATCTGTCCAATTCAATACCGCAGCAATAGATGAATGATTGAAAAGTCAAAACTGGATATATTAATTTAAAAAAAAATGTATGCTACTGTTATTTTTAAACTATCGCGTTTTTATCACTCATAGAATTTTCACGCGAAACACTTTTACTTACATTCACCGGGGTTTCGGGCGCGTTGCAGTCTCCGTGCTCGCGGTTGGACTGAGGCACAGATTACTAACTAATTACTGCACTGCGGCGAGGATCGAGCGACCACGGGCACTGCAACGCGCCCGAATCGTCGGTGAATGTAAGTAAATAGTGTTTCACGTGAAGTCGCGGATTCTATAAATATGACTGTTTGCTACTTATATTTATCGATTATCTAGATTTAGAAGTTACTTAAAGTTTAATTTGGGGTTATATCAAAATCTTTATAAATACTCTGTATCGTAATTTAGATAAATTCTGCTCATATAATTAATTTGTTTTAAATTTACTGTACGTGTGTATGTTCACACACACACACACGCACACACGAACACACACACACACACACACGCACGCACACACACACACACACACACACACACACACACACACACACACACACACACACACACACACACACACACACACACACACGCGCGCGCGCGTCTGACTAATCTGTCCAGCCGTTTAGGAGGAGTTCACCTCCTAAAATGCTGGACAGATTTGTCTAGTCAAGTCAAGTCGATTCTAAAACCATTCAGCCCACGTCTCCGGCTAAGTAGACTAAGCCATTTTACAATAGCAAACACGCCATTCGGAATGACCCTTACATTCAGAGGAACCCTTGAATTCTAGATTTAGCGAAAGTAACGATGTCTCTAATGTTTTAACTACTTAACCCTCAATATTGAACCTTGTTTGAAACATTCTTACTCCCTTTGAAACACCAAAAAAATATTTTAAATCGGACAATGCGTTCAGAAATTACAATTTAAAACCTTATTTGTCTTTCATCCCCTCACCCAAAGGAACCTTCTCGGATCATAAGCCCAAATTGTGTCAAGTATCATTCAAACTGATCAGTAGTTTCGGCGTGATACTTATTCGGGATACAGACAGACAGACAAATTTTAAACTACATTTTTGGCTTCAGTATCGAATATAGAAGGCCCTACAATTAAAACTTTAAAATATCTTTTATTTACCTACAGAATTTCGACCTCCTACAGTAGTTATTATATTACTAGCTGATGCCCGCAGCTTCGCCTGCGTATAATTTATCCCCGTTCCCGCTTCCCGTAGGAACTTATTCCCGAAATAAAAGGTAGCCTATGTGTTATTCCACATTATATTGTATTCCTGTACCAAATTTCAGCCTGATCCGTTCTGCGGTTCGAGCATAAAAGAGTAACAAACATCCACTTATTCACACTCACAAACTTTCGCATCCATACTAATATTATAAAGCTGAAGAGTTTGTTTGTTTGTTTGTTTGTTTGTTTGTTTGTTTGAACGCTAGGATCTCAGGAACTACTGGTTCGATTTCAAAACTTCTTTTACAGTTTGATAGTCCATTTATTGAGGATGGCTATAGGCCATATAACATCACGCTAAGACGAATAGGAGCGGAGCAGCAATGAAGAATGTTTCGAAAACGGGGAATTATTTTTACCGTTTGAGAGCTTCCGAGGCGTACGCTGCCTAAATGCTTAATGTTACGTAAAAATTTTGTATTACAAAATGGTTTCTCTTAAAAAGTTCTATAAAAAAGTCCGCGACAGCACATGTCTATCTTTTAAGGTTCGCTCACAATAACCTAATTTGTCTTTCTTTTAAGGTTAGCTCACGATATTATCATACTGAAGAGTTTGTTTGTGCTAGGATCTCAGAAACTACTGGTAGCATTACAAAATAATTTCACAGTTTTATAGTCCACTTATTGAGAATGGCTAATGGCTATATAACATCACGCTAAGACAAATAGGAGCGGAGCAGCCATGAATAATGTTTTAAGAACGGGGAAAATTTCTTTCTTTTGAGAGCTTTCATTGCGTACGTTGCCTAAATGGTTAAAGTTCCGTAAAAATTGTGTACTACAAAATTTTTTCGCTTAAAAAGTTACAAAAAGAAGTCCTGAACAGCATATGCCTATCTTTTAAGGTTCACTTACAATAACCTACTTCTTAACCTTTACGCCGGGAGTAAACGTTTTCTGCAGCAGTAGCCAGTCAACTGAAAGATAATACCGGCCAAGTGCGAGTCGAACTCGAACACGATAAGTTCCGTACCAAACAAAAATAAATGCGACGGAACCATTATCTCACTTCAACAAAGTTGTGCGGGTCAACTCTAATGGTAATGAATATAAGCGACGCGAACGGGAAAAATTATATCACTTTAAATATTAATACCTCTCTAATAAATATAAGACACGCGACGGGAGTAAATGTGACTTAAAATACTAATACTGTACGACTCTCTTTCTCACTCTCATGTGACGCAAACGAAGTTGCGCGGGTCAGCTAGTTTATAATAATAGTAGTCGTCTAGATCCTATACCAAAAGATTGTATTAGCCCAAATTACGGCTAGATAATGTTGTGTAAGAATGTCCACAAATATTTACTTATTTATCCATACTCACAAACTTTCGCATATTAGCAAAAAGTTTAAGACTTTTAAACAGCGATGGGTCGCCGTCAAGCAGTTGAGACCGACTGCTTAAAGCCGTGACCGCGCGGTTAACATAGTCATTCATTCGCTGCCGTACACACGAGTGCCCGAGCAGTCGCGACCGCTTCAAGCCATGGTGTTATCACTTAGAACTGAGCATTGAATTATAATGTAACCAACTTACGTAGGTTCTCAACGTTGCAGTTACACTGAGACTTGTCATGATATTTAATTTCGTTTCATTATAACGTAAGAGTTTCCAGAAACACGTGGTAGTTGGCGCTGTACGCAATATTAAAAAATCTAATATTTTAGTTATAAATTCACAACTAGATGGAGCTGTGCCTTTTTTTAAATCGCGGTATGGTTTCGTTACATAGGGTCATATAAGTAAGACTACTTTTCTGCCCAAGGTAGTTTATTATTAATTTTTACGATCTTAAAACTAATTTTTCTAAAAGATTCAAGTTTATTTAAATATATTTGTTACTCTCGATTTTTATTTCATGGCCACGCAGTCAGAAAGTTTCTTGCAATAGCCATGGTGATATCACTTAGAACTGAGCATTGAATTATAATGTAACCAATTTACATAGGTTCTTAACGTTGCAGTTACATTGAGACTTGTCATGATATTTAATTTCGTTTCATTATAACGTAAGAGTTTCCAGAAACACGTGGTAGTTGGCGCTGTATGCAATATAAAAAAATCTATTATTTTAGTTAAAAATTCACAACTAGATGGCGCTGTGCCTATTTTTAAATCGCGGTATGGTTTCGTTACATAGGGTCATATAAGTAAGGCTACTTTTTCTGCCCTAGCTCGCCTGTTGTCTCGCGCGAACGGGGGGGGGGGTGCTCTCCGTACGCCGCAGTGCGCTCGGGCCTACTTTTTGTTCTACGAAACATTCATTGCTATATATGTTGTGTTTGCAAATTGAGTTCTGTTGGTCGTCGTATCTAAGTAGTCTTTGTGTGGCAAATAGTTCGTCCCTGGAGTGCCGGCAACGGCAAAGTCCCGGGGACTGATCAATCGAACATTACACACGCTACTCAGGTGTCATGCCGCCACCACCACAACAAATCCCGCCTGTTCGAAAGGCGACCCGTCCCAGCCTTCCCTACACCCCGGGTGTAGGCAAGCGAACGTTTTGGCGCTCGCGGAGCGCCGCGGAAGCGGCACTTGCCCGCTTAGTCGCTGCAGACGAAGTTCGCGAAGTTCACCACCCCGCAGTCCGTCCTATTGCTAGCACATCTACTTCTACCCCTCTTGAGGCAGCGCCGGAGGAGGGGGGCGAAGAAGAATATTTCTCAGCTAGTCCGCTACCTCGCACTCCGACACCGACGGTTCCTATGGAAGAATCCGAGGTACTGCCAATGGCGTCAATTGGCCAGGCGCCAGAGCGAACTACCGGCATTACCCTGCCAAGACCAACGAAAAGGGATGCCCCGGGAAGTGCCGTGGGCCACCCTCGGCCTCCCCTATTCTCCGCCTTTTCTAGGCCTATGCCGGCACCCCGGTTTGCGGCTCCAACACCGTTCGTGGTTCCCGAGAGGTTCCTCTCCCCGCCTTCGCTAGAAAGAAAACGCGCAGAGCCATTCAGAAAGGAAACGCCCCCCGCGGCACCGGAGGGCAGCACCTACGCTGCAATGACTCGATCGCCGCCACAACCGTCGTCGCCGTCAACATCGTCGTCGCACACAGCGGCACCCAGACCTGTGACGCCGCTCGCAGCAGTCATCAGTGATGCAGTGTCCCAGGATGCAGACGTGCCCTCCGTGCTCCCTAAGACGGCTGTCTTAGGGAGCACGCTGGCTGCTTCAGCCCCAAAAGCCACTACGAAATACCCGCCACTAGTGGTGGAGGTATTGCCGGAATGGCCGGTGCACTTTAGGGAGCTGAAAAAGCTGCTCCACCATGCACCCAACGGACGACCTTTTGGGAAAGGTGTCCGCTTTATGCCTAAGACCGAGGATGAATACGGTATCACCCAGCGGTATCTTACCAGGTTGGAGAAGGAGACCAACCTATCTTGGTTCTCCTACTCCCTACCTGCGGAACGAAGCTTAAAAGTAGCTATCCGCGGGCTTCCAGTAAATACTGCTCCAGAGGATATCCAACAAGAGCTGCAAGACCTTGGATACGTGCCCGAGTATGTCCGTGCAATCCGAGCTAGGCCGGGTCGTCCCGGGTGCCTATTCTTCGCGCAACTCCAGCGCACCCCAGATCTTACACCGGGCATATACGATGTGACAGAGCTGCTCTGTATGCCCGGTGTAAAGATTGAGGCATGGCGCGGTAAACGAGGCCCAGCACAATGCCATCGCTGCCAACAATTTCGACACTCCTCCCACAATTGCCACAGGCCGCCCGCCTGTGTTCGTTGTGGTGAGGAGCATATTGCACGGGATTGCCCACGGCCTCTCGAGACTCCACCGACTTGCGCAAATTGCGGTGGGCCTCACACTGCGAACAACACAACTTGCCCGGTGTTCCGCAAGGAAGCGCGGAACAAGAAGGCCGGCACAGTTGCCCGTACCGCCACCAATTCAAACACCAAACTTGAAACCGCCACAAATTACGCCGAAGTAAATGCTCCCGGCTCTTTGATGGCTGCTGCCAACCCAGCCCAGGCCAGGAAAGGCAGCAAGAAGAAAAGGCATCGGAAACCCCGGAGCAAGAAGGTTGCGGCGACAGCGCAACCAGACAGCAAACCGAAATCGTCTGCTGCACCCGTGGTCGCTGCCCCCGCAGGGGGGACGAAGGCGAAGCGGGATGCCTCTCCGGCAAAGTTAAAAGTAGACCCAGTAGTTACCCTGGCTATCGGAGTACTTAATCAAGTGCTCGTGGCCATTCAGGAGGGGCGGGATCCAGTCCCTCTCATCCTTAAGTGCGTAGGGGATCTTTGCGCGTATGGCCGGTAGTCCCCTACGCATTGTCTATTGGAACGCCGACGGACTGTCTCCCGTAAAGGTCAGGATTTTGAGGTCGCTTATATCACAGCGTCAAGTTGATGTTGCTCTTATCAACGAGACGCACCTCAAGCCCAGCACAAGACTGAAAATGCCAGGGTACCATGTATACCGAGAGGACCACATCTCCCCATATGGAACTGCGTATAGGGGATTAGCAGTTCTAGTGAAGAGAAGGATCGTCCACCAACCGCTGCCAGTACCTACTCTGCAGTCGTCGTATGCCCTCGGCGTGGACGTCTGCATTGAGAACCAGCCCACACGTTTGTACGCCTTTTACAGGCCGCCGGCGGTTCGGTTTGCCGTGGCTGATGTCCACATCCTGCTGGACTCACCGGTCGCAACCGTAATCGTGGGCGACTTCAATGCAAAACATACGGCGTGGAGCTCAACCACCATCTGCCCAAGCGGCCGCCGCCTGTTGGATCATGCAGACCGCCACGGATACGAGGTGCTTGGACCAGAGGTCCCGACGCACTACCCGTACCAGGCAGCCTTCTCACCGGATGTCATCGACCTGTCGATTATTCGTGGGTTTCCGACCGCGTCGTCAATTGATGTCCTGGACGACCACCTCCTCTCGGACCACCAAGCTGTCCTACTTTCACTCTCAAATGTGCCAGCCCGAACAGCCTTAAAGCCCCCTCGATACCGCCAGGACTGGCGAGCCTTTGCCGACTACATGGCAGAGAACTCGCCTTATCGCCGTATTAAGTCCCACGCAGACGTCGATATGCTCGCAGAAGACCTCAGTGCTGTCATCAACGCTGCGCTTCGAGAGTCAAGGCTAGATGCTGCGTCAGCACGGAGACCACCACAAACCCCAGCGAACATCCTGGCGATGATCGAGAGAAAAAGGAAGCTGAGACGAAATTGGCAGCGAAACCGATGCCCGATTATGAAATCCCAGCTCAACGCTCTGGCTGCGAAGATCTCGGCTGCGCTAGAGACGGCTACAACCGAATCGTGGCAACGCACCATAGAGCGAGCTGGAGACGACTGGTCCGGTATTCACCGCCTTTGCCGCCAGCTCTCCGGGAAACCATCTCCGATTAGGCCTCTCTTGGCCGGCGACGGAACCCCACGTTACCGTGCCGAGGACCGAGCGGAGATATTTGCCAATCACCTGGAGAGTCAATTCCAGACAAACCCAGCTTCCAACATGCAGCACGTAGAAGCTATCCAGCAGCATTTGGAATTTTACTTCCAAGCGCCAATAGCACCCACGGAAGATCCAGTAGTATTTTCCCCGGGACAAGTGCAGCGAACGATTCGCCGCACCCCACTACGGAAAGCTCCTGGCCCCGACCAGATACCGAATGAAGCCCTGCGTCACTTACCGCGAACAATCGCCACGCTGACGCAGTTATTCAACGGTATCCTCCGCACAAGCCACTTTCCTGCGCCGTGGAGACTCGGCCGAGTCATCATGCTGCCAAAACCCGGGAAAAATATACTGAAACCCGAAAGCAATAGGCCTATCACGCTGCTGTCGACCATTTCGAAAGTGTTCGAGAAGCTTCTGCTGCTGCACCTGGCGCCTCACATTCAGCCACGCGATGAACAGTTCGGCTTCCGTGCCGAGCACTCCACGACACACCAGCTCGTGAGAGTTCTGCACCACGCGACTGTCGCCCTCAACAAGAGGGAGAGTGCCGTCGCGGTGCTCCTCGACATGGAGAAGGCTTTTGATCGCGTGTGGCACTCCGGCCTGATTTACAAGCTGACCACGTCTACTACTCCCCGTCGAGTAGTTAAGACTGTGGCCACCTTTCTCCAGGACCGTCGCTTTCACGTGGCAGTCGATGGTGTCCTGTCTACGGAACGCCCTGTCCAGGCTGGCGTGCCTCAGGGAAGTTGTCTGTCTCCCATCTGTTACAGCAGATACACAGACGACATCCCTGTAGCTGGAGGCGCCATGTTGGCACTGTACGCTGATGATGCCGCTTTTATCACTACCTCTCTCAACCCCAAACACGCGGCAGTAAAGATGCAGCGTGCATTGGATGCACTCCCGCCATGGTTGGAAGACTGGAGACTGACGGTCAACGTGGCGAAGACCCAGGCGATCTCCTTGGGTGGAAGGAGATTACCTTCGCCTCTCACCATGCTCGGAAGCCACGTCGACTGGTCTCCCACGGTAAAATACCTAGGCGTGACCATAGACCGTCGTCTTACAATGGCCCCTCATGTTAAGAACATTGTTGGCCAAACACGAGCCGCTCGAGCCCTTCTGCGTCCGGTTCTGTCGTCCCGCCTCCCCATACGTGCGAAGCTGGGCGTCTACAAGGCATACATACGACCGCGCATTACGTATGCCTCCCCAGGCTGGTATGCGCTGGTCGCAGAAAGCCACCGCCGAAAGCTGCGTGCGCAGCAGTCGCTCGCCCTACGCACTATTGTAGACGCCCCTCGTTACGTGAGTATTCCTCACCAGGTACCATCTCCAGGGAACTACGCATAGAGAGTCTCGATGACTTTATCGGCCGTCTGAGCGCCAACCTGTTCACCCGCACTGAGGGGTCCACATTCCGCCATTTGCGGGAACTTGCGCCATACCATCGCCGCCCACCAGACCGACCACTGCCGCGGGATTTAATCCCCGCGGCAACTACACCTAGCTGAAACCCCACTGACATCAGCTGACGGGCACCTTACGAGAACTCCTCGTACAGGTTGCTGATGTCATGTGTGCTATCACTGCCAAGTCGTCGCCGGCTCGTAGACCGCTCACTGGCCTTCCTCGCTTGAGATATCCTCGCCGGCGATGTCAGGTCTCGCTGGCGGCGTTATGACCCTCCCGGACTTGAAGACCGGAAAAGACACCACCACCCAGCGACCCGCCTGTATTCGCAGGCGGCGGTTACTCCACTGGAATAGGCGTTGCCTAGTTACAGTTACCCCCCGATTTCCTTCTGCCCAAGGTAGTTAATTATTACTTTTTTCGACCTTAAAACAATTTTTTCTAAAAGATTCAAATTTACTTAAATATATTTGTTACACTCGATTTTTATATCATGGCCACGCAATCAGAAAGTTTCTTGCAATAGCTGCTTGGCACCGCTGGTGTCGTCACTTAGTCGAGTGACGTCTCTATCTCATAATATACAAATGTACTCTGTGGCAATAGCTGCTTGGCACCGCTGGTGTCGTCACTTAGTCGAGTGACGTCTCTATCTCATAATATACAAATGTACTCTGTGCTTCAAGCCGTCAACTGCATGACGAAATTCCATCCTGCCGTCGACCGCTCGCTAGCGGTCGCGGGGCTTACACCGACTGCTCGAGCCGTTGATTGCGCCAGAGCAGTCGGTTTGAATTTTTCTTTACACTTAGGTACTTGTAAATAAATACATTATTAATCTAATCTAAAAATTTTAACATTTCAGTACAAAAAGTGATCAAAAGATGTCGCTTATTGATTTAAATTCGAGCGAGCGTTTGCTTTCCTGAAGGATTATGTATGAACTGCACTTTACGATTTTAGCCCCTTTCTATAAAATAGAGTGCAGAGGGGCTTTGTCGAGACTTTGTCTGTAGTCTGTGACTCTGTATTATCTCAGTAAGCTTAGCTATTATGTCATTGATTTTTCGTATATCTATGTATTATGTATAGGTAATTGTTTTCTCTTATTATTTTATTTTTATATACCACTAAGGTGGCAGACAAGCATACGGCCCACCAGAAGGACCGGTGGTCACCGCAGCCTATGAACGTTTGCAGCACCAGAGGTGCCACACTCGCGCTGCCGACCCTGTAAAAACATTCTAAGACCCCTTTTGAAGAACCCCATACTGTAGGCGTTCGGGAAAACCGAGGCAGGGAGATCATTCCACAACCTAAGCGTGCGCGGAAGAAAACACCTATCGTATCTAACCGTGCTGGAACGCACCGGACGCAGAGTGTGAGGATGAACTCCCTGTCTGTGGCGAGTGGTGCGATGATAGAAAGTAGCCGTGGGCATCATATCAAACAATTCCTCAGAGCACATACTATTGTACAGGCGGTAGAACACGCATAAGGAGGCAAAGTCTCTCCTGTCGCGAAGAGGTTCCACACCAGTTGTAAGTACAGGATCGTTGACAACTCTTACAGCTCGTCGTTACGAGAAGCAGTGTTTGCGCCGCAGTGAAGTACCGCCGCGCCCTGTTGAGCAAACCTGGCTTCTTGGACGCCAGCTTAGCCTTGTCCTCCACTGTGTCCCGAGAGATAACGGGGCGGCCCGTGTAACAAGTGTCTCCCGTACTGTCGTCCGCATAACAATGAATGCCGTCAATAGACAACATGTCATTGATATGCAGCAGAAACAGAGTAGGGGACAACACTGAGCCTTGCGGTACTCCAGCGTTTATGGCCATGCAAACTGAACAGCTGCCGGCAACGACGGCCCTGATGCTTCTACCGGCCAAGAAGCTGGACACCCATCCGCATAATCTCTCGGGTAGGGGGTCGTCCATCTGTGCTTCCACGGACCTCGGATGGGGCCACCTGCGGGATCCAGCCTACAGGTGGGGGGCGTCAGCATCGGCATCGAGCCCTCGATGAAGTATCTGGGGCTCGTACTCGATGGCCGGTGGAACTTCGGACACCATTTCCGAAGTTTGGTCCCAAAACTGAGGGGAGCATCGGCCGCACTCGCGCGGCTGATGCCCAACATCAGGGGACCCAACGCTCCCTACAGGAGGCTGTACCTTGGGATCGTGCGAAGCATGGCCCTGTACGGGGCTCCCGTATGGGCGGAGACCCTGACGGCCAGCAATGAGGCTAGACTGATGAGCCCGCAGAGAGTGATGGCCGTCAGGGTGATAAGAGGATACCGCACGATCTCCGGTGAGGCGGCATGTCTCCTAGCCGGGACCCCTCCATGGGACCTGGAAGCGAGAGCCCTTGCGTCACTGTTCAGATGGCGCAAGGAGGCGCTGGAGCGGGGCCAAAGGCCTGCGTCTCGAGAAATCGAGGCCCAGCGGACCCTGCTCCACCAGGAAACCCTGGAGACATGGAAGATGCGACTTGAGCAACCAAAGGGGGGATTCGCCACAATCGCGGCCGTCAGACCGGTCATGGACGAGTGGCTGGAGAGAAGACACGGTGCTCTCTCCTACCGGTTGACACAGATGCTTGCCGGGCACGGTAGCTTCGGTAGGTATCTGTGGCGAAAACACCGGGAAACCACGGCCGAATGTCAGCACTGCGAGGACCGCAGCGATGACACGGCGCTCCACACGCTGGTGGAGTGCACGGCGTGGGCACAACAGCGACAGGTCCTCGTAGTGGGTCTGGGCGTGGACACCCTCTCGCTTGAGGCCATGGTGCGAGCCATGCTCTCCAGCGGGAGTAAGTGGGACTGCGCCGCCTCGTTCTGCGAGCAGGTCATGCTCGCGAAGGAGGCGGCGGGCCGGGTGCGGGAGAGAACTCTCCCACCCGAGTTCCGCAGTCGGCGCCCCGGGCGCCGCCGACGTGTCTTCGCCGAGGACTATCGGCCTCCATGACCGGGGGTCTGAGGACGGTGGGAGGGCCGCTCACCGTCCTTACAGAAGCAGGCCCATGACGGCAGCGTGACGTGAGCACTCACGCACGCCCCCCCTTAGAAGCGGGGTCACACCCGAAACCCCCCATAGACGCGGGATTGCACCCGAACCACCCAATGGGCGAGGCCGCATTGGCGGCCGTAGGTCTGTTGGGAGTCACGGGACATCCTTCCTGAGGGCTTACCCGGGGCTCTCAACCATAGGCTGTTGGGCGTTACGTGAGGTTTTTTAGTCGGTAAGAGTCCGGCATAGCATCCTACGAGGATTTTCCCTCACGTTAAAAAAAAAAAAAAAAAAAAAAAAAAGGGGGTCGTCCATTAATCGCGTGAGGTTTTTTCGGGAAATTTCTGGACCCCCCCTCCCCCTTGGTGATATTTGGTGAGGTTTCAGATTACCCTCCCCCCCTGGGCCGAATCACGTGTATTTTTAGTAACTACAAAGTTTTTTTTTAATTTTATACACAGAAGTCTCTATTGTTATAATCAGAACCAGATATGGTATTAATATTTTAATATATTTCCCGTTGCATTTACTCCCGTCGTGTTGCTATATAATATTCATTATTTTGGAGCTAATAAAGAAGGTGTCAGTTTGTCAAGCTTTAAATCTTACCTTGGTTTGATCGCAGTTGGCTAAATAGAAGCGAAATTATGAACAAAAGTACAATAATAAAGGTTGAATTTCCATGCGGTCATTATGCTTTTGGTCACGACTATCGATATCCACGTGGAGTGAGCTGCGTTTCTTTTTTGTTACGGGGGGAATGCGGTTTGGCACCATTATCCTAGCTGCGGGGCAGCCGGGATGGTGTGTGGAGGAGCTCTCACTCCTGAAAAGGGACCGTCCTACCCACTAAACGCCGCGGTGTCCCTCCTCATCCTACAGCCGGCATGGATATCCAAAGATTATTCACGTCGACCCGGCCCGGCCGGGGGCTCCCAACACTTTCGGGGTTCTCGCCCGCATCACACCGCTCTCGAGCGCTTCTCTGGAAGCAGAGAGGGTAGTGAGCGGTTCGCGGGTGGGCTCTGAAGGCATCTCTGGAACAAGGAGAGGGGCCTTCCCCCAATTGATCATCGGTGGACGGGGTCATAGCTGCGTGCATTGGCTAGTCTAATATATTTAACTTATAATAAAGCTATAGAGAGTCGAAAATCTGTTCGTCCAATATTTGGTAACTTCCATTACATCCGATACTGAAGCTAAAATAGTTTTTTGAAGTGAAACTTCTTTATCGGCGTTGGAAAAAAATTTGCGTCACGTCACGTCACGATTTTTGGTTACGCGCCATCTTTGTTCTCTTCCCCACCGCGGTGGATTCGAATTAAGAGTACTTTATCCAGGGATAGCATGTCATTTAAGGATTTTTGGACTAAGGGAGTTAGGGACTTAGGGACTTTTGGACTTGTGGACTTTGGTACTTTGGGACTTTGGGACCTTGGGACCTTGGGACTTTGGGACTTTGAGACTTTGAGACTTTGGGACTTTGACTTTGGAACTTTGACTATGGAACTTTTGGACTTTTGGACTTTGGGACTTTGGGACTTTTGGACTTTGGGACCTTGGGACCTTGGGACCTTGGGACTTTGGGACTTTGGGACTTTGGGACTTTGGAACTTTTGGACTTTGGGACTTTGGGACTTTGGGGCTTTTGGCCTTTGGGACTTTGGGACCTTGGGACTTTGGGACTTTGAGACTTTGGGACTTTTGGACTTTTGGACTTTGGGACTTTTGTACTTTTGGACTTTTGTACTTTTGGACTTTGGAATTTTAGACTTTTGGACTTTTGGACTTTGGGACATTTGGACTTTTGGAATTTTTGGACTTATGGACTTTAGGACTTTGGGACTTTTGGACTTTGGGACTTTGGGACTTTTGGACTTTTGGACTTTTGGACTTTGGGACTTTATTTAAAGTGAGGTGAAAATTAAGTTTATGAAGAAGTTTCACTTCTTACGTGTGTACACTAGTACACGCAATTTTTTTTGTATGTTTTTCTGTATCATGCCAAAACTGTAGATAGTACCATTTTAAATAATACTGACATAATTTGAGATTATTATTGATCGGATTGAAGCCGATATTCTGCGCGGTTCCTTTGGGAGACACGATGAAAAACAAAATGATTTTTGTGTTGTATGATCAACGAATAGGTATTCCGATTTTAATTAATTTTTGATGTAAGAAAGGAATTAAGTGCTTTATAAATTATTCCATACAAGTTTTAATATATTGCAGGTTTTGTTGTTCAGAAATTACAGTGATCTCAAATTCATGGTTGTAAAGTTGATGTTCAAAATAAATACACGTGATATCTCACTACACCCCTCCACCCCCCTGGTGATGTTTCGTGATTTTTGTCGGACCCCCTCCCCCCCCTTTCGAGCCTCACGTGATTAATGGACGACCCCTAGTCCATATGAGGGCAATTTCGTAAGAAGACCACGGTGCCTGACCCGGTCAAAGGCTTTAGAGATGTCGAGGCTCAAAAGGGATATTAGGGACTTTGTATTACATTCTTCTTCAGTACCTACATATGCCTTAATTGTCTTTTATTCTTTGTATTTAATTGAAAATGTACTTGCCGCTCATCTTACCCATATTAGAAACGACCACTTCCTGCTCATAATCTGCTGGAATTGTCTCTTGAACAGCACAAAAAATTGGCGACAATACAGGATGGGGCCCTTTATTTTCTGATGTGATGCACCTGGAATACGTAATATCATTAATTAATGAAACCAGGAAGATTTACCCTTTTAAAAAAGGTACAAAAAACGTATTAAAAATTTACTGTTACACTTATGACTGTGAGATATACATATCTATACTAATATTATAAGGGGTAATCTCGGGATCTACTGAACCGATTTTAAAAATTCTTTCACCAATAGAAAGGTACGTTATTGTGGAGTGTCATAGGCTATATAGCATCACGCTACAACGCGCAACGCAGGAGCGGAGCAGTAATAGTAAATGTTTCAAAAACGGGGGAAAAGTTATTCCTTTTGAGATCTTCGTTGCGTGTGCTGCGTAAATATTTATAGTTATGTAAAAAATATGTACTACAAAATTGTTTCTCTTAAAAAAGTTCTAAAAAAAATGCGCGATTGCATATGTTGGGTTGGTGCACAATAACCATTTTAATGGCAATCATTTTTTTTCTACAATAATGCCACGGGATACCTCTTTCATAAACGAAATTGTTCTTAAAAGTAATGCGACGGGAATACACGCGACGAGAAACCTTTCTCTCTCTCTCTCTCTCTTTCTCTCTCACGTAGGATTGAATATTAACGACGTGACGCTACGGGAGTAAACGCAACGCGACGGGAGTAAATGCGACGGCAATAGGTAATACTCTCTCTTAAGTGGCGCAAACGAAGTTGCGCGGGTCAGCTAGTGTTAAAATAAAATTTAAAAATAGTTACATATTTTATCAAAATTTGAGCGTATACGTAACAGATTTAGTACGATTTTTGGAAGTTTGGATCTGCCTCCGTTATGCACCAAAATAAGCTATCATAACCCTTAATTAGACGCTGTCCAGTATACTTCCCATTGAAGAAAAAAAATGTGTACTGAAAAATATAAGGTATGGTTTGAGTTTTTAGCGCTGTATAGCTCCCTGATATATCTAAGAATATGTGGAAAAATCGACAGCCCATATACTTTGAGGCGTCACGACTAGTAACGACGAGATGGTGGGTAATCAGGATTCGCCATGTGGACCCTCAGTTAAGTTACCGATATTTTTATTATTTTTCATCTACTTGTTATTAAATTTTATTATGCCTAATAACTTGTTGTCCAGTATACTTCCCATCATCGAAATTTAGGAAAAGTTACCACTAAATACTATGTACAGTATTCTTCCCATTGTCGATGTAGTAGAAAAGTAAATATAGAAATTATGTCCAGTATTCTTGTTCTCTTCTTCTTAAATTTTATGGGCCCACTTTTAAAATGTGTTTACTTTAACCATTTTTCGATTTTCAGGGCTTCAAGTCTAGTGGAAATAGAATAATGATATGATGTAGAGGTTTTGTCGCATATTTGTGTTGCCTGAAAAGGCTATTTTTGATATAGAAAGTAGTTCTGAATACGATAATAAAGAGGAAGTAAATATTTGAAGAACAAGAGTTTTCTTCCTTAGCTTGCGATTTTGCCGACAATAGAACCGAGGTGGCAAACAAGCATACGATTTACCTTGTCGAAAGTAGCCATCGTAGCATTTAAACATTTGCAAAACCAGAGCCGCAGTACTCTCGCTGCTGACCCTGCAATAACATTTTGAAAGCGATAGAAAAACCTAAGTTTCTCTAGTCGCGATGGAGCCCACAACCACCTGTAAGTAGAGGATCGTTAATAATCCTCATTAATCGCATTCGTATCGCACGGGTGAAACTGGTATTCCGGTGTTACAATACGGAACGTCGTCGGAAACCTCAAAAAGGAACCCGATGCTATTTGGCACGGAAAGAAGTGTACCCTGGAATTCTGGTGCTTCTGCAAACAGAGATTTCTAAACGGTTACTTAACACATTTTAGGTTAGCGTTAAATTAAACGTGACTTAGTCCACATCAAACCGGCACTCTCGCAAACGTAGCTTTGATGGAAGATACAAGTTGTTCACGAGTTTGTTCCATTGCGAAGCAATGTGCGACCCATGTAATAAGTGTCACCAGTATGCTGTAATCCGCATAGCAATGAATGACATCAATAGACGCTAATTAGATAATCAGAGCAGCTACCGTCAAGGACGACACTAATGCTATGACTCAATTGGACAGAGAACTGGATAAAACCAGTAAAACCTCTCTGGCAATCTCGATCGGTCACCGCGGTGCCACACCATTAAAATATCAAGACTCATTTGTAAAATAGAATAACTTTAGCCGTGTATTGATTACACATTCTATCACGTTCTGCAGAAAAATAGCTATGGGCCAATAATTGGACGGGTTTGGTCAACTTTATTATGCAGAGGATATAGGTATGTGGTTTAGCATATAGTCAGAACTTTTTTATGGAATATAAGAACTTGGTACCAAAATGTTTTAGTTTCGCCGCTTGAGCTGAGCTATTCGGCATATAAGCATCGAAGGAACTAGAGCACCTGTCAGACCTGCCACTACGTGAATTTCAGATATAGAAGCTCCACACTGAGGATACCATCTATATATATAAAAATCAATGCCACTTTTCGTTGTAATTTTATAACTCTAGAACGGGCTCACCTATCCAAACCAAACTTTTAGGCTTTGTTCGGACTATTTAGTAGATGGTTTATGTGAAGTTTGCACAAAATCGGCCGAGCGATTCTTCATTTATCACGCAAACGAAGTTGCGCGGGTCAGCTAGTTCTGTATAGCCAAATGCCCGACGCGTCATTTCAGAATTAAAAACAGGGTAAATTTCTATGTTAGAAGATGAAACCAACTGTAACGTCCACGTACGCTGCTGACTTCTATTATAAACAATGAACTATCTTTAAATGGTGAAAAAATTACAATGGTTTACCAAGTTTGGCTTCATTATTGTGAGCACAATCACCAAATCAATCATTACTTACTACCTACTCCATTCATAATAAGGGTCACGATATGAATTATGAACCCACTGTGCGGGCCAAACAGACCTTTTTATTGAAATAAACTAAAATATATTGAGTAATTTCTTATGGAACCCCTTGTTTTATTACACTTCATATCTTCGACAATGGGAAGTATGGGATACTGGTGCGCTTTGACCATGTGCAGTACATGGTCAAAGCGCACCAGTTTCTTGAATACTCGGCAATGTCCACTATAGTGGACATAATTTTTTCAGTAAACAGAAATACATAGATTTTTTTAGAATTTTTTCTAAGGTCTCTAGTAAGCTAAAAATCAAAATCTATATCACAAACATATATTTATCGATAAAAAAATCATGTCGAATTAAGGGTTAATTTCTACCATAGACAATAAAAGATATATATTAGTCTTTTTTTATTTCAATTAATTTTAAACAGTAGTTGTTTGTTTTTATTTTGTTATTACCTTTTTAAAATGGCTTTCGGTAGCTAAAGTTAAAAATTCACAACTTTAAAGTTCAATATATTCATCACACAATAATGAATTAATTTGTCAACAGACAAACGTAGGTACTTATTTTGGGTCAAGCTTAAAACGTGTATAGACTTGTCACAAATGGAGCATTAACATTATTTGTGGCAAAAAGGGGGCAGGTTTAGATCTGCTACTTTCTTGCATCAAGCTGAATGGGGTGGCAGATCCAAATTTATAACTCACTTGTTTTTCATAGCGATGGTAAATTTTTTTGTAATCATTTTTTGCCAAAAAAACTGAAACGATAAAAATTTGGACCTCAATTTAATTAATTTTGCTGCAAGGTCCTCAATTTAATTAATTTTTTTTTTAATTTCTTCAAATAATTTGATAACGGAAGCCTAAATCTGCGTGAAAATGTATGAGTCTGATGAAGATAATTTATTGGGTGTAACAAAATTGACTCTCCAAATTTCGTCACGTGACGTGGCATCAGTCAAGAAACATTACAAAAATGAAGAAAAAAAAAAATCACATGAATACTTTAACCGTAAATCCGTTTTAAAGGTCCTATAAATTTTCATTTTCACCCTTTCTATCACTACTGAGCAGCAGTAGAAAGCGACAACGACAGCCAGACTCCGGTGCTCCGTGTATGTTTTGCCACGGCGACCATGCTACCTCAAATTGCCGCGGTATAAAATGAATTCTTAATGTGCGACAAAAAATTTAAAAAAAAATTTAAAAAATTACCCCTCTTTTTATTAAATATTTGTATTTGATTTCCGATGCCAAGTCATCTCATGAAATTTGGAGAGGTAATTTTGTTACACCCAGTATACCTCTCATTTCATACACCGCACCATGAGGTAAACGAAGTTGAGAGGGTTAGTTAGTAACATTATAATAGAAAAGTAGCATAAAAGAGACGTACCTTTTAAATCCCTGAAGTAGGACTCTGTGTAGTATTGTAGCTCTTGTGACTTTGATCTTAGCGACTTGGTGTGCCGTTCTGAATTCAATAGAAAACATTAAATAAGTAACCTAGTAAACCATACGTTTGTTGAACATACGGATGGTATCGAATAGTTCGTGGCCCCGCGGAGTCAGTGTTCTGTGAACAATCACTGCAGTAAGCAACATTCACCAAAGCCGGTCCTCGGATGGGTGACGACTACGTGACCACTTTGTGACATTTATTTGAGTGCTTGTAAAATAGTAAAATAAATTCCTGATATGATAGTAATAAATAATTCTTGTTTACGTGCTTCGGGGGACACGTTCAGCCGTTGGTGCCGGTTGCCAGTAAAATTGTAGTCGTTAAGCCAAATAGAGGGCCTTTAGCGGCGGCTTGAAATCTTTCAACTGCGGGCAGTCACAGAGTGCGCCTCTTCATTTCAAGACGGCAATACGGCCTACCACCTATTACGTAGGACAAATTCTAGAAAAAATAATATCCCTCTGCCTACTCCTCCGCGTATATAGGCATGTACCTATGTATGTAAGGATTGTATTACCACAGATTATATAATATAGTTATATGATCCTACCCATCCTTGATGAGATCCTTCCAGTCATTTGTCATATCCTGAATTCCTCACTATCCTCTGGTATCTTCCCTTCTCTCTGGAAATCAGCTGAAATAATTCCTCTACCTAAAAATAAAAATCCGTCTTGTTTTTCCGATTATCGGCCCATTTCAATACTACCATTCCTCTCCAAAGTAATTGAACGACTTGTGCATGATCAGCTTAGTGCATTTCTGATCAGAAACAAGTTAATCAATCCTTTCCAATCAGGCTTCCGACCTGGTCACAGCACCGTATCTGCCTTGGTTAACATTACGGACGACATCCGACATGGCATGGAGTGTGGAAATGTTACTTTCCTAGCTCTGTTAGATTTTTCCAACGCTTTTAACACAGTCGATTTCGACATATTAATTGACATAATGCGGTCACTTGGCATATCTCAAGTGGTGATTGATTGGTTTCGCAGTTACCTGTGTGAACGCCGACAATGTGTACGTATTGAAACCACTCTCTCTTCATGGTGCAATACATCTGTTGGAGTACCCCAGGGTGGCGTTCTGTCTCCTTTACTCTTCGCATTATTTATTAATTCCATCTCAGATCAACTTCGTTCTTCCTATCACCTTTATGCAGATGATCTACAGTTATACAGCCAAGCTCCCTTGGCATCTATTACGGACGCTGTAGACGCCATTAACAATGATCTGGATAGTATAAGTGCTTGGAGTGAATCATATGGCCTCGCAGTGAACCCCTTGAAGACTCAAGTCTCAATTGTTGGTAGTTCTTGGACAATCTCAAGGATTGACTGGTCAGAACTCCCACCCATAATCTTCAATGGTACCAATATACCATATAGTGATCGAGTCAACGATCTGGGAATATATATTGACTCAAAATTGTCTTGGGATCCTCAAATTCAAGAAACCAGTCGTAGAATGTATGCAGCGACAGGATCAATGAAACATTTGCGAGCTTTCTTACCAACTGCCACCAAGATTACACTTGCAAACTCTCTCCTACTTCCAATCCTCGACTATGCAGATGTCAGCTATCCAGATCTCACCGAGAGCCAATTAGATAAACTCGAGCGACTTCAGAATTTATGCATCAGATTTATATTTGGACTACGCAAATATGATCACATCTCCGTTTTTCGGAAAAGGCTCGAGTGGCTACCTATTCGTCTTCGCCGGAATGCTCATATTCTTTTCTTGTTATACAGTATACTGTTCAACTCTTCTACGCCTACCTATCTCAAAGGAAGATTTGAATTCCTTCATGATACTCACTCGAAGTGCCTGAGATCATCGGAGAATTTGAGACTAAAAATGCCATCACATTCCACAAAATTTTTTGACAATTCCTTTACTGTATTGGCGATTCGATTGTGGAATGTGCTGCCATTAGATATTAGACGTGCCAAGTCGCTAGCCATATTCAAAGACAAGGTTAAAAACCACTTTCTGTCCCTATAAGTGTAACTTATATCTGTTTTATTATATATATTCTGTTATATTTTAATTACTGTAAGTATATTTATTGTGTACAATATAGTTATATACTAGTATTTACTAGTATAGTATTTACTAGTATTTACTATATATACTGTTATTTATTAAGTAATGTGCGCCATTCAACTATTTTTTCTGTCTTCATCTTCTTTTCCATACCAAGGTTGTCTGGAAGAGATCGCTCTTAGCGATAAGACCGCCCTTTGTACTCTCATTGTTAGCTAATATGTTTTAATTAAGAATACTGTATGTAATGGTGTACAATAAAGAATTATCTATCTATCTATCTATCTATATTCTATACAGATGCACGAACAGGAACAAAAATCGGTTACACTCGTAACTCGCTCCACAGACCTGGCCGCCTACCTGTGAGTGTGGGAATCCTCAAATGTAACTAGATGGCGACGATATTTTTAGCAAAATGTTCAACTAGATTTCAAGGTCAAATTTGATTTCGTTTCAACTGTTTTGATAAAGTATTTAGTTATTTCAATCGTGACGCAGTCACTTAATTAGCACAGACTGGTAAACGGGCTCGCTAATAACTCACCATGCTCTTCCTTTTCCTTCACGTTGCTGCATAATCTGTGAAAAAAACAAGGTGGTTAAATTTTGAAAACCTGTGAGAAAGTCGAATAAGTGCTTTGAAGTGCTTAGCCCCTCGGGGTTTCGGGGACATGCGTTACTTCTCATGGAGTTAACGTTACACCCTGAGGGTACAGTAGTGGCTTCTTCAAATTAGATCCCTAAGATCCAATATCTTAGGGATTAACGAAAAAGCCCAAATTTGGAGGAAGGGCCTAACGGTACTCCGTTCGTTGAGCAGCCCGCCTGGGGCAGTACCTCCGCCCTGCAGAAGACCGCGGTAATAGTAACCTGACTCCGGTCGGGTTATGTTCTCCGTCGCGTCGGTTAGCAGGGATCCAGAGCTCATTGGGGTGACATTGTGCCGGTGACGGTGAGACCAGAGGCTTATGTCTCCATTGGCAGATTGAGGCGCGGAATATTGGTACGGCGATCAGGGAGACCCGGTGAAACGGTTGACCGCTGACCGCCCGCAGGCTGTACGGGACCCGAACCTGGGGATTACTTAATCTCCGCCCCAGGAGACTGAACCAGCAGCCTGTGTAAAGTCCCTGGTGCTGTGGTCGTGCCGGAGGAGGATACCGGAGTGGACGCGGCTACTGCATCGGGCGGGGACCGGGGGCCCTTCCGTACGCCTTGCCAATCTACCGCACTACCTCTGTCTGCCTTCGGTGAGTTCGAGCCTCGCCTAGTCTCCTGCGCCACCGGCACAAAAGCGCCCCCTTCACCTTCTTAATTCCCCATATTTTTTATTAAGAACTATGGCTCAAAAGAAAAGAAAGAAAAAGGTATCCACAGCGGCATCGTCGTCCACACTTCAAGTGGACTTTTGCAACATCAGAGGTATGCGCGCGAACATCAACCTAGTCCACCACCATCTTGAAACTTCGAAGCCGACCCTTTTTTTCTTAACGGAGACGCAGATCTTACGTCCGGGCAAAACATCTTGCTTAATGTACCCTGGCTACAAGCTTGAGTACCACTTTAGGCAGAAAGCCGGGGTATGTATGTACGTCCGGGATGATGTCTGCTGTCGTCGTCTTACAAGCCTCGAAGTCAGGGACCTGTCTACGTTATGGGCACGCTTGGATCACGGGGGCCACACTCGGATCTACGCGTGCGTGTATAGGTCTCACAGCGGTGGTAACACGGACACAGTTCGCCTTTTTGACCACCTGCAACAATCGACTGACAAGGTGATTGAGCAGTATCCCTCCGCGGAGATAGTGATTCTAGGGGATTTCAACGGACATCATGTTGACTGGTTGGGCTCCCGGACCACCGACTTTGCGGGGAAAGCTGCTCACGAATTTGCCCTGACCTATGGGTTCTCTCAACTGGTTAAATCCTACACAAGGATACCAGACAAGAAGAACGAGCATAGTGCATTGCTGGATCTCCTGCTGACAACGCGTCCGGATGGATACAGTGTTTAAGTGGATGCTCCGCTCGGATCGTCGGACCACTGTGTCGTTCGGGCGCATGTGCCTCTCGCAAGGCCTGAACCACCTCGGCCCAAGGAGTGGCGACATGTATGGCACTATAAGTCAGCAGACTGGGATGGACTGCGAGAGTTTTTCGCGTCGTACCCATGGAGGCGGCTTTGTTTTGCCTCAGAGGATCTGGATTCTTGCGCTGCAGCAGTCGCTGCGGGATCTTGGAGGGCTTGGAATGCTACATTCCTAACGCGTTGGATCCCTGTAGGAGCAAAAAAACGACCGTGGTTCAATCGGCTCTGCAGAGAAACTTTGATCTTGAAAGAATCTGCTTACAGGGCTTGGACCACGGCTCGTGCAAATTCAGATCCAAACATCTCTGAGGTGAAACGCAAATTAAATGCCGCCTCGAGGGCCAGCAAAAGAGCAATTGTCAGGGCTAAGTTCAATTTCGTCGGCAGAATTAGTGAACGGCTAGCAGGCTACCCTTCAGGGAGTCGCGAATGGGTTTTCTCTTTGCCTCTAACTCGACCATGAGCGACGGGGGTGCTTTGCCGCCGGATATTCCGTGGTGTGGAACTTCCATGCCGGAAGTAAAATTTACACAGCGGAATGTCCGACGTGAGCTTCGATCCCTGGACGTTCATAAGTCGAGTGGGCCGGATGGCATACCCGCGGTGGTACTGAAGCAGTGTGGTCCAGAGTTGTGTCCGGTACTTACACGTCTTTTCACGCTTTCATATTCCAAGCAACAAGTCCCGGCGTCGTGGAAGATCGCGTATGTGCATCCTGTGCCCAAAAAGGGTGACAGGACCGACCCGGCCAACTACAGGCCTATAGCCGTCACCTCCCTTTTATCTAAGGTGATGGAGCGTGTAATTAATACACAGCTCCTGAGGTACCTAGAGGAACACGACCTGCTCAGTGACCGGCAGTACGGTTTCCGTCACGGTCGCTCGACGGGCGATCTTCTGGTGTGCCTCACACACAGATGGGCGACGGCTATCGAGAGTAAGGGCGAGGCTCTAGCAGTGAGCCTCGACATCTCTAAGGCCTTTGACCGGGTCTGGCACCGTGGTCTTCTTACGAAATTGCCCTCATATGGACTGCCCGACAGATTATGCGGATGGGTGTCCAGCTTCTTGGCCGGTAGAAGCATCACGGCCGTCGTTGACGGCAGCTGTTCAGACTGCATGGCCATAAACGCTGGAGTACCGCAAGGCTCAGTGTTGTCCCCTACTCTGTTTCTGCTGCATATAAATGACATGTTGTCCATTGACGGCATTCATTGTTATGCGGACGACAGTACGGGGGACACTTGTTACACGGGCCGCCCCGGTATCTCTCGGGACACAGTGAAGGAAAATCGTGAACAGCTTGTGTCTGAAATCGAGGCTACTCTTACTAAAGTGTCCGATTGGGGTAGACGAAATCTTGTCCAGTTCAACCCTTCCAAGACACAAGCGTGTTTTTTCACCGCTAAGCAAACCCCAATTACTGTAGCGCCGCAATTTCAGGCCACATCTCTTTCCATCTCCAAAAGTATAGGGATCCTTGGCGTTGACATCTCCAGTGACGTTCAGTTCCGTAGTCATTTGGAGGACAAGGCTAAGCTGGCGTCCAAGAAGCTAGGTGTGCTCAACAGGGCGCGGCGGTACTTCACTGCTGCGCAAACACTGCTTCTGTATAAGTCGCAAGTGCGGCCTCACATGGAGTACTGCTGTCACCTTTGGGCGGGGGCACCTGAATATCAGCTTCGTCCATTTGACTCGGTGCAAAGACGTGCTGTAAGAGTTGTCAACGATCCTATACTTACAAGTGGTGTGGAACCTCTTCGCGACAGGAGAGACTTTGCCTCCTTATGCGTGTTCTACCGACTGTACAATGGTGTGTGCTCTGAGGAATTGTTTGATATAATGCCCACGGCTACGTTCTATCACCGCACCGCTCGCCACAGACAGGGAGTTCATCCTCACACTCTGCGTCCGGAGCGTTTCAGCACGGTTAGATCCGATAGGGGTTTTCTTCCGCGCACGCTTAGGTTGTGGAATGATCTCCCTGCCTCGGTTTTCCCAAACGCCTACTGTACAGTATGGGGTGCTTCAAAAGGGGTCTTAGAAGGTTTTTACAGGGTCGGCAGCGCGAGTGTGGCGCCTCTGGTGTTGCAAACGTTCATAGGCTGCGGTGACCACCGGTCCTTCTGGTGGGCCGTATGCTTGTCTGCCACCTTAGTGGTATAAAAAAAAAAAAAGTAACAGACCGCGAGTTATTGTACACGTGGGGTAGGACGACCCCGCCAGAGAAATAAATAAATACACACGGACATTTCCACACAACGCTATCTGATTCCAAGGTAAGCTATATCCTGCTTGTGGTATGTGTATCAGACCACGGATATTAATGCTTATATACTTTTAAATACATACAAATCATACATAAAAACATCCAGAATCTAGAGACAAACATATGATCACACAAATTATTGTCTCCGGTGGGAATCGAACTCGTGATACGCAGTCGCACATTTCGACCTCTAGACCATGAGGCAGATGGACCGACGACGTGGAAAAGGTCGCAGGTGGAGACTTGATGCTTTTGACGCAGGACCGTGGGTTATGTGGCGTATACTGATGACTGCCATAGACTGATGATTGACTGTGTAAAAGCAGCTCATGATAAATCACGATTTTTTTTCTAATTATTCGGACATTTTTTAAATAGTATACAGGGTGAATTTTTCAAAAGGGATTGGATGGCCAAATCCGAAACTATAAGGAATAGCGAAAAATGCTCAAAAGAGTCACGAGCCCGATTTTGATGAAACTTAAAACCTCATCATTAGATTTTTGAAAAATCAATAATCCTAGCTGGGAATCGAACTCATTGATTATGAAAAAAAAACACACCCTATATTATTACACTATACAATAGTGTTGCTATTTAGGATCTTATTCGGGGAAGTAATGACATACGGCAAACTAAAGGAACGTGCTCATCTTTAACAAAATACAATTTGTTTTGCTTACGTTAACTGATTAATTGTTTAAAATGTAGACCATTGTTTTCAATACATAGCTGGATTCGAGACCTCAAGGATCGTACTGCATTCACTATTATTGATTCCGTTCAGAATATTCTCTAAAGAATCATTCTGTGCATGATTTAAAACAGGGAATAGTTACGATCTATTCTGGGATTTCGAACGAAACAAATTATGATACAAATTTTGGTACATGAAATATGAATTCTATTAAAATTCCAAACTTTCCTTAAATTTGCCGTATATCATTACTTCGCAGAATTTGATCCTAATCAGCGACACTATCGTATGGTGTAATAATAAAGGGTGTGTTTTTTTTT
The DNA here is from genome assembly GCA_933228765.1 of Miltochrista miniata. Taxonomy (NCBI): domain Eukaryota; kingdom Metazoa; phylum Arthropoda; class Insecta; order Lepidoptera; family Erebidae; genus Miltochrista; species Miltochrista miniata. Next base: position 4,441,369 of record OW121765.1, read on the forward strand.
TCAAAATCAATTGGTTCGATTCCCAGCTAGGATTATTGGTTTTTCAAAAATCTAATGATGAGGTTTTAAGTTTTATCAAAATCGGGCTCGTGACTCCTTTGAGCATTTTTAGCTATTCCTTATAGTTTCGGATTTGGCCATCCAAGCCCTTTTCAAAAATTCACCCTGTATAGTTAGCTCTTTAATGAATTAAGTTGTAGAAACTAAAGTATTTTAAAAACTCAATATCGAAATAGATACTAATATTACAAAGAGGAAAGATTTGAATGTTTGTTTGCATCGAATAGGCTTAATCTACTGAACCGATTTGAAAAATTCTTTCACTTATGGGAAGTTACATTACCTATACCTATATTTTATTTTCGTATTCCGACGGGAACGGGAGTAACGCGGGTGGAAGTGCGTGACGTCCGCTAGGAATATAATATAATTCTCCAACCAAGGCCAGGTATTAAGTCCGGGTCCTTGGCAAACGCATTCGCCATACACTTGCAAGCACCGAGAGTTCTATGCTAAACACTAGACAAATTATATAAAAAAACGCGTACTTCAAAAACACATCTTCTAACGTAGCAACACCTACTCCAATTGAATCGATTTCAAGCTTCTCTTTGGACTCCTCAAGACTCGAAAAGAGTTTAGAGAACAAATTGGAGCTAGCAGTGGGTAGATTGTAAGAGATTGTGTTAATCGTCTTCTCTTTGAGCGTGGCATCTTTCACGTTCTCTAATACTTTTTTAGTGATAGCGGCTTCTTTTGGCTGTTCGTGGGTTATTAATGTTAAGCGGTAACCTTCGCCTAAAAAAGGAAAAAATAGGCAGTTGATCACTACAGAATTTTTATTTCTTTTTGCATTGTTATGGTCCAAGATCCCAGAGCCCCCAGACGTCACTCATTTTCTGATGGACAAAATATGTACGAGTGATTAGTGGTGGGGTGTACTATGATCATATGACTAGTTGCTACCTTGGCCAGACTGCCAATTTTCTGGTAGCAATTAATCAAGGTACATAAAAACACTGCTCATGTCACTTAAATTCTGATAGCTGATTTTAACATTATATTTTACACAATATCGTTAAAAATCAGTATTCATTACTCCCAGACATATGCGGTCGGCGGTTTCACCTTACAGACGCTTCAAAGCTCTGAAAAAAATTTATTAAGGTCACTTATTTTCTGATGCTTGATTTTTATATATGTTATTCAGACAACTGTTTTAAAACGTTTTGCAAACGGACAGACCGATCCAAGGGGCCAAACATTCCCCAGACCCAATTTTAATGTCGCTGAGAGTATGGGCGCGGGCATTATCCGTGCGTATTATGCGTATAATATGTAGCATGTCTAATCGAAGTCGGAATTAATATTGAAATGTAAATAAAAATGCATAAGTAGGTACCTATTAGTAATTAACGTCTGTCATTTTAAAATTTACATTTTTGTATTTGTTTTATTTAATAAAGACTTAATAAAGACTTAAGTTTTAAAGGTAATAATTTGAAAATCACGTAAATAATCAAAGATTAACTTTGAGAAAAGTGCTCGTCTGACCGCAATAAATATAGAATTGTGCCTTACAAACTGTTTCATGATTTTTTTTTTAATCGAATTTATTTTTATTTTTTAAAGTAAATATCAAGAGGTTCACAAAGTATTAATAATTTAATTAAATAACAGCAAACTTTTCAAATAATTATTTATTGGTAACAAACCTTAAAAAACTACAAAAAATAGGACCAATATTTTTTCTAATCTTCATTGTCATCGTCGTTGAAGTCAGGTAATTCATCATCGAGTCAATCTTGATATCGAATATTTAAATCGTCATCTTGTTCATCAGTGTTTTCCTCGGGCTAAGGTTCGTTACCAATAAATAATTATTTGAAAAGGTTGCTGTTATTAAATTAAATTATTAATACTTTGATATTTACTTTAAAAAATTAAAATTAATTCGATTAAAAAAAAATCATAAAACAGTTTGTAAGGCACAATTCTATAAATTACTAGCTGACCCGCGCAACTTCGTTTGCGTCAAATGAGAGTGACAAAGAGAGTGGTATAGTATTAATATTTTAAGTAGGTAATATAATCCCGTCGCTTTTACACTCGTCGCGTGTCTTAGGTATATTTAATAGAGGGTTGTAGGTTTTAATAAAGTGTGTAAAAAGTGATATAATTTTTCCCGTCGCGTCGCTTATATTCATTTAGAGTTGACCCGCAAAACTTTGTTGAAGTGATATAATGTTTCCCGTCACATTTATTTTTGTCCGTTTTTTGGTACGGAACTCATCGTGTGCGAGTCCGACTCGCACTTGGCCGGTATTATCTTTCAGTTGATTAGCTACTGCTGCAGAAAACGTTTACTTCCGACGCGTAGTCGAGTTGCGTCGCTCATATTTTAAAAATTATTGTGAAGGTCATTGTAAGTGAACCTTAAAAGATGGGCATTTGCTGTTCAGGACTTTTTTTTGTAAATTTTTAAGAGGAAACATTTTGTAGTACACAATTTTTACGTAACTTTAACCATTTACGCAACGTACGCAATGAAACCTCACAAAAGAAATACATTTTTCCCGTTCTTAAAACATTATTCATGGCTGCTCCGCTCCTATTTGTCTTAGCGTGATGTTATATAGCCATTAGCCATCCTCAATAAATGGACTAAAAAACTGAAATTATTTTTGTAATGCAACCAGTAGTTTCTGAGAACCTAGCACAAACAAACTCTTCAGTTTGATAATATTGTGAGCTCACCTTAAAAGAAAGACAAATAATTTTATTGTAAGCAAACCTTAATAGATAGACACAATTTTGTAATATACAATTTTTACGTAACTTTAACCATTTAGGCAGCGTACGCCTCGGAAGCTCTCAGACGGTAAAAATATTCCCCGTTTTCTAAACATTCGTCTTAACGTGATGTTATATAGCCTATAGCCATCCTCAATAAATGAACTATTAAACTGTAAAAGAATTTTTGAAATCCCACCAGTAGTTTCTGAGATTCTAGCGTTCAAACAAACAAACAAACAAACAAATAAACAAACAAACAAACAAACAAACAAACTCTTCAGCTTTATAATATTAAGTATGGATATAGTATAGGTATATAGTATATATTGTATATATAGTATATAGTATGGATTGCGGTCAGACGAGCACTTTTCTCAAAGTTAATCTTTGATTATTTACGTGATTTTCAAATTATTACCTTTAAAACTTAAGTCTTTATTAAATAAAACAAATACAAAAATGTAAATTTTAAAATGACAGGTGTTAATTACTAATAGGTACTTATGCATTTTTATTTACATTTCAATATTAATTCCGACTTCGATTAGACATGCTACATATACGCATAATACGCACGGATAATGCCCGCGCCCATACTCTCAGCGACATTAAAATTGGGTCTGGGGAATGTTTGGCCCCTTGGATCGGTCTGTCCGTTTGCAAAACGTTTTAAAACAGTTGTCTGAATAACATATATAAAAATCAAGCATCAGAAAATAAGTGACCTTAATAAATTTTTTTCAGAGCTTTGAAGCGTCTGTAAGGTGAAACCGCCGACCGCATATGTCTGGGAGTAATGAATACTGATTTTTAACGATATTGTGTAAAATATAATGTTAAAATCAGCTATCAGAATTTAAGTGACATGAGCAGTGTTTTTATGAACCTTGATTAATTGCTACCAGAAAATTGGCCGTCTGGCCAAGGTAGCAACTAGTCATATGATCATAGTACACCCCACCACTAATCACTCGTACATATTTTGTCCATCAGAAAATGAGTGACGTCTGGGGGCTCTGGGATCTTCCTCTATTATGTTAGTGCAGTGCAGTAATGGTCCTACTCAGCTGCACAAATTAGTTTCGTCTACAATTGTCATGTGGTGGACCTGCGGACTAACAGACGAGGAAGGAAATCTCTGAAAAGCCTAGACGTCTGACTAATGCAGTACTGTAAGTCCAATAACCTACAATCAACGGGGTCACCACGATGATCACTGGGATCCAAGCCAATCTCTTCTGCAAATATTGCACTTTGATCACCGGATGAGGTTCTGGAGAAGGTGTAATTAAAACTGCTCTATATTATTTACCCTATATATAGACTCTCCCCCCCCCCCCCCCGTTAATTAAAATTCAAAAGCGATGAGGTGATCGCTTGCGACGAGAGACTAACACTAGGCGCACACTGGGCGACATTGTGCGCCTGAATCGTTGCGACTGTCACTGGCATCGGCCACAAGTCGTGACGACAGACGTCGTACAAAACGTGTCGTCGCGACTCCCCTAGCTTGTCGCCCCGTGTCGCCCAGTGTGCGGAGCTTATAACAAAATGTATGTAATTTGGCGCCCGCAGCTTTTCGCTGCGACATTTCACCCAGTGTGCGGGGCTTAGAACAAAGTGTTATGTAATTCGGCGCCCGCAACTTGTCGCCGCGACATGTCGCCCAGTGTGAGTCTCGAGTGGTTAGAATTTAGTCAGCAACGCGAATATAAAGGGAAGCGAAATAAGTTGAGTTAATAAATAAAGAAGGTCTTTTGCCAAAATGGGATAGTAAAATAAAACGCCGTATTTTTTTAAAATAGACGTTATAAGTAAACATTTCACTGATTATTGAAAGTTGGTTTATTTTTAGAATCAATTGCTTCCCTTCTCTTACCTATAGACCTTTTCAGGTACATGTTAGTAGCAAAACATCGCAACTCTCCTTCGTGCAAGGCAGCCACGCGATCTCCCAGCGCATCCACCTCCTCCATGAAGTGGGTAGACAGCAGTATAGTGCGGGCACCGCGGAGTTGCTATACAACATTCGAAAAGTGTAGATATTAGTGTAATGGAGTGGCGTAGGGTATCCCTCTTAGCAACAGACCACGTAGCACCCAGTCGTAACCGATGAGCCACAGGAACAGCCCTAATATCGATTACTGTGGAATGCCGCACGAGTCGTGCGGCACGACACATCCCGCCGACCCGACCCAAGCCAGCTCTGTTAAGTTATGGCCCTTTCGGAGAGATAGGCCCCGACAGTTCGACGGCTGTAGGGAGGCACTCCATGGTAGTGCAAAGGTCGGCTTATTATATGTTTATCTTGTTTGTTATCAATTATCATAAAAGTTGATAAATTACCATTATCTGGTCCAACTGGTTTCTTAGGGGTGAAAATGAAAGTAAATTGAAATTGACAGTAATGGCGTGGTGGCGTCTCTCGGAGGCGGAAATTACCAGAAATGTTGCCAGGCCTCAAAAAAAATTGACAATAGTAACTTTTATCAACTTTTTTAATAGTTGCCTGTGATTGGCGATGATTATTTTTGCCTTTTGTTGTTTAATGTCCGTCATACCGTCGCTGCATGGCGTCCGGCCGTCTCGGAACACCAGCGCTGGCTGCATTAATTACACGCAGATAGCATTTTGCTGAGAGGCGGCCGTTATTTTGCTGAGTGTGCGGCAATGGAATAGTGTGTTTAGTTTTAAGGATGTATAATTATTTTAGTTATTGTTATTGATATTTTTGTTTATGTAGAATAAAATATTTTTATTTCTTTCTTTAACGCGCCACTACACGGAGGATATACCGGAAATCGACCAGGGCGAGCAACTGAAGCCCAATAAATTTCCCGAAGAGGACGGAATTACGACTGAGTTCCTGAAAGCGGGTGGGACGATCCTTATAGAGCTTACGAGCATATTTAATTCCGTCCACCAGCAGGATCAGACACCCAAAGCGTGGAGTGGGAGTGCGGTGGCTCTGTTCTTCAAAAAGGGTGACAAATCCTGGTAACAAATCCTTAACGAAGAACTACAGACCCACCTCATTCAACAATCAACAGAACAATCTCATGTTCATTCCTAACATAATAAGGTAAGTCATATATGTATATTAAAAAGAGAAATGCTGCGGGACACCGATTACAACTGGGGTTCCTGGAGATCATATACCGTTTACAGTTTAAAAAAGCAGTACCTGTAGTATATGTTGGCGGTAGATTGACATAATTGTATGTGTAATGTCGGTTGATCTAAAATAAAACAGTGTTAAACCAACTACCGTGTGTTTCACTACATGGTGACAGCGGTGATTAAAATATTATTGATACAGTTTGTAAAGTAAAGTTTTGATAATCAGTAAAGTGTTGTAGTACGTTGTTTACATCATTGTCAGTATGGAACACGCGCGTCCTCCAGCGGAATTGTTGCTCGAAGGTGGTCCGTCTGCACGATCTGATGCGTGGCACAAATGGCGGAAGTTGTTCGAAGTCTTTTTAAAAGCCTCTGGAGTGAGCAAAGAGCCAAAAGAAGTACAGGCCAGTCTGTTGGTTAACCTCATAGGTGCGGCAGGATACGAAGTGTATACTACTTTTACGTTTAGTGAGGGTGAAAGTGAGGATGATATAAAAAGTATCCTTAAAAAATTCGACGATTATTTCGGTACCAAACCTAATATTACTGTTCGAAGGTTCAAGTTTTTCTCTCGCAGTCAAGAGGAGGGAGAAAACATCGATCAGTACGTGACGGCTTTACGTGTATTAAGCCAGCAGTGTGAGTTCGGTGATTTACATGAGAGTTTATTACGTGATAAAATAGTGTGCGGTGTGACGAATAACACTATAAGAGATCGATTACTGCGAACAGATGAGTTAACTTTGGCGAAAACAATACAAATCTGTCAGGCGGCAGAGATGTCCAAAGAGGAAGGGCAATGTATTGAAAAATCATCAGACGATATGCAAGTAAACGCAGTGTGGGGTCATAGTGCGGGCACCGGCCACTATGGGCGACGTGCGGGCTGGCGCCGAGGGCGCGCAGGCCGGCGCGGCGCGGGCCCGGGCAGTGCGCGGTACGGCCCGCGGGCCGACGCAGGCGGCGCTGCGGCCGCGACCCGGTCGCCGGCAACGCCGGGATGCGCTGCGTGCGGCGGCGTTCGCTGCGCGGGAGACATTCGGTGCCCGGCACGATCAGCTGTGTGTTACGTATGCGAGAAAAAAGGACACTTTGCTCGGGTATGTGAGCAGAAGAAGGCTTTACAAAAAGTTTTAAATTTAAGTATAGACTTAGCGGAAAGTGAAAATAGTGAGGAGGAAATGTTTTACGTGAACACTATCGGCGAGAACGATCATTACGGCACGTCTTCTAAAGAGTGGATAGAAAAAGTACATTGCAAGGGTAAGGAACTTAAATTAAAAATCGATACGGGATCTATGCTTAATGTGATTTCTATGTGTGAATACTTGAGTTTGGGTTTATCTATTTTAGACCTTAAGCCGTTTACGAAACGTGTGCATTCGTTTACAGGCGATCGATTGCCGATTATGGGTAGCACTAATATTGACTTTGTGTACAGTGGTCAAACGTTTAATTTGCCATTTGTTGTTGCTAAACTGAAATGTCAGAATGTACTCGGGTTGAACAGCTGTGTTTTGTTGGGTCTAGTAAACCGTGTTTGTTCATTAAATGTTTTTGATAAATATTCTTGTTTGTTTGAGGGATTAGGTAAATTACCGGGTGAATATTCTATTGTAGTTGATAAAAGTGTTAAACCGGTAATATGTGCTACTAGAAAAATACCATTAGGGCTTAAAAATAAATTAATGATTGAACTACAGCGAATGGAGGCGTTGGGCGTTATAAGGAAAGTTACACACCCGACGGAATGGGTCAATGCGATTGTTTTGGTAGCAAAGAAAGATGGTAGTATTCGCGTTTGTTTAGATCCGCGACCTCTCAACCGTGCCGTGCGCCGCGCGCACTACTCGTTGCCGACCGTGCCTGAGCTGGCCGCCAAGCTGCACGGCGCCACTGTATTTAGTACTCTGGACGCTCGGAGTGGATTTTGGATGATTGGGATCGATGATGCCAGCTCCGATCTTTGCACATTTGGCACTCCCTTTGGAAGATACCAGTACCTCCGCCTTCCGTATGGTATCAGTTGTGCGTCAGAGGTCTTTCACGCTAAACTGCGTCAGTATATAGAAAATTTAGAGGGTGTAGAATCCTTCATAGATGACATCATTGTTTGGGGGCGGTCCCGTGAAGAACATGATCATAGGTTAAAGTGTTTGTTAGAACGCGCGAAGGAAATAGGTATAAAATTCAATCGCGAAAAATGTAAGTTAGCGGTTACAGAGATTACTTATTTGGGACATAAATTTGACGCTAATGGTATGAGAGCGGATGAGACCAAAATAAAAGCTATAATGGACATGCCTTACCCCTCAGATAAAAAATCGTTAGAAAGGTTTTTAGGAATGGTGAATTATTTATCTAAATTTGTACAAAATTATGCTGATTGTGTTAACGTGTTGAGATCGCTCCTGAAGAAAGATTCTCACTGGTCATGGGAGGCACATCATACAAAAGCTGTAGACGAGCTGAAGCAGAAGTTGTGTAGTGCACCGGTCCTAGCATTGTATGCCGAAACGGTCCCTATCGTGCTGTCGGTGGACGCGAGCAGTGTAGCCCTCGGGGCAGTGCTGCTGCAGGCGGGCAGACCGGTCGAGTTTGCTTCACTCACGCTCACCGAAACTCAAACTCGGTACGCCCAAATAGAGAAAGAGATGTTAGCGATTGTGTTTGCTGTGGAAAGGTTTAGGCAATATATTTATGGTAGGTCTGACGTCACCGTGAACACAGATCACAAGCCACTAGAAGCACTATTTAAGAAACCCTTAGTGTCAGTTCCAGCTCGTCTGCAACGTATGATGATGAGAGTGCAAGGATTTGATATTAAGGTTGTATATACTCCTGGTAAATTTATGTACATAGCCGATACGCTGTCCCGGGCCCCTCTCAAAGAGCTAATGCACGATCGGGTTACTGAAGAGGTCGAAGTACAGACTTGTTTTATGATCGAAAATGTACCGTTTAGTGAGACAAGAATGACAGGTATTATGAATGAGACTGAAAGAGATAGTGATTGTGGACGATTAATACACTATATAAATAATGGGTGGCCAAGGAATAGGTACGACGTCCATGAAAAAGTAAGTATTTTTTGGCCTTATAGAGAGCAACTACATTATAGTCGTGGAGTAATTTTCAAAGGCGATCGCGTCTTTATTCCGCGAGAATTACGCAAAGAAATGCTATCACGAGTCCATGAGGGGCACATGGGCATAGATCGCTGCAAGCGGCGTGCGCGTGACGTTATGTTTTGGCCCGGCATGTGTAGTGATATTGAGAGCATGGTAAGACGTTGTGAGCCGTGTGGTTTGCGGGCACCGCGTCCTAGGCGTCAACCATTAATTCAGCACCAGGTACCCAGTCTTCCCTGGTACAAATTAGCATCCGATATTTTTGAATATAGGCGCAAGTGTTACATAGTTTTAGTGGATTATTTCTCTAATTATGTCGAAGTCGGTGAGTTAAGAAATCAAAGCAGTAAACAGGTTATTGATTTTTTAAAGGAACAGTTCTCACGACACGGAATTCCCTCAGAGCTGGTGACAGATAATGGACCAGCATATAGTTCATATGATTTTAAAAAGTTTATGAAAGAATGGGAAGTTGTTCATGTTACGTCGTCACCACAGTATGCACAGTCGAATGGGAAGAGTGAACGGACAGTACAAACGGTTAAAAATTTATTAAAAAAATGTATTGACTCGGGTCAAGACTTAAATTTAGCGTTATTAAATTTAAGGTCAACACCTAGAAACGGTTTGGATTCGCCGGCTCAAATCCTAATGGGCAGGAGACTTAACACTAAGCTTCCTATCAGTTTCAACTTGTTGAATGAAACTGTCGATAAAGAACGAAATTTTCGCGTGTTAATGTCACAACGACAAGAAATTAAAGAGCATTATGATAGGACAGCGAGGGGACTCGAACGTGCTATAGTACCGGGCGACAAGGCGACTCTGATAGATAAGGGGCAAAGAAAAAGGGTTACAGTAGTCTCGCGCGCGCCTGAACCACGATCATTTGTAGTTAAAGACGAACGTGGGTGTCAATTTCGTCGTAACTCTGGGCATCTTATAGTGCGCTCCCATAATTCTGGTGTAAGTTACACACATCCGCCACTAAAGTCGGGTGAACGTCAGCAGCTACGTCAAGAGTTTGTGAGGAAGTTAAGTACACGTAAACGTAGGCATAGGGTGACGTCGGAGAGTGCTCAGTTGAGAACCGCGGATGAGTCCCCCCCACTGACTCCGATCGCTGATACCCCTGATAGTAATGTAAGCCTTAGTACCACCGGTGGTAGTGACCATTCGTCACCACTCGTACCTATAACTAGATCGAAGGAGCGAACGGCGCGAATACTGCTCTCTGAAATATTTTGAACAGTCCAGTAGTCATAGTCACAATAAAATTTCTTTCTATAATGAATGCCACTGTGTACCATAGTGCTTAACCCTTCCATTTTGCTATTAGTAATAAGTAAAAGTTTTGCGTTATATGTCTAGCATGTTTAATATAGTCAGTTATAATATTACCTATGTGATACCACAGTATCTACACTAAAGTGATAGAAACTTCCTTTACAATGAATAGGTATCTGCGTATACCAATTCATGTACTATACCTACATAGATATGTTTTGTTTTCTTTTCTGTTATAAAAAGGGAAATATGTAGTATATGTTGGCGGTAGATTGACATAATTGTATGTGTAATGTCGGTTGATCTAAAATAAAACAGTGTTAAACCAACTACCGTGTGTTTCACTACAGTACCTACCTACTACACAAAAGTGAATTCGTAATGGCACCAAAACTTTACAATAAATTGCCAAAAACTATTCAGTCTGCCAAAAATAACCTTGTTTGTAATAATTAATCTTTTCTATTAAATAAAGCATATTATAAAATAAATGATTACGTTTCTGATAGAACATTGTAACTACATACCTAGTTGACATTACTGTAAATTACCTACTTTATTTTTATGACATTTTTGTAAGTTTGACATGCACTATTTTGACATTTTAATTATTTAATATTATTATTTCGATATTAATTTGTTTCTTATAATTTTTTAATGATAACAAGTAAATTCCAATTTTTAATATGTATAATTTTCAGTACCTAATTATAATTAATATTTGTACACTGCTTACAAGCGGTAGATCATAGCGTACTTCATACCTAACCAATTATAATATCTTGTTCAAACCTATGTATCACAAATAAATGATTTTGATTTGATTTGATTTACTTCAACTCCCTGAATACTATTGCTCAAATAAGAAGTCATGAGGTCGAGAGATCTATTCCTGACACCATAGTGGCGCAACTTTTTGACTAGAGTTTCGTGGTGAACACAATCGAAGGCCTTAGACAAATCGCAAAACACACCCAGTGCATCCTGCGAATCGTCCTAAGCCGTGTAAATACTCTTAAGTAAAGCAACCCCTGAATCCACTGTTGAACAACCCTTTGTGAATCCGAACTGTTTCCTGTGTAGTAAATTATGTTTATTAAAGTGACTGAGCAACTGTTTAAGCATTAGCTTAATAGCTAATTAGCTTAAGGCTAGTATTTCCGAAATCGACCAAAATCGACCCATTTTGAAGCGAGCTTTATACTAGGAAATATTCTTTGATTTGATCTGATAAAAATGTATTACTATAGTTTAATAGATGCTCTTGCTTCCTTTAATTTTTAAAATACGATTAATAAAACTTTATATGATAAAAATCGTTCTCGAAATGTGCAAAAATTTTAAAGATGAATGTTGTTATTGCTCAAAATATACTTGTTTATTTTATATAAACACATGTCTATATTAAAGATATTGATCTTATGAACAATATTCATGCTATTATTTTTTTTTTAAAACACCTCAGATTTTAAAACAATGATAAAAAGTGTAGAATCTAGAACAATTAGGCATTTAGCGTACACTTCAATCACTTCATACGCCTGACAGTTCTGGGTAGGACCTGTGTCGCTCTGTCATCCGTGACCCGCCGTTCGCGCGAATCGATCGTTTTAATTAGAAGTAGTTGCAGAAATCTGTAAATATTATTTTGTTTTTATTTGTAAATATTAGGATAAGTACGTTATTGTGTATAAATAAATAAATATCGTGTAATATAGTGATTAGTGACTAGGTACTCAGTGAATATGGGTAAAAAAAAAGCCAAGTGAAATAAAATGCCCAGATGTCAATTGCGGCTACTACGACGGCAAGTATGGTAAGTTCCTACAAGTATTGTTTTATCTTTATTGTATTTATAAAAATACACAACCAAATAATTCACTGACGGGCATGATGAAATTATGAGGTTGATGCTGAGCGAAGCGACTGAAGCCAACAGCTGCCATTATTTTGCTACCTGCTGAAGAGGCAGTACAGTAGCTAAACGTACTCATATAGGCTTAGAGATCTCCCATTCCAGTCCTCTTCTACGTAGGTACAGGTAGGTGTCATTTAGCAAAGGCCAAGTAAGTTAGATCACGGCTGTTTTTGGTAATGAATGACTGTGAGAAATGAACTCGGTGCCCCAAAGTTGCTTGGGACCTTACGATAAGAAGAGGGATAGTATTTACCTAAACCACAGTAACTACTAGGTATAAAATATTCTCTTTTTACTATGCCTGAACAATCAACGTATTGCCCGTTCGCTCTAAGTTTGCCTTTCGCGTCCCATACTACGCCTGTACACCATCCTATCCGCCAGCGGCAACCTTAGCGCGAACGGGTAGTAAATAATATAATGTTTGACGCTTTGAGTATAATAGTAGATTCACGTTGTTATTGCTACACTGTATAAATTATAACAGTAGTACCTACCCACTACCGACATAAAAGAATAAACGTGTAGTTTTATTTTTCGTTGTAGTCTAGCCGTTTCGTTGTAGTGTACCCTCAAAGTCTTTTTTTTTTTTTCAGCTCATCGATTCCGAGATTGAATGGTGGTTCATTTGCAAAAAAAGATACACGTGAATCGTAAGTACCTAGTACTCGTAGGTACTTTCATACTTTAATTTTGAGTGTAATAATCGTTACTTTCTTAGCAAATATGAATGTATGAAAAAGTGGATAATTTTTAGGGTTCCGTTGGTACCCAAAGGTAAAAAAACGGGACCCTATTCATGAGACTTCGCTGTCCGTCTGTCTGTCTATCGGTCAGTCTGTCTGTCGGTCAGTCTGTCTGTTTGTCTGTCCGTCTGTCTATCTTTCTGTCTTTCCTTCACGAGGCTGTAGCTCATGAATGGACATAGCTAGAGATCTGAAATTTTCACAGATAATGTGTTTCTGTTGCCGCCATAACAACAAATATTGAATTTTGCATGCCAATATTTCTATCAATAAGCTGATTCACCGAATTGACATACGAGAGCGAGACTTTGAGGACATGTACCTTTTTCATTCAACTTTGTAACAGCTTTATTTTTTGTAAGCAAGGGTTATAAACCCTTTTTTTTTGCTTTTAACGTGAGAGAAAATCCTCATGGATGCTATGCCGGACTCCTACCGACTAAAAACCTCACGTTACGCTCAACAGCCTTTGGTTGGGAGCCCAGGGTAAGCCCTCGGAAGGATGTCCTAGGACTCCCAACAGACCCACGGCCGCCACTGCGGCCTCGCCTAGGGGTAGGTTCGGGTGCAATCCTGCGTCTTTGGGTGTTTCGGATGTGATCCCGCTTCTGAAGGGGGTATGCATAAATCCCTCACGTCACGCTGCCGTCATGGGCCTGCATCTGTAAGGACGGTGAGCAGCCCCCTCACCGTCTTCAGGCCCCTGGTTATGGAGACCGATAGTCTTGGGCGAAGACACGTCTGCGGCGTTCATTTCAAGTGTGTACTTGTTGCCGTTATTAATAAAAAAAGGCAAAAAAAAAATCACGTTTGTTGTATGGAAGTCCCCCATAAATATTTATTATTTTTCTGGTTTAGGTACTCAATTCAATCCTTTATTTTTGCAAACAAGGGTTTATATCCCTTGTGCTTCCACGGACCTTGGAAGGGGCCACCTGCGGGATCCAGCCTGCGGGAGACTAAGAATAGGTTTTTGAAAACTTTCTAGGCAACCTAAGTTCCTAGTCTATATACAAATAAAAAGATCTAAAGTCAAAACTGTACATTAAACATATTTAAAAAAATACTCGCGGGGGTTCTACACAGGATACCGAAGTCGAAAATGTAGTTAGAATTTTTTGTCTGTTTGTCTGTTAATTTTGCTTTGTCCGGAAGGATCTCGAAAAGTACTCAATATTTTTGATTAAAATTTTGCACAAATATTAACTAGGGGTAGGGTCTTCAAATAGACTTAAAATTGACTTCAAATTGACTATGTTGCTGTAAGCGCCATCTATCATTGGTTGTATTTTGTAACACAGGTCTAAGCTGACATGCGGCGTGCGTGTTACTTGTCTTATTCATATTATAATGTAAAATAAATAAACGCATTATTTTACTCACAAGATGCATTCTATTATTTTTTGCTACTTATGTTATACCTATGCTTACCTCTTCGAAGACTGCTCGAATTGATTTCATAAATTATTGACGGATTTTTTTCTTATTATCTTTTCTCGGCTCGTCTCACAATTAAAATGATGATAAAAAAAGTAGTAAAAAATAGAAACGACTTCAAACAAATCCTGAAAAATCAAATTTACTTGGCACAAAGATAAATGAATTTTGATTTTTCATATTTTATTCAATATCATATTGAAGTCGGCGCCAAGTAAACCCATAGGTTGAGGTAGGTATTATTAATGGCACCAACTTCAATATCATATTGAATACAATCTGATAAATCAAAATACATATTATTGCTTTGTGCTATGTAAATTTTATTTTTCAGGATTTTTTTGAAGTCAGTTCTATTTATTACTAAAAATTTTTTGATCATCATTTTAAGTGACGGGTGGACCGAAAAGAATATCTATCTAGGTGTAAAGTTCTTATCAATACAAATCAATCAAGCCCAAACACAAGGTACGTGCTGTTAATCGTTAAATAATTCCCTCGACTGTCTTTCGGTTCCATCATCAGATCGACTCCTGACCTTCATTAAATTGTAGTACATTAACAGTGGGCGCACACTAGGCGTCTTGTCACGGCGACAAGCTGTGGGCGCCAAATTACATACATTTTGTTCTAAGCTCCGCACACTAGGCGACATGTCGCCGCGACTCCGAGACAAGCAAGGGAAGTCTTCGCGTCTGTCGCGCTATTGTCGCGGCGACACGGCGACAGTCGCCCAGCGACAGCTTTGGACAACGTGTTCCTTGCACAACGTCTGTCACGGCGTCAAGTCGCCCGATGCAGGCGCACACTGCACGACAAGTCGCCGCGACATGTCGCCGCGACTGTCGCCTAGAGTGCGCCCACTGTAAAGCACTTCATTAAAAAGTTACCAAACGCACTAGTTGTCCCTACAATTTTCGGTGGTTGCCCTCGATTTCTCCTGGATCCCATCATCAGATCCTGACCTGGTAAAAATGGGACTACCTCAGAAGTAAACCCTATTGAAGAAAAGAAAAAAGAATTAAATCCGTCTATAATTGACGGAAATATTAGTGAACATACATAAAAACATACAGACGAATGTAGAACCTCCTCCTTTTTTGAAGTCGGTTAAAAATAAGGAAAGGTTTCTTACAACCCCATTTTGAATATACCTGCTAACAGGCACTTACTTAATAAAATGTCTTATAAAGGTTTGATAAACTTATACTTCTGTTGTAATTTATTTGGTGGTACAAAAAGTGCGGCATGAAATACACGCTGCACCAACTGTCAACGTCTAATTGCACCAACTGGCAACGTCCAAACAAAGTGCTTGGGGTCAAATGAGTTCATGTCGATCGCATGCTACGGGGGTATCGCCTGCGGTGAGGTGAGGTGGTAAAAATACCTAATGCGCTCTGGCATTCGGCCCTTAATAGGTGGTGAGCCGTATTAGACAGGCGCAGGTTGTGACTTACCAGTAAAACATCCCATATTTCTCGTCTTGTGCCGACATCGAGTCCCGATGTTGGTTCATCCAATACCTGTATTAAATTAAAAGTATAAGAAAACACTGAATGTTAAGTGGAGGAAATCGCAATGCAATAGAGAAAACAGCATTGCGAGAGATCAGCGTGCAAAAACGTACAGACAGTGGTAGCTGTAGGTCTGTTGGGAGTCCTGGGGTATCCTTCCGAGGGCTTACCCGGGGCTCCCAACCGTAGGCTGTCAGGTAGGATACCTACGTGTGGTTTTTAGTCGGTAGGAGTTCGGCATAGCTACCATAAAGATTTTCCTACTTTTTTATTGTTTTACGTGAGGGAAAATCTTCATGGTAGATAAAGATTTGGAAATACCATCAAAGTAACAGTTTACCTACTAGATGTGCGATGATTTGTTCCTGTGCATTTAGTTAAATACCTTTGTCACTCAGGAAGTGAGTCAATCTACAATTATAGCTAAAACCTAATTGGTTGGTTCATCACACAGACATATAAGAATAAGCAGACCAAGCATAGGCGGCAAAAATCGTAACCATTACGCACACATAGACATTAGAACAAATCCAGGGTCGAATCCACTGACATATAAGTAAAAATGTCTGTGGATATGACTCTACTTTTGCAGAAATTATTTCACTGAAACATATTTTGTGATTATTTTAAAATTATTGTTTTTCTTTTCAAGTTTAATTTTATATATTAGGTCTTTACTTATGAAATTGCCGTTATGTATGAAAAAAAATTAAACGATATTTTTTCATGTATTTTTTATTTGTATTAATCGAAGTAATCACCTATATCCAGCTACATTTTTCATCGAGGCGATGATTTTTTGACGGATATATTACTACAGACATAAAAGTATACCCAACATTAAGGGATAAAAACGTAACCAATACACACACAAAAGACAGTAAGTTGGCACCGAATCAAGTATTTCTGTATGTTGTTTTTTCACTCTAAAGGCGGCTGAACAGATGAGATTTGGAACATGGATTAGATTATATTCTAAAATAAGCCAAGTGCAAGTCGGGTTCGCGTACGAAGGGTTTCGTACCAAACAACGACTAATATCACGTTTGTTGCAGAGACCCTAATTATTACAATTTTTTTCATGTTTTTAGTAAGTAAGTATTTGTTATTGTTGCGGCAACAGAACTACGTCATCTGCGAGAATTTCAAATTTCTCGCTGTCGCGGTTCATGAGATACAGTCTTGTGACGGACAGACTGACATCAGAGTAATACTGTGCCGTTTTTGCCCTTTGGGTTCGAAGCCCTAAAAATCACCACGAACTTTTTATTGACTTAAATATTTATGATATTTAAAAATGAAAATATGTACTTAAATAAAATAAACTGACACCAAAGTAAACCCGCACTGACCCCTCTCGGTGCAAAAGTGACCATTACACTTGCTTGTAAATATGTACTTACTACATAATACCTAGTTAACAAGTAAAATACCCTGTTTCTAAGTAAAAAAATTAAATAGAATTCGTAGTCATTTTAGACGAAATATTTGGGCACAGTTTTGATTACTAACCGACTATAAAAGTGTTGAATAGTAAAACACAAAATACATTTTTTAAATAAAACGGCCTCCGAACTGAGTTCGTCCCCGTATGGAATAATAGTACCTGGCATGTCATTATCAGTGCAAAGTGTACGTAAATTAAAGATATCTTAGTTCTGGGTAACGACGGTAACCAAACGATATTTGGAAAATGTTAATAACATTCATTAACAACTTTTTCACGTGTTTACCAAGGAACTTTTAACATTTTGAATAAATATCGCTGACTAATATATCGTATTCGAACTACAACATAAATTACCTGTGAAAAGTTATTCCTGGTGATATTTTGTGACCAAAACTTTCACAATTGTTTACACAACACTTAACCACTTTTATTTTTAACCTTACTTCCCTTTTTAATACAAATATCAATTATATTTTTACTTTTGAACTATTCGTACATTTTGATCAATCACAGATACCGCCATGTTGTTTTCAAAACTTGTCTCAAGTCGACGTTCTGTGTCAAAGTGTGAGTTAGATGTTGCTACACAGAAAACAAAGATAGCGCTATACAATAATTCGTAGACAGAGAATTTCTCTGTCTACGCAATAATTAGAAGAAATGAAAAGGACAAGGTATTGCTATACTTCCGTACCTATAGCTAGAAAAATATGTTTCGTCTGCTTATTCTTATATGTCTGTGGTTCATCAAGTAATTACTGTGACACAGGGCACAAATTAGATAGTACAGATGGAAATCTCATGTATGTACTTTTTTTCACACATACCCTCTGCTACGTACACTCGCGCAGAAATCAGTATCGAAAACTACGATGAAAATGTTTACCTCGTGTCTGTGAACGCTTTGAGCGGTGTCTATGTGTGCGTAGCCTCTGCGAATTTAGTGTGTAGGTTTCCCTCTGTACTATCTCTAATTAGTGCACGGATAGGTAGGTACACACATGCACAGACATACGTAAAATATAAGGGTTAAAGAGAGGTAGGTGTGTTACGCACAAGCACGTTTGCGTTCCCTGCGAGAGCGCAGGCCAGCTGCGCCCGTCGCTGCATTCCGCCGGACAGTTGCAGCCACTGGAAGTCGAGCTTATCTATAAGGCCCAGCTCACCAGCCAACTCTCGAGCCCTGTTGCGCGCCGCACTGTATGAGACGCCACCCTTCAACTGGATTCAAAATTATTATTAGAGTTGGCCGTACCCAAAGGATAAAAACGTGATTCGTGAGACTTCGCCGTCGTCTATCTGTCCGTTTCGAGACTGTATCTAACGAACCGCGATAGCTAGAGAGCTGAAGTTTTCACAGTTCATGTATTTCTATTGTTGTTATAACAGCGAATAAGAAAAATTATAATAATTAAACGGGGCTGTCATACAACAAATGTGATTTTTTTGCTGTATTTTGGTACGGAGCACTTCGTGTGCGAGTCCAACTCGCACTAGGCTGGTTTTCTTGATAAGGCCGATATACATATAGGGTTAGCAATCAATCAATCAATCAAATCAGCCTATAGCAGTAACTGCTGACGTAGGTCTCTCTTTCGGGTCAGCGGTTTGGCCAAAATATCACATCGGTGCTTAGGTACACATTGTCCAACTTCCATTAAGTACGAGCCCCAGGTACATCATTGAGGGATAGATGAAAATGCGCACATCCACTCTAAATTGAAGGGAGGAGGCTGCTTCGGAGCAATCTTGGAATGCACTCGTGTATCCTGCAGCACATTTGGGTAATTTTATCCTCGCTGAAAGAATTCGCTTGGTAACCTTGCGTGAATCATTGACACTACAGAAGAAGACCTTTATGCTAAACCAAAAACTCACCAAACTGAATAATATCAAATGTTGTTGTAAGGTCATTTCCGGGATGAATATGTTGTGTTGAGGACATAGAGCAATTTGTTTTCTCGCTTCTTTAGTACTGGCATCCAACCCAGATACTAAGATACGGCCCGATGAAGGTCCAATCATGCCTGTCAACCAAGTTTAAGGAGATTACCACACCACACCACTTGATGGCTACCGCCACAAAAACAAAAAAAAACTATAAATTGAAATAAGAAATAGATTGAATTTCTTGAGAAGTTCTTCTTAACCACGTTGTATTTTATCTGGTGACCGTCAATTATTTTCTGTCATGACTCTCGGTAAAGTCATGATATTTTGATATAAATATACTAAGCCTTTGTCCTCGCGATCCTTTATCCCGAAGTGGTAGGCAGAGGCATATTATACGCGCTCATTGTACCATTTGGACCCTCTACTGAGAAGGTAATACATAAATGTATATAAACTTCCTGGAAACCTATAACATATTAACGCCTTGCCAATACGGCTTCAGAAACGGAAAATCAATCAATATAGCAATATATAACTTGTTATTCAAGGTACTGACAAAATTGGACAAGGGGTTGCCTGCTGTGGCTTTATATATGGACATGTCAAAGGCTTTTGATCCACAATATTTTATTGAGTAAATTGTATGCATGTGGTAAAAGAGGTAATGTGTACAACCTTGTAAAATCATACCTCTCAGACAGACAACAGTACACTGAAGTAAAATGGTTTAATTCAATAACAAAACAGGAATAAATATGTAGTTCTGAGCCAGGAATAGCGAAATAAGGTGTTCCACAAGGGAGTATTCTGGGACCCTTATTCTTTTTGATATACATAAATGACATGTCTTCCGCAACATCATGCCATGACCTTGTTTGCTGATGACAGCACCGTTCTTTTTACTAACAATGACATTAATGATAATGTCAGTAGGTAGTTGTGAGATTCACACACTAAACTGTGGTTGCAAATGTTTGTACTTTTAAAATAGTTTATTATAATTTAAATTAATGTGTTTTGCATAAATTTGTATAAAACCCACCTGCGTTGGCTGTCCATCGTTGTCCATGACAACTTGCACACCAATATTTTTCTACGTTACTACGTTACGTTGTCCATGACAACTGGGACTGCGCCGCCGCCTTCTGCGAGCAGGTCATGCTCGTGAAGGAGGCGGCGGGACGGGTACGGGAGAGAACTCTCCCACTCGAGCTCCGCAGTCGGCTCACCGTCCTTACAGAAGCAGGCCCATGACGGCAGCGTGACGTGAGCAATTCACGCACTTGACACAATTATCTCCCAATTTCCCCCTGATGCTGCAGTACCAGAAACGTGGCTGCGTGCGCCCCAGCTCCAAGAAATAATCCGAAGGCTACAGTCAAGATCAGCAAGACAAGCCGGCGTCGTGTGTAAGGAAATGTTTACATCGGCTGTGCCTGTGAGATCGCCGCCATGGACTGTGCGGACAACTTTGCGGTTTGTGTACTTGCCCAACATCGCTAACTACCCGTTTTATTTTTAGTATGTATTACTTTTACTTTTTTTGTTCACTTCGGCTATTATTTGTTTTAACTTAACGCAGTAGTACATAACACTTTTACTTTTTATCTTAGACCATATAACACGGGACTAGCCTTTGCGAACCACCGCATACAAAAATATTCTGCCAGTTTTCGTACAAGTGAAGGGGGAAACACAAAGACATATAAAATTTCATTGCATTTAAAAATGTATTAATCGACAAACGCGTAATGGCTGTTGTGTGTTAATTGTTATTGTACAGTCAACTACAATGCAATGTACTAGTTTAATCATATAAAATGATGTACTGATGTACAGGCTTTTCATAAAGCCAAAAGACCAAATGGTCATGTGCAATGGCAGAAAACAATGCTTAAGTAAGGCGCATCCTGTGGTTAGATGATCTAAGCTTTTTATACTTGCCCGGCTGTTTGACATTTATGACCGACATGAGACAATGTGACTTGATTATCATTGTGTGTGTGAAGTCTGTTGCGTTTCGTTCTCTCAAATAAATATTGGTATGCTTATGCTCGTTCGATATTCAGCCAAATTATTATAACCCTAGTTGTTAGTGTCGTATAGCTTCAATTTATGTTGTGGTTGGTATTAGAGTTAAACCTAATATTGTTGACAGGAGTATTTCCGTATTTTAGAAATGGATATCCTGTTAACTTTGAAGTTGAGTTGGTAACCAATGAATGCTCAACTATGTACCTACCTAAATGTTTAGTATTGGCAATTTTGTCCATGGTAGCCATAGAGCAACGCAAACTGTTTAAGGGGAGACGACATAGAACGATTGCTCGGTACATATTTGTCTGTCATATTTTGCGGGTGGCGGGGGGAAATCTTCCTCACCCACACTTTCTTAGACTCGCACTACAATAGCAATACGAAGACTAGACTGTCAATACGAAGCCATATGTACACTTTAAACAATACACTCATAAATTTCACACACACATGATCCATTTTGTGTCATATCACCCCAAGTCGCTCAACCGATCCATGTATTGATGTGTTACAAATACAACCCACGATAGATGGCGCTTACTCCAACATGATCAACTCAACATCACTATTTAAGTACTTAGTTGTAAAATTATTTACATGATAACTATTTGTTTTGTGTTGTACAGAGTACTAAAATTACTAATTATAATTATCCATAATTGCTAAGTTAGTTTTGTATAATATTGTGTAATTAAATGGTATTGTGTAATTAGCAGCTTCTGGGGGTAAATGTATAAAATGGCGGGTAATCATATTGGGAGCTCTCTTCATTCTGAACGCTTAGATAGGCGGTAACGCTGCTCAAATAAATGTAAATGTAAAGTTGTAATTTCAAGTTTTATTTTATTCCCGAAAGTGTACCTATTTAACAGATGTGACGGCCGGCAAAGTTGGTAAACAAATCTGAATAAACACGACTATTATCTATACGTTTAAATAGGTGTAAATATTAATAACTTGTTATAAAATTACTTACTTAAAAAAGATAATGCCATTTTTTTTTTCGATTTCTTTCATCACATTTCTTTTCGTATTACTATTATTTCATATTTTTTTATAAAATGACAATTCAACCGCGCACGCTTTCAACTAGGCTTAGTCTACCGAAAGAAACTTCAAAAAACAGTTTTTATATAAACTAGGCTCTTTTGGTCGTCAAAATGTCACATTTATTGCCAGAGGGGGTGCTCTAAGCATGGCCTCTCCCTCTGTAAAGGCGCGCGATGCTCTGTGATGGTAACTTTTAACTGTCCGGGCTTATTTTTGGTTATTTTTTTTGTACAGTATCCTATCCAATTTTTTTTACAATCAAATTTTTTTATATTTTTTTACTAAGTGTAACCATATTAATTTGCAGCTTGGCAAAACTTTTGGGTGTGGAGTGAGTATTCTGCGCGCTCAGATGCATTGTTTATTAAATAATGGATATAGCATCAACTATAGTTTCAGATAAATAATGAGGAAGTTATTGTCATTTTTTTTAATACACTTACTTTGACGTTGATGATGTTCTCTTTAACGGCCTACAATGTAGGAACAGAACAGTGCCGCCTCCATTGTTCTACTGTTCTTTTTTGCCAAGCTGTATAATATATGTCCTTATCGCTATGTCTCACAGAAATTCCTCTTTGGAACAATCGAGTTGGTGGACTTAGCATGTTGTAAATTTGTTTAATAAGTATTTTGATTTATATATTCGTATATTTATAAGCCTTAATTTAACTTATCGCTTTGTAACATGACCACAGATATTTTAAACGACAGTTTCATCACATGTTCTACTATTTCATACAGTTTCGTTAGCGCGGACGGTGGATCCTCTGCAGATTCAACCTTGCATGATGAACTTTGCTCCATTTTTTGAGAATCATCTCAAAAACTTCAACTTAGTACATATCAACGCGCAGAGTGTTCCTGGCCACTATTTTGATGTTCTGGCATCTTTGAGCAACTCACCTCTGGATGCTGTACTGATCTCCGAGTCCTTTTTGAAACCATCTCTGCCGTCAATTAACTACCTTCTCCCTGGTTTCAATCTGATCCGAAATGATAGGACAGGTAAAGACTGTGGAGGGGTGGCAATTTATCTCCGTGATACCATCTCGTATAATATTGTCAGCATATCCCCTTCTCCTATCACCCCATCAGCTGAACATCTGTTTATTGAGATTTCTTTAATGCATTCTAAGGTCTTACTTGGAGTTCTGTACAGTCCAAATCAGTCCATTGACTATTTTGATTCATTCGAGACTCTCGAACAATTTGACTCCCTCTTATGAGCATGTGGTCATAATGGGCGATTTTAATACTTGCTTACTAAGGAAAGATAGCAGGTCTCGTAAGTTGTTATCACTATTATCTGCCTTCAATCTTTGTACTCTTCCTCTTACTGCTACTCATCATTTTCCTGACTGTACTCCCTCTTATTGATCTTATTATAGATCCTTTTTTGGATGTTGCCAGTTCTCACAGCCAGCTAGTTGCTCCCTCTTCATATCATGACCTTATATTGTTATCTTACCGAATTCGCTCTCCCAAACGTGTGGCAAAATATCGTTTCCTTCGCAATTTTAAGGATATTGATCTGGAGGTACTGAGGAGTGATACTGGTGACATTGATTGGTCTCTAGCTTATAGGTCCACCTACATTAACGAAATGGTTGACTGTCCTAATTACAAAGTCGTGGAGCTATACGATCGTCATGCCCCTGTTAAACGTGTCAAAATCAAACGCGACCCGGCTCCCTGGCTGAATGCTTCCATCAAGAACTTCATGGCCCGATGGATAGGGCTAAACGGCGTTATAGGAATAATCCTTCGGAGGGCAACTTGCTCGCCTTTAAAGCTTTGCGTAACCGCTGCAGTCGAATGTGTAGGGATGCAAAGGGACACCATGAACGTTAACGCTTTGAATACTCATTCCTCAAAGGCTCCTGTGTCATTGGATGTTGCTACTAAAAATGCCACATTGCAAGCTCTCTCGGCTAGACCTGCATCATGGATATCACCTTTTTTCCTTAATTCTGTATCTGAAAAGGAGGTTCGAACCTCTCTTACCTCTATTACTTCCTCAGCCACCGGCAGTGACAATATTTGCTCCAGGATGATCTTTCTCATTCTTCCTGTGTTACTACCCGTATTAACACACATTTTTAACTATTCCCTATCCTCTTGTACCTTTCCTGAATCCTGGAAGTTTGCATTATGTCATTCCTTTGCCTAAAACCTCTAATCCTATCACTGTGTCTGATTTTCAACCTATTTCTATTTTCCTATCTCCAAATAGTATTCTTAGTCCATTCCAATCTGGCAACTATCTGTTTTCCTATCTTTAAATAGTATTCTTAGTCCATTCCAATCTGGTTTTCGCGCTGGCCATAGCACAGTTTCAGCACTTATTAAAGTAACTGATGACATTCGCTGGGCTATGGAAAGGAAGGAACTAACCCTGCTAGTATTACTCGACTTCAGCAGCGCATTTAATTCTGTCGATTTCGAAATGCTACTTGGTACACTGAAGTCTGTAAATGTTTTTCCCCCAGCCATTTCTTGGTTTGATTCCTATCTTCGGGGACGCTCGCAGTGTGCCCACTTAAATGACAAGTCTTCTGACTGGTTCCGGCTCGCGGCGAGTGTACCTCAGGGTGGTGTTCTCCCTCCTCTTTTATTTTCCATTTTTATAAACTCTGTGTCAGGGCTAATCTCGAGCAACTTCCATTTCTACGCTGATGACTTGCAGATATATCATCATTTTGCGGTTTTGGATGGCTTGTCTGGTATATCCAGTATAAACCAGGACTTAGATCATGTTACAAAGTCATATAGCTGGCAACCCCAGCAGTGTAAACTTTAGTCCCCAGTCACTGTGATAAATAAAATTTAATAACTCACTAAATAAATTAGTGCACAAATTTCCAAGAAAACCAATTACAACTGCAGTACTTGTTATCGGAAATGACCACAGCATACATTCGCCAGCAAACTGAGACGAGTGAGTAATATTTATACCAAAATATCATCTCGTATCAACAGAGATTCCGTTGCGGCTATTTGAAAAACAGTTTCACTCTGTTCACTGTCACTTTCAACTCCAACGAAAATTTTAAACTCTGTTTTTGTTTGTTTGCAAAACAAACCCAACACCTTTGCTTTGTGAACTCAGATTGACAGCTACGAGTTGACAGAGAGACATTTGACGGCTGACAGTTGCGTCTGGTTGTCGCACACTGCATAATTAAGGGTGCGTTCAAAAATAATAAAGAAAACTTGTTGCGAATCTTTTGCTGGACGCTGAAGTCTTGCAGTGCTATAATTCGATAACTTAGTATAACATGTCTAACAAGTGCAGCGCTTGCTTCAACATGGTCAACAGTCTATATATGAAATGTTCCAACGTTGAATGCATGAAAAAGTACGACATAAAATGTCTTAACATCAAACTGGACATTTATAAATCCTATACACCAGAATATAGGAATACTTGGGAATGCCCAGATTGCACTGTGATGCATCCAAAATCCCGTAACACCGATGATACACCTGTAAGAGGCAACAAGGCCGTTACACCGATTGGTTATGTAAACACACTGCGAGGTAGCCAGGCTCCTTTTACACCTACTATATCTGGTAACGTTGAATCGCTATTGCTTGAGGAGCTCAGGAAATTGCGAACGGATATGTTGGTTCGCATGGACAGTCAAGCAAATGCTATCATAGAGCTAAAAGCACAATTTTCACAAACTAAATCGGATGTCAATCGTTTGGTCACAATGATAACACTATTAGAAAAAACTATCAACGAAAAACTGCTATCGGGTTGCCAAGGTCGGGGGATCGAAATTCTGTTACCACACGAACGTGCTAGGGCTCCTATGCCCGGGACTTCTATGCCTGGAACGGTTAGCGAAATTGTTCAACACAGTAGCAACAAACCTTTGAACAATTTACACACCGATAAGAAACTACCAGTGCAAAGAGGGGGGGCCACGAAATCAGCTTCACAGTCTCAACAGAGTGATTCAGCCATTAGTGAAAAATTACCACAGCACGACGTTGACAGGTTGACTGATTTGACGTTGGAGCACAATAACAATAAAAATAAAACTCATGGTCGGTTTTCTGGGGGAGTGGAAACCGGTAGAAATACCGCATTAATGGCTATACAAGCCATAGCACGAAAGAAATATCTGCACGTGTGGCGCTTACATCCAGACACTACAGTGGAAACCATGACAAATCATGTAAAAAAAGTATGTGATTCTGACGTCGATCTAAAAATTGTCAAACTACAACACAAGACCGAGAGAGATTACTCATCGTTTAGAATTGGAGTACAAGGACATATGTTTGATAAATTAATGGTATCCGATGCATGGCCGGTAAATACAGAATATAGCGAATGGATTTGGTTTCGAAACTCATTTAAAAAATTAGCACAATAAAGATAGAATTGAGATATACTATCAAAACGTTCGAGGTCTGCGCACCAAGTTGGATACTTTTAAAAGCAATATAAGTCTATTAAATTCAGACCTATACGCCATTACTGAGAGTAGTTGCAACGAATCAATCTATGACGCGGAGTTAGTTCCTGTAGGATACCAGATACTTCGATGTGATCGAACAGACGGTCGGAAAATGGGAGGCGCGTTTCTCGTGGCCACACACCGATTCGAGTTACGACGGGTGCCTTTGTTCGGTGGTGGAGCGCGCGGTTCGCACACAGCCGGACGACCGTCCTTAATAGATATAAGTGATTATACTTTGCTTCGTCTTCGAGATTAGAATACTTGTAGTAGCACGTACCGTGTGGCCATTCATACACTATAGTTGAGATATGTAAAAAAATAAACAAATATTTTAATATTAAGCCAAAAAATAAAAAGATATCTTCCCAGATCCATTCATGTACAGCGATCCCACTATGGCAACACTGTGCGCGCCATTTTCATTCGCGTTCTAGTGTTCGGCCGTTCAACACCTCACTTTACACATTGAGTTATAATTAATTATAATGTACTAATAATAACTCGATAACTTTACGTCACTGTAATCACGGTAATAATATTACCATACTTTAATTGAATGAGTACAGGTTTTTAGGCCTGTTACCTACAATTCAATAATTATATTGTAGAAGTCGACTTGTCTATGACTAGATTTCCAATATAAAAAGGCGCGCAATGTAGTGGACGCCCTCTTTTCGACGGTCGACCGCTGCAGAGTAAAGAACTACACACCCTGGTGATCAGTGTGATCCATGTGATATTAGTGTCGCCGTGATTGTAAGAATGTTCTAAGTTACTTACTGATTAGCTACTTGTGTAATGATTACGTTCAGGGTGTAGTAAAATTTGTTAAATAAAGTGATAGAAATCTGCTTTGTTAATCTCAGTGTATATTTTTTTATTAACATTCCTGGTGATTGCTAACATCAGAAGTGGGATTCTTACCTAATCGCCAACTCACCGAGTCGAACGAGAGGTATTATGAAACATAAGGAACGTAATCATTACAAAGTACCCTCTTTTAGTGAGTTGTGTATGTTTTACGCAATTTGTTTGTGTTTTCTCGTGTAATTATGCCTAAAACGCATAATTCAAGCCGTAAATTGCATAGTGAATTGATGATTTGAGTGGACCATCGTGAGTGCCACGTGTCGTGTAATTGGTCACGAAGGGTATTACGGGGAATACCGTTCGTAGCCGTCGCGATCCTAGACACCACCATCGCGGTCTCGGATCCAATCTCGTTCGTTGTTACACGTACGGTATCGTTAAAAGTGAGATGTTTCTACAACTTGCCATAAAGGAAGCGAATTAGTACCGAAAGTGCCCGTGAACTTTTCAAACGTTACAAATGATTATGGACGCGATTCAAGCGTTCAACCCCTTTAGAATGCAGTATTTTATGACTATAATTTTGACCCGTTAATTCACGTATTGACGCGTGGTGCGATTATGTTTGTGCACAGTTAATCAATCGTTGAAGTAACTAGAAACTGTCCTTTGTCACTCTCCTATACAGTAACGGCGATAATCCTCCTGTCCGCCGATCCGGGAGTTCTAAATCAATGCGAGGGGCGTTGTTGAGCGCTAGAAGCACTAGTCGACGCGATGCGCGTTGGTGTGCGCTGCACGCGCTAGTCTACACGACGCGCGCTGCAAGCTGGTCTACGCGACGTGCGCTGATGGGCGCTTTACGCGCTAGCCTACACGACGCGCGTTGGTGACCGCTACAAGCGCTAGTCTTCGCGATGCGCGTTGGTGTGCGCTGCACGCGCTAGTCTACACGACGTGCGTTGGTGCGCGCTACAAGCGCTAGTCTACGCGATGGGCGTTGGTGTGCGCTGCACGCGCTAGTCTACACGACGTGCGTTGGTGCGCGCTACAAGCGCTAGTCTACGCGATGGGCGTTGGTGTGCTCTGCACGCTCTAGTCTACACGACTTGCGTTGGTGCGCGCTACAAGCGCTAGTCTACGCGATGCGCGTTGGTGTGCGCTGCACGCGCTAGTCTACGCGATGCGCGTTGGTGTGCGCTGCACGCGCTAGTCTACGCGATGCGCGTTGGTGTGCGCTGCACGCGCTAGTCTACGCGATGCGCGTTGGTGTGCGCTGCACGCGCTAGTCTACGCGATGCGCGTTGGTGTGCGCTGCACGCGCTAGTCCACACGACGCGCTGCACGCTGGTCTGCGCGACGCGCATTCATATGCGCTACACGCGCGTGCATTGATCACGTTATGCGCGTCTACGCGATGCGCACGGGTGCACGCTACATGCACGCGCCCTCAGCTGCGGTCAGGAAGTGCCAAGCTTACGAAAAGATAAACGCCTTATAATTTTCACCTATTCCCTTAAAACTCTTACAGATCCGACAAATTCTAGATCTTGTAGGATATTTTCGTAGACATATCCAGAATCGTGCTACAAGGTTTGACTGAAAAGTTTATTTGGAGTTCACATCAATAACAAATTAGACAAGGCTTGATACGATTGTCTGACGAGAGTGACCAGTGAACCCAGAATCAGAACCTCCCACGGAGGTTCACACGGACGCAAGTTAGTAGTATTGTGGTAGTATCTAGTATTAACCTATGCTGATGATGGGAAGCGTGTGGTAGCATATTCCATTCGGTAAAGTAAACGTTAGCTGTCGTAAAGGCTTCATAACACTTTTGCTATAACTTTGTTAAGTTACCCTCAACGTTTTTGTTATTACTTTATTATGTTACTCTCAAATTGACAAAACATAAAAATGGTCTGCTCCTTTTTTTCTGAGAGGCGCCCAATGGTCGATACGAACACAGGATTCCGCTTTCCAGCAAAGAAAAGGAGTTGTACTGCCACATGCTGATTATCTCAATCGAAATTATATCGGTCAGATCAGTAAAATATCAAGGCCTCTTAACTGGACACAAAAAGAATAGACTGCAGAGGAGGGCATGGTTCTGTCACATGAAGTAGTGTACCAAAGCGAGTTTTTCGATCAACTTGCGTAAATGTGTTTTACTTAGAACAGAGCGAGCTACACTTAGGGTGTCTCTGAGAGATAACATCCGAAACAATGTTATCTATTAGAGAACCAGAGTAGTCAACGTAGCTCGCAGAGTAAGTACATCATAGTGGCCATGGGCTGGCACATCTATAGTAGAACCAACGACCTGGACAAGGCCGTAGGAAAGGATGCGAAAGGCGTAGAACCGTGTAAATTGGGAGAGGTCTACATCCAGCAGTGGACTGCTGTAGGCTGATTGATGATTGATTGAGAAGTCATAAACTTGTACTTCTTGAGTTTTTTTTTAAGAACATAAAACCCCGTTTCCAGTAATACCTATACTTGGATGCATGCATTGGATTGAATTCTAGACAGGATGTAGCCGAACGGTTTGGGACAATGACAAATGTAGTGTTCCTTTTCTGTACAGCAACGCTGATTTTACTGTCAAAGGTTAGTCTGCTGGTTGTGTGAAATTCGTGAAAGAAATGGGGCCAGAGATTTAGGTACTACGTTACACCAAAGATGCACCACGCAAACAGACAGGTCCACTTACGCTTGAACTGTACTCAACATGATCTGAATCGAGGTCAATTAATTAACCCCCGACGAAAACACGTGTTGTTGTGGGTGTAACCTGTGTGTTTGTCTGTGGCATCACAGCTGCCTAACGGATGGGCCAATTTGGATACGATTTGTTTTTATTTCAGAGCCGAGGTGATTAATGTGTCTTAGCTATACATTTTGAACATCATCACTTTCTAGGTGATGAAGGAATTTCTCCTAAGCTTCGCAGAACTGATCGATCTGAAATTTGGCGTACTGTTGTTTCAATGGTATTTCAGCGACATGGAAGCGTCGAACTTACTGCTCTAATGGGTAGTCTGCGGGATGCCCGCATCCTCAGAGAGATGCAGCATTTGCACCAAGATGGGGCTCGTTGCAGCGGTCTTAGTATCGAGGTATTGCTGATGAACAGTTTAAATATTTGTGTTTAAATATTTTTGTGGAAGTTGCAGCTGACCTTTACGTTATTAAACGGAGGACGTCTCATTTTTTCCTGGGTCTCATAAAGAGAAACTAAACTACCGTCCCACTGATTTGGTCGCTAGTCTGAGATGTGCCATTGGGAGGTTTGCAACTAAACTGTAAATCAAAAAGGTGCAGAAGTCCCTACGATCGGGTTACTGAAGAGTAACTAGGTACCGTAAGGTTCACACGTGGATCGTAATAGAGGTTCACCTCGCGTGTTTAAATGTTAACAATTTGTGTTTTCACAGGTTCAATGTAAAAATGCAAGTTGGACCCTGGTATGGTAGATGGTGGTCCATGCGAGCGCCGCCGAGCGGATGACGGGCTGCGTGCGGCCCAGTTTATGGTGGTATGGCAGGACGAATGGTGGCCTGATACCTGCACTGCATTCTTCGAGTGGCGAGTTGACGGTAATATTGACAACATTTACTATGACAGGTTCTTGTATGGGTAACCACCACGTGACCACTTTGTTATTTTGCGAGCGTTTCCGTGCTTCGGAAGGCACATTAAGCTGTTGGTCCCGGTTGCCAGTAAAATGGCAATCATTAAGCAAAGTTAAAAATTTTTTAACAGTGGGCAGTCACAACCTGCGCCTGTCCATATCAGCACAGCAATATGACTCAGCACAGCACCTATTACGTGGTACAACATCTATAGGTGAAATGTGGGCATATAATGTGCTTCTGCCTACCCCTTAGAGGATAAAAGGCGTGACCATATGTATGTATGTATGTATGAGTTGTCGGTGTTGACTTAAGTGGCGTGTGCCTGACGGGTGCGTGTCATCTGAACGCAGCCAGTGTTGGTGAATGAACAGAATACGGGATGTTCCATGCTGACATGCTGGGTGCCAGTGTTCTGTATGGGTACAACTTTTGTACATATATGGGTACTAGTTTTATGTATAAGTGTTAGTTTCGTATATAGGACGGACTGCGGGACGTTCTTATTGGCAGACTGCGGGATGCCAACTCCATGTAGAGGACGGACTGCGGGACGTTCCTTTTGGCAAATAGACTGCGGGATATTTGCCCTACGTGGTAGTGTAAAGATGAATGTCGGTGTACAGGACGGACTGCGGGACGTTCCTATTGGTATGCCTGTGGGATGCCAATTCCCATGTAGTTAGAGGACGGACTGCGGGACGTTCCTTTTTCGGCAAACAGACTGTGGGATGTTTGCCCTACAATGAATTGGTAGAGTGATGATGAATGGTAAATACTTGAATCCAAGTGTGAATGAATCATAAACCTCGTATGAATCAGAAATCCTCATGTAGTTTGCCTTTTAATGTGCGAACGTAATCACATTAAATGAATGTGGTGATGTGTGATAAGCTGTGTGCTATTTATCTTAGCTAATGTATTTTGGACTGTACGTTGGAAGGCCTTGAAAGGTTGATGGATACAACAATTAGGTCTTTGTGTTACATTGGCACATAGTAATGACATGTTATTTCTAATTGATTTTAGAAGCCGTCTCGATGAAAGCATCGCAGCTCATGCCGATGAGCGTGTTCAATTCCGAAGCTAGTCCATCTGAACCGATGACTGTTGAGGTTCAGATATCTTATATGCAGTCGAGGACGATGCATGGTCAGGAGAGGCCGTGTAGAAGTCGACTTGTCTATGACTAGATTTCCAATATAAAAAGGCACGCAATGTAGTGGACGCCCTCTTTTCGACGGTCGACCGCTGCAGAGTAAAGAACTACACACCCTGGTGATCAGTGTGATCCATGTGATATTAGTGTCGCCGTGATTGTAAGAATGTTCTAAGTTACTTACTGATTAGCTACTTGTGTAATGATTACGTTCAGGGTGTAGTAAAATTTGTTAAATAAAGTGATAGAAATCTGCTTTGTTAATCTCAGTGTATATTTTTTTATTAACATTCCTGGTGATTGCTAACAATATGACCAAAATTTTTTTAGGTGTCTACCTACATTTTTTTTTTCCTCTGTCTACTTTAGACAATCAAAAACTTATTGACGCCTCTAGACTTTCGTGCGATTCTCAATATCAGGAGTCCAAGGTCTCGCCGAAATTTTGTGACATCTACATTTAAATAAGAGCCCCGCGCCACCGCCACCGCCACCAGCCCCACAGGCTACGAGATATCGTCCACCACTGACGCCGGCACGGGCGCTCGCCAGGGCAGCCGCAGCGTTTGCGCGCGCGTACCCAGACCCGGCGATAGATGAGGTACGCTATTGAGACCGACTGACCGACACAGGTTAGTTTTGTTTCATGATAGGCGTTTAATTTATTACCAACGATAATCTAATATTATCGTGCGTTACAGAAGGGTACTATACCTTTTCATTTCACTCCAAAACAGGTTTTTATCCTCCAACATCTATTTCTTAGATGAATTCAATGACATGCAAACTGTTATTGATGAATTATTGGAATCGGGTGCAATCACTGAATGTGCTCCAAGTGATGAGCAATACATCTCAAGTATTTTGTTAGTTCCAAAGAAAAACGGAAAAATCGCATTACATTTTTAAATGGAGGATTATTATGGTCTAAGAGCCCATGAACATCTACCAGTAGGTATGTATTTGACCAGACCTGAGGTTTTGTACACTGAGACTCCTATACCTACCATGCATTATGCAGTGACTCACTAAACTCTAAGTGGAGCACGCGACGACTGCGCAGCCAGGACAGGTATCGATTTTTGACTAGTTTTAAATGCATTTGACCATGGATGCCGTTTTAAAAAAATGAAAATATATTATTATTATTATCGGAAAATAAGAATGGCAGACCATTATCGTGAGTTTTACTTAGTGGCAGACGATTTTGAAAATGCCCAAAAAATTTTTTTTTGAAAGTATTTGACCAGATCTGCCATTGAAACATTTGGTTGATTATGGTCTTAAAAGCTTATATTCAAAAAGGCAGACGTCTACATAGAGCATTTACATAAAAAAATGATAAAATATTACCCACTACTCGGTCAGATGAATACGCATTCCGTTCGCTGTTTTACATTAATATCAATATAAATACTGTGGGACATTCACACACAACGCCATCTAGCCCAAACTAAGATAATATAAGCTTTTGCTATGAGATTTAGACAACTGATAAACAAACTTAGATCTTTCTTAATACATAAGTACACATTATACCTAGAAGTTACATAGAAACACCTGAACTCCAAAAAACTATTAAATATGTCTGCCTCGTTGGTCTAGAGATCGTAAAGCCCAAATGCGGATCACGAAGTCGTGGATTGTTTCCCAACATACCACAAAAAATTATGTGAGCCACAAATATAAATTGTCTAGAGCCTGGGTGTTTCTATGTAGGTAGATATTGACAAAAAAAAATTCAAGCATTAATATCCTGTTGTCTGATTTCCATAACACAATCAAGGTAATCCTAGTTTACTTTGGGATCACATGATAAGTACTGTGTAAAAAATGTACGCATCTGTAAATAATTTGTCTTTAAAAAGTTTAATAATTCTAATTTTATACATTTTATTATTATAATTTTAATATGAAAGAATCATAAATAATACGGTATACGCTGATAAATAACATCGATTACCTCCTATTTAAATTTTGTTATTATTTCGACATGTCAAAATTTTAAGTGTTAAATGAGTTAAGAGGGAACATGGGCTCAGAGAAATTTGCAAAATAGGTATTTGAATTTAGATGTTGCCGTCACAGTGCACCTAATAACAACCCCGCAATGACAGATTGCCAAAAAACTAAACTTCTATTCAAACGCAAAGTTTTCGATGTCAAAGGAGTAAACATTTCTTTTAAAAATTTAAATCGCTAGTTTAGAAAGATCAAATAAATTTTAAAGTACTGCTTATCTAAATTCATTTTATTAGGAATATTGAGAAACTACTCTTTGCATTTGCCTGATAATTCCGTATAAAAATTCATGTGCATTTTTTATGTATTGCCCGGTTTGAACATTATTTCCGTATAGATACGGACAAATCCGTATATATGGCAAGACTGAACGTGCATGAGGCTACAACGAGTGCCAGTACGCGCCGTACGCGCTCATTATGACGTCATCAGAATGCTATTCGCATGCCTGCCGCATTTTACGAAATACGGCGCGTGCAGTGCGGGTGAAATGTGCGAGTTTTCATATCATTACATACAACGAATTCTAAAATGCGGCGCGTTCGATGCGTACGGAGCGTACGTTGCTGACAAATGTGCGATCAGCTTCAGAGAACATACTAACTGTCAAACAAATATGTCAATGGTCAAGATCAAACCTGACGTATGGTCTAGTCTAGTCTTAAAAATAAATTTATTAAAATGAGACGTCATTGAAATCTTTTTTTTTGTGTTCTGGTTTAATCTGCAAGCAGTATTTTTCTTTTCTTGAAGTATTTATAGTTCAAGAAACTACCCAACATAATCTGCTTATAAGCAGATTATGTTGGGTTATAAGCAGATAATATTGACATGTGGAGTGTGCCTCCCAGCAGAGACATCTACTCCTTATGTCCACAGCTCAGTCAATCGCAAGATGTAGGCTCAATATGTCCTTTCTTTTAAGGCGCCTTATTGAAATCTAAAAACTATTGCTCAAGACTCCGTATGACGCTAAATAGACTATCATCTTGATCTAGAACACAGGAGTCGTAAGGTCTATAGGTAAATTAACTCTTTTTTTGTCAAAACTGTCGTGAATTTTGAGCTGGATCTTCTATACTTGATGTCTGGTTTTAAATGTATTTTATAATTACCAGAAAGACAATAGTAAATCTTAATTAACTCGAGACTCTGTTGTTTTTTAATTATTACAGTTCTTTTAATTAATTTATTTCGTTAAAAACGCATAAAACTATACGTATCTACCACTTTCTTGTACGCTCAAATTTATATCTGTTATCTTCTTTAAACTGATTAGCGTCAGGTGGGCTCTTAACAGGTAAATTTTAGTAATCATTTGCTGTTCTAAATTACTCAGGAACATCTATAGTATCTATTTAAATATATACGTGGAGGTATAAGTAGTAATATATTCGGCGTGGCAAATTTAAAGAGTAAAATAACACTATTTTAAAACATTACTTTAAAATACAAAATAAATACAGTGATATAGGAACTCGCAAGTAAAATATATCATGTACCTATTGCCGACTGCGCCGTTGGTGCGAATTTCCGGAAAGCACAGGGTTTTGTAAATAATTTTGTGCGGGTGTTAGTGAAACAGACTGTCACTCTGAGGTCTTGGGTTCGATTCATGGGTCGGACAAATATTTGTTTGACCCACAAATAGTTGTTTCAGGGTTTAGGTGTCTCTATGTATAATGTGTAAGTACCTACCTATGTATTAAGAAAGATCTAAGAATGTTTGTCAGTTGTCTAAATCTCATAGCAAAAGCTTATATTATCTTAGTTTGGGCTAGATGGCGTTGTGTGTGAATGTCCCACAGTATTTATATTGATATTAATGTAAAACAGCGAACGGAATGCGTATTCATCTGACCGAGTAGTGGGTAATATTTTATCATTTTTTTATGTAAATGCTCTATGTAGACGTCTGCCTTTTTGAATATAAGCTTTTAAGACCATAATCAACCAAATGTTTCAATGGCAGATCTGGTCAAATACTTTCAAAAAAAATTTTTTTGGGCATTTTCAAAATCGTCTGCCACTAAGTAAAACTCACGATAATGGTCTGCCATTCTTATTTTCCGATAATAATAATAATATATTTTCATTTTTTTAAAACGGCATCCGTGGTC
Organism: Miltochrista miniata; assembly: GCA_933228765.1. Taxonomy (NCBI): domain Eukaryota; kingdom Metazoa; phylum Arthropoda; class Insecta; order Lepidoptera; family Erebidae; genus Miltochrista; species Miltochrista miniata. The sequence goes on from OW121765.1 coordinate 4,477,975, forward strand.
AAATGCATTTAAAACTAGTCAAAAATCGATACCTGTCCTGGCTGCGCAGTCGTCGCGTGCTCCACTTAGAGTTTAGTGAGTCACTGCATAATGCATGGTAGGTATAGGAGTCTCAGTGTACAAAACCTCAGGTCTGGTCAAATACATACTGGTAGATGTTCATGGGCTCTTAGACCATTAATATTGAGGTTGATTTTTGCGACAATTATGTTAGAATCTTTGGGTCTTCTTATAAACCAAAGATAATAATACTTAATAGAACTAAACTAAACTTAACTTAACTTATACTTAATACATACAGTATTACATACATGCCTATTTGTGTGATACAGATAGCCAACTCTTTGCCCCTCACTGGCCCGCCAGTAACGACACAGCTGTCATTATAGCTGGCGGGTGTCATGAGAGATCATTTGCTTAGCCTTATTGGTCACCTTGTGACTGTCACACACAATTCAAGCTCTGTACAAACATAGCGTATTTTTAGTGTAGGCGACAGAATTGAAAACTAATCATTTGTATGGAGTTTCCGCCCTGTGTTAAAAACTATAACAAAGTTTTTAAAATTAAAATGATACTCAATTCGTCGATTCCCTCGCCTAGCTGGTCTACTCGCCTCATCCGGCCTCGCCATCCAGTATGGTTGGCTATATACTAGGTAAGAACATTGAACGATTACGACTGTTATATGTCTATACCCGAGTCTCTTAATGACTATTTAAAGTGGTGGCAGACCCAAGTTAGTTCCGTTAATCCAATAAGAGGCGATAACTATTGTGTGGATTTTTATTTTGATACCAGCAAAACAGGGGGGGGGGCAGTATGTGGTAAGGATAGAGCTAACGAAAAATGGCACAACTTTCATTTTGTATATCAACAAAATAGGTGACGTAAATTTCCAAAATTTTAACGGATATTACGAGTACAAGGAGTGTTTGGAAATGGTGTGAAGACCGAAACATAATTAAGTTTTATTATGTTTTTTGTTTAACAAAGTTGTTCATTGTTCAAAGTTGTTCGTCAAAGTGGTATTGTAACAAACATTTTTCTACTCATTCAATCAGGCATGCTTCTACATCCATTGCGAATAAAAATGCTCTGAGTCTAGATCTTATACGTAAAACCGCTGGATGGTCAAATTCATCCAGTGTGTTTGCCAGATTATATAAAAGATCTAGGTATTATTATCGAGAAAAGTAACAATTTTGCAATGTCGATATTAAATTCAAATGATTGAATAATAATGATTTGAGAAAAAATCATAAAATGTCATTGTTGTTTATCTATTTGTGCTATGTTCTCTAGTCAAATCAATATAAAGTTATATTTCTTTATTGTTGGTAAATAATAAATCAAGAATAACATATATACTTTTCCTTATTAATTTATACATTATTTCATTATACAATCTATTACAATTATTTTTAAAAAAAATGTAATAATATGATTGTATAAGTAAGTTCAACTCATCAGTGCGCGCGGCGCTATGTGTGCGTGCGTGTGTGCCAGTGACGCAGCCGTCTTCACAGAGTACATTTCTTTATTATGAGATAGAGACGTTACTCGACTTATTGACGACACCAGCGGTGCCAAGCAGTCTTTGCAGGAAACTCATTACGTGGCCGCGAAATAAAAATGATAATAAACAAAAAGCATACAGCGTCATCTACCACGTTTTGAAGGCAACTCTTACGTTATAATGAAACAAAATTAAATATCATGACAAGTCTCAATGTAACTGCAACGTTGACATCCTGTATAAGTTGGTTACATTATAATCCATTACACACTGTTCTAAGTGATAATACCATAGGTACAGTCGTTAAAGAAAATGTCTATTTCTTCACGGAGAAAATGTTTAAGAAGTCAGATAAATATTTTTGATGTGTCAATTCGATGTAATTAATATTTTTTATCACTACATATATTTATTATAAAACAAAGTTCCTGCCGCGTCTGTCTTCACGACAAACTTAAAAACTACTGCATTGATTTTCATGCTGAGATCACCAATGATTCTTGAGAACGGTTTGCGTATATAATTTGTTGAGTTTGTTTAACATTGACTAAAATATAACGATATTAGTCGGAGATGTCGGAAAAAAATCAGGTGTATGAGAGCTTTTAACGAAAACGTTGCCTAAACCCTTCGAGGCATAACAAAATAATGTATGGTAGAATTGTGTAACTTATAAAGGCCTACAGAATAGTCGAAAAATGATAGAGCTCCAAATCCTAATGCAGGAAAAAATAGAAATGCAGAGACGATGGTCGACAATAATTTTACTGTATAACTTAATTTTAAAAAAAAGTAAAAAGACCATACTCTATACATCTAAAAAAACTATGGAGGGTCGAGAGTCTGTACAATTGGAAGACAATTTGAAAATTTTAATTGTAGGGCGTTCTCTAATCGATACATACTGAAGCCGAAAATGTTATTGAAAATTTTCATGTCCGTCTGTCTGTCTATCTGTATCCCGAATAAGTATCACGCTGAAACTACTGAATTGATTTAAATGAAACTTGGTACAATCTGAGCTTATGATCCGAAGAAGGTTCTGGGATACTTTTGATCTCGATATTTTGCGCGGATCCTTTGGGAGAGGGCAGGGCAGTTTTACACGCTGCTTGATGAGAGCTTCTAGTAACGATACATATTAATTAACTAGCTGACCCTCGCAACTTCGTTTACGTCACATAGGTCTATGAAAAGAGAGGTATTTCCTCATCAGATTCCTAGGAGGTTGTGAAACTGCCCTGTTTGCTTAATTAGAAAAGAACTTAAAGATTAAGTCTATTCTAAAACAATTCAGTCCCCGCCTAACAATACCCTTAATCTTTAAGTTCTTTTGTGACTAAGCAAACACGCCAGTTTAAAATGACCCTTACATTCAAAGGAACCCTTGAATTATAGGTTTGGCGAAAGTTGAGACGTCTCTAATTTCTGAACTACAATACCCTTGAAATTGAAACGTGTGTGAAAAAATCCAAAAAAAATATTTGATATTGGATTACGCGTTGAGAAATTACAGCTGAAAAACCATTTTATCTTTCATCCCCTCTCCCGCAGGAACCGCGCAAAATATCGGGATCAAAAGTATCCTAGAACCTTTCTCGGACAATAAGCTCAGAATATACCAAGTATCGTCCAAATTGGTTCAGTAGTTTCGGCGTGATACTTATTCGGGATACAGACAGACAGACAGACATGAAAAGTTTAAATTACATTTTCGGCATCAGTAATGATTAGAGAACGCCTTACAATTAAAATTTTCAAAATATCTTCCATGTACAGACTCTCGATCCTCAACAGTTTTATTATATGTATAGACTAGCTGACCCTCGCAACTTCGTTTACGTCACATAAGGTGTGCGAAAGGAGAGGTAATTCTTCATCAGACTCATCAAGTACCGTGTGAAACGGCCCTGTTTGCTTAATCATAAAAGAGCATAATTATTAAGGCTAGGTATTGTAAATCAATTTAGTCCGCGCCGAAGGTTTATGATTTAGCCAACACGCCCGTTTAGATTTACCCTCTCATTCAAAGGAACCCTTGAATTCTAGGTTTGGCGAAAGTTGAGATGCCTCTAATTTCTGAACTGCAAAACCCTCAACCTTGAAACTTGTGTGAAACTACGCTTAAAGTACTCCCTTTTTGACACTAAAAACACATTTGAAATCGGACTACGCGTTGAGTAATTACAGCTGAAAAACCATTTCATCTTTCATCCCCTCTCCCAAAGGAACCGCGCAAAATATCGGGATCAAAAGTATCCTAGTACCTTCCTCGGATTATAAGCTCTGATTGTACAAAAGTTTCATTCAAATCGATTCAGTAGTTTCGGCGTGATACTTATTCGGGATACAGACAGACAGACAGACAGAGATGAAAATTTTAAATTACATTTTCGGCTTCAGTATCGATTAGAGAATGCCCTACCATTAAAATTTTCAAAATATCTTCCATGTACAGACTCTCGACCCTCAACAGTTTTATTATATGTATAGATATATAATATGTTTAACATACATTTCACCCATTAAGTTTTTATTTTTTATTTTAGTTAAACAAGTGTTTTTGTACTTTACTGTACCTCTTGTCACGCACACGAAGTCACTGTGTTTAGACGAGGTTTACCCATACATAGGGCCGCGCGCAAAGATGAGTTGAACTTACTTATAATAATTATAATGAATTTGAAAATTATTTTTTATTTAGAAATTTACTCCCAACTCTAAAGACCTACAAGTATTCTAATCTCGAAGACGAAGCAAAGTATAATTAATGATTAAACGAACTTACCTTAAGTGATGTTCTATCATAATTATACGAAGGCTTCGTCTGAAGAGATAAGCTCCCCCCCTACCCAAACCCAAGAAAATTTGCTAAACAAAAAATAGTAAAATACTTACTCTGAACTAAATGAAAATGGCGCACAGTGTTGCCATAGTGGGATCGCTGTACATGAATGGATCTGGGAAGATATCTTTTTATTTTTTGGCTTAATATTAAAATATTTGTTTATTTTTTTACATATCTCAACTATAGTGTATGAATGGCCACACGGTACGTGCTACTACAAGTATTCTAATCTTTTCAGACGAAGCCTTCGTATAATTATGATAGAACATCACTTAAGGTAAGTTCGTTTAATCATTAACTGTGCTTTTGAAATAGTTTGCGCAACCGTACATTTGAAGAGTAGACTGTTATTTTTATGTTGTGTGGTTTATATACCGCCATCAAGTTCCGAAAATGATTATATGGGTTTTTTTGGTATAATAGAGGAATTGTCTACGAGATATAAGAATATTATTGTAATTGGTGACTTTAATTTGTATTCTTGTCCTGCAAATGTCAGTAATTATTTCGAATATTTTTTGACCTATTGCGAGTTCACTCAAAATAATAAAATACCTAATTGTTTGGGTCGTCAGCTCGATTTGGTATTAAATGCGGGTATAGACGGCGGGGTGACAGTGTTGACAGCGGAGGAGGCCATAGTGCCGGTAGACCCGCATCATCCGCCGCTTGTTATAGGTTGGAACATCGTGACGCCGCCGTGCGGTCGGAGCGTGGCACCTGTTGCGGGCGCTCCTGCGAGCCAGCACGCGCTCGGTGGCGGCGCGCCTTGTTTGCGACCGCAGTGGAATTTTTATAAGGCTAATTATCAACTGTTATATGCTAGTTTAGCGTCGGTCGATTGGTCGGCATTGTATGAAATAAAAGACATAGAAGAAGCTGTTAATTATTTTTATAATACATTAAATAATATTTTGAATCAGTGTGTACCAAAAAAGAAGGCTTATGTACAGTCCAAATATAAATACCCGGAGTGGTACACGAGTGCCATAATAAAAGATCTTCAACTTAAATCTAGGCTTCACAAACGGTACAAACAAACCAAACTGGTTACGGATTACAGGGAGTTTGCCGAGTGCAGGACGCGTATTAAAAATGCAACAGCATCGGCATATAAACTTTATATTAATAATATTCAATGCCAGTTTAAGAACGAGCCAAGGTCTTTTTGGCAGTATATTAAAAATAAAAGGGGTAAACGTGAGAGACAGACTATTTTAAGATATGGGGAGCCCTTATCAGACTCTGAAAGTGTGGAGCACTTTTCTCAGTTTTTTAGATCTGTTTATATTGCCTCACCACCACTGCTAGATGTTAAGGCGTCTATGAGAGCGGCATCGGCACGTGTTGACTCCGGCGTGTGCGTGAAGCTCGACGCTCTGAGCTGGGCGGATGTTAGCCGAGCTCTCGCTAGTCTAAAACCGAAGCGGTCAACCGGGCCTGATGGTATACCTCCATTTTTGTTTAAGGACTGTAATAGAGTGCTGGCAAGTCCTCTTCAGCACATATTTAACATTAGTCTGATGTCGGAGATCTTTCCAACGTATTGGAAAACCACTAAGGTCATTCCCATACCTAAGGGTAGGTCAGGCTCAAACGTGGCAGGCTATAGACCGGTTGCAGTGTTGTCGACTCCAGCCAAGGTGTTCGAATCAGCTATCCAGCGTAGTATGCAGGCACAGGTGCGAGGGCTGATATCGGACGCACAACACGGATTCCGTCGCGGTTGTAGTACTACCAGCAATCTCCTGAATTTTATGGCGCAGGTGGTACCTGCTGTGGATTCTCGTGGGCAGATCGATGCAGCGTATTTTGATTTTAAAAAAGCTTTCGACGTTGTCGAGAATGTTGTTTTACTGACCAAGCTTGCAGCGATCGGATGCACGGAACACATGCTCAATTTTTTTGCAAGCTATATGAAAGACCGACAGCAGTATGTGGAATACAATGGGTGCATTTCGGAGCCTTATTTTACCAGATCTGGCGTGAGCCAAGAAAGTAATTTAGGACCTCTGGAGTTTCTCATAATGATCAACGACCTACCAGAAGTAGTTAAACACAGTTCATGCTTGTTGTTTGCCGATGATCTGAAGTTGTTGATTGAGATTCGTGGAGAACCCGACTGTGAACGCTTGCAAGAGGATATAGATAGTGTCGTGAGGTCGGCAGAGGATAATTATCTATCATTTAATACATCTAAGAGTGCTGTTATATCTTTCACTCGTGTCCGAAGACCTATAACCTTTCAGTACAGAATAGGGACAGAAACTATGCAACGTGTCGCGCAGGTACGGGATTTAGGGGTTTTTAATGACGGCTGACGTGTCTTTTCGTGATCACATCTCCAGTGTTTGCAAAAAGGCATACAGAAATTTGGGTTTTGTGCTGAGACAGTCTCAAGGATTTACCAGTATCAGTACGATCAGGGTCTTGTTCGATACATTGGTTAGGAGCCACCTGGAACATAGTTCTGTCATATGGTCACCGCATGAAGATAAGTACAAATTAATGTTAGAGAAAATACAAAATAAATTTACTAGGTATTTATACATGAAGCTGTACGGTGTGTATCCTTTTTATCCACTGATGTATCCTACGTTATTTGTACTAGGTATGGTCGGATACAACTAGTTAGGGGTGAGGCGAGAGTTTACCCTTGCTTCTTATCTGGTAAATATACTACGGGGTAATACATATAACCCGGGAGTGCTTGTGCAGCTGAATCTCAGCGTACCGGATAAGTATGTGTGGAGACGGCGTCGTCCGCAACTACTGGCGGTGCCAATGGCTAAGACCAATTTACTTAAGAAATCACCGATGGTCCGCTCCATCCACGTTATCAATGAGGTAAGCAGTAGAATTGACATATTCTCTTGTCGATTGGGTGAACTTGCAAAGGTCATATTGATTGTAATCTGTTTTAGTAAGTAGATATGGATTTTTAATTTACTTTGTTTTGTTGACATTTTAATCTTTTGACTATTTGTTTTCATTTTTTTTATCTCATCATTATTATAATTTAATTCGACTTTTTGAAATTTATTGACATGTAAATTTTGACATTTTTAATGCATTTAATATCCTTTGACATTTTAATTTGACTAGGTATGCAATAATGATAATAATATTTTACTTAATTTTATGATTGTACTCGAGTTATCTTGTTATCTATAATAGTAAAATTGTTTGTAAGTATAATGTATAATATGACAATTTAATAATAGAATTTTTGATGATATTTCAATGTGACTAGGTATATAGGTAATTTTAAGAAGTCGATTAATAAGAGTAATGTGAAATTGTTAATCCTATTATATTATTATTATGTCTCTCTTTCACACGGGTATCTTCTTTTTTTTTTCTTACGAAGACACCAGGACTTTTGGTAGGCTTACATGGGGACACAGGTCCAACATGCAGAGGCCCTTTGAGACTTTTAATCTAAAGGGAAATGGGACCCCCACTGCTAACAATCCACATCCGCCTTATGTAGAAGAACGGTAATGGACCATCTGCAATGGGAGCTAACTATTGTAAAATATGCTAACTACGTAATGGGCTATTGTGATGGGTGTTAGATGGTCTGGTTAACTTAGGCTATGGATGAAGACGGCGTCTGCCATTTCAATATACCTATTATTATATTAAAACTTTGGCAGACGGTGACTCGCCAACTCACTAGATGGGCCCCCTATACAATCGCCAAAGGCATTAAGCCTGTAAGGCGACAGAGGGCAACACCGGTGTGAGCGGCTAGGGGTGTCGAGCGGTGCGGCGCCGGTTTCGCCATCACGGGTCAGACCCGGAGCGGGTTTCCCCGTAGTTATGCCCTTGAAAATGACACTTCCACCCCCGAGCATAAAGCTCTGGCTTCCTCCCTCTGACCGACCAATTAAGGCAAGCCAGAGTTGAGATTTGCTGCACTTCCGGGAGTACGGTCTCCCGTTAGCCCATTAAATGCTAACTGGTCGAGAAGCGCCACAAAACTCTGAGGAATCGGGACCGATGTGTAGCCACGCACATTCAGCTCGCCACAAGCTGCCCTGCGGATGTGTGCTTTTCTATAACCTTGTGAGATATTTTTGTTGATCTCAAAAAGTGGATGACTCGAAAAGCAAATCTACTATGCCCTCATAGGGATGCGTTAATCCCATGAAAAGATAACGACTGTCCACATTATTATTATTATTATTTAATGTAATTGTGTGTAATTTTAATTTTAATGTACTTGTTTTAATTTTATTGTAACTTCAATACTGTGTTGGGGTAAGGGTCCTGTAAGGGTAGTAAAAAGAGTATGTTTGAAATAAATAAATAAATAAATAAATAAATGTTAGTGACTGGGCCAGGTCGGTTGGACTGTGCATCAACCCCCGTGAGTCACAGGCAATAATTATTGGTAGTAAGTATATGCGCAGCAGTTTGGATGTAAACACATTGCCTCCTGTGCGTCTGAATGGAACTCCAATACCATATAATGAAAAGGTTAAGAATTTGGGAGTAATTATGGAAGTCAATCTATCTTGGTGTACCCAGGTTAATGAAGTTAGTGAAAAGGTTCATTTTACTTTCCACACTCTGAAATGCCTCCAGAACTTATTACCCGTGAAGACTAAAATTATCCTGTCCCAAACTCTTATTCAGCCCATTCTCGACTATGCCGACGCTTGCTATTTAGATGCCACTGAGAAGCTCCTAAATCAACTTGAGAGGCTTCCAAATTTATGCATTCGTTTCAAATTTAATCTCAAAAAATATGATCGTGTCTCACATCTTCGCCAGAAACTCACGTGGCTATTCGTCTTCGCCGGAACACTCGTTTACTATGTCTCTTCTATAATACCCTGTACAAAAGGACCTCGTTAGCATCGTTGTGGAGATCAGCAGAGTTTCGCCTTAGTATACTAAGTCTTACCAACAGGTACTTCCTGAAGGGGATCCAGGTGTATGCCCCGACCGTAATGCCAAGACTCACTACATTGTTGTGATGGGGGGCTTTAATGCCATAGTGGGAGTACTAAACGCGGCAAAATGAAAATCAGCCTCTTTGCAGTGGGGCGTAGGAATGACCGGGGGCTTGTCAACTTTCTTGAGTCTCAAAAACTTTTCTTAATGAACTCATTCTTTAAATAGAAGCCCCATAAAAAGTTGATATTATAGTCAGGACGCTGCAGCAATAGTCCCGAAGGTTTTTGTCCGGAAAAAGCAATAACAGGTGCTCTAAGCTCTCGCCCGAGACTCTCGAACTTATGAGGATAAGATGAGACCTGCGATCTTGCACACGTCTTCGTCAGACCAGTGGGATTTGAACCTAAGGATCCACTAGCTGATACGACGTGACCTCAGACGACATAGCACCAGCGTCGTCGAGGCTGTGATCGAGCAAAACAGGGGTTCCAAGGTCTTAGTCCAACAGCTTGGAAGACCCCGTCTGGTGAAATTAAAGACAGTGGGTGGCCACACCGTGACCTCAATTTTCGAGATTCTCAAGCTATTTTGGCAGTTAGCTCTATTCTCCACCATAATAACTATTCTATGCATGTGGCATATTTAGTTCATTTTGAGTAAAATTGTGGCTTGACTCTCTTCACCACCAAAGCGACGATAAACAAACGAGCGCGCGCGAGCGGCGTTAACCCCCCGCGCGTCATGCCACCAACCGTAGTTGGTGGAATATACCTCGCGGGCAGGCAGTCGCGGGCCGCCGCCCGTGCGCTCAGCATACGCTCTGCTATATTGAGGTAGTGGCATGTCTACCCCATGTTTGCTGGAAGTACATATACTTAGAGTTTTGTAAATCTTAAAACTTTTTTGTTTCTCATGATATTTTTATAAAAATTGGGGGGCTTAATCCTTAGATAATGTTAAAGCAAATTAGGTAAAAAACGAAAATTTCAAAATTTTGAGTTAGAGGAGTGTTCCTTGGAGGCATCGAAATGGCATTATCTTTTTTAAGTAAGTAATTTTATAACAAGTTAATATTATTTACACCAATTTAAAAGTAAAGATAATAGTCGTGTTTATTCAGTTTTTTTTACCAACTTTTCCGGACGTCACATCAATACATGTACCTATCGGTTGAGCGACTTGGGGTGATATGACACAAAATGTATCATGTGTGTGTGAAATTTATGAGTGTATTGTTTAAAGTTTATAATATAGGCTTCGTATTGACAGTCGATTGCTATAGTAGTGCGATATTAAGAAAGTGTGGGTGAGGAAGATTTCCCCCCGCCACCAGCAAAATATGACAGACAAATTTATGTACTGAGCAATTGTTCTATGTCGTCTCCCCTAAGACAGTTTGCGTTGCTCTATGTTGCGGGGTCGTCTGCATACGCCAGGATAGACTCCGCATATTTTCTATTTATTTAAAACCGATTTAACCACTTCTTCTCATGAGTACTAATACTGTCTATCAAAATGTTTATTACTATATTGAAAACTATTGGTCATAAACAGCAACCCTGAAACAAACCTACTCTATAATTTAAGGTATGCGTATGTCCTTCATTTGTATTAAGAACAAATTTTAATTGGTTATAATAAGAAGCTATTGTTCCACAGATTATTGACGGAAAGTTATACCATTTTTAATATTGTGTTGGTTAGCGTCCGGCATTTTTGAAGTAAAACTTCTTTAGGCGCGACTCTATCGAAACTTTAAATAAACTTAAAACTAACTACTAACTACTGTAGCTTTAATTTTTTTTTCTGACGGAAGTAACGCTTAATCAATTGGGATTAGTTATTTCCAATATTTCAAATGGATCGACTGTAAATAGCAAAGTGAATAAAATTTTAACTATAAAAAAATAAAGACAAAGCAATAAACAAATAAATAAATAAATAAAGATAAAGACAACAATAAGTAAAGATAAAGCAGTTTGATTTTTTTGAGGTTATGTTTACAAATACTAGTACATATACATACCTATACGCATAGACTTATAACACCATTATATTTTTGTTTTTTGTGATGCACTATAAAGTTATAGAATACGTACTGAACAATGTAGGCACCTTTCTTGTTCTGGGACATCCTTCCGAGGGCTTCCCCGGGGCTCCCAACCACAGGCTGTTGGGCGTGACGTGAGGTTTTTTAGTCGGTAGGAGTCCGGCATAACATCCATGAGGATTTTCCCTCACGTTAAACAAAAAAAAGGCACCTTTCTTTACTATGGTTTTTGTGAACGCATTATGTCTAGTTATTCAATTCAATTCAATTCAATTCAATTCAATTCATTTATTTGCGAAAATGGGTTACAATGGTGTTACAAAGATTAATTTAGGTTCTCCATCCTCCACCCACAGGTATGCAAATATTAACATTTCTACATGCAGCCTTAAAATAATAATAGATAAATACAATCAATAGTCATAAAGTAATACCAAATTATTATTTATAATAAAAATATTAACATTTTTTCTTTAAATCGCAATTCTAAAGGTTGTGTGGTAGAAATCGCACTTAGCGATAAGGTCGCCTACTACAAGACCTTGTATTACTTAACGATGTATTATTTTTTTTTTGGTGTACAGTAGCGTTCATAAGTCCGATAGCAATTTGACGAAAGTATAGCGCGTCAACACTAGTCGTACTTATGACCTTATTCTTCGAAGACAATTCACACTTACTCTCACACACACACGTCAGCACTATTATGACTTTTCCAGATTGAGTACAGCGCCATCTAGATATTCGTTTTGAATTATGATAAACTACATTTACTCTTATAGCCGCTAGATGTCTTATCTCGATCGACGTATGACATTCGAAAATTGATCTAGCTGTTGTTAACTTGAGTTAACACATTGTTCACTCGTTGATTGATATTGTTAATTTCACATTAATACGTAAGCGGCTCTGTGGCTTAGTGGTTTAAGGTGTGGGCTGACGAATGATAATGGTCGGGTGCATGGTTCAGAACCTGACAATTGAACTATTAAGTTTTTGTGTTTTTATATTTAACAGTTATGATTTAAATGTTGACACGAATATAAAAATGTTTCTTATGTAGAATTATAAACTTAACGAAAAATTTTAGAGGGTGGATTTGAAATTAAATGGATTTATTTGCAGTGAGTGAAGTTGTTGGTTGGTGAAATCAGTTACGACTGTTCGCTTCGTGTTTATTACTATTGCGATTAGATTTCTTCTATAATAAATCAATATGTCGAATATAAGTATTGAAGCAAAAGCTAATATTGTGGCCCTATATTCGAATGGTTTGAATATATCTCAAATTTCTAACGAGACCTGTAAGTTAATTAATTAATTAATATTGTTGTAATGCAATTTTGTTCATTGGTTGCAATTGTGTAATATAGTTGTTGTTTTTTAGAGGAATACCGTTGGGTGAAACGATTTCAAGAAGAGGGCAACTTGCAGAGCCGGAGGAGAAGTGGAAGACCTGCTATTATTAACAGGGCTCAGCGACGTTATATGGTAGCGGAATATGAAACAAATGGTTTTATACCAACCAAACGTTTTGCCGATGAGTTTCATACGTCATTACTCACCGTTCGCCGTGCACTTCATGCTGAAGGTTTACATCACCGAAAGCCAGCGATAAAACCTTTTTTGACTCAAAGGCATAAACAGGAGCGGTTACGTTTTGCACGAGAGTATTTAGACTTTAACTGGGAAACAACAATATTTTGTGATGAAAAAACGTTTAAATCATCTCAAAAAGGAAGATTACATTTGTGGCGTAAGGACAACACTCGTTGGTGTGAAAACAATATAGTACCGAACACTGAATCTGGTAGAATAAGTGTAAATATGTGGGGGTGGATTAGTGCGCAAGGGCCGGGTGAATTAGAATTTATATCTACGCGTGCAAATAGTGCAAATTATGTGGACGTGCTAGAAGATTTAATGTTACCCACAGTGCGAAATGTCTATCCAGGTGTTAATGATATAAGTTTTGTGCACGATAATTGTCCTATCCATCGAGCTACCATAGTTCGTGAATCGTTTAGTCAACATCCGGACATTAAAGTTATTCCTTGGCCAGCACGATCCCCTGATTTGAACCCGATTGAAAATATATGGGGTTTGATGGTGCAAAGATGGGTAGCACAGGATGAAAGATGTCCTGAGCGGCTCAAGACCCACTGCATGCAGTTGTGGGATAGTTTACGTGGCACAGATATCTGTGCAAATATTGTGGCCTCCATGCGTAGACGTCTTCTGAGTTGTATTGAGAATAACGGAGGTCACACAAAATATTAATAATATAAAATTTAGGCTTTTATATATATAAAAGTTATTTCTACTTAGTCCGCGCTAAGCTATTCTGTTTAAATATTTTTATTAATTAATTTCAGTTGAGCCTATTGAGACTACTGAGCCTATCAAGGGACGTGCTGGCCTGTAATTAGTATAAGACTGTATGGTTGAGGTTAAGTTTGAATCCTCTTTTCCACGAGAAAATGAATAATTAAGCTATAACCTCAATAAGCAATATTAATTATAAAAAAGTATATTTATGGATAAAAATATTATAACGACAAATTAACATTGGATGATTATTTTAATTTCAAAATTGAAATAAACATTTTCTGAAAGCTTTTGTTTTATTTATTATCTATTGTTAATTAAGTATAGCATTTTTCTATTTGTAAATAATTATTTCTAATTCCGTTAACTTGTTCCTAAAATTTAATGAAAACAAAACAAAAAGAGGTTAAAATAAGATCCGAACCCAGAACATCCAATTTCAACACTATCCGTAGTAGCCCCGTTACCAACTTAGCTACGCGCTGCCTTACGTAGAATCACAAATTTTGGTTTCACCTTATATAGCTTCAGTGCAGTGCATACTTCGAACATAATAGTATGAAAAGGCAAGCATAATGTTATCTTTGTTTCGCATCACACACATTGATGTTTTCTCGTATTGATACTGTATGACATACAAAAGTATGAGTTGAAACATGACACACATAGATACGCGTTTAACCGGACAAGCCATTATAATCCTTAAGGTGCTAACACACTCATGAACGTTGACTGTACAATAAAGTATATTTCTATTCTATTCTATTCTATTCTGAATCAGTCAAAATTATGTAAATACAATAGACATACATTATTTTATAAGAACAAAAAGGAACAAATCTATCGCTGGAAATAAATGACAAAATATTAAATTATTGCAATCAAATTTAAATCAAAATAAAAGAAAAACCATTAGGGAAGTAGATACATTCAGATCATAGCATGTATATTATTATCGTCAAGAAATTCCTGTATCTTGTAATATGTTTTGTCAATTAGTAAATTGTTGAGTCTCTGCTTAAATACATGCGCTGTTTCAATTTTGCGTAAAGTTATTATGAGTAAAGTATATGATTTTAGACATCACGATCAGTTCTGAAAAGGGATCGACCGGAATTGACTTTACGAAGCCTTCGCCACTGCATTGCTACTAGTTGCGAAGGCGAAATAAATGTTTTTGACTTTGACTTCGGTTACTTTGAGCGCCTGAAAGGGATATGCTAAGAATACTTACTACCTAGAAACCCTCTCGCCTCGTGATCACTGCAACAAAAACAGCCGTACTAACGCATGATTGTGTCCGTGAGCGTGCTGTCTTACATACGCCTTGCGTCAGTGTGTAGTGACGCCGGCAAAAGACACTTCCCATTTTTTCGGGAAACTAATCATGCTAAAGTTTTGTTCTCAAGTGATCATAAAATGGAAATAATTTATAAAATGGAATTGTAATGTCTATCTGTATGATTAAGTTAGACATTTTAGATGTTTCTAGATACGCGGATGCATGTCCGGCCAAGTTATGTAAAAGAAACTGGCGATATTTACATCAAGAGCTCTTTATAGCCCTCTACAACTTGAAACGTATTTTCGCGAATAATATATAAAATATCTATCTGTATGATTATAGATGTTTCAATTCAATATGGTGCAATTCAATATGGCCGCCGCGCCACCGTTGTAAAATTTCATGTTGGATACCGTATACGATACCCATCATGAAATTTTGTGATAACGGCGCGGCGGCCATATTGGTTTTCTAAATTAACCCGAAATTCGTACTCAGCATACCAAAAACCCCTTAAACGATACCCATCATGAAATTTTGTGATAACGGCGCGGCGGCCATATTCGAATCTTTAAATTAACCTGAAATTCATACTCAGCATACCAAAACACCCCTTAAACGATACCCATCATGAAATTTTGTAATAACGGCCGGGCGGCCATATTGGATCTCTAAATTAACCCGAAATTTGTACTCAGCATACCAAAAAACCCCTTAAAAGATACCCATTACGAAATTTTGTGATTTCGGCGCGGCGGCCATATTGGATTTCTAAATTAACCCGAAATTTGTACTCAGCATACCAAAAAACCCCTAAACGATACCCATCATGAAATTTTGTGATTTCGGCGCGGCGGCCATATTGGATCTCTAAATTAACCCGAAATTCGTACTCAGCATACCAAAAAACCCCTTAAACGATACCCATCATGAAATTTTGTGATAGTGGCGCGGCGGCCATTTTGGATTGCAAAATTATCATAAATTTCGTACTCAGCATACCAAAAAACCCCTTAAACGATACCCATCATGAAATTTTGTGATTTCGGCGCGGCGGCCATATTGGATCTCTAAATTAACCCGAAATTCGTACTCAGCATACCAAAAAACCCCTTAAACGATACCCATCATGAAATTTTGTGATAGTGGCGCGGCGGCCATTTTGGATTGCAAAATTATCATAAATTTCGTACTCAGCATACCAAAAAACCCCTTAAACGATACCTATCATGAAATTTTGAGATTTTGGGGCGGCGGCCATATTGGATCTCTAAATTAACCCGAAATTCGTACTCAGCATACCAAAAAACCCCTTAAACGATACCCATCATGAAATTTTGCGATTTCGGCGCGGCGGCCATATTGGATCTCTAAATTAACCCGAAATTCGTACTCAGCATACCAAAAACCCCCTTAAACGATACCCATCATGAAATTTTGTGATTTCGGCGCGGCGGCCATATTAGATTGCAAAATTATCATGTAATCACCTACAGAGATAGATTATAGTCTGAAACGATACAAGTTTTATCCCGGGAATAAGTTCCCATGAGACGCGGAAAAGAGAACAAAATTTCACGCAGGCGAAGCTGCGGGCATCAGCTAGTCTATAATAAATGTTACATTACACGCGAATGCTCGTGTCGGTCAGGGAGGTGGCATCGTAACGTAATGCTCGAGTCGAATCTATAAATGTTACATTACACGCGAATGCTCGAGTCAGTCAGGGAGGTAGCATCGTAACGTAATGCTCGAGTCGAATCTATAAATGTTACATTACACGCGAATGCTCGAGTCAGTCAGGGAGGTAGCATCGTAACGTAATGCTCGAGTCGAATCTATAAATGTTACATTACACGCGAACGCTCGTCGGTCAAGGAGGTAGCATCGTAACGCAATGCTCGAGTCGAATCTAATTTGTTACATTACAGGCGAATGCTCCCGGTGAGGGAGCACCTTAAGCAGTACGAACTGTACCTACCCAAGTCTAGTGGTATGAACTCCATAAATGAACTAATGAAACGTAAAAGACTTTTTGAAATCCAACCAGTAGTTCCCGAGATCCTAGCGTTCAAACAAACGAACAAACCCTTCAGCTTAAGAACATTTGTACAGATTTCACCATTTATAACTCACATTTAGGTATTTTAAATGATTTCCTTAATTTAAAGTATGCCAAGTTTCTCGTTACTGAGTCCGAACAATTGTATAGGTCGATTTTCACTATTCTCGACTCACACTTGACCGTTTCCAAATTATTTATTTTACGACTCTCTAATAATTTAGTTCCATTTCCATACCTAGGTAATTCTTTACTTATTTAATTTGGGGAATTCTGAATTGGAAACTGGCAACACCAACAAAAATGTCAAGATGGAGTCGAAGAAATTAGACATGCGTAAATAAATAGATTTCATAAAATTGTGACAAGTTTCGAGTTACTTACAGACATTCCTGGCTGTTTTTAAATATTTTCTGTAATTTCGACACACTTTTATTGCACAATTCGACATTTTAAACAATAAAATTTTGTCACGTGACACAAGCTTATCCCTTGACAACAGAATGTGCACTAAATGGCGGATCGGCACTTATCCGCCAACAGTTAGCGCTTAAAATTTTGGACGCTCTGCTGTCGTTCAGAGACTATCTACCTACTTAACACATCTCTGGGGATATGACATGTGTCAGAATTTACTGCTCACAGGGCGATAGCCATAAAACCACAGTCTCTACTTTGAGGTCTAGGTAGCGACTGTGGTTATATCGATGGTCTAGAAGACAAATGTGCTAATTACACAATTTTGGTATTTTCACTTTTTGATGCCAAATGTATTAAATGGGGATGGTCTACCCTATGCACTGATCAGAATAACATAATTCCATCTCTTTCTATCTAAACTGTAATTGTACATTCATAGAAAGTGACGTGATTTTGAAGCCATTTAAAGTAATGGCAGTTATTTACCATCAGTATAAACTACACAAAATGCTAAATAGATTTAGAACATTCCACTTGTGTGTACCATGATTGACAAATAAGCAAAATACTTTTATTACTTTTGTATTTCCTACATTTAAAATTTCTAATTACAATAAAGGATGTTAATCATCTCAAGTGCCGGTAGACGAATGTGTTAAGTGATCTTAGTACTACTGAACGCTCTTCAGCAAATAACAAAAGATGTACAAACGTACTAAGTGGTGCCTTTTTTTACTATTTTGGTATTATAATAGAATATTTACGATATTGAAGTTTAAATATATGATCAGTAAATAGTCAGATAAATATTCTAACTAAGCATAGGCATTTTAAGCACAATTTATAAGCACAGTTTTAAGTTATAGTGTCTAGAAGTTCTGAATCCACTAAAACAGTTCTTCTGTAAAATTTGTCAATCTGTAATTAGCATGTTTGTCTTCTAGACCATCGATATGGCCGTCGCCCTATAGCGTCTGCGCTAGACTGATGTCTAATTGTCCCGGATCACAACTAGGAAGGATATTCTTGAAATATGTGTTGACGAACCATTAAAACATTCCTGTTCTGTTACCTGTTATGATAGACATAAGGGTAGTTTTTCCTGCACCGTTGTGGCCTAACAAAACTGTGATCTCTCCCTCCAACACTTTCAGAGTTACGTGCTGTAAGGCGTACTTGTGCCCGTAAACCTGAACAAAGATACGAGGTTAGTGTCGTAATTAACTTCAGATTACGGCTAAACACTACCTGCCTGCTGGAGCAAAACCCACGCAATAATCAAGCTCGGTTCGGAGACCGGATGAAGCCGTAGGCACACACTCCTGCATGTCTGCCACTAGAATAAGTTTAACTATCTACCAGTGGACCTAAGTCAACCAGAACTGGCTAAGAAGTTTAAGAACCAGCCTACGGCCAGTCCACTGCTGGATGTGGGCCTCTCCCAAATTACGCCACAATACACGCTTCTGCGTCCTCATCCTCATACATGTTTCAACAACAATATATCTTTTCCTCCAAGCTGTTTGAGAGTTGTAGTGGCGCGACCTAATATTGCTGAGAAATGTGCAAACCATATAGATTTATAGCATTCATATATTGGACCAGAAAACAATATCGACGGTAAAAAGGAAAAACACTTTAAGCGACACTTTGGTCGAAAATGAGTTATATACATATTCGGAATCAGCGAATTTTTCCGCGTCGATTGGTTTCGTAGCGATCTGACCACTTTGGTGTCGCTTCAAGTAATGGCACTTTTAGGCTTATTTTTTTCAGAAGTTAAATGAAGTGACACAAAAATGTAGCGAATTTGGTCAAATTACCGCTTAAAGTACCAACTTCATAGTAAGATTGTTTTTTGATGTGTTTTTCCTTTTCTGTTTTGAATATCCTAAGTCACTAAAATTGTTTTTCTCCGTCTTAAGAAATGGGGTGTAAAGCACTACAAGTGTTTTGGTTCACTCTTGTATCACTAGTGTCTTGTCGCTACATTCGTTTTTCCTTGCTTTTATTGTATCTGTAAGATGGAGTCAATGTGTTTTTCCTCCACGATCATTAGGACATATAATGGATTTCAGTATTTTTTGCAATTGCAGAGGGAATCGATAGTGTCGGTTAAAGTAACACCATCATTTTTTTTACAGAAATTCTTAAATTAACCGACATCGTCTTTTATTCCCATAACGTCGGTTCATTTAATTTCGTCGACTACCTATATAAAGACGATTGTCGCTTAAAGTAAACATTGTTTTCAAAATTGTGTACTTAAGTTAAGCTACATGCAATGTATTTTTGTCTCTTTTGTGGAAGTTACGTAACTTATATAAGGAAGTGACACGTGACGTGGCGCTTCATTCACCGGTGAAACATCGTTTTTCGTCGAACTCGTCACATTTCGGCGCTCTGCAAACAGCGGCCAAAGAGAGTGCGTGTGTTCGTAAATTGTAAGTACCTAAAAATGTTTTTTTACAGCGTAGAGATCCGAAGACAGGGGGAGGACACGCTAACCCTTGCGTCAGGCGACCTGTTTTACTTTCGAGAGGGTGACGGAAGGAGCCCTTCCGATGGCGGTGTCAGTTTTATGGTGAAAAAGAACCTCGTTGGCAGCGTAATGGAAGTCGATAGTGTTTCGGCTCGGGTAGCTTTCCTCATACTCAAGCTCACCGACAGGTATTCCCTGAAAGTGATTCAAGTGTATGCCCCGATCTCGAAGAGCACTGCCGAAACAGTGTAAGAGGACATAGCCAAAGCACTACACGGGACTGCCAAGGCTGCCTACAACGTTATTATGGAGGACTTCAACGCCAAAAAGAAGAGCGCGGCCAAACGAAAATCGGTCCTTTTGGCCTCGGGATCAGAAATGACGGGGGGCACATGCTTGTCAACTTTTATCGACTCCCAGGGGCTCTTATTGATAAACTCCTTCTTTAAGAAGAAGCCCGACAGGAAGTGGACTTGGTGAAGCCCCGATAAGGTCACTAGGAACGAGACAGATTTTTTCATAACGGACAGGAGGTGTATTTTAGAGATGTTTCTGTGATTATCAGGTTTGATACTGGTGGTAGTGATCACCGACTTGTCCGAGCATCTCTAAATTTAGACTTCCGCGCCAAGAGGGCCTGGATGATGAAGCATACCCCCCGACCTACTGCGCTCCAGATGGCTTTGGGATCGGTTCGGGAGGTTCCAATTGGAACTTCAAAATCGTTTCGATTTGCTGGAAACCACTGACTGCGTTCACGATAAAACGAAAGGCAAAAAGAGGTGTTCGAATCTCTCGCTCAAGACTCACGAACTTATGAGGATCAGACGGGAAACGCCACTTATGCCAGCATCTTTGTTATAACTGAGAAACATGAACGTAAAAATTCGAGAGCTGGTAAGACGCGACCTCAGATGCTAAAACACCACTGTCATCGAGGACGTAATTGAACAGAACAGGGGCACCAAGGTCTTTGCTCAGGACCTCAGAAGACGCCGTCTAACGAAACTTAAAACAGCGAGTGACAAAACCGTGACCTCAAGGTTCGGGATTCTCGAGAAAATTGAGTACGTTTACACAGACCTCTATGCATCACGGACAAAAAAGGCCCACGGGCCCGAGCAAGCATGACCACAGAGCCCCGTTAACACACCCCTACACGGAGGATATATCGGACATCGACCAGGGCAAGATCAGGGCGGCTCTAGAGCAACTGAAACCTAACAAATCTCCTGAAGAAAACGGAATTACGACTGAGCTTCTTAAAACTGGCGGGACTCCAGTTCTCAAAGAGCTGACAAGTCTCTTTAATTCCGTCCTTCAACAGCGATAATCACCTCAAGCGTGGAGCGGGAGTGCGGTGGCTCTGTTTTGCAAAAACGGTGACAAGACCTTGTTGAAGAATTACAGACCCATCTCACTCCTGAGCCATGTTTACAAGTTGTTCTCGAGAGCAGTCACAAACCGCCTCGCCGAAAAATTCGAAACGAGTTTCATCGTAAGGAGCAAGCCTGGTTCGTAAGGGCTTTAGTACCGCAGACCACATCTATACTGTTAGGTAGATTGTACAGAAGACATACGAGTACAATCAGCCACTGTGTATCGCTTTCTTGGACTACAAGAAAGCCTTCTTCGACTCTATCGAAACCTGGGCCGTCCCGGATGTTCTGCAACGGTGTCGTAGTCATTGATTGGCGATATATAGAGGTATTGAGGTGTTTGTATGATACCGCTACCATGACCGTCCATTTGAAGGATAAGAGGACCAATCCTATAGCACTGCGTAGAGGTGTAAGACAGGGCGATGTAATATCCCCGAAACTCTTCACCAATGTGCTTGAGGACGTCTTTAAGTCACTGAACTGGGATGGGTGGGGCGTGAATATAAACGGTGAACGCATCTCACACCTTCTGTTTGACGACGACAACGTCATAGTTGACGAAACGCTGGTACAGTTGGGCGGGATGGTGCATAGTCTAAGCGAAGAGTCTTGAGGTGTTGGCCTCGGCATAAACTTGGACAAAACCAAGGTCATGTTCAATGAGCATGTTGTGCCAGGACCAATCTACGTTGAAGGATCGAGGCTTGAAGTTGTCCATAAAAACACCTACCTTGGGCAGGTTATCACACTTGAAACGAGTAACTTGGATTAACAAATTGTTCTTGAGCGGAGACCGCTAATTGGTAAACGTGGGATAGGACGACCCCCTGCCAGATAGAGCGACGACCTAAAGAAGGTTGCAGGCATTGACTGGATGCGCAAAGTACAGGACCGTGTGTTGTGGCTAAATTCGAGAGAGGCCTATGTCCAGCAGTGAACTGCAATAGGCTAAATTGATTGATTGAAGAGATTTCTTTATTTAAATCACCTAGTAATTGTTCATACTTATAGAACTCGGGGCTTCACACGAAATACATTTACTTACATTTTCACACCGACGACGTTTCGAGCACGTTGCAGTGCCCGTGGTCGCGGTTGGACTGTGAATCCAACCGCGACCCAATATATTTCGTGGGAAGTCCCGAGTTCTGTAAGTACGAGTGTATAAAACCGCGATAGTTTAAAAATAACACCTAGTAATTGGTTAAGTTCTTAATAAGTAGGTATATTTATTATCCTGGGACATCCTTCCGAGGGCTTACCCGGGGCTCACGACCATAGGCTGTTGGGCGTTACGTGAAGTTTTTTAGTCGGTAGGAGTCCAGCATATCATCCAGAAAGGATTTACCCTCACGTTAAAAAAAAAGGTATTTTTATTATTGAATTGCGTGATCTTTTGAAATAGGTATTTCTGTTATTTTGCGTCATTTATAATACCTAGTATGTGTAGGTCGGTCCTTGGCAAGTCTCAGGTGCCTTTTTGCTGCAGATACTTGTTAGGTACATCATAGAAATCAAAATTTTATTATGAATGCATTCACAACCTCAGCGAGTTGAAACTGGGTATAAATAAAGTACTTATTGCTCTTCATTATTTTAGATGCTTTTTTCTCTTTTGAACTATTTTCTAAAAAGAAAATTTGTGTTTTGTCCCTGGAATGGGTTTTGTTTGTGCAATACTGTAAACCAGTAAGATTTTATAGCAATAAAGATACTATTTTAATTGTTTTAATTTTACATTCTTGGTTTTATTTTGGTATTTATCAGTAGCGTAGGAGGGATTACAGTTAAAAAATCAAAATGAAATGATAATTGACTAGTGGTTATTGGGTTTTTCCTCTGCTTAATATTTAATGGTTTTGTTGGAAAACTTGTTTTTCCACATCCTTGTATCTTAGGCTGCATGGCGCTTCAGTTGTTTTTCCTCCAAGCTATATCACCCATTGCTGGTCACTTAATGTGTTTTTCCTTGCGTTTGTCAAGATACTGGTGCTGTGGTTAATGCGTTTTTCCTTGCGCAGTATTTAAAGAAAAAAACTGAAGCGACACATAACTCCTCTTATAATGCTTAGGGATTTTCCTTAAGTTTAATGAAAGAAAGTAGGTTTAAATAGAATGCTAGTATTTTAAATACCTTGGAGACGTTGTCCACCAAGATTCCAACTTTCATGGCTTTGGGAGGCTTCTCAAAGTACTGTTGATCTTGTTTTGACACCTTTTGGACAACGGGCTTCGATTCCTTTTTCTTCCTACACAGATTCTGTAAGACGAAAAAGGGCAATCCAATGGGGATATTCTTAGAATAGGTACCTATGCTCTAAGGGTATAATATTTTTTATTTTTTTTTGCAAATCCCAAATCCTCCAAAGTGTCCCGCATGCTGTGGTCGCAATTTCAAGGCACACAAACACCTGTGTCTACTACACAGACGACAGCAGTGATGACGCGACAGCGCGCCTAATAACTCGCGCTGAAGTTGCAACTACAGAGCAAGTGAGGGATTAAAGAGCCCGTAACGTCTCAAATAATTATTTATGTTTGCTGGTGTCGAAAAAAGCAATTTATGATTTGAAGAACTTGATATTTCGATAAAATAGTTGAAATATTTTAATCTTGGTTCATATAACCGGAAAACCGATATAATTACGAGAATCATTTTAGAACGTTTGATTATACCTACGACATTAAAACAGGCGAGTTGCTACCAAATCGACCAGAGATAACTACGCATGTCAGAATTCGATACATTGCAGCTCAACCGAAAAGGCTCATGGTACAAAAGAAAAACCGGCCAAGTGCGAGTTGGACTCGCCCATGAAGGGTTTCGCAGCAGCAAGTAACATAATATCAAAGTTCTTGTCGTTCGTTGTAACTTTGATTGATGTTTTAACACGTTCGCAGTGGTAGTAATTTTTAATTAAAAAAAACTACCAGCTCTATCTCGAACAAACCAATTTTCGTTGGTAGTTTTTATGGCAATGTTCATCATATATTCTTTTATAATAATAATAATAATTTATTTATTTGCAGAAATGTGGTAGGTAATACATTGGTGTTATACCAAGTTCAGCACATTTACCATTTCCTGGCATACAAATATAGGTACATAACAAATTACAATAATAGTATCAAATTAATTACAATGTCCAGTGAATAAAATTATGTCAATATTTATAACTTTAACAATATTAGGTACACCCAATTATTAACAATGTCCAGTGAATACAACAATGTGAATATTTATAACTTTAACAATATTACATGGATATTAAGTACAATGCCTCAATTTTATTTTATTTTTTTTTACCAGCAATACTTATTCTAATTTACCTTTTAGCATTTCAAATTCCTCTATAGTGTAAAAACATTTCTTGGTGAGCCATGTTTTCAGTTTCCTAAGGAACATAGAGGTTGGCAATGTTTTTAGGCCGTTGCGAATTGCATTATAAATACGACCACACATCGCGAAACAATTTTTTTGGTACAGAACTGTATTGGGGACTCGTGGTAAAACAATTCTATCCGGATTTCTAGTATTCCTGGGATAAACGTCGTGTGCCTTAGAGAAGTACCCAGGAAATTGCCTAACAAATTTCGCAACTTCGTAAATGTACAGACTGGGAAGAGTTAAAAGATTAAATTTTAAGAATAGGGGCCTACACGAGTGCCATGGCGCTGCGCCACACATCGCTCTCACAGCCTTTTTTTGAACAATAAATGCTCTATTCACTTCTGTAGAGTTACCCCAAACCACCAGGCCATAATTTAAAACTGAGGCTACATAGCCATGGTAAGCCATGATGACTGATTCGGGGTTTGAGGTTTTTCTCAGTTTTGCCAGAACGTAAACAAATTTATTTATTTTATTGCAAACCTTTTCTACATGTGCCTTCCAGTTAAGGTTTTTGTCAATAATGATACCTAAAAATGGTGTTTTGTCTACTTTTACTAAATTATCTGTCAAATATTTGATATTCAAGTCTTGTAATATTCTACCGTAAGTACCAAATTGTATATATTGAGTTTTAGCCATGTTAACTTGCAGATTGTTATTATGAAGCCATTGAATTATTGAGTCAATTGAATTATTTATGTCATTGGTATAATTTATATCGGAATAATTAGAAGTCATGATGAGAGATATATCATCAGCGTATAAAATACAAGGGTTGGGGGTCACACTCGGCAGGTCATTGATATAAATCAAGAACAGCAAAGGTCCGAGAATACTGCCTTGAGGCACCCCAGAGCTATTGACCCTGTACGAGGATCTATGTGCTTCTAGCTCTTTGTTGTCATCTATTTGCATAATTTCGACACAATGTTCCCTATCCTTTAAGTACGATTCAAGCCATTTATAGGCAGGACCTCTAATTCCACATATTTCCAATTTATGTAACAGCAATTCATGCGAAACGAGATCATACGCGCTTTTCATATCAAAGAAAATGCATGTGGTTTGCATTCTACGATCTAGACTTTTAGAAACCTTCGTTACAAGATTGAAGCACGCCAGAGTTGTGGATTTGCCTTTTTGAAATCCATATTGCTCGCTTCGCAATATTTCGTGTTTCATAATAAAATCATAAAGTCGCCCATGCATGGCCTTTTCGAACACTTTAGAAATGATGGGTATAAGAGTCACAGGTCTGTAGTTGCTAAGCAGAGATTTGTCCCCTTTTTTATATAGAGGTTTTATTATGGATTTTTTAAGTAGACCTGGGAACTGACCTTCGCTGAATGACAGGTTGACCAGATGAGTTAGAACTGGTGTAAGTTCAGCCACACTGTCCTTAAGAATTTTCGTGCTAACATCATCATAGCCCACCGAATTAGTGTTATTCAGCGATAGGATGATTCTCCGAATCTCGGCACAGTCGCAAGGCTTTAAATATATACTATTACAGACTCTACGCATGTCTACGTTTTTTAATCCTTGATTGTTGGTGTTTTGTTTTGCATGAATGTCTATCAATCGATCGTTGAATGCTTGTGCAATTTTTTTTGGGTCTGTAAGAAGGCAGCCATCTTTAAATATTTCATTTATAAATTCTGACGGTTTTATACCTTCAGACTCCTTTTTAATCAATTGCCATAATGTTTTACAAATATTTTTACATTTATTGAGTTTACTCTGATTATAATTTTTCATAGAGTTAAAAATACATTTTCGTAGTAATTTAGAGTAAGACTTGAACGCTTTCCTATTGCTTTCAGATCTGTGTTTGTAGTATTTCAATCTGAGTAGTCGTTTTGTTTGACAGCTGACCCTTAGACCTTTTGTAATCCAAGCACTTTTTTTGGGCTTGAGTAAGATTTTTCGTTTAAGTATAGGAAAACACAAACCAAAAAACAACGAAATAAGTTCATTGAATTTAGAATAGGCCAAATCTAAGCTTGACTCCGCGTATACTTCATTAAATGATAGACTGGTCATACACTCTTTAAATCTGTTTATATTGTTAATAGAAAAGTCTCTTTTGGATACTGAGTAGCTTGTGAGCATAGTACTCCTGTTTGTTGTAGGAATAGTGAGTAATTGGGCCGTTTCATGGTCAGACATTCCAAGCTGAAGGGTTTCACCCTTGGCCATACTGATATTACTAATAATATGGTCAATACAGAATTTTTGTTGTCGCGTAGGCTGGGTTATGTGTAGTGTCAAATTAAAATTTTTGGCCATGTCAAATAAGTCAATTGATTCCTTGCTTTTTTTTAATGTATTTAAATTTATATCCCCAGCAATTACAATTTTTTTGTCAGAATTATATATAGTATTTCTTAGTAAAATGTCAATTTTTTCAAAAAATATTGTTATGTCCGAGTCTGGTGTCCTATACAAGCAAGTTATAATCAGATTTTGGTCAACTAATTGTATGGCACAGCATTCAAAATGATTCTCCATCGACATATCTCTAATGTGGGGCAGCTCCACAGGTGATAGGTCATATTTTGCTAGTATGCATACACCACCGCGTTGAGAGTTTTTTGTTTAATTCTACAAAATGAGGAGATTAATTTATAACCGTGCACATTTATAAAACACTGTTGACTACTTTCTACAAAAGTTTCCGACAAACATATAATGCAAGGCTCAAGTTTATTACATAAAAGTTCATGTAAGTGTATCTGTAACAATCCAATTTTATTCTCCATACCTGCGATATTTTGATGTAGTACTCTGATAGGATTTTCATTTTTATTATTTACGAAAAAGCCTTATCTTGTCTGAAGTTGTAGTTTGCGAATCTCTATGCGAGTTGTCTTTTGTTTTCCTAGTAAAGTAGTAAGGGATAGTTCCTTTTTTTATTTTCGTTGTAAGAGTTTCTATGGGTGTATTGCTGTCTATTGTTGATTTGCTAGCAAAATAGTAAGGGATAGTTCCTTTCTTTGCCTTTGTCCTAGGAGGAGAACATTGAGGAGGCCTCGCCATACGAGTCATCTCCGATGAGATGTGCGGTTCATATTTATTATACATAATTGGTTTTTTGATACGCTTAGTCGTTTGAGGCAAATATTTACAATTATAATTGAGGCTGTCAATATTAAAATTAATAGTTTTACACATGTCAAATAAATTATATGTCATATTTATATAATTACAATTGGGAAAGTAGTTGCATATTTTTTTCAACATGTTATTTAATAGAATCTCATTCAGGAATTTATTTTTGAGTACACTTAGAACTAGGAAACCAACCTGCGAAAAGCAATTAATTATAGAACATAGGTCTATCATAACACGAAAGGGGTTCTCATCATGCTCCCCTACCGAAACAATCACTCGATCATTCTTCTTCATATTATATTTCATAATGGGTTCTAGTATAAGTCGCGTTCTGGCTTCGGGCTGAACGAAGGAGCTGATATTGTATTTTTCGTATTTGCTGTTTGTCCGCGATGTGATCAACTGTGATGACAACCCCACACACTGTTTACCACCCAGGATATATAGATTATTTTGTATAGTTTTAGGATTATATTCAACCTTTGTTTCGGGTTGTAGAAGTTTTTTGTGATTGTTTACCTTTTCCCACAAATCTGTTTGTGTTGATCGATTAACGGACAACAAGTGCGATGTAGATTGTTGTAAATCCGCTTTCAACAACGTTCCAGTAGTACATGAAGGGTTTGAACACAACGATTTTTCAGGTAATGAAAGAGGGCTATTGTTGAAAGTCTCCGTAAGTCGCCGCTTAACGTTGTTTTTCTGAGTAGAGGATATTTTTTTTCTCAACGACGAAACCGGGCTTCGACATATTTGTTTCATTACTACTACTTCCTGTGTTAAATGCCCTATTTGTTTCTTAAGTTCTATATTTTCTAAAATTATATTGTCTAATTCATTTTGTGTATTTTCCAAACTACGTTTTAGGCTAGTTATTTCTAACTGCATCTCCTCCCGATGTGCTGATAAGAAATTTGTGGAAAGATCCAGACTTTTTCCTAACAATTCTGTTGAACTCGAGGTGTTGAGTGAAATACTCATATTAATATTGTCGAGCGAGACTGCTTTAGAAATTGGTTTTCTGAAAGTTATATTTCCTATTTCTTCCATTTCCATGTACCTATTTCTTTTTTTGCAGTAAGTTCACTTGAGATGCAAGTTGCTGAAGTAGTACCAATAATTTTCTACAATGCAAATATCACTCTTTCTGCTTATATTGTTTTCAGTCTGAATAAATTTGATCAAGTAGCATATATATACTGCACTGCTGCAATAACTAAACGCAGTTTGTTATTTGGCAACACCTATCAAGATTGTCATCAGTACTTATGTCAATCAAAGTTGTCAATTTTCACAATATTTTGATTTCTTGTTGGTGTGCAAAGTTATTTTGAAAACAGTTAAATAATATTAAGTGCTTTGCGTATGTGTGAGTGATTTTTGAAAATGGTCCAACGTTCAATTAGTAATTCTTAAGTCGGTTTACTCACAGTTTTACTTGTTATCTGCTAAGATATGTTCCACAATGTGTGCTTGGAGGTTATGTACTACACTTTTTTCACTTTTTAACACAGCTTTAGTTACGATTTATCATTAATATTATTTTAATTAGTAAGACGACTCGTAAGTTATCGTTTACAATGCGAGTGTTGCCACTCTAATCTAATCATCACTCTAATATAATCTAATCTAAATTTTTAGATTTATCATTCTCTTAGTTTAGAAGTTAGAGGGGGGGGGGACACATTTTTCCATTTTGGAAGTGTCTCTTGCGCAAACTATTCACTTTGGAAAAAAATAATGTTAGAAACCTCAATAGCATTTTTGAAGACCTATCTATAGATACCCCACACGTATGGGTTTGATGAAAAAAAAATTTTGAGTTTCAGTTCTGAGTATGGGAACCCCCAAAATTTACTCCGTTTTTTTTCTAGTTTTATATAAGAATCTTAATGCGGTTCACAGAATACATCTAGTTACCAAGTTTCAATAGCATAGGCCTTATAGTTTCGGAGAAAAGTGGCTGCGACACACGGACGGACAGACAGACAGACAGATATGACGAATCTATAAGGGTTCCGTTTTTGCCATTATGCTACGAAACCCTAAAAACCTGGCAGGTTACGTGTCAATTATACAATTTGAAAAAGGCTGTACTTATACCTACCAACCAGTTTTAATTGTTCCAAGATTTCCTTCTCTTCGCTATGTCCTCGTTCGTCCGTCAGCAGGAGTATCGGTTTTTTTTATACCACTTCTTCACTAAGGTGGCAGACAAGCATACGGCCCACCAGAAGGACCGGTGGTCACCGCAGCCTATGAACGTTTGCAACAAGGGTTTCAAGTAAATGGTTGTAGGAGGTGCAGGTTCGAATTCAGCTCAATCTTGACACATCTTTTTCAACTTTAAAATATACAATTGTATCCAAAGTAAGTTTACAAGATTAACTTACCATCACGTTTAGGTGCCAAGGTTTTGCGTGTCCATATTTTCCCGGTTTAACCACCGATAAATACCAAAATAAAAGGTAATGTAAAATTATTTGCAGTAACATAATTGAGATGCTGAGTATGGCAGGTACTTCGAAGCGAATAATAGGTTCAGTCAGCGACACACTCTGACCTGAAAAAAAAAATTAGTTTAATGCATCTGCCACTAGTCTTTTAATTATTATCTGCAGGTAAACTGATAATAATTACAGGTCTAAAAACATAGATCATTCATTTTTGACCTCGTCATCATCATTTGACACTGTTCATCTCATAGATTTAGAATGTACAAGATAAACAGTGTCAGATAGAAAACGAAACCAAAAGAGGAATATCTATGTGTGAGTTAAATAGTGTTGTTAAAAGGTCACCTATGTTATCGATAAAAGCACTTCGGACTCGTGACCAAATTATTTGTCTTCGGTGGCAAACGAACCAACGACCTCTCGCACACTTCGACCTCTAAGACCAATGAGGCAGTCAATAAAATGTAGCGTTTTTGAAGAAGAGCTTGAAGATAAAGTCTATTGTACAATTATTAATACAATAGACTTCATCTTCTATCTGACCCCGCGGACTCAATGTTCTGTAAACGATGACTGCAGTAAGCAAATTCTTCGCCCAAGGCTGTCCGGGGGCCTGAGGACAGTGACGTGAGGAATTCACGCACGCCCCCCCCCCCCACTCCTAAGAAGCGGAATAACACCCGAAAAAATCCCAAAGACGCGGGATAGCAGTGGTAGACGAAGGTCTGTTGGGAGTCCGGGGGTATCCTTCCAAAGGCTTACTCGGAGCTCCCAACCGTAAGCAGTTGGGCAGGATACGTGTGGTTTTTAGTCGGTAGGAGTCCGGCATAGCATCCATGTAGGATTTTGCTTACGTAAAATATAAATAAAAAGATTATCTTAGAAAATGGTACTGCATTTCGATAGCTTGTTTTTAAGTATTTTGGTAGTAAGTATGTAAAAAATCAGTAATAGGTAGTTGCTTTTTGAAAAAGAAAAAATTTTACAATAAAAAAAACAACCGACTTCGAACAAATCCTAAAAAATAAAATTAACTTACCACAAAGTAATATGTATTTTCATTTATCAGATTTTTTATTCAATATCATATTGAAGTCAGCGCCAAGTAAATTCATAGGTTTAGGTAGGTATTATTCATGGCACCAACTTCAATATTATATTGAATAAAATCTGACAAATCAAAATACATATTACTTTGTGCTAAGTAAATTTTATTTTTCAGGATTTGTTCGAAGTCGGTTGTATTTTTTATTGAAAAATTTTTTTTCAATATTTCAAGTGACGGGTGAATCGAAAAATATATCTATCTAGGTGCAAAGTTCTCATCAATACAAATCAATCAAGCCCAAACACAAGGTAACTGCTGTAAATTGTTAAGGAATGCCCTCGACTGGCTTTCGACTCTATCATCAGGTCGACTCCAGACTTTAGAACAAATGTAGAACATTAAAGCACTTAATTAAAAAGTTAACAAGTGCACTAATTGTCCCTACAATTTTCGGTGGTTGCCCTCGTTTTCTCCTGGATCCCATCATCAGATCCTGACCTGGTGAAAATGGGACCACCTCAGAAGTAAACCCTATTCAACAAAAAAATTAATTTTGAAATCCGTCTATAATTGACGGAAATATCGCTTGACATACATAAAAAAAAATACATACAGACGAATTGAGAACCTCCTCCTTTTTTTGAAGTCGGTTAAAAAGGGGTCAGTATCTATGAAAGTCAAACACCAGTTTTGTGTTAATTGAGTGTTTAATATAAGTTTATAATAATTAGTAGCAGATGACCGCCACTTCATCCGTGTGGAAATCTGTTCCCGTTCCCGCCACAATGGGAGCATTTTATAGCCAGGGATGAAAAGTGCCTAACATCTTATTCCAGGGTATAAACCGTCTATATCGTTCTTCTCCGGAGGCATATCTAATTTCAGCCATGTTTGACTATCAAACATCTTCACAAACTTACACTTGGGATAAAGCGAACTTGAACTTTAAAATGTGTGTTTAAAACATGAAAATTTTCACGTTGGTTCCTAATATTTAAATCTATAGTTACATATAATAAAATGATAAAAAAGTCAAAACATTGGAAATGTTAAAAAACCTCTCTGGGTGTTCGCCATAAGATAACGAAGCCGAATATATAGTTAGAACTTTCGGCTTCGGTATCGTATGTCTGTTTGCTTTGCTTTGTCCGAAAGGATCTCGGAAAGTGCTCAATAGATTTGATTAGCCGTATCGCCGTGTCGAGATGGACAGGTGCAGGTTGTGACTGCCTGCTGTTGAATTTTCAAGCTGCCTACATAGGCCTTTAACTTGGCTTAACGACTGCTATTTTAATGGCAACCGGGACCAACGGCTTAATGTGTCTTCCGAAACACGGAAAAATAAATGTCACAATGGTCACATGAATGTTCACCCATCCAAGGACTGGCCATACAACAAACGTGATTTCTTGCTGTTTTTTGGAATGGAACCCTCCTGTACCATGTGCGTAGCCGCTATGACAAAAAAAAAAATTAACAAAAAAAAACCGACTTCAAACAAAAACTGAAAATTGAAAGATAAAATTAACTTAGCACAAAGTAATAGGTAGTATATTTAGTTTTATATCAGATTTTATTGAATGTAATACTGAAATCGGCGCCAAGTAAAACTATAGGTTTAGGTAGATATTATTAATCTCTCATAGAAATATTGGCACCGACTTCAGTATTACATTCAATAAAATCTGATATAAAACTAAATATACTACCTATTACTTTGTGCTAAGTTAATTTTATTTTTCAATTTTCAGTTTTTGTTTGAAGTCGGTTTTTTTTTGTTAAAAATTTTTTTTTTCATGATTTTCAGTGACGGGTAGACTGAAATTATATCTGTCTAGGGGTAATGTTCTCCCCAATACAAATTAATCAAGCCCAAACACAAGATAACTGCTGTAAATCGTTAAGGAATTCCCTCGATTCGAGGGATTTCTTCGATTTCTCCAGGATCCCAGCATCCGATTCTGACTTCATGTATATGGGACCACATGGGAAGCACCAGCTTTCAAACAAAAATAGAATTTTCAAAATCGGTTAACTCCTAGCGATTTGCCGGTAACAAACATAAAAAAAAAAAATACAGACGAATTAAGAACCTCCTCCTTTTTTGGAAGTCGGTTAAAAATACTAAAATCAGGAAAAGGGGAGATTACGGGGCTGCCATATATGTATATACCAAACGTGAATGTTTGCGTTTTTAAGGTTCCGTATCCAAATGGCAAAAACGGAAGCCTTATAGATTCGTCATGTCTGTCTGTCCGTCCGTGTGTCACAGTCACTTGTCTCCGAAACTATAAGGCCTATGCTGTTGAAAATTGGTAGGTAAGTAGATGTGTGAACCGCATCAAGATTTTTATATAAAACTAGAAAAAAAGCACTTTATTTTTGGGGGACTTACAACTGAAACTCAAAAATTTTTATTTTCATCAAACCCATACGTGTATATCAATAGATAGGTACCCCACCTATCTATTGATAGGTCTTCAAAAATGCTATCGAGGTTTGTAATATATATTTTTTTAAAGTGAATAGTTTTTGCAAGAGACACTTCCACAGTGGAATAATGTGTGTGTGTGTGTGTGTCCCCCCCCCCCTCTAACTTCTAAACTAAGAGAATGATAAATCTAAAAAAAATATATAATCTACATTGCCATAAAATCTACCAACGAAAATTGGTTATATAATACGTCATAAACCGCAATTTTCGCCGAGAAAAATCAATACCACTGCGAACGTGTTAAAACATGAATGAAAGTAACAACGAACTCCAAGAATTGGAGGATAAGCCGGCCAAGCTGGCGTCCAAGAAGCTCGGTGTGCTCAATAGGGCGCGGCGGTACTTTACTGCGGCGCAAACACTGCATGTGTGGCCGCACTTGCGACTTATAGAGTCGCAAGTGCGGCCACACATGGAGTACTGCTGTCACCTCTGGGCGGGGGCACCTGAATATCAGCTTCGTCCATTTGAATCGGTGCAGAGGCGAGCTGTGAGAGTTGTCAACGATCCTATACTGACAGGTGGTGTAGAACCTCTTCGCAACAGGAGAGACTTTGCCTCCTTATGCGTGTTCTATCATCGCACCGCTCGCCATAGACAGGGATTTCATCCTTACACCCTACGTCCGGAGCGTTCGAGCACGGTTAGATCCGGTAGGGGTTTTCTTCCGCGCACGCTTAGGTTGTGGAATGATCTTCCTGCCTCGGTTTTCTCAAACGCCTACAGTATGGGGTTCTTCAAAAGGGTCGGCAGCGCGAGTGTGGCGCCGCTGGTGTTGCAAACGTTCATAGGCTGCGGTGACCACCAGTCCTTCTGGTGGGCCGTATGCTTGTCTGCCATCACAGTGGTATAAAAAAAAAGTTTGACAAACAAGTAATAATGTAGTGATAAATTATATGAAATTATTTCCTATTTTACATGCTATTTTTCATTGGGGTTCTCAAGAACCCCACGCGACAAACCTCGTTAAGTAAAATCGCGCGACTGACCGAAGGTTAATCAAGCCTAAACACAAGGTAACTGCAGTCAATGGTTAATGAAATCCCTCAATTCGAAGGATTTCTTCGATTTCTCCAGAATCCCAGCATCAGATTCTGACTTTCTGTAGGTATATGGGACCACATGGGAAGAACCAGCTTTCAAATAAAAAAAAAATCGTCAAAATCGGTTAACTTGTTACAGTGATTTACTTACCTATGTATTAATAACTGTTTATAATTGACTAGCTGACCCGCGCAACTTCGTTTGCGCCACATAAGAGAGAGTATTACCTGTTCCCGTCGCATTTACTCCCGTCGCGTTGCGTTTAGTCCCATAGCGTCTCGTCATTAATATTCAATACTACGTGAGACAAAAGGAATAACTTTCCCCCCGTTTTTAAAACATTTACTATTACTGCTCCGCTCCTATTCGTTGTAGCGTGATGCTTTATAGCCTATGACACTCCACAATAACGTAGCTTTCTATAGGTGAAAGAATTTTTAAAATCGGTTCAGTAGATCCCGAGATTACCCCTTACAATTTAACAAACACACAAACTTTACTTCTTTATAATATTAGTATAGATAGTATAGATGAATGACGACAACCACGCTAGCCATAAATCGAGCACATTCTAGTAATTAAACACTATATACAGAAAGTGTAAACTCACCTATTTCTTCATAACCAACGACTTCCAAAAAGAACCACCAGTATGCTAAGTGAGGTGCAATTAGACCAATTATGAACTTCACCCCTACGGAAACCTTTATTTTTAACAACAACCTCGTAAGCAAAATGGTGGCTAGGTATATTAATACAGAGAAAGTGCCTGCTGAGTCAGCTGAAACAATAACAAAATAATAAATCATTAATTTACTTCTTATAAGAGACATAAGACAGAAAACTATTGTAAGTACATATCCAACTAGCAAAATATATAGGTATAGGCCAATCCTGCCCGATCTGACAATAATGTAAACATGTCATGTTTTGACAATCGTTGTCTAAGGCAGATTAGTAGAAAAGTATAGTATGAGAAATCATGGAATTTTTTACTATCCTGAGTAGGTATTTTAAATGAAAATAAACTATCATAAAGAAGTTATTTATTGTCGAAATCATTGTAAGAACACTTTATCGACTCCTGGATACTGGAATATAATCAGGGTGAATACTCAATTGCAAGTAACTATGGATTTTTAGGATCAAATGTGTTTGTTTACATTTTTGCGCAAAGTCATTGAAATACAGTATACCTACTCTAATCAAAAATCTACTTACCTATCTAATTTATAAATTTCTCGTGTCGAGCTAATTGTTACCAAACTTCTTCAAAAGGGTTTGATCGGGTTTTTGTTACATTTTATTTATGTAAATTCGTTAGGTCTGTGTCGGTCGCTCACTAAAATACACCAACTACTGGGTGTTTTGCCGTATGCAAAATAGATTACAGGCATTACTGCATACGGTAAAACACCCAGTAGTCGGTATTTTAGTGAAATTTCTAATTTTATTTATTTGTATTTTCTATTTTAGTACTATGAATAAAAACAACAACTTATCTCTAATTTAAAAAAAAATCTAAAGAAACCTATTAATAAACTATTACAGTTATTGTTTATTTTGTAGAAGCCGACTTGTCTATGACTAGTTTTCCAATATAAAAGGCGTGCAATGTAGTGGACGACCCTTTTTCGACGGTCGAACGCTGCAGAGTAAAGAACTACACACCTTGGTGATCAGTGTAGTCCATGTGCTAACAGTGTCGCTGTGATTGTTAGAATGTTCTTCGTTATTTACTTATTAGTTACTTGGGTAATGATAATATAATGATTACATTCAGGGTGTAGTAAATTTGCTAACAATCCCTACTAATATTAAAAATGTCTGTCTGTCTGTTACGCTTTTACGCCTAAACGACGGGAGTGATTGAGATGAAATTTCATACAGAGATAGTTCGAGGCCCTGTGAAGGCTAATTTTTAACCGACTGCGCAAAAGGAGGGTTATGATTTTATGCGATAAGCTAGTATGATATAACACGAAGTTCCACAAATTCTGGACTGGGACTAGGCAATTTGATGGTCGAGTCAGCCTGCCTGTCCCCGTTGATGGTATTAGCACGGGGTACGAACCCAAACATTAATAAACAACCTCAATAAACAAAACGAATAAAATAAACAGAAAGTATCAAGAAGATGGCTGTAGTAGGGTGCGCCAAAGTTCACCTTAATTTTCAATTCCGATGATTGGAAATCCGAAAATGTTCTTCCTAACATTTTTCATCCCCTAACAATTACAATTTCTAATTACTCTGTCTCTAATGTTCATTTTTTTTATTATATATGTGAATAACTTTTCTTCTTAATCACTAGTGTATCAAAAACCTAAAATATTTATATGTACACTACTCGCCGTTCTGCATAATATGTATAGTTGCGGTCTTTGTAAGGGAACATCCTACACTATTAGAAAGAGCAAAAGAGGTGTTCCCAAGATGTACCAGAAACCCAAATAGGATAGTACTTCAGCGGGTGCCTAGGACAAGCCTTTGCCAAAAGAATTGCTATGCTATGTGTGGCTATATCTATAACAGGCTACCCAAACAAATAAAACAGCATCCAACCACACTCTTTAAGCGAAAGTTAAAAGAATGGCTTCTCGGTAAATGTTTTTACTCGGTACAGGAGTTCCGCGGGCTGACATAAATTTTATTATTATAGAGTAAGAGCCAGCGGCCCCCAGGCATTCGGTAAAGTATAAAAGCTGTAAGTTTCTCAATGTATGTCCCCAACACAGATAAGAACGAACCCCGTCTACGAAACTTAGGTCGCGGTGGCTTTCGCAGGTATTAGGTAGTTAAGCTGTGTAAAATTGTGTGTTAAATTTGTTAAAGTATAAAACTCAGTTTTTACATATTTTACTTATAATAATCCTAAAAGTCACCTTGTCGAAAGCCAGACACTTCGTACGGTTGCAACCCTCTGCCAGACACCCTTAAAGTATATTTCATTATTACTATACTTACGGTATAGTATAAAAGCTGCAATTTATATATGTTATTTGGAGAACTATCAAATGATGTTTTCTCAATAGCCAGACAGTTTCAGTAGTTCCTTAAAAAGTTAAAGTCTAATGTAGGTGCGAGCGCGAGGGATATTATGTGTCAGCGGGTGCGAGTGAAATACCGCGTTCGGTCCACTGCGACGTTTTACTGCGCATCAGCTGTCATTTATTGTGTATAATGAGAACTATTTTCTAGATTTACTATGAAAATTCACTATGTACAATAACTAAGAATCAACGAATAAATGTTTAGAAAATTCTTTTATAAAATTTTTGTGTTTAGGAATCATTAAATTAACACTCCAATAATATACTTAAATAATTATTTTAATAATAGTTATTGGAATAATATAATTAATCTAATACCTACAATAATTAATGGAAAAATATTTCGAAGATATTCTATGACTCGTGGTCGTCGATATCTTGAGTGTCCTCATCACCGCTGCTCCAATCTGTGGAGAGCTGGATCCAAGGTTTTTTTTATACTACTTAGGTGGCAGACAAGCTTACGGCCCACCGGAAGGTTGGTAACCGTAGCCTATAGACGTTTGCAACACCAGAGGAGCTACACACGCGCTGCCGACCGGGGCGCAGGTTGTGACGACTCACAGTTGAAATTTTTTAAGCCGCCCATTAGGCCTTCAATTTGGCTTAACGACTATCATTTTACTGACAACCGGGACCAACGGCTTATCATGCCTTCAGAAGCACGGAAACGCTCGTTAATAAATATCACAAATCACAAAGTGGTCCACGTGGTGGTCACCCATCCATATCCGGCCATAGTAAATGTTGCTTACTGCAGTGACAGTTTACAGAACACTGAGTCCGCGGGGCCATGAGCGCTTTAATTTTTCCTTATTTTGGTTGCGTACCTAAAGGATAAAAATGGGACCCTATTCATGAGACTTCGTCGTCCACCTGTCAGGAGGCAGTTTACAGTATCACAGTTTCTTAGATGAATCTAAGAAACTGTGATAGCTATAAAACTGTCACGGTTTCTGAGATGAAGCCAAAGTAAACTAGAATTTACGTAGTAACTATTTATTAATCTGTGCTAGAATTCATCTGGTGTCATGGTTACCAGAAAACGTATATTGTTAAATTTTCATACACATATTCCTGGATATGTCATCATGGTAAGGGGTAAAGAATCCGAAACTACGCGATCATCTACTACTTATAAGGATACTGATAAGGACCAACCCACAGATTGGAGCAGCGGTGATGAGGACACTCAAGATATCGGCGACCACGAGTCATAGAATATCTTCGAAATATTTTTCCATTAATTATTGTAGGTATTAGATTAATTATATTATTCCAATAACTATTATTAAAATAATTATTTAAGTATATATTATTGGAGTGTTAATTTAATAATTCCTAAACACAAAAATTTTATAAAAGAATTTTCTAAACATTTATTCGTTGATTCTTAGTTATTGTTCATAGTGAGGGAACGGGGGGAATTTTCATAGTAAATCTAGAAAATAGTTCTCATTATCCTACTTCCTACTAATATTATAAATGTGAAAGTTTGTGAAGATGTTTGGATACTTGGATGTTTGTTACTCAATCACGCTCTAACGGCTGAACGGATTTGACTGAAATTTGGTACAGAGATAGCTTATAATCTGGAATAACACATAGACTTTTCATCCCGGGAAAATGTTCCCACGGGAAGCGGGAACGGGTAACGATTTTCACGCGGGCGAAGCCGCGCGCATCATCTAGTACACTATTAATGACAGCTGATGCGCAATAAAACGTCGCAGTGGACCGAACGCGGTATTTCACTCGCACCCGCTGACACATAATATCCCTCGCGCTCTCACCTACATTAGACTTTAACTTTTTAAGGAACTACTGAAACTGTCTGGCTATTGAGAAAACATCATTTGATAGTTCTCCAAATAACATATATAAATTGCAGCTTTTATACTATACCGTAAGTATAGTAATAATGAAATATACTTTAAGGGTGTCTGGCAGAGGGTTGCAACCGTACGAAGTGTCTGGCTTTCGACAAGGTGACTTTTAGGATTATTATAAGTAAAATATGTAAAAACTGAGTTTTATACTTTAACAAATTTAACACACAATTTTACACACCTTTACTACCTAATACCTGCGAAAGCCACCGCGACCCAAGTTTCATAGACGGGGTTCGTTCTTAACTGTGTTGGGGATATACATTGAGAAACTTACAGCTTTTATACTATACCGAATGCCTGGGGGCCGCTGGCTCTTAGACCATTACATTAAACTCTTTTAATTTTGACATGATTGCAATTATTATTATAAGTATGACGGCGCGTTGACAGTGGAGCGAGAGTGACACCTGCCATTTGTAAGGTTTCGTTTGTAATTGCAATGAAGGTAGATTCAATATTAAGCGGCAACGCCTTTTTGTGAGGCGCAGTCTTAAACTAGACATCAGTAGATAGAAACGTGAAAGTATATGGGCAATGGAGAATATTGTTATCGGTGGAACTGTGAGCATTTATGATCATAGTAAAGGCGGCCGCCTCAAGCCTGCTTGTATGGGTTGCAAGGCCCAGACACTGTTGCAATGTTCTTCCTTGTGCCACGCGGTATAGGTTTAGTAGTGTTTAATTAAGTAAGTGTACCGCGACATGTTCAAAATGGTTATGTTGTGATTTTGCTAAAACCATTCAGTTTTAAGTAGTAATAAGTTATTTTTGTGATGTCAACACCGCCTCATAGCAGAATGATTAGCCTGTACATAAAACATTTATAGATTATTTGAAAATAGTGGGTAGTTGATTTGACATAAATGTTCAGTATGAGGTGGGATTTGTTGAGAGGCGATAAAAAGTGAATATTCTGGAAAAAGAACACATTCTGTTTCCAGATCGAGTTCAGTAAAGTGCTAATTAGTTAAAGTAGAATATATGTATTAATTAATTAATAGTTAGCAGTTGTGCAAGTATTAGATAAATTGTGAAAATAAAAATGTAACGAATCTACAATCATTGGATTGGTATTTATTTTATCATACCATCAAGTGGAAATATAGGAGTAGTATCTATTATACGAAGAGCAGAAGAATAAATGGATATGTAAAGGATTATTGGAGTATTATTTCTCATCAAGTCAGAAGTGGTAACCTGCGAGCCAAGCCGTGACAAGTTAAAACTGTAAGTATAAGTTTATTCGAATTCTAATCATGGTTCGTGATTATTCCTATTAGCGTGTATTATATTCGTAGCAACTTCTACTGTAGTCAAGAAGG
Source organism: Miltochrista miniata (assembly GCA_933228765.1). Lineage (NCBI taxonomy): Eukaryota > Metazoa > Arthropoda > Insecta > Lepidoptera > Erebidae > Miltochrista > Miltochrista miniata. Next base: position 4,519,076 of record OW121765.1, read on the forward strand.
TATTTGACTTTAACGAATTGCCGCAAACTGGGGTTACATAACTCTATTGGCTGCGGTGTTCATTTAACTACGTTTTTATTTAACTCCGGTAAGGGTTTTAGGAAATATTCTCTACCGGAACGGTGAATACATTTGTTTTAGATCGAACACAGAAATGTGACAAAAAGGTCCTTATCGTTTTATTGTAGTTGCTTAGAGCTATATTTTTATTGTGGTAATACCCGCCATTATGCCCATATGTACCTACCTATTAGTTACCTTGAAACAACAGTAGGTACATATTTAAGTTACATAGCCACTTCTCAAGGGCTAGGACTTCATTTTAATTCGTGGATCCTCAGTTAATAAGATGTCCTATTAGAAATTTTGGACATAATTACAGTTAGTTATTTTGATTTATTTTGTGAATACCCTCTACCGGTACGGTAAAATTTATTTTTACATAGGTCAAATAAATGTGACCAAATACGATAGGTACGCACCCTTCTTATTGCAGTTACAAAGATCAATTTTATTATGTGTAATATGTATATTTTGTGTTAAGACCGACTAGACTTGCAGTCTTTGCTATTTATTTTTAAAAGTATGTGGTTAAGATACTTAACGACTTCTCAAGGGCAAAGACTGTATTTAGTGCATGGATCTCCAATCAACGAGACGTACTATGACAAATTTAGACATTATTTTATTAATTTAAGTATGAATGCTGCTGTGCAACCCTGAGCGTTGCAAGTGATTATGATGAGAAGTGATTATCCAACCAAGCAGGTATTATGTGTGTTAGTCCCATAGCCGTGCAAGGTGTGTTGTTTGCAGCCATTCAGGTGAGCTGTAAGGTGAAACCATGCAGGTATGTTGAGACTCAGTTCCATTAGCCGTGCAGGTGTGCTGTTTGCAGCCATGTGGGTGCGCTGTGGAAGCACAACCATGCAGATATTATGTGAGTTATTTCCATAGTCGTGCAGGTGTGCTGTTTACAGCCATGTAGGTGTGCTGTAGAAGCGCAACCATGCAGGTATTTTGTGAGTTATTTCCATATCCGTGCAGGTGTGCTGTCTACAGTCGTGTAGGTGTGCTGTAGAAGCGCAACCATGCAGGTATGATGTGAGTTATTTCCATAGCCGTGCAGGTGTGCTGTCTACAGTCGTGAAGGTGTGCTGTAGAAGCGCAACCATGCAGGTATGATGTGAGTTAGTGCCATAGCCGTGCAGGTGTGCTGTCTGCAGTCATGTAGGTGTGCTGCAGAAGCGCAACCATGCAGGTATGATGCGAGTTATTTCCGTAGCCGTGCAGGTGTGCTGTCTACAGTCGTGTAGGTGTGCTGTAGAAGCGCAACCATGCAGGTATGATGTGAGTTATTTCCATAGCCGTGCAGGTGTGCTGTCTACAGTCGTGTAGGTGTGCTGTAGAAGCGCAACCATGCAGGTATGATGTGAGTTATTTCCATAGCCGTGCAGGTGTGCTGTTTACAGCCATGTAGGTGTGCTGTAGAAGCGCAACCATGCAGGTATGATGTGAGTTAGTGCCATAGCCGTGCAGGTGTGCTGTCTGCAGTCATGTAGGTGTGCTGCAGAAGCGCAACCATGCAGGTATGATGTGAGTTATTTCCATAGCCGTGCAGGTGTGCTGTCTGCAGTCATGTAGGTGTGCTGTAGAAGCACAACCATGCAGGTATGATGTGAGTTATTTCCATAGCCGTGCAGGTGTGTTGTCTACAGCCATGTAGGTACGCTGTAGAAGCGCAACCATGCAGGTATGATGTGAGTTATTTCCATAGCCGTGCAGGAGTGCTGTCTGCAGTCATGTAGGTGAGCTGTAAAAGCGCAACCATGCAGGTATGTTGAGAGTTAGTTTCATAGCCATGTAGGTGTGCTGCTGAAGTGCAATCATGTAGGTGCGGCAAATGATTTCTATAAGCTATGTAAGTAGACTGCCAGTGCACAATCATGTAAGTATGTTGAGATTGATCTGTTCAGTCATGAAGCGATGCTACATGCAGCCGTGTTAGTGTGCAGCTAGTATGCAACCGTATAGGTGTGCTGTCAATTTCAACCAGGCGAGTATAGTGAGAATGATTCATATTATCATCTGTGCTTTATGCAGTCATATCGTTGTGCTGCTATTATGGTGGCGATCATAACAATATAGAAGCTTTTTCAATGATTTTGGCTGACATTAGGCTTACTTGGATTGGTATGTGTGAAGCGTTTAGATTACACACACATGAATGCATAACAAATTTTGTTGCCCAATAGTAAATGGAGCGTATGTGAAACAGTATTGATGTTTTTCGATTTACTTAACACCTCCAGCCTTGTTTATGCCTATAGTGTTATTTAGATTCCATACCAATGGCTTAGTGAGCTTTCCCAATCACGGAATCGCTCAAGAAAGATTACGGCACAAACTGTACCCTTTTCATAACTAGCCGTATGCATAGTAAGTAAGGCATAGAGATTTTTTTTGGGGACGCCAAGCAGGCGAGATATAAGCGCCTTGGACGTAATAAACGCCTTAGATGAGATGATAGATGGGAAATTATTAGCTTGAAAGAGCAGTAACTGCGTTTAAAATGACAATTCCAGGTGACTGAAGTGAAAGATTCACGCCCAAGCAGAAAGACAGGTGAACTGTCGTGTCGGAATACAGTGCGGCGCGGCGGAGCGGTGTGACTGCCAGAAGGCGGAATCTAACCAGTGGTGGCGATACTGAAGGCAATGGTGAGGATCGGGCCGAGCGACAGGTGAAATTAAGACTTTGATTCGGATAATTGCTAACGACCTTGAGTAACCGCGACACGAGTCCTCCAGACAAGGAATTGTGTTCATTTATAACTTATTTTAGTTGTACCTTATTGATAAGAACTCCTAGTGCATTATTTATGGAATTATAATTATATAGATATAGATATAATGTATCACGTTTAAAAAATGTGATATGCCTGAGGATTAGTTTATTTTTTATTTATTTTATTTTAGTATTACAAAAAATAATCCTAATTAGGTATATCTTAATTAGACATGCCAAAAGTAGTACATTTAGTTATGCCAATTACCTATGTAGTTGCGTATGATTGCAGATCATATCAAATATACATGTATTTACCTACTTAATACTTAATGTTACTTGTATTTCCCTAAACATTATTTCTATAAGGATGACAATTTGGCAAGAACTTTTTAGCTTCATAACAATCTATATGTGTTATAGTGTGGGTTTCCTCAAGAGTTATCCGTGTCAAATACACGTCGGAAGTTTAAGGCGGAAACACATTGTTAAAACGCGACGCAACGCGTGTTGAGTAGAATCAATTTGTGTTGTTTTCTATGACCAGAGTCACACTATCAGTATCCAATGCGCCACCATACGCAGTACATTCTATCTACACATAGTCGCGTCGTGTTTTTAGTGTGTCGCGCACATTATAAATCCCTGGCGACCATTTTAGTCATGGACTCTATTATTGGGGAATATAATATAATTTCTAATTGTAATAGACGTTGACCTTTTTGACCAATTGTACCATATCATATCATATCATATCAGGTGTTCAAAATATCCCGGGAGATACCGTGCAATGTACATGGGTAGACAATTTTAGGATTTCTTATCTAATTTCGACGTTTTGTGATAAGACTTTGTGAGACAGCTAGCAATATCTATTATAAAGACCTTTTTTTTTTAATTGAAAGAGCTATACAACGGCAGTGGACTGTATGAGTTAAGCAAAATATTACACTTGGATCCTTGTAAAAAGACCTAGTTGAACGACCTCTACTGGTCGAAGACATTACTAGCGGTTGCCGCATGGTTTTCCCTGCGTAGTCCCATTCCTGTGGAGATACGGGAACGTTACTCGGGGAGGGTGTGCCTTCGCAGTAGTGGAAGAGTTTTTCAAATTGATTCAGTGGTTTTGGAGACTATTCAACGCAAAGAAACAACCATACAGGCAATCGAATCTTTCCTTCTTATAATATTAATGTAGATAATCCTGATTGAAACACTGAGGCTCGGAATAACTTTTAGTAGTACGTACACAAGTTTTACTTCCTTGATCTTGATTAAAGCCAGTGCTAGAGAGTAATAACTATTTTGTGCTATCTTATAGGTATTTCTAAACATACCTGCAAATCACAAAAAAAAAATATATATACAGAGAAATTTAAGTAAAGATCAAAACATTTTGCGTGCGCCATACGCGGTTTAGAAGTCTCCGTTCGGGCGTTAATTATTGCTGTAGGTGTAGGCGAGTTTCAGAAGCCTGACCGAAGTGCATACGGTTGCAGTTCACCAGGGTTAGGTGGTATTCTCTGACTAGTTTAGTTTATCAGATTATACTAGTTGCGTATTTCAGTCGACAAACTACACTACAAGAACGCCCTGTAAACTGTTAGCAAAAAAAAAAAAGGGTACATAGGTGTCTATTAGGCCTTAATTTTACGCTGTACACCGGCTGTAACTTACTTCGTACCAGCAGTCCTAATACTGTAGTACCACTATGACAAAGAGGGATTTAGTACCACAAATAGCGTCAGGTTGTTGATTTCTTTTAAGCCCGCTTCAACATGGACTAGTGTCCAGTCAAATGAGTATACTAAGACATAATGCCCTATAGGGATAATTTAGGACCAAGTAAACTAAGTATAATTCTGATGCTTATTATGGTTACGCTAGAACAGATTCAGTCTTACTGGTTTACTAATGCAATATTTATAATTCCGCTAAGACAGAAGAAAAGGTAAAACTGCCTTTTAACAGTATATATGCACTTAGACCACTTAGGGCCATTTTGTTAGAGGTAAAGGCTAGAATTAAATGTATATCCTATATTCTAACAAAAGTTGACTGGTTCGCAAAATGAAAAAAAGAACCCTGAACAGCTTACGTTATCAGAGTTTCTTGTAGAATTTTATCAGATCGTGGGACTGCTGCCTAGATAGTATTGTAGCATCTGACAGAATGAGACTTGCTACATATTTATTTACCAAAATAATCCCAATGTAACATTATCTATTTACATTATAACTATCTAAACTAACCTAAATCTAAATAATGACATTGTACCCAAAGACTGGCAGCATTTCCCCTTTAAATAGTTATACCCATTGGTTTAGATTAAATAGATGACTGCAGTCTGCCAGTCGACTCGACTAGGAGTTTTCTTTTTCATATTTTTTAACAAATATCGTTAATATTCTTATTCTGATAAAAATGGAAAAGGAAAACCTTCTAAAATCTTAAATTTACCGTGACTATTGTAACACATAGAAACCAATGCTTAACTAAATGGTCGAGAGTTGGAACTTGTGGGGTTAGCCGCTCCTAGTAGTTTATTTTAGATAATTTGATTCAATTTAAAACTAGCTAAAGGTTAAGTTCACCAGCTTTTGCTGTGCAAAAGCTGAGGCATTAACAGATGTAGATGGAATTGTAAATTTGAGTTACTTTAACAGTGTATTCAAATTTAACCTGTATCCTCCTGCGGAGTACCTAATCTTGTAACTTACAAAATGTCCATAATAGCGATATTCTATAATTTAGATAACGTCCAAGAGTCTCTCTGCAAAAAGAGTAGGTACATAACATTATGAGAATAAGAAATTCATCAGAATCTTGTGGCTGCACCTCACAAGAAATATAGGTGTCGTACCTTGCAGTTTCTTTTATTCAAATACCATTTCTAAAGTAATACCATACTATTTCTAAGTAAGTAGTAGTCTAATAATTATATGTCTAGTTTTTTATCCCGTATTTGTGAAATAGGAAAGTTTTACTTACCAAAAAGTTCCCAATAAATCTTGCGAATTTATAACATGTACATCAACCATAAAAAAAAGTCTTTCTTGTTATCATAGTAGACTGCATAAGGTCAATGACACTTTATGGGTAGTTACCCAGTTAAACAGTGGTAGGTATACGCTCTTGCGACAGGCTACCAACCGAATTCGAAGGTATTGGTATGGTTAGATTAATCAGAGTATCTCAGTGATTGACTTAAGAATACTTATACCTACATTTTGCATTGACACATTTTATGCGCATACCATGATTACTTTATATTATTATTATTATTTGACATAATTCGTACCTATTTCAGATTTATGTTTGCAAACGTTTCACACAATTTATTATCCTCCTGGGGCCTGGCGTTGTATATATAGTACGTCTAACGAAGAAAATTTATTTCGTCGCCATCTATTGAACTTTGTTGCAACTTTTATTTCCTTTCGATAGACTGTCTTACCGACCCTTGTTTAAAGCAGTGATTGGCTGAAAATACGACATTTATTATTTTCGTTTCCTAATTATAAGTCAACAATGGCGGCAGGCTCAGAAACACGTGGTAAGTATTTTTGAAATTTTTAGTACAATATTGACGATTTTGTTTATGACTAATGTTTTTCTCTTTGTTTTTGATACCGTCTCGATGAATATGTATCAATATTTGTTGCCAAGTACCCGCGGACACAGGATTTTTGCATGAAATTTTGATGTCGTACAGGTATTACATAAGTTCCCAATGCTTACTGTAAAAAGTGTAATACCTGTAAGACGTTAAGATGTTTTATTATGAAACTGCATAGACTTATGTTATTTTTTCTATGTCTCAATAGGTTTACTCGATAAGGATATACTGGATTATTTGGATCAGTCTGAATTCGAATTAGCCGATGAAGAAGACCCAGAACTTTTATCAGAGCGCCGTGATACCGATTCAAATTCCGCGTCTCCAAATTCTTCAGACAGGGAAGATGAACATGGTCCGGATGGTACAGATATATCTTTGGCCTCGTCGACTATCCCTATCCTCGGGGGTCATGAAAGACCCAGACGTGGTGCGAGAACACGCAGAGGGAGATCAAGGGGTGGTGGGAGAACGAGGGGAGGCCTGTCACGACGTGATAACTCGTTACCAGAAACCAACAGTTGGAATAATATTTTTCAGCCAAGGTACAATTTTCTCGATACTAGTAACTGGATTGAAGAAGACTATGTAAAGCAGTACATATCTGATAATATAATATTAGAACAGATGGTTGACGCGACAAATAGAACATACTTACTAAAACACGGAAAGGAATTGAAATTGACTTTGAAAGAATTCAAATCATTTTTGGGAAAATTGCTACTAATGATGGGGTGTATCAATTTGCCAAAAATCAGGATGTATTTGGTCGTATAGATATGGCATTCAAATCATAAAGGACACCATGACTCGAGGACGCTTTTTCAGTATAAGGGCATCTTTGAAAGTTGTTGTTGACGCTGAAGTACCGGCACATGACAAAACAAATAAGATCTGGAAAGTTGCTCCACTTTTTAACGCCGTATTGAATGGTTTCTTTTTGGCAACTTTCCAGATCTTATTATATTGGCTGAAAAATAGGCTTATCCAATGGCGATAAATGACCAGTCCAACTGTTGGTTTCTGGTAACCAGTTATCACATCGTGACAGGCCACCCCTCGTTCTCACACCACCCCTTGATCTCCCTCCGCGTGTTCTCGGACCACGTCTGGGTCTGATCGTGCCATAATTAAGAGGTTCCATAGGTAATCGTGATTTGTAAAATTAGATTATAAGAAAAAATAAGCAATCTGCTGATTATGCTTCATCTTACGCGTTCCTACATGACATAAATATAATTAATAAATTATGTTTCTGATAATGCGGTAGTTTTTTTTTCTATATATTACTAGTAATCTTGTTTTTTATATAGGTATATTACTGCTATTATTTTATTCACATTTTACTAATATTTCGTTATAGAATGTGTACATAAAGTAATAATTAATACCCAATGTCATGTATATATGACAAAAAATACGTTCGCATTGAGAACTAGTGTCATATATTTATGACATTGAGAAAATCTACATTTTCCAACTGAGATTTTTTATTTTATTTTTTTCAGTCATTTTATGCCTTATATAGTAAATTGGGATAGTTTTTGTTTTACTTTTGCACTAAAAAGTTCCCTGGGCCCCAGGAGGTTATAGTATGATATGAAATTATTAATTATTGACATTATTACACGAATGAAACCATTATTACATTATAAGACACCAATATTTTTGTTATTATCATCTGAGATTTTTATTAATATTTAAAATGATTATCTAAAGTCATTATTATTTGCATGACAATTTATTAAAGTAAGTTTACAGTATCGGAATTTAATCTATTGATGTATTTATGACCTAAGTTACAATTCATTGATTAAAATTGTCACCTATAATAAACACATTGTAACACTATCGAATTAGGGAAACCTGTAAGGATAGATGTTGATATAACACACAAGAGCTGCCTTAAATACTATATTTATATGTGTCCTTAGGGTTAAGGTATAGGTATATTGTGGCTTTATCACGTTGCCTGAAACTAGACGATTATTAAGGTTAAAAGAACTTTATTTCTCATAAGGACAATAGTTCGCTTAAAATGAGATTAACAATTTAATTTACAAATATTATTTAAGTAATATTATTATGATGGTAATATTAGATACCTAATGATTTTTTTTTATGAAAAATCACTCGCTTGTACCTACTAGTTGTATTCCACTATTAAATATATTTTACACTAATTGCTGACACATGTAATGATTTCTTTTGCTGGAAAATGAAACCTGGAAGTGATCTGCAGACTCTGCTGGGTTTTAAAAAAGAGATCTCTTTTTAGATTTTACATTTGTAAATAGTTTCAGCAGGCGGTCTGCTCTGTGAACTGGTTACTTGTTGCCTTTGTTTTGTATTCTTGACGTTTCGCCAGACTCAAGTTCTCACTTATAGTTTTACAAAATAAATAATGATTGAGTTAATATTATAAGCCTATAGACTATAGACAGAGTAGATAGAAGATATAGAGAAGGTTTAGGTTTAATTAAACTTTAAGATTTTGATTTAGCATATTATAAAAAGCCGCATAAAGGTATTATTGTTATGTACGTTATGTATAAAAATATGTGATTAGTTCAATATACAGGTCCGAATGTTGTGATTACTGCGTGCTCCGGAGATAGCACGCTGTCTGATGGCCGAATGTTGTGATTTTGCTAAAACCATTCAGTTTTAAGTAGTAATAAGTTATTTTTGTGATGTCAACACCGCCTCATAGCAGAATGATTAGCCTGTACATAAAACATTTATAGATTATTTGAAAATAGTGGGTAGTTGATTTGACATAAATGTTCAGTATGAGGTGGGATTTGTTGAGAGGCGATAAAAAGTGAATATTCTGGAAAAAGAACACATTCTGTTTCCAGATCGAGTTCAGTAAAGTGCTAATTAGTTAAAGTAGAATATATGTATTAATTAATTAATAGTTAGCAGTTGTGCAAGTATTAGATAAATTGTGAAAATAAAAATGTAACGAATCTACAATCATTGGATTGTTATTTATTTTATCATACCATCAAGTGGAAATATAGGAGTAGTATCTATTATACGAAGAGCAGAAGAATAAATGGATATGTAAAGGATTATTGGAGTATTATTTCTCATCAGTTATCTGGTGATTGCTTTGTCCGTTACTCGCCCAAATGCTCACGTGGCAAGCTTTGGCCGATCTTAACCTAACCGTGGAATCTCCTACATCAGAAGTGGGATGAGAATGGGCAGAGTCGACTAGAGGAAAAGCAGCCACCAGCTGAACATGCACTATGATAGTGCATCGAAGTTTTTGTGTACTATGGATCCCGCATCGACTGTGCCGGCTGATATTGGCACATAGTGGAACCCTGTAAGTAAGGCTAGTGAATTTTAATCCAGATGACGCTGACGCAGATATTGAAGGTTGGTGCAAAAATTACAGTACTTATTGTTAAAGGTAAGCGCCTGCTAAGTGTTTTATTGCTTGTGACTATATCTAGTGCCCTTTAAATACGTGCTGCTCCTTTCCTAGGCAAGTTAAAGTTGGATGAGTAGACGTGGGAAACCGTGAAACCATATTTAAGGGCTAGATTTTAACCTAAAACCGATTCAAGATTGTTATTATGAAGTGCAAGGGTTTCCGGCATACAGCATACTGTTATGGAATATAATTGAGCTCTCAAGGTACAAAATGCCAGAAGAATTTATGAGTGATTTCGTGATTTATATTTTATTTCAGAAAGATTGAATGATTCATGGTGAAATAAATCCTTTTAATATCTATCACTACTAAGGTTCAAGTATTTCAAATCTTTGATGGCAATCTGATACCAAGCGATCCCGTATATCTGCGACCGATGCCAGCTTTACACATGTCACTGGTGTGGCATATAAGAGCATTGACAGGTTGAATGCAAAAAGTGACGAGAGAATCTACATCGGACGCCCGTGACTTCCGAGATCTCGGAATCTCGTAACATCGGAATCTCGGACGAATTTCCGATATTATAATTGCGATAAAAAGTCTTACGTACTAATATTATGAATGTGAGAGTTTTACAGCCCGTGCATTCGGAGAAAACCTGCTATACATGTGGTCAATCCGGTTACCTATCACCATAAAGCCCGAAAAGAAATCTAGCGTTGGACATATAGCAAGCAAGGAAGTTAATCCTTGCTAATAATTGGCATCTAGGAGCACCTTGAAGACATCATTCGGTGAGTCACTTCGTTTTCATAACCCTAGACGAAAAGCGCGGGATGTTATAAGTCTGTGCATGTGTGTATCTATGTGTCTGTCTGTGGCGTCGTAGCTGCCTAACGGAGGTACCAATGCGGTTTCTTCTGTTCGAAAGCAAATATGACTACGATGGTTCTTGGTTGTGAGTAATGGATGTCATCGGCTCACTTCCTGAGTGATGGAGGAATTTTACTATAATTAACAGGTCTATTTCATTGGACATTGAATATACCTAAGTACTTTACTTTTAAGGGTATGTCCACGAAACGTTAACCTGGAACTGACTAATTTATCAAGTTGTCTGAGGGATACCCAACTCCTCAGAAAATAACAGGATTGACATGCTATGTTTGGGCTTGTTAGCATAGTCTCAGGATCAAAGTTTTAAGTATTTCTTAAATTTATACTTGTTGATTCGATAGTGGATCTTTTGCTCCATGATGAAGAAAAGTTTTTCTATTAAATTCCCGGGTACTGTAGGCAACGATCTCGTTTTTGTACTTTCTTTTTGGTATAGGTGGTGACGAAATAAAATGAGTGTAGGTTTCAACTAATAAGTGTGGTAACGATAGACGAAGTGCCGCAAACCTTGATGTTTCACAAATACCGGACGTTTTCTCAGCGATCCTGTTGTCAGTAGCCGGAATAATTTAGATAATTTTAAATTATTCCGGCTTTTACCGGTGAATTTTAAATACTTAAAATACAAATGTTCTTAATTTGTAAAAAAAATCTGGCTATAAGGGATACAAGAGCCTACAGAGGCCCCACTTTTGAAACTGACCACTACCTGGTGGTAAACCGGTTTGTTGGTCTTTTCAAGAAGTGGAGGCACTGGCGAGTGCGTGTCCCTTTCGGAGACTTTGAAAGGATAAAGAGTGAAAAACTGGAAGATGAAAGCGTAAGGAGTATGTATGTAGGCTTAGTCAGTGAAAGGCTTGCAAACGCGAGCCTTTCCGACTTAGATTGTAGCATTTATTTTCTATAGATGCAGTATTCAGGATGTGAAAGCAGCTTAATCGAGTTATCTTTTTTTAATCGGTTGTCAGTGGTGACATTTCTGCTGTCAGAATGACAGGATGTCATAAGTTCGAGGACGAATCGATTTCGCATTTAAAGGAACAGGTTTTGTTAAGATTTTTCGTGAAAGACGGGACTTTGACCGAGACCTGCTTTGGGGTAGTTGGAGGTCCTTTGGCTTATGCTCTGAGACTGTGCCGCGAATCAGTTTTTCGCTCAAGCGCGATTATTTGTTGCCTCGCATGGTCTAGCGGGCTGTGATTGGGTTGCTGCATTGCATCTTACTACATTTTACCCAGAAAACTGGTGAGTCACTTCTTCTTTTGCAAAGCGGGTCGATTGTCGTCTGTCGCGCAGCCAAGATCTTAATTTGTCGTTTCTTTCATGACAGGGTTTTTTTACTACGGGGAAAAGCGGCCCGTCCGCGGTTAGCAAAAACCACACCCAATGACACGTGGACTACATGAGCGAGGTGTTTTGAGAGGGACCAGCCGCCTCCACGTGGCATTCTCGGGCTGTGCTGTTCTCATCTTAACTCAAGGCCAGTAATTGTCACCCTATTACAGTGTAGTTAGCTGCTTACCCGTGTTACCTGCTCACGCGGCAGTGGTCTATTTAGTAGCATAAGTACCTAAGCACTGACTATACTTCTGTGTACCTGTGATATTTGTGTCTATCAGTGAATAAGCTCTCTGTGTGTCTCTGTGTATCTCTGTGTTATATAAATATATGTGTGTACACCCTACCTGACTGTTTTCGTCAGAGCCCTGGCCTACCCTTGCACGCACACTGGAATCTCTGTAGTAAGGCGCCCTGGGAAAGAGTTCTCTGCATAGCTACCTCGCGCTAGTTGGTGAGTAACACTGATCATCACTGTGTTATAAGATGTGGATGAATGCTGGAATATTATGAAAGAAAGTATAGTGGATAGTGCAAAAGAGGAATGTGGGAGTGCAAAGAGACATGAACATTCGAAAGGTGATGCCTTTGAAAGATGCAGAGGTTCAATCCTGCGTAGCAAGAAAGTGAGTGACTTTGAAAATTGATATTACAGTTAAATATTTAATTGCAGATTTCCGAAAAGCCGTGAATTGGCGTTTATGTGGGTGACAGCAATTAATAGGCCTAACCGGGAGCCCAAAACCCAAATTTTATTTGCCGTTTGGGGTTGAGACTCTTGGACCGTGGGGTCCTAGTGCAAAGTTTGTATACAGAACAAGCTTTTGTTCCCGACAGTTCTCGTGACCAGAAGGCTGGCGTGTACTTGGGCCAGCGACTCAGTATTGACATTCGTCGACAGCGATGTGGAAGAATTTTTCGATGCCAAAATCGGGTATTTCTTTTTTTTGTTTTTTTTTTCTTTTGTTTGAAATTTACGAACCTACCTATTCTTAGTTTCTTTTCTTGTGTTACAAGTGTATAGTAAATATAAGTTGTATATATGTATAAATTAAATGAAAATAAATTTTATTTGGTTAATAAACATCGTTTCATAAATTCAAATATATTTATTTTATTGATTTATCTTTATAAATCTTACCATACGAGGCTACCTACCTAATAGTTAGTAAATACTCCTTAAATATTAATATTTTTCTGTTTTTACTAACAGAAAAGAAACACATAATCTGTGAAAATTTCAGCTCTCTAGCTATCACCGTTCATGAGATCCAGCCTCGTGACGGACAGACAGACAGACAAATGGCGAAGTCTCAGGAATAGGGCCCCGTTTTTCAACCTTTGGGAACGGAACCCTAAAAGCTTTGAAAGTAAATAAAAATGCATTGAAAACCCAACCGGTTTGATAGGTACTTTTTCGTGTTGAAAAATTTGCTCTACGGCGTATTGACTTGGTGGTCATTTTGAATAATTTTCGAAAATGTCTGTATGAGTGCTTTGTATGTGCCACGTATCTCCATTTCATTTTTTTTCTTTTCATCTACTTTCTGAGATCAACAAAAAAAATCTCTCAAGGTTATATAGAAGCACACATCCGCAAGGCAGCTAGTGGCTCAGTCCCGATTCCTCAGAGGTTAATTGTGCTCCTTGACCAGCTAGCATTTAATGGCAAAAACGTCCAGAATATGAAACAAAACTCTACCACAAGTTCACAACGCGACCCAACTGAGAAGAACTGGCAAGAAACCCAGCTTGCGAAGATTGCGTTGTTGACATCGTCATAGTTATCTATTTGTCTTTTAATTTTGAAAATCAAAGAAGTATCATCTGTAAACAAAACAATCCTGCTGTTGTCCCCCACGTAAAAGGGTAGGTCAAATATATAAGGAATAAAATTTTTCGAACTCGGTCGCCACTTCCAAATCCCCCGATACGTGGCGATTGTTAATTTTTAAATGAAACTTTCTTTCATTCGCTGTACACCTACCTCATACTGCATTTGTAATGTTCCAAGTAGTTTTAATTACATTCGCAGAATCATAAATTTTATTTCTAATGAAATTAGACTTGACTAAGGTACAAGCATATTTTGAATATTTCTTGCTTCTAAAACTCTGGGTTGGAATTATATGATTTTTCAGAATACAGTTTATATATAGTTTATGACGACGTTTATGAATTCCGGATGTTGCCCAGTCACTGAAAGCAGAACTGCCTCCGATTGATAATGTTTTCGGGGTAAAGATTTTTCCAAACACAGCATAGCATGTATAACACTAAATAAATCAGTGTAGGTTTCTTCTACGCTGCTAATATAATCGGGCAATGTTCGGGGAAGAAAGTATCATTTATATATTTCTATAGCTACGAGGAAACCCGTTCCGCGTCTGACACTCGATGGCGAAACCGGCGGCGTCGCACCGCTCGACACCCCTAGCCGCTCACGTAGGTAGATATGTCTTTTTGTCGCCTAACAGACATAAGGGCCTATGTGCCTAGGTGCTTTGTCTGTAGTGAGGGTTATATTTCACTAAAGACCTCTTTGGTGCTACGTTATACTCAACAATTTATATATTTTTATAATAATAATAATTAACGATTTAAAATATGATGAACTAGCTGTTCCCCGCGGCTTCGTCCGCGTAGAAGTCGTTATCGCGTAAAATCATTACCCTCCATTTTTGCAGTCAGTTAAATAGTGGCCTATGTCCTTCCCAGGGCCTCCAACTATCTCTATACCAAATTTCAATCGCTTCAGCAGTTTAGGCGTGAAAGCGTAACAGATAGACAGACGGATAGACAGACAGAGTTACTTTGGCATTTAAGCTAAAATAAGCTTGTGATCTAGACGACTGATATACATACTTATATATTTCTAAATACATATTATATATAATACATAGAAAACACCCAAACTCCGAAACAAACATTTGTGGTTCACACAAATATTTGGACCGACCCAGGAATCGAACCCGGGACCTCCAGCGCCGCAGGCGGTATCACTACCGACTACGCCACAGAGGCAGTCAAAGCTGTATTATCATTTCCTTGTATGTACCTACCATCAAAGCTATTTTTAAAATTTTAAACTAGGAGAGACGGTTTAAAATCCGCTATGTACGCATGGATATTTGGAAGGTTATTTACAACAATATAGTACTACCCGTTCGCGCTAAGTTTGCCGATCGCGTCCCCTAGTACGCCTCTACTTAGCATAAAATAAATTACACTCTCGCTAGCGGCAAACTTAGCGCGAACGGGTATCTAGTAGCGTTTGTGATCCTGTTTTATTTATGACGTAAAAGAAATTGCGTGGGCAGGCTACTGTAAAAAAAAACTTACCTTGATTGACGAGATAACTGCACGCAAACGAAAAAGACATGATGGTATTAAAGTAAATCAGGATTATCAGAAATAAAAACGCAATATTCGTTTTAGGAGTAACAGCTGTTGGCATTTTGAGGAAAACCAAAGCAAAACAAGTGTACAGCAAGCCAGCTGGTAAGGCATTCAGGTATTGTGACAGTGCTAGTGTTCTGAGTTTCACTCCGTCCATTTTAATTAATTCCTGAAAATAATAATAAATAATTCTAATTCACAATCCATACTTGTTAGTACAATAGCAAACTTACAAACTATTGTAATGGGGCCTGGCTTAGAAAATGACGAAAAAGAGGTACAAATGAAATGTTGACGAAAAATGGGATTATTCCCAGTAGTTCCATTGAAGTAGTTCCGCGGCGGAACTAGTGAGACTTTTTTCCCACGGAACAATGCATCAATAATTTAGTTCATTTATACTCTTGATTGTTGGCACTTGGTGGAATTTCTTGTAACACATTATGCACTTTTTGCTTAATCACTTGTACTTTATTCCACAATTTTTATTATTAATACATATAACCTGACCGGTTTCGATTTTATAGCATTGTTAAAGGTAATTTAACTTACCTTTAAGTTAAATTACCTTTGACAATGCTATAAAAGCGAAACCGGTCAGGTTATATGTTGGTATGCTTAACAACTTTTATCTATTATATAAAAAAAAGTCGGGTTTTCCTTCCTGACGCTATAACTCCAGAACGCACGAACCAATTTCCACGGTTTTGCATTCGTTGGATAGGTCTCGGGCTCCGTGAGGTTTATAGCAAAGAAAATTCAGGAAAAATTTCAACAGAAAAGCGGGAAAATCATTTTTCACATACAGCGCCATCGCGGGCGAAGCTGCGGGCATCAGCTAGTTATTAATACATATAACCTGACCGGTTTCGCTTTTATAGCATTGTCAAAGGTAATTTAACTTACCTTTAAGTTAAATTACCTTTGACAATGCTATAAAAGCGAAACCGGTCAGGTTATATGTATTAATAATAAAAATTGTGGAGTAAAAGCGATTGTGCAAATAAAGCAAGTGATTAAGCAAAAAGTGCATAATGTAAATAATTTAGTTCCCATTAGTTCCGCGGAACAAAGTATAAATGAAATACTATAGCTTGGCAAATTCGTGCGCGCCCCTCCCATGTTCTGCGGGCGACGGGGACAGACGTCAGCGGGGGTGAGGAGCTTGTGTGCGGGGCAGGGTTACTTGACGGCTTCGTCATCGCTTCAGACAGTCAGTTTACGGTGGTTTAATTTAGAACAAAATGTATTTTACTATTAACCAATATTCATATTTTTAACTAACAGTTTGTCTCGTCTGAATATATGAATTATGTTTTTTAGAAGTTATGTTACCGAAGAAATTGAAAAACAAGTTATTATGCGTATTTCTACTATGACGAGCTGAGACTTATGATTTATTAGAGGTATCACCGACCCGGCAATCGAACTCGGGACATCAGCGCGGTAAGTGGATACACTACCGAATGCGCCACCCCGAGGCAGTAGTAGAGCTTATGATCTGACGAAGAATCCAGGATACTTCTGATCCCCATATTTTGCGCGGTTCCTTTGAGAAAGGGGATGAAATTCAAAACGGTTTTTGAGTTGCAATTTCTCAACACGTGGTCCGATTTCAAATAATTATTCTTACTGTTTTTATTGTATGAAAGGGAGTAGTACTTTAAGGATTGGTTCACACAAGTTTCAATATTAAGGGTTTTGTAGTTCAGTAATTCAAGACATCGAAAACATCTCAACTTTCGCCAAACTTATAATTTAAGGGTTCCTTTTAATGCAACGATCAGTCTAAACTGGCGTGTTTGCTTCATCACAAAAGTGCTTGATGATTTATGATTAAGCAAACTGGGCAGTTTCAGACGCTCCTATCAGTCAGATGAAAGAGAAGAAAATAAAGAGAAGAAACACCTCTCCTTACATACACCTTATGTGACGTAATCTAAGTTGCGAGGGTCAGCTAGTTTACAATGTATTACTAAGTAAAAACTATACATAGATTTGTTTACCTCAAGCCCGGAATTTCTTTCCGCCAACAATCGTCCAATTAAGATCACAAATGTACTCATGGGTGCGAGCATGGATATAAACAAGAAAAAAATCCCTATCGTCATTAGATCACCCTTAGCCCTAGGTTCGATGATCTCACGGAGCGACACAGTCTGCAAAACAAGAAGGAAATTAAAGAATGTGTAGTAATGTTTACATTATTCACGATAATTCACGCACGGAGGGTTCTAAACCAAAGAACCCCTCATAATTTTTTTATTTCTGTTTTTCCAATTTTTTTCTTATAGGTTGCGACAACAGAAATAAATAATTTATGAAAAATTCGTAAGGTAACCTGGCTGACAGATGGACACTGGAGTGTCAGTGAAAGGGTGTTTACGCTGTGGGCAAAAACAGGACCCTAATATTGGAAAGTATCATGTTTGTAGTATGGGAACCTCTTAATTTTTTTTTGTAATAAGTTGTTGTTACAGCAATAATAGAAATAGGTACATCATCTGTGAAAATTTTAACTGTCTAGATATCACGGCTCGTGATACAGAGTTTTACCCTTTTAGTAAGGAACTGTAATAACATCTCTTAAGTTGCAATCGGTACCAAAAAGTTCGTACCTGAACCCTGAAAAAACTGACGAATAATATGCCAAAATTGACCAATACCACCGTTTTGATAGCGGCACTTAATGGTGACAGTTTATTAGGTAGGAGTCGTGGGGTACCTAAGTAGTGTAAGTATAAGTGAGTGAGTGAGTGAGTGAGTGAGTGAGTGAGTGAGTGAGTGAGTGAGTGAGTGAGTGAGTGAGTGAGTGAGTGAGTGAGTGAGTGAGTGAGTGAGTGAGTGAGTGAGCGAGCGAGCGAGCGAGCGAGCAAGCAAGCAAGTAAGTAAGCAAGTAAGTAAGTAAGTTAAGGTGGTGGCGCATTGTGTACTAGCGCGCGCCTCCTAGGCGTAGAAAGTGGTGTGGTCCCCACGAAAATAGTGGTGAGGAGTCGTCGAAGTTTGGCGGCCAGGGCTCTCAGGGTAACTGAGATTTTTTTTTCAGGGTACACAAGGTTCCCTGACAACAAACAGTCGAGAAGGCAAGGCAGAGCAAGAAAATAAAAGGGGGGCCTTATGTTCTGTGACAATTTCGATCAGGTATTGTTGATCGAAGTGTGAGAATGCCCAACAATAGGTATTTATTTATAAAAAAATACTTGTTGTAAGTACCTGATTTATATTATCTCCGGATCGCAATTTAATGTAACTGCTGTCGATTGCCCACTGCAGACGCATGCACGTCAGGTACTGTCGCCCTAACACAACACAAATAACTAAAAAAAAACAGCCAAGTACGAGTTAGACTCGCTCACGGAGGGTTCCGTACCAAAAAAGGCCAAAAGCCATGTTTTTGTATGGGAATCATCCTTAATTTTTTTTTTTTATTTTAGTATAAGTTGTGGTTATAACGGCAACAGAAATACTATCTGTAAAAAATTCTGATCTCTGGATTCCTGACTTCACGGACAGACAGATAGATACATTATACATATCGTGTCTTTTTCGCGTATACATCTCAAACTTGGGTCACCTCAACACGTTTCGGCTATGTTGCCGTTTCTCACTCACTCGCCGTTTCTCACTCACTCGCCGTTTAAGTTTAAAATCCTAATAGACGGATAAATAGACGGACCGTAAATTCTCATAAATAGTATCTCATTTTAGCCTTTGGGTATGGAACCTCGCAAAGAAATAGATACCTACCAAGTTTTTGCTTTTTAGCAAAAATCCAGATTCCAGTTTGCATTAATTTCCAACAAGCCGGATTTTTGTGCAAGCCTTGGATGCGTCATTACAAATGATATGTCAAAAGTCCCCATCGATCCCGCTTGTGCGTTGTTCTTTATTGGAGGTCAAAGTTCACAAATTTTCGTTTTTTGCGTATATCTATGAAATAATGAGTGCTACCGAAAAATAGTAGCGTCAAACCGCTTCGGCCGCCTAGGAAAGGAGTTTGGTAACTGGTTTCAGGATTTTTTAATACGTCTACGTAACTGATTACCATGAAGGATTTTTTAATAATTCTACGTAACTGGTTACCATGTAGGAGTTTATAGTTTGTCTATGTAACTGGTTTCCATCAAATAGTTATTAAGTATAGTGGCAACAGAAAGGCATCATCAGAGAAAATGACAACTGTCTAGCTTGTACGATTCATGAGATACAGCCTGGTGGCAGACAGATCGACCGACAGATGGGCGGCAGAGTCTAGGTAATAGGGTCCGTTTTTACCCCACGGGTACGGAACCTAAAAGATCGGCCCGTCCACAAGTTACTGCTGGTTTTAATTTGTTCTCTTGTGAAAAACCTGACTTAGTTGGAGAGTTATTTTAAATTTTTGTTTTATGTTTTATCATTCACAGCTTTTACAATTTATAAAGTAGATTAACATCGTCTTTCCTAGATATAATCATATATTTTGTCTTTATCTTCAGACCAAACCTTTGACTGATTAGCTTTAGTCTATCCCCCGTTTGTTGCAATTCGGACACTTTACAAGTGTACATGCTATCAAAAATGTGGCATAGCGGAAATTGTTAAAACTACTGCTGTTTATCTTTACTACGCAATCGAGATAATGTAAAGCTTCTGTTATTATAGCTACTGAATACAAATAAAAGAGAACCGGTGACAGAATGCAGCCCTGTCTCACACCTTTTTGCACAGAAACAGCATTGGTTTCGTCTCCTTCTACTCTGACTTCCGATTCCAGTACACGCTCCGGGTAAAATGGCGATCTCGATCTCTCAAAGATCCTGCTGTATATTGGAGAGTTATTTTTAATTTTACACTTCTGGACCGGAACCTGAACAGCAAACAGTATCTCCCTTGTTTGCCAAAATCGAACTGATTGTCCCCAAGTTCTTTGTAAACGCCCTCCGCGTCTTTCTGCGAGTAAGTCATGCTCGTGAAAGAGGCGGCGCCGGCGGGGAGGAAGCGTGATAGAACTCTCACTCCACACCCGAGTTCCGCAGTCTAGCTACCGTAGACTTGTCATCGTCCAAGACTATCGGCCTCCTATTCGTCATACTTTAACTTATTGTTTTCAATTTAACCGTTTATAGTGACAAAAAGAAAGTAACTACCTTCTAACTCTTTCTCCTTTCGTCGTCAGTTTCGTAGAAGACTTAGTTACCTAAGAAAAGTACTGCTTGGTAACCAGTTACTTAGCAGTATTAAAAAATCCTTCATGGTAACCAGTTACGTAGACGTATTAAAAAATCCTTAATGGAAACCAGTTACCAAACTCCGGTTTCCTAGGCGGCCGAAGCGGTTCAAACAAAGTTTGTAGATCATAAAATTGTCTACAAAAAAGATCTCTACACGTTTTCTTCTACGGTGCACTTAGTAGTGAATAGACGTGTTTGAAAATTATAAT
Source organism: Miltochrista miniata (assembly GCA_933228765.1). NCBI lineage: Eukaryota > Metazoa > Arthropoda > Insecta > Lepidoptera > Erebidae > Miltochrista > Miltochrista miniata. Next base: position 4,539,929 of record OW121765.1, read on the forward strand.
ATTTTCTTTTTAAACAGTGCCGTTACAAAATTGGATATGGCTGTCCACCTGCAGATTGTGGATATGGGTGTCCATTAATGGACGTCTATTTCCGCAACCTGCCGCGAACGTGCTCCCACTTCCTCATCCCCCCGTGCGGACGGACGGGGCTTCGGCCTTGAGGCAGCGCAGGCCTTGCTGCCCGCCCGGTGGTCGGTCTTCTTGCCCTCCGCCACGCATTCATAACAGCGTGGTGGAGCGTCACAGGCTACGGCCTTGTGACCTAGCTGACTATAGCGGAAGCACCGGTCTCACACGGTGACTTCCGCCGTACACTACACCCTCACATGCTCCACGACCAGGCACCTAAAGCACCTGGCTTCGCGGGGCTGCAGGAGATGCACCTGCGCCCTCAGGAAGCCCCCAATAAGGAGGCTCCGTCGCGAAACCTCAACGGCGCGGCGCCTTCGCCACGGTGGCCTTTGCCGCTTTAGCGGCGACTTTTGCCGCCTTCTTGGCGGCCTTCGCCTCCTTTTTGGCGGCCTTAGCCGCATTCTTCTTTGCTTATACTACCTCCCAGACCCCCTCTATTAAGGTAGTCTGGGGTGCAGCAGGAGCGCTGGCTGTTGGGGAATCGGGGTTGCCATTTCTCCCACGTGCCGTCTTCTTGGGGGCAGAGGGGGTGGAGGCCCTCGGCTTGTAATCAGGAGCCCCACTGAGAGCAGAGGGTGCTGCCAGCGGCGGGCGGTATGCCCGGTCCTCAAGGACACTGAGGCGTCGCTCGATGACCTCCAGCAGCTGCATCATTGATGGTGTAGCCTTGGATTGCGCACGGGGAGCGGGGGTAAAATCTGTAGAAGTGAAAATTCTGTACATTCAAAATATCAAAAAAATAAATAGCAGGGCGTGTTACTAGACCGACACCGAACCCAAAAATGTGATTAAATTTTTTTTTGTCTGTCTGCCTGTCTGTTTGTTCAGGCATCACGCAAAAACTTCCGGTTAGATTACGATGAAACTTGGTATAAATTCTTTAATAGCCTGGGGACCACACTGGGTACTTTTTATCCCGGAAAAGTATATAGAATTCAAACCAAACTTAATTTTGCGGTTCGACCCCTAGACCTAAAGTTATTATCAATTATTGCTTAAACAGTTAATGGTACGATGATGAAGCTAAGCATGAGCGTTGTTTGTTACAATATAAAAAAAGTAATTTTAACATTTTTGCAAATTCCACCTCCAAAGGTATAAAAAGGGAGGGTAAAGTTTTGCGTCTCGAGAAATCGAGGCCCAGCGGACCCTGCTCCACCAGGAAACCGTGGAGACATGGAAGGTGCGACTTGAGCAACCAAAGGGGGGATTCGCCACAATCGCGGCCGTCAGACCGGTCATGGACGAGTGGCTGGAGAGAAGACACGGTGCTCTCTCCTACCGGTTGACACAGATGCTTGCCGGGCACGGTAGCTTCGGTAGGTATCTGTGGAGAAAACACGGGGAAACCACGGCCGAGTGTCAGCACTGCGAGGACCGCAGCGATGACACGGCGCTCCACACGCTGGTGGAGTGCACGGCGTGGGCACAACAGCGCCAGGTCCTCGTAGTGGGTCTGGGCGTGGACACTCTCTCGCTCGAGGCCATGGTACGAGCCATGCTCTCCGGTGGGAGTAAGTGGGACTGCGCCGCCTCTTTCTGCGAGCAGGTCATGCTCGCGAAGGAGGCGGCGGGCCGGGTGCGGGAGAGAACTCTCCCACCCGAGTCCCGCAGTCGGCGCCCTGGGCGCCGCCGACGTGTCTTCGCCGAGGACTATCGGCCTCCATGACCGGGGGTCTGAGGACAGTGAGAGGGCCGCTCACCGTCCTTACAGAAGCAGACTCATGACGGCAGCGTGACGTGAGCAACTCACGCACGCCCCCCTTAGAAGCGGGGTCACATCCGAAACCCCCCATAGACGCGGGATTGCACCCGAACCACCCCCTGGGCGAGGCCGCGGTGGCGGCCGTAGGTCTGTTGGGAGTCACGGGACATCCTTCCTGAGGGCTTACCCGGGGCTCTCAACCATAGGCTGTTGGGCGTTACGTGAGGTTTTTTAGTCGGTAAGAGTCCGGCATAGCATCCTACGAGGATTTTCACTCACATCAAAAAAAAATAATAAAAAGAGGGTAAAGTTTGTATGGGACAACGTGATTCCTTGGTCCGATCTACTTAAAACGTGGTTCGTATTTTTTTGAAATGTATACTATAACGAGCTAAAAAGGGAATGTAAATTATTTTGGGTGTGATTTTCTCCGGAGTTGATATCAATACTCCTTAAATACTCTTGTTTATAAGTTACTTTTTATTTTGACAGATAATTTGTGAAAGTTCAGAACAATTGACGTTTTCATTTATGTTTTATTTCAAACTTCAAACAGATGATTTACATAGTGATGAAGTTAAATAAAAAGCGCTATTTTGGTATAATATTAACCAAATATGCTTTATGGAAGTATAATTGCTAATTTATTCAAATTTTGTGTGACAAATATACATTTGTGAAAAGAAGAGGAAAATTGAAGAATGAAAAGCCAGAAAAAATGAAAGACCACTTCAGGTAGTATCCACTGGTCAATAAAATAACACCGCATGTTACCATCTACGCTCAATCCTTACGACAAAGATTGTCTCTCACTAAGTCTTTGTAAAATACGGGAATGGCCTCTACGTAGACTACATTCGACAGGACTGAAAAGAGCCATTACAATGAACATGAACGCTCAGCTGATGAAATTTACATTGTTATTACGTTACCAGGTCTTGGTTGGACCATCTGTATTAGGAGGACAAAGCCTACAGTAGTTCGGTTTGTCCAAACGTCGTAGGCTGGGACTACCTGAAGAAGGAACTAAGTTACGATGTCAATTGCTTAGAAGAGAAGTTGTGTCAAGTAGTAATTGAATTAAGAAATTTTCACGCTGTAACGGCTGAACGGATCTGGCTGAACTTTGGTGCCTACAGAGATTTGTTTTAGTCTAGGAACAAAATTTCACGCAGGCGAAGCTGCGGGCGTCAGCTAGTTTACAATAGGTGTGGAGAATTGATTGCTACTTTTTCTCTGACTAATGGAGTTTATAAATGAAACATGCATCAAAAGTTGATTGCAGCTGTGAAACCTACAGGTCTCATCGCGTCTTGTCGCGGCTTTGCCAAGTCCACCTTCTATGGGGCTTCTTCTTAAAGAATGAGTTCATCAAGAAGAGCCCCTGAGCCTCAAGAAAGTTGATAAGCATACGCCCCCGGCGGTCATTTCTACGCCCCACACCAAAGGGTCCGATTTTCGTTTCACGGCGTTCTTGTACTCCCACTTTGGAAGTCTCCCATCACAACATTGTAGTGAGTCTTGGCAGTACATTGTAATGCTTTCACTACGTCCTCGTACACGGTCTCAACTGCTTCGTCAGTGCTTTTCGAAGTTGGGGCATAGATACACCTGAATCGGTTATAATTAAAATACCAGAAATCAGAAAGCCTTTACTTAAAATGCATTAGCCCAAAATACCCGAATTCGAAATAACTTAATATTCAAAATACCTCAATTCAGTACACCTTACCGTACAATGTCTAAATTTAAAATACATATTATTATTATATCAGAATTCAAAATTCAAATTTTCAATCATAAATTACAATACCAAAAATAGAATACAATGTGTCACTGTCATAACTGCGTAAAATGTAACACATAATTACCTATAAGACCAAAATTTAAGGAACAATAATTATACAACTTTGTGTGTATGTCACCGCAAAATAACAAGACTCGTAAGTTGAGCAATTGTCTGATCAACTCTCGGAAAATAAGAAACGGCAGTTGAAATGTGTTATTTAACGTAGGTATATTATTTTAGTAAATTGATTAATTTACGGCGTCTTGCCGTTTAATAATCCGACGAAGGCGAGGTGCTTTGATTAAAGAGTCTGTATTCTTAGGCGAGGTGTATGTTGATTGGTTGACCGACTCACGTGAACACTTTGATGCAGAGGTACAAAAGTACTACAGTGGGCTAACAAAAAAAATAAAAACTTGAGAGGTGTCAAGGGACACCCGGATGGAACGAAGTTCCTTTCGATTAATTAGTGAAGGAATTGTAATAAAATTTTATTTTTTTTAATTAATAATAATTTTTTTTTTATTATTAACCCCCATTTTATTACCCCCCCCCCTATCCCCCCCGCCCTTTCCCCCCTTCCCCCCCTCCCCCCCCCGAATGAACATATTATTAACTTATAATTCGTACTTAAATAATGATTAATAATGTCTGTAAAGCTACTGCGTCACCTTCGTGGATCGTCGCGTCACCTACGTGGGATCTAATAATTCAAAACGTTATTCTTCCAAATCTGACTTAGTCCAGTCATTATATACATTTGGAAATGCAAATGAACCGAGAAAGCCAAATTTTGGATATTACGTGTGGAGGGGCTAGAAAAGCTTAAGTTCAATTTGTCGACCAAAATAACCTGGTGGGTTTTCCGCCATCTTGAAAAAAGGGTTATATTCAGTTTTTTCATCATAATTCGGTTCCCCGTTGAGATACGAAAATTTTAATAAAAGTTTTTTGTTGCTCTTTGTACGATCTACAATTAAGGCCTACACATTTTTCACGTATCGATCACCGTTATCGAAATATCGATCCATAAAGCCGCAATTTGGGGAGAAAAATTGTTTTAAGCTATTTCCTTCTTTCGTCGTCGACGACGTCTTTTTATAATATTGGAAAGTCGAAATTCATCAGCACCCTCGAGAAGAACCCGAACCTCCGGTCATCGGTAGAACTATTCAAGCAAGAAAAGGTCGATTCGTGGTCCTAACGCACATTAAATCATGTGCGATAAGACCACGGGTGTACAGCACGGAATCGAGCTGCTCCTCTACACAAAGATGGTACCTGCAGTGTACCTCAGTGTACCCTTAATGAAATCCGGTGTACTTCTTTTAATAAAAAAATATATAGTACAATTTGTACACCCGCCATCCTACAGTTAGTACCGCGGGTGTGCATTTTTTCGTATGCGTATTTTACATATGTTTTTTTTATATTGTTATTTAATATATCCCTACAAATATTATAAAATGCGAAAGTAACTCTGTCTGTCTGTTACGCTTTCACGCCTAAACAGCTGGATCGATTGAGAAGAAATTTGGTATAGAGATAGTTCGAGGCCCTGGGAAGGACATAGGCTACTATTCAACCGACTGCGCTGAAGGAGGGTTATGATTTTACGCGATAACGACTTTTACGAGGTCGAAGCCTCGGGGAACAGCTAATTAGTTATATTTAATATTTTTATATGCAGGTACACAGTAGGTACGCATAAAAAAAAATTTAAAAAAGTTATATATGTATCTGCTTGCTAAGAAAAAAAATGTACACCCGCAGTTCTAAACTTAGAATAGCGGGTGTACATACTTAATTATATAATATTTTATCCGAGAAGGTAAATTGAATTTCATTAATGGTATACTAAGGTACACTGCAGGTACACATATTTAAAAAAAACATATTATAATGTAAAATACGCATATCCTGATGGGAAAAAATGTCCCCGCAGTCCTAACTTTAGGATGGCGGGTGTACAAATTGTACTATATATTTTTTTATCAAAAGAAGTACACCGGATTTCATTAAGGGTACACTGAGGTATACTGTAGGTACCATCTTTGTGTAGAGGAGCAGCTCGATTCCGTGCTGTACACCCGTGGTCCTAACGCACATCCGTTATTTGCCTGCACTGTAGTGGACAGACATGCAACAATGTCGCCAGAGTCGAGATTTTATTCAACGACGATCACGATGATGATGATTATGTTTTTTCATCCGTCCCAATATCATTTACTGCGATTCAAGAGTTTTCACGACTCGAAGAGTCTACCGAGGAAGAACTTCTACAGCCAGGACCTTTGCTGCATAAAAATTATTTGATCAATAATTTTCATGTGTTTGATTTATAATTTGGCTGGTTTATTAATTTATTTTGTATTGCAATAATTGCTTGAACAACCATTCATCCATTTTGACGTATGGATACAACCGTGCGAGCGGCTAAATCAAAACCGGGCACAGTCTTACTGACTTTGCGCCGCGCTACAGGTCGTAATTCTTATCGAAAATAAAAAATAAAAAAACGAATTTGTAGGTCTGAACACGCTCACCAATTTTCATGCTGGACATTTTTCGATATCTTTCGCGAGAAAGAAGGAAATAGCTAAAAACAATTTTTTCTCCCCAAATTTATGGCTTTTTGGATCGATATTTCGATAACGGTGATCGATACGTGAAAAATGTATAGACCTTAATTGTAGATCGTACAAAGAGCAACAAAAAACTTTTATTAAAATTTTCGTATCTCAACGGGGAACCGAATTGTGATGAAAAAACTGAATATAACCCTTTTTTCAAGATGGCGGAAAACCCACCAGGTTATTTTGGTCGACAATTTGAATTTAAGCTTTTCTAGTCCCTCCCCACGTAATATTCAAAATTTGGCTTTCTCGGTTCATTTGCATTTCTAACCCGATTTTTTCGACTTAATGACTGGACTAACTCACAATTTAACTTGTTGACCTATACAGGTGAATTTTTGAAAAGGGCTTGGATGGCCATATCCGAAACTATAAGGAATAGCTAAAAATGCTCAAAGGAGTCACGAGCCCGATTTTGATAAAACTTAAAACCTCATCATTAGATTTTTGTTAAAAACCAATAATCCTAGCCGGGAATCGAACCCAATGATTTTGAAAAAAAAAACGCGCCCTTTATTATTACACCATACGATAGTGTCGCTGATCAAATTCTGCGAAGTAATGATATACGGCAAATGTAAGGAAAGTTTGGAATTTTAATAGAATTCATATTTCATGTATCTAAATTTTGTATCATAGTTTGTTTCGTTCAAAATCCCAGAATAGATCGTTACTATTCCGTGTTTTAAATCATTCTCAGAATGATTCCTTGGAGAAAATTCTAAACGGAATCAATAATATTGAATGCAGTACAATCCTTGAGATCTCGAATCCAGCTATGTATTGAAACAATGGTCTACATTTTGAACAATTAATCAGTTAACGTAAGCAAAATAAATTTTATTTTCTTAAAGATGAGCACTTTCTTTTAGTTTGCCGTATGTCATTACTTCCCAGAATAAGATCCTTAATAGCAACATTATCGTGTGGTGTAATAATATAGGGTGTGTTTTTTTTTCATAATCAATGGGTTTGATTCCCAGCTAGGATTATTGGTTTTTCAAAAATCTAATGATGAGGTTTTAAGTTTCATCAAAATCGGGCTCGTGACTCCTTTGAGCATTTTTAGCTATTCCTTATAGTTTTGGATTTGGCCATCCAATCCCTTTTGAAAAATTCATTCTGTATGTTACTTGTCTTACCGAACGCTTTGTGTTTGTTTACAAAAATAGTTGAAATAATCAGTATTTAAATATTTACCATGAAGGTTACGATGAGAATCGTAAAAAGTAGAAATAGCCATTTTCTATGTTTAAAATAGCCATAATTCGAGAACAGTGCACCGTAGAAGAAAAAGTGTTAAAATCTTTTTTGTAGACAATTTTAGATCTACAAACTTTGTCAGAACCTTTCAGGGTTTCGTAGCCAAATGGCAAAAACGGAAGCTTTATAGATACGTCATGTCTGTCTGTCTGTCTGTCTGTCTGTCTGTCCGTCCGTGTGTCACAGCCACTTTTCTCAGAAACTATACGCCCTATGCTATTGAAACTTGGTAACTAGATGTATTCTGTAAACCGCATTAAGATTCTTATATAACACTAGAAAAAAAGCAGTAAATTTTGGGGGTCCCCATACTCAGAACTGAAACTTAAAAATTTTTTTTTTTCATCAAACCCATACGTGTATCTATAGATAGGTCTTCCAAAATGCGGTTGAGGTTTCTAACATCATTCTTTTCTAAAGTAAATAGTTTGCGCAAGAGGGACTTCCAAAGTCGAAAAATGAATGTCCCCCCCCCCCCCCCCTCTAACTTCTAAACTAAGAGAGTGATAAATCTAAAAAAAAATATATGATATACATTGCCATAAAAACTATCAACGAAAATTGGTTTGAAGGAGATAGAGCTGGTAGTTTTTTTTTAATACCTACGTCATAAGCCCCAATTTTCGGTTAGAAAAATCACTACCACTGCGAACGTGTTAAAACATCAATCAATGTTACAACGAACACCTCATCAAAAGCCTCTATGTACATATAAGAACTTTCATATTATGTTACTTGCTGCTACGAAACCCTTCATGGGCGAGTCCAACTCGCACTTGGCCGGTTTACTTCGAAAGCTCTCGTTGTTTCAGAGACGCAAAAAACGCAAATTTGTGACTTTTGACCTTGAATAAAAAACAACGCACAAGCGGGATCGATGGGGACTTTTTACATATTATTTGTAATGACGTATTCAAGGCCTGAACAAAAAATCAGCTTGTTGGGAATTAATGCAAACTGGAATGTCTATTTTGACTGGACTAAAGGCTAAAAACGGGACTGAGTAAAGAAGGTCATTTCGGAATGCACCCATAATTGCGTGGCGCGGAACGTCGTTCCGAGCGCGTCAAGTTCACAGCAAACTTCACAGCGTAGAAACGATTGGCGTAGAAGGTTCGAGTTTGAGGTTAGTGAGGGTACCTACGAGCACGGGATAAGCATATACCGTAGCAGATACCGTATCCGTCGATGTGGCTTGCTACGAAATTTAGGGTTACGGTTACCCATCCATTATTACAAATGGTTTGTTACATTTGTTTTCGTCATACGGACGGTGAGCGCTCGGTAAACCAATCGGTGGCGTTGATGATCGATCTTCCGCCTGAATTCCAGTAGGTACCAATCTCATCGGTACATATTCCAGGGATTAATAGCTACCTATGTGGAATTCCACACTACGTGTGCGTTTACAGCTAAAAATCCGCTTTTCTACCCTTACCCTCTCTTCAGAATACAACGATTTCACTTGGAGATGATCTGGACATCCTTGGCATAGACGTCTGGCCCGAGCTCAATTACAAATATTATATTGAGCGATGTATTGGGCTAGCCTCGAGACAACTAGGAGTCCTAAACAAGGTGAAACAGTTCTTTACGCCAAACCAGAGGTGTCTGCTGTAAAAGCGCAAATACGTCCTTGCGTTGAATACTGCTCTCACCTTTGGGACGATTCCGCGAGGTACTTGCTTGACGCGTTGGACTCTATGCAGCGGCGAGCTGTTCGCATTACCAACTGCCCTGAGGTGACGGAAAGTCTGGAGCCATTGGCGCAGCGAAGAACTATTGCATCTTTGGCTGCATTCTACCATATTTATCACGGTGAGTGTTCTGAAGAACTCTTCAACCTAATCCCACCCTCTCCTTTCCGATCCCGAACAACGCGTGCTGGACAGAGGTGCCACTCTCACACGGTGGAGAGAATCTTTGCTAGAACTGAACGATTCAAAAGATCGTTTCTCTGTCGAACCATAAAAATCAGGAACGACCTGCCAGCGCACGTGTTTCCCTCCTCTTACAATCCTGGGTTCTCAAGCGAAGCGTTAAGTGGCACATCATATGGCCGCCATCTGGAGAGTGACCTTCTATAATCTTACAGACTGGGACGGTGACGGGCAAAAAAACACTAACATATCTAACATAACTAAATATCAGTCAGCGGATCTAAAAAGACAACATTGTATGTTTCATAATCTGTTCATAAAAAAATTCATTTCACTGCGTTTGATAATATTTCACTTGATTTTGATGCATTTCCGTATTTTATTTGAACTAGCAACATCAACATCATAATATGAGGCCATTTTACGATCTCTAAAGCATTTCTTGTACGAATCTGCGAAACGAACCAGATTGTATGAAACGCTTTATGTTGCAGATCCGTTCAACCGTAGAGCGTGATTGAGTAACAAACATCTACACATCTTCACAAATTTTTACATTACTTACTTATGTATTTACATATAGAAAACGACACTTGAACTGTTTCACAATAAAAAAAAGTTAAAAGGTTCTTCAAAAAGGGTCTTAGAAGGTTTTTACAGGGTCGGCAGCGCGAGTGTGGCGCCTCTGGTGTTACAAACGTTCATAGGCTGCGGTGACCGGTTCTTCTGGTGGGCCGTATGCTTGCCTGCCACCTTAGTGGTATAAAAAAATGATTATTATAAACCTGACCGGTTTCGCTTAACAGTATTTTCAAAGGTCTGAATGGAAGGACAAGGTAGTACCACAAATTAGAGATAGACATTAGAGATGTACCAGGTTTTAAATTTTCCCCAAATTTAGGGAAAATGCAAATTTTAATTTTTATGTTAAATTTAATATGTTACATTACAACGTAATGTAACATAAAACTGCAATCAAATATTTTTGAAAAATCACTTATTTAAGCCGGGAATTGAAGATGTGAAAAAAAACATCTGTATTTTATGATACCAACCGAAATAGTCTTTAGCAAGAAACAATTTATTTTATTTATTATTATTTATTTATTATATACTTTATTGTACACCAAGAACATAATATACAAAATGAGTGAAAATATGTTACAAATAAAGCAATACAATGCAAGCAACATATTATCTTAAATTAGAGGAAAATCAAGTGAAATATGTTTTCATTGTAAAGCTTACTATCTAAAGAAAAAAAAACAATGTAATTGAGAACCTCCTACTATTTTTGGAAGTTGGTTGGTTAAGTGACCAGAACGAATACTCCCATTCACAGAAACTAGAACATTTTCAACCAACTTCAAAATAGAAAGAGGTTCTCAATTGCTTTGACTGTTTTTTTTTCTTTAAATAGTGAGTAAGCTTTACAATAAAAACATCTTTTACCAGATGTTCCTTTAATTTAAGACACCATGTTGTTTAACAGAAATTGTTTCTTATTAAAGACCCTTTCCAGAGTTCTTTCGGTTGGTGTCATAAAATACAGGATGTTTTTTTCTCACATCTCCCAGGAACGATCCCCGGCTCAAGCAGGTGATTTTTCAAAAATCTTCAAATGAAGTTTTACTTACTTTTGAAAATAGAGGAATGTTTCCTTTCAGCAAAACTTGACATTATCAATATTAAGGGTACTTTACCTCCAACTACCGTCTTTTAATTCCACCCTGTATATAAATATATGTATAAATAAAAAAATTATAATAAATATTCACGGACATCTCACACAACGCTATCTGATCCCAAAGTAAGCTAGGAATAACCTGCTTGTGTTATGGGTATCAGACCACGGATATTAATACTTATATACTTTTAAATACATACATATTATACATAGAAACACCCAGACCCTTGAGACAAACATTTATGGGTCACACAAATATTTGTCTCCGGTGAGAATCGAACCCACGACCTCCAGCGCCGCAGGCGGTATCACTACCGACTGCGCCACAGAGGCAGTCGAATGCAGTATATAGAATAGATTTATATGTGTAAATTTGTATGTATTTTATGTACCTATGTCATATAGTTTTAGTCAATCTACTTGTGTAGACAAAAAATCTATTGTACTATCCATGATGTGTCTGTATTTCTGAATATTCCTGTTCATCAAAAGGTTGCCTTGAAGAAATTGCTGGGTGCAATAAATTGTGCCCATTGTATCTAACTTCATAAACTTCAGTACAGTACAACAATATTTGTGTGACCCATAAATATTTGTTTCCAGAGCCTGGGTGTTCATGTATAATACCGTACCTATGGAATACGGGAATAAAATATAGCCTATGTCACCCGGGGATAGTGTAACTTACAACAGTGAAAGAATGTTTGAAATCGGTTCAGTAGCTTCAGAACCAATTTAATGCAAACAAGAAAAGAATCAAACTATCAATCAAATGACTTCTGATGACAGCTACTTTATTATACTTTCCGAATTTTATCATGATGTGCTTTCATATGTCCGTGAATATTTATTATTATTATTATTATCAGTATTTCTGTAAATATTGTGTTATTATTAATAGCTAATAGCGTTTTGTAGTTAGTACAATAAAGCATATATATCTATCTATCTATCTATTTAAATATTGTGGAACAGTACAAGTGTCGTTTTCTATAATTATGTGCAGCAAGTGCCATCAATCAACAGTACAAATAACTTATTTATTTATTAGTAGCATGCCGCTGGATAATTGTAATATCAGATTTATTATCCAACAAATCCTTAGACAAGTTATCAAAGGGGCTAAACAGGTACCATGGCGCGTTTCTTTTGTATTCTGATTCATTTGTAGATTCGTTCAAGAAATACTTTAGAGACCGCAAAATGGTAACAATTAAATTCGTAATTATGATATTTATGTTGCTACTCCGAAAAATATGCGACGGACGCATCGAAATGAAATGAAACAGTTATAAACGCTGTCAAAATGAAATATTTTATGATCAGATAATGCAATATACAATGTTGCCTTTTTGACCCGCTGATTTTATCAAAATCGAAACAATGAAATAACACTTACTGGCAGAGAACTTGTTAGAGCGAGTGATCCTGTCATCAAGTCCCACAATTCTATTCCAGTTGTAATTATTTATCCAAATACTGTAGTTCAATGCGGCCGGCAACGTGTCGCCGTACAAATTCTATAAATATAGAAATAAAATGTAAATACATATAGGTATGTTACTTGTAACTTGAGAAGCCTGGTCCCTATGAATAGTGATCGGCCTGAACACATAATGCCCATGTCACATGGGCAATTTGATTAAAATTTCATTCCTAATCACTTATATAGAGCATAATTATATTAAAGGGCACCTCTGGCGGTCGGCGGCCGCTGCCGCGGTACGCTCGCTTCGCTAGCTCGCCTTCGCGCGTCATTGGTTCTAACCTAACATAACCATAAAATGTGACGACTACACCGGCGCGTGTGGCTGGTGATGTGCGCACCACCACACCCTTCGACCCTGACCGCCCCCTCGCCCTTATACATATATAGGACCTGCATGCTGTCGTAGCCCTCTTTTGCGACTACTACGGCTGAGCTTCAGGGAACGTAACCATACCCATCGTCATCACGTCGCTGGATCTGGTGGTTGGGCCTGAAGAACCTATCTTTTTTTTCTTATTTTTTATACTACTAAGGTGGCTGACAAGCATACGGCCCACCAGAAGGACTGGTGGTCACCGCAGCCTATGCACGTTTGCACCAGAGACGCCACACTTGCACTGTCGACCCTGTAAAAACCTTCTAAGACCCCTTTTGAAGAACCCCATATTGTAGGCGTTTGGAAAAACCGAGGCAGGGAGATCATTCCACAACCTAAGCGTGCGCGGAAGAAAGCTTCTATCAGATGACAAAAGACTCGGACAAGAAGAAAAGACGCTGGGGATGCGCTGGTGCGTAAAGGCGCTAGCATTCAACGTTGGCCTGGGAAACACTCCCGAGGTCGTCTCAAACGGTGACAGACCGCCTACAAAGAGAGAGGTCACAAGCACCGTGATGTCTACATTCGGTCCTATGGGACTCGCCGCCCCGGCCCTAATCAGAGGTAAAATATTGATACAAGATTTATGGAGGACCGGTGTGAACTAGGACGAGTACATAGAAAAAAGGAACAAAATAGAAAAAAGAACAAAAAAGAAAAAAGCACATGAACAAAGAGATAATTGGGACCGGTACATAGATATCAAGAGTTTATGAAATTTGAAAATACCACGCTGTCTGTCGCCCGCTATGGAACAAGGAGAGCTCCATACATTCGTCGACGCTAGTGAAGTTGCATACGCCGCCGGCCGCCGTGTATTGGAAAACAAAAACTGCGATAGTGAAATTCACATCTTCCTAATGGCGGGGAAAGTGAGAGTGGCGCCAACGGTGCTGTCGGGTGCGAGACTCGCGAGCAATGTCGCGAAAGGAACTAAATTAAAACGTCTAAAGTTGAAAATGAAAGTAAAAACAAGAGACGACCTCACAAGGAGGCAGATCATTTTTGAAGTAGCTGGCTAAGAGAATGTCTTCCCTCTCTCATGCCCAGGACGCTCAAAGGACAACGAGACAAATAATACAAACGAGGGCACGTCTTGATCATCGCGGATTCCTCACTACCTAGACACACATGGCCGCGAGGGGTAATAGTGGATACCTTCGCTGGATCGGACAAACCGTCTGGGATAGTGAACGTGAGAACCCGAGAAGGAGTGATGTGGCGCGAGGTTGATTCCCGTGACTTCGCAACCTGAGGCAACTTCGCAAGCAGAACTTTTGCAATTTTTTAAATTGTTATTATTTCACTTGGCGATGTTGGTCTCATAAATAAAGAATTTGTGACATTAATTAGCGGCGGAGCGTCCGATTAGCAGACTTACCTACTTGATCAGATTTACCTACTTGATCAATGAAAAAGTTATTGAATGACTTGGCTATATGGAGTGGTTCATCGATGATAAGTAGATGACTCGTTAACCTTAATTATATTCTATTTCATTTTTATTACATTAAATCCCTTGTCTTAAATTAGCTTCCATGTGGATTTACACTTATTTTCGGCTTTACGTATATAATGATCATTTTAGGCTCTTTTAGTTAATTTTATTTTTCGGTTAAGTATGGACGATAACGCATTAAACTCGTTTTTAGTTTCTTCTGTTCGATTTTTCCTATACCGCCATAAAAGATGCCTTTTAATTTGACCACATTTTTTGATTCCCGTTGTGATCCACCTTGGTTGTCTCAGTGCTTTAATTTTAATGCAGTCGCAAATCAAAAAGACCTGTCTGTCAATATTGCCTGCATCTTGAAATGGGACACGTACATCCATACACACATACATTTAATCACGCCTTTTCCCCGAAGGGGTAGGCAGAGACATAGTATACGCCCACATTTCACCTTATAATTTATGTCGCACGTAATAAGTGGTGAGCCTATTGCCGTGTTGAAACGGAAAGGCGCAGGTCGCCACGACCCGCAGTTGAAATTTTTCTAGCCGCCCATAAGGCCTTCACCTTGGCTTAACGATGGTCATTTTACTGACAACCGGGTTTCATTTCGAGTTAATCTTCTCTACGCAATGGATCTTTTTGCGAAAGTGTTACCTTAGCTGCCTCTTACGACACCCTCGAGATGTATTGGGGTGGCGACATTTTGTGTTCTGACGTCGTCGCGACACGGGACCCCGTCGCCACACGGGGGAGACACACTTTGTGGAAATTACGAAAAAAACTGACTCATTACTATACATTGTAAAAAAAGCATTCCAGAACTTAAACAAAGGACTTGTCTTAAAGTTATCGTTCCTAGCGTCCCTCAAAAGGCTACCATATGAGCAACGCCTAAAGCAACTTGGGCTTACAACCCTGGAACAACGAACGAAGGCACCGTGGAGACTTAATCGAGACATACAAAATCCTAACAGAGTACTATAACTCATCTGTGCTGCTCGGACTTTTCACCATGAATACTAACGAACACCTTACATAGAGGGCATTCTCTGAAACTCCATAGGCAATTATGTACAAGTGTCCCACGCAAACACTTTTTGCCTTACCGTGTGGGTGAAATCCTGTAACAAACTACCGGAGCCATTTATAAGTGCTCCGTCTGGTAGCTCTTTTAAGAACAGACTGGACAAATATTTAACCAACCAAGTGCACTAGATATGCACACATCAGCTAAACGCTGCTAGTGCATTATATAGTGTAAGATGTCGTTGTTTTGCCTGATTTCTGCAATGGCAACTTTAAATAATGAGCGGGTGGGGAATGTTTATAAAAAGCGGCAACGCCATTTTGTGGGGCTCAGTCTCAAACTAGACGACGCGTCGGTAGATAAAGTATATGGGCAATGGGGAACATTGTCAGCGGTGGAAGGTGAGCGTTTATGCGCATTGAATGGCGGCCGCCTCAAACCTGCTGATTGGGTCGCAAGCCCCAGACACTGTTACAATGTTCTTCCTTGTGCCACGCAGTGTATAAGGTTTCCTAGTAATACTTATGTTATGTGAAAATAAAGAAGGAGTGATGATATCTCTGTGTTTTTTTCTGAGGTTTTACAATTATATTATAATAATAATAATAATAATTACGTGAAATGTGATGACAGCGTCTTCAGGTTGCATGATCTGTTTAAATGACAGTAACTGCTTCTTATTATTGTAAGGGAAGTAACCACTTTCCATTGATGACACTGCAAAAAAAATTAATCTTTTTTATTATTATATGTGCTAGCTGATGCCCGCGACTTCGGCCACTGTGGATTTTTTGCTGTGGAGTCCCCGCTGTCTATGGCAACTTAGTTCAAGGGATAAAACAAGCTGAGCGAATCCGTACGTCTAAATTGATTTGTGAGCTTCGATCAACAATACCTATAAGTAACTAGCTGATGCCCGCAGCTTCGCCCGCGATGGCGCTGTATGTGAAATTTTGCTGAATTTTCTTTGCTATAAACCTCACGGAGCCCGAGACCTTTCCAACGAATGCAAAACCGTGGAAATCGGTTCGTGCGTTCTGGAGTTATAGCGTCAGGAAGGAAAACCCGACTTATTTTTATATAATAGATTACCTAAGTTACAGCCGGAAGCTCGAAAAAAAACCAAAGTAGGTAACAATAAATAAGTAAGTACTTAATAATAAATTAATTTAATAAAAATCAAAATGTGAAACCTATTCGATGTGAGAATATCGAATGACAATTTAAATATCTATACTTATAATAAATCTGTAGAAGTGAAAATTCTGTACATTGAAAATATCAAAAAACTAAATGGCAGGGGGTGTTACTATACCGACAACGAACCCAATTCTTTAATACCCTGGGCACTGGGTACTTTTTATGTCGGAAAAGTATATATAATACACCTCATCAATTATCAAATCAGCCTATATCGATCCACTGCTGGACGTAGGCCTCTCCCAATTTACGCCACCGTACGCGGTCCTGCGCCTTTCGCATCCAGTCCCTGCCTGCGACCTCTACCAGGTCGTCGGTCCATCTAGCGGGTGGACGTCCTACACTTCGTTTGCCGAGTCACGGTCTCCACTCTAGAACTCGTTTGCTCCATCGGCCGTCGGTTCTTCTACAGATGTGGCCAGCCCATTGCCACTTTAATGTGCTTATTCTGCGAGCTATGTCGACCACTCTGGTCTGGACTGAGGTGCATATGGGGCCCTACAAACAACCCCCGGGGCTCAAGCCAGCCTCACCTGCGAGTAGTGCACCTGCTGATTGACGGACGAAGTCATGGCGCACAGAGAGGGAAAACTTGAAACAAAATCCCTGTACCAACCTGTTTGGCCAGCGTGGTACAGTAAGGTCAAATACCCTCCCATATGAAAGCGGTGCAGCTAGTCCAAGTCCTAAAAGTTGCACAGCGAGCTATGGAACGAGCCATGCTTGGAGTATCTCTGAGGGATAAGCTCCGAAATGAGGTTATTCGACAGAGAACCAGAGATATACACCTGTGCCTGTCAATTTTAACATGGCAATAGGCTCACCACCTAATGCACGGGATAAAAAATTAAAAGGGTTACAGTCATAAATTTAGGATTTTTTGCTACTCTCAATAGACATACAAAGCGTGCGAGCGAGACCTCATTATCCATAACACTTAGCACGAGGGGAAAAGAGAAAGCAAATTGTGTACTCATATGTCAGCATTTTGAATCGTTGAATCCTGTAAAATCCTATGGCGGCTCTATGTTATTCCTAATATTCAATAATCTGTAGTGATCTTACGATTAAAATAGAAAATTTTATATTTTCAACGATGGTGTCGTGTTTAGTGTGATAGTATGATATTACAAAACGCAATAATACGAAGAAAGACTCGTTTAACATGTCATTTATGACGTCGTTCATTGCATTTTTGCCGTACATATTTTGCCAATTGGATGTGTAATTTCACTGAAAGTCCAACTCATAACGTAGATTATGCATTTTCCTTCATACTTTTCACAAACAAAAAAAAACCTCACGTAGCGCCCAACAGCCTATGGTTGAGAGCCCCGGGTAAGCCCTCAGGAAGGATGTCCCGTGACTCTCAACAGACCTACGGCCGCCAATGCGGCCTCGCCCAGGGGGTGGTTCGGGTGCAATCCCGCGTCTATGGGGGGTTTCGGGTGTGACCCCGCTTCTAAGGGGGGGCGTGCGTGAGTTACTCACGTCACGCTACCGTCATGGGCCTGCTTCTGTAAGGACGGTGAGCGGCCCTCTCACCGTCCTCAGACCCCCGGTCATGGAGGCCGATAGTCCTCGGCGAAGACACGTCGGCGGCGCCAAGGGCACCGACTGCGTAACTCGGGTGGGAGAGTTCTCTCCCGCACCCGGCCCGCCGCCTCCTTCGCGAGCATAACCTGCTCGCAGAAAGAGGCGGCGCAGTCCCACTTACTCCCACTGGAGAGCATGGCTCGCACCATGGCCTCGAGCGAGAGAGTGTCCACGCCCAGACCCACTACGAAGAGTGGCACTGCTACGAACAAACTCATCCGGATTTAATCTTTATAAATAAAAAAAAATTAAATAAAAAATAGAACCGACTTCATACAAATCCTTAAAAATAAAATTTACCTAGCACATTGTAAAATGTATTTTGATTTATCAGATTTTATTCAACATCATATTGAAGTCGGCGCCAAGTAAACCCATAGGTTTAGGTAGGTATTATTAATGGCACCAACTTCAATATTATATTGAATAAAATCGGATAAATCAAAATACATATTACAATGTGCTAGGTAAATTTTATTTTTAAGGATTTGTATGAAGTCGGTTCTATTTTCTATTTAAAATTTTTATTTTTTAATTTTAAGTGACGGGTGGATCGAAAAGTATTTCTATCTAGGTGTAAAGTTCTCATCAACACAAAT
The DNA here is from genome assembly GCA_933228765.1 of Miltochrista miniata. NCBI lineage: Eukaryota > Metazoa > Arthropoda > Insecta > Lepidoptera > Erebidae > Miltochrista > Miltochrista miniata. The sequence continues at coordinate 4,558,764 of OW121765.1, forward strand.
CAATCAAGCCGAAACACAAGGTAACTGCTGTAAATCGTTAAGAAATTCCCTCGACTGTCTTTCGGTTCCATCATCAGATCGACTCCAGACCTTCATTAAATTTTAGTACCTACATTAAAGCACTTAATCAAAAAGTTAACAATCGCACTAGTTGTCCCTACAATTTTCGGTGGTTGCCCTCGATTTCTCCTGGATCCCAGCATCAGATCCTGATACCCTGGATATGGGACCACCTCAGAAGTAGCCTCTTTCAAACAAAAAAAGAATTTTCAAAATCCATCCATAATTGGCGCCGCTATCGCGTAACATACATACAAAAAAAAAATAGCGTACGAATTGAGAACCTCCTCCTTTTTTGAAGTCGGTTAAAAATGAATCGCAAAATGTGTTGATAAGCGCATAACTTCAGAACGGGTGAACCGATTTCACTAATTCTTTTTTTTGTTGTGTAAGGTATTGTCAGGAGAAGGATCTTATGGAAGAAAAATATTGTATTCCCACGGGAACGGGAACTACGCGGGTGAAACCGCGTGACGTCCTCTAGTTTATTATAAATATGATTGATTTTTACTCGATCGAACTGTGTTATTGAACCCTTTTTTAGGGTTATTATATTTTAATATAATATTTCCAAAATTTGTGAACCATTTTGAGTTGAATTTTTTATAATTTTACTTCACTTACGGTACTTCACGCCACACCGTGCACCGGGATGTTTGCTGTGCGAGACGCAGATTTGCCCCTGCGTCGAATACTGTTCTCACCTTTGGGATGACTCTGTGAGGTACTTACTGGACGCGCTTGGCACTATGCAGAGACGTGTTATCCGATTCGAATTATAGGTTATCCTAAGGTGACGGTAAGCCTCGAGCCGTTAGCGCAGCAAAGAACCATAGCGTCCTTGGCTGCCTTTTACCGAATGTATCACGGCGAATGTTCTGAACACCTCTTCAACCTGATCCCACCCACCATCTCCTTTCCGATTCCGATCAACACGTGTCGAGCAGAGGTGCCACTCATATACAGCGGAGAGAATCTTCGCCGGAACTGAGCGTTTCAAAAGATCGTTTCTCTGTCGAACTATGAAAACCTGGAACGACCTGCCCGCACATGTGTTTCCCTCATTTTACAATCCCGGGTTCTACAAGCGGAGCGTGAAAGAGGCACATCATAGGGCCGCCAACTTGAGGGCTACTGTCAGAAGTCTTGTGTGCTGTGAGCGTGGCCCCCATTCGCTAGATGCGCCACGACTTTCCATTAGTTTCCATCAGTGGCGAAGTCTATTTGGCGAGTCAATTTCTTGTGAGAGCTTTCGTTGCAGAGAAACTGGTTTCCAAACTTCAGGCATTCAGCCTCCATGTATACGAATTCATTTCTATTAGTTGCTATGTAAGGATGAGGAGGAATAAGGACTTGGTGAAATTTATTTGGTGCTAGGGAGAGCTTATAGAGATCGTAGATGTCCGTGGAGACTATTGAGAATTTAAAAATTATGACTATTTGTTTGTTACTAAAGTACGATCTCAGGATCAGGATTACTGAAACACACGTACAAGCGTTGAATATAGTAAAGTATTGATAATCTAAATATATATAACTCAAAGGTTACTGACTGACTGACATAGTGATCTATCAACGCACAGCCCAAACCACTGGACGGATCGGGCTGAAATTTGGCATGCAGGTAGATGTTATGACATAGACATCCGCTAAGAAAGGATTTTGATAAATTCTACCCCAAATGGGATAAAATACGGGAAGCGGGAACGGGAACAAATGCGGGCGAAGCTGCGAGCATTAGCTAGTGTAATATAAATTTGAGAAAAAATAAGTTTGCATTTCACAGCTTTTCATGAAAATTATCGTTAGTGAAAACTGTTGGCGTTATAACCATAGATTTAGAATGTTTCGCTACATTTTTCAGTGTTAGTGAAGAACACCTAGCCGCGTTCCGAAATTGTAACACTGAAAAATCACACTTTGATAAACATTTAGTGGACACCGGGCATACTTTGAATAATAATAATACTTTTGAAATTTTACATTATTGCCAGAAAGGCCTTAGATTGTGCGTTTTAGAACAATTAGAAATTACAAAACACCTGGGGAATGCATTGCTGAATGAACAAACAGATGTCCATACCTCCCCGTTACTAAATTTATTTAAAAACCAGCAACACAGCCCACACAATTCATCGCTGACAGGTGGGTAGTTGGTTAGTGGGGAGAGTGCATAAAAAGGCGGAACACATCGTGCCGAGCTCAAGAGCAGCCAGTGTACCGCCGCATGCAGACGTATCTGCACCGGTGCTCGGGCCTCTAGTACGGTTCCTGCGTGATACCTCTTTAACCGCACCTGCGCCCGGTAGTGACCCCGAAATAACACGACGTGCCGCCTGGCTTTGGTTCCCGGTCTGCCACCAGCGGCAAGCCCCGAGGACCGGGTTGGGTGGTATCGGCGTGCCGGGGCCACGACCTAGGCCGCACTCCACGGTACACCAGCGCCGTGACTCCGCGCCTTCAAGAATGTAGCGAAAGCGGCTCTACCCGCCGCCGAGACGCGCTACCCGGCCACGGGTGTTCACGAGGTCGGCAGTCCCCGCGTTATTTAACGCAGCGGTGAAGGCCGCCAACCTGACGCCCGTGCCCGTGCCCCGGCTTAACATCGTCGCGGGGCCAGCGACCGGTGCCGGGGAGGAGATGTTTGTCGCCAGTTCGGTGATACGCACACCCTCCCCGCCACCCGACGCGCCCTCCACCAGCAGGGACCCTCGACTTCACCGCCCCAAGACGGGGCCCTCAACCCACGCCCCGCTGCTAGCCACAACGGAGCATACACTGACACCAGACGAAGGAAGACAGCCCTCCCCAATGGAGATCAGCCATCCCCGGATGACGTTTGAGGAGCTAAACGCGGCTAAGCAACTCGCGTCATCCGCAACAAAGACGTCACCCACACCCCGCCCCCGGAAAACGTTCGCCGAGACTACGGCGGCGAACGAGGCGAAGAAGCCGGCGACGGTCGCAACCGGAGCGACCACGCCGCCAACACCATCGGCATCAGTTGCAGCCCCGGACACCCAAAGCCGGAAAGCCCGATACCCCCCACTCGTCGTGGAGGTATTGCCTAACTGGCCGACGCACTTCAGGGAACTGAAGACAGCGTTCGGCCACGCACCCAACGTGCGCCCCTTTGGCAGGGGGGTTAGGTTCTTACCGAAAACCGACACGGAGTATCGGGTAATCCAGAGCTACCTCACTCGGCTGGAGGGAGAGAGCGGAATCTCCTGGTTTAGCTACTCCCTTCCAGCCGAAAGAAGCATGAAGATCGCCATCAGGGGCCTACCGGCCAATACTGACACAGGCGGTGGAGGATGAGCTGCGCGAGCTCGGGTACGAACCGGAGCACGTGTGCAACATCCCTGCACGCCCCGGACGACCAGGGTGTCTACTGTTCACGCAGCTGCAGCGGACACCCACCACCATCCCGGGCATATACGAGGTGCAGGAGCTCCTCTGTATGCCCGGCATCAAAATCGAAGCCTGGCGTGGACGCAAGGGCCCGGCACAATGTCACCGGTGCCAGCAGTTCCGCCATTCCTCACACCACTGCCACAGGCCCTAGGCCTGTGTGCGTTGCGGTGAGGGACACGCCGCCAAGGACTGCCCGCGTCCCCTTGCGGAGAAGCCCACCTGCGCAAACTGCGCGGGTGACCACACGGCGAATAACGCCAACTGCCCCGTGTTCCGCAAGGAGACGCGGAACAAGCGCGCCGGTACCATTGCGCGTACCAGCGCCCACGCCACCCCTGCATCAACCGAGACCAACGCTCCCGGCTCGCTCATGGCTGCTGCAAACCAGCCACAGCAGCAGCCGGGCGCGAAACGACGGAGGAAGCGCCGCGGACGCCGCGGGCGCAAGCCCGCCAAGGCGCCTGAGGACGCTCCCCCTGCCGCCACACAGCCTGTGCCACACGTGGCCGCCGCCCCCGCAAGGGTGAAGGCGGTGCGCGTGGCCCAGCCCCAGCCCACCGGATCACCACAGGTCAGCCTGTACGCCGTCATCAGCACCATGCAACAGGTGCTGATGGCGCTCGAAGAACAGAGGGACCCCATCCCTCTGATCACCAGGTGCATGTTGGAGCTCTGCAACTCGCTTGCATGAGCACAACATGCGTCCACCCGGCCTGCCCACGTCTACTACTCCACGTCAAGTAGTTAAGACTGTGGGCCGGCCCAACCCGGACACGACCGCTCCCCGTCGCTGGCTGATGGGCGCTCACTGGCGTCAACCCCAGTGAGCTCGACCTCGCCGTGCGACGGGTCGTAGCCTCACCGGATCGGAGACGTCGCGGTGGACGGCCGCCCTACGTGCGCGGGCTCGGCCGCGCCGCAGCGACGCCCATCCACTTGGACCATCACGGACGCCTAGCGTCCCACCTAGTGACCCGCCTGTAGTCGCAGGCGGCGGTGAAGCCACTAGAAGAGGCAGAAAAGCCTGCATTAGTTACCCCGGGACCCCAACGGGTCCGCGTGGAAGACCTCGACGGCTGAGCTCATTCGCTGCCAAGCAGTCCTGAAGATGCCTCGTGTGTAGGCGAAACACGTGTTGACAAATTAGTCACATTTCATTATACTTGCAATAATTTCCATGTTTGGTGCGTCGCAGTCGCCGCGTCGTCGCGTCGAATCAAGGTAGTATATTGTATTTTTGTAAGTACCTATATACTTAGTAGGTTTATACATACAAACAATATACGTAGTATATTGTTTATCGAAATTTCAGAGCAAAAATCCCAACAAGTTCCAGTATTGCAGCAATACTAGCGAACATCACGCGGTTTCACCCGCGTAGCTACCGTTTCCGTAGGATTACGGGAATAAAATATGTTTATCGGGGATGGTGTAGCTTTTCAATAGTGAAGGAATTTTTCAAATCGCTTCAGCAGTTGCGGAGCCTATTCGATGCAAACATACATTACTATCGAACCTTTCCTCTTTATTATATTAGTATAGATATGGAAGGTACTAACCAGTATGGTGATTATGGCGTCGTAAGGATAGTTTACTACCAATTTCATTCATAAGCTGACTTGCAAGAGGAGAATTAGGATGGTACAGAACGATTGACCTTGCAAATGTCATCACAGGCCCACTGAGCCAATTCGATTGTTGTAATATTTGCTGGGGACAAATAACATACGTTAATTCAAATTTATAAAATACTAGCTGACCCGGCAGACGAAAAGCCGGGGTATGTATGTACGTCCGGGATGATGTCTGCTGTCGTCATCTCAGGGGCCTTAAAGACAGGGACCCGTCTACTTTATGGGCGCGCGTGGATCGCGGGGGCCACACTCGTATCTACGCGTGCGTGTACAGAGGGCCAAGTGCGAGTTTTAGCGTGAGCTTGTCGACATTCACGGCGCGCCAAGTCGTATGGAATCGAGACCCCGCCACCTAGCTGTAAACGCGGGAACTTGTCTCGATTCCATACAAATCGGCAATAACGCGCTCACCCGTGAATGTCGACAGGCGCTCGCCGGAACTCGCACTTGCCCCTCAGGTCTCATAGCGGTGACACGGAAACAGTCCGCCTCTTTGACCAAAAATCAACTCTATCGTGTAAATCCAAAACACTGTAAAGTCACATACAGTGTTTTGTCGCAAACAACGATTTCGCATTCTGAAAGGCTAATGTATACCCCTGGTCCTTAAAATTAACGAAATTGGGGCTATTTTGCTTGTTTTGTGAAAATGATTTATACCTGTATGTTCTAAACAGCATGCATTGTTATTACATACATTACAATAAAATCAAAATTACAATAAAATTATAATTCATTTCTATTATACAAGTAGATACAATTTATAATAATATAGATATAATAATGATAAGAGAGCAGCAGGCTGTCTACTGATAGTGCTATTTTCTCTCTAAAGAAAACTGTCAAAATATTATCTGGACCGCAAAACCAATGTGAACGCATGCTTCCTAGATTTAAGTCGCGCCTTCGACTGTATAATTTACGATAAATTGTGGGAGAAAATGACTAGTGTGGGAATACCTTACGACTTAGTTAGCATTATGAAATGTTGGTATGAGGGGCAGTCCAACGCCGTTAGGTGGGGAGACACCGTATCAGATGAATACTCACTTGGTGCTGGGGTCCGACAAGGCTGGTTGACATCTCCGTTTCTCTTAAATTTGTACGTAAACGAATTGATGGAGGTGCTGAGCAGTGCCAACGTAGGCTGTTCCATTAATAATGTATGTATAAATAACCTTAGTTACGCTGACGACATGGTGCTGCTCAGCCCCTCTGTCAAGGGGTTGCAAAAGTTACTTAAGATATGTGAGAATTACGCACACATGTACGGGCTAGTATATAACGTGGAAAAAAACAGTGGTTATGATTTTTAAACATGATAATAGAGCAGTGCTTAGTCCTGACATATCTTTGTGTGGCTCTGTACTTGGGCACTGTATAACTTGGGGTAGTAAAGAAATTTAAATATCTGGGACCACATACTGACGGAAAAGCTTAAGGACGATGATGATATGGACAGGCAGCGTAGGGCTATAGCTGCGAAAAGCTATATATGCTGGCGAGACGCTTTGTAAAATGCTCTAGGCAGGCGCGGGTAACTCTGTTCAACGCCTACTGCCGGTCAATGTACACATGCCAACTGTGGTACGACTACACCCAGCGTGCTTTCAACACCTTCCGGGTACAATATAACAACGCGTTAAGATGTATGCTGGGGTTACCATGGCGATGTAGTGAATCAGGTATGTTCGCGGAGAACAGAGTGGACGACTTCTATGCTGTGATGAGGAAAGCAAGGGCCTCCTATATGGAACGATTACATGAATCTGACAATGAAATATTGAGGGCTATATACGAAGCTAACCAGTTCTTTGTATATGGCTGTCAATTTTTCAGCTAAGAACGTTTAAATGTAAACAATAATTGACATGTATTTATTTTAATAGTTATTAGAATAATGACATTTATTTTAATTATTTTAATTTTATTTTATTTCAATAATGTAATTTCCAATTAATAGTATGCTTATGTAATTTTAATGTTATTTGAATTTTATAAATTTAATTTTACTTTTCATTTATTTAATTTGAGTGCGTGAAAATATTGTACCATTATTGTATGGGATTATTGTCTGAAATAAAGATATTTTATTTATTTATTTATTTATAAAAAAAGAAACAATTAGTAAAGACAATTTAGATTACAACCAGTCAATAAATCTTTTCCATCAATATAAAAATTAAAAATAAAACAACAATACACAACATACAACACGAATGTCAAGACATTTGTTACAATGCAAGGCAACGATTTATACATTATTATATCATAAAGAAAAAAAATGTAGAATATCAATGTGAATGTCAAAAGTAAATGTCAGAAAGTTCCAAAACAATGTTTAAATATCAAGGAAATTTAATAATATAGATGTATTGTTTAGCACTAAACTGACATTAAATAATTATTATTTGACATACTTAATAAGCACCTCAGCATCGCCAGAGACGATAAATCGTTCGTTTCAAGCGGCGAGTTCGTGTGAGAAGAATATGAATAGTGAACAAGCGTTAAAAAGTGCGCGCTCAGAGTGGCAGGTAGTGCAAAATAAACGTTTTAAACGAAACAAAGTGACGGGTAGAAAAGAAGTGGCTGTAGTCACGTTCGGAGGTAAAATTTAGAGCAGCCGATATAAAAGTACCGCTGCTAATTTCAAATGTTAGTGTGGATGCTAGTGAAAGTGACATTATTAGCTATATAAAGAACAAAACGGGTGAAATTGTGACGTTAAAAAAGATAAACATGAAGTCTTATAAAAAGTATAATGCATTTAAGTTGTTTGTCTCTAAATCTAAAGTTGAAATGTTTTTACAAAATGAAATGTGGCCAGATGGCATTATTTTTAGACGGTTTGTTCATTTTCAGTTTAGAACAAAAACTCACGAACCTACGTCAAAGTCTATAAATAATTAAATTAATGGATAGCAAAATTATAACCAAAAACTGTCTCAAATTTACAAGTTTTAATTGTCAATCGGTAAAACGATCCATTTGTAACATATAAGATATCTGTGTGTGGTCTGATTTGGTGGCTCTCCAGGAGACGTGGCTGCTTTCTCACGATGTTCCGTTTTTGGGAACCATTAGCTCCAACTTCGAATACACGGGTAAGTCTGCTGTTGACTCTTCTAAAGGCTTATTAAGGGGACGACCGTACGGAGGGGTAGCCATTCTCTGGAGAACGGGTATTTTTGAATCTGTGTCTGTTGTTGAGTGTAGCAGTCCGCGTTTGGTGGCCATCACTGCCAAAATAATGGGGCGTAGTATAATTGTCCTTTCTATTTATATGCCTACAAATTGTCCAGAGAACCTACCAATGTTTACGCAGGTGCTGAGTGAGATTAGTGCAACGGTGGCTAGCTGCGATATTGAAAATGTGTTTATATTGGGTGATTTTAATGCTCACCCAAATAAACTTTTCTACAGGGAATTAATTGACTTCTGTACTGATCAATCGTGGATCTGTGTTGATGTAGAAAAAAGAGGGGTAGGTAGTGACACTTACACCTTTGTCAGTGATATGAACGGTGCCAGGCGGTGGTTGGACCACTGCGTGGTCTCGGTATCGGCTTTGAGCACTGTTGTTAACGTCGACGTATCCGAAGATGTTTACAACTTTATTTATTTAGAATAGAATACAACTTTATTTGTACACCAAGTTATAGTTTACAGAAAAAAAGATGATAGTAAGATATTGTACAAAGGGCGGCCTTATCGCTAAAAAGCAATTTCTTACAGGCAACCTTGGGATGGACAGAAAAAGATATTGAAGACAGATGGGTAGTTAGGTGTGTAGAAATATGAAGCTACAAAACAATACATACATACCAGTTGGTATGTAAATGAATATAGACGTACATACCATATATATACATATAGGCATAAATACAATACATATACAGGTACATACCAATATACATACATAATAATTATACACCCATATACATACACATACACACACATATATATACATATATACACATACATATACACATATCTACATATACACATACATGAAAACAAATTATTATGCTAAGGAACATCCTACCGGGTCAAATAGTGTTCCTTCACTATGTTAATCGAGCGCAGTATACCGAGCAGTATTTGGAAATCCACTGTATTAAAAGCGTTGCTGAAATCAAGTAAGGATAGTACAGTGATATTCCCATTTTCCATGCCCAGCCTAATATCATCAGTAATACTGATCAACGCACTAGCCGTGCTATATCCTGGACGAAAGCCTGATTGGTAAGGGTTAAGAAGAAGGTTTCTGTTTAGGAATGTACTTAATTGGATATGAACAAGCCGTTCTAGAACTTTTGAAAGGAAAGGCAATATGGAAATGGGACGGTACTCGGCAAAGGATGTAGGGTTAGGTTTTTTAGGAATGGGGACAATTTGTGCCTATTTCCACGTCGTCGGAAATACACTGCTAGATATGGAGTGGTTAAAGACGTGGCACAAAATAGGAAGAATTTCATCCAGAATAGGCACGACCATGTTACGACTTAAGCAGTCATTACCTACCGCGTTCGAACTAAGCGATACTATGCACCTCTTAACATCACAAGCAGATAGTTGATCAAAACGAAACGGTGAGAAAGAAGGAGTTGGAAGAGATGAAAGATATTGTAAAGTATTTGCCTTGCTAGATTGATCATAACACGGCGACGAGCAGAAATGTTGATTTAGTGAATCAATGTCAAGGTTTTTAGGAATGTCTTGTTGTTTAGGTTTTCCAACCCCTATAGTTTTCAGAAACTTCCATACCTTTGCTGGGTCCCCGTTCTGGACCGATTTATGAATATGTTGGCGTTGTGCTTTCCTACACACCCTGCTACAGTGATTCCTCAAGGCTATGTATTTTGCATGATTTTCAGGTGTCGCCCGACGTTGGAACTTACATTTAGCTGCAGCTTTTTTAGCTATAAGGGATTTGATATCAGCTGTAAGCCACGGCGCCGGCAAGTGTCGCACCCTCACTGCACGAATTGGAGCATGTAGATCATAGAGATCTGTTAACTTGCTGGTTAGAATCTTAACTTTCTCATCCATACTGTTCGTGGCTACCAATGAATCCCAGTTTAAATTTGATGCATCGTCGCGTAGTTTATCAATATCCATGCCACCAAAATTGCGTTGCATGAGGATTTTGAGTTTAGATTTAGGAGGACGAAGGTTATAAGAGAGATATATTAAGTCATGATACGAGAATTGAACAGCTGTGCTTTGACCATGCTTAACAACTAATTCAGTGGAAGAAACAAGGATGAGATCAATGAGGGATGGAGCGCAACCAGGAAAGTGGTGAGTGACATTTAAAGGTAGGATAGACAAGTTACAAGAGTTTACAATGCTTTTGAAAGAAGAGGCGCGAGCAAGCGAGCGAGAATCAGTTTTTTGAAGACAAGTATTAAAATCGCCGAGTATAATAGTATGACTGTATAAGGGTGAGAGACGTTCTACAATATTTTCAAAAGAAGAAAAGAAATTAATTTCGGATGAAGAGGAATAATACACACCTAGTAGCACCTTTGAGTGACAAAGGTCCACCTCAATGAATATTGATTCCCCAGCATTTGAAGGCGGTGGCTGAGGAGACATTTCCAAAATGTTGAAGTTAATATGATCTCGTAAGTAGATGGCAACACCGCCACCCCTGGTACGGCGATCGTTACGGATAAGATGAAAGTGAGGTAAAGTAGTAGTTGGGAATTAGGGTTTCTGGATCAGAGGAGATCCATAAACCGCTAATTCCCAACCATTCAACTATTCAATCTAGTATTCTAATAATGATCCATCATGATAGACTTTCTGGATCCCTTAACACCCAATCCCACCAGCCTATTCAGTCAGTATGTAAGTAGTGTATTATTTTGTGCCATTCTAGACCACTTTTATCGTTCCTACGACTCACTTCGTTCGTCTTCGTCACAAAAGTGATCTAGCGTGCCCAATATCATAAAATGACTTACCGTTCACTCCGTATAACGCGTTTATGACTTTCGATTGAAATTCGATTTATTACAGTCGCATTTTCACCACCTTTCGTTCCTTTATAACTTACAGGTTTTCTGTAACCAGTTTGGTTCGACTACTTGTAGTTATAAATATGTATGTTATAAATTCATCTTTTCATTACGAGTCGATCAGTATTGCATAGCAAACATGAAATTCGTTAAACAAACACAATCGTTGCAGGTCAATACAATCTGTGACGATTTAACAAAAAATAAGTTACGCCATGGAGAATTATTACCGAATACAGTACGCTGCATCATATGCGGACCATCAAATTGTGGAAAAACTAACTTATTAATTGGTCTTCTATTGCACGAAAATGGATTGACATTTCAGAATGTTTATGTATATTCTAAAACGTTACTTCAACCAAAGTACATCTTTTTAGAAAAGGTTTTACGACGAGTACCAGGTATCACTCTCCAGACATACCAAGCAAATGATGACGTTTTAAAAGTTGCAGATGCAAAACCTAATTCTGTGATTATTTTTGATGATGTAGCATGTGAAAATCAAAGTAATATGCGTGATTATTTTGCCATGGGAAGACATAAATTAATTGACAGTTTTTATTTAAATCAAACTTACACCAAAATACCTAAACAACTTGTAAGAGATAATGCTAACTTAATTGTGCTTTTTAAGCAAGATGAAGTTAATTTGAAACATGTTTACGAAGAACATGTTAACACCGATATGACATGGTTGAAATTTCGAGAAATGTGTTCCCTAATATGGAAAGAGCCTTTTGATTATGTGGTAATTAATAAAGATTGTTCTAGAAACAACGGTTGCTATAGAAAAACGTTTGACACTTTTGTATTATTAGATGATATTTGAATATTTAAGTAGACTGCAGTCACTTTATTGTTATTCTGTAATTGGTTCTTATTCGATTACCACATATTTTACATAATGGATAAATCATTGAAAAAACAAATTGTTGATGCGACAGAAGCTGTCAAGAAAAAAATACGTAAAATGAAGGATTTTGAAGATAGTAATAAGTATGCTCTTGATACAGTTTTTAAGCCTGTTACAGAATCTCTCAATTTAATAGCCAACACTAATAACCACTTAGCTCTAACAAAAAAGGAGGAAAAAGTAGAACCCCAAGTACCGCAAGACCAAGATATGAAAGAAACAGATGATAGCAGTATTGCTAGTAATGAATCGGAACCCTCATCGGACTCTTCATTTCAGTCATTAGTCGGTACTAATCCAGATGCATCATCTTGGTCGTTATCTTCACAAGTACTATCAGATGTACCATTTGGTATAAGAAATGAACGTGGAAAGTTAATGTTGGGTTCCTCTAACATAACTATTGGGGATAAAGTTATTACTGTAGCCGGACGCAAGTACGAAAGTACACCTGGGTTGCGAGAGTTACTGTTAAAAAAAGACATTGATCTGAGCTTGGTTAATGAGCATGACAAGCAAAATTATAAGGCAATGTTACTTGTAACGAATGCACATCGTCGTGATTTCGATTCAAGAAAACCAATTAAAAGTAATAAAGGACAAAAATATTTGCAAGTTATTAAACCACTTTTCGATCAAGAAAGTAGAAGTCCAAGTTGTAGACAGAAAGTAGGAAAAGGATTACCTTTAACAAAAATGTGGAAAAAAAACACAGATTTTGTATATTGGGATGATCCCAATGAATTGGTTGATAGATTAAAGTTATTAATTGCTTCTCGAGATGCTGGTAACACAGGACTAGATAATGAAATAATATCTATCATTGAAGAACTACGTGAAAGCAAAATTATTAAATAAATAAATCAACTAATATTATATGTGTGTCATTTTACTATATACCGTTCAACATAACACACCTTTAATATGAATGTAGACAAATTTGGACATTATATTCATAAGCGAATGCGTATATCGGAAATACTTGATTTTAATGATAACGCATTAATAAAATCTGATTATGGAGATTATGACTTGAAGACATCGAGGCTAAAAGGTGTCAAACCTCCACAAGACGCAGACGATGCAGTAAATAAAGCATATGTAGATGAATTGAAAGGTGTACTAATCAATGACTTACGAAAATTGCAAAGTTCTATTCCAAATAGTGTTCAAAACCACATAGAGAAAGCTTTAAAAACAATAATGTCTGAGATAGAGACTCATTTGGAAAGCAAATTTTACACAAGGAAAGCAGTTGATAGACTAGTTCAAGACGCAATTCAATCTATATTAAAAGATCGAAAAACATAGACCTTAAATTTTGTTAAAATGACAAAACAACAAATCGTCAATGAAATACATAAAGCAGCACGAAAAAATTTTCCTCGACGATCTGTAATTTTAAAAGGTATTGATGATTTGTGGCAAGCAGATTTAGCTGATATGCAAAACCTAAAAACCTTTAATAAAGGATATAACTATATTTTAATAGTTATTGACTGCTTCTCAAAGTACGTTTGGGTGGAACCATTAAAAACTAAATCCAAACATGATGTCTCTCATGCATTTGAAAAATTACTTTCTACTAATCACAGGATACCAACTCATCTGCAAACTGATATGGGTACTGAGTTCTATAATTCTACATTTCAAAAGCTTTTACAGAACTATAATATTAATCACTACTCTACATTTTCAACCAAAAAGGCTTCAATTGTAGAACGAGTTATTAAAACGATTAAAAATAAATTGTACAAATACTTTAGCTTGAACGGACACTATAAGTGGACAGATGGTGGCTTGAACGATGTTGTGAAGACATATAACAACACAAAACATCGTACTATTAAATTTGCACCTGTTAATGTCAATAAGTTTAATGAAACGGACATTAAAAATAATATTACGAATTTCATGATAAAGGCAACCCAAAAATCTCGTCCAAAGTTTATAATTGGTGACAAAGTTCGAATTAGTAAGTACAAACATATATTTGAGAAAGGATACACTCCTAACTGGTCAACAGAATTATTTACTATAAAAAAGATAAATATCACTGTACCAATAACGTATCGCATTGAAGATAATCAGAAACAAGTCATATTGGGAACTTTTTACGAACAAGAGCTTCAAAAGTCGTCCTGCCCTGGTGTCTATTTGATAGAAAAAGTATTAAAAAAGAAAGGAAACAAACTGTTTGTAAAATGGTTGGGTTTAAATAACAAAGAGAACAGTTGGATTGATAAGACTGCAATAGTAGAATAAGTAAATTATATAAGTGGTATATAATTTAAAAGTATATTCATTATTCTTTGGACGATGCAAGGTGGTGGACTAATAAACAGTATCATTAATCATTTACCATTCGAACTACACATACCCGGTTATAACTATTGTGGACCAGGAACAAAGCTTTCAAAACGATTACTACGTGGTGATAAAGGTGTAAACAAGTTAGACGAAGCTTGTATGCATCACGATATTGCATACGCAAACTACACAGACCTACCTAACCGTCACAAAGCCGACTTACGTCTTATAGATATGGCTAAACAAAGACTTAAAGCAAAAGATGCTCGAACAGGGGAAAAGATTAGTTCGTGGATAGTAAACAAAGTTATGAAAGCTAAATTGAAGTCTGGTGCTGGTGTTAAGACTTTTAATAACTTTGTTAGAAAAATAAAAAGAAAAATCAAAAAACTCTCACCTAAAGATAATAAGTCATTAATAAATATAGCTTATATGGTTGCCAGAAAATTAGTTCCATGCATTCCAAAAGTTCGAGTACCTCGAATGATACCTATACCAAAAACTGGAGGCATTCTACCTTTAATCCCAATTTTTGCTGGTTTATCTGCTTTAGGAGCATTAGCTGGTGGTGCAGCTGGTATTGCAAAAACTGTGAATGATTATAAACACGGTCAGAAAAAATTACAAGAAACTGAACGTCATAATAAAACTATGGAGGCTATAGCAATAGGTAAAGGTCTATACATTAAACCACATAAGCAAGGTCAGAGATTGTTTATAAATCCATCAAAAAACTAATTGATCAGCTACCTAATCGCGCTTTAACTAATATCGATATTCAGAAGTATGGCTATTGTATTCCCTACTTTCGAGGAGTTTATATGAAGGATCAATTACCAAAAATACCTAAACGAATTGAATGTGCTATAGTTAACCTAGATAATTCGAGAAATGATGGAACGCATTGGGTAGCTTATGTTAAAATAAACAATTATTGTGAATATTTTGATAGCTTTGGTGATTTAAAACCGCCAAGAGAATTAATGCTATATTTTAAGAACTGTGATGTTCATTATAACTATAATAGATATCAACAATTCAACACAATAGTTTGTGGACATATGTGTTTAAGTTATTTGCAAACTTTTTGGAATAAATACTATAAATTTTATATCACTCTTTCATTTCCATCATTTGGAAGATGTCACTCACCTTATCGATAACTGGAAACTCATCAGTATTATCTACCTATTATCCAAACACGTTGCCATTAGTTGGGGAGTATGAATGTGCATTATTACATTTCTCTACATATAATTCTATTCCAAATTTTGATAATACAAACAATAAATTATACTATGGTTCTAAAAATGTTCTTGAGATACCTGAAGGAACTTATGAATTGCAAGATATTGGTGACTATTTAAAAACTGAGATAAAAGATGCATCCATAAAACTCCATTGTAATAACAACACCTTAAAAACTATGTTATTTTGTACGTCAACTATAGATTTTACTAAAGAAGGTACATTCGGAAGTTTATTGGGATTTAAAAAACAGATCTTAGAAGCAAATAAATATCATGTATCAGAGTTTCCAGTTAACATTTTGCCTACGACTGTCATAAGGATTGAATGTGACATAGTTAGCGGTTCTTATATAAACGGTCAATCCAGTCACATCTTGCACGAATTTGCACTTAATGTTCCACCTGGATACAGGATTATAGAAATTCCTAAAAACACAATCTACTTTCCAATAAACCAAACCAATATAAGCTGCATACAGATACGGCTGTTAGATATAAATAATAACTTAATAAATTTGCGAGGTGAAGAAGTGCAGTTGTATCTACATATCAGAAGAAAACAATGATAGATTATAATAAATATGTGGTTCGTCCAACTAAAAATAACAGTCCTACTCAAACTATCAAACCAATAAGAGGTCGCTCCAAAAAGGTCATAAAATTGAATAACAATAATAAAGCATTTCTTAAAGCGATTGGTTTGTTTAAATGAATATACTAGATGTTTTATCCGCTCCTGCATACAACAACTCTGTGGAAGGAATTGGATTTCACTCTTACAAGCCTTACGTAACAAGTTTCAATAGAAGCGATGAAATCAGGATACCTATTAATCAACAAGACTTGTATATATTACCATCAGCAAGCACTTTGTTTTTGGAAGGAACTGTTGTTGTAAACAAGGGTGGAAATTCGAAAGAGAGAGTCAGTAGCGTTCATTTCACAAACAATAGTTTACTTTACTTGTTTCAAGATATAAGGTATGAGATAAATGGAGTGGAAATAGATAAAATAAAAAACGCTGGTATAACTACCACAATGAAATCATTAATATCAATGAATGAAAACGAGGCTAAAGTATCTAATGCTTGGGGTTGGAATATCGATGGCATAAATAGTACAAATGGGGGTAACTTTTCTGTTTCTATACCCCTCTGTAACATTCTTGGTTTTGCAGAAGATTTCAAGAAAGTAGTGATAAACAGCAAACATGAATTAATATTGTTGCGAAGTAATACTAATCTGAACGCTCTAAAACTTAACGATGGTGAAACGGTAGAAGATATTATTATAAATAAAATAATATGGCGTGTACCACATGTCAAAGTATCCGATAAAGAAAAAATAAATATGTTAAAACTGTTAGAAAAAGATCGAGCACTCCAGATGATATTCAGGAATTGGGATTTATATGAATATCCAGCTCTACCAAAAACTACTAAACATACTTGGTCCATAAAAACATCATCGCAAATAGAGAAACCAAGATTTGTTATTATTGGTCTGCAAACAAATAGAAAAAATAATTCAAAATTGGATATGTCTCAGTTTGATCACTGTAACGTTCGAGATGTTAGAGTATACCTAAATTCAACCTACTTCCCTTACGAAAATTTAAATTCAAGTTTCTCAAATAACAGAATTGCTTTAATATATGAACAATACACCAGATTCCAACACTCGTATTACGGAGGTCGTCGCGGTGAACCGTTATTAAGTGAGAAACAATTTAAAAATATTGCTCCGTTATTTGTCGTAGATTGTTCTAGACAACCAGATAATCTTAAGTCAGGACCTGTTGTCGATGTCAGAGTGGAAATTGAAAGTGACATTGATATACCAGATCAAACTTCAGCATATTGTCTTATATTGAACGACTGTATAATCGAGTATAAACCGTTAAGTAGCACCGTGAGAAAGATATCATGAACAAAAATACTATTATAGTAGATGTTCAAGGTTTTAAAGATCTTTATAATAACTTCATAGTCAAGGAATTAGCTATAGCTACGTTGGAATATACTCATATATTCTTAATAAAACCTCCTTATCCGTTCTCCTCGCTGACTGATGAAGAAAAAAGACGCATTTGGTGGATTGAAAGGAATAGAGGTTACCGCTGGAGCGAAGGATATATTGATTACAGAGAATTTTCTAAAATAATCAAACCCTATTTGAAGGAAAAAAAGGTTCTTGTTAAAGGTAGTGAGAAAATAAAGTGGGTTCAAGAGCTATGTGGTCATAATAATGTTTCCGACATATGCGAAAATAAAAGTGTTCCTAATTTAGAAACTCTTAGTGATCTTTACTGTAAAGATCTATCTTTGTATAATTGTTTTGCTCATAAGAACTATTGTGCTTTAAGGAATGTATTGTGTATTAAGCGATGGTGTTTAAAAAATAACTTTTGTATTTCATAATTTTAATTAACTTAATAAATGTTTTATTTCTATAGCGTGTTTGTTTTTCATACTATTTCCTACCCAAGGTGAAATTAAAATGAAAAATAAAAAAAACAAATATTGAACATAATACCATTTATTAAATGTCTAATATACATAAATCATTGCGTATCCATATAAATTTACACAATCATATGCCATCACAGTGACCCCAAGAGAATGTATCTATTTGATTTGGTCGAACTAGTCGTTTATCATCTAATCTATTTAACATTACTTTATTAACTTCCTGCGAATAAATTACATGTTTGTTTGATTTAATCATTTGCATTTTACATTTTAAAGTAATGTTCTGAAATAAAACTCTCTTATAGTCAGTCATTCTCAAATTCTTAGTAATGGGCTTTGATACACCTTTAGCTTTATTAATGCATGCTTTTATTGACTCAATACAATAAAGTTTTGCTCTCAAGCCAACAAACTCAGTGATTACATCACCACCCAACTCATCTTTAAATAATCCAGGAATCTTATCATGTAACTTAGGTATATGACAAATAAAAAACAATGATTGAACATAATACCATTTATTAAATGTCTAATATACATAAATCATTGCGTATCCATATAAATTTACACAATCATATGCCATCACAGTGACCCCAAGAGAATGTATCTATTTGATTTGGTCGAACTAGTCGTTTATCATCTAATCTATTTAACATTACTTTATTAACTTCCTGCGAATAAATTACATGTTTGTTTGATTTAATCATTTGCATTTTACATTTTAAAGTAATGTTCTGAAATAAAACTCTCTTATAGTCAGTCATTCTCAAATTCTTAGTAATGGGCTTTGATACACCTTTAGCTTTATTAATGCATGCTTTTATTGACTCAATACAATAAAGTTTTGCTCTCAAGCCAACAAACTCAGTGATTACATCACCACCCAACTCATCTTTAAATAAGCCAGGAATCTTATCATGTAACTTAGGTATACAATAAGGATTATTAATGTCAAAGTTACTGGTATCAAATTGTATTATATTATCTTTCATATCTTTATAAAAATCGTGCGTATGTATTAAGTACAATAGACTATCAGTGTCTGTATAGCACAATTTGGCTTTTTTACCATACTTGTTTTTAATAAAATCGTAATGGAAATTATATACATGTTTAGCATATTCGAGTACAGTAAACCCAATATAAATCGGTCTATCTAAAATAAGCTTTTCGGGATTCATTTGAACTGCAAGAAAATCATCACTGAACACACAAACGCTTTTTAAATTTGGTTTTGCTATCAGTTTTTCTGCACCTACTTTTTTATTTGTCCTATTATTATCATCATTCCAGCTATTCACCAATTTTACGTCAAGCTGTTTTCGTTTATTTTCGATTGTTTTACCAAATATCGAATTGTTCAAAAGCTTGAAGAAGTCTCTTTCAAACGATGTGGTAGCTGTTTGTCGCAATTGAGTATTTAAGTCTATATAGTCCTTCAAAAAGTTTTCTTGTTTAAATTTAAGTATACGATGAATTTTTCTTAAAATAAGTCCATTTTTTAGACATTCTTTTAAATACACATAATGTGTAATATAGTTGTATTTGTCATATAAATTTGCAATGAGCTTCTCTGTCTTTCCTCCTATGGGTATGAATTTTTCTGGAGCGAAAGGCAAATCGTTGTGTAATTTATGTAAATAATTAGGGTACGCGACATCAACTTCTAAAATGTAACCATATTCAGCATCATCAGGGATATTAGATAAGCAAAAATTATTTATTTCAGAAGTTGACATAAATTCAAAATCTGATATTGGTAATTTTTTCATCATAGCATATCCATAAAGATTATTACAGTCGAGATATATCAAATATGTCGATGGTTTAGAATCATCGAAATTAGGTGTGTAAATATTATTTGCTTGAGCATACCGATGAGAGCACTGTGCTAATCCACCGCGTATTCCTTTTTCAATCATGTTATACATTTCTAGATCATGAATTAACTCTAATTGTACACCAGTGTAAAGGAGCATAGCATCCCAACTTAAGCCGGGTGAACTTACATAATATGCAGGATCTAGATTATAATGTTGAAGACATATTTTTCTAAAGTTTTCAAATATATCGCATAATAATAGCACATCAGACTTTAAATATAAATCAGTATATTCACCAAGACTATTAATGGCAAATGTATTCCAAATGTTCTGTGCATGTGAATACTCGTTATCAGTAATATGCTTCATTTGCAAACTATTATAAAAACAACATTTTGTGGGCAGTTGTACGTCATTATATTTCTTCCATGAATCAATATATTCATAAGGATATATTCCTTTTCTTCTAATTAATTCAAATTTAGAGTCATCGGGAAAATGGACTCGTAAATTTATAAAATCACTATCTATTAAACTTTTACTTAGATTATCGAGACTGGTATTGAGGAATTGGAATGAATCTATGAATTTAATTTGCAAAGGCTTCTGTTTATCCGTTTTAATGATTTTTGTAATAGATAAGTATTTTTCTTTTGTTTTTGGAATTACCGTTATTTCACCTTCATGAACTGATAGTTCTTTAATAAATATGTGTGAGTCATATCCGGATAAGTTATGAAAAATTACAGGTATGAATGAACAGACTTTATACATTAAATTACGTTGCGAATGAGCTGCACCTCTGTATTCTCCTGTAATATGATCGTGATCACATACTTTGTCACTAAATAATAGATTTTTACAAATATGACAGGTAGTTGCATCACGATAATTATGCATTTGTTCAGGAGTCATTGGTTTCATAGCTTTTTCTGTTATTAAAATATCATGTATTAACTTGGTTTCTTCAATTAATTTCTGAACAAACACTTGCACACAATTAGGTCCTCGATAAGTAACAAATTTATTGAGGCTACTATCATGATAACAACAAACATAAAATGCAAAACATGAAGGTCGATGCAATTTATGTTTTATGGTATTTTTGTTGGCATTTGTTTCATTAAAATTATAAAGTAGACTTTCAAAATCAGCATATATTACAAAGTTGATTTTTTGTTGTCTTTCGAAATGTTTAAACTGTAATTTGGTGTGTTTGTCTGGTAATAATGTCATAATTTTTGAACATGCATGGGTGTTGAACTTTATTTGGCTAGTAAAAAAATGTAGGCATGTTTCACATAAATACATCGAACCTTTACTTCGTGATACTTGACGTCTCACTAAACGTAAAAGGCTTTTTATTAAACAATAATGAGCTTTCTTATTTTTCTCAAAATACAATAAATTAATATGTTTATCTTTCTTTAAATTTGTTACATAGAGTGGGCCAGTTACTCTATGACATTCATCTAATCCATAGATATTAATACTTAAATATTTGTTATTAATTTCAAACAACTTGATGTTCTTAGAGGATGGTGGGAATGACATCCCATTTACATTAAATACTAAACTAAAATGTGGGTAAGAGCTTGTTCTACAAACATTATTTTTTGTTGGATATAATGCTGCTAAGATGCTCCATAAAAAACAATATTCATCATTATTTTTGATATTTATACAACTCTTTGTATTTTTAATAACTGCTGGCAAGTCTATATAAGAACCACCCCTCATCGGGGAATATTTATTAATATTAATTTCTAAATGACTAATGGATGTAAATGACCATCCAGATTCACAGTGCTCGAATTCGGTTAATTTCATTTTAAAAATCTCTTTTAAATTCAGATAAATATTATTCAAATCAGTACTTTTATACAAAACTTCATATTTTGTATTAAATGACTTCAGCTGCTGCTGCTGTTCACCATATTTAGGTAAAACAAAGTATGCAAACAACTCAAAGTTTACTTTAATACAAGTATGTTTAATAAGCGATAACTCAATTACTTTGTATACATCATCTCGCTTGTCATCTAAGAACGCCTCTAGGAAGAGGTACTCGTCTTCTTTCGATGGGTTTAAGCGATATGTCATTATTCTGTTCTTAAAGGCTGTAGCTATTATGTCTATATGTTCAAATTTCGATTTTATTAAACAGTTAGATTTATGAATATTAGTTCGTTTATGATATCTGTATTCATGAATCGGTATTCCAATTTTACATTTATCACAATTAATATAACTGCCTGATGAATAAGAGGTGAGTGGTAGCACTGAAAAGAGAAACAATGCATGGTCTGATTCATATACATAGTAGTCTTATGCTAGGGATTAAATACAGTTTAATGTGTATAGCAATAGGTATATAATGATTAATGAATAATCAGATTTCTCTTTACCTATTTACTGATAAGAGTTTATAAACGTGGCTGCACAATTTTTAAATTCATTCCCTGTCTCTTTAACAAATTCACTTAAATGCTTCCAGGACTTTGAATCTAAATTTGTTTTATTTTTAACAGTTACTATAGCGTGTCTCCATCGGTTCATTGGTGGCACTCGTTCAATTTCCTCACAATCATAAATTTTTAATTCAATGAAAAAGTTTCCAGATTTTCCTTCATCTATTTGACGCGAGAATCCATTAGCCAACCTACGTGTTAGATATGAATAAATAGGTGCAGGATTTTTACCAGTGGGGGTGCTGCAATCATCGCTATCGGCTCCGAAGAGATCGCGGATCGTAGCCCTCGACTTCTGTTTCTTACTGGTTGTTTGACTAGTTGATGGCTGACTGCCTGTAGCTGAACTGCTCACAGGCTGGCTGGTTGATGCTTTTTCTGCAAACTTTCGCTTCTTATTCTTGGTCTTCACCGGGATGTTAACTTCTGACTCGTCTGAAGACGGGAATAATTGGTCAGCCATTTGTTTGGACCTGAAAACAAAGACATTCATATAAATAACTTATAACAATAATTTGTAGTATCTATCAATAAAATATGAAATATTTGAATAACAGGTTGATAGAATTTAGATACTATGTATATCATGAATGATTGCAAATTAGAATGAATTAATAGTGGAACGATTGAATAGTGGAACGATTGAATAGTGGAACGATTGAATAGTATAACGATTGAATAGTGGAACGATTGAATAGTTGAACGATTAAATAATAGGATTGCTGAATGATAGCACGAGTGCTTTTTAATCACGTATTAATAAATAATATAATAGTGACTTACATTTTGTAGGTACAGGATCCGATAGGCAGGTATACGTAAGCTCGTTGTGGTAATCACTTCAGCTCCGGTAGAGTATCTGCGGCATAGCTTTGAGAGGCAGTCTCTTAAATAATGGTAAATCTACGTCATATCATCCCGAATATGGTAACGGGCACGTGTTTCTAAAATGCTATGTCAGATCCCTGCATCCAAATACGATTGTCTTTTAAACAATATAGAATTACTTACTCCGCATATTATCCCGAATATGGTGCTGGCCACGTGTTGCTAAAATGCTGTGTCAAGAATACTGCACCCAAATAGATTTGTGTTTTATACAATATTGAATTACTTATCTCTGCTACACATCGCTGCGGTTAGGGTTGATTCTCACTATGACTGTTCAAGTTCAATAGTTTGTATTCAACTTTGTTTCAGAGTAAATCATTTGAAAACGAATTTATATTTATTTTGTTTAGCCATTCAGTTCAAACTTACTACATTAGGTAAGTACATAAACTCTTCAATTAAAGCTATCTAAACTGCATAAATTATAAACTAAATTAATATAGCGATAAAAGAAAAACGCTGAATTAAAATTTACGTTGAACTGTAAAACTAACATGTGACCATATGTACTTACCATTATGCGAGAGCAAAATTCGTAATTATATAATATACGCCAATGCTCCTAGTGTGTAGTTTACCTTATATTTTAAGCAAAACCTCAAAGAGATGATTTAATGTTAATATTATATTGCGTAAGTAGTATGCGACTGCCATTGAGGTGTTTGGTTCGATTCCCGGATCGGAACAAATGTTAATGTGATCCATGAATGTATATTTTCTTAATTTTGGTCTTTCCTATGTATATTATCTATGTACCTATGTATTGAGAAATATATAAGTTTGTTTATCAGTTGTCTAGATCGCATAGCACAAGCTTATAGCTTGCTAGTAGACAATAAAATATTATTATCCTCTCTTCTGTTTGTCGAAAATATGCTTAGAAAAATGTTAGTGTTGATTGGTTTTCTTAAAATTAGGAGATATAATAAATGCAGATAAACCCGTGTTTAATGATAGTATGTGACATGGGTTCAAATTTTGATAAATATTAAGAAGTCAACGAATAAAAACCGCTGACATAGCTATATTGTGAATGAGGACATACTAATAATGTACCGCGACTAAGCTTGTTATATTTTCTCAGCGAGTTGTATGGAAAAAAACAATGAATAAAAGTACAATCATACATAATAGGTATATTTATAATATTGACTTCGTTAACATGTCGCGACGCGATGTTGGGTGGTATCAATTTCATCCATTTATGGCGACATTCCAACATCTATACTTCTCAAACAAATATATTGTTATGCTTACATTTAATGTTATTCCATCATTTGCTATAGTCTTGAACAGTGCGTTATAAGTGCAGCATAATGTCGGTAAGTTAAGATATTATCTTTCTTTAAGAGATAGTTAAATGTTGGCTAATACTAACCATCCAACAGAAACTGGTAACTGTAGAAAATGGATGCTAGCAATACAAGGGTTGGTAACTCTCACGTTGAAGATGGATCGCTATTAGTGTTTTAAGATTAATAGGTACGAAAATTAGTA
Source organism: Miltochrista miniata (assembly GCA_933228765.1). NCBI lineage: Eukaryota > Metazoa > Arthropoda > Insecta > Lepidoptera > Erebidae > Miltochrista > Miltochrista miniata. The sequence goes on from OW121765.1 coordinate 4,583,530, forward strand.
GTATTCTAGCGAGATAATCTAAATATTATGTGTTAGAAATAAGTCCAAGCTGGTAGTGTAATTACTGTGATACGAATACGCAAGGTCTTGATCACAAGTCTGACGCCTTAACCGCTAGACGAGTGTGGTTGTAGCCGTAGTATTTCGTATTACAATTGTACATAATCAGATGGTTTTTCAGTACAAGGTAATTTAAGTAAACGTTTCTTTACAGGACAGTGAAGAATTATTCAATTTTATACCAGCCAACCAACCACCACAAAAATCTATGCAAAAAACGTTGGGTCTTACACATAAGAGACCAAATTCGGAGCAGAAAATGTATCAATTTATAAAAAAACCGGTGACACGAGGAATAAAAATAATAAAAATTGAGATATATGATGTGCACAGTGCCCCCAAATTAGGAGAACTGTTATGTGAGTGTGATGCGGATGTTTGTGCGCAACATGTAGTTAAAACTGTTTTATATGATGATATATACAATTGTGCCAGGCAACTAATAAATAAAATTCAGGACGAAATTGATCCAAAACCATAATAATAAGTACTTACCTACTAATATCTAGTAATTTATTGTTATGGCTTTGGATATATTTGGATAAAGATTTGTACTTAAATACTAAATAAATATATTTGTACATTCTAATAATCAAGAATTATTAATAATAAACGTTCTATAAAATATACCTATGTCTTTTTATTTCACTCAATATGTGTAGCTACAATGTAACTAAAGGCATACTTTAGTACTTATACAGGTATGAAGCTGAGAGAGGTAATCTGAGCGCATGCCATTCTCGATAGTTCAATCACATAATCCATTGAGTTATATCACCTATATTGCTATAGATAACTTAAAGACTAATTTTATCTCCGAAACTTGAAGTGATTTAATGATCGATTTATTCATTAAACGATCTGTTCAATGTTTTTGGCTTTCACATTATTTCAAATAGTAATTGATATTAGAATACTGGGCTGAATGATTGAATGGTAAAGGTTTTACGGTATGGACTCGAATAATTAGAATAGATAATAGTCTAGGTTTTGTAGACCTAACTATCTATCATGCATGACAGATAATTATTTGAATACTAGATTGAATAGTTGAATGGTTGGGAATTAACGAACCCATACATACTGACTGAATAGATGGGATTGGGCGTTGACGGATCCAGAAAGTCTATCATGCATGACAGATAAATATTTGAATACTAGATTGAATAGTTGAATGGTTGGGAATTAGCGAACCCATACATACTGACTGAATAGATGGGATTGAGCGTTGACGGATCCAGAAAGTCTATCATGCATGACAGATAATTATTTGAATACTAGATTGAATAGTTGAATGGTTGGGAATTAGCGGTTTATGGATCTCCTCTGATCCAGAAACCCTAATTCCCAACTACTTAAAGTATAAGAAATAGAAGGAAGACAGGGATTTAGCCACGTTTCCGAAACCAGAATGGCGTGGATATTCTTGCAATTAAAAGTAGTCAGCATCTCTGGGAAATGGGCGTGAATACTCTGTGCATTAAAATGGACTACATTAAAATTCTTGGGTACATCGGAAAACTGGGCCTCAATGGTTTGAGACAAAGACGGTTGACCCACAATGGTAGCATTACTATTACTGTTACTGTTACTTGCTGTAGTAAAACTATCGTTACCAGTACTCAAATTATATGCATCTAACATATTATTATACCAATTTAAAATAGATAAATATTCAATACAATAGATTAATTATTAAAAAATAAATAAAAAGTAAAATATAATACTAATAAAATAAAAATAATAATAAATAAAATATAAAATTATTTTATAAGTACAATATACAGACACCAACAAACAAGAATGAGAGCAACTTTCTGCACTCTATCTGTCCACCCGCCAGTTGTGCTGAAAAAAGATAATTTAAAAATATTCACAAAACATGACAAAAATTAAACTACAACAAATTAATTACAAAAAAACACAAAACATGAAATCTATCAGATTAGGCTGCATGGACCATGCCCTTTAACCGCTCAATAGGCGACCGCTAGAAAAAAAGTCTCCAATCTGTCAAGTGTCAACCGTGTCAACTGTCACGACATTGCATTGATCGAAACGAGGCGTTGTGTAGGTACTCTGTGCTTTTATCAATAACTTAACCAAAACAAATTGTAGACCAATCAACTATAGATTAGATTAATCATGTTGACAAAGCTAATGAGAAAATTATTCAAATTTAAATGCAATACATTAATGTTACACAGTAAATAATTAAGTTAAGAAAGTAATTAATGGAAGAGATTCAGAAAGTACACAACGCAATGATGGAGAATTCGGTTCACGCTGACTGAATGAAGATGGAGCTTGTGATAATTTCATTTTTTATTTACGGCTCGCCTGGTCTTTGCCGTACCCTTCTCGACGGGCGCTGCTTTCTGGACATCACAATCAACACGATTTAGCTCGCTAACAGATGCTACACGATGGCGTGATCCATCCGAACCTTGGACGAAAACATGACCTCCTCGCGTCCAGCTCCTGGATACTCCAAACCGTTCACGTGCAGCCATAAATGCTTCATGTCTGGTGCGGGTCAGAAACTCCGACAGAGTGATTCCTGTGCCTTTAAACTTAGTTTTAGTGAACCACACCTTGTCGCGGACCACCACCTGTTGAAACTTGACAAGGATAGGTCTGGGCTTGTTGGCACCTGAAGGTCGTCCCATCCTTTGGCATCGCCTGATATCATTAACCGAAACGTCAGCCAGCTTCAAACTATCGGATATTACTTTTGCCACAACTTGTGAAGTTTGTTCAGCCTGCTCCTCGGGAATGCCATGCAGCAAGAGTATTTTACGGCGGCTCCGCATCTCTACATTGTCCAATTCACGTGCCAAGTATTCCATTTGAGCACGGAAAGCAGATATAGTAGTGAGCACAAACTTGGAAAATTCGGTAGTTAAACTTACCAAGTTTGGAGAATTTGGGGCTTTATTGCTTCGCTGAAGATCAGCTTCAAATCCAGCCAGCCTTTCTTCAATTCCGCTCATGGTGGATGCAAAATCCTTAAATGCCTCCATGCTTGTACTGTTTCTGTGCTAGTGATTTATCAACTGTGAATATCTTTTTAAATAGGATAAGTTGGATGGAGATAACACACAGCTGGTGAGTGTATTATATCAACATTTGATTCAACCAAAAACTTTTGTAATAAATTAAATAAATGATTTTATATTTAAAATAATTATAGGAGCTCAAAAATATTTGTTAATTTGTAACGACTACCCACATAAATAGGAGTGGATGTTTACGTTTCGGATCATTTACCAATTTGCATAAAATGTAACTTAAATGTAGTACAGCCCCGGTTAATGGTCCCCGAGCAGAAAAGAAATAACGCGTTGTGGGGAGACAGAAATAATTTAGAAACGCAAAACTATCAAAATATATGTAATAGTGCGTTGCGGGACATTGGTTTCCCTCAGGAATTTGCAGGTTGTAGTGATGGATTATGTAAATTGGCTGAGCATAAGGTGATTCTGGACAATTTGTATGAAAATATTGTGGAAGTGTTGTGTGCGGCGGCTAGGCAATCGAAAGTGTTGCGAGTGGTAGGATCGAGACGGGGTAAACATGTAAGCGGGTGGAACAAATATGTAAAGAATGCTCACCGTGAGGCCCGCGTTAGTTATCGAAATTGGAGGCAAAATAATCGTCCTTCATCTGGTCCTATTTATGAGGAAATGAACAATAAGCGAAAAATCTTTAAACGCAAATTAAAATATTGCCAAAACAATTCTGAGCAAATTACTATGGATAGGTTAGCTGAACAACGAGCTGCAAACAATTTTGTTCAATTTTGGAAATCAACGGGTAAGTTGGACGTGAAGCCTAGTTGCCCTGCTACCGTAGAGGGGATCAGTCAGTCCAAAGATATAGCCAATATGTTTAAGACCCATTGTAAGGTTCGATCTCCGCTCGGTCCTTCCACAATGGTCCACGATGCTGGGCCTCGAGGCCATGGGGAGGAACTTTTGATACGAGTCTCGGCTAAACAGGTACGGTACATGCTGTCATAAATGGTATGAGCCGCGGAAAGTCTCCTGGGCATGACGGACTCAGCATTGAGCACCTAAAGCATGCGGGTGATCATTTGCCGCGAGTCCTGTCTCTGTTCTACACAATGTGTATTAGCCACGCATACTTGCCAAGTAATCTTATGAAGACCATTACGGTGCCCATTGTGAAGAACAGAACAGGTGATATTTCGGATAAAGGCAACTTCCGCCCCACCTCACTAGCAACAATAATAGCTAAGGTGCTGGATGGTGTGATTGATTCTTAACTAGAAAAATATATCCATCTACACGACGCTCAGTTCGGGTTTCGCCCTGGACTATCCACTGAAAGCGCAATTTTAAGTCTCAAACACACCGTCCAATACTACGTAGATCGTAAGACTCCGGTGTACGCCTGTTTCCTTGACCTCTCCAGGGCTTTCGATCTTGTTTCATATGACGTGCCTTGGAGGAAGATTGGGGACCGGGGTATACCTGAGTCAATATCAGGGATACTACAATATTGGTATAATAATCAAACCAATCATGTAAAGTGGAATGACACACTCTCTGAGTCGTATGGGTTGGAGTGCGGGGTGAGACAGGGCGGTCTGACATCTCCCAGGCTCTTTAACCTATACGTTGATGCTCTCATAGCCGAGTTCAGTGGCATGCATGTCGGATGCAGCGTTGATGGAATAACTATAAACAACATCAGCTATGTGGATGATATGGTGCTGTTGGGTCCGTCTGTGGGGGCAATCAGAGAGTTGTTGAAAACGTGTGAGAGATATGCCGCCGCACACGGCCTGATTTATAATATTAAGAAATGTGAATACATGGTCTTTGGGGTCGGAAGTGGACGCCGGGAGAGTGAACCGGAGCTTAGTATTAACGGATCGGGTATCAAGCGAGTGTCAACTTTTAAATACTTGGGGCATTTTCTTACCGACGACCTCAAGGACAATGTCGATATTGAGAGGGAGCGTAGGGCTTTAGCGGTTCGCAGCAATATGTTGGCTCGTAGATTTGCACGCTGTACGGACCAAGTAAAAATAACATTGTTTAAGGCATACTGCCAGAGTCTGTACACGTGTAATCTATCGGCGCACTTCGCGAAAAAGTCGCTAGATGCCCTGCGCATTCAATATAATAATGCTTTTAGAGTGCTGTTGCGACTGCCTCGTTACTGCAGTGCGTCGACGATGTTTGCTCAGAACCATACGGATGGTTTCTGGGCAATTGTTCGCAAAAAAACACGGCATCACTGGTGAGGAGGGTGCGAGACAGTCGAATCAGCATTCTGCAAACAATTGCGTGGAGCTACAGGCCTATAATGAAAGCTCTAATACAGCAAACTATTAAAGTTACTAACACTAGGATATAAGTTTAATTTTTTGTATTACTAACCTATATGGATTTATGATGGGTGTCCCAGTAAGAGTGCACTTTTTCATTTTAATATAAAAAACATATTTTTTTGAGAGAGTTGTGATTTTTTTATTGAATTGTCAAGAAGACATGTTCCTATTAAGTATGGAACAAAATATCCGTCAAATGGCCTCCACGGCTCTGATGGCAGGCCATTACTCTAATCATGAAAATTTTCATGACTTTTTCACAGAGATGAGGCTGTATCGCACCGATGACTCGTTGGATCTCGGATTTGAGCTTAGGCATTGTTTCTGGTTTATTAGCTTAAACCTGCGATTAGAGAAAACCCCAAAGAAAAAAATCGCAGGGCGTTAAAAATCTTGGTGGCCAGTTCACATCAGAATTTATTGAGATATCGTTGCTGCAATGGATTGTTTCATGCGCGGTGTAGCAGGTGGCGCCGCGCCGTCTTGCTGAAACCACATGCCGTCCGCACACAACGGAAGCACAGGAGTCTTACTGTCCATTACCGACCCAGTTTCTTCAATTTTTTTGACAACTTTTCGAATGGTTTACACATTAGGTGCACTATCTCGACTGAAAATTGTTCGTAGTTTGCGAGCGGTCTCAGCATAACTTTACAAATTTTTGCAATAAGTTTTCACAATTATTACGCGTTGTTCTTTCGAAAAGCGCTCCATTTTTATTAATCGGAACAAATAAATGTGTAAGCTGCCAAATCTCAGAGTCGCCACTTGCACAAAAAAAATAGCACTAAATTTAAAAAGTGCACTCTTATTGAGACACCTTTATTATGGTCCGAAATAAACAATTTATTTATTATTATTTAATGATCTGAGTTGATTAAATTTATTTTTTGACATTTCCAATTATTTTGACATTTTATATGATGTACAGTAAAGGGCCAAAAAGAATGCACATCGAGCTTTAGAAAGAGGCAATCGGCTAATTTCGACTTCGTATAGCGATATCTGTGTCGCACACACCATGACGTTTGTTTTATCAGTCATGGTTCAAATGTGAGAGAGTGCAGTCGCTTATCCAAGCCAATATATATAGAGAGCTGCTAAAACCCCTATAAAATTAAATTAGTACCTACTATGGCATCTATAGGGAAAAAAGGTAAGCCGTTAGTCTACCAGTCACGCGAAATTATCCATAATGTTTATAAATATTTTTTATCTGAAGCCAACCAATTTAAAAAACATGAGAATGTTAATGTAAGTAATTATTTTAAGAAGGTTCAACAGAGAGTTGCAGATGCCACTGGAATTTCAAAAAGAACTTTGAACAATATATTAAACGAAGTCGGCACTGGCACTGATAATACACATTCCAGTGGAACAAAATCCAGCTCTCGAAAAAATGGGAGACCAAAAAATCAATTTCGTTTAGATATGGACGATTTTGATTATGATGTTGTTAGAAGAATGGTGTACGATTTTCATCTGCGTTACAAACAACTGCCTACAATAAAAACATTAAAAGCTAAATTATCTGAGGCTATTAATTATAATGGGTCTGAAAAGACGTTGAGAAAAATTCTTTATGAAATGGGATTTGCGTTCACAAAAATAAAAGACAATAGAAAAGTTCTAATGGAAAAGCACGATGTAGCTCTCAAACGAATTGAATATCTGGACAAAATACGCGAATTTCGCGAAGCAGGAAAAAACATTATCTATATGGATGAGTCCTACATACATACAACCCACACTAAAGGAAAAACTTGGAGTGATGATAAGCAAATAGGGGTAATAAAACCGATTTCAAAAGGTCAACGTTTGATAATTGTTCACGCAGGTAACGAAAAAGGCTTTGTACCAGGAGCCTTTTTAACGTATAAATCCACGGACGCTAAAGGTGAATATCACAACGAAATGAATAACAAAAACTACGATAAGTGGCTGGTTAATCAATTAATTCCAAATATACCTAATGATTCTGTTCTGGTTGTCGACAACGCACCCTATCACAATAAATATGTTGAAAGACCCCCCCAACTCAAACACCAATAAACCGGAAATGATCAATGGGTTACAAAGACACGAAATTTCAGTTGATCATAAATTAACAAAACCTCAGATATATAATATTATATGTCAGCACAAGGACAGATTTACAGAGTTTTCCGTGAACAAGATACTAGCCGAACATGGGCACACTGTGTTGCGATTGCCACCGTACCATCCGGATTTTAATCCAATTGAAAATATATGGTCTCAACTAAAAGGCTATGTAGCCGCGAGAAACGTGGATATGAATTTAAGTTCAATAAAGACATTATTAACTGAAAAATTAAACATGATCGGGGCTGATGAGTGGAAAAAGGTTTGCGATCATGCGATAAAATGCGAGAATGAATATCGAGGAATTCAACACGCTATGGACGACAAAATAGATAGATTGGATAGGCTAGTAATAAATACAGCTGATAGTGGCAGTGACACAGACCTCAATGAGAGCACAGATAGTGAAATGGAAGGAATTGAATATACATGATTTTGTTTTTATTATACAAATATGATCACGTATCTGAATTCAGAAAAAAGTTCGAGTGGCTCCCAATTCGCCTTCGACGGAATACTCACATATTAACTTTATTATACAGTTATAGTAGTATAGTAGTAGTACTACTATAACTTTATTATACATGTTACATGTTCAATTCTTCTACTCCCCAATATCTCAAAGAACGGTTCACGTTCCTTCATGACACACATTCAAGGTTTTTAAGGTCATCGAAAAATTTGAGACTCGAAATGCCAAGGCACTCCACAACGTTCATGAATAAATCCTTTACTGTACAAGCGGTTCGCATGTGGAATGCTTTGCCTGTATCTATAAGACGAGCACAGACATTAGTATCATTTAAAAGGATGCTAAAGAATCACTTTCTGTCTATCTAAGATTAGTACTGCGTGTGTTTTTGTAAGTGTGTATTTATATTTAATGTACCTATTGGGTAGATATAACGTATCTGTTACGATGGTTGGATATTTAAACTGTGCTTACGAAATTGTATATATTGATGTGTATTGTGTATTATATGTAGGTTTATAAGTATATTTTTATCCTTGGCTTACGTTTGTAACAATAGCTTGTACACTGCCTCTTTCAGTTCCATTTTCTCTGTCCATCCAAAGGTTGCCTGGAAGAGATCGCTCTTAGCGATAAGGCCACCCATTGTACATATAATCATTAAGATCTTCTTCTTAGAACAATGTTTTTCATGGTGTACAATAAAGCACATTTATTCTTTCTTTATTCTTATTCTAATTCCGTATTTTTCCCCGTGCGGTGTTCTATTAGAATAAGAAAAATAATATGTCGCATAAGTCGACTAAGGGTACAGGGTTAAACCGTGTTGTGGCCGATGGCCTAGCAATTTGTCACCACAATATTACACTTTTTGTCGATCTTATATAAAATATATATTTATGAAGATTATTTGAAGATTATTTTTTCCTAACAAGAATATAGCAATAATTAAAAATAGTTACATCGTGTTTTACAGCTCTATATATTTCACGTGAAATCAAAACAAAACAACAATAAAGTACCTACTTAGTGCTAAATTCAAATTCTGATAAACGACTAATCTAATAATTGATGTACATGGAAATGAGCATTCGTTTGCATTCGGAAATGCGATGATTGCCGATGTGCATTCTTTATGGCCCCGTACTGTATTGAATTGAATTATAATTTATAAAAGTTTTATATTAGAGAATACAATGCTAGAATTGATACTGTTTCAGAACGTGAAAATAAAAAAAAATCTTAAATTATGTTGCATGCAATGCAATTTTGAATTGTAAGTGGGTATTGTCTTAATGATGAAATTATTTATTACTACTGACTAAGGAAATATTGTTAATACATATAGTTAATAATACTACTGAAATTTGCATGCCGAAATTAGCCTCTATTCCCACCTGTTATCACTACCACTGCGAACGTGTTAAAACATCAATGAAAGTTACAACGAACTACAAGAACTTTTATATTATGTTACTTGCTGCTACGGAACTCTACATGGGCGAGTTCAACTCGCACTTGGCCGGTTTTATTAATATTTTTTTTCCATAAAATTCTCCTGACAATAATAAACACAACTAAAAAAGAATAAGCGAAATCGGTCCAGCCGTTCACGCGTCATGTCGTGACCAAGGAAATATGGATTCATTTTTATTTCATTTTTATATTTATAGATATTTTATATGATTAAGACCAGTCTTTCCCAAAGTGGGCGAAAACGACCCCTTGTGGGCGCTGCAGGTCTCAAGGGGGGCGGTTAGAGACCCAGAAGAAAATGGGGGCGTTGTGTAGAGGCGGGCGGGCGGGGGGTGATTTCTAACTTTATTTAGCTAAGCCTCTTAGCTAAACAACAACTGCAAGAGCTCTCGACTCTCAACAACAACTTGTGAACATCAACTAATATGAATTAAAAGGTTGCTCAAACTCGGTTCTATATTTCTCTTCGCGTAGTTCATATATCTGTCCTATTTTATTTAATATAGAAAAAATTAATAGTTATTAGTACTCGTAGATAGCTATCATGTTTTAACAAGTTTTTGTTAAATAACCCGAATTGTGCATTCCTGTATCAGTCGGCTGGTTCATTGAATGCTTGTTCGGACTTGTTGAGTACGATTGAGCGTCGAATGAGATAAACGAGTTTATGCATGTTTGTTTTATTCCTGTCGGTGCGTGCTGCTTAAGTCTATCATGTTTTAACAAGTTTTTGTTAAATAACCCGAATTGTGCATTCCTGTATCAGTCGGCTGGTTCATTGAATGCTTGTTCGGACTTGTTGAGTACGATTGAGCGTCGAATGAGATAAACGAGTTTATGCATGTTTGTTTTATTCCTGTCGGTGCGTGCTGCTTAAGCATTCCTATATAAACAATGTAATATTTATTATATTTTCATTTGTGGTCTCGCGCGCAATAGATGAGCAGTACTTACGCCTCCTCTACTCGCGAATTTGAACGTATTTCTCAAAGCAAAACAATGTCGGAAGTAAAAAAGAAGAGACGGCAATACTCTGCGGAATATATTAAATTCGGGTTTATTGAAAATCCCACAAACCGATCGTCGCCTTTGTGTCTTCTATGTCTAAAAACATTTTCGAATGAAGCAATGAAGCCTTGAAGGCTGCAAGATCATTTGAATAAAATGCATCCAGATAATATATTTTCAAGACCTAGAGAAGAAGCATAATACTCAGCCAAGTGTAGTAAAACTATTTTCGGCGGCTGCTAAGCAAGATGACGACGGACTTCGAGCTTCGTACAATATCTCTTTGTTAATTGCTCAAAAAGGCAAACCACATAACATCGGAGAAGAGTTAATATTGCCAGCAATAAATGAAGTAATAACTACTGTGCTTCATAAACCGGCCGCAGATATTATCCGAAAAATTCCTTTGAGTAATAATTCTGTGCAAAGACGAATTGATGAAATGGCTGAAAACATTGAAGAATCATTGTGCGATCACCTGAGGACAAGTCAATTCTCAATTCAGCTCGATGAGTCCACTTTACCAACTAATGAAGCATTGTTGTTGTCTTACGTGAGGTTTATTAAAGATGAGAAAATATGTGAAGAACTATTATTTGCTAGAAATTTAGAGACCGATACAAAAAGTGAAACCATATTCAATACATTGGAAAAGTTTTGCGATGAAAAAGAGATTCCTTTGAAAAATATTATTTCAGTTGCTACGGATGGCGCTCCGGCTATGACAGGGTGCCATAAAGGCTTCATAGCGTACTTAAAAAATAAAATTCCAGATGTCCTTGGTGTACATTGCGATATTCATAGACAACATTTAGTTGCTAGAAACTTAAGTGAAAAACTATTTCAATCACTGCAATATGTCATCAAAGCAGTCAATAAAATCCGCAACAGCTCTTTGAATGATAGATTATTTCATCAGCTTTGTGTTACTAATGACGAGGATTTCAACCGTTTGTTGTTTCATACTGAAGTTCGTTGGCTATCAAGAGGCAATTGTCTGACTCGATTTTACAACCTGTTTGACTCTGTTATAGAGTTCTTGGAAACTAAAGATACAGAATTGCACGACAAGCTCATAACATCAAAGAATGATATAGCTTACATGACAGACCTGTATAAATTGTTCAACGACATGAATCTCCAACTGCAAGGCGATAAACTAAATTTAATTAAAACAAAAAACGTCGTTGCTGCTTTCGCAGTCAAACTGCTTCTACACAAAAAGAATCTGGGCAGACGTGAGTTTCACAATTTTCCAAATTTATCAGTATCATGCAGTAACAACGAATTGTTTGCCTACTGCCAACATTTGGAAAACCTCCACATTGACTTCACCGAACGATACCAGAACATTTTGAACTTGGAAATACCAGACTGGGTGTTGGATCCGTTTTCAAATGTCAACACAGCAATGTCACCTCAGCTGGAAGAAGAACTTATAGAATTGACAACAAACGAGGAAATAAAAATCAAGTTCAAAAATGGTTACCAAGAATTTTGGCTTCAAAAACCGATCCCTCAATTGTACCCTGGATTGTGGTCAATCGTTCAACGATTCTTGATAGCATTCCCATCGTCATATTTGTGTGAACGTGGATTTAGTGCTGTGACAACACTGCTTTCTAAAAAGAGAAATCGTTTGCTTGTTACCGAACGTGGCGACTTGCGACTGTTCTTGAGTAAATTGGAACCTGATATCAACAAACTTATTAAACAGCATCAGATTCATCCTTCACATTAGTTTTTATATAAGGATTGATTATTTTAATTATATTTTTAATAAAAGATACTCTGTTTTAATACTATAAAGTTGCGTGTCAATAATCATTCTTATTGGCAGGTGGAGCCCGTAAGAGTTAACTTGAGACCTAGGCGCCGTTGTATGTTACCTACTGCGCTCAGGTTGCAAGTTGCGGGTTATAGTAAAAGTTTCGTTTAGAATTCTCTGTTAATATACATAATATGCTTTTTTTTTACACAACATCACATATAGGTCACAATAATTAATTAATTTAATTTGAAGTTATAGTGGTTTTTAAATAGGTGAAAAAAATGGGGGCGCTAAAAAAATATTTATTCTCAAAGTGGGCAGTAGACAAAATAAGTTTGGGAACCACTGATTAAGACTAACGAAATAAGTCTAAGCTCACAATACCTAACAGCTACAGTGATCTTCTGAAAAACTTTTTAAAATACCTTTCGTAATGATTTCGTACCTACATTTTGATGTCGACTTGATTTTTTATTTCTTAAAATAATTAAAAATAACAATACGTCATTAATTCCGCGACGCGAGTATTAGTCTTTATTTATAAACATTATCTTATTAATTACATATTACATTATAAGTACATTCTATTCAAATTTTGTATTTTCTATACTCGTCTCATAATTTGACACTCCGGAACGGGGGTACCTCAACTGCCATACATTCCCAGCGAGCGCACCTCAGGCATCGCGGGTAGGGGGGCGACCCCGCTCTCCATCTCCGACATACCGCACTGCATCGTTGCTCCGCCAAACGGCCGAGTTGAACCACTATTAGTCTTTACACGTATGGTAAGGGTAACACGTATTACACGGGCCGTCCCGGTATCTCTCAGGTTGCAGTGGAGGAAAGTCTTACAACTTATGTCTGAAGTCGAGGCTACTCTCACTAAAGTGTCCGATTGGGGTGGACAAAATCTTTCCAATTCAAACCTACCAAGACACAAGTTTGTGTATTCATCGCAAAAAAATACCCCATTCACTGTGGCGCCGCAATTTCAGGGCACATCTCTCACCATTTTTGAAAGTAAAGGGATCCTTGGTGTTGACATCTACAATGAGGTGCAGTTCCGCAGTCACTTGGAGGGCAAGGCCAAGCTGGTGCCCAAGAAACTCAGCAGCAGAGTGCTCAGCAGGGCGCAGCGGTACTTTACTGCGGCGTAAGCACTGCTAAGTCGCAAGTGCGTCCGCATTTGTAGTATTGCTGTCACCTCTGGTGGGGGCACCTGAATATCAGCTTCGTCCATTTGACTCGGTGCAAAGGCGAGCTATGAGAGTTGTCAACGATCCCATACTTGCAGGTGGTATGGAACCACTTAGTGTCAGGAGAAACTTTGCCTCTCTGTGTGTGTTCTACCGCCTGTACAACGATTTGTGCTGTGAAAAATTGTTTGATTATGATGCCTTCGGCTACATTCAATCGCGGCACCGCTCGCCACAGACAGGGTGTTCATCGTCACACGTTGCGTTCTGAGCGCTCGAGCACGGTGAGATCCGAAAGAGGCTTTCTTCCGCTTACGCTTAGGTTGTGGAATGATCTCCCTGCCTCGGTGTTCCCAAACGCCTACAGTATAGGGCTATTTCTCCTGGTTGCTTAAATTTGATGGTCACACGCTTATATTTTCTAGACCGTATGAGTTAGAAAGAAATGTTTTAAAATAGTGGATAAAACAGCTATTAAGCTATAAAATACATGAAATTTGTTGCAATAGAAGTAAATATTCATACCAAAAATTAACACGAAAGGTCAAAATCGGGGTCATTTTTCGCATTCTACTCGTGTCACACTTCCCGATTCAGTTAAACATTTGGTTACTGCTTCACCAAATTTCCATAGATTTTGAAGTAACATACATTAAATTCACCGTAATAACATACACTACACACACAGTATTACAAAAAAAATCTTCTAACTATTATTTAGAACTTAAAACACAATATACATCGGTCACACGAATCTAGGTACTCTAAATTTGCGTAGTAAACGGTTTACTGTTGACCAAAACGACCGCCCCAATAACAAAACTCAACTTAACTGAACGTTATTCGAGCTCGGGCATCGCGAGAGTGCAACGTGCAACTCCTGGCTCCGTAAGAAAAAAAAATATCAGTAAGTTTCTACTTTTGACACTTAATTCGAGTACTTTTCGTGGGTGACTTTTTGTACATTGTATAATAGCTATTGAAGTCAGAGTTTATTCATCGAAACCGCAAATTAATTGAGATATTTATGTAGTATTTGATTTAAAATGTAACGGCTAAACTTTGTCGGAATTTAAAAAAAAGCTATGTTTTCGTTACCTTCGTGTCACATCCTTCGTGGCGTTTTACCCACGAAGGTGAGTTTATGCCACGAAGGTGATCTCTGACTAGTTTCCGTAAGAGTGGTACTCTTTTAGATTCGTATTGTAGTAGATATGTAGCGGAATAATAGTAAACAAATAAGTAGGTACCTACAATCATGGCAAAGGACAGAACAATACCTATAACATTCCGTGTGAAGCCCTTTTATAGGAGTAGAAATCCCACCGGACGTTATGCCAGATCCAAACCGTCTAAAACCCCTATCGTAGCTACTTACCCGTCTAGTATTAGGCGCCCCGGGCAACTCCTTAGAATGATGTATCAGGGCACCCGACAGGCTTAGGCTATCACCGTGGCCTCGCCTACGGGTTCGGGTGTTATCTTGCGTCTTTTGGGTTAGTTCAGATGCTTTTCCGCTTCTTGAGGCGTGCGGCATGCTAAGAACTTTTGAACAAAGACACAATGACCTTCGCGTCCAAGTCTCAAGAAGAAATCCTGGGAAAGAGTCATGCCACCTAAAGCTTAATCAAGGCACCTACTACCTTAAACTTATATCAACTTAAATACATTTAGGTACCTAGTACTCATCGAGTTTTCCGGCAAGGCGGTTTGTGACTACTCTCGAGAACAACTTGTAAACATGGCTAAGGAGTGAGATGGGTATATAATTCTTCAGCAAGGTCTTGTCACATTTTTTGAAAAACAGAGCCACCGCACTCCCGCTCCACGCTTTAGGTGTTTGTCCCTGTTGTAGGACGGAATTAAAGAGACTCGTCCGCTCTTTGAGAACTAGAGTCCCGCCTGCTTTAAGAAGCTCAGTCGTTATTCCGTCCTCTCCAGGGATTTATTGGTTTTTAGTTGTTCGAGAGCAGCCCTGACCTCGCCCTGGTCCATATCCAGAATGTCTTCGGTATAGTGGCGCATTATTGGGGCTCTGTGGTCACGGTCGCTAGGTCCCGTCGGTCTATTTCCGTGATGCATATAGTTCTCTGTAGAAGCTCCTAACTTCTTCGAGAATCTCGAGGTCTCGGTTTTGCCACCCGCTGTCTTCAATTTTGTCAGACGAGGTCTTCAGAGCTGTTGGGCAAAGACTTTAGTACCCCAATTTTGTGTGATCGCTGCCTCTACGATGTTGGTGTTATAACGTCTGAGGTCGCGTCATAGCATCTTTCGGATTTTGATGTTTAAATCTCTCTGGTCTGACGAAGACCAAAAGTAAGCAAAAGTAAGTATGCATAGATTTTTATTTTTTTATTGAGGTTCGCAAACTGGATTCTCGGCAACACTATTATGTTGAATAGTGTTGCCGCTCATTTAGGCTCAGTTCAGCCGAAAACTCAGTGCGAACACAGCATGCATCCTAATTTTCGCACTTCAATGAAATGTAGATGGCGTTTCCCGTCTGATTCTCATGAGCTCTAGGGTCTCGGGCGAAAGCTGGGAACACATTATTTTTGCATTTTTCCAGACTGAAACCTTCGGGTCACTTGATGTAGCGTCCTGACTACAGTGTCGGCCTTATCGTGATCGTTGGCAGTGGTTTCCAGCAGATTGAAACGATTTTGAAGCTCCAATTGAAACTTCTCGGCACACAAAGCTATTTGGAGCGCAGTAGGTCGGAGAGTAGGCTTCATCATCCGGGCCCTTTCGACGCGGAATTCTAAATTCAGAGACGCTCTGACGAGTCGGTGATCATTTCCGGTATTAAACCTGTTGATCACAAAGACATCTTCTCCAAATATACACCTCCTGTCCGACATGATGAATTATATCTCGTTCCTTGTGACCTTGTTGGGGCTTCGCCAAGTCCACCTTCTATGGGGTTTCTTCTTAAAGAATGAGTTAATCAAGAAGAGCCCCTGAGCCTCAAGAAAGTTGATAAGCATACTGCCCCGCGGCCCCCGGTCATTTCTACGCCCAACACCAAAAAGTCCGATTTTCGTTTCACCGCGTTCTTGTACTTTGACAGTGAAGTCCCCTATCATAACATTGTAGTGAGTCTTGGCAGTACCGTGCAATCCTTTAACCACGTCCTCGTACACGGTCTCAACTGCCTCGTCAGTGCTTCTCGAAGTTGGAGCATAGGTACACCTGAATCACCTTCAGGGAGCCCTGTAGGTAAGTCTCAGTATTGCGTATGCTACCCGAGGCGAAACACTCCTGATCTCCACAATGCTGCTAACGAGTTCCTTTTTCACCGTAAGCTGACACCGCCCTCGGAAGAATGTCTTCCATCACCTTCCCGAAAGTAGAATAGGTCACCCGACCCAAGGGTTAGCGTGTCCTCCCCCTTTCTTCGGACTTCGCACAACACCAGTATGTGCCAGTTTATGCGACCCAGTTCTACCTCGAGTTCGGTGAGCCGATCGTCCAGCCGCAGAGTGCTTCCATTATAAGTAGCGAGGTTCGGAAATTCTCACACAACATCATCTAGCCCAAATTAAGACAATATAAGCTTATGCTATGGGATCCAGACAACTGATAATTTGCCACTTTGTGCCAAAGAGATGTACTGTGTTATTTTTATAATATAATGGTTCCAGAATAACTTTTACGTCAAAAGCATGTGTAGGTATAGGATCTGGTAATTGTTTTTAGTTAAGTAGCTGTTACCATATAACTATTCGGCAGAACTAACTTATAATTTGTACTTAAATAATGATTAATAATGTCTGTAAAGCTACTGCGTCACCTTCGTGGATCGTCGCGTCACCTACGTGGGATCAAATAATTCAAAACCTTATTCTTCCAAATCTGACTCAAAATTTAACTTGTTGACTTATTTATGTTACTTAACTTACCAAACGCTTTGTGTTTGTTTAAAAAAAATGTTAAAATCATCAGTATTTAAAATTTACCATGAAGGTGACGATGAGAATCGTAAAAAGTAGAAATAGCCATATAGGGTTCTTCAAAAGGTGACTTAGAAGGTTATCACGGGGTCGGCAGCGCGATTGTGGCGCCTCTGGTGTTGCAAAAGTTCATAGGCTACGGTGACCACCGGTACATCTGGTGGGGCTGTAAGCTTGTCTGCCACTCTAGTGGTATAAAAAAAATCCCCGATCTAGAAGGACTTAATTTTGTTTTTTATTAATTGTTACCTAATTTAGGTATTATACCTATTTATATTTATACTTAACTAGCTGACCCGCGCAACTTCGTTTGCGGGATAAATGAAGAGCCGCTCGACC
Source organism: Miltochrista miniata (assembly GCA_933228765.1). Taxonomy (NCBI): domain Eukaryota; kingdom Metazoa; phylum Arthropoda; class Insecta; order Lepidoptera; family Erebidae; genus Miltochrista; species Miltochrista miniata. Next base: position 4,601,273 of record OW121765.1, read on the forward strand.
GACATAAACCATCTTCTAAATAGTTCGAACAAAGCCTAAATATTTGGTTTTGGATAGGTGAGCCCGTCCTTGAGTTATATAATTACAACGAAAAGTGGCATTGATTTTTATATATATAGATACATTAAACTGTTGAAGACGATCGAAAATCAGTACATGGAACATGAATTGAATTCTGAGAATGAACCTACTTACTTATAAAAGTTTAAGAGGAGATTTGGCAAGAAATTGAAGAGATGCGGACCCCATTCCACGGTAAAACTTTTTATAAACATAAAAGTACGGCAACGGGCACGTCAAGTGTTCGGTACAGAAATACGCTGCTGAATCTCATTATCTTTCATGAACAAAAATTCGACATGAATTAAAATAGATGAACTTAAAATTAAGAAAAATCTACTCTGAAATCGAAAATGTGCGAAAAGAGAAAAAAGCAGGCTTGAAATACAATGCTCAAAAAAGATAAAAATTCTTACAGGCTTAGCAGAGAGGTGCAGGCTTCGTTCTTCCGTGGACGTCTCATCCATCAACATTCTTTTTGATGATAGTATAAAAAGGAACAACAGAGTAGGAACTATAAATTCCGTTATAGAAGAGCAAATCTTTCGCCTTCTCACCATCAAATGTTTCCACAACAGAACAAATATAGTAAGCATAATTTTATTCGTAACCTTTCTTGTAAAACCAACAAATATTTATAAAAATAAGTAATAAAAATAATTATATTTGTAAATTCTCAACAAAACAAGGTACGGCATTGACATGTGTGAAAATTGAAATTTTAAATAATTTGACAAGGTCCGTCAATTAGCAAACAGGCTATTACAACACTTTAAACTTTTTGACTGAGCAGCATTCAGCAAACTGCTTCGGGATTTGCCCTTACCCCTCAATACGTTCTACCAGCTATGACCCCTTTCTTGACCGTGGTACTACCAGTGGTAGGTACTACTGGTAGTACCGTTTTAAGAAGAGCTACATATACTCTGAATACACTCTTACCTTCACTGACTATTTGCCCATTATGTTCTGAGGCTACGTTCTGTCGCAAGTTGTGTGTTCCTCGTCGCAAATTCGTACACACCCCTGTTAATACACCTGTAGTTGCTGAGGAAGTTGTTGAAGATGAGACTATATCCGTAAGTACCCAATGTGAGAATCGATTATGGAGTGCTTTGGAGGATGCGATTGTGGAATATCGGTTTGCAAGTGCAGATTGTAGACCACGTCTTCCTTGCGCCCATGCATAAAAGAAATATGGCTCTGGTGTGTGCTCTGGATTCACTATTGTCCAAATATTTTGACAATAGTGAAGATCTTAGTGATACGCACTCTATCCTGTACTGTGCGGCGATTGCAGCTTGTCGAGTAGCTAAGGTTAAATTTTATACAAATGAAACTGCTACTCGACCTAGGTCTGCAAAACCTGCTTGGCAGTGTAGGATTGAGAGTCGTATTTCCGAGGCCAGGACACTCATCGCGAATCTTATATGTTTCAGGTCGGGTAATAACCGTCCGAAGGTGATGCGCTTTGTGAAACACTTTACTACTACTAAACTGACTACCTAATATAAGTCCTCAAAGATACGCATCATGTATCACAGAGCGCATCGATCTTCTGAAACAAAAAGTTGATGCATGGGCAAATCGCGTTAGACGCTACAAAGTGCGAGTAGATCGATATAACCAGAATCGTATGTTCCAAAGAAACGGAAAGTGGGTTTACAGAAAGTGGGAAAACCCATACCTATCTTTCAGAGGTTAATGACGTAACTCTACCAGATGATGAAATTACAAATGCATTTTGGAAAAACCTCTGGTCAAGCCCTGTTGATCAAACTGAGGGTTGTTGAGAGATGTTGAACGGTCGTGTGAGAATATAACGGATATGGAACCAGTATATATTGATACAGAAGATGTTGCTTATGCAGTAAAATCAGCGGGACCGGACGGACTGCATAATTTCTGGTTAAAATGATTCCGCAGCTCACATGGCCGTTTAGCATCACAATAATTTCAATTATCCCTAGATATGCGTTCACTGCCCGATTTTCTGACTACTGGTATAACTCACTTACTCTAGAAGTCTGGTCTATAAGTCTGGTCTCTATAGTCTGGTCTTATAGTGCTACGGATTCCAAAAATTATAGACCTGTTTACCAACTGTCTATAAACTTTTAACATCCATTTTGAGAGTCAAAATTACTAATCACGTTGAAAAACATTCGATATTATCAATCTCTCAAAATGGATGTAAAAGTGGGGCCCGTGGCACTAAGGAACTCCTTTTTAACCGACCTCCAAAAAAATGAAGCGCTCGTGGCCTCGCGGACTCAGTGTTCTGTAAACGATCACTGCAGTAAGCAACTTTCACTATGGCCGGTCCATGGATGGGTGACCATCCATGTGATCACTTTGTGACATTTATTAGAGCGTTTCCGTGCTTCGGAAGGCACGTTAAGCCGTTGGTCCCGGTTGCCAGTAAAATGGCAGTCGTTAAGCTAAGTTGAAGGCTTTATTTCAACAGCAGGCAGTCACAACCTGCGCCTGTCCATTTAAACACGGCAATACGGCTCACCACCTATTACGTGGGACAAATTATACAAAGGTGAAATGTGGGCATATTATATGCCTCTGCCTACCCCTTCGGGGATAAAGGCCTGACCATATGTATGTATGTCCAAAAAAGGAGGTGGTTCTCAATTCGTCTGTATTTTTTTTATGTTTGTTACCGGCAAATCGCTAGAACGAGTTAACCGATTTTGATGATTCTTTTTTATTTAAAAGCTGGTGCTTCCCATGTGGTCCCATATACAGGAAGTCAGAATTGGATGGTGGGATCCTGAAGAAATCGAAGAAAACCCTCGAATCGAGGGAATTCCTTAACGATTTACAGCAGTTACCTTGTGTTTGGGCTTGATTAATTTGTATTGGGGAGAACAAAACCCCTAGATAAATATATTTTCAGCCACCCGTCACTAAACATAATGAAAAAAAAAATTAACAAAAAAGAACCGACTTCAAACAAAAACTAAAAAATGAAAAATAAATTAACTTAGCACAAAGTAATATGTAAGTATATTTAGATTTATGAGATATTATTGAATGTAATACTGAAGTCGGTGCCAATATTACTATGAGAGATTAATAGTAATACCTACCTAAACCTATAGTTTTACTTGGCACTGATTTCAGTATTACATTCAATAATATCTGATAAATCTAAATATACTTACCTATTACTTTGTGCTAAGTTAATTTATTTTTCATTTTTTAGTTTTTGTTTGAAGTCGGTTTTTTTTAATCGATATGACCAATCAGCCAACAGGTGCGTCGTAATCGTAATAATTTTAATAGTTTAAAAAACTAAAAACACGCTTGTTTTTTTATAGTTTATCTTGGATGTCCGCCATGTTGGATTTAAGTCACGTGACTATTTTCATTGACTGACAGCAAACCCTTTCATTTGATAAATTGTGCTGCAGGGGCTGCTATACAATTGACGATTATTTGATTGATAAGGAAGCCTGGAAGTGATCTGCTTGCTCTACTGATGGAGTTTTAGTTTATAGTATCTACTTATTGTAAATATGTAGTGAACAAAAAGAATAGCCCGCCGAGTTTCTTGCCAGTTCTTCTCAAGCGGGCCGCGTTCCGAACTGGTGGTACTATTTGCATTGTATTCATTGACGTGTCGCAAGTGCCTATGTATTAGGATTATGCGAAATAAATGTTTTTTGACTTTGACTTTGACTTTGATACCCATATCATGGAGGTGCGTTTCAAATAGCCTGTCCGCCATCTTGGACGTCCGCCATATTGGATTTAAGTCACGTGAATATTTTTTTCGTATTTCTGACAGCAAACCCTTTCATTCGATACCCATATCATGGGGGTGGATTTCAAACAGCCAGTCCGTCATTTTGGGGAGGCCGCCATATTGGATTTGTAATGTCGTTTTTTAGCTAGTCATGTATTGTCATCAGAACTCAGAGCGTTTGCAAAATTTTTGCCTGATTGAAGGACGGGAAGTGGGTCAAATTAACATTCCAAGATTTTCTTACATACATAGTTACAAGTGAAGCTAATAAAAGCGTGTTAAAAATCTGGCGACATGTTGGATAGATTATAAGAAGGCCTTTGATTCAGTGCCACATGCATGGCTTCTGAAGGTACTTGAGCTGTACAAAATTGATACAGCCCTTTGTACTTTCTTGAGGGCATGTATGAGGCAGTGGAGCACAGACCTTTGCTATCCAGGATGTCGTCGGTTTTGCAATAATGGTGCACCAATTAGTATCAAGCCGGGAATATTTCAAGGGGACAGTCTGAGTCCGTTGTGGTTTTGTCTAGCTCTGAATCTTCTCAGTACTATGCTCGAGAGTTCAGGGTTAGGCTATCGGTTGCGATAGCACCTCCTTTACATGGATGACCTCAAATTATTTGCCCACACTAAATTGCAACTGATGGATTTACTGGGAGTAACAGAAACTTTCAGTAGAGCCATCAGGATGGAATTTGGGGTGGACAAGTGTGCAGTCATGCATGTTAAAAGAGGTGAGATAGTGGAATCTGATAGGGTAGAACTTTCTGATACCACTAAGCTCAACTGTCTTTTTGCAACCGAAACTTACAAATATCTGGGGTACCTATATCACAAGCATTGGGAATTTCTGATACTGGCATGAAACAGACATTACAGGAGCGTTTCTTTGGCCGCCTGAAAAAAGTATTAAAAAGTCTTTTGTCAGGCGGTAACAAGCTGCGCGCGTTTAAATGGGTGGGTCATGCCTGTCCTAAATTCCTAATGTACTCTTTTGGTAATTATACTCAGATGGACTCAGACTGAACTCGATAAAATTGATAGACGAGTAAGGACACTGTTGACTGCATTCCGGATGCATCATCCCCGGTCATCTGTAATGAGGTTGTAGGTATATCCCGCGGAAATATGCGGGTCGTGGCTTTTTAAATGCCAAGACTCTCCATAACCGCGAGGTATACAACTTTAGGGAATTCTTTCTCAAAACCGACACCAGTAATGTGGTCGCAGTGGACACATGACTAACCCCGCTTCCTACGGGTAGAGAGAACTGGCGCAAACCTGTAGTACTTAGTACTGAAGATTGCAAGGAGGTATGAAAAAGCAAGCAGCTACATGGACGTTTTTATCGGGCCTTAAATGGGCCTGATACTGATTTAAAAGCGTCCGTATCTTGGCTACAGTTCGGTAATCTTTTCGGAGAAAGCGAACGAAGAACTACCGGAAACATATTCTGAAGGATAGTACAATTGACATCTGTCGGGCATTTCATTGTCCCGGAAAATCCGAAAAATTCTAAATCTATGGGAAAATCCCTTGGACATATTGTTTCTGGTTGTTCTCGTCTTGCCAATGGAGAATATTTGCACAGACATAACCAAGTGGCCAAGATTATACATCAGCAACTTGCTCTTAAATACCACCTTGTAGATTTTGAAGTACCATACTACAAATATTTGCTCGACCCAGTTCTCTAAGATGGTCAGGTCACACTCTATTGGGATCGATCTATCATCACTGACAGGACTATTGTTGCCAATAAGTCTGATTAGTGATGATAGATCGATTGGAACGCCTCGCAATAATTATTATCGATATGAGCATTCCTCATAATAATAACCTCTTTAAAGCAGAAAAAGAAAATGAAATTAAATATTTGGATTTGGCCACTGATCTGTATTATTACCACTTTTAATTAATCTATACTAATATTATAAAGAGGAGAGATTTGTTTTTTTGTTTTTTGTTTGTTTGTTTGTTTGTAACGAATAGGCTCCGAAACTACTGGACCGATTTGAAAAATTCTTTCACTGTTGGGTAGCTACACTCTTTGCGGTGAACATAGGGTATATTTTATTCCCGTATTCCCACGGGAACGGGAACTACGCGGGTGCAACCGCGTGACGTCCGCTATTCACTTATATTATTATTATTTACAAGATCCCCGTAAGTAGCGGCGAAAGCGAAAACGCGAAACCAATCACTACCGAGAAATGAGTCCCGACAGGGCTAGGGCGTCCCTCCGAGGCGACGCGTACCGGTGTGCCCCCGTCGGTATGACTGCATGCGCACGCGGCGAAGGGGGCCGCCACCCTTCACGCAGCGCCAACTCTGGCGGGATGCGAGGAGCCGAGTGCCGGATAGGCACGTGGAATGTGCGTGGTGGTATGGAAGGTAAGATGAACGATCTTCCTGGCGGCATAATTGCTTTGTGGTCCGGAGTGGACCAAGAGGATCATGCCAGTAAGGGAGTGGGTGTCTTGCTCTCCTCTCGTTTGGCTTCTGGAGTGAAAGATTATGGATTGGCAGGCCCAAGACTCCTGTGGGTACGTATAAAACTGGGGATCACGAGAGTTTTTTTGGTCGCAGCCTATGCTCCCGTCAGCTCGGCTAATCCCCAAGTGCTCGCGGAGTTCTGGGATTCCGTTAGGGACGTCCTCAATTTGGCTGACGGGAATGAAAAGTTGATCATGTGTGGTGATTTGAATGGATGGGTGGGGACCAAGCGCGATGGCTTCGATGCTGTCCTTGGTCCGTATGGAGATAAGAGAGCGAATGATGCTGGTAAGTCAATCTTAGACGTATGCTTGGAACGAGACCTCCTTGTGGCGAACAGTTTATTCCGTCACAAAGATATCCACACGTATACCTGGAGACGGAAGGAAGAAAAAAGTGTAATTGATTTGATATTGATAGACAGTCGTCTCCGAGAGGCTATAAGGGATACAAGAGCCTACAGAGGCCCCACTCTTGAAACTGACCACTACCTGGTGGTAAGCCGGTTTGTTGGTCTTTTCAAGAAGTGGAGGCACTGGCGAGTGCGTGTCTCTTTCGGAGACTATGAAAGGATAAAGAGTGAAAAACTGGAAGATGAAAGCGTAAGGAGTATGTATGTAGGCTTAGTCAGTGAAAGGCTTGCAAACGCGAGCCTTTCCGACTTAGATGTGGATGAATGCTGGAATATTATGAAAGAAAGTATAGTGGATAGTGCAAAAGAAGCATGTGGGAGTGCAAAGAGACATGAACATTCGAAAGGTGATGCCTGGTGGGATGCAGAAGTTCAATCCTGCGTAGCAAGAAAGAAGAAAGCGTGGTTGGATTATGTCTCATCTTTGCAACTGAATGACAGTATGAAAGACACGAAGAAAGAAATTTACCGCCTCTGCAAGAATGAAGCCAAAGCTTTAGTGAAAGAGAAGCGTGAAAGAATAAATTTGATTGCGGAAGAGAAGCTGACGAGGAACTTCGAGACAAATACCAAACTCTTTTGGAGGGAGGTCAAGAAGTCTCGGAGCTGTTCGTCAGTTTCCAGAATGGATAAGATAAAGAGTAAAGCTGGGGACATTCTTGCGGACCCATTAGAGGTGTTAGAGCGGTGGAATGAGTACTTTGGAGAAATGTATGAATATCTTCCGGATGCGGGCACTGCGAGGGAGTCGATGACTGATCTTGCGGTGCAAGCATCAAGCGGAGATATTACTTTGGAAGAGATTGAATGGTCGATACGAAGCTTGAAAAATGGAAAGTCTGCGGGAATTGATATGATATCTGCTGAAATGATCAAATTAGGTGGTCTTTGCGTCCGGGACGCCTTCTGGTCATTGAGCAATCTGTGCTGGAAGACTGGAAGGGTCCCAATGGACTGGAGGCGTGCTATCATCGTGCCCTTGTATAAAGGCAAGGGCTCACGTATGGAGTGCGCCAACTATAGGGCCATCAGTTTGATCAGTATAGCAGCTAAAGTGTATGGCAAAATTATTGAAAGGAGAATGAGGGTGGAATCTGACGGATTACTGTGGGAGGCGCAGGGTGGTTTCCGAAATGGAAGGGGATGTATGGACCAAGTTTTCTCTCTCCGCAACATTGTAGAGAAGCAGCTGGCTGTAGGCCGGAAGATTTTCTGCGGTTTTGTGGACATGGAGAAAGCATTTGACAGAGTTGTACGGAAGGATCTCTGGGATATATTGCCAGGATACGGGATTGATGGTGCGCTGCTTCGTGCTGTGCAGTCTACATATGTGGGATGTACGGCATGTGTGCGGGTGGGCGGCAGCCTGTCTCCCTGGTTTGACGTCAACATTGGCGTCAGACAGGGCTGCGTGCTGTCGGCTCTGCTGGTTGTCCTGTACCTGGACGATTGTCTTAAGAGAGTAAGATCGATGAATGTTGGATTGCGAATGGGTGACTTACTTGTGAACTGTTTGCTGTATGCAGATGATGCCGTGCTCATAGCCGAATCGCCATCAGAACTACAGTCACTAGTCACAACGATGAAAGATGATTGTCTAATGAGAGGCTTACATTTGAACGCGACTAAAACGAAAGTGATGGTATTCGAAAGAGAAGAGGACAGAACGAATGCCAGGATAACTGTAAATGATGTAGTGCTGGAACAGGTGGATGAGTTTGTATATCTTGGATGTGCATTTAGCAGGGATGGACGGTACACCGCTGATGTAGAAAAGAGGGTAACTGCGGGCAATAGTGTGAATGGAGCGTTAGGCAAACTTTTAGGTACCAAGGCCTTAAGTCAAAAGGCCCAGCTCGCAGTACACAATGCGGTGCTGATACCTACGCTAACGTATGGAAGCGAGAGTTGGGTATGGCAGGAAACGCATGAAAGTAGAATAAACGCGGTCGAGATGCGCGCGCTACGCAAAATCTGCGGAGTAACGCTCGCAGATCGCGTTCGGAATGAAGATGTAAGAAAGAGAGTTGGTCTGAAAGAGAGTGTCGGTGTTAAAGTAAGGAAGGGCATGCTACGATGGTTCGGGCATGTGGAACGAATGGGAGATGAAAGAATGACAAAACAGATATACAACGCGAAAGTGGATGGACGTAGGAGTCGGGGAAGGCCACGACACACCTACCACGACCAAATTAATCGTGTGTTAGTTGAAGGTGGTGTCAAGAGCCGTAGGAACCGACGTGCATGCATGAAAAGAAAAATGAAAGTTGAAGAAGCAAGTGAGGTGTGTATGGACCGTGCCGTGTGGCGCTCGGTCCTTTCTGCCTACCCCGCAAGGGATTTGGCGTGAAGATAGTTAGTTAGTTAGTTAGTTAGTTAGTTAGTTAGTTAGTTATTATTATTTATTTATCACTTTTATTATTTACTTATTTGTATATTTCCTCGTACGATAACCGATTGCAGTTAAATACGTGATATATATGTACAGAGTCACCCTGCCTTCAAATAAGTTTTAGCAAGTTACAAGGTACATATTTGCACTTCAAATTAATTTTATTTAAACTTACATATTCCTATATTTTTTTGTTTCAGATATCTTCAAGAGTTGTACCGCACTTGTGAGAAATGCCTTAACTTTACTAGGGCTACTGTGAATGAGAACCTGACTAGGCAATAAAATAGTAGAGGTGAACAGGTATCCAGATAACCGTTCCATAAACTCTGATGTATGTATGCCTTTTGAGTGTATGTTCAACTGCACATAAAGTGAATTACATTATTGGAGGATTTTTTTTTTTTACTTGTGGGAAAATCCTCGGAGGATGTTATGCCGGACTCTTACCGACTAAAAAACCTCACGTAACGCCTAACAGCCTGTGGTTGGGAGTCCCGGGTAAGCCCTCGGAAGGATGTCCCGGGACTCACAACAGACCTACGGCCGCCACTGCGGCCTCGCCCAGGGGACATTATTGGAGGATTGGAGTACATTGAGTGGATGTTCAATCTTCAATATTATAAGAAGCAGAATAGAACCATATCAGATAATCACTGCTCTTCAAGGAAGTTAAACAAAATATTCCATTGTATTTATAGGCCCTACTATACCTAAGGGTGTGAGGATGTATAATAAATGTCTACAATTACTTACTACTTAGTTTCAGATTAATGCACTAAAAAAAAACAAGTAGAGCGCTCTAGTCTACCATGATTGACCAAAAACTCAACCTTTAAATGATGTGGATATTGTTTTAGACAGTATAACCACACCAGTGGATTTTGGATTCATTTTTTGTGTAGAAAATGAAGATGACTAAATAATAAAACATACAACAAAAGATGTAAAATGACTGAATCTGACCAGTCACGATTGTCAAAAACCGTATTTGACCGGTCATTTATTGTCAAATTCAATCAATTTGACTTAAACTTACTATTAATTCTAACTATTAAAGTGACTAAATATGCCAATTTTTCCCGACAGGAAACTGTTCAGGGTCAACAGTCTGTACATGGAAGATATTTTGAAAATTTTATACTGAAGCCGAAAATGTAATGTAAACTTTTCATGTCTGTCTGTCTGTCTGTCTGTATCCCGAATAAGTATCACGCCGAAACTACTAAACCAATTTGATTGATACTTGACTTGATACATTCCGAGCTTATTTTCCGAGGAAGGTTCTAGGATACTTTTGATCCCGATATTTTGCGCGGTTCCAGCGGGAGAGGAGAGAAATTAGAGCTGAAAAACGATTTTAACAATCGTTTTTCAGCTCTAATTTCTCAACGCGTAATCCAATTTCAAATATTTTTTTAGTATTGGAAAGGGAGTACTTTAAGGATTGTTCCACACAAATTTCAATATTGAGGGTTTTGTAGTTCAGAAATTAGAGATGTCTCAACTTTTGCTAAACCTATAATTTAAGGATTCCTTTGAATGTAAGGGTCATTCTAAACTGGCGTGTTTGCTTAGTCACAAAAGAACTTAAAGATTATGGATATTGTAAAATAATTCAGTCCACGCCGTAGGCAGGAAACGAAGTAGCGAGGGTCAGCTATTAAAAATAAAAACAAAATTGTTATTCTGCTTTCATGAAGGAGTACGTTTTTATGATGACTATGTCACGTGATTAGCTCTGTAAATAACTACTAGGTAAATCAAAATTAACTTGAAGACTCTGAAGAAGAATATGATAACCTCGAATTTATTAACACCACGGAGCACTCCCGTAATTTTGAAGACGACGACATGGAAAACGATGATCCCATAATGCTATAATTTTAATTGTAAACCATTGTGATTCTACTTGTCATATTTTTATCTATACGTATAATAAAACTGTAGAGGGTCGGGAGTCTGTACAAGGAAGATATTTTGAAAATTTTAATTGGAGGGCGTTCTCTAATCGATACTGAAGTCGAAAATGTAATTTAAACTTTTCATGTCTGTCTGTCTGTCTGTCTGTATCCCAAATAAGTATCACGCCGAAACTAGTGAACCGATTTGAATGATACTTAGTACATTTTGAGCTTATAGCCCGAGAAAGGTTCTAGGATACTTTTCACACTGTACTTTTGATCCCGAAGTATTGCGAATCTAAACGGGCGTGTTGGTTTAAACATGAAAGAGCTTAATTATTAAGGCTGTTATAAAATAATTATAGCCTTAATCTTTAAGCTCTTTTACAATTAAGCAAACAGGGCCGTTTCACACGGTGCTTGACAAGTCTGATGAAGAATTAGGTACCTCTACTTTCGTGCACATTATGTGACGTAAACGAAGTTGCGAGGGTCAGCTAGTTCAAAATAAATATCAAAAAGCACTCAAAATCAAAATGACTGTTTATGACCCTTTTTGACAGTAAATGACCGTTTTTGACCAATTTGCCCTACTATACCTAAGGGTGTGAGGATGTATAATAAATGTCTACAATTACTTACTACTTAGTTTCAGATTAATGCACTAAAAAAAAAACAAGTAGAGCGCTCTAGTCTACCATGATTGACCAAAAACTCAACCTTTAAATGATGTGGATATTGTTTTAGACAGTATAACCACACCAGTGGATTTTGGATTCATTTTTTGTGTAGAAAATGAAGATGACTAAATAATAAAACATACAACAACACAAGTCAAGTCTGATGAAGAATTAGGTACCTCTACTTTCGTGCACATTATGTGACGTCAACGAAGTTGCGAGGGTCAGCTAGTTCAAAATAAATATCAAAAAGCACTCAAAATCAAAATGACTGTTTATGACCCTTTTTGACAGTAAATGACCGTTTTTGACCAATTTGACCGTAAATGACAGTCAGTCAAATTCAGTCACTTTAGTCATTTTCATCTCTCTGGGTGCTTCTATGTATAATATGTATGTATTTAAAAAGTATATAAGTATTAAACGGTGTCGCAGCAAATTGGGATACGCCGGCGGTTTCTATTGAGTGTCCTTACGCGATATATTGCACAAACTACACTCGTTAGTTCCTAACGGAAGTTGGTATGAACACTATGGATTCGCCAGCGCTCAGTCCCTATTAAAATTCTATTGAACACATATGGGATGAACACTAAAGGAATGTTAGAACAAGGAATTCAGCTCCTGCGAACATGAACGAGCTCAAGACAGCGTTGGTAGAAGAGTGGGGTCGATTACCTCAGTCATCAATAAAAAAGTTGTTTAGGTTTATGAAGAATCGCATGAGAGCAGTGATCAGGGCTAGAGGAGGGAATACCAAATACCTATTGATACCAAAAAAAATATTGCTACACTCATTTTGTTTCATTTATACGCAATAATCATACTGTGAAATTGTATGAATTTTCAATACTTTTTACAATTTCATTGTTAAATAATGTTTTTTTACTAAACTACTGAATTGATTTTCATGAAAATTCCCCCATTTTAAAGCCCAATTACTAGGCTTTAAATATGTAAAACATTGCATACAGGTAAAATAAGTAATTGTTAAGATAAATCACTTTTTACGCGCACTTGAAGCTTAAGTCGATTTACTTGCACGCAAGTGTAGTAACGTCGCGTTTTAGAAATATTACCATGTTTTATTGTGTACCACGCTGTTTCATTGTTGGACATCTGACCCTACTGCATCTATAAAAAAAATACAGGTGATCAAGCAGTTGTGGTTGGTCCGAGTGGAATAAAGTCCTTGATTGAGTTTCATTCTGTACAACAGTTGGTTGGTTCAGTCGGTCAGAGTGGAAAGATAGATCTTACAATGTGGCTGATGCATCTAGTGTTCTGTAGTGTTTCAAACCAGTTACATTATAGCCTTGCCTTACCAGGTTACACTGGGTAAGGCAAGTAGGAGTTTCATAGGAATTTTTCATAAAACAAGTAGGAGTTAAATGTATCTACTGATTTAAGGCTTTATAAGAGTATAAAACAGCCAGTTAAAGTATTTTTTATGAATAATGGATATTTTAGGACATGCGATTGGAAAAATATCCATTCTAGGTTATGGCATACGAAGAACATTTAAAAGTTAAAAAGTATAAAGTGATTAAATAATTTTCAAAACAAATGTTTATAAGTATTAATATCCGTCGTCTGATACCCATAACACAAGCAGGTCATTCCTAGCTTACTTTGGGATCAGATAGCGTTGTGTGAAATGTCCGTGAATATTTATTATTTATTTATCTATTATTTATTTATTTATTCTTTCTATTGTGCGCTTTTAACATGCTCAACTTGGTGATCGTTTAACAGGGCACCGAGAAAACAGGGCTATGAATTCCATGATAAAGATATAACATGATCAACTACTTTTCTAAGCTATTGGGTATTATAGGAGGGAAGATTTGATTGTTTGTTTGCAGGCTCCGAAACTACTGAACCGATTTGAAATATTTTTTCACTGTTGGGAGCTACGATATCCCCGGTAAACTATATTTTATACCTACCCGTGATCCCACGGGAATGGGAAGTATGCGGGAGAAATCGTGTGACATCGGCTAGTAAACATCAATAAATTACAACGTACCATGTCATAATCATTTATTTAATTCACAAGTTTGGTTTCATAATATGTAGATAGATATGCTTAGAAGATAAACACCAATAAATACAGAAATTTAAGGTTAAAATCTCACTGGTTTAGTAAACAGCTAGCCCAAAATTACGTTAATAAGTATAAGCTTGTGTTATGAAATCTAGACAAGTATTTATAAAAAATTCAGGAAGTTCAAACTCTTGTTGAACTTGAACAAAGAAACTATTCGTAAAAGATTTTTTTTGGTAAATGTAAATTGATGACGTTTTTTTTTGTTTTATATAAGACAAATAATAGGTACCTAGTTTATCTTTCTATGTTATTTTTATTACGAACACAACCTGAATAAAAAGGGCATTTTTTTTAAAATAAGAGCTGCCACTAGAACAACGGCGTTGACTCGCTAAACTTTCAAACACTTGTGATTTAAAATTGTGCCGACAGATGTGCTTCAAATCACACTCACAGTATTCCTTATCTAATGCACTATACACATACCACAGTTTTACGCGCGAAACGATGCCTAAAACATAAACAAAACCGTTAATTACCGCAGACCTCTTGGTGGCCACAACCACCAAAAGCTATACGAGCCAAAAACATATAAATATTTCTACCAACACCAAACTCCGAAACAAAATTTTCGGTCCACACAAATGTTTGTTCCGACTCTGGAATCGAACCCAGGATCTCAGTAACGGCAATTTCAAACGCTTCCACTGCGCCAACGAGAGGCAGTCAACTTTAGTACGTAGCAGTAGTACATATGTATATGTTCAAACTTACATACAGTAAGGAGGGGTGGCTGGGGGAAGTAGCTGTTCTCAATATCTGGACACGCCATGGCGGGCGCCGTAATTGCCACTGCCTCTGTGGCGCAGTCGGTAGTGATACCGCCTGCGGCGCTGGAGGTCGTGGGTTCGATTCCCACCGGAGACAAATATTTGTGTGACCCATAAATGTTTGTCTCAAGAGTCTGGGTGTTTCTGTGTATAATATGTATGTATTTAAAAGTATATAAGTATTAATATCCGTGGTCTGATACCCATAACACAAGCAGGTTATTCCTAGCTTACTTTGGGATCAGATAGCGTTGTGTGAGATGTCCGTGAATATTTATTTATTTATTTAATTTCTGACAAGCTTAATATTTTAAAAAATAGGTACATAACTCAAACTTTCTGTCAATGATTTTTTTTTCATTCAAACTGAGAAATAGACAACTTTTTAAATAAAACAGTTTTTCACAAGACTCCTGCTCACAGAGCGCAGAGCAACGCGCGATCTGTGAGCAGGAGTCTTGTGAAAAACTAAGCCTTTACAAACTCCTGCTCAAAAGTCTTAGATCATCTAACCACAGGATGCGCCTTACTTAAGCATTGTTTTCTGCCATTGCACATGACCATTTGGTCTTTTGGCTTTATAAAAAGCACTGTACATCAGTACATCATTTTATATTATTAAACTAGTACATTTCATTGTAGTTGACTGTACAATAACAATTAACACACAACAGCCATTACGCGTTTGTCGATTAATACATTTTTAAATGCAATGAAATTTTATATGTCTTTGTGTTTCCCCCTTCACTTGTATGAAAACTGGCAGAATATTTTTGTATGCGGTGGTTCGCAAAGGCTAGTCCCGTGATATATGGTCTAAGCAAAAAGTGTATCCATTATACATTGAACTAATATTTACTACGTATAAATACTTAAGTAACTTAGACGTCTAGACGAAAGCCTATTCGTAAGTAGGCTAATCAATACATATAATAAAATCGTAATAGGTCCGCTGTCTGTACATTGAAGATATATAAGAAAAAAGTTTATAGAGGGGCACTAAGGACGCAATAGAACCCAAAACAATGGTTTTTAGAATTTTTGTCTGTTTGTCTGTACGTTTGTGCACGCTAATCTCAGCAACCGCTTAACCGATTGCAATGCGGTTTTCTTTATTGCGTTGCGGTTTGCTCCACTTAACATTTCGTGTTTGTTTTATCTCAATCGGTTCATAAATAAAAAAGTTATATCAATATAAAGATAATACAGCGTACGAAGTCGCGGGCTACAGCTAGTCATGAATAAAGCCAGCTCTACTTAGGTCCTACGGTGTATTGAAAAAAAAATAGTTTTTGAAAATGGAACTTTGGTTTGGTGGTCTCATAGATAATATTCACAAGTTGCGATCACAGAATGGGTAGGTCAGAGATGTGTTAAGTAGGTAGATAGTGTCTGAACGACAGCAAAGCGTCCAAAATTTTAAGCGCTAACTGTTGGCGGATAAGTGCCGATCCGCCATTTAGTGCACATTCTGTTGTCAAGGGATAAGCTTGTGTCACGTGACAAAATTTTATTGTTTAAAATGTCGAATTGTGCAATAAAAGTGTGTCGAAATTACAGAAAGTATTTAAAAACAGCCAGGAATGTTTGTAAGTAACTCGAAACTTATCACAATTTTATGAAATACTAGCTGACCCGCGCAACTTCGTTTGCGTGATAAATGAAGAACCGCTCGACCGATTTGGTGCAAACTTCACATAAACCATCTACTAAATAGTCCGAACAAAGCCTAAACATTTGGTTTGGATAGGTGAGCCCGTTCTTGAGTTATAAAATTACAACGAAAAGTGGCATTGATTTTTATATATATAGATATTTATTTACGCATGTCTAATTTCTTCGACTCCATCTTGACATTTTTGTTGGTGTTGCCAGTTTCCAATTCAGAATTCCCCAAATTAAATAAGTAAAGAATTACCAAGGTATGGAAATGGAACTAAATTATTAGAGTCGTAAAATAAATAATATGGAAACGGTGAAGTGTGAGTCGAGAATAGTGAAAATCGACCTATACAATTGTTCGGACTCAGTAACGAGAAACTTGGCATACTTTAAATTAAGGAAATCATTTAAAATACCTAAATGTGAGTTATAAATGGTGAAATCTGTACAAATGTTCTTAAGCTGAAGGGTTTGTTCGTTTGTTTGAAAGCTAGGATCTCAAGAACTACTAGTTGGATTTCAAAAAGTCTTTTACGTTTCGTTAGTTCATTTATGGAGTTCATATTCATACCACTAGACTTGGGGAGGTACAGTTCGTACTGCTTAAGGTGCTCCCTCACCGGGAGCATTCGCCTGTAATGTAACAAATTAGATTCGACTCGAGCATTACGTTACGATGCTACCTCCCTGACCGACGAGCGTTCGCATGTAATGTAACATTTATAGATTCGACTCGAGCATTACGTTACGATGCTACTTCCCTGACTGACTCGAGCATTCGCGTGTAATGTAACATTTATAGATTCGACTCGAGCATTACGTTACGATGCTACCTCCCTGACCGACACGAGCATTCGCGTGTAATGTAACATTTATTATAGACTAGCTGATGCTCGCAGCTTCGCCTGCGTGAAATTTTGTTCTCTTTTCCGCGTCTCATGGGAACTTATTCCCGGGATAAAACTTGTATCATTTCAGACTATAATCTATCTCTGTAGGTGATTACATGATAATTTTGCAATCCAATATGGCCGCCGCGCCGAAATCACAAAATTTCATGATGGGTATCGTTTAAGGGGGTTTTTGGTATGCTGAGTACGAATTTCGGGTTAATTTAGAGATCCAATATGGCCGCCGCGCCGAAATCACAAAATTTCATGATGGGTGTCGTTTAAGGGGTTTTTTGGTATGTTGAGTACGAATTTCGGGTTAATTTAGAGATCCAATATGGCCGCCGCCCCAAAATCACAAAATTTCATGATGGGTATCGTTAAAGGGGTTTTTTGGTATGCTGAGTACGAAATTTATGATAATTTTGCAATCCAAAATGGCCGCCGCGCCACTATCACAAAATTTCATGATGGGTATCGTTTAAGGGGTTTTTTGGTATGCTGAGTACGAATTTCGGGTTAATTTAGAGATCCAATATGGCCGCCGCGCCGAAATCACAAAATTTCATGATGGGTATCGTTTAAGGGGTTTTTTGGTATGCTGAGTACGAATTTCGGGTTAATTTAGAGATCCAATATGGCCGCCGCCCCAAAATCACAAAATTTCATGATGGGTATCGTTTAAGGGGTTTTTTGGTATGCTGAGTACGAATTTCGGGTTAATTTAGAGATCCAATATGGCCGCCGCGCTGAAATCACAAAATTTCATGATGGGTATCGTTTAAGGGGTTTTTTGGTATGCTGAGTACGAATTTCGGGTTAATTTAGAGATCCAATATGGCAGCCGCCCCAAAATCACAAAATTTCATGATGGGTATCGTTTAAGGGGTTTTTAGGTATGCTGAGTACGAATTTCAAGATAATTTTGCAAAATTAACCCTAAATTCGTACTCAGCATATCAAAATTCCATTTATACGATATGCTACATGAAATTTTACAACGGTGGCGAGGCAGCCATATTGGATTGCAAAATTTACCTGAAATTCGTATTTGGCATACCAAAAAACCCCATTAACGATATACAACATGAAATTTCACAACAGTGGCACGGCGGCCATTTTGGATGGCAAACGTCAACCTGAAATTCGTACTCAGCATACCAAAAAACCCCTCATACGATATACAGCATGAAATTTTACAACGGTGTAAGGCGGCCATCTTGGATTGCAAAATTGACCTAAGATTCGTACTCAGCATACCTAAAAACCCCTTAAACGATACCCACCATGAAATTTTGTGATTTTGGGGCGGCTGCCATATTGGATCTCTAAATTAACCCGAAATTCGTACTCAGCATACCAAAAAACCCCTTAAACGATACCCATCATGAAATTTTGTGATTTCAGAGCGGCGGCCATTTTGGATCTCTAAATTAACCCGAAATTCGTACTCAGCATACCAAAAAACCCCTTATACGGTATCAACATGAAATTTTACAACGGTGGCGCGGCGGCCATCTTGTATTGCAAAATTGACCTTAAATTCGTACTCAGCCTACCAAAAAACCCCTTAAACGATACCCATCATGAAATTTTGTGATAACGGCGCGGCGGCCATATTGGATCTCTAAATTGACCCGAAATTCGTACTCAGCATATCAAAAAACCCCTTAAACGATACCCATCATGAAATTTTGTGATAACGGCGCGGCGGCCATATTAGATCTCTAAATTAACCTTAAATTCGTATTCAGCATACTAAATAAAAAACCCCTTAAACGATACCCATCATGAAATTTTGTGATAACGGCGCGGCGGCCATATTGGTTCTCTAAATTAACCCGAAATTCGTACTCGGCATACCATAAAACCCCTTAAACGATACCCATCATGAAAGTTTGTGATAACGGCGCGGCGGCCATATTGGATCTCTAAATTAACCCGAAATTCGAACTCAGCATAAAACAATAACAAAACTTTAGCATGATTAGTTTCCCGAAAAAATGGGAAGTGTCTTTAGCCGGCGTCACTACACACTGACGCAAGGCGTATGTAAGACAGCACGCTCACGCACACAATCATGCGTTAGTACGGCAGTTTTTGTTGCAGTGATCACGAGGCGAGAGGGTTTCTAGGTAGTTAGTATTCTTAGGGGTAGGTACTTTATTTTAAGTAATTGCGACTACAGTAGGAGAAGTGGTAAATAAAAATATGGGTATTTTCTTGCCATACTTAAGTAGACTCAGAGCATGAATAATCTGTTTCACATTAGTTTTAGTAATAATTCTAGTGATTCTGTTAGCAAATGTACCTACTTTACTAATTACAGTGATTCTAGCATAGATAGCACAATGAATTATTTTAGGATACTGTTGAATTACAGTTAAGCTACAAGCTGATATTCTAATATTATTTTTGGGAGAAAACACTAGTCAGTAAAGGAATATTATATTTACCCATAATATTAGGGGCTCTATTTGGAAAATTTCTAATTCTTATTTAACATAACGATACCTCTGGGCTCAAAGGTCGTAAAGGACAAAATGGGACTTTTCAGGAGAAGCAAAAAACAAAAGAAAAAAAATATTTTGTCCTCTAACTTTTTTGTTTCTTGAGCTATTTTAATAAAACCAAGGAAGAAAGTGCTTAGAATTTATAGTATTTTCTAAGGCAGATTAAAAGAAATACCCTAGTGCTGTATTTACCGAGATAGATTTCCTTTACGACCATAAATTTGAAAATAAAAGTCCTTTACACCCGTCTAATTTCCATCCTAAGATTTCACCGAAGGGTGTAAATCTACTTCACTGCGCAATTCTGAAGAAAATAAGGTAATAATCGACTAGTGTAATAATTTTTAGGTCATAAGGATCACTTGCTAACTCATTTTTAAGTGCTAAATTATTAAATAAACTTATATTTTTTAATATTAAGCTCGTCAAATTGACGTCAATCTAACGATTGGGGGCCAGTCTCACAGTCTGTAAGACTTTCGACAGTGGTTCCTCAAGTTGCCGGCTCTGTGATGTGCCTCTTCACGCTCCTCTTGAAGAACCCGGGATTGTAAGATGAGGGAAAAACGTATGCGGTCAGGTCGTTCCATGTTCTTATAGTTCGACAGATAAACGATCTTTTTAAGTGCTTGGTTCAGGCGAAAATTCTCTCCACAGTGGCATCTCTGCCCCGGCACGCGTTGTTCGGGTTTGGAAAGGAGATGGTAGGATTAGGTTGAATAGAGCTCTTCAGAACATTCACCGTAATACATTCGGTAGAAGGCAGCCAAGGACGCTATGGTTGTTCGTTGCGCTAACGGTTCGAGGCCTCCCGTCACCTCAGGACAACCAATTATTCGGATAGCACGTCGCTGCACAGCGTTGACGCTAGTAGGTGTCTTGCTTCAAAGGAGTCATCCCAAATGTGAGAACAGAATTCGACGCAGGGGCGAATCTTCGTCTTGTACAGTAAACATCTCTGATGTGACGTGAAATAGTCTCAGCTTATTCAGGAATTCTAGTTTAGCCAGCCCAATACATCTCTCTACGTAGGTTTTGTGATTGAGCTTTCTTTTAGTGGAACAGTAATGTTCCGAAGACAGGGTAGGGATAGGAGTGGGGACTTCTTAGCTGTAAACTGTGTGTTTTTCTGGCATTGAACTCGACCAGGTTGTCCGAACCCCATTGGGCAATGCGACCCAGGTCCCGGTGAAGATCCACCACGAGTTGTCGTCTCTTTCCTTCCACGTCGCCTCGCCCCTCCGCTGGACGGCCAGAATAGCTCACACGCAGAGTACTATCATCCGCATAACAATGAATGCACCCAAGGGACAGCATGTCATTGATATGCAGAAGAAAGAGAGTTGGAGAAAATACCGATCCCTGTGTTACTCCGGCATATACCTGCAAAAAGCAGGAAGCCTGACGATCACAGAGGACCCGTGTACGACGCCCGTGCAGGAAGCTGGCCAACCATCGGCACAACTGAGGCGATAGACCATATGCCGGCAGCTTGGAAAGATGCGACGCATGTCATACCCTATCAAAGGCTTTAGCCATGTCAAATACAAATACAAATAGGCAGCTCTTGGGCCTTGTGAGCCAGTCATCCGTCAAGATAGCGCAGCGGCGCGGCGGCAGCAAGACCTTGCAAAAGTTGGCCTGCACGGCTTTGGTCTGTTGCCAGTATTCACGTCTGCCCGTCGGATGTTACGTGAGCTCCTGACCAAGCCGCGTGATGCGCTGGGCGTCCACTTTCTTGAAGGCTCTCTTACTGGACCTAGTGGCTCTGTTGTACGCTGCTTTGAGGCGGGCCACTTTCTGGTCGCGCACAGACCGAGCCCTGATCCAGGCGCGGTAAGCCGCCTGTTTTTGTTGAACAGCTACGGCGCACTCACGCCCGAACAAAGGGCGGGCTTTGCGGATGCTGGCGACATCAATGTATGTAATGTAATCTCAATGATGAAGCCCTCCCTGCAAAGCAGCGCTGACTCCACGGGACGGCCGACTGACTCAGGAGGACTCAGGGCAAAATAAACGGATTTCAGGTCGTCCGTTGGCGCTGAAGAACGAAGAAATTTCATCATATTTGCGGTTTTTCGCACTCCGTTTGACAAAACGATGATGGGTTTTTTAACAAGTTTTCGTCAATAATTACGCCAAGGTATTTAATGCTGTCTGTCCTTTGGATGAATTCACATTTGCAACCTTTCATTTCTTTGCAGTAGTGTAATTTGATACCAAGAGATGTGTAATGGGCCGATCTAGCTGTTTTATGAAAACATACATATTTAGTTTTACTGGCATTCAGTGTCACTAAATTATAACGCAACCATGTTGACACTTGCCCCAGGCCCAACTCGGTTTACGTAAATTTTCAGCCCAACTTGCACCATCAAATATAACAACAGTGTCGTCGGCATAGCATATTATATATTATCCATATACATTATAAAAAGCGTTGGGCCAAGCACGCTACCCTGTGGGTCTATAAAGTCGATTGTATCTAGCTCACTTTTAAAGTTACACACTGCTACAAGTAGCAGTATGGATGTAAAGGACATCAGGACAAGTCCTGGTGTCCTTTACATCCATATTTTTGAGGTGACTTATAGGGAGTATAGGACCATTTAAATTTTTTATGTGTTTTACACCCAAAATTTTCTTAATATTTTCCTTTACTACCAAAATAATTTCACTCTAGTAGGTAAGTGTTATTTACTTCCATATTTTCACGGTAAACTTGGCTTAAAGTCTCAGATTATGTGGGTCGTAAAGGCATTTTTTTTGCGAATTTCGTAAAACGGAATATACGGATCGATAGGGAATTAAAAATTGAGTAAAACTGTATCAAAAAGTCATTTTCGCCCAAATGTCCTTTACGACCTTTGAGCCCAGAGGTATCGATAATCTACATATAACCCGTTCAACTTACACCAAATTATAATTTTATATCAAACCTCTTACATACTGCTACAGTGTAAGACTGTAATATCGCAACCCATTTTTGATATTATAATAAGGTGTTGGCCAGTCTTTTTTTTATACCACTAAGGTGGCAGACAAGCATACGGCCCACCCTTAGATCATCTAACCACAGGATGCGCCTTACTTAAGCATTGTTTTCTGCCATTGCACATGACCATTTGGTCTTTTGGCTTTATGAAAAGCCTGTACATCAGTACATCATTTTATATGATTAAACTAGTACATTACATTGTAGTTGACTGTACAATAACAATTAACACACAACAGCCATTATGCGTTTGTCGATTAATACATTTTTAAATGCAATGAAATTTTATATGTCTTTGTGTTTCCCCCTTCACTTGTATGAAAACTGGCAGAATATTTTTGTATGCGGTGGTTCGCAAAGGCTAGTCCCGTGTTATATGGTCTAAGGGCCCACCAGAAGGACCGGTCACCACAGCCTATGAATGTTTGCAACACCAGAGGCGCCACACTCGCGCTGCCGACCCTGAAAAAACCTAAGACCCTTCAGGAATCCTTGAACAACCGTCTTCAGGATTTACTTGGGTGTCCAGTGCTAGATAGTTAGGTAGGGACCATGTGGTTTTAGTTGGTTAGAGTTTGACATGACATCTGTAGGGACTTGCTCCTAAAAAAAAAAAAAGAGTGTGTGCGTGTAACCTTTACGCCCGATTGAAGTAAAACTTCTTTGCCACTGACGGCATGATTTATATTAATAACATTCATTCAAATTTTCGAATAAAATTCGAATAGTAAGTGTTACTTCCGTCAGAAAAATCTTGATTACACCCTAGTCGCACCTAAAGAAGTTTTATTTCAATAAGGTATCACCATATTATTTAATCTGTGGTATCACTAATTCAATTAGTCACTGAGCTACAATAACGTGGACATCAATTAACTAAAACACAAATGTTAACTGTGAGCCAAATTTATTAAGAACTAGGACGTCACAGGGTTTCACTCACATTACTCCCATTCCCATGGGAGTACTGGAATAAAATATAGCCTATTTTCACAGGGGAAAGTACAGCTTCCCAAAAGCGAAAGAATTTTTAAATCGGTTTAGTAATTTCGAAACCAATTCGATGCAAACAATCAAATCTTTCCTCTTTATAATATTAGCATAGGTGTGTGTTGTTCTTTACCGACAAAAGAATTGAAATACCTATGAGATTTAAAGTCTCAGAATGTCTCAAATTTGCAATATGCTTAAAATTTTCATTTCACAATTCAGGCATTTAGTTTCAATGTGACTTTCAATATTCTAGCAGCCATCAAGTGGCCAATAGCTGATAAAAGAAATACCTATTGTACAAAGATTATTATCTATTAAACACACAGGAGGAATGTTGTTTTATCTACCGACTATTAACATAAGGCAGTTAGCGAGTAACACCACAGGTATTTTATTAATTTGATTTTATGTTCATCTGAACAGGAAAGGTGATAATGATATTGCACATGCTACAAAAATTTAAGGAATCACATAACAATCTCATACCAGTTACTATTTACATAACATAATTAACATTATCCTTACATATAATAAATCAACAATCCACCACATCAGTTGTCAGCTTGCAATAAACTTAATTTGCTAATGAATAGATTTTCAAGCAGTTTTCAGCTATACATAATAACACATGTGAAGCAATTGGACATAAGCCAATTCTCAATAAAATGTTACAATAAACAAAATAATGTGCCAAAAATTATGATCATTCACTAAGAGCTAAGTTTTAATGACAAATCTTTTGCAGCAGTATTTCAGAGGCTTGAATATTCTACAATATTCATCATGTTAAACAACCCCTACACCCACTATACACAATATTACAACTCAATAGGCCTACTTAATTCTAATTAATTAATTCACTATACTCTTCACTCCAATGTTGTCAAACGCAACTTTAACATCTTCAAACACTTCATTTGGGTTAACCTCTGCATTAATCCTCCTCACAAGACCTTTCTGGTCGTAATGGTTAATAATAGGCAAGGTGTCGTGCAAGTAAGTATTGAATCTTTTCATAAGACTCTCAAGGTTATCATCGGAACGACCGCTGCCGGCAGCGCCGCGCCCCAAGCACCGCTCTGTGCATATATCTTGAGAACATTCGAAGAATAAAACAAAAAGCAATTTCGTCTTATCGGACATAACTCGCTCCCAGCCATCTAAATTGTCCTTGTTACGTGGAAATCCGTCTATAAGGAATCGCGTCTTGCCTGAATTTTGCATAGCTTTATGTAGGAGAGAACACGTAACCTCTACAGGTACGATTTCACCGTTGCGTATTTTCTCTTCAATCATCTCCCCGTATTCGGAGCCCGGCCTCTGTCGCTCTTCACGTAATAGATCCCCAGCGGAAAGATGTACAAATCCATATTCTCCTGATATAAGAGAACACTGCGTACCTTTGCCGGCGCCGGGTGCTCCTAACACAAATACTACTTCAGGTACCATTTTTTTGAAATATGAAGAAAGGTATCGCAATGAACGACCTAGCATTAATACACTAATGTAGCGCGTTTAACAGGCTTCGCAAAGCTAAAAACATGCGCAGTTGCGCACCACAACTACTGCTGGTAAATTACTTAAAATGAATTTAAGAAATGAAATGTGACGTGAGTGACGTGCATGACGTAACGTCGTAACTGACGTGACGTAAAGACGTACAGCAGTTAGGCCCGTTAGGGCACAGTCACTGATCTGTATTATTACCACGGCACAGTATAAATATGTTGTTTAACCAGTATTGTAGCTCCCTACAAACGGACGAAGCGCAAGCTATACCTACGATTCTCGTTTTCGGCAGGCCTTTCAGCGCGCTAGCAGGCGATTGTGCCGAGTAGACGAATGGACGGTGTGTCGTTTTTTAAATAGTAACCGCGCGTGTTTTATTTACTAAACATATTTAATATGACAACTAAAGTCTATTGTGCTTGTTTTGGTTGCATGAATTCGTCAATAAAGCACCCACAGATAACGTTTTTTAGATTACCTGGAAACTCCGAAAGGTAAGACTATAAATTGATTTTACTTAAATACTAATTGGTACTATACTACTAGTTGACTAAAGTTAAACAAAGTTAAACACGAGTGAACTAGGTACTACCCGTTCGCTCTAACTTTGCCGCTGGCGTAGAGGCGTATACCCGAATTGTTAATTAGACGAAGTAAATTGACAGTAGCTAATGTCACTTCGTCATAGAAAATACGTAACATTGTATGAAGAAGTGACATTAGTTGCTGTCAATTTACTTCGTCTAATTAAAAATTCGACTTTAGTATGGAGCCGAGCGGCAAAGTTAGAGCGAACGAGCAGTAGTTAGGTACATGAAGTAGGTATGTTTTTGTTTAAAACTAGACTTGTACTTGCTCAGTCAGTGAACGGTGCGATCCAATATAGTACAATATCCAAAAAAAAAACTAGTTCAGAGCTCTAGTACGTGTAGGTAGTACATTTAGTTCCGTTGTCAGTTCGTAGTTATTTAATTGAGAGCAATGATTTAGGTATGTTTCAAGAGTATTCATTTCTTTGTGGATGACCGATGTTACAGTACACTTAGCACCGTATGACTTTGATTGACAGCATTTTTGTTTCCTTTGATTATTATTACACGCATAGAGACAAATTTGAACTTCCAAAATTTAACACAACTTGACAATGTACGAAAAGTACTAGTGTACTAGAGACTAACTAGTACTTTCAAAGCGAAAGATAGTTTTAATTTTGTAAATCAAAAATTTACCGCAATGATTATAAAGACTAGAATTCCGTGATTCTATCACTGACGAAACATGTGATGAGCCGATTATTATTGTCTACGCCGCTTACTCGTTTTCAAATTTCTACACCCGTCTCACTCAATCGTTAGTAGATAACGGGCGTAGCGCCGCCACGCCGCCATCCCGCGCCGCCAGCCGTTGCGGAGATATTATATTATTACTCACAAAGTATTTTTTTTGTTTAAATAAAAAAGGTACATATTTACTCGAAATGAAAGCCGGTTGTCAGTAAAACAACAATCCTTAGTACAAATTGAAGGCCTTGTGGGCGGATTGAAAAAAATCAACTGCATTAGGCTCACTATCTATTACGCGTACGTAAAACTATAAGGTAAAATGTGGGCGTATACTATGCCTCTGCCTACACCTTCAGGGATAAAGGCGTGACTATATGAATGTATGTATGTACATATTTACATCCGCAATACTAAATAGAAAGTCAAAGTAGGCACATATTATTAAAATGCTGTAGGTGGGCAGCCCTATCGCATGCTTACGTACCGCGCGGCTGTAGGCATTTATTTCTAAAATCCGGCCGAGTCAGACTACAGTATACAGTGGTTAGGGTAACCAGTGACCAGGCTATAAAATACAATAAACAGAACTTTCCCCGTAACTAATTTTTTTAACTATCAATAAAATTGTAGGTATTATTATCCCCGAGTTTCCTGGGGTTTCAATTAAAATGCTTGCTCTACATTACTCGCGAAGTTGAACAAAGTTCGTTGGCGAAGTTGCCCGAGTCAAACAAATTTTTTGACGAAGTAGGCCGAAGTGCCCCTCTACTCTATCGTAATCGTCCAAACTTAGTTCAAATTCGCGAGTAATGTGGAGGAAGCATAAGACTAATTTTATAAAATGTTTCCATTATGTACTTTTTTAAATTTCGCCGTAATGGCAAAATATAATACATTTTCCCTTCGCGTAAACATAAATACACTCCAATGAATCAGTTTGTAGGCGATTCCACGCTTAGGTTAAAATAAGCCAAAGCTTGCCACGTGGGCATTTGGGCGAGTAGCGGACAAAGCAAGCACCAGATAACAATTATGAACATGTCATCACAGCACACTTAGGTACCCAACCAGGCAATTAATCAAAAACCACTAAACCCACTACCGCGTGGCACAAGGAAGAACATGGGACTTGCGACTCAACCTGCAGGTTTGAGGTCTCACCGTCCACCGCTAACAATGTTCCGCATTCCCCTAATACTTTCACGTTTCTATCTAGCGACGGTTAGTTTACGTCTGACCACGTATTATTCAACCAACCATTTTTTTTTTTTTTATACCACTAAGGTGGCAGACAAGCCTACGGCCCACCATGACGTTGCCACTTATTATTCAATCCACCTTCATAAAATACGTACATTCTCGGCTGCTTTCTATAACGATGACAGTAAAATGAAGTACAAACTCTTTCAGAATAAACGAAATTCCAAGTTTGTTCAGTTCTCATTTTCTCTACAGTTCCCCTAATTTTAAATTTTCCATTAATTTGGGGAACATTTTCCAATCTGGAAATTCTGATATCAACGCGGCACAGATAGGCAAAAAATCTTGAGACTTTGAAACGGAACTAATTTTCTGAATATCGGCTAGATCGTCAAAATGAATTGCATCGAAGTTTATTATTTATTTGCATAGGTACACAACATTAGGTAAGTATATGTTTTTACAGAAACAGGTCAAGACGGTTCGGTGGTGTGTCTTTCCATCCCCCAAAGAAGCGGGATAATACCCGAACCCGCTACACTAGTGCTGCCGACCCTGTAAAGGCTAGTCCCGTGTTATATGGTCTAAGATTAAAGTTAATTATAATGACTAATGGATATTTACATAAAAAAACTATTTCCATTTCTTTATTTTCTCGATGACAGCTCGACGAGGAAACTTGAATCAGCGTCTTTTTTACATTATGTATGCATTCGTTTATATAAATTTGTATGACGTTTACGCACGTACAAGGTTATGCTTGACTAAGTAACTGATAGGGATTGAGCTATTGATAAACGTAACACGATAACAGACCCGATATATTTTTAAATTTTTGAAGCTGTTGTAAAATAATAATAATAATAAATAAATATTCACGGACATTTCACACAACGCTATCTGATCCCAAAGTAAGCTAGGAATAACCTGCTTGTGTTATGGGTATCCGATCACGAATATTATTACTTACATACTTTTTAAATACATACATATTAAGTATACATAGAAACACCCAGACTCTTGAAATAAATATTTATGGGTCACACAAATATTTGTCTCCGGTGGGAATCGAACCCACGACCTCCAGCGCCGCAGGCGGTATCTCTACCAACTGCGCCACAGAGCCAGAAATAAGTAGGTATAGGTTGGTACTCGACAATGAAACGACATAATTATAATGACACGTAATCTTTATTTATTTACATGCATACATACATAATGGTCTCGCCTTTTCCCCAATGGCATATCATATGCCCACATATCATCTTTTTTTAGTATTTGTCCCATGTAATAGATGGTGAGCCATATTTTCATGTTGAGATGGACAGGCGCAGGTTGTGACTGACTGCTGTTGAAATGTTTCAAGCCACCTAAAAAGGCCTTCAACTTGGATTAACGACCGCCATTATACTGGCAACCGGGACCAACGGCTTAACGTGCCTTCCGAAGCACGGAATCGCCCAAAATAAATATCACAAAGTGGTCACATGGATGGTCACTCATCCAAGGACTGGCCATAGTGATAGTTGCTTACTGCAGTGATTGTTTAGGTACAGAACACTGTGTCCGCGGGGCCACGAGCGCTTTACTTATTTATTTCAATCAAAATCTGATGAATTGTCACTCGATAAGCTCTCCCCAACATTTATTATAATTTCCTGTACCTACTTCTAAATTATCGAATGCCACATGAACTTCCCAAATCCGATGATATAAAGTTTTGGGTACTTCTCACTATTTTTTTACAGATTTCAGCAGTTACTTCCGCACATGTACTTTTTAATAAGTCTAACATCTTGTTTGCCGTAAAAGGGGCATGTTTAGAGCGGCGCGGCGTGTCCTTTGATTTGTGCCCATTATATTATTAGTTCTATAGCATCGTATTGGTAATGATACGGTGGAAGTCGAAGAACCCAATGACCACATTCGACAGCTGTTTCGTCGATAAGATATCTTTTAGGAAAGCCTTTTTTTTATTTTAAAATAGCCACTGATTATTCTTTTAATAAAGTATTATTCACATAATCATTTGCGTCTGAGGGAAGAAACACGTAATCCCCGCGCGGGTAGCTATTTCGCGCAAAGGCTCTCTATAGCTATTCAGCGTGGGAATGCTGCCTGCGTCGTAGGTACATTACCAAAGGGACCAAGTTTATATATATTGATAGGCAGGTAGTTAGTTTTTATTTTATTTTTAAGTACCTAGTTATAATTTTATGTTTCTAATAATATGCCTATATTATTTTAAATTACGTTCTGAAATAAAATATTTTTGATCAATTAATTTTAATTTATATATCGATATTATTACTTATTTGGTTACAACACTACAACTATCAAATTAGAACTATCATCGATAAAATAAAGAAATGGAAATATTATAGTGCAAACGATTACATCATAAAATCTCCTCATAAATGCGGTAAAATGTCATAAACTGGCACTCTTATGGGGACTTTACTTCAATACCAACTCACAGAAAACTAACTGTCAGAGGTAAATTAACTGTGAACGGAATGTCAGATGTATGTAGAATTTTCGCAGGAAACTTACAGACAAGCGTTGGTCCTCAATTTTATAATTTTTCAACACTAGTGTATTTTTGAGTGTTTATGTGTAATTTATGGTGGATTCTTAAACTTAAAAGTTCGACAACGTGCACAAGTGTTGGAAAGTGTTATATCGCAGTGATACGCGACTTTTTAGGTTTAGCGACAAATTCTACAGCAAGCTCTAGTACAGTACGAGTAGAACTTAGTCGAAACTTGCATAATTATACACTAAAACTAAAATGGAATCTAGATAAGGCATAACGTCTAAGTAACCAAAGCCAGTATAAATTAATTGAAAAAAAAAAACGTCAGATGTCAGCTCGATGTAGCCCTTGACATGACAGCTTGACTGACTCTGTCAGTCTGTCTCACCACTCACCACTGTCACTGTCTGTCCAGTCCATGTCATTCGTTTCGTCTGTTTCTTTCTATCAACACAACAAATAAATTATTTGTATCGGAAAATCTTAAAACTGCTTTAGAATTGGCTAGAGCCTTTAGATTTCTAATCCTGTCAGAACTCAACTTATTTTTATGTTCGTTTCTCTCTTATATAACAAAAAAATGTACCATTAATTATTTAATGCAATGAATCATTGTTGACTCACTTGATTTCTTGTTAGTGTTTGTTACACTTTAACAAAATACAAAAAGTATAAACAATCATGTTGGTAACATCGTAAATTCGGACGTGTATGTTTAATGTTTAGGTGTCCTTCCCGAAATCGTAACTAAGTGTAGTTTTCTGAAATATGTAGACTGTGTTGTGAATATCAAAATGTATCGTTCCCTAGCTGTGTTGATGTGGAAACATGCAGTGGCTAGAAAGCGAAGGTTTTGTCTAACTGCAGTGGACTTGATATCACCGATACTGTTTTTTGGTGTTTTGTTTGCTTTTAAAGATACCCTGCAACCTCTTCAAAAATCTGGATCACGAAATGGAACCATACTTAGAACTGTAAGTTCTTATTCTCCAAATAAAAAGTCCTATTAATGTTGATAATATTAGTTTGATGCTACAAGACAAAGATACCTTATTTTCGTTTGCTACATCCCTTTGTATTTAATTTGTGGGCACTTTGTTCAGCATTTAAAGCAAAATAAATTAAATAAAAAATAAGTACTAACACTTCTGTGGAGTCAAGTTGTTTTTTGATCCGAGTTTGAAAATTTTCAATAATATTTAGCTACAGCCGGTCTCTATCCATATCTACACAGTCACAGGGTGGGAAGTGGTAGTTTAACACCTCTGTTGTGATATAAAAGTTGTAGTAGTTTAAAAGAGCCTGGCAAGTGCAAGTCGGGTTTGCTCATGTAGTGTCCCATACCAGAAAACCTCAATAAAATCATGTTTATTGTAGGGGTGCCGCCCTGTATTTATTTATTTTTCTGGTTTTGGTATTTGTTGTTATAGTGACAATAGAAATAATCTGAGAATATTCCTACTATCTAGCTATCATGATTCTAGTGATGGACAGGGGCGAATCGGTAATAAGGACCTATTTTCTCCCGTTGCATATGGAACAGTACACAGTCCAATTTGCAAGTGCTTCGCTCGGCCTAGTTTATTGTATGGTAGAGTTTATCCTTACCTGCCACTGAATGATAACAATGTAAGGAACATACATACATATAGTAACGTCTTTATCCCCGAAGGGGTAGGCAAAGGCATAGTATACACCCACATTTCACCTTATTGTACTATGTCCCACGTAATAGGTGGTGAGCCTATTGCTGTGTTGAAATGGACAGGCGCCGTTCGCCGCGACCTGCAGTTGACATTTTTCAAGACGCCCATAAGGCTTTCAGCATGACTTAACAATTTTCATTTTACTGAATACTGGCTTTCAATTCGAGTTTTCCTTCTCTACGCAATGGATGTTATTGCAAAAGTGTTCCCCTAGTCGCCTCTTACGACACCCTTGGGATGTATTATTATTATTATGTATGTAGCCAAATGTAGGGAAGCAGTGTAGGAAACCCAACACTCATCCTCAAGAATCCCTCAATGTTGATTTTCCATTAGGCTAGTGACATCAATTTGGCGAGCATAATATAATTAATAATATACAGGTGCTAATGTTTTCACATTTTATTTGCAATAATTATTATACCGAATTCATGTATTTGTACCAATATAAAATGTGATAGTAATTGTAAATAGCCCTGTTTGTGAATAAAGAAATAAAAAAAAAACCTATTAATATAAAAAACAAATGTTAGTGATCATAACAGTCAAGGAGTAAGTGTAACAGAGGACTAAGATTGAAACTCCTCAAGCCAATGGACTTAATACCTTATGCTCAATGTGTTATTACAATATTGTACTTCAGAATGTGACATTAGGCTGAGAAATATTTCTCATTCATACAATACAAGTAAGAAAGCAAAGGTTTTGTCTAACTGCAGTGGACTTTTTTAGTGTGCTTTTAAAATACCATATAAAAAAAAGAAAAAGGACCTAGTGCTCATTACAGCACTCTCAGGCCGATCTGTAAGCTTAGGAGAGAGAGAGACAACAAGTTGGCAGGTGCTACAGGGCCACCCCCTCGTACACTGTATGATCTATGATGTTGCATAAAAGCAAGCAGTCCACTATGTTAAGACTAAGGGTCAGATCATACCAAACGGAAAAATGCTCGCGCACTTTTTTGATATCACTGTATAATAAACTGTATTAGCATAGACTTAGGTTCAAAATCTGACGCAGACATCAAGCGTCCAAGGCGCGTGCCCGAGCATTCGGCCGCATACGTCGTCAAAAACGCGCGCGCATCCTCGATACCGCTCGGGTAGCCCCGAGGCCGCGCGCGGCCTCGGGGCAACTTGCGCGGCGCGACAAAACCCGAGCGTGCGCGACCCGCGCAGCTCGCGCTGACTGCGCGGCGTTCGCATCTTCTTCAGTGTCGCCAGTGATTTCTACAGGCATTGAAGTGTTTTTCTTCTTCTTCTGCCAAAAGTGCAATATGATCATATCCCAGTCTATCATTTTCAAGAACATCTTGACGTCTGCGAACTGGCAATTGCACTAACCCTGCACGAAGACGCGCGCGTCCTCGAGCAGACTCGGGCGTCCTCGCGTTGTCTCGGGCATTCTTTCCACGACGCCGCCACCGCGCGCGGCGCGCCACGTCCGTAGCGCATTTTTGCTCTCGGTGTGAACAAAATCTCAAGAGGATGCCCGCGCGCACGCGAGTATTTTTCCGTTTGGTATGATCTGACTCTAAGGTATTTGATGATACTATAATTATTATCTGAGGTTTATTTATTGCTACTGAACGCCATGTGGTCTCACCCACGTAGTTCCCGTTCCCATGGGGATATGGTAATAAAAAAATAACTAGCTTGCCAACGGTGAAAAAAATTTTCAAATCGGTTATGTACTTTTGGATCCTATTGAAAGCAAACAAACAAACAATCAAATCTTTCCTCTTTATAATCAGGCTTTCTTTTTCAACAGGAACCCATCCACTTATCGGACAATACACCTAACGGATTAGAACCCCCCATCATGGACTCAACCATTTTATATCACCCTGAGTCGAATCTCACGAACGCGCTTATGGCTGAAGTCGGCGAGATACTGTTTTTGAAGCGTCTCAAAGAAATTCCAGGTATGTATGTAAGATTTAGAAGATAGAACAGATTCCCTTGGATTTAAATCGGCACAAATTCATGGGTTGTTTTAAGCACATGAGTGGACAGATACAAACCTATATTTCTCCCATTGTAGATGTTGGATTAGATCAATCAATCAAATCAGCTAATGACAAGCGTCTGTGGCTGCCTTCTATCGAATGTATCACGGCGAATGTTCTGAAGAGCTCTTCAACCTGATCCCACCCTCCCCTTTCCGATCCCGAACAACACGTGCCGGGCAAAGATGCCACTCACACACAGTGGAGAGAATCTTCGCCAGAACTGAGCGTTTCAAAAGATCGTTCCTCTGTCAAACTATAAAAACATCGAACGCCCTGCCTGCACACGTGTTTCCCTCATCTTACAATCCCGGGTTCTTTAAGAGGAGCGTGAAGAGGCACATCACAGGGCCGCCAACTTGAGGACCACTGTCAGAAGTGGCCCCTAATCGCTAGATGCGCCACGGCTTTCCATCAGGCTGGTAGCGACGTCAATTTAGCGAGCTAAATATACCTATATAAAAAAAAGACATTCCACTGCGGCACGTAGGCCTCTCCCAAAATACGGTCCTGAGCCTTTCGTATCCATTCACCTCGTGTGACCTTCAGGCGTCGGTAAATCTGGCGAAAAGGTTGTCCTTTTTTTTTGTTTTGCGTGAAGGAAAATCCTCATGAATGTTTTGCCGAACTCTTACCGACTAAAAAACCTCCCGTGTCCTGCTAACAGCCTACGGTT
The DNA here is from genome assembly GCA_933228765.1 of Miltochrista miniata. NCBI lineage: Eukaryota > Metazoa > Arthropoda > Insecta > Lepidoptera > Erebidae > Miltochrista > Miltochrista miniata. Next base: position 4,635,831 of record OW121765.1, read on the forward strand.
GGAAGCCCCGGGTAAGTCCTCGGAAGGATACCCCAGGACTCCCAACAGACCTACGGCTACCACGGCGGCCTCACCTAGGGAGTTCAGGTGCTCCCCGCGTGTACCAAGTATAATGTGTGTGTATTATATGGATTGGATATCATTCTTAAAGAGGGAATTTACCTAAATAGTTTATTGTCACATTAAACAAAAACAGGTAACATGCAGCAGTGCTTATGCATTCGTAAAATTGATATGCATTCAACTGATACAACGAAGATCGATATTAATATACCATTAGTCTTCCAAGTTGTCTCATTCATTAGGTAACAGAATATTAAGGCGAAATTACGTCAAAACAACGCTACAAACTTTCACATTCATAACACCATTATGAAGTGGATTTCTCACTGCATTAAATTCCGAATAAATGCGCATTTTTTTTTCACTTTCATCTTGCATTTTATTATTTACCTCCATATTTACAAACATTTTTACAACGTCGTTTTCTTGCTAGTTAAATTTAACCCACTTCTTGAGTTTTCGTGACAATGCAATTATAAGGATGTCACAGAGTTGCCCTCAAGTGATAAGCGCCATGACCACATTTTTTGTGGGAAAAACAAACCAACCTTTGCGTCCCTGAGGCCGCGTCGTTCCCCAAGAAAGACGCCCGGGACAGAGCGACAGCAATGCAGTAGATGAAAGTCTCTTATATTGAAAACTTTCATAACAGCGGGACCAGTGCACAAGATACATTCGTCGTTTTCCTGTTAAGTTAGGTGTGGTACGCACCACGCGACGTGACGTACTCTCCGACCGTGCGTTCTGCCACCTTCATCCATCAGAGATATAGATGGCCGGTCTTAAATTCCGTCATTGTATTGCATTCGCCTTTGCCTGACGGACAAGAGAACTACTACACCAGTAGTCTTTCATGAAAAATTCGGACCAAACCAACACGTTCCCTGCTTACTGCCTACGTTTGGGAGCCCCGGGTAAGCCTTTGAAAGGATATCCCCAGGATTCCCAACGGATCTTGGCTACCACTGCGGCCTTACCTAGACGGTTCAGGGGCTATCCCGCGTCTTTGGGCGGTTCTTCCGGTGTTTTCTCGCTTCTTGGGGCGTGTGGCGTTTCACGTCACGCTGTCGTCTTGGGCCTGCTTCTGTAAGGATGGTGAGCAGCTCCCTCATCGTTCTCAGACCCCGATCTTTAAATGCTACAGTGAAGAAACTGTTTTTAAAATAAATCTTCGCCAATATCAAACTAGTTTATGCGAGTCGCAATTTTGATAAATTGTTTAAACAGCATTGTGGTCACGATGTCCTCTCTACCAAAAGGGCCTGTGTTACGAATAAATTTGATGGCTGAGCCTTTTTTTGGTAGGCCTTAAACCTTGCTATTTAATAAATAAATAAATAAAATAAATATTCTCGGACACTTCACACAACGCTATCTGATCCCAAAGTAAGCTAGGAATAACCTGCTTGTGTTATGTGTATCAAACCACGGATATTAATACTTATATACTTTTAAATACATACATATTATACATAGAAACACCCAGACTCTTGAGACAAACATTTATGGGTCACACAAATATTTGTCTCCGGTGGGAATCGAACCCACGACCTCCAGCTCCGCAGGCGGTATCACTACCGACTGCGCCATAGAGGCAGTCAAAATAGAGTCAGTTAATGAATGATTACTTTGTGAATCAGCACTTTTTCTGTCTGCACATAGGTATCTCAACTCTGTAACAAAAAGTGAAGACTTATTATTGGTTTTAACCTTAGATCATCCAACCACAGGATGCGCCTTACTTAAGCATTGTTTTCTGCCATTGCACATGACCATTTGGTCTTTTGGCTTTATAAAAAGCACTGTACATCAGTACATCATTTTATATGATTAAACTAGTACATTTCATTGTAGTTGACTGTACAATAAAAATTAACACACAACAGCCATTACGCGTTTGTCGATTAATACATTTTTAAATGTAATGAAATTTTATATGTGTTTGTGTTTCCCCCTTTTTTTTTTTTCTTTTTTTAGCGTGAGGGAAAATCCTCGTAGGATGCTATGCCGGACTCTTACCGACTAAAAAACCTCACGTAACGCCCAACAGCCTATGGTTGAGAGCCCCGGGTAAGCCCTCAGGAAGGATGTCCCGTGACTCCCAACAGACCTACGGCCGCCAATGTGGCCTCGCCCAGGGGGTGGTTCGGGTGCAATCCCGCGCCTATGGGGGGGGTTTCGGGTGTGACCCCGCTTCTAAGGGGGGGCGTGCGTGAGTGCTCACGTCACGCTGCCGTCATGGGCCTGCTTCTGTAAGGACGGTGAGCGGCCCTCTCACCGTCCTCAGACCCCCGGTCATGGAGGCCGATAGTCCTCGGCGAAGACACGTCGGCGGCGCCCAGGGCGCCGACTGCGGAACTCGGGTGGGAGAGTTCTCTCCCGCACCCGGCCCGCCGCCTCCTTCGCGAGCATGACCTGCTCGCAGAAAGAGGCGGCGCAGTCCCACTTACTCCCGCTGGAGAGCATGGCTCGCACCATGGCCTCAAGCGAGAGAGTGTTCACGCCCAGACCCACTACGAGGACCTGTCGCTGTTGTGCCCACGCCGTGCACTCCACCAGCGTGTGGAGCGCCGTGTCATCGCTGCGGTCCTCGCAGTGCTGACACTCGGCCGTGGTTTCCCGGTGTTTTCGCCACAGATACCTACCGAAGCTACCGTGCCCGGCAAGCATCTGTGTCAACCGGTAGGAGAGAGCACCGTGTCTTCTCTCCAGCCACTCGTCCATGACCGGTCTGACGGCCGCGATTGTGGCGAATCCCCCCTTTGGTTGCTCAAGTCGCACCTTCCATGTCTCCACGGTTTCCTGGTGGAGCAGGGTCCGCTGGGCCTCGATTTCTCGAGACGCAGGCCTTTGGCCCCGCTCCAGCGCCTCCTTGCGCCATCTGAACAGTGCCGCAAGGGCTTGTGTTTCCCCCTTCACCCGCTATGAAAACTAGCAGAATATTTTTGTATGCGGTGGTTCGCAAAGGCTAGTCCCGTGATATATGGTCTAAGGTTTTAACCAACTAAATTGATATGAATGATAGTATAGCTGTAAGTTTTACATAAAGTCATAAACAAATAAATCAAATGAATCTTATATCTACCTAGGTATGCAGAAACTTACTTTGTAATGGTTGTTTCCTAAGTTCTACTAGGTAGGGTATCTAGCTACTTAGCTGTTGAGCCAAGGTTAGGTTAATGGGCAAAATACACCCCAATATCGTAATAGTTAATTTGCCAAAGTCGATCAAGTTTTCTGAAAGTAGAACATGGAAAAGAACATACGTAATATCTAGCCATTGGCGCCAGCATCAGGCGCCAGTAGTTCCTAGACGCCATCCTGTCTGGTAAACTTTCAGCTGGCGTGCTTCCAATGGACGAATGGTGCAGTAAATATGACACCATTATAAAACTAAAGTAATTGCACTCGTTCGTTATACTAGGACATACATACATTACTTAGGACAATGCCAAATCGCTCTTGTTAATCTTTTGTAGGTAATTTAATAATTGATAAGTAGGCTTTACGAGGTTACAACAGTCGACCAACATTTCTCACAACGCTAGCTGATCCCAAAGTAAGCTAGGAATAACCAGCTTGTGTTTTGGGTATCAGACCACGGATAATAATACCTAGGTATACATTTAAATACATACATTAAAACCACCCAGGCTCTCACAAAAATTGGGATTGGAATTGTCTTCGGTGGGAATCGAACCCACGACCTCGTAATCCACAGTCGCATATTTCGACATTTAGACTTTCTATATTCGTAGTTAGTTATCACTAGAGAACGGATTATATGCATTTGCATATTTGCATATGCATTTGAATATTTAGGCCATCCTCAGCGGTAATTGCATATTTTCCATAAAATCTAGCTATCATGCATATTTATCCGTAAATGTTCACTTTTTTCCGAGTGCAGTGGACTCACTCTGCATTTTGAAATGCTATAAAAATAATAGTATCGCGATCCCAACCAAATATATGTATTACTAGCTGCTGCCTGCGGCTCCGCCCGCGTGGAATGTTGTTCCCGGTCACTTACGGGTATGAAAAATAGATGTTGGCCGATTCTCAGATCTACTCAATATGCTCACAAAATTTCATGAGAATCGGTCAAGCCGTTTCGGAGGAGTATGGCAACGAAAACTGTGACACGAGAATTTTATATATTAGATAGATACTTGTTCAAACAATAAGTGCGTGCTTATTAATCTGCTCGTGGGTTTAGTTCCATGCCCAAAAAGTAAAAACAGAACTCGAATAATGACCCCTATCCGTATGGCCGTCTGACTGTCTATCTCCAGGTTGCAGCTCAGGAACCGTGATAGCTAGAGAGTTGTAATTTCACAGATGATGTATTTCTGTTGCCGCTAGGTATAAAAAATACAAACAAAAACTAATATTTGAGGAGGGCTTAGTACAAAAAACCTGATTTTTACAGTTTTAAGTATGGAAACCTCAGTTGTGCGCCCGACTCGCACTTGGCAGGATTCTTATTTATTTGTGTGTAATTTGATTCCATCGGGGAAAAATAGTTTAATTTCACATAAAAATACTATTTCATTTTGCATATTCTGGTATATTTGAAGCATTTTTCATGCATATATAACAAGCTTTTTATGTTGCATATAATACGGTCGCTGGTTATCACTGAGCTACTGTTCTTCTCTTCATTAAGTCTGCAGTGCGGCTACACTCAAGGATACTTCACTTTTTTTTTTTTTTTTTTTTTTTTTTTTATACCACTAAGGTGGCAGACAAGCATACGGCCCACCAGAAGGACCGGTGGTCACCGCAGCCTATGAACGTTTGCAACACCAGAGGTGCCACACTCGCGCTGCCGACCCTGTAAAAACCTTCTAAGACCCCTTTTGAAGAACCCCATACTGTAGGCGTTTGGGAAAACCGAGGCAGGGAGGTCATTCCACAACCTAAGCGTGCGTGGAAGAAAACACCTATCGGATCTAACCGTGCTGGAACGCACCGGACGCAGAGTGTGAGGATGAACTCCCTGTCTGTGGCGAGCGGTGCGATGATAGAACGTAGCCGTGGGCAGCATATCAAACAATTCCTCAGAGCACATACCATTGTACAGGCGGTAGAACACGCATAAGGAGGCAAAGTCTCTCCTGTCGCGAAGAGGTTCCACACCAGCTGTAAGTACAGGATCGTTGACAATTCTTACAGCTCGTCTTTGCACCGAGCCAAATGGACGAAGCTGATATTCAGGTGCTCCCGCCCAGAGGTGACAACAGTACTCCATATGCGGCCGCACTTGCGATTTATAGAGAAGCAGTGTTTGCGCCGCAGTGAAGTACCGCCGCGCCCTGTTGAGCACACCTAGCTTCTTGGACGCCAGCTTAGCCTTGTCCTCCAAATGACTACGGAACTGAACGTCACTGGAGATGTCAACGCCAAGGATCCCTATACTTTTGGCGATGGAAAGAGATGTGCCCTGAAATTGCGGCGCTACAGTAATTGGGGTTTGCTTAGCGGTGAAAAAACACGCTTGTGTCTTGGAAGGGTTGAACTGGACAAGATTTTGTCCACCCCAATCGGACACTCTAGTAAGAGTAGCCTCGATTTCAGACACAAGCTGTTCACGATTTTCCTCTACTGTGTCCCGAGAGATACCGGGGCGGCCCGTGTAACAAGTGTCCCCCGTACTGTCGTCCGCATAACAATGAATGCCATCAATAGACAACATGTCATTGATATGCAGCAGAAACAGAGTAGGGGACAACACTGAGCCTTGCGGGACTCCAGCGTTTATGGCCATGCAGTCTGAACAGCTGCCGTCAACGACGGCCCTGATGCTTCTACCGGCCAAGAAGCTGGACACCCATCCGCATAATCTCTCAGGTAGTCCATATGAGGGCAATTTCGTAAGAAGACCACGGTGCCAGACCCGGTCAAAGGCTTTAGAGATGTCGAGTCTCACTGCTAGAGCCTCACCCTTACTCTCGATAGCCGCCGCCCATCGGTGTGTTAGGTACACAAGAAGATCGCCCGTCGAGCGACCGTGACGGAAACCGTACTGCCGGTCGCTGAGCAGGTCGTGTTCCTCAAGGTACCCCAGGAGCTGTGTATTAATTACACGCTCCATCACCTTGGATAAAAGGGAGGTGACGGCTATAGGCCTGTAATTGGCCGGGTCGGTCCTGTCACCCTTCTTGGGTACGGGATGTACATACGCGATCTTCCACGACGCCGGGACTTGTCGCATGGAATAGGAAAGTGCGAAAAGACGTGTAAGTACCGGACACAACTCTGGACCACAATGCTTTAGTACCACCGCGGGAATGCCGTCTGGCCCACTCGACTTATGAACGTCCAGGGATTGAAGCTCCCGCCGGACATTCCGCTGTGTAAATTTAACTTCCGGCATGGAAGTGCCACAACTCGGAATGCACGGCGGTATTGCACCCCCGTCGCTCATGGTCGAGTTAGAGGCAAAGAGATTACCCAAAAGGTCGGCTTTCTCCTTGGCACTCTGGGCCAAACTACCGTCGGGTTTAAGCAAGGGTGGTAATCCTGACCGACAGAAGTTTCCCTCGGCAGCTTTGGCAAGCGACCAAAATTCACGACTTCCTGAAGGGTAGCCTGCTAGCCGTTCGCCAATTCTGCCGACGAAATCGAACTTGGCCTTGACAATTGCTCTTTTACTGGACCTCGAGGCGGCATTTAATTTGCGTTTTACCTCAGAGATGTTTGGATCTGAATTTGCACGAGCCGTGGTCCAAGCTCTGTAGGCAGATTCTTTCTGCATTAGAGCTTCTCTGCAGAGCCGATTGAACCACGGTCGCTTTTTTGCACCTACAGGGATCCAGCGGTTGGGAATGTAGCATTCCATTCCCTCCAAGATCCCCTCAGCGACTGCTATAGCACAAGAATCCAGATCCTCTGAGGCAAAACAAAGCCGCCACCACGGGTACGACGCATAGAACTCTCGCAGTCCATCCCAGTCTGCTGACTTGTAGTGCCACACATGTCGCCACTCCTTGGGCCGAGGTGGTTCAGGCCTTGCGAGAGGCACATGCGTCCGAACGACACAGTGGTCCGACGATCCTAGCGGAGCATCCACTGAAACACTGTATCCGTCCGGACGCGTTGTCAGCAGGAGGTCCAGCAATGCACTATGCTCGTTCTCCCTGTCTGGTATCCTTGTATGGGATTTAACCAGCTGGGAGAACCCATAGGTCAAGGCAAATTCGTGAGCAGCTTTTCCGCAAAGTCGGTGGTCCGGGAGCCCAACCAGTCAACATGATGACCGTTGAAATCTCCCAAAATCACTATCTCCGCGGAGGGACACTGCTCAATCACCCTGTCAGTCGACTGCTGCAGGTGGTCATAAAGGCGAACTGTGTCCGTGTTACCGCTGTGAGACCTGTACACGCACGCGTAGATCCGGGTGTGGCCCCCGTGATCCACGCGCGCCCATAACGTAGACAGGTCCCTGTCTTCGAGGCTTGTAAGACGGCGACAGCAGACATCATCCCGGACGTACATACACACCCCGGCTATCCGCCTAAAGTGGTACTCCAGCTTGTAGCCAGGGTACATTAAGTCAGATGCATCTTCCGGGCATGAGATCTGCGTCTCCGTCAAGAAAAAAAGGGTCGGCTTCGCAGTTTCAAGATGGTGGTGGACTACGTTGATGTTCGCGCGCATGCCTCTGATGTTGCAAAAGTCCACTTGAAGTGTGGACGCCGATGCCGCCGTGGATACCCTTTTATTTTTCCTTTTTGCTGCCATGGTTGTTTTTTTTTAAAAAGGGGAATTAAGAAGGTTGAGGGGGCGCCTGTGTGCCGCTGGCGCAGGAGACTAAGCGAGGCTCCAACTCACCAAAGGCAGACAAAGGTAATGCGGAAGATTGGCACGGCGTACGGAAGGGCCCCCGGTCCCCCCCCCAATGCAGTGGCCGCGTCCACTCCGGTATCCTCCTCCGGCACGACCACAGCACCAGGGACTTTACACAGGCTGCTGGTTCAGCCTCCTGGGGCGGAGATTAAGTGATCCCCAGGTTCGGGTTCCGTACAGCCTGCGGGCGGTCAGCGGTCAACCGTTTCACCGGGTCTCCCTGACCGCCGTACCAATACTCCGCGCCTCTATCCGCCAATGGAGCCAGGTAAGCCTCTGGTCTCACCGTCACCGGCACAAAGTCGCCCCAATGAGCTCTGGATCCCTGCTAACCGACGGAGAACATAACCCAACCGGAGTCAGGTTACTATTACCGCGGTCTTCTACAGGGCGGAGGTACTGCCCCAGGCGGGCTGCTCAACGAACGGAGTACCGTTATGCCCTTCCTCCTAATGTGGGCTTTTTCGTTAATCCCTAAGATATTGAATCTTAGGGATCTCATTGAAGAAGCCACTACTGTACCCTCAGGGTGTAACGTTAGCTCCATGAGAAGTAACGCATATCCCCTAAACCCCGAGGGGAAAACTTGTAAGCCGTGACGATCACTTTCATGATTGAAAAACCTTCTCGTTCTCGGTTCGGAACGGAAAAATCATGATTGAAGAACGGGTCCTTCAATCATGATTTTTCCGTTTGCTGTTCGAAGTCCTAAAATAATTCTCGTGTTTTAGCTTGAAATCTAGACCACTGATAAACTTTACATTATTTCGAAATACATAGGTACATTATTGTACATAGAAAACAATTTTTGGTGTTCCTGGATGCTATGAACACTCAGAAGCTGCTATTCGTTCATCTATTGTGTACGGAATGGTAAATAAAAAGTTATTGTCACAAGTTATTGGTATTTAATTCACTTTCTTACACACTTACAATTTCGGATGGAGTACCTACATACACTGAACTGGTCAATCAAAAGTTTACGTAGCGACTGGCTTATACTAACACAATGCGACGCTCACAATACTTAGTACTTATAATCTTGCGTCAGTATAACCACTATACATTCAAGCTCCGAAACACGCATTTGCAGATCACACAAATACCCGGAATAAGACAGTCAGTCAGGTACACTAGCATACTGCCGCCACGGATACAGTCGGCTATACAAATCTTACTTCTTACTTCTTACTAATATTATTAAATGCGAAAGTTTGTGAGTGTGGATGTTTGTTACTCTTTCACGCTCGAACGGCTGAACAGATCTGACTGAAATTTGGTACAGGGATACATTATAGTCTGGAATAACACATAGGCCACTTTTTATCCCGGGAACGGGAACAAATTTAACGCGGGCGAAGCTGCGGGCATCAACTAGTACAAACCATATATTGTCATTCAAAAACTACTAACTTATTCATGCGTTTGTATTCCACAGGACGAAAAACAATGTCAGCAGATGGCTACGCCCCTTACACCAACGATACCGAGATGATGACGTTTATAAACTCGATGAACTGGGGCGATGCTATCATCATATTTCACGTAAGTATTGTAGTACAAACACTAAGGTCTCAAGTAGTGGCCCCAAAGACCTTGCTAATGTTTTTAAGTCCATACCGTTGGAATATTTTTTTAAATTATGCATGTTGAAAAATATTGGTTATCCTGTAATTGGCTAGCCCCCCATGACGACCCCTAGGTGAGGTCGCAGTGCATGGTAGCTTGGTAGCCATAGATCTGGTGGGAGTCCTGGGACATCCTTCCGAGGGCTTACCCGGAGCTCCCAACCGTAGGCTTTTAGGTAAGGTACGTGGTTTTTAGTCGGTAGGAGTCACTAGGAGTCAGGCATAGCATCCTTTTAGGAGTTTCCTCGTGTTAAAAAGAAAAATAATGTGTACAATTTTAATATCTAATGACTTTTATTTATGTTCTACGCAGAACTTGGATGGTGATACGTTGCCAAGTAAATTGAACTACACAATCCGCGTGAAAGAAGATCTTCACACCCGATCATATGAGCCGGAGGACAATACACCAAGTTCTCACAAAATGTTCGGTAAGTTTTCGATTCCGATATTCACTTGTTTTTCACCGAACTGTTCGTTTATTTTCACCGATGTTCACTTGTTTTTCACCGAATGTTCGTTTATTTTCACCGATGTTCACTTTTTCCCTTGCTATCTGTTCTCTACGTTCTTTTCAGGTTTTCGTACCTTAGGGTCTTAAACGGATCTCAGTCACTGGAATGCTGCTGTCCGTCACCAAATTTTATGAAATCTGATAGCGAGACAGTTGACATTTTAACAGATGATGTATTTCTGTTGCCGGACTATCAAAAAGTAACTAATTGAAATCAGAAAAAATACATATTGGCAATTCATTTTCATTGACCGAGCGAGCGAATCGAGCGAGAGTTTCCGATTCTACAGTATGGACGATTTTGCATTAGTCCGTATGTCTGTGTGTAATGTGTGTATGTCAGTTGCGGTCTAGAGGACGCATTTCTTAACCCTTTTTTCATTCAACTTGGCACTCGTGTTCTTTGATTTAAAAGACAACTTTTGCCGAGCGCTCTTTTTCATGGGGGGGGGGGATAGGTGAGAAGAGGGGTGAAGATAGTTGTCGCGTTACTTATGAACGAATCTTGATGATTCATGATCATAAAAAATATGATTCCTCACAGTTGTTTTGATTATTTTCCAACTTTAAAAAAAAACCAAGGGTGTACGTAATATATGGTTTTATCAATCTAACGAAAACACTTGTCCCCCAGGTGTCAACTACCTCACATTCATGCGACTCCAGTGGGCTATCGACCGAACATACATCAAGCTGAGGTCAGGACAACAGATCAACCAGGTATGATCACATTTATTTATCACTCTCTCTGCTCCCTTGGTGTTGCAAATGTCTATAAGCTATTGTAATCTACCACCAGGTGGGCTGTAAGCTTGTCTGCCACCTTAGTACGCGCAATGAATTTTGTTCCCGTTTTCGCTTCTCATGGTAGTTTATTTCCGGGATAAAAAGTAGCCTATGTATTAGTCCTCACCTGTATCTGTCCCTAAACCTCGATTTCGTTCAGTCGCAATATGTCCAATTCGCAAAATGTCCAACTGTCCAATTCTTAATAGGTCCAGTTCACAATTGGTCCAATTCGCAGTTGGTCCAGTTCTCAATTGGTCCAGTTCGCAATTGGTCCAGTTCGCAATTGGTCCAATTCGCAATTGGTCCAGTTCGTAATTAGGGATCTATATGGATAAATGGAATCAACATAGGTATTTTAATCCGTCTCATCTCATAATGTCCTTTTCTCGAAATGTCCTTTTCTCACAATGTCCTTTTCTCAAAATGTCCCTTTCTCAAAATATGTGCACTACAGGATTAACTCCGCGCAATTCGACTTGGATGGATTAGGTTAGAATATTATAATTAAATAGGTTCAGCTGGAGCTAGACAATCAAGAATAACGTGAATTCGACTGTGCTCGTGACTTATCCCTAGAATGGGACCCGAACGCCAAGACGGCAAGGCCGCTCCAGAAAGGGGAGAGGGCCGGGATAGTCAACAGTGGGAGTCTACAACGTGCGCGCCGGAAAGAGCCCACGCAAGTGCGGCGCCTTACTCCCGATGATTCGATCTTTATAGCCAAGAGGCTGGTAAGACCATGGGTTGGTGGAGGGGACTATCCCTATACCAAATTGCAGTACCTGTACTAGATCCATTCAGCCGTTAGGGCTGACAGAGTAACAAACATCCATACTCAAAAACTTTCGCATATTACTAATTGTTGGGAATCCTGGGTACCTATATCCTTCAAGGGCTTACCCGGGGCTCCCAACCGTAGGCAGTAGGTAGGAAACCTGTTGGTTTTTAATCGGTATGAGTACGGCATAGCATCCATGTCGGTTTTCCACACATAAAATAAATGAAAAAAGAATAATATTAGTAAAATTAGAAAGACTAGACGATGCTCGCGGCTTCGTCTTCTTGTAATCCGGTATCCGTCCCCGCTCTTTATGAAAAGGGTCTCATTCCAGGCTATCTATCCCTGTGCCAAATTTCAGCCAGATCTGTTCAGCCGTTAGAGCGTGATACAAACATTCATATAAATATAATATTAGTAGGATTTATTGTGCAAACAAGAACTTTAATACTCTATGCATATCAACAATAACCAAGGCTGGCCTAAAATCGATCAAGGTTGGTGCTTAAAATTGATACCTAATCAGAACATTTGAACAAAATTGTTTCAACATGAATGTAACCAAAATTATCTAGTATATAAAATTCTCGTGTCACAGTTTTCGTTGCCATACTCCTCCGAAACGGCTTGACCGATTCTCATGAAATTTTGTGAGCATATTGAGTAGGTCTGAGAATCGGCCAACATCTATTTTTCATACCCCTAAGTAACCGGGAATAACATTCCACGCGGGCGGAGCCGCGGGCATCAGCTAGTTATATTTATAATTTTATACCTATAATTGTATGCTGCGTTTGATCAGCGTTTTATCTCATGGTCGGTCCTGAGATGGGTTAACGTTTGTGGAATTTAATTTACGAGTGTTTTCGTTATTCCCTTTGTATTTTGGAATAAGAAGTACGTTTATCAGTTGTATAGCGGTGCGCGCCAAAGTCAAACTTGCGGAAGCGTTTAATCGGAATTTTTTAAAAATATATGACATTTTGACAGGTGATTTTTCGATTGAAAATGTCAATGCTTTTGCGATATTAAGTCAATAAAAGGAGAAAAAATAAACATTTTGGATCAAAAAAATTACAGTGCATTAGGAACATAAAAAGAAAGGTTTCTGCCAAATTTCATGACAAAATGAACATTTTCGTAAAAGAAAAAAATAAAAACTCAAAATCTGGGTTTTTGAGTTTTTGACATACTTTTTGAGGTTATGTCACAAAAGCGTAAATCCATAAGTTGTAGAGTTTTTTATTTCCTACAACTTTGCCATTGAACATTTTTCCATAGGACTTGTAGTTTTGTCGGAAATCGAGAAAACCCCTTTTCCCCACTTAAAACCCCCATTTTCTTCACTTCCCGACCTCAGATCGCCCGTAAATTATTTTTCCTGTTATTTTTGTCACATTCTCTTCCTTTTGCAATAGGTTTCATTCTACTACTAATTTTTTACATTTTTCATCATTTTCAGAGCTATCTGCACTGGTCTAAAAGGACTAATTCCTAAAAAGACTAATTCGCGAAATGGCTAATTCTGAAAAGGACTAATTCGTCAAAGGGCTAATTCTTAAAAAGACTTATTTGCGAAATGGCCAACTCTTAACAGCGTATGATGTTGGTGTTGAATGGTTATAAAAAAAAAGCCACGAAGACTAAGGCGGGATTTCCTAATATTATTTCTATCCGACTTTTTCATAGGACGCGTGCGTTACACTATGGCAATCCCAACTTTCTATTGTAACTGGCGTAAACATCTGCAACTGGTTATATCGGACGTGAGCGCGCATCGTAAATCCCAAGTGGCACGCGGCGTCCCGATGAGTAAAAAAAATCACATAATATGTATTTTAAAATTACATAATAAAGATTAAATTATACTTAAGTATATAAATAGTATTTAACCACACATTGTAATAACGTATAATTATTTATATTATGGTGATTTCCTTCCTGTCGTAGGACGTGACTATTATTTTTATCTACTTAATACAATGGCTATTGTCATTGATAGCCAACTAACCACAATGCAGTCTCTCTGCGAACGTCACACTACAAATTACTACAAGCCAGCATATGAATAGATATTATAACATAGGCGTTTGCTAAAACGGGTTAGTTGCTGGCCGTTCTTACAGATACAGGCCAAGACGATGGCCTGTTTCTTTAGCCCTCAAAGTCCTCGCCGTCTCTGCCCGTGGAGTTTGGATTCTATACCACAGAACCCCAACCCCACGGGCAGAGACGGCGAGGACGGGTTATCCTTCCAAGTCTGTCTACCTGTAGTCTGTTGAGGTTACTCTTCCGAGGGCGTACTCACTGCTCTCGGCCGTATGCAGGTGATAGGGCTTGTTGGGAGTCCTGGGGTATTCTTCCGAGGGCTTACCCGGGCTCCCAACCGTAGGCTGTTAGGTTTGATACGAGTTGTTTTTAGTCGGTAGGAGTCCGGCATAGCATCCCTTCAGGGTTTTTCTCACGTTAAAATAAAAGGACACTATGTGGTTATAGCCGGTAGGAGCCCAGTATAGCATCCATGAGGATTTTTAAAAAAGGTATTTACTAAGATGCAATCTTCGGGGCCCCAGCTATCTTCAGGGCCCAATCAAGTCACATCTGTAACTAGTAAACCTGCTGACGAACGAAGAACTCGAAATAAAACATTGCGCCAACCTCTAATGGTAGGGTAGGAATAGTAAAACCTGTCTGAATAGCGTATTGGCAGTGTGTGTCCACTGCCGAATTTAAATCTCCTTTCAATTCCGAACTGGAGCAAAAGTGTGAGGGTTAAGGTGTTTCTTATATGTATACCTACGTCATAAGTGGAAAACACCTGAGACTCGAAACAGACATTTATCGATCACACAAATATTTGCCCCGACTCGGTATTAAATTCTAAGGTAAGGCTGTTACCACCTCACCGTACATGTTGACACTAGAATACAATGTATTTTTCCACTATTGTTGTCTGAAAGTAATTGAGTTGATTTTTGTATCCAACGACCCTGAGTGAAGGCTTTCATTACATCCGTTAGTGAGTATTGGAAAACCGATGGAGCAATGGCCTTGTGTCCGAATGTGACGGCGAAATCGATTCGACAAACATGTAACTGAAACGGCTATTACTGAAATGAGATGGTGCCAATCATCGTTGTGCCTATTTATTAAGTTGACCTGCCTACTAGGTACCTTATTTAGGTTCCTTAGTACACAACAAGTAATATCAACGCTGATCATTCCCGTCTGTCTGTCTGACCCAATGACATATATTCTACCGATAGACAGGAACGTCCATACATTGAATATGTTCTAGCTAGAGCGATGCTGAAAAATTAAAATATCTCCGTCACATGCATGTCATTCGTATTTTGGCACAAATCGAACTAACGGTCGGTTCGGTGTATTAACCGCTGTTGAGGGAACACGACGCTTGTTCTGATCGCCGCATCTAGTACGTAGTACATATAGATCGATGGTCTGACCTCATTGAAATGCAGCAAATATGTCAGAGATACGACGTTGCAATTTGTCATCAATCAAATGAGACTATTGCAGTCCACTTATATCATTTTTTACTTTACCATGCCGAGTGGTTTTTCTGTTCCACGCCACCAGACGGAGCGGTACAGGGCTTTCCTCCTCTTCTGCATGAGCTCGTCCGTTAATCGGCAGGTGCACATGCTGGTGAAGCTGGCTTGAGCATTAAGCTAACATTATCGATGTTATTATAGCCTGCGAGTATTTCCTCGCTAAGACCCTAGTAGCCCTAAAGTACCGAAACGCGACTCACGTTAGTGCGAAAGTGCGCCACATCGATACCCATAATTTCGAATGTTTTCCACCGCGAAGCACGGTAGTGCGAAAGTATTCCACATCGATGCACACATTGTCGAATGTATTTCATCGAGATGCACGTCAGTGCGAAAGTCTAGTAAATGCAAAGGCATGCTACTTCTTGCTTAACACAGAAATGTTTTTTTTTGACCCAGGGACTGAAGATTAGGCACTTCACCGCCCCACTTCGGGGGAGTGGGGCGACTTCGTGTGGGACTCCCGTTTCTGAAAAGGGAACCGTCCTACCCACTAAACCCCGCTGTGTTCCGCCTCACCTTATCCGGGTCGCAGGATAGGCCGGTGGATAAATCACTGCGGCCCGGCAAAGGGTCGCCCCGTTCTTTCAGGACTCTCCACGGGGGCCTGATGGGCGGCTCCCCAGTACTCCCTAAGGAGCTGAAAAACAACCCGAACTGTCGAACTTTGCCGACTAAAGCCACTCGGTGACCTGTCATTGTCCACGAACGGTAGCCCTAGGAACGATGTCCCAGGTTTCCGACAGACTTTAGGCTACCACCGCGGCCTCACTAAATAAAATCAGTACTCAACTGATTAGCGTATTCATTCTTTACATACAAATATGGTCACGCCTTTACCCCCAAAGGGGTAGGCAGAGGCATACTATATGCCCACATTTCACTTTTTAGAGTTTGATGATTACAAACAAAATACAATCCTTTCCTCATTTTATTATAATATCGTCATATCTATACTAATATTATAAAGAGTAATGATTTGATTGTTTGTTTGTTTGCTTCGAATAGGCTCCGAAACTACTGAACCGAAACTGAACCGATTTGAAAAATTATTTCACTGTTGGGAAGCTACACCCTTCCCGGTGAACATAGGACTGCCTCTGTGGCGCAGTCGGTAGTGATACCGCCTGCGGCGCTGGAGGTCGTGGGTTCGATTCCCACCGGAGACAAATATTTGTGTGACCCATAAATGTTTGTCTCAACAGTCTGGGTGTTTCTATGTATAATAATGTATGTATTTAAAAAGTATATTAGTATTAATATCCGTGGTCTGATACCCATAACACAAGCAGGTTATTCCTAGCTTACTATGGGATCCGCCAAAAAAAAATAGGCTATATTTTATTCCCGAATTCCCATGGGAGCGGGAGCTACGCCGGTGAAACCGCGTGACGTCCGCTAGTACCTACCTAATATTTAAATTGTTACAGACGGTGACACTCCAAGAGTTCCCGTACTACAAGACGTTCCACAACGATCTGCTGCCGATAGTGTTTAACATTCTCGAAGTTATCAGCTGGCTCTCGCTGCTGCTTGTGTTCGTGGACCTCATGTATCGGCTGCTGGCTGAGAGGTCTTCAGGGATTCAGGTACGGTTTGGAAGATATATCAATTTCTTTTTGATGTAAAACCTTCTGAGGGCGGAGCTGTATACATTTTTATACTAGGACCAAATTCTTGAAATCGCGACTATTACGCTTATTGATATCTCTGAACTGTCACCGACGCGGTATCGGATCTTGGATCTCGAATATCGGACCTCGGATACCGGATCTCGATTTTGAAAAAAGTATCTCACGTACACTGTGATAGTTTAAAGTTTCTCAGATGATGCCGGCGCTATCGCAATAAATACTAAAATTAGTAGGGAGTTCCCTTTTTTATTGCTTTTTTTTTACGAAACTCTGTGCGCGAGTTGACCCTTAGCCACCTACCATGACTTTTTGTCACACAGCCACCTAACATACGTCTATGAGACTCCTGAGTAAAATGGTTCTTTAAAGTAATACTTGTTTATTGAGGTATATTTTTTTAGTAATAATCAAATTAGGAAAGTATTAAACTCTTTAGTAAAGGTACAAGAGAATCATTTTTATAGGCATTTTGTCTTAATTACTATTAGGGAATGGAATACCGGGATACCGGGATCCCGAAATACCGGGATCCCGCAGTATTTTTGCGGGACCAGTCCCGCACGTAAATCGTGCGGGATCCCGCGGGATTAGCGGGATTGTGCAAAGGTAAACGCCATGTGTTATTCTGTAAGCGGAAGTGCACAAACTTATTCGGTTTGAGAAAGTTTTTTGTAATTGTGACGTAATATATAACCTTATAATTATAACGCGAAGCGCTCGTGGCCCCGCGGACTCAGTGTTCTGTAAACGATCACTGCAGTAAGCAACTTTCACTATGGCCGGTCCATGGATGGGTGACCATCCATGTGATCACTTTGTGACATTTATTTGAGCGTTTTCGTGCTTCGGAAGGCACGTTAAGCCGTTGGTCCCGGTTGCCAGTAAAATGGCAGTCGTTAAGCTAAGTTGAAGGCTTTATTTCAACAGCAGGCAGTCACAACCTGCGCCTGTCCATTTAAACACGGCAATACGGCTCACCACCTATTACGTGGGACAAATTATACAAAGGTGAAATGTGGGCATAAAATATGCCTCTGCCTACCCCTTCGGGGATAAAGGCGTGACCATATGTATGTATGTATAATTATAACATACTTATTTGATTTAGTGATTTAATCAGGGATATTTGACTTTTCTTGTACTATAAAAGTATTCAATTATCTCGTACATTGCTTGCTGGCTATCTGACATGTAAAGTTAGGAGTCGTTTGGCAGACAAGAATTTTGACATGCTATGTTTTCTGCGCTTATAATAATTTGCAGTAGGTAGCTATTTTATTACTTATATGTATATCTGTTTAATAATCTTAATACAAAAGTAATATTAAATAATTTATTTTTCCTTGTGCCCCGCGGACTCAGTGTTCTGTAAAAGATCACTGCAGTAAGTTACATTTACTATGGCCGGTCCTTAGATGGGTGACCACTTTGTGACATTTATTTGAGCGTTGCCGTGCTTCGGATGGCACGTTAAGCCGTTGGTCCTGTTTGCCGGTAAAGTGGCAGCTAAGTCAAGTTGAAGGCCCGGCACGTCTCATCTCATAATGTCCTTTTCTCGAAATGTCCTTTCTCAAAATGTCCTTTTACCAAAAATTTCCTTTTCCCAAAATGTCCTTTTCTCGAAATGTCTTTTTCTCAAAATGTTCTTTTCGCGAAATATCCTTTTCTCAAATTGTCCTTTTCGCGAAATGTCCTTTTCTCAAAATGTGCCTTTCTCCAAATATGAGCACTACAGGATTAACCCCGCTCAATCCGATTTGATAGGTTAGGTTATAAAAAAATAACCACGAAGGCTATGCGGAAGCTTCGCTGCGCTCCGCTCCGGCCTTAGCCTTCTAACCTAACCTATATAAGTCGGATTCAGCGGGGTTAATCATGTAGTGCACATATTTTGAGAATGAATCATTTTGAGAAAAGGACATTAGGTATGAGATGTGACCATATGCCTTGTCCTGCCTACCCCTTCGGCGATTAAGGGGGTGACTATTTTTCAGTTCTAGATTGATGTATGATACAGACTTCTATTCTTTTCTGAATGACTTTTAGAAATATGCGGGATCCCTCGGGACTGAGATTGCTCAGTCCCGCAAATACCGGGATTACAATCTTGTTGCGGGATTGCATTCCATAATTACTATTAATCAACAATATCTCCTATTTTTAGCTAAGTCATTTGGTAAATGAGATCTATAAAAAATATTCACATGGATAGTAACTTCTTTTATAATTTTTTACTTATTCAATAATCAACCATAGCAAAAAAAACAATAAGAAAAAAATTAAATTAAATTAAAACAAAATTGCAAGCCCTAAACTTATAGTTTTTCAGGACAATTATTGCAATTACCGCACAATTAACGCACGTACGACCTTGATGAGCAGTTGCACGGCACTGAAGGGGGGCGGGAAAAAGGTACAGGAACGGACCAGTTCGTAAACGACTCGGTCTCAGATATATTTACGTTTTAAATATCTGCTGGATCTGTGAGACGTATGGTAGGTGGTTAAGGGTTAACCTCGCGCTCAGAGCTCGGCACGATGGCGCTGTGTAAAGTATGTCTCAAAATTCTTCTATTCATAATCTTTTCTTCTTTCTATTGTATTACAGGAATTAATTAAAATGGTGGGCGTGTACCCCTACACCCTAGCCTTCTCCCACTACCTAAACGTACTACCATCAGGGCTGGTATTCTCCATCGGAGGCGCAATACTGCTCAAGTTGAACCCTCCCATCATCCCCTACACCAACGGCTTCCATTTCTTCCTGATGCTGCTGCTGTACTTCAATACCGTGATTGCGCTGGCGTTTGCTTGCAGTTATATTGTTAGAAGCAGTGAGTATTTGTTGGGTTTTTACTTATTCTCTTATCATTCACTAGTGGACGTCACGCGGTTTCACCTGCGTAGTTCCTGTTTCCTTGAGAATACGGGAATAAAATATAGCCTATGTCACGCGGGAATAGTAAAGCTTCTCAACAGTGAAAGTATTTTTCAAATCGGTTGAGTAGTTACGGAGCCTATTCGATGCAAACAAACAAACAATCAAATCTTTCCTCTTTATAATATTAGTATAGATATCCGACTTTCGGCCTCATAGAATAGAAAATTGTTGATAACGGATAGACGACGATTTCTATTAGGTCGCTAAAATCGTCTACTCCCACCTACTCTGTTGACTAGCTCTGTTGGCAGAACTACTGGTATTTTTTTTCCCTTTAGTTCTGTGACTAATAAGACTATGCTTTACACCTGACTTTCGTAAACTATTCCCATCAACTGTTCTGTTGAGTAGTTCTGATGGCAGAACAACTGGTAATTTTTGTTCCCATTAATTCTGTGACAGACTATGCTTTTACACATGACTTGTTTTTCAACTATTCGTACTAGTTCTGTTACTTAGTACTACTTTAGTTGGATAGTTTATTATTGGAAACGTAATTATACTAACGCAGAAAGCTAGTTCTGCCAACAGAAAAGGTGGGAATTGCATTACCATTTGTTCTGTGGACAGAACTAATGGGAAAAAATTACCAGTAGTTCTGTTGACAGAACTAATCAACAGAACAGGTGGGAGTAGACGGCTAAAATGATGCCGTCAGCCTGATGGAAAGCTATGGTTATATCTAGCCAATGGGGCCACTCTTACTGTCCACAAGCCAAGACAGTGGTCCTCAAGTTGGTGGCCCAATGATGTACCTCTTCACGCTCCGCTTGAAGAACCCGAGTTTGTTGTAGGGAAACATGTGCTGATGATGCTGACACAGTGTTTCTTGTTTGTATGGTTCTCTTAGACCATATATCACGGGACTAGCCTTTTGTGAACCACCGCATACAAAAATATTCTGCTAGTCATAGCGCAAGCCAATAGACCAAATGGTCTATTGGCTTGGCAGAAAGGAATGCTTAAGTAAGGCGCATCCTGTGGTTAGATGGTCTAAGATGGTTCTACATCTACATAGAAACAATCTTTTCAATCGCTCGGTATGAGAATGAGCACGCGAAAACGATAGAGTGGAATGAAGTTGAATATTTCGATGTGGTAGATTGTGTAGAATGCAGCCAGAGACAATGGGCCCTAAGAATAATGAACCAATAAGAATGGTTGTGTCACGGGAAAGTAAAATTTCCCGTGACACTACTGGTAGTGGTACGCGGTAGTTTTTTTTTTTTTTTTTTTTTTATGTAATGATGAGCTACAATAATAGCATATCATATAAATTACAATCTAGCCATAAGACTAATAAGTAATTAACCTTTAACCTAAACTGCTAATATAGAGTAAATTGTAAGAATGTGTCCATTAACACTTTTCTTAATGTCTCTATTAAGGGGAAGTCACTTAGTTCAAATTGTGTTCTTTATTACAAGTTGCACTTATTACACTATGTCACACTGACACTTCACTAAACTAATTCAAAGGGTTTTGTCCTTTTTAGTCTTCTCACTAAATCTGTGTGGTCAAGGAGTTGGATAGCCTCGACATTCACATGATGATGAAGTCTTTTTTGATGAGCTTCGGCGTACTTTTGCACTACATTAGCTACGAGGTCCACTTTAAGGTCCCTATGGAGGTCGTCATTTCTAATGTACCAAGGCGCATTTACGATACCCCTCAGTACTTTATTTTGGAATTTTTGTATAATCTGGATGTTGCTTGATTTGGTACAGCCCCATAGCTGTATTCCATAAGTCCACGCTGGCATAAGGACTTGTTTATACAATAGTAATTTGTTTTGCACTGACAGCGAAGAATGTTTGCCTAGAAGCCAGTACATATTTTTGTAGCGAAGCTGCAGCTCGCTGCGTTTCTTTTTAACGTGAGCCTTCCAACGGAGCTTAGCATCTAGTGTCATGCCTAGATACTTGGCTGTATTCTCGTAGGGAATAATCGTATTATTTAAATATACTGCATGATAGTTGGATCTTTTATTTGTGAAGTCTATGTGAACTGATTTAGCTTCATTCAATTTAATTTTCCACTTTTTCGTCCAGTCGTATACGATGTTGACTGCATTTTGAACCTTTTCCACGGCATCTGCATGAGTAACACCTGTGGCCATAATGGCTGTGTCATCTGCAAATGTTGCAATGGTATGGTTTTCTAATACCGGGATATCGCAGGTGTATAATAGGTACAGGACCGGACCTAATACACTTCCCTGGGGCACTCCAGCTTTTATTTCCCTTAAGTCTGAGTATGCATCATCTTGTCGAATTCTGAACATTCTTTGAGTCAAGTAAGACTTTAAGATGGCAGTGAATTGTTTTGGGAGCATATGTTCGAGTTTTTGTGTAAGACCTTCATGCCAAACTTTATCGAAAGCTTGAGCTACGTCTAGGAAGACTGTAGAACACACTTTCTTGTCTTCTAATGCTTTTTCAATGATATTAGTGATACGGTGTACTTGGTCGATTGTAGAATGATTTTGTCTAAATCCAAATTGATAGTTGGGGATTAGGTCACGTTCTTCTATAATGGGCTTTAACCGTTTCAGGAACAGCTTTTCAAATAGTTTTGACATTATTGGTAGTAGGGAAATAGGTCTATATGAAGTAGTTTCATGGGGTGGTTTGCCAGGTTTAAGTATCATAATAACTTCGGCCACTTTCCACACATCAGGAACATGTTTTAGTCTAAATGAGGCATTAATAATTGTGGTAAGTTTAATAATCGCTTTACGTGGTAAGTTGCGCAAAACTTCTGCCGTAATTAGGTCATAGCCAGGGGCTTTGTTTGTATTTAGGCGTTTTATTTCAATGAACACCTCTCTCGGTGTAACAAATCTAATTTCTAACTCATCGCTTGATGTCGCATCCAAAGGTATGTTTTCGGAGGTTTCATCGTTTGGTCGGAAAATTTGCTCTAAGTGATGTGCAAATCTGGCTGCTTTCTGTTCATTATTTACAGCCCAACCGCCATTGGTATCTTTAATGGGGGGGATCTGTATAGTAGGCTTTTTGGAACGTTTTGTACATTTCCATAGGGAATAATTTGTCGTGCGATCACTTGTTAATTGACTTAGGTAACTATTCACCGTATTATTGTGAAAATTTTGAATTTCTCTTCTGAGCCTTTTAGTAATGTTGTTTAGTTCAGTTTTGTCAGGGGGAAATCTGGTTCTTTGCCATTTTTTTCGCAATATACGTTTTTCAGCTATAATATTTCTAATAATCATAGGATAACAGTTATTTTTAATTCTTCGCCTAATTTCCGGTGTATTACGCCAGGCACATTTTTGTATATCCGTTATGAATTTTGACACATCAAGTTCTAGTTGTTGCGGATTCTTTAGCGGTACTTTTAGGTTAATAGCTTCTTCTAATTCGCATCTGAAGCTATCCCAGTCTGTATTTTTGTTGACTAAAGAGGGCTTGCTTTCTTTTTGAATAAGAGTTTCACCTATGGTCAGTAATATGGGTGAATGGTCTGAACTCATGTCAAAACCTTCTTCGATTTGTAAAACGCCGGACGAAAAATTTTTGTAGATGAAAAAATCTATTAAATCTGGTAATTTCCCTTTTTCAGTAGGCCAATAGGTAGGTTTACCTGTTGATATAACATTACAGTTCATTTCTCTGATAGCACAAAGTAACTGTTTGCCTTTAGAGTTCGTTAATCTCGATCCCCAGTGTATATTTTTGGCATTAAAATCGCCACCAAGGATAAATCTGTTACCAAGACTTTTAAAAAGAGTTTTGTACTGCTCTGCTTTTAAACTATGCCTTGGCGGGCAGTATATAGCAGAAATTGTAATGGGGTATCGCTTAGTTTTAATAGTAACAGCTATAGCTTGTATAAATTGTTCTTCACATTTATGTTCTACATAATGACTAATAGTATCCTTAATAATTATGGTACTACCACCTCTTGCAGTGTTGTTGGGGTGCAACGAATGATAACTTTTATAGCCCTTAATTCTAATATATGATTCTCTGATAAAATGTGACTCAGATATCAGACATATGTCTATATTTTCTGTAATTAGGACTGCCTGCAGCTCATTTTGATGCTTTAGGAGTCCATTTGCATTCCATGCCATAATTTTGATTGAATACAACATGTTTATTTTCTATAAGTGTTTAATTCAAGTTTCTTTAACCTTTCATCAAACGATGTCATTAGGCTAAGAATTTGATTAATTTTATCGTCATTATTAGAACTTACTAGTTGTTGTTGATTTGTTGACAACAACTGTTGTTGTGGTGGCTGAGGTTGCAAGTGAATGTCCTTAGTCATTTGTGCGTACGATACGGTTTTTGTGACCCGCTTTTCGGGATTTGCTTTTATGCCAGTACGTTCACTGGACATCTTAGTGGTTGTCATAGATGTCTTTGATTTTACTGACTTATTTTTAATTTTTTGTTGCTCTTTAGCTACCATACACCCTCTATAGTTTGAAGGATGTGGTTCCCCACAGTGTACACACTTTGGCTTTACCTCTGCGGGTTTCCGGCAGTCTTTCGTTAGGTGTTTACCCGTGCATTTTACGCATTTAGGTTCTCGGGAGCAGTATTACACTGTGGAATGAGTTTTGAGGTTTTCAAAGGTTCTATGTCCACCTTGCAACTCAGTATTGAATGAATACCGTAAATTCTGTCAATGCTTTCTTCTTTATCAAATGAAAGCAGAAAGATATTAAGAGGCTCTTTAGTCCTCCAACTCAGTTTGTTAACCGCGTCCTGAATTTTAAGACCTTTGCCTTTCAGATCCGCGATAATTCTGTCCGGTAAACAAGACGAGTGTAATTTTTTTGCTACGACTCTTATGGGTCTGTCCTGTTTGTTTTCATAGGAGTACCACAGACAATTATTTTTAAGTAGGGTCTTAGTAATGGACCTATAAGAATCTTCGTTTTTGGCGTTTATTTTTATACATTCACCGCTCATCATTTTCACGATAAAAGAATCGATTGCAGTATCTGCTGACAGCAGATCATAGAACATTTGGTAGTTCTTGACATTTTCCACAACTATGGGTGGTGGTTGTGGAGGTTTTTTGGTCTTCTGTGCTTTTTCGGTGGAGCAGATAGCTCCTTGGGATGGTGGTGGGGAGGGTGTCAAGTTCAATTTCCTTTTTTTACGATTTTTTACACGTACCCACTCGGTTTCTTTAGCGAGTTCTTCCTCGTCGGTCTCATATTGGACCGCTTGAGTGGAACTTTCTGTGATTTCAACAGTTTTGTTGTTAGAATTTTCAGGGGGTTGCTCCTGGTCAAAGTTCATTTTACTTTGAAGGTTCTCTATTTGACATCTAAGGTCATTTACTAACTCTTGTAGTTTTTCTCTCTCTTCTTTCTCTTTGACATAATAGTCGTATATGATACGCTCTGTCTCTGTTGTAATATTTACTTTTGTAGAAGTCATTGTTAGATATTTAAAATAGCTTCGCCTTAATTGCTAATTACTTACATATGTAATGAATCATTACGATCGGTAACTAGGTCATCGCTACGGCCGCGTACGACTCAACGTGACGAAATCGATGGCTGCGTCAGCACTTAGCTCGAACACAAAAACAAATTTGCGCGAGGCAGCGGTGACGCGACCGTTCGCTGCAGATTTCGAACGCACACGCGGTAGTGCCATGGGGAAAAAACGGATTATCATTTCTGTTCGAAAATCGATCTGAACGAGGTGGAAAATGAAAATGAAATTTTTGAAGTAAAACTTCTTTAGGCGCCTAGGGTGTAACTCAGATTTTTTTTCTGTCTGAAGAATCGTTGCTATTCGAATTTTGAATAGCGGACTACGGTTCGGCATAGTGGACTACGTTTCGGACTAGCGGACTACGACTACGTTTCCGCCATTCATAATTCGAATGAATGATATTAATATAAATCACTTCAGTGATATATGCCGTCAATGGCAAAGAAGTTTTACTTCAATCGCGCGTAAAGGTTACACGCACACACTTTCTTTTCATACATGTAGGACACAGTAAATGTAGAATGTAACGCTTATGAACGTCCAAATGGTTGCTTCTACATTTACTGTGTTCCTAGCTGTTAATTGTGATGATCATCATCTCACTACCTGGGTGATTAAAGGATTTTACTAAAATACACAGACACACAGACATCTGATCTAAAACTTGGTATACTATTACTTTATAGGTATTTCCATGACACGGTAATCTGAAACTTGCTGCTGCATCCAGTAGCCTACGGAATACCCAGATCTGGGGGGTTTTTAATTTGTAAATGAACTCAGTTACAGTAAATTCACCCAACACCTTCCATTTCCAGCGGAATACGGTGCAACTCTAGCAGTGATCACATACGGGCTACTCTGGATGCCGATGCGTCTACTGCAGGCGTACCGTCTGCCGCACTTCATCAGGCTCATCACCGGGTTCCTGCCACACGTGCCCATGGTCTGGTTCTGGAGGGAAGTGCGTCTGCTTGAGATGAGTGGTGGGTATATCTTACTTCTTGCTAATATTGTAAATATGCGAAAGATGTTTGTTTCTCTTTAACGCTCTTGCGGCTGAATGGATCTGGTCTGAATTTCTTTACACTACTAAATACAGGCTTTTTATCCCGCAAATCAATCAAATCAGCCTATGGGCGCTTGCACATTGCACGATAACGATATCATGACCTTGTCGTTCACTACAACGACACAGTGTGAAAGCGTGAAGTATTTTTTTTTTTATACTACTTAGGTGGCAGACAAGCTTACGGCCCACCGGAAGGTTGGTTACCGTAGCCTATAGATAGACGTTTGCAACACCAGAGGCGCTAAACTCCAGCTTGAATGTGTGCGTGATACCAATAATTCTAAGCGAACGTTCCGTCAACACGTCCGTCAACTATATTGACAGCTGTGGCGCGACAGGGAGTTGCCGATCAATATGTAATCTATCTATATATATAAAAATCAATGCCACTTTTCGTTGTAATTTTATAACTCAAGAACGGGCTCACCTATCCAAACCAAATGTTTAGGCTTTGTTCGGACTATTTAGTAGATGGTTTATGTGAAGTTTGCACAAAATCGGTCGAGCGGTTCTTCATTTATCACGCAGACGAAGTTGCGCGGGTCAGATAGTACTATTATATTATCTTTGCCATAACACACGGTCCTGAGCTAAACTCCATTCCCAGCCTGCGACCTGCAACAGATCGTCGGCCCACCTGGCGGGGGATCGTCCTATCTTATGTTTACTGAGTCGCGCAGTCTACACTCCACAACTCGTTTGCTCCATCGGCCATCGGTTTTTAAACAGATGCAGCCAGCTCTAGTGATGGGACGGGTCACAGATTTTTCAACTCGGGCAACTCGAATTGATATATTACGTAACCCGGGCTGTAACTCGGGTTAACCCGGGTTGAATCTGGCCGGCCACCCCGCCGCCCACGCCGTCGCACCGCAGTGTGTCGAGTAACTCCACGTTTTTAACCCGACCCGCCCATCGTATATTAACTGTCTAGTAATTAAATTAATATTATTTTGCATAATTTCATGTACTTACTAGGTAACTTGTGCAAACAACGGGCGAGTTTGGATGTGTAGTCGTAATTTTTTGTATAAAACTCCCACACTACACTCTTTTTATTTCGATTCATGTTATTAAATTATGTATACTTATCAATTTACTTTTATTTTTACTGTTAAGTGAAATAGCGTCATCAATCAAATGAATGTTGCACCGTTGGCATATAACCTCTAATTAAGATATAACAAAATAAATTTAAAAAACAGCCCGGGTTCCATAACGACCTGACCAGTTTTCTATTCATCGAACGTAGAATAGCTTTTATTGCTTAAATCTTAGTTCGATATTCCTTTATGCTGCGTGTGGTGTGAATGTGTGCGAGGCCAGCGCATGCTTAGTTAGCGAGCGAGCCCGACCCAAACCGAAACAAGCCGAGTCAACGAGAAGGGCTGAGCGAGATGACCGTGAACGAGCAAGACAAACCGAGTTGAACAGCGTGGCGGGTGGCGAGCGTGCCGAGTGTAGTGTAGTGGTCAACCGAGTCAGCCCGAATCAAGCAAAAATGAACCCGAGTCGACGGGTTGGAAGCTGAGCCCGGGTAACTCGAGTTTTTTAGCCCGACCCGCCCATCGCTAGCCAGCTCACTACTACTTAACCACACTCCATGTAAGATTATATTCGGGGCGCAATCCACGGACGACGTCGTGGCAAAAAAAGGAAAATTCTGGGCAAAAATAATATAAAATCCTCATTAGCAATTCGACAATATTAAACTTAGGTGGTAAAAATAAATAATAAAGCCTTGTATCAACCAGTCCGATCAGTGTGGTATACTAAAATATATAACTAACTAGCTAATAAAATATAATAACAAAATAACTGGTGAAGCGCTCGTGGCCCCGCGGACTCAGTGTTCTGTAAACGATCACTGCAGTAAGCAACATTTACTATGGCCGGATATGGATGGGTGACCACCACGTGGACCACTTTGTGACATTTATTTACGAGCGTTTCCGTGCTTCGGAAGGCACGATAAGCCGTTGGTCCCGGTTGTCAGTAAAATGACAGTCGTTAAGCCAAGTTGAAGGCCTTACGGGCGGCTTGAAAAATTTCAACTGTGGGTCGTCACAACCTGCGCCCGGGTCGGCAGCGCGTGTGTAGCGCCTCTGGTGTTGGCTAGGATAGGCTACGGTTACCAACCTTCCGGTGGGCCGTAAGCTTGTCTGCCACCTAAGTAGTATAAAAAAATAATAAAAAATAACTTCGCCCGTGATTTATTTTTTCCTTTTTATCACATTGTTCCCGTTCCGACTTCCCGGGGTAACTATGTGTTAATACAAACTATTATCTATCCCTGTATCAAAGTTCAGCCTGATCCGTTGAGCCGTGAAAATTTAACAAACATTCGCATTTATAATATTACTAAGAGTATGTATGTATTTCTAAAATTATCTTTCTCACTTTATAATATGATTAACAGATAAACCTAAATACCCCTTTTTTTAACGTGAGGGAAAATCCATCATGGATGATACGCCGGACTCCTACCGACTAAAAAACCTCACGTAACGCCCAACAGCCTATGGTTGGGAACCCCGGGTAAGCCCTCGGAAGGATGTCCCTACCTAACCTAAATAAATACCCTTACAGAACACACCACATTAACAAAAAATCCTCTTCCCCCCAGGTACCGGGGTAACTTGGAACAACATGTTCATGACCAACTACAAGAACAATCAGTCTGTGTTCATGTGCTACGCGTTCCTACTGATGCAGAGTGTATTATACTTCGGTATAGCTACCTACCTGTCGTTGGTTCGACCCGGCAAGTATGGACAGGCGCTGCCGTGGAACTTCTTTATGAAGGTATGTATGCATGGCTTTTTGTCATCTTTAAGACTGAACGATTGGCTACAAGACTGTCTTAAAACAAACCGTACCGTTTTACTAAATCTATTAAACTGTGAACACGGCGAAGGAGACATCTTTCAAACAAAACTATTTTCCAGTGCATGCTTACGTCTACAGGGTTACAGGAAAAGTCGTGCTAGATCCGTTAAGGGCGTGGAGTACCCATTATTTCTGACTAATTTCACTATGAAACACCCTACCCTAAACTTAACCCTGTTCGAGATATTCGACTTTTAATATTTTTATTGCAAATTGCCGATTTTTAGGTTACAAAATTTTTTATTTTTATTTTGCGCGCCTTATTTATTATTTTTGTTGCATTTTGACATGTGTAATAAGATGCTCCAAAACGTCAATCATTGAAATAGTGCATAAATTAATTGAACATGTCGTAGAAGTAGAAGTAAGTATCTGCTGGATGATCTGCCACTAAACTTAATCAGGGACATGTGGTTCCAGCATGATGGCTGCCCTGCCCATTTCGGAAGAAGTGTCCGAGACTGGCTGGACACAACTTACCCAAATAAATGGATAGGACGAGGTGGGCCGTTGCCATGGCCAGCAAGAAGTCCGGACTTAACCCCCATGGATTTTCATGTGTGGGGGGTTATGAAAAGTCTTGTGTACAGCTAGCCAAATCCAGTTTCGTCTGTGGAAGAATTAAGAGAAAGGATTGTGGACGCAGCCAATCAAATGAGGACAACATTGACCACTGGAGTAGTAAAGACTGGTCTCCGTAGAAGGATGCGCAAATGTATTCATAACCGAGGCGGCCATGTTGAACATGAACTGTAGAGTATGAAAAAGTTGTGTAAAAACCTTGTTTAATAAATGACATTTCATCTTTTCCTATTGTTTTATTTTACTTTTTAGGGCTAAGTATTAATTTTCTTCTCCACTGTCGCTTTTGAAACTAAGTTTTTTGAAGTGAAACTTCTTTATCGGCGTTGGAAAAAAATTTGCGTCACGTCACGTCACGACTTTTGGTTACGCGCCATCTTTGTTCTGTTCCCCACCACGGTGGATTCGAATTAAGAGTACTTTATCCAGGGATAGCATGTCATTTAAGGGTTTTTGGACTTTTGGACTTTTGGGCTTTTGGACTTTTGGACTTTTGGATGGGACATTGGTACTTTGGGTCTTTGGGACTTTGGAACTTTGAGACTTTGGGACTTTTGAACTTTTGAACTTTTCAACTTTTGGACTTTTGTACTTTTGGATGGGACCTTGGTACTTTGGGTCTTTGGGACTTTGGAACTTTGGGACTTTGGGACTTTTGGACTTTTGGATGGGACCTTGGTACTTTGGGTCTTTGGGACTTTGGGACTTTTGGACTTTTGGACTTTTGGACTTTTGGACTTTTGGACTTTTGGACTTTTGGACTTTTGGACTTTTGGACTTTTGGACTTTTGAACTTTTGGACTTTTGGACTTTTGGACTTTTGGACTTTTGGACTTTTGGACTTTTGGACTTTTGGACTTTTTGGACTTTTTGGACTTTTAGACTGGGACTTTGGGACTTTTGGACTTTTGGACTTTTGGACTTTTGGACTTTTGGACTTTTGGACTTTTGGACTTTTGGACTTTTGGACTTTCGGACTTTTGTACTTTTGGACTTTTGGACTTTTGGACTTTTAGACTTTGGGACTTTGGGACTTTGGGACTTTGGGACTTTTGGACTTTTGGACTTTTGGATGGGACCTTGGTACTTTGGGTCTTTGGGACTTTGGGACTTTTGGACTTTTGGACTTTTGGACTTTTGGACTTTTGGACTTTTGAACTTTTGGACTTTTGGACTTTTGGACTTTTGGACTTTTGGACTTTTTGGACTTTTTGGACTTTTGGACTTTTAGACTGGGACTTTGGGACTTTGGGACTTTGGGACTTTGGGACTTTGTGACTTTGGGACTTTGGGACTTTGGGACTTTGGGACTTTGGGACTTTGGGACTTTGGGACTTTGGGACTTTGGGACTTTGGGACTTTGGGACTTTGGGACTTTGGGACTTTGGGACTTTGGGACTTTGGGACTTTGGGACTTTGGGACTTTGGGACTTTGGGACTTTGGGACTTTGAGACTTTGGGACTTTGGGACTTTGGGACTTTGGGACTTTTGGACTTTTGGACTTTTGGACTTTTGGACTTTTGGACTTTTGGACTTTTGGACTTTTGGACTTTTGGACTTTTGGACTTTTGGACTTTTGGACTTTTGGACTTTTGGACTTTTGGACTTTTGGACTTTTGGACTTTTGGACTTTTGGACTTTTGGACTTTTGGACTTTTGGACTTTTGGACTTTTGGACTTTTGGACTTTTGGACTTTTGGACTTTCGGACTTTTGTACTTTTGGACTTTTGGACTTTTGGACTTTTGGACTTTTAGACTTTTAGACTTTGGGACTTTTAGACTTTGGGACTTTGGGACTTTGGGACTTTGGGACTTTTGGCCTTTGGGACTTTGGGACTTTGGGACTTTGGGACTTTGGGACTTTGGGACTTTGGGACCTTGAGACCTTAGGACTTTGGGACTTTTGGACTTTTGGCCTTTTGGACTTTTGGACTTTGGACTTTGGACTTTTGGACTTTTGGACTTTTGTACTTTTTGACTTAATTTAAGGTGAGGTGAAAATTAAGTTTATGAAGAAGTTTCACTTCTTACGTGTGTACACTAAGTACACGCAATTTTTTTCAATGAATTTAAATACAACCCTACATTGCTATACGTCGTTAGATAGCTGATGAAATGTAGATATTTTAAAAAACATCTGCCGAACGACTGCCGTAATATTTTTTTTACATATCCCTTAGAGAAAAATAAACTTGTTACTATTTTTTTTATTTTCTTAACTTTCACTTGTCTTCTACGACATGTTCAATTAATTTATGCACTATTTCAATGATTGACGTTTTGGAGCATCTTATTACACATGTCAAAATGCAACAAAAATAATAAATAAGGCGCCCAAAATAAAAATAAAAAATTTTGTAACCTAAAAATCGGCAATTTTCAATAAAATTATTAAAAGTCGAATATCTCGAACAGGGTTAAGTTTAGGGTAGGGTGTTTCATAGTGAAATTAGTCAGAAATAATGGGTACTCCACGCCCTTAACGGATCTAGCACGACTTTTCCTGTAACCCTGTATAATCTAAAAATAATAATGTTTTCGCCAATAATTTTCGATGTATGGAAGAGTTGTGCTTGTGTATGGTCTGAGACCCATAACACAAACAGTTATTCCTAGCTTACTTTGGAATCAGATAGCGTTGTGTAAAATGTCCGTAAATATTTATTTAATTAGTTAGTCTTTAAGACAATCTTGCCGCCAATGTATGCTGAGCCTAATTTCTCTAAATAACTGATGAAGCAAAACACTATCAATTACGTTTTCACTATGGATAAGTCTCCACAACTGCTTAAATTATAAAAGAGAGCTAAAATATTGTGGTGCAACTCTAGACTCTAAATGCTTTAGAAAAGTTCTTACGCTGAAATTATACACTGAGGTCTGTATCCTCCTTTTGTGTTAGGTAAATATCTCACTCCCTTCCTCTTTATAGTTCTAAGACTGATAAGTAGCACAAATATGTTGTAATATTTTCGTCCTATTAATAAAAAGAATATACACAAGTAGATCTTAATATCCCACAATATGTTAAGAGTTTGTTAAAACACATGATGACTACACCGGGCCAAAACCGAAGTACATTATTAAGTATGTGCCGTTAAATGAAGACAAATCAACTTCATAAAACAGCAATGTTATAGAAAATCTTCAATCTTGTAGAAAAAGATAGCGAACGTGGTTACAAAGGGTGCGAGCGAGACAACGGGTTCGGAGCGACGCGGCTCTAAGTCTAACCAAGTGTCACCGTCCAGCTCTGTCGATAACGAAAGTTCATCTAAAAACCCCAATTTTGAACGTCCATCTTCTAGAAAAAGACGGCGAACGGGGTTGCAAAGGGT
This sequence comes from Miltochrista miniata, assembly GCA_933228765.1. Classification (NCBI taxonomy): domain Eukaryota; kingdom Metazoa; phylum Arthropoda; class Insecta; order Lepidoptera; family Erebidae; genus Miltochrista; species Miltochrista miniata. Next base: position 4,668,973 of record OW121765.1, read on the forward strand.
GCGAGTGAGACAGCACGCTCGGAGAGACGCGGCTTTAAGTCTAACCAAGTGTCACCGTCCAGCTCTGTCGATAACGATAGAAGTGATGTTAGTTCTATCGATATTGTTTGCACTTATACCACTGTATACCACTGTGTGAGTTTGTTATTTAACGCTTTAAAAAATCGTTTATTTAAAAACGGCAATTTTGAACGTCAATCTTCTAGAAAAAGACGGCGAATACAAAGGGTGCGAGCGAGACAACACGCTCGGAGCGACGCGGCTCTAACCCTACAAGGCTCAATTTTTTTTTATTGGCTGATTAAATTATATGTGATGTGGTTAGTGTTTAGAAGTTGGGGAAAAGCAATGAAAATTATGAAAATCAAATATTTTAGTAAAAAATCGAAATTTTATTTCGGTTCCACATGTGGTACACTGAGCCTTAACTCTATTTTTTGGCAATCAATTAGAACATTTTAGAAATAGTTTAGCTTATGAATTAGCGTGTATGTGTGCCTGTGTGAGTATGTGTTTTTTTATATTTAGCTTGCCAAAATGATGCCGCCGCCTGATTGAAAGTCACAGCGACATCTAGAAATTGGGGGCCACTGTCATAGTCTGTAAGACTATAGACAGTGGTCCTCAAGTTGGCGGCCCTATGATGTGCCTCTTCACACTCCGCTTGAAGAACCCAGGAGTGGAAGAGGAGGGAAATACGTGCGCTGGTAGGTCGTTCCAGATTTTTATGGTACGACAGAGAAACAATCTTTTGAATTGTTCACTTCTAGCGAAGACTCTCTCCACTGTGTGAGAGTGGCATCTCTGTCCAGCACGCGTTGTTCTGGATCGAAAAGGACAGGACGGGATTAGGTTGAAGAGTCGCAATCTGAAGAGAGGGTAAGAGTAGGAAAGGGGAATTTTCAGTAGTAAAAGCACACGCCTGTGTTTTACGGGCATTGAACTCAATCAGGTTTCTGCCCATTGGGAAATGCGGTCCAGGTCCCCGTCGAGATCAGTCACAAGTTGCCGTCTCGTCAACCGGCCGAGTAACTTCCGAGCAGAGTGCTATCGTCTACATAGCAATAAATTGTCTCGAGGGAGAGCATGTCATTGATATGCAGAAGAAAGAGGGTTGGGGACAACACAGATCCATGTGGTACCCCGGCATTTACCTACATAAAACACGAAGCCTGACCGACACAAAGGACCCGTATCTGTCGTCCGTACAGGAAGCTGGCCATCCAGCTGCACAATCGGGGCGGTAGCCCATATGCCGGAAGCTTGGAAAGAAGCGACGCATGCCATACTCTATCGAAGGCTTTAGCAATATCGAGGCTTATAGCCAACGACTCGCCGTGCCTCTCCATAGCCTCACCCCAAACATGCGTCACGTACGCCAGGAGGTCACCGGTAATTTTTTTTGGCCTAAAGCCATATTGCCGATCATTGAGTAGCGAGTGGTCCTCAAGGTAACGCATGAGCTGTTCGTTGATGGTCAGCTCAAATATTTTACAGGTAAGTGAGGTGACGGCTACGGGGCTATAGTTGGCAGGATCTGATCGATCCCCTTGGTATATCCTCACTACCCGAGGGCATACCAAGATAATCTTGGATTGAATGGTCATGTAACAATCTACGAGACATTGTCTGAAAAAAAAAACGAAGAATTCATAAGCACATTTGTAGTACATATACATACATGAGAATGAGAGCTAAAGCTCACGGTACCATATGTGGTACAACCATAAAAATACAATTTTACTATACAAATACTAAAAGAATGAAAAAATATTGCTAACCTTGGTTCAATAAAGACTTTTCACGTATCGAAATATTTTTTCCGGTTGAAAATCATTTTATTTATAATTTTTTAAGAATTTTTTAAACCACGTAAACAGCGAATGTGACATTTTACCTCAAACTCTGCACTTTTGCTGACCGCTCGGCAAAAGTAACGACATCTATGCGAGATGTCTTAACTTATATTGTTACTACTCTTGTAGTGTATCTATAAATAATCAACAGATATCACTACGAGTATTGGTTAAGCCTGTAGGAAGGATAAAAGTGGTTGTACCGTATGTGGCACTGGGTGCTCTGTAGGGCTAAGTCTAACCAAGTGTCTCCGTCCAGCTCTGTCGATAACGACAGAAGCGATGTTAGTGTAGAACTTTCTATCGATATTGTTTGCACTTATAACACTGTGTAAGTTTGTTGTTTAATGCTTTTTAAAATCGGTTATCTAAAAACGCAAATTTTGAACGTCAATTTTCTAGAAAAAGACGGCGAACATGATTACAAAGGGTGCGAGCGAGACAACAGGTTCGGAGCGACGCGGCTCTAAGTCTAACCCAGTGTCACCATCCAACTCTGTCGATAACGACAGAAGCGATGTTAGTGTAGAACTTTCTATCGATATTGTTTGCAGATATTACACTTTGTGAGTTTGTTATTTAACGCTTTTTACTGTCGTTCATCTAAAAACGCCAATTTTGAACGTCAATTTTCTAGAAAAAGTCAGCGAACGTGGTTACAAAGGGTGCGAGCGAGACAGCACGCTCGGAGCGACGCGGCTCTAAGTCTAACCAAGTGTCACCGTCCAGCTCTGTCGATAACGACAGAAGCGATGTTAGTGTAGAACTTTCTATCGATATTGTTTGCACTTATAACACTGTGTGAGTTTGTTGTTTAATTCTTTTTAAAATCGGTTATCTAAAAATGCCAATTTTGAACGTCAATCTTCTAGAAAAAGACGGCGAACGTGGTTACAAAGGGTGCGAGCGAGACAACAGGTTCGGAGCGACGCGGCTCTAAGTCTAACCAAGTGTCACCATCCAGCTCTGTCGATAACGACAGAAGCGATGTTAGTCTAGAACTTGCTATCGATATTGTTTGCACTTATCACACTGTGTGAGTTTGTTATTTAACGCTTTACAAATTCGTCTTTATTGTTTTTTCCGACTGAGCGCCGATTCTCGGTCGTACGACTTGAAAGCGTAGAAGAAAGTTTATTGATGAAAGGTCTTGTCTTATTCTTAACCGTTTCTAAATTGAGACAGATGACGATTCACTAGGGCAGCTATTCTCGATTAAACGCCGTGAATTTTACTGGTGAAACGTTATCTGTTTTAGGTTTATAAACGGGAAAACGTGAAACAAAATATTAGGTGCTTACATATGAAATTGGCGTTTTGTATAGGAGGAACAAAAAGTCGAATATTTTTAAATATAATATATTTAATTAATCAAAGTATGAACCATTGTTTTCTATGCATTTTTGCCATCTCATAGGTAGTTCATTGATCCCTTTACTAAAAAAACCAGTCGGACGGGAATCAATAAAATCTGTGAAGGCGATTTGGACTGCCCCATCAGAGTTGAATTTTTTCCCTTGCAAGAAGTTGTCCAAATTTCGAAAAAAATGGTAATCTGTTGGAGCAAGATCCGGGGAGTACGGAGGATGTTTTAGACATTCCAATTGAAGCTCTTCTAATTTGGTAGCCGTCTGTTGTGCAGTGTGTGGTCTAGCGTTGTCGTGAAGCAGCAGTGGCGTGGAGCGATTGACCAGCCTAGGTTGTTTAGCCGCTAGCTTTTCCATCATGGTTTGCAATTGCTGACAATAGACATCAGCCGTAATAGTCTGGCCAGATTTGAGAAAACTGTAATGAACAATACCGGCACTAGTCCACCAAACGCTTACAAGTAACTTTTTTGGGGTTAATTTTCGCTTGGGGCAGGATTTGGCTGGCTGGCCAGGATCCAACCATTGCGCTGAGCGCTTTCGATTATCGTAAAGAATCCATTTTTCGTCACAGGTAATGATTCGGTTTAAAATACCTTCATTATTGTGCCGGTTCAGTAATGTAACGCAGCAGTCGACGCGCTTTTGCCGGTTTGCTTCAGTCAATTCGTGAGGTACCCACCTTTCAAGCTTTTTAATCTTCCCAATTTGCTTCAAGTGAATTAAAACAGTTTTATCACTAACACCGCAGCCTGCAGCTAACTCGGACGTGGTTTGCGATGGATCCGCTTCCACAATAGCCTTCAATACTTCATTATCAACTTGAGTCTCAGGCCGTCCACGGGGCTTGTTCTGCAGGTCGACATTTCCTGAACGAAAACGTTGGAACCAAAAACGAACTGTGTTTTCTTTTGCAACATGACCGCCATACACATCATTCACCCTTCTAGTCGTTTCCGCAGCACTAGTGCCACGGCGGAACTCGTACTCGTAAATAATGCGATATTTTAAGTTTTCCATTTTGTAAAATGAGTGACGCAAACAGAAAAAAACAGAAGAAAAAAACAAATGAATGACGGTCATCGAAGGATAAATACATGAGTAAATAGCTGGGAAAATTTGAATTTGGAATTCCTTACCAAAGAGGAGAAAATCGTAATTAAAGTGGCCAGTACGAAAAACGCCAATTTGATGTGTAAGCACCTAATATAATATTTCACCTGTAAACTTCCCTCTACGCATTCAATTAGATTCAATCAAGATTTCGGGCTCGGAGCGCCGGCCTCGAACACATGACGTGAATGCGTGGACGAAAATTCACCGGAAATTTCTGTCCACGCATTCATTTTGCATGCAAAATGGAGAATCGGCGCCTAGTAAACTTACGTCTAGGCTTTCAAGCCGTACTATCGAGAGTTGACACCCTGGTCTTGCTATCACGTTATCACTTCGCATGGTGTTGCTTGCCATCACTAGTGATACCACTGACATGGCACGCATTATCACCTCTCAATGGGTCTACTTCTCTGCTACCCAGACAAACTAACAAACAAAAATATATTTATTTCACTTAGGCATATACAGATGCACTTGTAAAACGTCTCGAATATAAACCAAAGAATTACCACTAGTTCACAACGCGAGCTATTTGAGAAGAACTAACAAGAAACTCAGCGGGTTATTCTTTTTAGTGCTCTATTTTCAATTTTCATCATTTACAGACTTCATTGTCCAGCATATAATCATTAATTTTATGTAGGAGGAGCAGAACATCAGATTTTTTTTCTTTCCCTCAGATATATAATTCGTTTAAAAAAACATTTTCCATCTCTTTTCGGCAATGCAGTAGAGGTTTAATCACTGTAGTTTTCGTAGAAGTCTTAACTAACACTATGTTAATATGAGACTGGAATGAATGTGTGGCGCAAAGTTATCCCTCCGGACTTATAATTTGTACCGCATTAGAATCTGGGTTTTCATCATATATTTGTGTGATTTTTTCTTTTTTATTGTGCTACTCGGAGAGTGGAGACTAATAAATATGATCTAAGATCATAGAAAATCCATCAATGCATTCTTGTCTTTTAAATGGTGCAACTAACACGATTTTTATTTATATAATATGCTGTGAAATTTTGTGAGAATGTGTGATACCCAACATACTCTAACCCCCGTACTAACTTCGCTGATATTGATATACTTACCGTGGAGTAGTTCATATACTTCTTACCATTTTTGAATGAAAAAGCCTGCTTAAGAGTACCCTTAACCGGCGAGCGATAATAATACTTGAGAAAGCCTAAGTAGCGAAACTTGTATGCCAGGATGATCAAGTTGAATACCTACCCCGATGGGAAACAGGCGTGATATGTGTGTAATGTATACCGGGAAACATGCACGGGAAATACACCATACGTATGCAATTGAGCCATTACAAAATAGCCAATCAGAAATCCTTATTTTAGTTAAATAATTTTGTGTTATAGCCCAATACCTGGTTTGCACGCCTTAATAAAAATGAAAAGGTGAAGGCTATGAAGGTTTGTGAAAATACGGTTGTTGTATGAAGATTGTTGGACAATAGAGTAGTTTCTCACATGTAAAGTAATCACTAATATCTAAATATCACTAATAGATTTGACGTTAAGATTGAAATATGTACCGTATCACAAAGAGTGAAGACTTCTTTTTGTTTGCACTGTGTAGACGATTAATGTGGCGTCATTTTAATAGGTAACATTTGACGTCTGGCAGTTTATACATTTACTAGCGGACGTCACGCTTTTTCACCCGCGTAGTTCCCGTTCCCGTAGGAATACGGGAATAAAATATAGCCTATGTTCACCGCAACGAGTGTAGCTTCCCAAGAGTGAAAGAATTTTTCAAATCGGTCCAGTAGTTCCGGAGCCTATTCGTTACAAACAAACAAACAAACAAACAAACAAACAAACAAAAAAACAAAAAAAAACAAATCTTTCCTCTTTATAATATTAGTATAGATTAGTGAAAGCATAACGTAAAATTACTCGTATCTGTCAGTATTACAATAAATATGTAATCGTAATTGAAAAAAGTTAATCAATTGTGCAGTCCTAACAAAACGAAAAATATAATTATTTTATGCCCGCCGTTACAAGGTTGCGTTGTTGAATTTTGATGAATTGTCAAATGTTACCTATTAAAATGACTCCACTTTAGATAATTTAATTTAGACTGGATGAATGTAGTTGTTTTATAACTTTAGTAACTCTTTGGAAGATAGGATTTCATTAGAGATATTTTTACTACATGTTATTTTCTTAGATCAAGAATAACAACTAGTATACGGGTCGCGAACAAAATGAAAGTTAAAAAGTGTCCCATTCAATGTCGGCCCATTGTCGCCAACCGCCAACCGAACTAAACCAAAACGCTTCGTCCAGCCAGTAGTGAGCCGTCTTCTATAGGTGCCGGATTTCTCGCGTCGATATTACATCTAGTTGTTATTCTTGATCTAAGGTTATTTTACACACTCAATTTCTATAGAAGCATACATTATCTTTAACTTTTAGAAAGCATTTTGGAGGACGCAAGAACCAAGGAAAACGCAACATGCCCAAGGAGATAGCGACTCGATCGATTTAATGCCACGGGATGGACATTATTTTGAGGAACCCCCTACTGGCATGAAAGTTGGCATATTCGTCGATGATGTATCAAAGGTGAGTTAATATATCTTAGTAAGCATAGACTTAAGTAATGGTAGATGGGGCTGAAAAGTGTTACAGTGGCGACCACGTACCGGAAAACGCAGTGTGGGTAGACCTCCCAAAAGGTGGTCAAATGACCTGATAAACGTCGTATGAGCCTGCTGGATGCGGGCGGCTTAAGACCGAAGGTTGTGGCAATCAATTGTTGTTTCTGATGAATGGATTATTTTGATTATTTAATTGTAATTTTGACATACCTGTTTGTTTTCACAATTGTTTAAACTTAGTTGTACCTTGCATAGGGAAGTCGCCGGTTTCTGTCACACAGTTTATACTAGCACAGACACCGTCGTTAGCTCTATCTTTCGGAAGAGTCCACCTCATTTACTTGCCTTGTTTGTTTAGCTTGTAAGATAGGAATATTGTACCATACGTTTTTAAAATGAAAATAAATTTAAAATTAAAATTGAAATTGAAATAAAGTTCTTATTCTGCGAGCTAAAAAAAATCCATAAGGGAGGCCTATGCTCAGGAGTGACCATCAAATCGGCTGTAATGATGATGATGATGAAGTACAGGCTTAGAATAGTATGACTAAGCAGATAACGGACTTACCTACCGTTGAGCTGATATCGGACTACTATTTCTGCAAGGACAATAGTCGTGACGTATAGGGGCAATTGTCTAGATAGCGCCATTAACGCGATACCTTCTGAGCTATCTAGATTGCCTTACTGTCGATACTGCATTAGGCTAAGTACAGAACCCGGAAAATAACTTGAGCATCGCGTGAGGTGGTGGGAGAAAGTTTGCGCATGTACACTTACGTGCAAAAATATTGTGTCATTGAGAAACGCTATTTTTTTTATTATTGGCATTTTATCATGTTAGCTAATAACTTTTTAAAGATCACGAAAATTCAAGGTCATTGCTCAAGAAGTTTGCCGGTTACTGTACCTATTTGTTAGGAACCCTTGCATTGAATTATTTCCTTGCTTGGAATTTAATTTCAATTCCAAGAATACACTACATCACATGACGACAGATAGTATGTTATTTCCTAAACGAGTTTGGTTTCGAGTTTGTACCGAAACCAAAACCAATGGTAGTGGTGTTACGCGTCAGAAACAATTGCGAAAGAGGATAGAGCTATATTTATTTGCTCTGAACAGCAAAGAGATCTACTTAAGTTTCTACGTAAGATTCTACTTAAGTTTTCACTTTTAATTACCAGTACTTCAGTTCCTCCGTGAGCATGGCAACGCAACATTGCCAAAATATTTGGACACTTATAAAACACATGCTAAATATCCCGGTAACTATACTACCGTTTTTATATATTCAGGAGTATTGCAATCAGAAGGCATTGAAGAACGTTACTCTGAAGGTGTTCGAGGGAGAGATTACAGTCTTGGTTGGTCACAACGGCGCTGGGAAGACTACCCTCATGTCTATTATAACAGGTAATGACGTCATGTTATGACGGCTTTATTCACGTAACACTTCTTGAGAGTCCACACAGTCACTTTTTGATTTAGTATTTGCTTTTCTGGCCTCACCTTCTTTTTCGGCGTGTGTTATCTCCCTTTAGTTCTATAAACCAATTATATAATATAGATACATAAAGCAAGTTTGTTCATCCCGCAGGCATGACAAGCCCCACGTCAGGTCGCGTGTCGGTCCACGGCATGGACACTCTAACACAACAGCACCAGGTGCGCAAGCGCATCGGCCTGTGTCCACAACACAACATGTTCTTTGCGGATCTCACGCTGCAGGAGCACATCATGTTCTTTACTATGGTGAGACCAGTAGCATGCTACAGCTCAGTAATATTTGTAGTGAAATTTGTTTTGACTCTTTGTGAATTTGATTTTAGGCGGTTAGGCGGTTTAGGAGGTCCTCTGTATCACAAGCAACTTATTGTATAAAAGGTGACAGGACGTCCAACGCCGTCTAATACAATATACATGAATGTCTCTCAAGAAGAATAAAATATTCATTTCTATCGCGTGTGAACTCACAAGCAACATTTTAGGCATTTACTAAGCTCAATTCAGCCCAACAAAGCCTCAAAACAACACAAATAGAGGGAGCTTCTTCAGAATAATGATGGCCTAGGCCTTCTTAATGAGTAGCTAATTCTTTATAATGTTACTAGCTGATGCGCGCGGCTTCGCCCGCGTGAAATTTGGTTCCCGTTCCCGCTTCCCATGGGAACATATTCCCGGGATGAAATGTAGCCTATGTGTTATTCCAGACTATAATCTACTCCGGTTCCAAATTTCAGCCCGATACGTTCAGCTGTTGGAGCGTGATTGAGTAACAAACATCCAAACATCTTCACAAACTTTCACATTTATAATATTAGCAGGATTATAAACTAGCAGACCCGGCGAACTTTGTTCATATCAAGCTGACCCAATATAAAAACAATTTTTTTTGTTAAATTTTATTTAGTTACAAACCTTGCCCTAGCTATAACTATCACAAAAATACTTACAGAATTAGCGAAATCGGTCCAGCCGTTCTGAAGTTATGCGCGTACATACATTTCGCAGATTCATTTTTATATATTAGAGTTTTTGTATATAACCAACAACATCATATTCCAGCTAAAACGCGGCTCATACAGCGAAGCCCAAGTATCATCCACAAAGCTAGCAGAGCAGCTCCACCTGGACAACAAGCTGAGCGCTCTGTGCGCGGAGCTGTCCGGCGGCATGAAGCGACGCGCGCAACTCGCGTGTGCACTCGCCGGGGACGCAGACGTACTGGTAGGTGGCTTTGTGGAACTGAATACGTTTTTAATACTGCTTCTATAGGGATGTGTCTGTATACTTTAGCTGTCTCTCAGACGTACTGGTATGTAGCTATGTGGAAATTTTGACCTGAATCGTTTGAAGACGTCTTTAATAATGCTTCTATAGGGATACGTTTGGATGCTTGAGCGATTTTTATATCTTTCTTTAGCAATTATGGCAGAAATGGTAGTTAAGGTGGTCGCTTGATATTTCGTGGATCGCATACTATTTGCGGTATGTATGTGTAAATGAGAAGCTAGCTTCGCGATCTTCGGTAGGAGATGTAGGAGAGGCTCTATAGGAAAGCCCAAGTATCATCCACAAAGCTAGCGGAGCAGCTGCACCTGGACAACAAACTGAACGCTCTATGCGCGGAGCTGTCCGGCGGCATGAAGCGACGCGCGCAACTAGCGTGTGCACTCGCCGGGGACGCAGACGTACTGGTAGGTGGCTTTGTGGGGCTTTTGACTTGAATATGTCTTTAATACTGCTTCTATAGATGCGTCTGGATGTTTGAGCGATTCTTCTATCTTTTTTTAGCAATCATAGCAGAACAGGGTGGTTAAAGTTCGCCGGGGACGCTGACGTACTGGGATAAAGGCTTTGTGGTACTTTCAAATTATTTCCGTAGCGGTTTTGGAGGAAATGTGTCTTTTAAAGTACTTCTATAGGGATGCGTCTGAATGCTTGAACAGTTTTTCTATTTTTCTTTAGCAATCATAACAGAAATGGTGGTTAGAAGGTCTCTTGATATTCCGTGGATGGTATACTATGAGCAGTATGTATTTGACAAGCTGAAGCCATGTCGTCAGTATTCTTGAGTAAGGCTCTTATAGCGAGGCTCAAGTATCATCCACAAAGCTAGCGGAACAGCTCCACCTGGACAACAAACTGAGCGCTCTGTGCGCGGAGCTGTCCGGCGGCATGAAGCGACGCGCGCAACTCGCGTGCGCACTCGCCGGGGACGCAGACGTACTGGTATGTCGCTTTGTGGAGCTTTTGGCCTGAATATGTCTTTGAAACTACTTTTATAGGAATTTTGGACGGAATATTTTCTCAAAATCACTTCTATATCTATAGGAATGTGTCTGGATTCTGGAGGGAAATTTTAAATAATCGACGGTTTCAAATGCACCTGAACTCCTCGAAAAGTAGATGGCGGATCCAAAAAAACGGACTCCCACAAGGAAGTGTACTGGCTCCTGCTTTATTTAACATCTACACCAATGACCAGCCAAAAACTCTTGGCACTCAGCGTTTTGCCTATTCGGACGACCTTGCGCTTACGGCTCAGGCGCCAGGCTTCGAAGAGGTTGAAGCGTCTCTCACAACCGCTCTGAATACACTTGGTGACTTCTACAATGACAACGCCTTACGACCAAACCCGTCGAAAACACAATCTTGTGTATTTCACCTCCGAAATCGCGAAGCATCCAGAGCTCTTAGGCTGTCGTGGCAGGGCGTCAATATCGAGCATTGCTCAAATCCGCGCTACCTCGGTAACCCTGGACAGAGCGCTGACTTACCGAAGTCACTGCTTTAACACGAAGCAAAAAGTAGGGACCAGAAACAACCTACTGAGGCGTCTCGCTTCGGCTTCTTGGGGAGCGGCTCTTGACGTCCTCCGGACAACCGGTCTCTCGCTGTCTTTCTCCGTGGGAGAGTACGCGTGCCCAGTGTGGCACCGTTCCGCCCATGCCAAACAAGTCGATGTGGCCTTAAATGACACATGTAGGATAATTACGGGCTGCCTCAGGCCTACCCCACTAAATATGCTGTACCCTCTGGCAGGTATAGCCCCACCAGATGTCCGGCGAGACGTAGCTTGTGCAGTGGAGAAGAAAAAACAACAGACAGATCCCCGCCACCCACTGTACAACTACGTGACTCCTCCCGTCCGTTTAAAAAGCCGCCGGAGCTTCATAAGAACCACTTCTGCCATAGACAGCCCCCCACGGCGGGCAGGAGAGCAGACCTGGGCAGCCAAACACCCTGTCCCAGCAGGTTTCATCAGACCAAAAGAAAACCTGCCGCCTGGTCATCATCTCCAGTGGCCAACTTGGAAGTCATTAAATCGCCTGCGGACCCAGGTTGGCCGTTGCAGGGAAAATTTGGCAAAATGGGGCTATATTGACATGTCTCAAGTGCCCTGCGATTGCGGGGCCCCATCCCAGTCCATGTCGCATTTGCTCTCTTGCCCACTGTGCCCTTCCACCTGCACTACCGAGGACCTGTGTAGGGCAACGGACAGCGCTTCGGCTGTGGCCAAGTATTGGGCCGACAAAATCTAACATGAAGCCAGAGTATCTACTATTAGCCATTGACTCGAAGAAGAAGAAGAAGGATGTTGGAGGGCCGAATTCTTCTATCTTTCTTTAGCAATCTTAGCTACCAATGACGGTTTAGGCGGTCGCTTGATGTTCAGTGGATGGTATACTATTTGCAGTCCTTATTAGCGGTATGTATGTGTATATGACAAGTTGGAGTCACGTCAGTCCTCTTGAATCACACGCAGCAGATGTATGATAGGCTCGTACAGCGAGGCACAGATATCATCCACAAAGCCGGCAGAGCAACTTCACCTGAACAACAAACTGGCCGCTCTGTGCGGAAACTGTCAGACTTGAACCGACGAGAATTTTATATGTGGTTAAATCCAAAGACTTCTAAATAACCTATGCGGTGTGATGTGATTTCATCAAATCATGTAATTCGGTATATCTATATATATTATGTGCAATAACTTTTTATATTAATTTAATTAAAGGATCTTTAAAAAAAAGAAACTTTTAGAAAATTTAATAGTATAATCATTTATTTACAATAATATATTAGTTTAGAGATGATAAAATGTGTAGACGCCTCGTTGGCTGCTCGCCGTTCTTACAGAAGCAGACTAAGACATTTTGAGAGATTTCTAATGTGGGGTTTTTAAATCCAAAGAAAGGGAAGTAGGCCATTATAATGACATGTTGACAGGTATATTCGAAGCAAAGTAGTAAAAAATTATAGCTTTTTGAACAAGCGCAATAAAAGCACATTAGGTCACAAAATTTGATAAAAAAAGTTACGAAACAAAATACATAGGTATGCTGCCAATCTCGCCGCCCCAAAAAAAATAAGGGCACCTTCGCTTAATCACTTTGAACTTACTTCGTGACAGGTAAAGCCTTACGTAGGAAGAAAAAAAAAAAAATTGCGTGTACTTAGTGTACACACGTAAGAAGTGAAACTTCTTCATAAACTTAATTTTCACTTCACCTTAAATTAAGTCCAAAAGTCCAAAAGTCCAAAAGTCCAAAGTCCAAAGTCCAAAAGTCCAAAAGTCCAAAAGTACAAAAGTCCAAAAGTCCAAAAGTCCAAAAGTCCAAAAGTCCAAAAGTCCAAAAGTCCAAAATTCCAAAAGTCCAAGTCCAAAAGTCCAAAAGTCCAAAAGTCCAAAAGTCCAAGAGTCCAAGAGTCCAAAAGTCCAAAAGTACAAAAGTCCAAAAGTCCAAAAGTCCAAAAGTCCAAAGTCCAAAGTCCAAAAGTCCAAAAGTCCCAAAGTTCCAAAGTTCCAAAGTCCCAAAGACCCAAAGTACCAAGGTCCCATCCAAAAGTCCAAAAGTCCAAAAGTTCAAAAGTTCAAAAGTTCAAAAGTCCATAAGTTCAAAAGTTCAAAAGTTCAAAAGTTCAAAAGTCCCAAAGACCCAAAGTACCAATGTCCCATCCAAAAGTCCAAAAGTCCAATAGCCCGAAAGTCCAAAAGTCCAAAAACCCTTAAATGACATGCTATCCCTGGATAAAGTACTCTTAATTCGAATCCACCGTGGTGGGGAACAGAACAAAGATGGCGCGTAACCAAAAATCGTGACGTGACGTGACGCAAATTTTTTTCCAACGCCGATAAAGAAGTTTCACTTCAACAAATCATCAAATACGTATAACAGAAGTTGAAGTAATGCTAAAAACAGGTTTGACTAGAATCGAAGATTAATGTGTCACTCACGTCCAAAAGGAAAAGGAACACATGTAAAAAAATACTAGAAATTAAGCATTTGGTTAGCGAGGCTGTAACAACGCACTTTATAATCACTGGGAAAAGTCTGGCATGACTTCCATGAAGAATTGCATCTAGCACCTACTACGGTCTTATGGCAGCTTGGCAGCGTCGCGCGCATCATTCATTTGTGTCTGAATCGTAATAGTCACTAGATGTGTCGCCGGAAACAGTAATTATAAAAGTGTTTGTTACGGAATCGCTAGCATGATCCATAATCTCAATTAATTTTTTCATGTGTTCCTCTTCCTCTTTAACGTGAGCAACACGTTATTTATTCTCCCTTATTTTCCGCCCTATTAAAAAAACTTTCGACAAAAGTTGTATTTTTATCTTTTCGTAGATCAATGATTTTAAATCAAAGAACATGTGTGCCAAGTTTGGAGAAAATTGGTTAACAAATGCGTCTTCTAGACCGAAACTGACATGCACACACACATACGGACGAAAGCAAAATCGTCTATACTGTAGAATCGAAGACCCAAACTCAAAGTGCCTTTTCACACGTACCGGCTGCCGGGTAGCCGGTGCCGGGTAACCGGCGGCGAATGCAAGCGGTCGCCGGGCAAATCACGCCGTTACGTGTGAAAGCTATAGTACACGGCCATACACCCGGGGCACCCGGCAACCGGTACGTGTGAAAGGAGCAAAGACTCGCACTCGTCGCTCTCTGGGTCAATAAGTTATATTATTAAAGTAAGTACATTTTTTCGAACTGACAGATTGATAAAACAATGACCTCCTTTTAAAATCAATTGGCCAGTACAACAGTTTTACAACACTATGGCAAAGACAAACAAGTCTGAGAAAAAATAATTTAATGACAAGCAAAAATGACAGTCTTAAATTTTTACCATCCGAGTATTTTCATGAAATTATTCTATAATCTAAAGGTTTATTAGTGTCGAAATGTCCGCATAAATCTAACTAGAGTTCCTTGAAACGACTATGATCAGGATTGATATAATTAAATGTAAGTAATTATGGAGCAGTCAAGATCCAATTGCTTTGTTTACTATATTATTTACATCTGTTGAATTCCACTATACCAAACGAGATTTCAAAAGTAATCCTCAAACACATATTGCTAAGACTACACTCACTTATAAATGACATTTACGTAATAGTCTTAACAATAGCAATATACGAATAGAACAAGGGTAAAAGAGAAGGCGTATGGACTCCGATTGCAAGCCGAGTACTCTCGAAGTTTTGGCTCATTACAGTGCGAGCAACGCTGCCAATTGGCACAGTTGATGGGTTTTAAAAATCAGTGTGTCGGGCATGTCTACTATAGTTTATATAGAAGTCTTCGGTTAAATCATGCCCGTTTCCCTTGGGAACTGCTTTTTGGGATTAACATATATAAAATCGTTCTATGAACTGAGTTGTACCTAGGTATATCGTGTCCAAATACGAACTCAATACATGCAGAACTTCTTAAGTATTTAAAAGGAAGAGCTGTAAAAATACGGGGTAAAATGTAGCCTTTAATGGTTTCCACAAAGTACCTAATAATATCTCAGTTTCTTTTTAGTAATCATGATTACATTATCATGTTGCAGATCCTGGATGAACCTACTTCGGGGCTCGACGTGGAGTCAAGGCGGGAGCTGTGGGATTTGTTACTGGTAAGTAGCTTCTGCATATCTTACTAATGAATGAGTGTATGCATATACAAACATACACAATGTTTGTTTTTATTTCACGTTCTAAAGGCTGAACGGATCTAGCTGATGACGGATGATGTATTTCTGTCGCTGCTTAAACTTGTTAAATACTAGCGGACGTCACGCGGTTTCACCCGCGTAGTTCCCGTTCCCGCGGGAATACGAGAATAAAATATGGCCTATGTTCACCGCAAAGAGTGTAGCTTCCCAACAGTGAAAGAATTTTTCAAATCGGTCCAGTAGTTCCGGAGCCTATTCGTTACAAACAAACAAACTCTTCGTCTTAAATAAATGTATTTTCTTTCTTTCTTTCAAACAAAAAAAAACAAATCTTTCCTCTTTATAAAATTAGTATAAACATATTCAAGAGTGAATTTTTCACGGGTTTTTTGGTACGGAACCCTTTTTGTCCGAGGCCGACTTGCTCGTGGCCGAATATTTTTACCTCCTTTCCTTCTAAAACACGGCAATAGGCTCACCACTTATTACGTGGGACATAAATGTACAAGTTAAAATGTGAGCGTATACTATGCCTTGTAACGTAACGGGCGTCAAGGGTGTCGGTGTGGACTTCCCAAATCCCGTGTTACAATAGTTTGATTTGTAAAAGAAGATTACCTGGATAACAGCAGCCGGAGATACAGTGGACCTTTTAGGTTAAGGGCCGTGTTGTCTGGCTAGTAAACCCCTGTTGCAGTGAGTTCGTGAAAGAAAAACCAGTGTATATTATTATCACCACGTTTAATGGTCTACAATACAAAAACCACAGGCCTTGTGGTATATCAAACGCACTACTTAGCCTATATATATGGCAGGATGCACCAGTATTACTCCAATTAGAATACTTATATCTACACACACTTTACTTACTTGCTATAAACTTATATCAAATCTATTGACCTGGCCGGCTCTTGCGCCGATGCGATGAAATTATTTCATTTGACACAATTAACTAAACATCACCTTGTGACGTGGCTAACAAAATATACTTTAATCTAGCGACCTAGAGATGGATCCATTCTGGTTAACATTATTATAATCTATGATTTAAAGGCTAAATAAATCTAGTTACATTCTCGGATCGTTATGCAGCCTCCTGAAGGTGAACTACGTTGTTAAACTGTCGGTGGACTATCGCGTAGGCACCGCTAACCAACGAGATGCAGTAATCAACCTCGCGCATGGATGTATAAGAAGAATCCTGGTGGCCCTCCTTGGTGCCAAGTAGTGAAAAAGAAATGCACGTGGCGTAAAAAAGAGAATAAAAAATGCCGGTGCGAGAACCGGTTACCGCTACAAAGCCGGGCTCGTCAGCGGCGCGCAGTCCCGTCTGTGGATCACGCGTCCCACGCTGATGGGTTCACGGGGAAGAATTCCTCCGTGTTGGGAGTCCGCCAAGGGACGGGCAGGTATTCCCAGCAATAATAGGTAGGTACTCCAAAGACCCGCTACAACAAAAGTTACGCGTCATCAGCAATCAGCACGCACTTCACAGACCGCGATTATTACAAGGTCTATCTAGCTTATAAATACCTTTTTGCGGGTCCTGTGATGGTACGAATTGCTCTTGAAGAGACACCTTACGGGTCTTCTCGCTCGAGAGAAAAAAATGCCGACTGCCTCCATCTTTGCTTTTCGTCTCTTCCCCTTCCCACCAAGCCAAACCCGCTTGGTCAGTTACATCTACGGTCCGTTTCATTTCACTCATCCCTCACGTTCCGTTCGTGACTTTTATTCCTCCACTTCTCATACGCCATACACGATTAGGGCTTTATCGCATTAACGCCATGTCATTAACTGAAGCTAAAACTATCCTGTACATTAACCATCCTATCCTCTTAAGCGAATATTTTATCCACTATTTGACATAATGTTCTACGTTACGCGGAACGTGAATTCTGGTGTGACCACTCCGAAATTGATCCGCTCGTAAACTATATATAAATTATCATTAGTTCCAAATCTGTTTACTAATTTAATATACCTATTATTTATTCTAATCTAGATTTATTGTACACTAAATAAAACTATTTTTTTTTATGTTCTTTTTTTTTATTCCTAAACTATTTCGTTGACAAGGATCAGTCATTGTTACTGTCAAAATGACAATGTCAGATTCACGACGTCTAACCTATGTGTATGTGTAGTATTGTGACTGGATGTAAACACGGAACAAAACGACAGAAAGATATCGAGTTTAATATCTTTGTGTTAATGTGCTTAATGTATGAAATCCTCGTTATCACGAGACAAAAAGAGAGTATTATATTAGAACGTATGGATAATGTGTTGGTGAGTATTGCAGAGTGTTACAATACCCCCTTTCTCGGGAAAAGAGGTAAACCGACAGGTTTACCGAAAGAAACAGCCGGGGCAACCGGGAAAAAGTGGTTACTTAACCGACTCCAAAAAGGATTAAAAAAATACCGAGAAACAAAAGAATAAAACTTCAGAACGCTGCTAGCAATAGTTATTCTTCTGACTGCCCTTTAGAATGATCACAGCTGGATAGGTATTCCTTTCAAAACGCGTACTTCACTCTTCCATACCTCACACAGTATTTCATATTTATCTATGTACATTCATTCGTCATCCTTTCCATATTAATAATAATTATAATAATACATATAATAATATTTAAAGCTTATTTTCCACCTATCATTCAGTCATGCACTTATCCTTCCCTTTCTTATTTGCTCCTATCATTCCATAATTATTTACATGCTGTCATTCATCAGTCTTATATTCTGTAAGAGTTTTTCATACTTTGGCCAATCGTACTGTCGGTCAATCATTTGACTGTCAAGAAAAACAACTTTTTTGCTCATGCGTTGTTAAGTATCATATCATATAAACATTAACTGTAAGAATAAGAACACAATGTAAAAACACAAACGGCAAAACAATTATTAATTGCATACATTAGTTTCGATAAATGCTTGCCTAGCCCTACGATCAAAAAAAAATCTTGGGTTCGGAGTAAATACCACTAGACAAGCAACAATATCGGACAGGGTGTGTAAAATAATTTAATCTACACGCAAGATGTCCTTTACATGAAATTTACCAACAGATCCTGACGATAACTCGCGTAGCTCATACACTACATCTGACAACCTCCTTTCAACCGTGCACTTCACAAATTTCGGCGCCAGCTTGGCGGAGAAATACTTCGCTGCGTTAGATTGTACGAAGTTCCTTCGCCAGACCACATCGCCTATTTTCGCTGTGAAGTGTCGTCGTCTTAGGTTATAATGTTGTGAATTTTTCTGGTACGCCTGAGTTAATGCATCTACTACCTTGTCAAAAATTTTTCCCAATTCCAACAACGATGATGCCGCTGCGCTTCTATCGCCTATGGTCAGATCATCAGCTGATGTTGGTAAATCCCTAAGAATTGAATGGAATTGACCGTCAGTGACTATTTCACGACCGGTGGCTAAGAAGTACGGTGTGTATCCCGTTGCTAGGTTCACCGTGCTATTCAGTGATAGCTGAATTTGCTGAAGGTATTTGGACCAATTACGTTGATCTTGTTCAACTAGTATGGATAAACAGACTTCAGCGGTTTTGTTATACCGTTCGACTGTATTCGCTTGCGGTGCGTAATGCGCCGTATAGAAAATTCGAGGGATAGAATATCCATCGCAAAATGATTTAAACGATTTGCTTTTAAATATGGTAGCGTTGTCACAAATAAGAATCGCGGGGGTTCCCCATTTCAAGATCAATTCCTTTTCCAAAAATGAAGTGACCGTTTGAGTGGTTGCAGTACGGAGGGGGTGAAGCCATACAAATTTTGAGAAAACGTCTACAACTGACAGAATGTATATATGACCCGAATATGCTTTAGGTAATGGGCCTATAATATCTATTGACAACGTGTGCATCGGAACGTCCACCTCCTTTTGATTTGTCATGAGTCCGTGAGGTGGTGAATTTGAGTGTTTATATGCTTTACACTTGTCACACCGTGTGACAAATTCCTTAACATTTTCAAACATATTTGGCCAATAATAATGTTCCCTAATTTTCAAATACGTTTTTTGAACTCCTGGGTGTACACTACAGAAGGAGTCATGGTTTTCCTTGATGCATTCATCGACCAGCTCTTTAGGAATTACTAACCTCCAATTGTTTTTTGAAGTACAAGAGCCACCTTTGCAAAATCTAAACAAATTGTTGCCTAGGATCTGAAAATTTTTGAAACGAGTAGGCATAGTTTTACAGCCGTTATACATCTTCTTATACCACTCATCAGAAGTTGAAGAAAGTTCTTGATTGAAAGTAATAGCATCGACCGAAATTCGGGATAGTGCATCTGGTACGACATTAAGCTTACCTGCCTTATGGCAAATGTCAAAATTAAAAGTGGATATCTGCATTGCCCATCTGGCCAACCTGCCTGAGGGGTTATTTAAAGACTTAAGCCACTTTAAACTCATATGGTCAGTGATGACCGTGAACTTAGTACCTTCTATGTAAGCACGAAAATGATTTATGGAATCCACTACCGCGAGCAGTTCACGCTCTGTTGTACTGTAATTTCTCTCAGGTTTTGCCAGTAAACGTGAAAAGAAAGCCACAGGACGCTCGATTCCATCTATGTCCTGCGTCAAAACACTACCAATGCCTACGGATGATGCGTCGCAATGAAGCACGAAAGGTTTCGAAAATTCTGGCGACGCCAAAACTGGAGCTGTTATTAAAGCATTTTTAAGGGTATTGAAAGAATCCTCAGCTGCTTCGGACCATTGGATGCCGTCACTGCCTTTCTTCTTACCTACCAACGCTGTCATAGGTGCTATGATGGTGGAAAAATCCTTAACAAACCTACGATAGTATGAACATAGACCTATAAATCCTCGTAGCTGCTTGGCAGTTTTAGGCTGTGGGAAATTCTGAATGCTGCTCAGCTTCTCTGGGTCAGTGCGCAAACCTTGTGTATTGATGATGTATCCCAAGTATCTAAGCTCTCCTTTGCAAAATTCGCACTTTTTTAAGTTGATAGTGAGACCAGCGTCACTAAGCGACCTCTTTACAGCAGCAAGTATCTCCATATGTTCAGAAAATGACTCTGTGGCAATCAGAAGATCGTCCAGATAACAAAAAACTTTTCCGTCAAATTTGTGCAGAAATAGCGAATCAACTAGCCTTTGCATTTCCGCTCCCGCATTGGATAATCCGAATGGCATTCTTTTAAAATGAAAAAGACCTCTATTAGGGACTACGAAAGCTGTTTTCTCACAAGAAGTACCTTTGCCGTCTATTCCATCCTGACTTGACAAACTGACCTGCCAAAAACTCGATGATAAATCAATTGAACTAAGATAATGTGCTCCTCGCAGATTGTCCAAAATCGAATTTATATAAGGAAGTGGGTACGAGTCTTTAACCGTGACATCATTGAGCTTACGCGCGTCGAGGCAGAATCTCCATGATCCATCTTTCTTTGGGATCATGACAACCGGGTTGGACCATGGTGACCTCGACGGTTCGATGACATCGAGCCTCAACATCTCGTCCACCTCCCTATTCAATGCTGTCAACTTAGCAGGCGATAAAGGGTAATATCTTTGTTTAATAGGCTCTCCCTGTGTAATAATTTTATGTGTAACGATATGCGTTTTCCCTAAACCTTTTTTTTCTGATGAAATTGACTCAAAGTCATTCATTACTTTTTGTAGATGTTTGGCTTGTTGAGATGTTAGATCATCTCTGGGTATTAAAGCTTTCACCTCACACAACGCACTGCAAGCACTATAACTTGTGGAGTTGCCTCTCCTCACGACATCTCCAAACTTAAAAATGTCCACTAGACCAAATGCATCAGCGAAATCCATACCGCACAAGATTTCGTGATGTATGTCAGGGCAAACTAAAAAATTAAAGTGGGCAGTTATCCCATTACAAGTTATTGGCAAAGACATTATGCCAATGACTTTAATTTGAGATAAATCCGCTAAAAATACTGCTGGCACGACTGAAGCATCCCTAGCATGTAATGTCCATCCAAGTCTTTGAAAATATCGATGCTTATTCGCACCTAAAACTGATAAATGTGCCCCAGGATCGAGCAATGCTTCGAAATTACGGTCCTTTATTGTGAATTTAACAAACAACCGATTATCCCCTACGAATGACGATATTTCAGGCGAAGAGACTGTTTGTGTGTGTAACGACTTGCTCGGGGGCCCCATCAGTTTTTTTCATTAAGTGTCTGTGTAGTAGACTGCGAGCGCAAGCCTGTGTTACATTGGGTGCAGCTCCTAATCGTCACCCTCTTAGCTCCGCACTTGAAACATATTATGCCTGGTATTGACCTACACACCTTATAACTATGGCCGACTTTTTTACATTTAAGGCAAGTAATAGGTGAGCCGCGCCTGTCAGGTAATTTGCCGACGCTGACTGCATTGAGTTCGCGCTTGCCAACCGGTTTAGATTGACATAAAACACCAGAATAAGCCTCATAATTCTTGGACACGTTGACCAATTGGTCAAAGGTAGTAATATCATTGATGGCTAATAGTTGGGCGTATGTAGGTAGCAAATTGTGTTTTATAATTTCAAGTAGGTTGTCGCTTGTAATAGGATATGTTAGTCTATTGTTTAAATCCTGGATATCTAAAATAAAGAATGATACAGACTGACCTAGCTTCTGCTTTTTTTCACGAATTTGTCTCTCTATGTTGTAGTTGTAATCCTTTGATTGAAAGAATTTTCGAAATTCAACGCAAATATCAAACCAAGAGTTAATTTTATGTTGGATTGTTCTATGAAACTTGAGTGCGGTGTCAGATAACAGTTCTGAAAAACCTCTTACTAATGTTGTATCGTCAATCTGTCGTGCGATACGTGTTTCATTAACCCTAAGGAGGAAGTCGTCAATATCTGACTCTCCGTTATACTTGAGTTTAAGGGAAGCTAAATTCAATGATTTGTAGTACACATGCGCACTGGGGGGCGGTGCAACCACTTGTGTTATACCATTACCTTGGTTCATGTTGTCAAAAATTTCGCTAGTTTTAATGGGGAATGTCTTATGTGCGTGTGCTATCGGTTCTTGTGCCACGTATGTCTCTTGTGTGTTGCTGTGAGAGGCAGCATAATGGGTGGTCGTATTAGAGACTATGGATGTCGTAAACGTTTCGGGAGCCAAAGATGAAGTCCGGTTCACGTTGACTCGGGGACGTGTATTTACGGTATCCATAGGTATGTGTACCTCTAAAGGTCGTGTATACGGGCTAGAAGTTACCTGCATAACGTTCCGACTATGCACCGGTGAAGCAAATTCACTTGCATCAGTATCTGGAGTTTTTGACATTTTTTATAAATAAGTTCTTAATATCTAGTTTGTATTTAGCCTAAAATGCTCCAGTAGTAGTAGTAGTAATGGTATAATCACTGTAGCAATGCCACAGACACAATAACAACAAAGTTATGTTTCAAAATTATGTTCGTAAAAATTACTATGAAAAAATTCAATTTTGTTAATAAAAACAAAACCTGCAACTATTTAGTCCTGATCCTTGTGTATGTAAGCTCTAAAGGGTGTACAAGATCAGATAAAACTATAAAAACAACCAATATGTTGATATTTAAAAAGTTGATTTTTGTCGGGAGAACGATAAGACAAAAAAACTCAAATTTGCTCACAAAATCGAAAATTGACACAAGACTTTATCTGGTCCTAGTGTTTATCAATGCAGAATGGTGCACCGAATCAGATAGAAGTTTAAAAATCACCAATATGTTGATACTTAAAAAGTTGATTTTTGCCGGGATGAGAACGACAACTCATAAAACACAAATTTGTTCACAAAAACAAAATTTGTACATATTTTGGTTTGGTTTCTTACTGTTATTAACTCTAAGCAGTGTAAGCAATTATATTAAACACTTAAACCATCCAGATGTCAATATTTAAAAAATGTTGTTAGTTCTGGATGAAACTTTTGTTAAAGAAAAAAAACTTAAATTTGCATAAAAAAGTCAAAATTTACACATTTTGTGGTCTGGTCTTCACGGATATGAATTCTTAATAGGGTGAGTGACCAGATTCAATATCTATAAACCATCAATATGTCAATATTTAAAATTTTGACATATTCCTGAGGGAACGGTGAAGTATGAACTATTAATTTTCTTAAAGTAAAGCTACTGCTTTCAAGCCTAGATACAACAATAAAAATTGTATCCCTCAAAAGATAAACACAAAGGAAATTCCCCCCCGAAGCTCAATTGCAACAATGGTTACCAACTAATTTCAATTGAATTCAGGCGCTGTACATGCAGCACTTTAATAGGTAATCACAATAAAATAAAGTTCGGGCGCCATGTAACGTAACGGGCGTCAAGGGTGTCGGTGTGGACTTCCCAAATCCCGTGTTACAATAGTTTGATTTGTAAAAGAAGATTACCTGGATAACAGCAGCCGGAGATACAGTGGACCTTTTAGGTTAAGGGCCGTGTTGTCTGGCTAGTAAACCCCTGTTGCAGTGAGTTCGTGAAAGAAAAACCAGTGTATATTATTATCACCACGTTTAATGGTCTACAATACAAAAACCACAGGCCTTGTGGTATATCAAACGCACTACTTAGCCTATATATATGGCAGGATGCACCAGTATTACTCCAATTAGAATACTTATATCTACACACACTTTACTTACTTGCTATAAACTTATATCAAATCTATTGACCTGGCCGGCTCTTGCGCCGATGCGATGAAATTATTTCATTTGACACAATTAACTAAACATCACCTTGTGACGTGGCTAACAAAATATACTTTAATCTAGCGACCTAGAGATGGATCCATTCTGGTTAACATTATTATAATCTATGATTTAAAGGCTAAATAAATCTAGTTACATTCTCGGATCGTTATGCAGCCTCCTGAAGGTGAACTACGTTGTTAAACTGTCGGTGGACTATCGCGTAGGCACCGCTAACCAACGAGATGCAGTAATCAACCTCGCGCATGGATGTATAAGAAGAATCCTGGTGGCCCTCCTTGGTGCCAAGTAGTGAAAAAGAAATGCACGTGGCGTAAAAAAGAGAATAAAAAATGCCGGTGCGAGAACCGGTTACCGCTACAAAGCCGGGCTCGTCAGCGGCGCGCAGTCCCGTCTGTGGATCACGCGTCCCACGCTGATGGGTTCACGGGGAAGAATTCCTCCGTGTTGGGAGTCCGCCAAGGGACGGGCAGGTATTCCCAGCAATAATAGGTAGGTACTCCAAAGACCCGCTACAACAAAAGTTACGCGTCATCAGCAATCAGCACGCACTTCACAGACCGCGATTATTACAAGGTCTATCTAGCTTATAAATACCTTTTTGCGGGTCCTGTGATGGTACGAATTGCTCTTGAAGAGACACCTTACGGGTCTTCTCGCTCGAGAGAAAAAAATGCCGACTGCCTCCATCTTTGCTTTTCGTCTCTTCCCCTTCCCACCAAGCCAAACCCGCTTGGTCAGTTACATCTACGGTCCGTTTCATTTCACTCATCCCTCACGTTCCGTTCGTGACTTTTATTCCTCCACTTCTCATACGCCATACACGATTAGGGCTTTATCGCATTAACGCCATGTCATTAACTGAAGCTAAAACTATCCTGTACATTAACCATCCTATCCTCTTAAGCGAATATTTTATCCACTATTTGACATAATGTTCTACGTTACGCGGAACGTGAATTCTGGTGTGACCACTCCGAAATTGATCCGCTCGTAAACTATATATAAATTATCATTAGTTCCAAATCTGTTTACTAATTTAATATACCTATTATTTATTCTAATCTAGATTTATTGTACACTAAATAAAACTATTTTTTTTTATGTTCTTTTTTTTTATTCCTAAACTATTTCGTTGACAAGGATCAGTCATTGTTACTGTCAAAATGACAATGTCAGATTCACGACGTCTAACCTATGTGTATGTGTAGTATTGTGACTGGATGTAAACACGGAACAAAACGACAGAAAGATATCGAGTTTAATATCTTTGTGTTAATGTGCTTAATGTATGAAATCCTCGTTATCACGAGACAAAAAGAGAGTATTATATTAGAACGTATGGATAATGTGTTGGTGAGTATTGCAGAGTGTTACAGCCTCTGCTTTCTCCTTCGGGGATAAAGACGGGACTATATGTTGTAGGGTTGTACCTACCTAATATCTAACAAATAACCAAATTGCATCATTATTATGTTCCAAGTAAACCTCATTATAGTCATTGAGCTATTTAACCAATCATCTATACTAATATTATAAAGAGGAAAGATTTGTTTTTTTGTTTGTTTGTTTGTTTGTAACGAATAGGCTCCGGAACTACTGGACCGATTTGAAAAATTCTTTCACAGTTGGGAAGCTACACTCTTTGCGGTGAACATAGGCTATATTTTATTCCCATATTCCCACGGGAACGGGAACTACGCGGGTGAAACTGCGTGACGTCCGCTAGTTATTATAATAAAGTGCAGTCTTACTTACGACCTGATGGTATTCATTCGTCTCCTAATACATCCCGTACAGTTTATATATGTATTATATGTATGTATCCCTTGTACAGTCTCTCCGCGGCGCTCGCACAGTGCTCCTGTCTACCCACTTTATGGAAGAAGCCGACGTGTTAGGTGATCGAGTGGCGGCGCTTCATCTGGGAGAGTTGCGCTGCTTTGCCACCACCATGTACCTCAAGAAGGCTGTCGGTGAGTCACTGTTACTGCAACTTTGAGGTTTGTGATAGGGATGATTTTTAACCCCTGACGGAAACCCGGACAGGGTGTTATAAGTTTGACGTGTGTGTGGGTGTGTGTGTTTGTAAGTCTGTCTGTGGCATCGTAGCTCCCAAACGGATGAACCTATTTTGATTCTTTTTCTTTTGTTTGAAAGATGGGTAAGGGGAGAGTGTTCTTAGCTATGTTTTATAAAAATCGGTTAAGCCATTTCAATGATATGAGGGGTGAAAGAGGTGACGAAAAATTGAAAGTGTTCAAATATACCCGTGTTGGGTCATAACTAGGGAATGCAATACCGGGATACCGGGATCCCGAAATACCGGGATCCCGCAGTATTTTTGCGGGACCAGTCCCGCACGTAAATCGTGCGGGATCCCGCGGGATTAGCGGGATTGTGCAAAGGTAAACGCCATGTGTTATTCTGTAAGCGGAAGCGCACAAACTGATTCGGTTTGAGAAAGTTTTTTGTAATTGTGACGTAATATATAACCTAATAACGTACTTATTTGATTTTAGTGATTTAATCAGGGAGATTTGACTTTTCTTGTACTATAAAAGTATTCAATTATCTCGTGCATTGCTTGCTGGTTATCTGACATGTAAAATTAGGAGTCGTTTGGCAGACAAGAATTTTGACAGGCTATGTTTTCTGCGCTTCTAATAATTTGCAGTAGCTATTTTATTACTTATATGTATATCCGTTTAATAATCTCAATACAAAAGTAATATTAAATAAGTTATATTCCTTGTGCCCCGCGGACTCAGTGTTCTGTAAAAGATCACTGCAGTAAGTTACATTTACTATGGCAGGTCATTAGAAGAGGTCCATAGAGATAGACTTAGGGTGACCACTTTGTGACATTTATTTGAGCGTTGCCGTGCTTCGGATGGCACGTTAAGCCGTTGGTCCCGTTTGCCGGTAAAATGGCAGCTAAGTCAAGTTGAAGGCCCGGCTCGTCTCATCTTATAATGTCCTTTTCTCGAAATGTCCTTTCTCATTATGTCCTTTTCTCGAAATGTCCTTTCTCGAAATGTCCTTTCTCATACTGTCCTTTCTCAAAATGTCCTTTTCCCAAAATGTCCTTTTCGCGAAATATCCTTTTCTCAAAATGTCCTTTTCGCGAAATCTCCTTTTCTCAAAATGTCCCTTTCTCCAAATGTGTGCACTACAGGATTAACGCCGCTCAATCCGATTTGATAGGTTAGGTTATAAAAAAAATAACCACGAAGGCTAATGCGGAAGCTTCGCTGCACTCCGCTCCGACCTTAGCCTTCTAACCTAACCTATCCAAGTCCGATTGAGCGGGGTTAATCCTGTAGTGCACATATTTTGAGAATGGGACATTTTGAGAAAAGGACATTAAGGTATGAGATGAGACCATATGCCTCGGCCTGCCTACCCCTTCGGGGATTAAGGGGGTGACTATTTTTCAGTTCTAGATGGATGTATGATACAGAATTCTATTCTTTTCTCAATGACTTTCAGAAATATGCGGGATCCCGCAAATACCGGGATCCCGCGGGACTGAGATTGCTCAGTCCCGCAAATACCGGGATTACAATCTTGTTGCGGGATTGCATTCCCTAGTCATAACTTGTACATCACGATACCGGTTTTCATAAAACTGTTAGTTAAAAATATGAATACGTAAATAATATTGCTACCTATAATAATAATAAAGGTTCAATACTTAGGGTAGATAGGTCATAATA
Source organism: Miltochrista miniata (assembly GCA_933228765.1). Taxonomy (NCBI): domain Eukaryota; kingdom Metazoa; phylum Arthropoda; class Insecta; order Lepidoptera; family Erebidae; genus Miltochrista; species Miltochrista miniata. The sequence goes on from OW121765.1 coordinate 4,696,858, forward strand.
TAATAGTTATTTTTTGACTTTTTACAGGTTCCTTTATTGTTCATTTTTTTTGAGTCGGCGGGGGTTTTGGTTTCTGGGTATATGGTCAAGTCTATAAGAAAAGTGCCGATGGATACATTATTTATTTACACAGTAAATTTTAACAAATTAGTTTAAATTAAATCACTTATTAGTTTAAAGACTTGATTGTAATTGTTACTTAAAAACCATAAGTTACATTATAATGAAATATTTAAAAAAATATATAATCGTCACATGGTGAGTCTATTGCTGTATCGAAACAGATAGGAAAAGATTGACTCGACCATACGAATTGAATGCGTTTAAAATCGGCTAAACGTGAAACAAAAGCTTTTCATCAGTAAACCGTTTTCGTCTTCGCTTTCTAATAGTACGATCAAGAATTGGCACCCAACCCAACTGTTGAAATTTTGTTGAAAACTTGCGTTGAAGGCTATCATATTTCTGTCTGTTGGGACGAACGGCTTAGCGTGGCTTCCGACACGAGAAAATGTTTTTTGAAGTAAAACTTCTTTAGGCGCGACTAGGGAGTAACCCAGATTTTTTTCTGACGGAATTAACGCTTTTTATGAATGATATTAATAAAACAGTTGATGCCGTCAATGGCAAAGAAGTTTTACTTCAATTGCGCCTAAGGTTACACGCACACACTTTTTATTTTGTAACTAGCGGACGTCACGCGGTTTCACCCGCGTAGTTCCCGTTCCCGTGGGAATACGGGAATAGAGAGACCTTATCCTTAGCATTCCATGGATTCTTCGTGCGGGCGCCGGGTCCTGCGCGTGGCGGCGGGGGGAACACCCCGACGGCGTCTGGGACTTGCGACCCAGCAGAGTAGGTTTAGGGTGGCCACCTTACTATGCGCATAAACGATCACCTTCCACCGTCAACAATGTTCCCCCCCCCTGCCCAACCAGATTTGGTAAGATCCTATCAATGCCGCTTTGGATACTCGTTTTAGTAAAGAGCTTACTGAAGCTCTTGGCAATCCAAGGTCCTTAAATAAATTATACAGGGATTTAGCTGGAATTCCCCTTGCTCCTACTTCTACGGCATAGAGTTTAACCACATAGCCATTTTTGGTTAACTCATTGGTCAAGTCAAAGTATTTATTTGTCTTCATGGCGTGGTCCTTCGGTATGTTGGTCTCCCACGGCACCGTCAGCTCCACGAGCAACGCACGCCTGTGTATCCTCGAAAACAGGAATATGTCGGGTCTGGATGACGAGGCACATACATCCTCCGGGATTTTGTAGTGTGTTTCATACGTGTCTGAGAGTATAGTCCAATCGGCGGCAGCCATCAAAATTGAGTATGGCTTTTGAGGTACTTTCTTTGAACAGCCTTCCTTTACAAACGCAATGTCATTTCTTTTGTTTGTGGTTAATCCCTTTTTCGCTCTCGCTACCGCCAAACTGACAGCCTCACGTATGATTTCCAATACCCTATCGTGTCGGCGTGAGTACTACGCGAGTCTAGTAACGTCCTACAACCTACCAGCAGGTGCCTAGCAGTTCCAATCGCTTCTCCACATGCATTACATGTTTTATCTGTGGCTTTCCCCCACCTGACCAGATTACTTGGGTCGGGGAGGGTCAATTGAAACGCGTTCAGGTAGAACTTAAGCAAAGCCGGCGACCAGTCGTACAATAAGGTACGCCACTGCAAGGCCATGGGAATACAAAATTCGCCCAGAGTAAGCCATTAATTCTGCATCTCCAGGTTCATCGCGTGCACCTTATAGGCATCGCTCTCATCCTGCTCCAGAAAAGATATTGTAATGTCTTTATCTGTTTGTCTCCGGATACTACCCAACCCCGCTCGACCAGTCTGCGAACCCACCATGAATTTCTTGTGGAATTGGAGGCGTGACTCAAGTTCTGCTAAATTTTTATCCTTTGGAAGAGTTTGAACGATTTTGTCTTTTGATTTTGTCAAGACGTGCATTTTAGTAACTCTTAGATGTTTATAGAGTTCCGACGGCTTCTTAAACGAAATTCCGAAGTTATTAGAGGCTCTGTGTAATGCCGACGGGTCGGTCGATTGAGCTAGCCCTAGCCACGACTTCAACGTCTTCGTAACATTCGCATCCAATTTTCTGAGAAGGTTTTGGCTCATATCGTACACAAGAAACATATAAATAAATAAATATTCACGGACATTTCACACAACGCTATCTGATCCCAAAGTAAGCTAGGAATAACCTGCTTGTGTTATGGGTATCAGACCACGGACATTAATACTTATATACTTTTTAAATACATACATATTATACATAGAAACACCCAGACTCTTGAGACAAACATTTATAGGTCACACAAATATTTGTCTCCGGTGGGAATCGAACCCACGACCTCCAGCGCCACAGGCGGTATCACTACCGACTGCGCCACAGAGGTAGTCTCTATATCTATAATCTAAATCTATAAAATATAGCCTATGTGTACCGCAAAGAGTGTAGCTTCCCAACTGTGAAAGAATTTTTCAAATCGGTCCAGTAGTTCCGGAGCCTATTCGTTACAAACAAACAAACAAACAAAAAAACAAATCTTTCCTCTTTATAATGTTAGTATAGACAACAGTCTTGGTGGTGTTAATCTCTAGGAACCGTTCTGGTAGTTTCTAAACTATTTTGTTTTTTTTTCGTCCACTCTTATAAATTTTCTTTTATAATGATCGTCGATGGTCTCCACGAAAAATAAAAAGTAACATTTAAACCGAATTTCTCAGCTTTTAGTATACAAACTGCTATAGATCTAAAATAACTTAACTTTCTTTGCAGGCGACGGCTACCGCCTAACCCTAACCACAACAGGCCCCCCCAACGAAGAGGCTATCAACGAGAACGTACTGTCGCGCGTGCCCGAAGCGTCGGTCAAAGAGAAAACTATGAACTCGATATCTTACAACTTGCCTGCCACCGCGTGTAGCGCATTCCCTAAGCTGTTTGCGTCGCTCGAGAAGAATCGATTGAGGCTTAATATCGATTCTATTGGGATTGGAGTTTCGACGTTAGAAGAGGTGTTTTTGAAGTAAATATCTTTTGATTTTTTTTGTTTTCATTTATAATACTTGTGTAGTAAAAAGTAAATTCTGGTGGATGCATATCTATGACAAATTGAGCAAGCAATCACATCACAGGTCTGTTCTTAACCAGGGAAAACCAGGGTTGTTATATGCGTCCTGGGACACCCTTCCGAGTGCTTGCCCGGGGTTCCCAACTGTTGGGCATTACGTGAGGTTTTTTAGTCGGTAGGAGTTCGGCATAGGCTATGCCTAACGTGAGGGCATCCATGAAGGATTTTCCCTCACGTTAAACAAAACGAAAAACCTATGTTTGTTATATGCACCACCAAACTGATTCTCCGGATGATATTTACTACAGAAGTCTTATTTTCTATTATAGAGGTCTTAAGGTGTTAACTTTCTGTTAGGAAATGGTACCTTACCACGCAGGCATTACTCATTAAGAAGTTATATAAATAGAAAGAAAGAAAGAAGAAGAAAGAAAATGTTTTTTTATTTTGCCAAACCGGCCATACACCGCCGTACAGGAAAATCAATATACTGACTTAAAATTAAAACAACAACAAAAAATAAGGTACCACAGTATTATAAATAAACTGAACTAATAAATAGTGTACATCAGTGCACGTCCTTTTTTTTTTTACGTGTGGAAATCCTACATGGATGCTATGCCGGACTCCTACCGACTAAAACCACACGATGCCCTACAACTGTCTACGGCCGGGAGTCCCGGGTAAGCCCTCGGAAGGATGTCCCGGGGCTCTCGGCAGACTTTGGCGAACACTTCAACCTCGCCTATGGGGTTCGGGTGCTATCCCGCGTCTGGGTAGTTGGTTCGGGTGTTAACTATCACCACTATGAGGGGCAAAGAGATATTCGCCATCGTCTTGGCCTGCTTCTGTAAGAACGGCGAGCAGCCAGCTTACCGTTCTCAGGCCCCCGGTCATGGAGGTCGGTAGTCTTGGGCGCATAGCAGCCTGCGACGACCTCGCCGCCGTCTGCGGAACTCCGTAGGGAGATTTCTCTCCCGACAGTGCACGTCCTATCCAAGCAGAATAAAGGCCGCCTTTCAGCATAATGTCACCTCGTGAATGTGAGCTAACGCTTCATCCACGCGGCGACTTACTGACTTGACTGAGAATAACTGTATATTATTGTTCATAGACTTTGCAGCGACGTTGACGCTCCGATGGACAGTGAAGATATGAAGACCATTTGTGCAAGTAAGCAAATACTTTCTACACGAACTAATATTTTCTCCTTTGTTTATTTTTTACGATTGAAAATAATTTTTGGTAAATAACTTTATTTTATAATCACTTTCTTTAAAATGATGATTTTGTCATACACTAACAAGCACAATTAACTTAGTTTAAAAGTAACAGCTATGCAAACCAACATAATTATTCTATGTTCCTACACGCATTTGACATTTTTTGTGCTTTTATTATTTATTTCGTTTATATTTTGATCATCCATTTAGCTGAAAAACAAGACCGAGATGCATCAGAAGGTACTTTTGGTAGTCCATCACAGATTTATGAAGATGAGAAGTTCTTCAAGAATTTACAAGGTAAGATACGTTAACGGTTAAATTCTCAGAAATAATTTATAAAAGACTAGCGGACGCCACGCGGCTTCACCCGCGTAGTTCCCGTTCCCGTGGGAATACGGGAATAAAATATGGCCTATGTTCACCGCAAAGAGTGTAGCTTGCTAACAGTGAAAGAATTTTTCAAATCGGTCCCGTAGTTCCGGAGCCTATTCGATGCAAACAAACAAACAATCAAATCTTTCCTCTTTATAATATAGGATAGACTAGCTGATGTTCCCGACTCCCATTGGACTATTTACGTGATAAAAAGCCGTTATTTCATACTATAATGTATCCCTGTACCAAATTTCAGCCAAATCCGTTCAGTCGTTATAGCGTGATTGAGTAACAAACATCCAAACTTTCTGCAAACTTTCACATTTATGATATTAGTAGGAAGTAGGATTGAAAAACTTCAATTGTCTCATTGTCTGCCTTCAAGGTTTAGGTGACGCATGTTTTTGTAAGGAAGAACAGAATGGAGTATACTATATTTTAATACCTTTGCGCAAAAATGTAAACAAACACATTTGATCCTATATATCCATAGTTACTTGCAATTGAGTATTTACCCTGATTATATTCCAATTTGAAAAAGCGCCTTGTGGAGTCAACTGGTGACCCAACCTAAGGGCTGGCAGTTTTCTCGCTCAACGAATAGGTATTGCTATTCAAAGGGGGAATGCTGTCTTTTGTGCAAAATGCCACGGGGGCCTTATTTAGGTTTAGTTTAGATTGTAATAATGTAAATATAGATATGTAATAATTATGCTTCTCTGTAATTTTTAACAATAAATTAAGTATTCCAATATCCAGGAGTCATACAGTGTTCTTACAATCATTTCGACACCAAATAACTTCTTTGTGATAGTTTATTTTCATTAAAAATACCTACTCAGGATAGTAAAAAATTCAATGATTTGTCATACTATATTTTTCTACTCATCTGTCTTAGACAAGGATTGTCAAACATGACATGTTTACATTATTGCCAGATCGGGCAGGATTGGACTATAGTGGAATTAGGTCCACGGCGAAAATCATTCGGAGAAGAATAATATTAATTCGATTCGTCATTATTCCATTTGACTGCCGCGCTCAAATTTGAATCTTTGTATATCAATATTCTTAGAATCGCTAGATGCGCCACTGCTTTCTTACCATCAGGCTGGTGGCGACGTCAATTTGGCGAGCTGAATATAAAAAAAAAAAAAAAAAATCAGTTGTCTAAAGTCTATCATAATTATTAACCAAATATTAGCTTTATTTGGGCTAGATGGTGTCGGCATGGCAGACAAGCGTATGGCACACCTGATCGAAAGTCCCTTTGCATTCATATGTTTCCAACATCAGAAGTGTTACAATCACCTTGCCTTTCCTATTGTTGTGGTTATACTTATAATATCAATACATATAATAAAATCGTAACTGTCTGTTTGACTGTACTTTTGCGCACGCTAATCTCAGCAACCGCTCAACCGATTGCAATGCGGTTTTCTTTATTGCGTTGCGGTTTAATCCACTTAACATTTAGTGTTTGAATACATAATTAAAAAAGTTATATCAATCTAAAGAATCACATATAAAGTGCAGCGTAAGAAGTCGCAGGCAACAGCTAATTTCATAATAATGTTTATCTACTCTGATACTATAATACAAAGATTATAAAATTGAGTTTTTGTGTAAAAACATGTCTTAAAGCGAGGATGGTGGTAATTGTACACCACCAGACATTCTGGAAACTGCGTCAAACATGACCATGAACCTGTTACCGGCGAAATCAAGGAGCAACTATATATCACAACAAAATGAAATCAGGTATTATAGTATGAGAGTAGATAAAGTAGTGTATGACACTGTACATAACTTGGTCTTATAACACTCGTGTGATACTATAAAAAAACTCGCCTACGGCTCGTTTTTTTAAAACACACTCGTGTTATAAGAACCCTCATTATGCAACAGTGTCATAAACTACTAATAATTTACAGGTGAAACGCACAGAAAGTTGACGGGGGTCCACCTATATTGGCGTCAGTTGGTGATGCTGATACAAAGGCATATCAGCTTTGTGGCGTACAGGAAGTGGATCTTCTTAGTTTTGGTAAGGCTAGCATTATACTACGTCAGAAACTTTGATAGCTTTTGAAATTTCTATTACTATTACTATCTTCACGCCAAATCCCTTGCGGGCTAGGCAGAAAGAACCGATCGCCACATGGCACGGTCCATACACACCTCCCTTGCTTCTTCAACTTTCATTTTTCTTTTCATGCATGCACGTCTTTTCTTTCGGCTCTTGACATCACCTTCTGCTAACACACGATTAATTTGGTCCTACATCCATCCACTTTCGTGTTGTATATCTGTTTTGTCATTCTTTCATCTCCCATTCGCTCCACATGCCCGAACCACTGTAGCATGCCCTTCTTAACTTTAACACCGACACTCTCTTCCAGACCAACTCTCTTTCTGACACCTTTATTCCGAACTTCTTTCCATTGAAATTTCTAATTTAGTTTATCGGCAGAAGAGGACCAGAATGGGGCCTATTTAGATCTTTAGGGTTTAAGTCAGACAAAGTAAACGCAAAGGAAACTCAAAACAAGACTCTGTACTAACCCGCCAGCGTGAAACAGTATAGTCAATGAACATCCCAAAATTAAATTGGGCCGAGTCTATCTTGCCACAGTCCACTATTGTATTCAGGCCTCTACCCATTTGGGTGCTGTTTGGAGGTATTTTTTGACCAACCTGTAATCACTTTGGCCAGACAGATAGAACTGTAACTCAAGGATATCGAACAATAAACCATTATTATAATGATTTAAACAATATTAAAAACGCCACTGCCAACTGTTCTACAATATTTATTGATAAACCTGTCCGGTTATGGTAACCTTCTTTCAGATTTAAAAATAAATAATGTGGAACAGTACAAGGCCGATACACCAAAGACAATATAACCTAGACATCGCTTTAACGGAGTAACGCATCCACCGACCATTAGCACAGACTGCTGATGCGACTGGCCCGCCCCTTTCTGTGACTATGTCTCTCTCCTTTCTTTCCTAGCTAAATTCACATACAATATCTTTATCTCGCTCTATCATTGTCACTTGTTTGCTAGTGATGTGGGACACTAGACATTAAAATTTGATAAATCGTGTATAATTAATTACACAGCTGTATAATTAATTTTGAATTTTACATTTTGAAATTTAAATTTTGAATGTTGAATTTTTTTGATTTTGGTTTTTTAAATTTTAGATGGATATCGGATCCCGGATACCGTTTCTCGTTTCATGAATTATTTTCTTACATTGCATAGTAAGCAAGTCTTATACATCAATATAACTGTATGCAACACCCCAACACTACCGAATGTGACTTGTGAATTAGGGCGTGGCCTCAAAGGAGCCAATAGGATGAGACAACCTCTCCTCGCACCCCACCAATATTTAGCGAAATCGTTTTCATAATGAAGTTCACCTATGCGGTGTCTAGGGTTATATTGTCTTAGGGCGCCACCAACAGAGAGGTTGAGATGGCAGAGTTCTATGCCAAAAAGTCTATAAAAAATAAGACAAAGAATTGTTGACACGATAGAAAGAAGAAGTTAAATTTTTTTGCCATAAATCAAAATATAAATATATATATCTTTTCTGTCTTCATCTTCTTTTCCATACCAAGGTTGTCTGGAAGAGATCGCTCTTAGCGATAAGACCGCCTTTTGTACTCTCATTGTTAGCTAATATGTTTTAATTAATAATACTGTATGTAATGGTGTACAATAAAGAATTATCTATCTATCTATCTATCTATAAAATACTAGCGGACGTCACGCGGTTTCACCCGCGTAGTTCCCGTTCCTGTGGGAATACGGAAATAAAATATAGCCTATGTTCACCGCAAAGAGTGTAGCTTCCCAACAGTGAAAGAATTTTTCAAATCGGTCCAGTAGTTCCGGAGCCTATTCGTTACAAACGAACAACCAAAAAAAAACAAATCTTTCCTCTTTATAATATTAGTATAGATATTTAAACGTTTGTTCCAGCAAGTGATAATGCCGATCGCGCTGATCTTCATAGTGACCTCGCACATGAACAACGATCCCGTCGACAACGTCCCCGCGTCGCTGCGGCTCGACCTCAACGTGTTCGACGACATGCCCGACAAGAGAGCGCTGTACGCACTGCCGCAGAACGATACCGCTTTGATAAGGTATGGCCAAACATGTGTGAATAAGCCAAAATGCGACAGTTTATGAGTTTAGATGTATATGGTGATGAAATTTGAACGTTGAATTTGTGTACTCGAACACAAATTAACTAAAGGTATGATTTCAAACTCGGCAGCAAGTAGCACTGCTGCTGCTGCAGTGCTGCGCGGCACTGCTAACTTCCACGTTGATTCCAAGCTTGGCAGCAGTGCTGTGATGCACGTGATATTAGCCTTCCATATTACTGTTTAATTAAATTGTAGCGATATTTGTTTATGACCGCTAACATAAAAGGGTGGATATGATTCCATTAAAGTCAATTAATTGTTCCCACCTACTATAGTTGCGGTGGTGACGTCACTTCTGCGGTGGTGACGTCAGTGCCGCGCAGCAGTGCTGTCGCGACACTGCTGGAGTGCTCAGAATGTATTCTCTCTACTAATATTTTATATATAAATATATATTAATATTATATCTATACTAATATTATAAAGAGAAAAGATTTGGTTGTTTGTTGGTTTGTTTGCTTCGAACAGGCTCTGAAACTACTGAACCGATTTGAAAATTCTTTTACTGTTGAGAAGCTACACTATCCCCGGTGAACATAGGCTATTTTTTATTCCCATATTCCCACGGGAACGGGAGCTACGCCGGTGAAACCGCACTCCTTTGGTCTTGAAAGTTTTAATAATTTACTGGCGCCACTGTGCATTTCATAAGGCAGCCCGTTAGAAAAAGCCATATTTAGTAGTACATCAATTATTAAGTGACTGACGTTGTTGACAATATTTTAACAATGTCGCCAGCATGCAAAATATTAGTTCCGTTACTAAACTTTTATTCCAAGCTGTAATACCATGATTGATGGACCCGTTGGCCACCCTTGGTGTATAAGCCTGATTGCTTACTTCACCCATGATAAGTATAGTTTTCGTCCGTACTTTTTTTTCAGCCCGTGTCTAACGTATGGTGTTTATTTCAGGAGTGCGAATGTCTTATATCCTGCTACCGAGTTCGAAGCTGCCGATAACATTGAAGACAGTAAGTTATAACTGCAAAGTATACCCCGTTCGCTCTAAGTTTGTAGCTGGCATATAGGCTGGTGTAGAGGTTATATATGGGAGGCGAACGGCATACTTAGAGCGAACGGGTAGTGACTACTTTAACCTGCACTTGGTACGCCCATTTCTCTACCAATATTTCTCGAAATCGTCACGGCCATTTATTTGTGAAAGCGTCACGAACTAATACATAAACACTGTTGCACTTTTAGAATTTAACAGGTTTTTGCGACGAAACTTTGAAGATCACTTTTACACAAGTAAAAGTGATCTTCAAGTTTCGTCGCAAAAACCTGTGAAAAAAAACTTTGAAGATCACTTTTACACAAGTAAAAGTGATCTTCAAAGTTTCGTCGCAAAAACCTGTTAAATTCTAAAAGTGCAACAGTGTTTACGGCCAATTTTTTTCATTTTTAAAGTTCATAGTATAGTGAAAATTGTCATTAAAGTCAAGTGTTCACAAAAAGACAAGTGTTTTCTGTTTTCATCAACATCAGTAAACCCGAACATGCCCTCATTGTTCTTTTCCTACTTCATATCTCCTCTCACCGTTCAATATTTTCTTATTGTGTGAGATCAGGCGTCTTGAGGGCGTGTTCGGGTTTACTGATGTTGATGAAAACAGAAAACACTTGTCTTTTTGTGAACACTTGACTTTAATGACAATTTTCACTATACTTTAACAATGAAATATGGCGCTCCGTAACATAAACGCGCACATGCGTTCGGTAGCGCTGCCGGAAGAAGAAGAACTCCATCGCTGTGTGTACGCGCCACGAGATTGAAATAAAACAATCTGAAAGAGTACTTGAATTATTGAATTAAATTGCTGACTTATATACTATACATAAAAATTTCAATATCGCGATTCACACAATATAGTATACTGAAAATAAACAATATCACGATTCAGGCAATATTGTCATGTAAATAAACAATATCGCGATTCAGACAATATTGTACTGTCATTTACAATATTGTCATCATCTAAATAAACACAATCGCGATTCAGACAATATTGTCGTGTAACCAAATAATATCGCGATGCAGACAATATTGCAATGTGATTAACTATATTCTCATGTAAATAACAATAGCGCGATGCAGACAACATTGCAATGTGATTACTTAAATTGTGCTGTAATTAACATTGTCGCGATTTAGATAATATTCCTTAAACTGAATATGAGCTTGAAAACTGTGTGCGTGTGTGGCGCGATAGCACACACATACAAGGCGTCAACACTTATAGAACATCGTTTCCCAAACTGTGGATCGCAAGCTAATATTGAATGGGTTTCGAAATTCGACCGCAACATTCAAAATGTAATTCTTCGCCTCGCCTGCCACTACACAATTCTTACATCTTTTTTTTACGTGTGGAAATCCCTCATGGATGCTATACCGGACCCTTTACCTACTAAAACCACATAGTTCCCTACCAATGCCTACGGTCTTGAGTCCTCTGAAGGATGTCCCAGGGTTCCTGACAGAAATTCTTTCCTCCTAAGATGAGCTGAGTTGTGTGCCTCAACATTGTAAATTTTTATTAAATGTGACAGAGTTCTATCAACTTTGACAATCGCTCGGAGCTCTGTCAACTTTGACAATCACTGTTATAGAAGTAAAATTAAAGTAATTAAATTAAACTTTTTTTCTTTTACAGCTGTCCTAAGGATTGGAAAACACAGCTTACTGGATTACAACAAGTATTTGGTCGGAATTGAAATGAACGATACGGATGCTAAGGTAATTTATACTTTTACGTATTATTATTTCAACATGGCAATAGACTCATCACCTCTTACGTGGGACATAAAAGGAATGTGGGCGTATACAATGCCTCTGCCTACCTCTTCAGAGATAAAAGAGTATGTATATTATTATCAAATCTATCTTTCACAATCCTGACAATAGGCTTTTCACAATAAGACGCATTTTGGGACGATTTATTAACCTTATGGTAGACACGTGTTCAAGTATACTTGCGCAAGTCTAGGGGCCCTCCACGGGATGAAAAATTTTGTCCGACAAACCTGTAGGCACAGATTACTAAATAGTTACTACGTAACAGATACATCACTCCCATACAAAAGCGAAAATACCTACGCTATATTAGCCTACAAAATTTTAATAATAATACCTGCTGCTCAGAACGAGAAGAATTGTACCTTAAACACGCGATCATAGCGTCGAGACTGTGTTGCCCGCTGTGCGAGTGACGTCATCGTAAGAATGCGCTAGGGTTGAACCTATAATGATTGTTGTTATAAAACGAATGTTACGAATCAACCATGCTCTTTTATTAGGTCGACGTGTATGTAAATAATAATGTACTGGAATCTAAGAAAAAAAATTAACCATCTTCCAAGGATCGTAGCGTAGGTCCGCTTAAGATATTATTATATTGAAGTGAATATTGACATAGAGGTACCTATGTCAATATTCACTTCAATATAATAATAATTATAATAATAATGATAATATTGACAGTTCTGATGTAGCTAGTGCAGTCCGTCCGTTATCTAATTGGAAATCTCCAGGGCCGGACGGACTGCACAATTTTTGGCTAAAATGGCTACGCAGTTCACATGCTCGATTGGCATCTCACTTCCAATCTGCTCTTGAATCTGGATCGTTGCCAATTTTTATGACAACTGGTGTGACTCATCTGCTCCATAAATCTGGAAGTACTTCGAACCCCAGCAATTATAGACCGATCACGTGTCTGCCGTCGATCTATAAACTTCTGACATCCATTTTGAGAGATAAAATAAGTAAACATATTGATGTGAATAAAATTATGAGTGACTCTCAAAATGGATGTAGAAGTGGGGCTCGGGGTACTAAGGAGCTCCTCCTCATTGATATGACTATTAGCCAACAAGTTCGTCGTAACCGTAAGAATCTATCAACATGCTGGATAGATTATAAGAAGGCGTTCGATTCTGTACCTCATACGTGGCTCTTAAGGGTGCTGGAGTTGTATAAAGTTGATACAACTCTATGCACCTTTTTACAGTCATGTATGAGGCAATGGAGGACCCTTCTTACCTATCCAGGATGTGGGGGGTTCTGCGGTGACGATGAGCCGATTAGGATTAAGCGGGGCATCTTCCAAGGTGACAGTTTGAGTCCTCTTTGGTTTTGCTTAGCACTGAACCCTCTTAGTACTTTACTAGAGAGTTCAGGGCTAGGTTACAGATTACGGGGAGGAGGTCAGGTTATATCTCACTTACTTTTCATGGACGACTTAAAGCTATTTGCCACAACAAATTCTCATTTGATTGATTTACTAAAGGTTACTGAGAACTTTAGTAATTCAATTAAAATGGAATTTGGTGTGGATAAATGTGCAGTTATGCATGTTAAGCGAGGACGGATAGTGGAATCGGAAGGTATTCAGCTTTCTGATTCCATTCATCTGACATCACTCCTCGTATCTGACACCTATAAGTACTTGGGTATGTCACAAGCGTTGGGCATCAATGAAGCTGACATGAAACAGTCGTTGCGAGAACGTTTCCTGAGTCGCCTGAGAAAAGTATTAAATAGTCTTTTATCGGGCGGCAACAAGGTGCGTGCTTATAACGGCTGGGTCATGCCACTCTTGATGTACTCCTTTGGCATACTCAAGTGGACTCAAACTGAACTAGATGCCTTAGACAGGAGAGTTCGTACACTATTGACATCATATCGAATGCATCATCCGCGTTCATCGGTGATGAGGATGTACATCCCGCGGAAATGTGGCGGCCGAGGCTTCTTGAATGCCAAAACCCTACATAACCGCGAGGTGTGCAACCTTAGAGAATATTTTCTCCACATGAATGCGGATGTGCATCGGGATGTTGTCAAAGTGGATACTGGACTCACCCCGCTTGCCTTGGCGAAAGAGAACTGGCGCAAACCTGTAATACTGGGTGTTGATGACCGGCAGGAGATATGGAAGGGCAAGGAGCTCCACGGTAGGTTTTATAAGGCTCTGCATGGGTCTCATGTAGACCTTATAGCCTCTGTGGCCTGGCTACGATTCGGTGATCTCTTTGGAGAGACCGAGGGTTTTGTCTGTGCAATTGCAGATGAAGTTATCATGACGAACAACTACCGGAAATATATACTGAGGGATGGTACGACTGATGTATGTCGAGCGTGTCATCTTCCTGGCGAGTCCCTCAGGCATATTATTTCTGGTTGTTCTCGTCTTGCTAACGGCGAGTACTTGCACAGGCACAACCTAGTAGCCAGGATCATCCATCAGCAACTTGCTCTGAAGTATTACCTGGTGGATATCGAGGTTCCATATTACAGGTATGTAGCTGAGCCAGTTCTTGAAAATGGTCATATCACATTGTACTGGGATCGATCTATTATCACGGACAGGACTGTTGTAGCCAACAAGCCTGATATTGTGGTAATAGATCGATCTGAGCGGCGAGCAATGATTGTTGATATCACAATCCCCCATGACGAGAATCTCGTGAAGGCTGAGAGCGACAAAAAAATAAAATATGTGGACTTAGCTCGCGAGATTGTCGACATGTGGGAAGTCGATACGGCAATCATTGTTCCAATAGTCATTTCTGCTAACGGTCTTATAGCTAAGAGCCTCGACCAATACCTTCAGAGGCTCGCGTTGGGCAGCTGGATCAAGGGTGTGATGCAAAAAGCAGTGTTACTGGACACGGCACGCATTGTGCGGAGGTTCCTCTCTCTGGAGCCCTAACCACCGGTAGCTTGGTCCCTGTACCCGATGCCGGTGGGATACTATATTTTATATTTTTAAATGTATTTTTTTATAACTATATTTAAAAATGTATTGTATAAGTTATTTAATTGAATAAAGAGCATAATAATAAAAATAGTGCTTAAAAATAGTGCTTGTCTACATCCGGACGATAAGATTTTTTTAATTAAAAAAAAGCATTTAGATTAATTATTATTCTGTTCAAGTCAGTTTGTTCAACGATTGATGCATTGGTGTAAAATTACAAAATAATTTACAGTAGTTGTACCTATATATTTATATTGTTTATCTTATTCCTACCCATAACTAAAATATCAAAGAAATCTAAAATTTACTGACATTACCTTTAGCGTAAGTACCGGCTATTCACATATCCCACCCAGCCATCCCACCTTACTATGTTACACACACATACATGGTCACGCGTTGATCTCCGAAGGGAAAGGCAAAGGCATATTAGATGCCCACATTTAATTTTTTATTGTTTGTCGCAAGTAATTGGTGGTGAGCCGTATTGACGTGTTGAGATGGTTTAAATTTTCAAGCCGCATATAAAGGCCTCCAACTTGGCTGACTGCTATTTTATTGGCAACCGGGACCAACGGCTTAACGTGCCTTCCGAAGCACGGAAACGCTCAAATAAAGGTCACAAAGTTGTCACATGAATGGTCACCCATCCAAGGACTGGCCATAGTGTAATTGCTTACTACAGTGATCGATTACAGAACACTAAGTCCGCGGGGCCACGAGCGCTTCGACTACCTATGAAACCTATTTACCTATAAATTCTAAAAAACACTTTTATAACACCTGACTCAAAAAACTCCTTAATTTACGATTTACATACTTATCACCTACCTACTTATGTTCAAACAAATAAATGGTGAAAACATTCATATTGATAAGATTATTTTAAAATACTACCGTTCTTCATTTCTCGGCAATTTAAAAAACGACAAATTTTCTTTTGTTTTTGTACTATTACACCCATCCACTGCACAATAATTACGTGGTTTCGGCATTTCGAAGCGAAAGCGCGGGAAACGTGCGGTGCGGTGCGATGCGAGCGCTCAGTCGGGCGTTCGGCAGCCCTCTGCCAGTTGTATCCCCAGGGATATGCCAAGCGGTAGGTACATAGCGCGCGGCTTTGAGCGTGTGACGGAGGCCTGCTGTAGGTTCGACTCCTGCTCTTGACCGATTTTTGTTTTCAAATTTTGTTTACTATACCATGCCGGTCAGGCGGGTTGGTATAGGATTTTATTTCCAGTTTTCGTCGAGAAGAGAAGTCGTTACCTTGTGAAATCATTGCCCTCCTATTGCGTTGCCGGTTAAAAGTAGCCTATGTCCTTCCCAGGGGCTCGAACTATCTCTATACCAAATTTCTTCTAAATCGCTTCATTGGTTTAGGCGTGAAGGCGTAACCGACAGACAGACAATGTTACTTTCACATTATATCATTAATAAGGATTGATGTATTTAATAAATACAAGTACATCCGTGATCTAATTTTTTTTTAATAAATTGATTTTTTTTCCCTTCCTAATTGAAACGTAGACTTTTTATAATAATTTTTAAATTTCGACTTCACCCCATAGGTCCTATACACAACGACGGTCCGTCACGCGGCCCCCGTGGGCCTCAACCTGCTATCCAACATGTTGGCCATGCGCCAGCTGAATGGGCCCGCCATACAAATCGCCACATACAACTATCCAATACAAGGCGTCGTGAAGGAACCCTATGTGAAGAGTCTGCCGAAACCTTTGGAGCTGCTGATCGCTTGGGCGGTGTTTATTACGTTTTGTAAGTACTTTATTTTGGCATGTGTATTGAAATTGATTCCACCTTTTTCTGAGCAAAATATTTCAAAGTTAAACCAAAAATACTGTCATGCACACTAAATAAATCGAATCAAATATACTGTTTAATGGTATTTGCAGAACTGTTTGACTGAACGAATAACTAATCAAAATAATATATTTATCTAACAATTCCTTAGTTCAACAAACATATTAAAACTTTTAAAGGAAAACCATAGCCTAATATAATTTTAGGAACATCGCTTAATCTAAATAAAAACCCAATTCAAACATTAATCGTTACATAAGAATAAAAAACTAAAAAAAGTAACAACTTAACCTAGCCTATCCTATTCCGTTATAAGAATGTACAATTTAGAGTGCAAGTTAGTATTTTTGATAAACAAATCGTATTTTTGTTTTATAAATCGTATATCCGAATCACATTTTTTGGTGTGAATTCGATACAAAAGGTCATATCGTTTTGTGTAATATAGTAGATTTTTAAGTAGGACATTTTTAATTCATTGATTAGTTTTTTTGTGCAATTCAATTTTCTGGTTTGCATTCAGTTACTTAGTGGAGTTACCCAGTGTGCTGAAAATTTATTCAGATGTGCTTTTTTTACCACTAATGTGGCAGACAAGCATACGGCACACCAGAAGGACCGATGGTCACCGCAGCCTATGAACGTTTGCAACACCAGAGGCGCCACACTCGCGCTGCCGACCCTGTAAAAACCTTCTAAGACCCCTTTTGAAGAACCCCATACTGTAGGCGTTTGGGAAAACCGAGGCAGGGAGATCATTCCACAACCTAAGCGTGCGCGGAAGAAAACCCCTATCGGATCTAACCGTGCTGGAACGCTCCGGACGCAGAGTGTGAGGATGAACTCCCTGTCTGTGGCGAGCGGTGCGGTGATAGAACGTAGCCGTGGGCATCATATCGAACATTTCCTCAGAGCACATACCATTGTACAGGCGGTAGAACACGCATAAGGAGGCAGTCTCTCCTGTCGCGAAGAGGTTCCACACCACCTGTTAGTATAGGATATTCAGGTGCCCCCGCCCAGAGGTGACGGCAGTACTCCATATGCGGCCGCACTGGCGACTTATACAGAAGCAGTGTTTGTGCAGCAGTGAAGTACCGCGCCCTGTTGAGCACACCTAGCTTCTTGGACGCCAGCTTAGCCTTGTCCTCCAAATGACTACGGAACTGAACGTCACTGGAGATGTCAACGCCAAGGATCCCTATACTTTTAGAGATGGAAAGAGATGTGCCCTGAAATTGCTGCGCTATAGTAATTGGGGTTTGCTTAGCGGTAAAAAAACACGCTTGTGTCTTGGAAGGGTTGAACTGGACAAGATTTAGTCCACCCTAATCGGACACTAGTAAGAGTAGCCTCGATTTCAGACACAAACTGTTCACGATTTTCCTTCACTGTGTCCCGAGAGATACCGGGGCGGCCCGTGTAACAAGTGTCCCCCGTACTGTCGTCCGCATAACAATGAATGCCGTCAATAGACAACATGTCATTGATATGCAGCAGAAACAGAGTAGGGGACAACACTGAGCCTTGCGGTTCTCCAGCGTTTATGGCCATGCTGTGTGAACAGCTGCTGTCAACGACGGCCCTGATGCTTCTACCGGCCAGGAAGCTGGACACCCATCCGCATAATCTCTCGGGCAGTCCATATGAGGGCAATTTCGTAAGAAGACCACGGTGCTAGACCCGGTCAAAGGCGAGGCTCACTGCTAGAGCCTCGCCGTTACTCTCGATAGCCGTCGCCCATCGGTGTGTGAGGCACACCAGAAGATCGCCCGTCGAGCGACCGTGACGGAAACCGTACTGCCGGTCACTGAGCAAGTCGTGTTCCTCTAGGTACCTCAGGAGCTGTGTATTAATTACCCGCTCCGTCACCTTAGATAAAAGGGAGGTGACGGCTATAGACCTGTAGTTGGCCGGGTCGGTCCTGTCACCCTTCTTGGCACAGGATGCACATACGCGATCTTCCACGACGCCGGGACTTGTCGCAATATGAAAGCGTGAAAAGACGTGTAATACCGGACACAACTCTGGACCACACTGCTTAAGTATATACCACCGCGGGTATACCATCCGGCCCACTCGACTTATGAATGTCCAGGGATCGAAGCTCACGTCGGACATTCCGCTGTGTAAATTTTACTTCCGGCATGGAAGTTCCACACCACGGAATATCCGGCGGCAAAGCACCCCCGTCGCTCATGGGCGAGTTAGAGGCAAAGAGAAAACCCAAAAGGTCGGCTTTCTCCTTGGCGCTCTGGGCCAAACTACCGTCGGGTTTAAGTAAAGGTGGTAAACCTGACCGACAGAAATTTCCCTCGGCAGCTTTGGCAAGCGACCAGAATTCGCGACTCCCTGAAGAATAGCCTGCTAGCCGTTCACCAATTCTGCCGACGAAATCGAACTTAGCCCTGACAATTACTCTTTTGCTGGCCCTCGAGGCTGCATTTAATTTGCGTTTCACCTCAGAGATGTTTGGATCTGAATTTGCACGAGCCGTGGTCCAAGCCCTGTAAGCAGATTCTTTCAACATCAAAGTTTCTCTACAGAGCCGATTGAACCAAAACTCAAACTCAAAAAAACATTTATTTCGCATAATCCTAATACATAGGCACTTGCGACACGTCAATGAATACAATGCAAATAGTACCACCAGTTCGGAACGCGGCCCGCTTGAGAAGAACTGGCAAGAAACTCGGCGGGCTATTCTTTTTGTGCACTACATATTTACAATAAGTAGACTCCATCAGTAGAGCAAGCAGATCACTTTCAGGCTTCCTTATCAATCAAATAATCGTCAATTGTATAGTAGCCCCTGCAGCACAATTTACTTTTTATACACTTTTTAAACTTAATTAGAGGCATGCTTTTAATTTCGCTTGGAAGCCTGTTGTAAAAACGTATACAGTTACCCAGGAAAGAATTACTGACTTTGTTCAGTCTACAATGATAAACGGCAAGGTTGTTTTTATGTCTGGTGTTCACATTGTGTCTATCGCTTAACTTAGTAAAACTAGATAATTTTTTCTGAACATACATAAGATTTTCAAAAATATATTGTGATGCCACAGTTAGAATATTTAATTCCTTAAATTTTTCTCGCAGAGAGACCTTTGGACCTAATCTATATATGGCTCTTATGGCCCGTTTTTGTAAAACAAAAATTGTATTTATATCTGCGGCATTGCCCCATAGTAGCATACCGTACGACATTACACTGTGGAAGTAACTGAAGTACACTATTCGCGCTGTTTCTACATCAGTCAAATGCCTAATCTTTTGGACAGCAAATGCTGCTGAACTTAATCTGCCAGCCAGTTTTTCAATATGTGGGCCCCACTGCAATCCAGAATCGATCGTCAACCCAACCCACGGTCGCTTTTTTGCTCCTAAAGGGATCCTACGGTTAGGAATGTAGCATTCCATGCCCTCCAAGATCTCTGAGGCAAAACAATCCGCCTCCATGGGTACGACGCGAAAAACTCGCAGTCCATCCCAGTCTGCTGACTTATAGTGCCATACATGTCGCCACTCCTTGGGCCGAGGTGGTTCAGACCTTGCGAGAGGCACATGCGCCCGAACGACACAGTGGTCCGAAGATCCGAGCGAAGCATCCACTGAAACACTGTATCCTTCCGGACGCGTTGTCAGCAGGAGATCCAGCAATGCACTATGCTCGTTCTTCTTGTCTGGTATCCTTGTGTGGGATGTAAGCAGTTGAGAGAACCTATAGGTCAGGGCAAATTCGTGAGCAGCTTTCCCCGCAAAGTCGGTGGTCCGGGAGCCCAACCAGTCAACATGATGTCCGTTGAAATCCCCCAGAATCACTATCTCCGCGGAGGGATACTGCTCAATCACCTTGTCAGTCGATTGTTGCAGGTGGTCAAAAAGGCGAACTGTGTCCGTATTACCACCGCTGTGAGACCTATACACGCACGCGTAGATCCGAGTGTGGCCCCCGTGATCCAAGCGTGCCCATAACGTAGACAGGTCCCTGTCTTCGAGGCTTGTAAGACGACGACAGCAGACATCATCCCGGACGTACATACATACCCCGGCTTTCTGCCTAAAGTGGTACTCAAGCTTGTAGCCAGGATACATTAAGCAAGATGTATCGCCCGGACGTAAGATCTGCGTCTCCGTTGAGAAAAAAGGGTCGGCTTCGCAGTTTCAAGATGGTAGTGGACTACGTTGATGTTCGCGCGCATACCTCTGATGTTGCAAAAGTCCACTTGAAGTGTGGACGACGATGCCGCTGTGGATACCTTTTTCTTTCTTTTGTTTTTAGCCATAGTTCTTAAAAAAAATATGGGGAATTAAGAAAGTGAAGGGGGCGCTTTTGTGCCGGTGACGCAGGAGACTAGGCGAGGCTCGAACTCACCGAAGGCAGACAGAGGTAGTGCGGTAGATTGGCACGGCGTACGGAAGAGCCCCCGGTTCCCCCGATGCAGTAGCCGCGTCCACTCCGGTATCCTCCTCCGGCACGACCACCGCACCAGGGACTTTACACAGGCTGCTGGTTCAGCCTCCTGGGGCTGAGATTAAGTAATCCCCGGGTTCGGGTCCCGTACAGCCTGCGGGCGGTCAGCGGTCAACCGTTTCACCGGGTCTCCCTGATCGCCGTACCAATATTCCGCGCCTCGATCTGCCAATGGAGACAGATAAGCCTCTGGTCTCACCGTCACCGGCACAATGTCACCCCAATGAGCTCTGGATCCCTGCTAACCGACGCGACGGAGAACATAACCCGACCGGAGTCAGGTGACTATTACCGCGGTCTTCTGCAGGGCGGAGGTACTGCTCACCGAACGGAGTACCGTTAGGCCCTTCCTCCTAATGTGCGCTTTTTCGTTAATCCCTAAGATATTGGATCTTAGGGATCTGTTTGAAGAAGCCACTACTGTACCCTCAGGGTGTAACGTTAACTCCAAGAGAAGTAACGCATGTCCGCCAAAAATATCCCTATAATATACCTATATTTTTTGAGTTCCGTGACCAATGGGTTAAATCAGGACTTTATTACCAATACTTAAAAGTCCGACTATCTGTCATCAGGATGTATCTCAAGAACCGTGATAGCCACAAAGATTAACCGAGATAGGTAGACAGTTTTAAATTTTCACAGATAAATAATCTATGTTTGTTGCCGCTATAACAACAAATACTAGAAACAGAAAAACATGAATAGTTTCTAACGTTTGCGATATCAACAGCATAATGGCGCTTATTGGAACAATCTCAATGTCGGGGTTAAAAAGCGTCTAGAAATAGAACTGCTATCTTGCATGTTGGCGCCTTTGTCAGAATGCTGTCAAAAACGTCACATATGTCAGTAAATGAAGTACCTACTACAATCTGCTTTACTACCCGTTCGCTCTAACTTTGCAGCTGGCGTAGCGGCGTATACCCGAATTGTTAATTAGACGAAGTAAATTTACAGTAGCTAATGTCACTTCGTCATAGGAAATACGCAACATTGTATGAAGAAGTGACATTAGTTGCTGTCAATTTACTTCGTCTAATTAAAAATTCGACTTTACTATGGAGCCGAACGGCAAAGTAAGAGCGAACGAGCAGTATACATTTCTAGCGAGTTGTCATATGAACAGCGTAGTGACGCCTCCATCATTTTCTACCCCTTTTTGACAAGTTTTAATTCTCTTTCCATCCGCCAGTCATCCAAGCAGCGCTGCTCCACTGCATATCTCTCCCGTGCCGCGAGAGAGAGACGGGCTCCCGCCACATACACATCATGTCCGGCTGTCCCGCCGAACTGTACTGGGTGGCCACGCTACTGTTCCACACCGCCATTACCTTCCTGTTCCTGATACTGCCCACCATGTTGGCGGCTGTGATTCTGGAGCAGGACAGCACTATTGATCAGGCGGATTTTGTTTGTAAGTATCTTTGTCTTTGGTATGAATAATTTTACGATTAGAAAGCCACGTTATCCAAAAGTAACTTAAACTATGTTAAGTATCATCACGGTGCTATCTAAGGGAGCGGAGCAGTGAAAATAAATGTCACACTATTGTAAATACCGGCTAATTTCTTGCTTAGTTCTGTATACCAGCAGAACTAAGCAAGAATTTTTTGAATTTGAGTCTTTTTGTTTTGTTATTGCATGAAGTTTGCAAAGCCCTGTGGGAACGGAAAAGAGTACAAAATGTCGCCACCCCAATTCATTCCGAGGGTGTCGTAAGAGGCGACTAAAAGAACACTGTCGCAAAACGATCCATTGCGCAGACAAGAGATTGAAAACTCGAAATGACATCCGTTTGTCAGTAAAATGACAATTATTGTTAAGCCAAGTTTAAGGTCTAATGGGCGACTTGAAAAAGTTAAACTGCGGTTGTCGCGACTGCACCTGTCTATTTAACACGGCAATAGGCTCACTACCTATTACGTGGGACATCAAACTATAAGGTGAAAACCTACCCTTTCGGTGATAAAGGTTTGACTATAATTATGAATATACAGTCACCTCCAATATTGCATGGGCCCCTTAAGATCTATAATCCCATGCACATTTGAGTCCAAATTCACAAAAACTCCACTAGATGGCGCAACTTTACTCGAATATAATATTGCATAGACACCTTAGAATCGCAAAAAAATTACTAGATGGCATATTTACATACTCAATGGCATATTTAAATAATCAATAAAAGATTAATGAGTTGCTATTTTGACAATAATCGCGTTTCTGTGTAAGGTATTAAAAAATCGGCAACGCTAGATACTTGACTTCCAATGTTATCCGAGAGATGGCGTCAATTGTCAGTGCAAAGCAATTTCGTTTCGGATTGACCATGCATTCTCAAATTTGTCTGTACATTTACAATGTTTCCAGTCGTGATCATGACGATCCTGCTTATTGGGTCCATGACGATGTTCGCGCTCATGTACCTCATCAGCTTCAGCTTCAGCGAGAGGACCACCAGCATCATACTTGTCGCCTGCCTCTTTATATTTGGTGAGTCACAAAATTATACCCTTCTTCTTCTTCTTCTTTTAATGAAAAGAAGAAGATAGCATAATATAGAAATAGAAGAAGATAGAAATAGGATAGCAGTTCTATACCCTTCGACCAAAGTAGTAGCATAGACGTGCCCTCGTCATACATTACGAACTCGTTAACGTATAAGTGAACTAGTTAACACACAGTGATACTGCAGCATAGACACGACACGCACACATACATTTTTGCGTTTAAGTAGAGAGGAAATACAAAACATCGTTTGAAAGAAAAAAATAGCTTGTGCTTTTCAGCTGTGACGGCTTGAGCGACCGCCCTCTTAATTGTCCGTTTGTTTTGTCTCGTTTACTTGCTATTAGCTTCAAAATTTTAAGATAAAATAAATTACTTAATTTGAAGCGCTCGTGGCCCCGCGAACTCAGTGTTCTGTAAACGATCACTGCAGTAAGCAACATTTACTATGGCCGGACATGGATGGGTGACCACCACGTGGACCACTTTGTGACATTTATTTACGAGCGTTTCCGTGCTTCGGAAGGCACGATAAGCCGTTGGTCCCGGTTGTCAGTAAAATGACAGTCGTTAAGCCAAGTTGAAGGCCTTACGGGCGGCTTGAAAAAATTTCAACTGTGGGTCGTCACAACCTGCGCCCGGGTCGGCAGCGCGTGTGTAGCGCCTCTGGTGTTGCAAACGTCTATAGGCTACGGTTACCAACCTCCCGGTGGGCCGTAAGCTTGTCTGCCACCTAAGTAGTATAAAAAAAAATACTAGATGCAAAATGAGTAAGGTCAACCGGGGCAAGTGTGACAGTGGGGTTACTGTAACTATTTCAAATTGTATACATATGGGAGCTGCTTTATTTATCTGCCATCTACCGAACTATGCGCGAACTTTTACAATATCGAACTGCTTTACCTCAAGTTAATTAGCTTTGACTGTTTTATCAACAGACACCATTTTGTAAAATATCGCCATTAATGACAGTCAGCGTAATTTTTACCTACGAGTGAAAAGTAATTCCCGATTATTTTTTCGAATTTAGGGTAATGTTTTTACACTTCGGGAACGCACAGGAAGGCATCTTGCGTAAAATGTCATATCTTGCCACGTGTTTCACCTTCGAAACCATAACACCGACTACGACCAAATGAGCGCTTGTGCTCACTTAGACGTCTTCAAAACTAATGTATGGATGGGCCTGTCTATTACTACTACTTGGTCGAAGCATATACCTAACTAGCTGATGTCCGCAGCTTCGCCCGCGTAAAATTTGTACCCGTTCCCGCTTCCCGTATGTTATCCCCTTGGGGGTATAATTTATTAAAATCCTTTCTTAGCGAATGCCTACGTTATAACATCTACCTGCATGCCAAATTTCAGCCCGATCCGTCCAGTGGTTTGGGCTGTACGTTGATAGATCACTATGTCAATCAGTCAGTCACCTTTGAGTTATATATATTTAGATGTTATTGTCTCCAAGTTATGTAATCCTAGCTAATTTTCATACATGACAATCTTTTTATTTAAGGGCATAAAGTATTCATTTATAATATTAAATGCCGTTGAAATAAATTCTAATTTGTTTATCTAAGACAACTATTATTCGATTAATTTAACAGATTAGAGTACCTTGATTTGTGTCTCTTATTTTATCCACTTCCAACTGTCGACTTCCGACCGTAAGTGATAACCTTATGTATACAATTGGATAAGGAACATTTTTCTTTTAAATTACATCTTCATGCTTATGCATGATGGATTTATACAGCTGATTTTCTTCGCCCACGTGGAATGTTGTAGGTACCCGTTCTCGCATCCCATGGGAACATATCCCCAGGAAAAAAGCCTATGTGTTTTTTCAGACTGTAATATATACCTCTACCAAATTTCAGCTGAATCCGTTGAGCCGTTAGAGCGTGATTGAGTAACAAACATCCAAACATCTTCAAAAACTTTTACATTTATAAGACTAGATGAGGCTTCGCCCGCGTGAAATTCGATACCTGTTCCCAATTCCCGTGGGAACATTTTCCCGCGATGAAAAGTATAAGCCTATGTGCTATTCCAGACTATAAGCTATCTGTGTACAAAATTTCAGCCCGATCCGCTCAACCGCTAGAGCGTGATTGAGTAACAAACATCCAAACATCTTCACAAACTTTTACATCCTACTAATATCCTACTTCCTACTTCCTACTATCCTACTAATATTATAAATGTGAAAGTTTGTGAAGATGTTTGGATGTTTAGATGTTTGGATGTTTGTTACTCAATCAAGCTCTAACGGCTGAATGGATCTGGCTGAAATTTGGTACAGGGATAGAGATTAGTCCGGAATAACACATAGGCTTCTTTTTATCCCGGGAAAATGTACCCACGGGAAGCGGGAACGGGAACCAAATTTCACGCGGGCGAAGCCGCGCGCATCAGCTAGTTTATAATAGTAGGAAGTAAGATAGGACAACTAGTAACATCCATTGAGATAACTCTACTTTTCCAGGCCTCTTCTGCCCCCTAACACGAGCAATCTACATGGTAGACGAATCGAAACGCGACGCATTCTTCTACCTCTTAGAACTGATTGCGTATATCGCGCCGCCTTACGCGATATCTGTGGCTATGTTCAGCGCTTCTCGGATAGCGATGGTGAACGCTGTCTGCGTGATCATGCAGGACCGGTGTCCGTTCATATATAACATACCGGTGATTGGTTGGAATGATGCGACTGCTGATACTTGTTGCGGTAAGTACTGATAGAACCAATGATATTTAAGTAAAGATATGCTACCTTCATACAAAACAGCGTTCAGTTTTTGTTGAGTTATAATTTCACGTGCTTACCTATCGGTACTTAATAGATTTCATCTATGAATGCGATAGATAGAGGATACAAAACGTTTAAAACAGAGAGGGAAAGCTATCTGTGTCGTTTTGCACACAGCAGCAGACCACAACACGACTTGTTTCGCTCGCAGCTATTAGCCGACTAAACGGAAATACAACAATTGTGTGACTTTGTCCGCAACAGTTTTTGAGCGCTAATGCGATGTCTACCTCTTTTTTACTATAACATCATTGGATAGAACTTTAGTTTTAGACCGAGCTAATTTTTTTTTAAGAACTTGAAAAAGCGCCTAGTAGAATCTACTGGTGACACAAGAGCTGGCAGTTTCTTCTCTCAGCTAATAGGTATGGCTATTCAAAGGGGGAATTATGCTAGTCTTTTGGACACAATGCCACGGGGGCATTATTTAGGTTTAGTTAGTTTAGAATTTTAAGATAGTAACAGTTTATGTTTCACTGTATTTTTACCAAAAAGTGTATACTTTGTCATTTAAGGAGTGTTGTATAGTAGGACATTTTAAACTTATATTGTTTATTGAATTTTTCATCTAATTGCACTTCTCACAGCCGCCTATTTGAATGAATCAGGGAATAGGTCAATTATTGTTCATTTTGATTTAAAAAAACAATGTAAAAGCCAGTCTGGAAAGGTTATCAAAGCTATATTATTGTTGGTCGACACTAACAGTGGGAGAATGTGATGTTCCCGTCCCGGTCTACGGCTGATTGCAGTGCACAAATTGGAGATAGTACAGATGGAAACCTACATACTAAATTCACTGAGGCTACGCACACATAGACACCGCTCACAGAGTTCACAGACACGAGGTCAAGAGATTTTCATAGTAGTTTTCGATACTGATTTGTGCGCGAGTGTGCGAAGCAGAGAGTAGGTGTGAAAAAAAATTACGTACTACCCGTTCGCTCTAACTTTGCCGCTCGGCTCCATACTAAAGTCGAATTTTTAATTAGACGAAGTAAATTGACAGTAACTAATGTCACTTCTTCTTACAATGTTGCTTATTTTCTATGACCAAGTGACATTAGCTACTGTCAATTTACTTCGTCTAATTAACAATTTGGGTATACGCCAAAGTTAGAGCGAACGGGTAGTAAGTAATAAGGTTTTCATTTCTCATATTCGGAAAATTGTGTTTTCTTGATCTGACTATTGGGTGGAAAGTGCTGTTTCCCTCCCTAGGGAGGGAAAAACTCATACAAATTACTTCCTACCCAAGGGCCGGAATGAACTTTAAAAATAGAACTGCTGACAGGTCAGCTGTGATAGTGAGATTTGTGTAAAAAAGAAACAAAAAAAATGCTGCGGCCATGCGACTTTCCAAACAGCCAGTGTGAACTTAGCAAAAATTTCTTCCGGTCCCATACACGTACAATAATATTGATCAATATAGCAATAAATTGACCGTGTATGGGTAATATTGAGGTTTGAACAGACTATATTCGGATGGAAATAAATATTGTGGACTGGCAATATTATTAAGTCAATAATATTGTACGTGTATGGGGCCGGTAATCTCTGCAACAATTACGCGGTGAGTTCCATATTTAAAATTTAAAAAGTCGACGTAATTTAGTTGTTATTTATCTGTAACAGAATTCAAAACAATTGGTAATAATCTTTTATGGTAAGGTTCTAATCTTATTATTATTATAGTTTTATTTTCCTCGTATTTGAAATGAAAAGTAGAGTGTTTAACTCGGGTAAAAGAATCAATTCCGACTCGGACTATAGCCGCCCACGCTGCGCTCGGGCGTCTAAATACCTCGGGAATTGATTCTTTCCACCCTCGGTTAACAATCTACTATTTCATTTCTCATACTCGGAAAATAGTGTTTTCTTGATCTGACTATTGGGTGGAAAATGCTGTTTCCCTCCCTAGGGAGGGAAAAACTCATACAAATTACTTCCCACCCAAGGGCCGGAATGAACTTTAAAAATAGAACTGCTGACAGGTCAGCTGTGATAGTAAAGAGATTTGTGTAAAAAAAAAAAAAAAATGCTGTGGCCATGCGACTTTCCAAACAGCCAGTGTGAACTTAGCGAAAATTTCTTCCGGCCCCATACACGTACAATAATATTGATCAATGTAGCAATAAATTGAACATATTATTGAGGTTTGAACAGACTATATTCGGATGGAAATAAATATTGAATCAATATTGTACGTGTATGGGGCCGGCCGGAGTTCCATATTTAAAATTTAAAAAGTCGACATAATGTAGTTGTTATTATTTTATCTGTAACAGAATTCAAAACAATTGGTAATAATGTTTTATGGTAAGGTTTGAATCTTATTATTAGTTTTATTTTCCTCGTATTTGAAATGAAAAGTAGAGTGTTTAACTCGGGTAAAAGAATCAATTCCGACTCGGACTATAGCCGCCCTCGCTGCGCTCGGGCGTCTAAATACCTCGGGAATTGATTCTTTCCACCCTCGGTTAACAATCTACTATTCCATCCGTACTCGTATTTCTAATTTGTGGCAGTGCTTCTGTGTAAAATGTTATGTTAACGTCAAGAAGGACATACGCCGAATTCTGTCATTTTATATTATTGACATACACACATATGGCCACGCCTTTATCCCCGAAGGGGTAGGCAGAGGCTTATTATATGCCCACATTTCACCTTTTTGAAATTGTCTCACGTAATAAGTGGTGAGCCGTATTGCCGTATCGAGATGGACAGGCGCAGGTTGTGACTGCCTGCTGTAGACATTTTTCGAGCCATTTTACTGGCATTATTGACTTTAGGTTAAAAGGGATCTGCTGCGTACAGTGGGTGTAAGCCACAATATCATGTTGGATCTTTTTAAAAAATCTATATATTTTTGATAATTTTTTTTACACTCAATAACTTCTGAAAAAAGAAAAAAACCAAGAATTTCTGAAATACATCAATTCTTATAGTTCAACCCTGTTATTCCTTAACCCAATGTAAGAAAGTGAAACTTCTGCCACAACTATTAGTGTCTAAATATACGAACGTTTTCAGCTGGAAGCAAACCCTTGTGTTACTTCTGCTCCACCGAGGGTACCCCACTGCCGAGTGTCCTACTGCTTGTGGCGCAGTTCATCGTTCTGATGGTAAGCACACATTATTGACCTATAACAACAGCGCGGAAACTCAAAACAAATGATTTGTTTTCAATTTTGTCACCTACACTAAAACGCTATGTTCGTACAGAGCTTGAATGTGTGTGTGGCCAATAAACATAAAAAAACATTCCCTCAAAATACCCGCCAAGTATAATGACAGCTGTGGCGGGACTGGCGGGGTTGGAGAAGCTTGGTCAGTGGAGGGCAGGGAGTTGCCTATCTGTATGTAATACTGTTATATTATCTTTGCCTATTTCAAAATTGGGGGGAAAAGGACGTGTTGGGAGACGTAGAAAATCTGGGCTGAGGAGCATCAAAGAATGGACTGGAATAACTAGTGCAGGAGAGCTCTTCCGTCTGGCTCACAACCGTGTGGAGTTTCAAAAGTCAACGGCCAACCTTCGATAGCAGAGGCATTGAAAGAAGAAGAATCCATTCTGTTTCACCGTAACCTTTCAGTAGTCTGAATTGCGAGAGGGATTTGAAACTGTCCTAATTTAAAAAAAAATGTTTGCGGTGTGAGGACCCCTTAAAAATTCTGCATCAGGTTGATTGGCAGAAAATGCCTACGGCATTGAGTCCACCTCGATTTGTGCATTAAGTTTTTAAATAAAAACAAAAATTCCTCCTGTAAAGTCCAAAATCCGACATGCGAACTCCATATATCAAATTCTAATTCAGTTCCAATACAATATCTAGCTTCGCGATAGCATCGTTAACTTTGGCAACCACGTCGCCAACTATAGCCAATAAAAAAATCTGTTTATTTTTTAGTTCTAAATGTTTTATAGCCAACATCTTTATTTTTAACGCTACGGGTGAATAGCAATCAGGGCGCCGATTCCTGATCGTCCGACTTGAGTCTAAATAAAAGTTCACTGTTATAAAGTCTTTAGTGTTTCGTTTTCAAAAATGAGAAAGATGATGTTTCACCAGCAAAATTTCCATTTTTTTATACCATAAGGTGGCAACAAGCATACAGCCCACCAATTGTGCTGGTGGTCACCGTAGCCTATAGACGCTTGCAACATCAGAGGCGCCACACTCGCGTTGCCGACCCTTTAAAAATCTTCTAAGACCCCTTTTGAAGAACCCCATACTGTAGGCGTTTGTGAAAACCGAGGCAGGGAGATCATTCCACAATCTAAATCATCTAAGAATTAAAACCTGTAGGAATTTTCCTTAAAAGTACCTTTCTGTCTCCAGGGTCTGGTGTTCCTGACACAACGCGGCATATTCAACTGGCTGTGGGACTGGCTACGGAACCTCGCATACCAGCCGCCCAACATGACGGACCTGAGCGCCATGGTGCGGGCCGAACGGACTTATGTCTCACATGAGATCACTAAGAGTAAGTAAGAGTAAGGAAGCGCTCGTGGCCCCGCGGACTCAGTGTTCTGTAAACGATCACTGCAGTAAGCAACATTTACTATGGCCGGATATGGATGGGTGACCACCACGTGGACCACTTTGTGACATTTATTTACGAGCGTTTCCGTGCTTCGGAAGGCACGATAAGCCGTTGGTCCCGGTTGTCAGTAAAATGACAGTCGTTAAGCCAAGTTGAAGGCCTTACGGGTGGCTTGAAAAATGTCAACTGTGGGTCGTCACAACCTGCGCCCGGGTCGGCAGCGCGTGTGTAGCGCCTCTGGTGTTGCAAACGTCTATAGGCTACGGTTACCAACCTTCCGGTGGGCCGTAAGCTTGTCTGCCACCTAAGTAGTATAAAAAAAAAAGTATGACATACATACACACATACGTACATACATATTGTACTGGTCTAGGAACCTCGCGTACCAGCCGCCCAACATGTATTTATCTTTAATAGTTAAGAGTTTCTATTTGTAGTCTTAACCTCCTTTTTTTTAACGTGAGGGAAAATCCTCATAGATGCTATGGCCGAACTTCTACCGACTCAAAAACTTCATGTATCCTGCCTAACAACCTTTGGTTGGAAGCCCCGGTTATGCCATCGGAAGGTACTCCAGGAGTCTTAACCTCTAATGAAATAAGTAACCGTATTCTATTGTTGCAGGTCCAGTGGACATCAAAAAGGACGCCATATTGGTAGATGACATCCACAAGAACTACACGTCGTGGTTCAGTAGCTGCAACGCGGTCAAGGGCGTCAGCTTCTCTGTTAAGAAAGGTATGGATTACAGGATGACTCACGCTACACCGTGCCAGGTCCGAGCCGAGTGACGGCCGTAGCTCGGACCCGGCACGGTCAACTAATATTACATATATTTTGTATGAACACACTCACGCTATACCGAGCGGCAACCGAGTGACGGCCGAGCAACGGACAACGGCAACGCTCGGAAATAACTCTGTCCCGCCTCGGCTCGGACCCGGCACGGTGTAGCGTGAGTCATCCTTACTGTTGTAAAAAAATCATTGACAATATTTGCTGAACGCTATCTGATTCCAAAGTAAGCTAGGATTAACCTGCTTTTGATATAGGTGTCTGATCACGAATATTAATACAGTACAGGGCCAAAAAGAATGCACATCGAGCTTTAGAAAGAGGCAATCAGCTAATTTCGACTTCGTATAGCGATATCTGTGTCGCACACACCATGACGTTTATTTTGTCAGTCATGGTTCAAATGCGAGAGAGTGCAGTCGCTTATCTAAGCCAATATATATATATATATAGAGCTGCTAAAACCCCTATAAAATTAAATTAGTACCTACTATGGCATCTATAGGGAAAAAAGGTAAGCCGTTAGTCTACTAGTTTATAAATATTTTTTATCTGAAGCCAACCAATTTAAAAAACATGAGGGTGTTAATGTAAGTAATTATTTTAAGAAGGTTCAACAGAGAGTTGCAGATGCCACTGGAATTTCAAAAAGAACTTTGAACAATATATTAAACGCAGTCGGCACTGGCACTGATAATACACATTCCAGTGGAACAAAATCCAGCTCTCGAAAAAATGGGAGACCAAAAAAACAATTTCGTTTAGATATGGACGATTTTGATTATGATGTCGTTAGAAGAATGGTGTACGATTTTCATCTGCGTTACAAACAACTGCCTACAATAAAAACATTAAAAGCTAAAGTATCTGAGGCTATTAATTATAATGGGTTTGAAAAGACGTTGAGAAAAATTCTTTATGAAATGGAATTTGCGTTCACAAAAATAAAAGACAATAGAAAAGTTCTAATGGAAAATCACGATGTAGCTCTCAAACGAATTGAATATCTGGACAAAATACGCGAATTTCGCGAAGCAGGAAAAAACATTATCTATATGGATGAGTCCTACATACATACAACTCACACTAAAGGAAAAACTTGGAGCGATGATAAGCAAATAGGGGTAAAAAAACCGATTTCAAAAGGTCAACATTTGATAATAATTGTTCACGCAGGTAACGAAAAATGCTTTGTACCAGAAGCCTTTTTAACGTATAAATCCACGGACGCTAAAGGTGATTATCACAACGAAATGAATAACGAAAACTACGAGAAGTGGCTGGTTAATCAATTAATTCCAAATATACCTAATGATTCTGTTCTGGTTATCGACAACGCACCCTATCAAAATAAATATGTTGAAAGACCCCCCAACTCAAACACCAATAAACCGGAAATGATCAATTGGTTACAAAGACACGAAATTTCAGTTGATCATAAATTAACAAAACCTCAGATATATAATATTATATGTCAGCACAAGGACAGATTTACAGAGTTTTCCGTGAACAAGATACTAGCCGAACATGGGCACACTGTGTTGCGATTGCCACCGTACCATCCGGATTTTAATCCAATTGAAAATATATGGTCTCAACTAAAAGGCTATGTAGCCGCGAGAAACGTGGATATGTATTTAAGTTCAATAAAGACATTATTAACTGAAAAATTAAACATGATCGGGGCTGATGAGTGGAAAAAGGTTTGCGATCATGCGATAAAATGCGAGAATGAATATCGAGGAATTCAACACGCTATGGACGACAAAATAGATAGATTGGATAGGCTAGTAATAAATACAGCTGATAGTGGCAGTGACACAGACCTCAATGAGAGCACAGATAGTGAAATGGAAGGAATTGAATAAACATGATTTTGTTTTTATTATACTAATTCCGTATTTTCCCCGTGCGGTGTTCTATTAGAATAAGAAAAATAACATGTCGCATAAGTCGACTAAGGGTACAGGGTTAAACCGTGTTGTGGCCGATGGCCTAGCAATTTGTCACCACAATATTACACTTTTTGTCGATCTTATATAAAATATATATTTATGAAGATTATTTGAAGATTATTTTTTCCTAACAAGAATATAGCAATAATTAAAAATAGTTGCATCGTGTTTTACAGCTCTATATATTTCACGTGAAATCAAAACAAAACAACAATAAAGTACTTAGTGCTAAATTCAAATTCTGATAAACGACTAATCTAATAATTGATGTACATGGAAATGAGCATTCGTTTGCATTCGGAAATGCGATGATTGCCGATGTGCATTCTTTATGGCCCCGTACTGTACTTATTATTTTTCGTAAGTAGGTACTAAAAAAACATATTGAATAACACCACTTGTACTGTTCCACAACATTGTTGCAATGTTGCGATGTTGCAATGTTGCAATTCAATATGTGCAGCAGGTTCCACCAAGTGCCATCAACCAGCAGTATTAATAATACTAAAAAAAAACAATAATAACTACTAATAGAAACAGACTACTCGAGAAAAATATTTCATGGTCATACAAATTATTGTTTTGGGTGGGAATCGAACCGACGACCTTGTGATCTGCAGTCGCACAATATGATTTCTGCACCAGCGATGCAGTCGCAGGCATGCTATGTAGGAAAGGAACGTTGTGAACTATGATGGATGCTTGAAATGAAACGTGATGATGAGTGAACGAAGAATGTTTGAACGGAATGAAACTGTACTAAAGAAGGGGTACGGATGAGGAGATCAAGAGAGACGACGAACGACTAAAGACGTAGACTATGAGTTTTTGTATAGTTATAGAATTACACAAATTTAATAACCATAACAAATTTCATAAAAATATATGAGAGATTTTTTGAAATAAGTCAATGCTTACAGGGCGGCCCTATACCCTTTTCTATGCAGCTGACTGTACATCGTTATTTTATTTGATGGTGGTGGTTATTTACTTTTTTTTCCTACATATATCCCATAGAAAAGTAAAAATAAAACATTGGGTTATATTATTTTTGAACTATTGAGGCTGAATTTGACCAAAATCGGAGTAAGGCTATACTAGAGAATAGCTCGTACTTATACTAAAAGTAAAGTGAAGTTACTACCAACAATTAACAAGCACAACGTAACTATGGTAACCCATGTCCCATACTGAAGTACTCTA
This sequence comes from Miltochrista miniata, assembly GCA_933228765.1. Lineage (NCBI taxonomy): Eukaryota > Metazoa > Arthropoda > Insecta > Lepidoptera > Erebidae > Miltochrista > Miltochrista miniata. The sequence goes on from OW121765.1 coordinate 4,731,682, forward strand.
TCCTGTATGGTTACCATAATTACTTTATGCTTATTAGTTGGTAAAATGGAAAGTCACTTTACTTTTAGAACAAGTTATTCTGCAGTATAGTCTTACTCCGATTTTGGTCGAATTCGGTCTGAATCCAATACGTATGGAAGAAAATATATATAAATCTTTTCAATTCACAGGCGAGTGTTTCGGTCTACTGGGCGTGAACGGCGCGGGCAAATCTTCCACTTTCAAAATGCTTACTACCGAAGAGTGTACTACCCGCGGCAAGATATACGGCAATGGGTACCATCTGAAGAGAGGACATACCAGAGTGAGTTCTCTGCTCTCACCTACACTAAAAACACGCTATGTTCGTACAGAGCTTGAATGTGTGTGTGACCAACTAGCGGACGTCACGCGGTTTTTACTCGCGTAGTTCCCGTTCCCGTGGGAATACGGGAATAAAATATAGCCTATGTTCACTGCAAAAAGTGTAGCTTCCCAACAGTGAAAGAATTTTTCAAATCGGTCCAGCAGTTCCGGAGCCTATTCGATGCAAACAAACAATCAAATCTTTCCTCTTTATAATGTTAAGTATAAATACGGCTAAGCAAATGTTTCCTCAAAACACCCGCTAACTATAAATAGCTGTGGCGGGACTGGCGGGGGTGGGGAAGCTTGCTCAGTGGGAGGCAGGGAGTTGTTTATCTGTATTTAATACTAATATATTATCTTTGATACTAAGCGCGCTTGACACATAATAATAAGGTACAGAACGCAATCTAATGTATATAATATGTGTTGTTTTTTCAAAGCTACCTTCTGTTACGCACACTCGTAAACTTCGTGAGCGGTGTCTATGTGTGTAGCCCGAGTGCGCTTTGTGTGTACATTTTCTTCTGTGCTTATTATTATGTGCGCTGTACGCTATGCAGAGTCGTGCTATCTAAATTATTGATTGTCCTGCTGAGGTGATGAAAAGCCTCGAGCGTTTGGTGCAGCGACGAACCATAGCGTCATTGACTGCCTTCTACCGAATCTATCACGGCGAGTGTTCAGAAGAGCTCTTTAACCTGATCCCACCATCTCCTTTCCGATCCCGAACAACGCGAGCTGGGCAGAGGTGCCACTCACACACAGTGGAGAGAATCTTTCAAAAGATCGTTTCTCTGTCGAACTATAAAAATTTGGAACGACCTGCCCACGCACGTGTTTCCCTCATCTTACAATCCTGGGTTGTTCAAGTGTAGCGTGAAGAGGCACATCACAGGGCCGCCAACTTGAGGACCACTGTCAGAAGTTATACGGACTGTGAGAGTGGCCCCCAATCACTAAATGTCCCTATGTCTTTCCATTAAGAGGGCGGTGTCATTTTGGATAAAAAAACTGGGGGCAGTAGCCTAGCGTTTGTAGGTAGGTACTGGTTGCTGTAGTTAAAAAAAAAAGAATAGACAGAATGACATCGTACCCGTAAGTATGTAGCAATTTGCTACTTGACTGCCTCTGTGGCGCAGTCGGTAGTGATATCGCCTGCGGCGCTGGAGGTCGTGGGTTCGATTCCCACCGGAGACAAATATTTGTGTGACCCATAAATGTTTGTCTCAAGACTCTGGGTGTTTCTATGTATAATATGTATGTATTTAAAAAGTATATAAGTATTAATATCCGTGGTCTGATACCCATAACACAAGCAGGTTATTTCTAGCTTACTTTGGGAACGTCTCAACCGAATTCTCGATACTGATTTGTGCGCGAGTGTATGTAGCAGAGGGTAGGTGTGAAAAAAAAAAAAAAAGTACATACATGAGTTTGCCATCTGTACTATCTCTAATTTGTGGTATTGCCGTGTAAAAATGATCATGCGCAGGTTGTGACGTGTGTGTATGTGGTCTAAATTTGACTGTGCTAAACACTTAAATTCCGTTTCTTTCCAGTACCTACAAACCCTAGGCTACTGCCCCCAGTTCTTTGGCCTGGATAAGTTCCTTACGGGGACTCAGAACCTGTCTCTGCTGCTAACTCTACGCGGCCTTGAAGAGGACATCGTGAAGCAGGAAGTTAAGGGGTGGATAGATATTGTTGGTGAGTTTGTTTTATGTTTGTATAGCTTTTTATAAACCAACTTTAAAAAGGAGGTTTTCAATGCCATTGTTTTTTTAAGTGTTATGCGATGATGGCACCGCACTGCGACTGCCATGTAGCCAAGTGGCAGTTTGGAGTCGTAAAAAAATGTTTTCAGAGGCCACAAGAACTGCCTTTCTATGTACGCCTGAATTCCGTGACCTGGAGGTAAAAATTGTGTGGATTGAACACGGACGAAACCATGACGGCTTTTGTCTCATGTTATAAGTCAATTTTCTGTCTTTACTATTAAGTTCGATGGAGAATTGCCGGCCAAGTTTGTTTTGAGATTGGATTGAGTATTGTCGTCGAAATCTGCAGCTTGCCCAATAAGTTTAAGATAAAAGAGCTGTGTAGTTTTATGACATCCAATTGCCAATAAACGTCAATAAAAACCACTAATCAAATTCTAATAAGACTAATTCTGACATATGTGACGTTATTGACAACATTTTGGCAATATATCCAACATGAAAAATATAAGTTCCGTTTCTAGAGATTATTGTTAAGCTATGCCTATCTAAGCTCCAATTTCTTCTTATCCCTAGGTCTCCAGAAGTACGCCAACCGTACCGTGGGCGGGTACAGTGGGGGCTGTATCCGACGCTTAGGGTGTGCGGCCGCGCTGTGTGGAGGCGCCCCTACCACGCTACTGGACGAGCCTAGCGCGGGGGTGGACGTGGCAGCGAGGCGACGGTTGTGGAGCGCTATACGACAGGGACTGAAGCAGCATCGCTCGATTATCATTACTTCACACAGGTAAATACACTTTCTAGACTATCACCCCCACTGTATCCCTCTGTGGGGGTGCCCCCGCCTCTCTAATAGACGAAGTTAGTGCTATGGAGCGCTATACGACAGGGACTTTATGGTGTATCTAGGTCCGTAGAAAGTTTACAGTACTGTGGGCTGGTATAGTGGGGGTGTATCTTTGTGCGGGAACCTAGTTTTGTGGAGTGCTAGGTGGCAGAGACTGAAGCTGCATCGCTCTATCATCATCGCTTCGCATAGATGAGAGACTTTATTGGAGTATGTATGTAGAACGGTCACAATACTGTGGGCGGGTACAGTGGGGGTGTATCCCTATGCGGGGACGCTCCCATCTCTCTACTGGATCAACTTAGTACTATGGAGCGCTATAGGCCAGGGACTGATGCAGCATCATCGTTACCTCACACATTAAGAGCATCTAAGTCTGTAGAACGCTCTTAGTACTGTGGGCGGATACAGTGGGGGTGTATCAGGTGTGGGGGCGCCCCCACCACTCTACTGGACGAACCTAGCGCGGGGGTGGACATGGCTGCAAGGCGACGTTTGTGCACGACGACTGAAGCAGCATCGCTCGATTATCATTACTTCACACAGGTAAGAGATACTTAATGGTGTATCTAGGTCCGTAGAAAGTTTACAGTACTGTGGGCGGGTATAGTGGGGGTGTATCCTTGTGCGTGAACCTAGTTCTGTGGAGTGCTAGGTGGCAGGGACTGAAGCTGCATCGCTCTATCATCATCGCTTCGCATAGGTGAGAGACTTTATTGGAGTATGTATGTAGAACGGTCACAATACTGTGGGCGGGTACAGTGGGGGTGTATCCATGTGCGGAAACCTAGTGCTGTGGACTGGAAGGTGGCAGGAACTGAAGCAGCGTCGCTCTGTCATCATTACTTCGCATAGGTGAGAGACTTTATTGGAGTATCTAGGTCTGTGTAACGCTCACAGTACCACTACTTCACTAGACGAACTGTAGACGTAGCCGCAATCAGTGGCGGCTGTACCTTAAGTGCGCTCGTGCAGTGAACCACCACAACCACACAGCTCAGAGGATTTAAAATAACAAAATGTATTAATAAATTACTTACAATTAGGTACCTATTTACCTACCACTTTTTCTTTAAACATATAAAAACTCAAAACTAATAACATGTCTAATTATGACGAAACAATTTAAGCTCTTTGCTACATTACTAAAGCCTAGATTCCCTGTAACCAAAAATCGGCGTGCGCTTTCCCGAGTGCACGAGGGCTGCTCATACAACTTGTACTAGATACGAGCTAATACGCCTGGCGCGTGAGACAAAACATAGTTCATAGAAAATGTACCGAGCAATGAGTCGCTTTTCGTGCGCCGCACGCGCTCGGGCAATCCGAAGATTACCGAGAGTCCTCGATGTTTTGTTGATGACGAAATTTGAATTCTCCCGGTATTGTTTCGCTGTATCTGTGACGCGTTAAATATGTATTGATTGTTTTGATTTTTAAATTGTAAGTTGTTTTGTTTTATTTTGTTCTTAGTTCAATTCTATATTGCGTGCAAAGTGTGTGGAGTGTGTGAAAATGAGCATAAACAATAACTAAGTACCTAAGTACTTAAAACTATACAAAACTTTTCAAAATAAAGTTGATAGGTATAAAATTAACGCTTACTACCTAAATTTTAAACAAGAAAGCAGGTAAAGTGCACCACCAGATCGAGGACCAACCAGCCGCCACTGGCCGCAATAAGACGTTTATACGACAAAAACTGAAGCAGTATCGCTGTATTATCATCGCGTCGCACAGGTAAAGACACTTATTGTATTTAAATCTGTAGAACGCTCACAGTACTTTGGGCGTATCCTTGTGCGGGAACCTAGTTGTGTGGAGTGCTCGGTGGCATGGACTGAAGCAGCATCGCTATGTTATCATCCCTTCGCACAGGTAGAGATACTTTTTGGAGGATTGAGGGCGTTCTACAGACCTGAAGAACGCTTTCAATCGCATTCACTTCATTCAGATAAAGATACTTCTAATATATCTCTCTCAAATACTTCTGCATCGACTAAGCGCAATTTCGGACATACATCTTTGTATATTTACAGTCCTATTGACAGAATATTTTACCTAATTTGAAACCTAGATACCTTTGGGCTCGAAAACTGTTGAACTTCAAGATCCATATTCTTTTAACATGAGTACAAATAAGATGTAATATTATATAATGTTACATTATGAGATCTGATTTTTCAGTATAAACATCAATGCTTAGCTGTCCATAATGTTTCCTTCGCAAATTCGAATTCCACACACACCACAGATTTTTGTTTATGTATTTTATTATAATTATTATTGACCCATACATTCCTCCTCAGCATGGACGAGATGGAAGCTCTCTGCGCTCGCATCGCCATCATGTGCGGCGGTCGCGTGCGTGCGCTAGGCTCGCCGGCCGCATTACGTGCAGAACACGCGCAAGGACATGCTGTGGTGTTCAAGATCAAACATAAACCTGCCGCTGATGGTATGTGCGCCTTATTGCCTTAGATTTAAAGTTCATTTCAGGTTGAACACAAGGTGTGCTACTGATGGTATGTAGCGACAAACTGGAATAGACTATTTGCCTACGCTTAAGTTTCATTTCAGAGTGACCATAAAACTTGCCAAGAACGGTATGTAGTGACAGATAAAATGTACTCTGTAATCTTATCCTTCAGGTCCATTTCAGATTGACTACAGGCCTTAAACTGACTGTAAGCAACTACAGACTAGAATACCTATTTGCTTACTTTTAAGGTTCATATTCTTTCACGTGTGGATTCGGTTCGAGTCCGATATCATATCCATGATGATAAAAAGTGTGCCATTTTTGCCAGCCTTATTACCCGCAGAGCACGCCCAGAGACATGCTGTGAAGTTCAAGATAAAGCATAAGCCTGCTGCTGATGGCATGGACACTGCACACACAAATAGACCATATGCGTCTGTGGTTAAGGGTCGTTTAAGATCATCAAGATAAGCAACAAGCCTGCCACCAACACGGACAGTATGTAGTGACAGGCTAAAATGTACTCTAGTTAAGGTTCATTTGAGATTGACCACAAGCCTGCCATTAATAGTTTAAATATAGTGACAAGCTAGAATAGACTAATGCCCTAAATTTAAGGTTTCTTTCAACTAATCTGTAGAATGAAGTCCGATCTAGACTAGATGGCCCCGTGACTGCGCCCGCGTGAAATCTATTCGCATATTCCAAGGAAACTTAATCCGACGATAAAAAATAGCATATTTTTATTTTTCAGCTCAGATAGTCTACAAAATTTCACGTTATATGTTTAATAATGAACTTCAATATTTCCGACTATTAATTATATATAAGTCAATAAATTATCCGTTTATTATTGCAGAAGTAGACGGTTCGGATAAGAAACTGGACCAGTTGAAGGAAAAGTTCCAAGGAACATTCAACTGTGAACTCAAAGACGCACACAAGGTGAGTCGATTATCAATATCATCCTTATGCTAATAGTAATAGAATTGTAAGTTCAATTTTGCGGTGGAGGTTGTGATTGAGCCGGCGCGGCGTACATGCGTCGATCAATTCGAAAACATTTTAGGAAAGGGTCAGATCAAAAGTAAAAAAAAACTACCACCTAAAAGAAGCTAAACTCGTGTATCAGAATTGTAGTCGTGCTGATATGTATGTATGTTTATCAGTTATCTTAATCCCATATCACCAACTAGATCTTAATTTTGTCTAGATGGCGCTTAATAAAAATACTAGCTGATGCTCGCGGCTTCGCCCACGTAAAATTTGGTCCCCGTTCCCTCTTCCCATGGGAACATATTTCTGGGATGAGGGATCTAGAGACTGTAATCAACCCCGGTTCCAAATTTCAGCCCGATCCGTTTAGCCAGCCGTTAGAGTGTGATTGAATAACAAATAAATAAATAATAACAATGATTGAATAACAAACATCTAAACATCCAAACGTCGTAGGATAGGATTCTCAAATATATATTTTTTATTTTATAAGAACTCTCTCAAACTCTTTAACTAACTACACAATATCTTTTCCAGACAATGCTACACTACCACATAAACGAAACAATGCGATACAGCGAGCTATTCGGCACACTAGAAACTCTAAAGACACAATTTCCCAACCTTATCGAAGATTACGCCGTCACGGAGACCACGCTCGAGGAAGTATTCATATCTTTGGCTAAGGCTAATAAGGACTGCGTTGCTGTTTAGATCTTTAGTCGATTATAATGTTATATTCGATTTTAAATCGAATAAGTCATATTAAAAAAAATACTTACAGTTTTGAAAAATTACACAATGGAATGGCGATTCCGTTGTGTAATTTTTCTTCAGTTTTGAAAAGTTACACAACGGAATGGCGATTCCGATGTGTATTTTTTAAAAAATGTAAGTGTTTTTGGTTTTTGGCGGGAACTGTGAAAGACGCGGGCATTTCATGAACTTAATTTTTCAAAACTATAAAGTGTGTTTTTGAGCGTTTATGTGTAAAAATGGTTTCACCCACCATTCTTAAATGTAAATGGTATGACCACGTTTTTTGGGTGTTGGAAAGTTATATAACGCAGTCAAACGTGATTTTACTGTTGCTTTCCAAATTCCATAAATAGCTCCAAAATTTTCCGACACTTTACTGGAGTATAACTTAAACCCAACTTGAACATACATAAATATGCGTCATCTTCAAAAATCTCTTATCCATGAAAATTATTTATATTTTCGTCTTAATAACACAGGTCTGCAATGGTTTTCCTCTTTGAAATCTGAGTAACATTTTCTATAGTTTCTGATGTGCTGATTACGAGAAAAATAATAAAAAAAATCCTACACGTCAGGATTTTTTGATATTGAATATTTAAGATTTTACTTTAAAATGTCTGAGCGCCTATGTTTTAAAATTTTTAAAACGTCATTAACTTACTTCAGTTTAAATTTTATTGCATTAAATTAGTGTAAGGGGACATAGAAAATCATGCAAATCAGTAATTTGGTAATTACTACATAAAAAGTACAAGTAATTCGCCCTAACCATGTTAAAAACGGGTAGTTTTGACTTAATTTTGTAATAAAATCAAAAAATTACCTAGTAGTAATATTAGATACCTATTTTTTGTAAATATTATTAGAAAAGGGTGTAATAAAGATAAACCAAAGGGTTTTTGTATAAGTACCCAAACTGATTTAGAAAATTAACAGTTGAATCTCGAAACATGAACTTTAAAATGTCATTGCGAAGGTGTTTAAATTCTACGAATTGTTTTTGTAATATCTCCCGAAATTTTATGGTGATAAAACAATGAAAGCAGCACAAAAGTTATTTTGGACACGTATTAAGTAACCAAGACAAAACTTCGACACCTCATAAACTTTGTTCGACTTGTTTATTACAATTTCGCAAGGGTTTTTAAAGGCCAGAAAAATAGCTTCAAAATCGTTTCACCTATGCTATGAAGAGAGGCTAAAGACCATGATAATGATGGCTACTTTTCTTGTTGTGACATAACTGGATACAATTCTAAAATAAAAGGGACATAAACAAGCACTAAACATCATTTCCTAAATTCGCACATTGATTACTTCCCAGAAAATTTAGCAGCCGTTAGCAAAGAACAAGGCGAAAGATTTTACCAAGATTTGAAAGAGCTTGAGGTCTGATATCGTGGAAGATGGAATACTAACATGATGGCGGATTATTGTTGTTTATTGAAGCGCGACGATCCAAACTGGAAATTTAAGCGAAAATCGCACAACCGAAGGTTCCAGGAAAAAAGAACCGGGTTCCACAAATTAAATTTACGTGTAATTTAGACTAGTAACAAGTTATTGTTATATTTTAGTCGTTTTATAAGTTAAAGGTAATGTACTTTTTTAAATATATATTTTTTATGAAAAAACGTGGGTCTTTTTTTCTATTTTCTATCTGTGCCTTTTTCGAAAAATCTGGAGGTGATGGAGAAAATCTAAGTACATATTCGTAATCAGCGCACCAAAATACCCTAGAATCAGCTATCAAATTCCAGAGAGGAAGTTATGACCCTCATTTTGCAGGCCTGTGTAATTACTGGAATTTGGCAAATTCCCAAGTAGAAAAAAAATATCTATTCGATGTTAGTGCACTTGTAAAACGTTATCGCGTCTATGTCTAGAATTCTATACGAAATTATGACCATGTTAAGTCTGTTAAGGTGAGGTTCCCACGATGCCCTGTAATAGGGTGTGCCGAGTGATTGAAACTAAACTTTCCTAGTTATAACACAAAAAAATAAGATTCCATATAAATTATATTAACTATCCTACATAGGTGCCTATTTCATTAATGTAAGGGATGATTATCATAATCATATTAGCATATTTCGTTAAATAAAAATTGATTTCAACTTTTGCGCTACGCTGCGTAGGCTATTAAGATCAAATACATCCTATCGCGCATAAAAATAAGTACACTCTTTATTGCCTATAAGAGAATCTTAAATAGCATTTCGTTAAATAGTATTCATCTAAAAAATTGGTTAAAAAAAACTCGCCTTAACTAAAGTTCGTAAGAATTTTCAATCTTTACTATTGATATTATTATTTACGTTTAAAAAGATTGGTGAATGAGAATGAAATTGATTGTGAGACTGAATTGAAAGACTGTACTGTAAGACGTTGTCCTAGGAGAACTACAAACGCAGCAAAATTACTTTTCTTTTATTACTTCGCATAATCCTATTACATAGGTACTTGCGACACGTCATGAATACAAATCAAAGTATAAGCCCCGCAAGTTGGTAATGTGCTGGAACCTTGTCATAATGACAGCTAAGTGACGTCATCGTGACGTAGCGCAAGCGCGCGCTGGCCTCGCGAAGCTGCGTACGGTATTTTTTTTAGTACTGACTGCTCGACGGACATACGTCACCAAGTGGTCACCAAGATGGCCGCCAAGCGCAATATCAACGTGCGGGGCTTATAAGTACCACCAGTTCGGAACGCGGACCGCTTGAGAAGAACTGACAAGAAACTCAAAACTCTAACAGTTGTTGTTGTGTATAGCGTGTCGTAGGGAGAGACGAAATTATACTTGTGTAGTCTTTTATTGTATCTTGCTTACCGACTAACTTATTTTATCAAAACCGCGGTTTATATACTACAATATTAGGAATGCAAAGAGGGGATGTTATCTCTGGTGTCACGCATCCTCAGATCGCGACACCAGATAAATTTCTGCTAACTATACAATACTATAAATTATTAATTTATCTAAGTGCTAATGGCGAAGGACGTGACTGAATGTTTTACATAAATATTTTCTCTTATCAATCACGTCCGAATACCGCCATATTGTGTATGATGTGATGACCTGCGTCGTCACGCTGAAACGAGACTCGATAAGCATGTGTCGAGTTCTAGCGGGAAATTGAAGAGAAGCCGTACAATTTTTCAAAACTACTGTATTTCGGTTTATGAATAAAACGTGGTGGATTCTTAATCATAAAAGTTCGACAACGTGCACAAGTGTTGGGAAGTGATAAAACGCAGTATAACAGGACTTTTTGTTTCCCGACAAACTCCATAGATCCCAGTTCTAGTAAAGTCCCACCGCTTTGCTGGAGTAAAACTTGTAAAATATTGGACATCTATTATATAAAAATAAGTCGGGCTTTCCATCCTGACGCTATAACTCCAGAACGCACGAACCTATTTCCACGATTTTGCATTCGTTGGATAGGTATCGGGCTCCGCGAGGTTTATAGCAAAGAAAGTTCAGGAAAAATTTCAACAGAAAAGCGGGAAAATCATTTTTCACATACAGCACCATCGCGGGCGAAGCTGCGGGCATCAGCTAGTATTATTATATACTTACATGAATACGCTGCTATCTACAAGAATTTCATTTAAACGGGAAATAATTTATTACTTGACTTTGGCATACTCACAAAGCGAAAAGTCCAATAAAAAGAGAAAAGAAAAGTATGGCAGCTCTATGTCGCGTCCTATCGCTCACCTACATAGATTTAGAATGTACAAGATAAACAGTGTCAGATAGAAAACGAAACCAAAAAAGAAATATCTATGTGTGAAAATGAATATATGAATATCTATATATGTTATTTAATATCAAATTCACACACTGAACTAAATCACTACAGAATATTGTAAAATATGAATGACATATTATCACCACGGGTGATAGGGTGATAAATGAAGAGTCACAAGTTGCTATCTCTTTTCCTCTCGAGCTATGTGTACTGGTAAATGAGGTCTCGCTCGCACGCTATGTGTATCTATTGAGAGTAGCGAAAAATTCTAAATCTATGGTCACCTAGGACAACGAGTAAGGAAAGGCTAAACATTAGATTAAATATATTCATACACATCATCTCCATTCTCAAAGAGGTATGCAGAGGTAAACATTAAACCACTCATCTCTTCATTCTACAATTTAATAGAAAAGGAAAAAATTATCCTCAATAGTTGAAAATCTCAAGTAATCAGTATTAATGTTTCATTAATTGAAACTCGTCTAAATATATGTCAGACTTTCGAATGTTTCATGCCCATAGAACAAGTCCCAGCAGGTTCCAATAACTCTTGATTATATTCGAGATACACCCAATAGCTTTACAAATTCTTAACTGAAAACCTCTCAGGCTGCGTTTAACATTTATCTATTGGGCAAAGCAGTGAAAATCGCGATACTATTACCCTTACCAAACACCTAGAAACTGGTTTTGTCACCTATTGAACGGATTTTGATAGGTTTTTTTATGGAAAAGGTCTTGGTCAGAATTAAAGTCTTACGTTTCGTATCAATCGGTTAAGTAGAAGAGGAGCTATGAACAAAAACAGAATAATCGTCGTAGGATTTCCGTGTGATCATTTTATTATTTTGGTCGCGATAACCAATCCACGCGAGCAGAGTCGCGGACGTCGGCTAGTCCAAAGTTCTGCTGAACTGGAGGTCCGTTTTCCTCACGACTAGTTTTCAGCGACTAGTGTAAGTAGCGAATACCATTTGACCTCCTAAGTACTATTGGAATCGCTTCAAATCTCGGCGAAAAGTCCATTTTTTTTGGGCTTCGCAAATGAACGGTTGGTGACCCCTGCCCTTCACAACTGTACACGTCATTCGCACTCTTCATTGCTTAAATTAGTAGTAATTTTATTAGAGAAATTATTTTCGTTTGAAAATTGTTAGGAAATAAAAATTAAAATGTGTGTAGTGTATTTATAAGAATCACCAATAGATTATATTCTATATATAGACACTGCACTATATTAGTCTATAGTGTTCAGATAAGTTCATTTAAATAAAATAAAAAAGCTTTGTTGTCCTTTAGTTCAGTGTAGGATAGCTGGCTATCTCCTTGGCTCTTTCTCTCTTGTAAATTTAATTCCCCCTTTTTTTAACGTGAAGAAAACCCTACATGGATTTTCTTCCTACCGACTAAACCTCACGTATCCTATCTAACAGTCTACGGTTGGGAGCCCAGGGTAAGCACTTTGGACGATACCCCAGGACACATAACAGACCAAGGCTACCACTGCGGCTTCACCCAGGGGAGAGTACTCTCCCGTTCCCTTCCCGCCGCGCCGCCTCTTTCACGAGCATGACCTCCTTGCATAAAGAGGCAGCGCTGTCCCACTTACTCCACGGAGATCATGACTCGCACCATGGTCTCCAACGAGCTTTAAATCCTCTTTAAAGTTTGTTTGACCCGTTTGGTTGGTAGCTCTGCGCAATTTTGCTCTTTTCAAATAGTTTTCTATATTTCTATCTAGCTGATTCCCCAAACATTTTTTGCCTGCCTACTTTACGATCTTATTTCATCCAAACCTATCAAATTTACACAAAAGAAATCGTAAAAATTGGACAAGCCAGTTTCGGAGGCGTTCGTTAACAAGCAGTCGCAATTTTTTATATATTATATCCAAGCCATTATATTATCCTGTTAAAGCTAATGACTTGAGTAGATCCCACCCTATGTTTTTATTTTTACTTTTATTTAACGTATTTTTATATCAATCTCAACACTTTGAGCTAAGGATCAAAAAACCCATTTGTTCCATGCTGCCCAGACGGGTAGGTACCTACAGGGTATTATTTCGAATTTTCTTTCCTTTGCGAAATAGTTCGCTTAGTCACCTTTTCTCACGGAATATATTAGGGTGGTGAAATTTGAACTCTATCACGTCTCTATACGGACGTGTTTGACATAGCTTCGAATAATTCATTTATCCCAAACTTGATGTTACCGTCCTCACGCAATTGTATGTGTCTAAATAAAAGATAAATACAATTGCATTTATTTAAAATCACTATTATAATAAGCTAGATCACATTATTATCTAAAATTATTTATTGGTGTATGTTAGTTAAACAAATATGTTATAGAATTAAACATTCCCTTTTTAGTAAGCTCTAATTTTAGCGTGATGTCCTAATTGCCTTCAAAATCTTATAAAAAAAGTATGTTTTCAATAAGTTACGTCTCTGCTTATATGCAAAATTGGTACAAACCATGAAGATATAATGACAATGTTTTGTTAGATTAGAGACTGTATTTTTTATGTTAAGATCTCATTTATGTTTTTTTTTAAATATAAAACTATACTTACCAAAACCCATTTACATACATACTATAGTATTGTCAGATAAAATGTGTGCATCCAAAATATTCGGAAACAAACATAGCACTCTCTTGCAATTTCAACCTTAAGTCAAACCAATAGGTGTCATTCTACTGAGAACTTTAAATGAATCTATGCGCAAACATTATCTGGTTTTATAGTACATTTATATTATTTTTATATAGCCTTATAATTCTGCATAAATCTATTACAATATTCAGTAGCGTTGTAACCAAGTTAAATAGCTGTTAATTTATATCTTAATTGAATAAACAGTGTTGTGAAATTTTATTATTTATTTAGTACCTAATCAAAGTATTTTTTTTATGGATCGATGTTTTTCGATTGATTGTTTGCAATATCGTTAACGTCTTCAGCGCCATGTTTTATTTCTTAAACAGTATTTTAAATATTTTGTATCCAGAAAGATACACATATTTCTGCTTTGTAAAAGCGATGTGTATCTTTTAGGTGATAATGAAAGACCTGACTGATTTATAACATGTTTTTGGTTTAGTCGATATGCTGTTGGCGTACAATTTCAACGATTGCACGCTGATACTAAAACTATACTTCTAAGGTGGCAGACAAGCTTATAGCCCACCTCATGGTAAAGGGTTTAGATTTGCCGCCATACTGTATTGAAACTGCAAATTTGCACCTTTAGTTGAGTATATTTAGAGTCTAAATGAAAATGACTTGACAAACGAATTTTCAAAAAAGTTTGAAAAATGTCCGACAAAATTTCTGGTGCCGAGGATGTTAATAAGCATAGAAAAAAAAATCTAAAAGACCTGTGTTTTATGTACATAGAGCAACACGATCTATGACTTTTTTTGGAGGAGAGGTGCCATACTAAGACTTTCCCACTGTCAAAGCGTACTGCAAATGGTATAAGAAATATATAGTGTGTGTCTGAAATTATAAGTGTGTTGTTTTTATTGATTTGTGTAAGTTCCATAGTGATAGTCGATTGCTTTTGTAATGGTGTATATAAATACGATTTTCCCCCGCAACATTTTGACAGACAGATAATGTATAGAGCAAAAATGCTATATCTACTCCCCTTGTACTGGTCGCGTTGCTCTATGCATACGTATTAAGTGTATATCACATACATTATTTTGGTTATTTATTTAATTATTTTAGAAATTTCGACAGCTAGTATACCGAAAGTTGTAGTTTAACTACAGTATTACCGGTAGTAGGTTTATAAATATATAAATAACACAATAAATGAATACAAATAAAGCAATTTCTATTTTTAATGATATACAAGACTTATTTTTGTACTTATATTTTGATATTCACAATAGACAGCTAACTCATACGCTTTAAACAGCTTGTCAGTAGAAAATGGCAGTAGCATAGTGCTGCTTGATAAAAAAAGATTTGAAAATAATGGAGACGCGACTGTGCTGTTCATCACCTGTTAGAAAAAACCCACCATAATGTGTAAGGTCGAGGCCGCACTGCGGTTCGCGGTTGCGGTTTCTAACCTCAAATGTCAAAACCAAGGAAACCATAGACTCTTGTTATTTTATGGTAGTGTTTACGCAAATTGTAGTACTTCATGTATTACGCTGAGCCCGCACTAGCGGTTACCGCGGCGGTTTCTAACCTCAAAATGTCAAACCATTGATTTGATTTAATTGGTTTTGCCATTTTGATGATGGAATTTGACATTTTGTGGTTAGAAACCGCCGCGGTATACCGCAAGTGCGGCCACGGGCTTAACTGAATGTGACGTTGTTGACAGCATTTTGACAATGTAACCAGCATGCAAAATATTAGTTGTATTTCTAGCCTTTTTTGCCAAGCTACAAGCCAACAGGACTTAGGACTTACATTGTCGTGGCCTGAGTGCGATTCACTGCCGTTACACTACCGACTTAAACCCTGTAGCCCTGGATCTACGAGTTTTTGAATTGAGAGTAAAATTTGATAATGACTCGTCTCTCTCCAGCGTTTCAGTTTAATTCCTTTATAAGTGTATTTTTATTCGTATTATGCGGCGTATCCCAGTAGTTCCATTGCGTAGTTCCATGATGGAACTACTGGGATTTTTTTGTCCCAGTAGTTCTATGCTAGATGTTTTATGATGGAGCGTACGTGAAGTAAATAAAAATTAGAATACAATATTTTGCACAAAAAGCAGTACAATAGACATAGACCTTATCACTAAAAGCAATATCTACCAGGTATTCTTGAAATGGTTGTAGGTAAAGATTATTTGCTGGCTTGCCTACAATTTTTTGGATTATTCTCTCGACCCTTGAAACTGCCTAGATCTGGGGCTGCTCCTATCGCTAGCAATTTAGCTGGAGGGGTTAAAACATTCCAGCTAAATTGCCGTTACAAGTATATTTCAAAAATAGTTAGCGTTACTTTAAAGTTTTGTAACAACTATAAATGTGTCATTGTATAAATATATAATCTGCTTGTACACTTTCTACATGTTGTATTTAAATATAATTGTGTACTCAAATAAAATGGCAAATAAACTCGTAGTTTCCTTTATAAGGTATATATTTCCTTTATAAGGTCCCTTATTTTATGCAATCCAGTTGGTTTCGACATCTTCGAGAACTAAACTACCCTCACCAGCGACTTGCGCCTGCGTCGGCAGCGCGTGTGTAGCGCCTCTGGTGTTGCAAACGTCCTTATACTACGGTAATAAACCACCAGGGGGCCGTAAGCTTGTCTGCCCGCTTAGTAGTAAAGGAAGTAGTGCACCTGAACACTAACAGATGAGCACATGGTGAAGAAATGAACTTGAAACAAGCCTTCTGATCAGAGTGGAGAATATATTATACTAGCTGATGCTTGGATCCCGTTTCCTGTGGGAACGTGTGCGTTCGCGCAGCGGAATGTTGTTAAATTTAAAGATTTTAATTTGGCAGATATTTAGTATATGACGTCGTGTAATTGTGTACGGTAAAAAGAAATTTGTGTATGCAGCCATTGTGGAGAAATTCGCCAAAAACTGATTCCGCTGGGCGAACGTTGTCCTGGCGGAACTTTTTTTTAATCCATGCACTTAGAAGAAAAGAAATGTGTCCAACAATTAGTGTGTATTTGTGTGTAATTGTTTATGTATGAATAAAATTAGTGTATCCATAAACTTCGAAGAAATTCAAGTTTCCGCTACGCGAACGTTTGACCATTAGCTAGTTTTCATATAAAGCGCTTATATAGAGAGCTGTAGATTTTTACATACGTTGTTTTGAATTTGTTTATATTTGTTTAAAAAACAGATTTAGAAAAAATCGTAGGATTTAAAAGAAAAAAATATAAACGTAAAATACGCTTATTAGGTCGTAGTTCATAAAGTATGTACTTTGTGGTCTAGATTTTCACGTTTGTACAAACCTTGTAAGTTCCTGCAACATGTTGCCAAGTATCAATGATGTTCCGTTAGTAATTAAAGGGTTATAGGACAATTTACCATGAATAGATCACTGTTTACAAAGCAGTCAAATATCACGCGACGTTCTAAAGGAATTGCATAGTTAAATGTATTCCAATAATTAGTTTATTAATTCAACTACTCACATGCAAAATTTCATCTCATTAAATTCAGTAATTAAAGAGAAACAATCAAAATACTGACAGAGCATCGAAAGCCTACATAACCCGACCAAGTTCGAATGGCATAAAAAAAGCGGCCGTGCAATATATTTAGGTAACATTCTAAAATTTACAGTCTAATACCGGTTTTGAACTGGTACAGGTGATAACACAATTGTTGTTTCGATATAATTTATATGTGAACAGTGATTTAAATTTTTATTGAAGCTCGAAATACATATTATCCTTACCCCCATATTCATAATTGTTTATTAAACCTATTTTTAACTGACTTCCAAAAAAGAAGGAGGTTCTCAATTCGTCTGTATTTTTTGTTATGTTTGTTACTGGCAAATCACTTGAAAGAGTTATCCGATTTTGATGTTTTTTTTTTATTTGAAAGCTGGTGCTTCCCATGTGGTCCCACATACAGGAAGTCAGAATCTGACGCTGGGATCCTGGAGAAATCGAAGAAATCCCTCGAATCGAGGGAAATCCTTAACGATTTACAGCAGTGTTTCGGCTTGATTAATTTGTATTGTGGAGAACATTACGCCTAGATAGATATAATTTTAGTCTACCCGTCACTAAAAATCATGAAAAAAATAATTAACAAAAAAAAAACCGACTTTTAACAAAATCTAAACATTGAAAAATAAAATTAACTTAGCACAAAGTAATTGGTAGTAAATTTAGATTTATCAGATATTATTGACTGTAATACTGAAGTCGGTGCCAATATTTCTATGAGAGATTAATAATATCTACCTAAACCTATAGTTTTACTTGGCGCCGATTTCAGTATTACAGTCAATAATCCTACTTCCGACTAATATTATAAATGTGAAAGTTTGTGATGATGTTTGGATGTTTGGATGTTTGTTACTCAATCACGCTCTAACGGCTGAATGGATCTGGCTGAAATTTGGTACAGAGATAGAGGACAGTCCGGAATAACACAAAGGCTACTTTTTATCCCGGGAAAATGTTCCCACGGGAAGCGGGAACGGGAACCAAATTTCACGCGGGCGAAGCCGCGCGCATCAGCTAGTATCTGATAAATCTAAATTTACTACTACTTTGTGCTAAGTTAATTTTATTTTTCAATTTTTAGTTTTTGATAGAAGTCGGTTTTTTTTTGTTAATTTTTTTTTTCAGTTAAAACACATTTTAAGTCTATTGCTGTCTCTAACCAATGACAGAAGATGGTTATCAAGCGTTTGTTAACGTTAGGTTTTTATGAAAAAGGGACTAGTCATGACAAGCACCTCAGCTGCGTTCCCGATACGCTCAAAATACAGGCGCCTGTGCGCGCACATGAGTTGTATGCCAAGTTCTGCCGTGCCGATTAGTACCTGAGAGCTGTATTTTCATTCATTCATTCATATGCGCACGGCTGTTATCCCAGAAGGGGTAGGCAGTGGTGTGACATTTCTGTGTCACACATATTTCGCCATTTTTGGGTTTCTACGTAACAGGTGGCGAGAAATCAATACATATAATAAAATCGTAACAAGTAGCTGACTGTACATGGAAGATAAATAAGAAAATAATATAGAGGGCTTTATGAATTCAATATAACCCAAAACAATGATTTTTAGAATTTTTGTCTGTTTGTCTGTATCTCTGTATATCTGTTTGTCTGTACGTTTGTGCACACTAATCTCAGTAACCGCTTAACCGATCGCAATGCTTTTTCTTTATTGTGTTGAGGGTTGCTCCACTTAACATTTAGTGTTTATTTCATGTCAATGGGTTTATAAATAAAAAAGTTATATCACTTTTTTAGTGTTTATTTCAAGTCAATGGGTTTACAAATAAAAAAGTTATATCACTTTAAAGAATTATACATAGACATATGAATCTAAAAATGGGTAAATCTAAACTGGCGTGTTGGCTTAATCTCCAAAACAATTCAGTCCACGCTTTCGGTGCGGACTTAATTGTTTTAAAATAGTCTCAATCATTAAGCTCTTTTATGTTATAGTAAATATAAATATGATAAAAAAAAAACTAGCAGCTGCTCAAAGGTTAAGGGACATTCTAATTAAGTACAATTTGATTTCTCACATATCTGAACCAACAAGAGGAAAATCTTGTTTGGACTTAATTGTCAGTAATTATTCAAATGGCCTAGGTCAAGTTATTCCATTGCAGTTATCGGACCACAACACAGCACAGGTATTACAGTGGCCAACAGAGCGCAAAACCTCTATACCTAGGTATGTTTACCAATTCAGGAGATCATACTCCAAGGAAAACATAGACAGATTTAAAGAGTACTTACCGAGTCTAGCATTCTTAGAATTATATGATAATGATGATCTAAATTTGACATTTGATGAATTTTATGACTTCTTTTGCCTCCTTTATAAACTGTGTTTTCCTATAGTTAGAATAAAAAGCAATCTTACCAAAAGAAGCAACTGGTTGACTAGGGGACTTAAGCAAAGCTGTAAAAGGAAATGGGAGTTGCGCTTTAAATATTATTTGACCAAGACTGTAAATGATAAGCATAAATATCTGACTTATAATAAGCTATTTAAAAAATGTATTTTTTATGCAAAAGCCAACTATAATAGAAACTATGTAATTAATAGCAAGAATATGTGTCGAGCTACTTGGTCTGTAATTAAGGATGAAACAGGTTACTCACAAAAAAAGTTTAACTACATAGCTAGTATAACCAATAGTAATAACAAGTTGACTTCAAATCCTTTAAATATAGCATCTACCTTCAATGAGCACTTCATCACAACAAGTAACAGACTTAACAATGCGCTTTGTAACACAAAATCCAAAGACAGAGTATGTAACACCATATTTTTAAACCCAGTGAATGAAGAATATGTGTTCAAACTGATTATGTCGCTAGCAAATACTGCAAGTGAGGGTTATGATTCAGTTTGTACAAAAATACTTAAAAGTTGTGCCAATGAGTTAGTGCCTATATTAACATATTTAATTAACCGTTCTTTGCAAACTGGCACCTTTCCCAACAAATTAAAATACTCTGTCGTAAAACCTCTCTACAAGCGTGGCGACGTGACAGACGTTCGTAACTATAGACCTATCACTATATTGCCAGTTGTTGCTAAACTATTCGAAAAAGTCATGCATGACAAACTGACATCATTCTTTGAAAGGCATAATGTTATTTGTGAAAATCAATATGGTTTTCAAAGGAATAAGTCTACACGGGATGCAGCATACTTAATGGTAAATGACGTTTTGCAGAACACCAATAAAAAAATTTATACAACGGCTCTATTCCTTGATATGACCCGCGCTTTCGATTTTGTGTCTCATAGACAACTCCTTAACAAGTTGGAACAGTATGGTGTCAGGGGTCCAGCGCTCAATTGGCTACAAACATACTTAGACAGTAGGCTGCAATGTGTTGAGGTGACTCAATTAGACCGCAATAACTGTGTACGGGCGCATAGATCAAATTTCAGTTATAATAGATTTGGTGTACCTCAGGGTAGTGTTCTGGGTCCGTTGTTGTTCTTGGTCTACATTAATGACCTGCCGGAAATCACTCCCCATAAGACCATTCTCTTTGCTGATGACGTATCGGTTATAGTGACCACACACAAAGATAGGACATTAATTCAACATAAAATGGACATTTGCAACACATTGACATCAATTACAGAATGGCTAAGTAATAATAACCTACAAATTAATTTATTAAAGACAAATATTATGAATTTCAATAATTTTAGAACTATGGACATGGATATTAATTATAACGGACAAACTCTTCTGAATGCTACCAATGTGACATTCCTAGGAATCATTATAAATAATAAATTTGATTGGAAAGAACACATCGAGAAGGTTAGTCATAAAATTAATGGTTTTTCATTTGCTCTCTATAAGCTTAGAAGTGTTGCAAGCAGACACACCGCGGTTATTGCTTATTTTTCCTATGTTGAGTCTGTGATACGGTATGGGTTGCTCCTCTGGGGTAATGGAACTAACATTGACAAGGTATTCATATCCCAAAAGAGATGTATTAGATCGATATGTAATATTGCGCCGGATGTGTCTTGCCGTCCTTACTTTAAATCACTTAAAATATTGACTTTGCCATGTCTATATATATTAGAGGTGGGCAAATTTGTAAAACAGCATCCAAATCTGTTCAGGACCGCTGGAGATCAGTCATGCAGGAGAACTATCAGAAATCCAAATAGGTTAGTCCTAAATATGGTTCCAAGAAGTAGAAGGATACAAAAGAATTCCTATGTAATGTGTATTAAAATATATAATAAAATACCAAACTACATGAAAAAACTAACATATAAAAGGTTTGTGAGCACCCTAAGTTGCTGGCTGTCTCAGAATTCATTCTATTCAGTGAATGAATTTATGACCTGTAGGAACAATGAATAATTTTGTGACATATTTTGTGTATTCTTGTTGTGTTTTAGTTATATTGTATGACATTCCTTGTATCGTAACAATTACATTGCATGCTATTTTAAATGGCTAAATGGACCAGTTCTTATTGTGAGAATACCTACCATAGTATAAAATATCGCTCAATGTACTCCATTTATGCAATAAAGAATTTGTATTTGTATTGTATTGTATGATTAAGCAAACAGGTCAGTTTCACACGCTGCTTGATGAATCTGATGGAAGAAATACCTCTCCTTTCATACGCCTTATGTGACGTAAACGAAGTTGCGGGGTCAGCTAGTAAATAATAAATATAATTACAAAAGTTTAATTAGAGAAGTACTTGTTAATAGAAGATTTATTTTTATCGTGGATAGTGGCGTTATTATTAAAAAAAATGGCATTCAAGAAATGCAATTGTTTTATTTTTCCTAACGCTTGTGTAAGCAACTGTACCATAATAATAAATACTATACTGGAAGGTTAAGAGCGTTACTTAGATATATGGCACGGCCGCTTTTTTGATGCCATTCGAACTTGGTCGGGTTATGTAGGCTTTCGATGCTCTGTCAGTATTTTGATTGTTTCTCTTTAATTACTGAATTTAATGAGATGAAATT
Source organism: Miltochrista miniata (assembly GCA_933228765.1). NCBI lineage: Eukaryota > Metazoa > Arthropoda > Insecta > Lepidoptera > Erebidae > Miltochrista > Miltochrista miniata. The sequence goes on from OW121765.1 coordinate 4,753,789, forward strand.
TTGCATGTGAGTAGTTGAATTAATAAACTAATTATTGGAATACATTTTACTATGCAATTCCTTTAGGACGTCGTGATATTTGACTGCTTTGTTAACAGTGATCTTATTCATGGTAAATTGTCCTATAACCCTTTAATTACTAACGGAACATCATTGATACTTGGCAACATGTTGCAGGCACTAACAATGTTTGTATAAACGTGAAAATCTAGACCCCAAAGTGTATTCTTTACGAACTACGACCTAATAAGCGTATTTTACGTTTATATTTTTTTCTTTTAAATCCTACGATTTTTTCTAAATCTGTTTTTTAAACAAATATAAACAAATTCAAAACAACGTATGTAAAAATCTACAGCTCTCTATATAAGCGCTTTATATGAAAACTAGCTAATGGCCAAACGTTCGCGTAGCGGAAACTTGATTTTCTCCGAAGTTTATGCATACACTAATTTTATTCATACATACACATTTACACACAAATACACACTAATTTTTGGACACATTTTTTTTCTTCTAAGTGCATGGATTAAAAAAGAGTTCCGCCAGGACAACGTTCGCCCAGCGGAATCCGTTTTTGGCGAATTTCTCCACAATGGCTGCATACACAAATTTCTTTTTACCGTACACAATTACACGATGTCATACACTAAATATCTGCATAATTAAAATCTTTAAATTCAACTACATTCCGCTGCGCGAACGCACACGTGGGAACATATTCCCGGGATGAAAAGTAGCCTATAGCTACCACTTTACAAAATAATTGAGGTCTACGTCCAGCAGTGGACTGCAAAAGGCTGATTATATTGATTGTTTGAATCGCTTATGGAGTCAAAAGGCGATTCGTTGACTTCGTAGCACCAGACGGTACAAGAAAATATTCTGATGAAGATCTGTGTAAATAATACATTTAATAAGCAGACATCCTCAAAACAGTAATGTAGGTAGGTACCTTAAGGCTACCGGCGGTATAAATATCTAGTTAAAGAAATAGCAAAGAATATAAATATAAATAAATATTCACTGACATTTCACACAACGCTATCTGATCCCAAAGTAAGCTAGGAATAACCTGCTTGTGTTATGGGTATCAGACCACGGATATTAATACTTATATACTTTTTAAATACATACATATTATACATAGAAACACCCAGACTCTTGAGACAAATATGAAATTATTACTGTATCCAAAAAGGTACATGCTATAATTTAATGCTTCAAATCTGAACACTGCACCATAATTGGATTAACAATTTAATTAGAAATATAGATTGGCAAATTCAATTCGGCTTTCAATTTCGATATCACCAACTTGTTACCACATGACTTTATTCCAAAAGTTAAAATTGCTACTAGTATTAATATTACTAAAAGCTCTTCAACATGAGGCTTGCTCGCCGCCCGCGAGATTAAAGCTCCAAAAAGTTTCAAAAATCTCCAGAAATGCGACGGATAGACAAGCGGCTGAAGTCTGGGATTACTACGTGAAGGAGCATAATTATGCCAAAAAGAAAAAGAAACACTTTCCCGCCCAGGAGTTACCTTTGCAAAAGAAAGCGGAGTATGGGAGATGGCTGATGAAGTATGTGGCGGAGAAAAAGATTGAGAAGCAGAAACCAGAGACGTTCTTGTCCCAGTTCGATAGGCCCAAGTGGTGGTCAGGTTAGTTAAAGCCTGTTAGTTCTGTTTTCAGTCGTCTTAGAGCAAATAACCGGATAAGTCGGACTAGCGCATAGAAATTTCCGTACCAAAAATGTAAAAAATCAAATTTGTTGTATGGGAGCCTCCCTTGATCATGCTTCTTGAGATACAGCCTTTTTTAATCTGAGGGAAAATCCTTCATGGATGCTATACCGGACTTCTGCCGACTAAAAAACCTCACGTAACGCCCAACAGCCTACGGTTGGGAGCCCCGGGCCGCCGGGTAAGCCCTCGGAAGGATGCGTGGTGGGAGAGTTGTCTCCCGCTCCCTCCCCGCCGCCTCTTTTACTCAAATGACCTGCTCGCAGAAAGAGGCCCACTTCAAGTCCCACTTACTCCCGCTGGAGATCATGGCTCGCACTACGGTCTCGAGCGAGAGTAAGTGGGACAGACCCACCATGAGTGAGATACAACCTGGAGACAGACAGACGGACATCGTAGTCTCATTACTAGGGTCGTGTTTATCTTCTCTATGTACAGGCCTTAAAAAGTGAAAGTGAAGCGCACGGTATTTAGTATTCTGCAACCGATCGGTGCGTTAAACATCTTAGGCTAGGCTACAGGTTGTATTCAGATGGGTGACCACTTTGTGACAGCGTTTCCTTGCTTCGGAGCTATGTTAAGCCGCTGGTCCTGGTTGTAACACGTGTTAAGTCAAGTTGAAGGTATTGTCAGCGGCTTGGAAATTTCAACGGTACGTAGTCGCAACCTGCGCCTGTCTATTTTAACACGGCATTAGGCTCACCATCTATTATATGGGGCTAAAAGCCATTATGGTGAAATGTGAGCGTATAGTAGGTAGGTACCTATAGTTACCACTTCAGGAAAAAAAAGTGGCTGTTTGTATGAAGCAGAACGGCGTCGGCCAGTCCCCAGGAGACTCCTATGTGACGTAAATGAAGTAGCGCCGTCAGCAAGTAGGTAGGAAGGCCGGAACTCTATATTTTTAAGACACGATTACGCAAAAACAACGTTCGTCGAAAGTCAGATAAACAAGGTAAATGTCTCCACACTCGACAGGAGAAGGTGGGGAATACGGCGAGCTGCCCCCACCGTGGGGCTACGTACCCGGCGCCGACTCCAGACCCGCCTACTGCTACTACAAGTTTGAGAGAGGGGTCTGTCCAACCGTAAAATATGAGAAAGTTGTTACTCACCCAAGGTAATATAATTTTAAATTATAAATTATCGTTTTAAGAAGCGCTTCTAGCACCGCCAGCTGTATGAGTCCCGGGACATCCTTCCGAGGTCTTACTCGGGGCTCCCAACCACAGGCTGTTGGGCGTGTGATATTTTTCTATTTAAGTATATGCTTTTCCTTGCTTTTGAAAGGCACATAAGTCAACGACTTACCGTTATTACTTCTGATTACCAGTTACCATTTAACAGTGGTAACGAATGATTAACCAGTTGGTCAGTTGGATAAGAACTAAGTCCTTCAAAGTCAAAGTCAAAGTCAAAAAACATTTATTTCGCACTAGCTGATGCCCGCAGCTTCGCCCGCGATGGCGCTGTATGTGAAAAATGATTTTCCCGCTTTTCTGTTGAAATTTTTCCTGAATTTTCTTTGCTATAAACCTCACGGAGCCCGAGACCTATCCAACGAATGCAAAACCGTGGAAATCGGTTCGTGCGTTCTGGAGTTATAGCGTCAGAAAGGAAAACCCGACTTATTTTTATATAATAGATAATCCTAATACATAGGCACTTGCAACACGTCAATGAATACAATGCAAATAGTAACACCAGTTCGGAACGCGGCCCGCTTGAGAAGAACTGGCAAGAAACTCGGCGGGCTATTCTTTTTGTGCACTACATATTTACAACTAGCTGAGCCCGCAACTTCGTTTACGTCACATAAGGTGTATGAAAGGAAAGGTATTTCTTCATCAGAGTCATCAAGCAGCGTCTGAAACTGCCCTGTTTGCTTAATCAAAAACAAACGCTAAATGTTAACTGGAGCAAACCTCAACACAATAAAAAAAACCGCATTGCAATCCGTTGAGCGGTTACTGAGATTAGCGTGCACAACCGTACAGACAAACAGATATACAGACATACAGACATACAGACAAACAGACAAAAATTCTAAAAATCATTGTTTTGGGTTCTATTGCGTTCATAAAGCCCCCCTATAATATTTTTTCTTATTTATCTTCCATGTACAGACAGCGACCTGTTACGATTTTATTATATGTATTGATAAGTAGATACTATAAACTTAAACTCCATCAGTAGAGCAAGCAGATCACTTCCAGGCTTCCTTATCAATCAAATAATCGTCAATTGTATAGTAGCACTTGCAGCACAATTTACTTTTTATACACTTTTTAAACTTAATTAGGGGCTTGCTTTTAATTTCGCTTGGAAGCCTGTTGTAAAAACGTATACAGTTACCCAGGAACTTCATTAGGTTCCATTCTGCGAAACATTTGGTCAGAGGAAGGACAGGATTGTTCTTATCCCGTCAGTTTCAACGCGGCTACAGCTTCAGCAGTGCCAACGTATCTAAACACCTCTGATGCAAATATCAACACATACAACATAGTCTCATGCAGTGGAAATAATATTTCATCACCTCTGAGCGATGACCTTACTACTAAGCTATGGGGAAACCACGGATCGGGAAAAGACTCAGCTTCACGTTCACGTTAATTTTCATCTGTATTCCAATTCCAGGTTTGGTTACAATTCCTGGAACAACACGTGTCAGCCTTTCCGATATTCTGGATGTGGCGGGAACGAAAACCGATTCATCCGGAAGGCTGACTGCGAAAGAGCCTGCATATCACCCATGACCTGCTGCGACAATCCGGCCGCTTACCCTGAAGATTATCCGCCGTACTACGGCTGAATCAATGCGTACTTAAATACATTTTTTCTGAAATACATGACCACTACAAAACTTACGATATTGAAACTTGTGTAAACAATCCTTAAAGTATTCCCTTTCTAACTACCCACAAAAGATTATTGAAATCGGACCATGCGTCGAGAATCTACAACTGAAGATAGGTAGGTAGCAGTTGGTTTAAATGATTAACAACAGGATACAACTTAGACCATTGTGTATTTTAACAAGTGCTTACAAAATACATTACAATAAAAACTATTGAAAAAATTAAAGACGCGTGAAATCTAAGCAGTCTTTCTCTTTCCTGATTGCAATAACCCAAAAGAGGGATCAAGAAGTTTGGACGATATCTTCTTTTCCCTGCTATTGAACTAATTAGTAGCTAATCCTCATCATCATCTTCCTTTTCCGCTGGTGGAGGTTCGTCTGCAGGCGGAAGCTGAAAATACAATATTTCGAATTAATTAACTCTTTAAATTCCTTAACTTTGTTGCATTTTTTTAAACGTGAGGTAAATCCTACATGGAAGATATATATAGGTACTCCTACCGACTAAAAACCACACGTATCCTACCTAACAGCCGACGGTTGGGAGCCCCGGGTAAGCCCTCGGAAGGATACCCCAGGACTCTCAACAGACCTACGGCTACCACTGCGGCCTCATCTATTTCGGGTGCTATCCCGCTTCTTACGGGGGACGTGACCTCACGCCACGGTGTCGCCATAACTTCTTTGCCTGTACCACAATGTCTGAAGACGAAAGTTTATAACCAGTGCGTTCTACCAGGTTATGACTTACGGTGCTGAGACGTGGACACTCGGGCTACGTTCACACGGCGCACGTTTTTCTCGTACACGATAAAATCGTAGTGGCAGTAGACAATACCAGTAACTGTTCACATGTAGTCCATACGAGAAAATCGTACACACGATTTTCTCGTATGGACTCCATGTGAACAGTTTCATATATTGACTACTGCCACTACGATTTTATCGTGTACGAAAAAATCGTGCACGAGAAAAACGTGCGCCGTGTGAACGTAGCCTTATAGTTTTATGGTATGGGGATGGGGTTTCGGGAGTCATTAAGAGAAAAGTTTAAGAATATCAACATCCTTACTTTTTATTTGGGGTTATTCATATTCTCAAAATTGAGCAGTGACCTACGGAGCTAGTTATGCTTGGTATAACTCGCAGAGTACCTAAGCATAAAGTGGCTATGGGGTAGCCATATTTTTCAAAAACTGATGACTCATGGACAGGTAAGGTAGTTTGAGGGCCTATTTGTTTTTTGGTATTTTAAAGCTTCATTGATAAATCGAGACTCTTAGAGCCTCTCGGGATTTGATACTTAGATAATGGATACTGTCACTTCTAACCAGCTAAACAGATCTCAGAGTGGATTCATTTTTCACGTCAGTTTGTTGTACGGTTTGTTTTAGAGATAGGATAGGATATCTTGAATTTGTAATGGTTCTGCAACCTTTTTAAACATATTTTATCGAGTTAAAGCCTTGATTTCAAATACTGCTTACCTCTTCAGTTTGTGGAGCTATCTCAATATGCTTGTGCACCTGTAATGTTATGAAACGAAGGCTGTATTATTTTCTTGTAAAAAGTTTACTTAAGTATGTAGAAAGTGTATGGTACTTAAGTGTATGGTAGAAAAGTCAAAGTCTGTCATGGCACAATATTCAGATCAAAGATTTTGATCTGTATATTTTGTTAATGTGTTGTCATAAACGAGATTAGCTTGCGTGATAAAGCCGCCATTGTGTTTCCGTGTGTTCAATAAAGCGTTTTGTACTTTTATTTACTTTTTACCTGTTAATATTAGATATAATATAAAAAAGAAAAATATATATAATATAAAATATAAAAAAGAAATTGATGAAAACAATATTAAGAAAATTAAAACATAGAAGCACCCATATTATACCGGTTTACCACTGGTGACCGAAATTCATTTGATCATTTGACGTGTGACCGAAAAAACATTAGGCCATTCTACTACTGATCGAATGAACAATCGACCAAAAGAGTTTTTATCTAAAAAACATTTGGTATTTTTCCTATTGACCGAATGAACGTTTGATCGAAAGATTATTTTAACAAGGGCTGAATCAAAATGGCTAGGTTAGGTTAGGTTAGAACTGCGACCACAACGCACGAGCCGAGCGAGCGCAGCGAGCGTGCCGCGGCAGCGGCCGGCGAGTGCCAGTACCGAATTCTACTTATTTAGCGTTTGTTTGTTAAAATATTATTGAGTCAACTGTTTTTCGACCAAACGTTCATTCGGTCAGTAGTAAAAATACCAAATGTTTGTTCGATAAAAACTCTTTTGGTCAATTGTTCATTCGATCAGTAGTAGAATGGCCTAATGTTTTTTCGGTCATACGTCAAAATGATCAAATGCATTTCGGCCACCAGTGGTAAACCCCTAGCCTTTTTTCAACGAGAGGAAAAATCCATCCTGGATGCTATGCCGGACTCCTACCGACTAAAAAACCTCACGTAACGCCCGACAGCCTATGGTTGGGAGCCCCGGGTAAGCCCTCGAAAGACCTTCTATTCAAATAATATTGTGCCCAAATGTTTACTGATCCCCTCACCTCAACCTCCTCCTCCTTAACGCTCTCCTCCTCCACGTACTCGTCGCCGTAGCCCACCGGGAACAGCGCCAGGCACTCCCGCTCGCCGCTGTGCACGTCCGCGCTGATGTACATGGGGTTGAACCCCGCCAGCTGCAGCATCGGCAAGCTGCGTTTGCGGGACACCATCACTGCTAAGCGGTCTAAGCTGGAAACGTAATAAATCTTTGAGACCTTCGAAGATGTAATGAAGATGATGATTACTTCGAACCCTTCGTGGTTTTTGGTTTGCTTTTGGTGTTATTTTGTACTAGCAGTTACCCGCGGCCACGTAGAAGTCATTATCGCGTAAAATCATAACCCTCCTTTTGCGCAGTCGGTTAATAAGTAGCCTATGTCCTTCCCAGAGCCTCGAACTATCCCTATACCAAATTTCATTTCAATCGCTCCAGCGGTTTAGGCGTGAAAGCGTATCAGACAGACAGACAGAGTTACTTTCGCATTTATAATATTAAACTATGAAAACAAATAAATAAAAAATGTACAAAAAATCTTCGCCCGAACTAAGGTAAGATCGTTTCTCTGTTGAACGATAGAAACTTGAGATGTTCTACCAACGCACGTGTTTCCCTCATATAATCCTAGGTTCTTTGAGTGGAACTCGAGGAAGAACTTCGAAATATGAATTGCGAAACCCGAAATTCAAAATTTAATACAGATCTAAAATTCGCAATAAAAATTCAATTATAATCTAAAATTATAAATAAAAATTCCAGGTTTTGAAAAGTTCAGTTTACCCCTCAGCTATAGACGTTTTTATCAAAATGTAGTATGGGGTAAACTCATATAGCAAATTTACGAACTCTATTGCTCTATGGATAAACTTCACCATCACAATGCTGACATAGCTGCGAACTAAATAGGTAGGTAGGTAGGTACATAATTATGTAGGTATATGGTATATCAGCAGCACATTTCAAAGTAAAGGAGCAAAGTGGATTTACTTTGATTCTGACTCCCCTTAATTATCTACGCGGATGTTGGAAGAGTTTCAAACTTCTCCCTGGACTGACGAACGAGCTCGGTGTTATTATTTTTTTAAGGTCCTTGCTGTAGATTCTGGTTTACAGGAGTCACATTATTGGGAGTGTAAGTGGTAATCTAACTATGAATGTTTGTAATTATACTCTGTTAAAACTAGGATGATAATTTTGATAGCTCACGCCTATGAAGTACCGTATTTGTTTATGTCAAGAATACCTCAAAAAATTACCGTAGCACATAGACGAGTACCGCCCACTTATCGTAGTGAAGCGTCTTCCAAGAATACCGCACAATTGACCATAGACAAATGAATCGAATAAATCGAATTAAACTATATTATTTTAAATGAAAGTAAAATGATTACGTGGGAATCTACTAGTTTTTTTTGTAATATTAAGCATGTTTTGTAATATTAACCTAAATATTAAGCACGTTATTAAATAATAAAAATATTATAGGCGCCATATTATGCATAATATTGGATTTTCGTTCAAAAAATAGAATAAAAGAAAGATTGTTATGGAACGTACAGATATTATGCTGGCACGCATAGATTTTTTAAGGAAAAGCTAAAAAAATTACAAATTGGGACTCTGTTATTTTTCTCGATGAGACGTGGCTTAATGCCAATCACACCGTGCCGAAAGCATGGACCGATGACACAGCACTGTCTGTTTTAAAAGTACCCGAAGGCAAAGGACAGCGACTTATGTTATGATATGACACATGCAGGATCAGCAACTGGTTTTGTACCTAATTGTTTGTTAGCCTTCAAATCAACGAAAACAAATGAGTATCACGAAGAAATGAATTTTGAGATATTATTCAAATAGTGGTTTTTGGTGTTACTAGAAAATTTACATGAACCACACATTATAATAATGGATAACGCGCCATACCACTCCGTGCAAAAAGACAAAGCTCCAACATCAGCCAATAACAAACTGGAATTGATATCCTGGCTCCAAAGCAAAGGAGTAGAAGCAAAGGAAACAATGTTAAAACAAGACTGCTCTGTTTAGTTAAAGAAAATAGACCAAAAAAGCCAATATTCATTTTGGACGAGATTGCTGAGCAACGTGGCCATACAGTTCTCAGATTGCCACCGTATCACTGCCACTACAATGCCATCGAACTGATTTGCGCTAATATCAAAGGTATTTTTTTCTTTATCCTAGCACCTCAATTGGTAAAAACAGATAATTTACGTTATTATTTATATTATTTATTTATGTTTTATAGGTCATGCAGCCAAATACAATACTTCTCCACCATTTACTGCCAAGAAAATGCTCACACTTTTACAAAATGCGTGTGATAATGTTACTGCGGAGGACTGGAGGAAAGTCATAGAACATACGAAAAAAATTATTGAAGAGGACAGTGAGCGCGATGTTCACGTTGATAACATCTGTGAACAGCAAGAATTTATTATTTGCCTTGGTGATGGTTCGAGTAGTGATGAAGATGATGAGGATTTAGGTTGTGCACCCCTGAAAGAATTAAAATAGTAATTTAGATTTATTTTTCGTTTCATTTCACCTAAGGCCCTTCCTCGGCAGCGGGTAGGGAGCAGGGAGAAATATCCTTCCGTAGTTCCGCAGTCGGCGACTCGGCGGCCTGAGAAAGGCGAGTTGGCTGCTCGCTGTTCTTGCTGAAGCAGGCCAAAACGGTGCCGTGTTTCTTTGCCCCTCTTAGTGGCGGATAGTACCCAACTCTCCTCCTCTTCCCCAAGTACCGAGATAACTCCCCAGACGTGGGATAGCACCTGAACCCCCTAGGCAGGCCTAAGTGGTCGCCAAAGTCTGCCGGGAGCCCCGGGACATCCTTCCGAGACAGTTGTAAGGCATCCTGTGGTCTTAGTAATTAGGATTCCATAGCATCCATGTTAGATTCCACACTTAAAAAGAGGCTCTTCCTCAACAACGATTTGGGGCTTGCGTATATTCTACTGAACAAGTTCATTAGGTACCCAAAAAATATGCGCAAGATCGTAGTCGTGAGAGGGCTTTTTTTTTTTCATTTCATGTCGCGTCCTTACGTGAATTTAATTTAAAAAGGTGTAAGGTGGCTCCTGAATTAATATGGACGCGCGGACGTCGTCAGTCAGTCAGTTCTTGTTTTAATATATATAGATAATAAAAACGAATTTGTTACAATCGATTTCAAATTTTACTGGAACGATAATCGAATAGATTCATTTACGATTATACACTATGGGGTGCACTATTCAGAGCTATCAAAATTATCAACCTAATTTTAACAGAGTATAATAAACACTGGCACAGCTAGTAGCCATAAGAAAGTGTTCTGTTTAGCACAGCTAATAGTCCTATAACTCTAAATCGGGAATGTAAAATCAGAGATCTACGTACTGTTTCTTCATGCGAACCATTTTGTCGTACTGCTTGATGGTGTACGCCACGTGCTCCGCGGTGTACGGGTCGTCACCCACGAATATACCCATCTGGAACATATTATGTTCGTCACGTCTTATATACCTTACAAGCTTACTAGCTGTTCCCCGCGGCTTTGACCGCGTAAAAGTCGTTATCGCGTATAATCATAACCCTCTTTTTGCGCAGTCGGTTAAAAAGTAGCCTATGTCCTTCCCATAGCCTCGAACTATCTCTAAACCAAATTTCATCTCAATCGCTTCAGCTGTTTAGGCGTGAAAGCGTAACAGACAGACAGAGTTACTTTCGCATTTATAATATTAGTAGGGAAGTAGGGAATAGGGATTTGTCCCACGTTATTAGTGGTGAGACTATTATCGTACTGAAATGGACAGGTGCTGGTTGTGACAATCGACTGCTGAAAACCATAAAGTCTTGGCTTAACAACTGCCACATTACGGACATTGAGACAACCGGGACCAATGGCTTAACTGGAAATTCTCGCAGACGAATTGATACAAAGTGCACCAGCCACAGCGAAAGTTGCTGACTGCATTGATCGCTTACATTACAGAACTCTGAGTTAGCGTTGAATTTGCAATTTAATGCGAAGTCTACAAAAAAGAATAAGAATAGCATAACAATAACTATTATTAAAAGAACCTCTGCATTGACATTCACAAAATGTATCACTGTAAGACTGAAAACACTGGTTCCCATAACACAGGCAATAATAAACTAGCTTGGGAATCAGATTTCGTTTTAAGGCCCTCCCTCACCGGGAGCATTCGCGTGTAATGTAACATATTAGATTCGACTTTGAGCATTACGTTACAACCTACCTCCCTGACCGACGAGCATTCGCGTGTTATGTAACATTTAGTATAGATTTTTCATAACATCAGCGCATTGATGTTACAAGTTGTATCAAAACGTTACACCTTGTATCTATCATTACAAGGTGCGCATTGTAATGCTCGGTTCTGCTCCTTCACTCATGTAATGCTTGACTCTGTAACGTTACATTACTCGTGAATGCTCCCGGTGAGGGAGCGCCTTAAAGTTCTGATGTATAACCTTGTGATTCTATAAACATTTTTTTTTATCTAATGTCCTTACATGCAGTATTTCCAAGGAGTACTGGTCGATGACTTCCTTGATCTCGTGTCGCTTGTCGATGGGGAACATGATGAGTACGTGCGGCGGCAGGTACTCCGTCTCGATCACGGTCGCCATCTCCAGGACTTGCTGCAATGGACGGATAAATAAATAAATATTTGTGGAATGTGGACATTGTCACACAACATCGTCTAGCCCAAATTAAGCTAATATAAGCTTGCGCTATGGGATCTAGATGACTGATATACTTACTTATATATTTCTAAATATACGAGATATAAGTACCTATAGTACTACCCGTTCACTTAAGTTTGTCGGCATCCCGTACTACGCCTCTACAACAGCCTCTACGACAGCGGCAAATTTAGAGCGAACGGAATATAATCGTCCTAATTCTCACACTGATTTCTCACATGATTAATATGAAAGTTTATGTAGATGTTTGTTATTCAAACACGCCTTAACAATTAAACGGTTCTTGGCAGAAATTGGTACAGACATAGATAGATTACAGTACAGTAGCTTGGCCAGAGATAGTCTGGAATATCACACATAGGATACTTGATGCATATACATAGGATTGATGAAAATAAAAAAAACATACACTGATGTGATACACAGGATCCTCGTCCTCTACTCCCGTCAGAGCCACTTAGACACAATACAGAGACCAATACAAGACTCACCTTCGGGTAGAATATACTGAGTCCGTTAGCCTTGGCGAGTTCGTTGGGCGGCGAGTACAGGCCGGGCACGAACAGCCCGCCCGGCGGAATGTACTCCTCGCCCTCCACCTCCACGTCCGAGTCGAACACCTCCTCAACCGCTTGTTCCTCCTGTGTCAAAGTGCGGAAAGAGAAATGTTGTCTACCATATTGAAAAACGATATAATGTTCGTTTTGGGAAATAATAATTAATAATAATAATAATAATTTATTCATACACACAAGTAAGTAATACATGACAAAGCCAATATAAATAATACAGTCATATATACAACACATTGGTTTGAACCGTTGTCACCTGTACTAGTGGAAATTCACTGTACCACAGGTGACATCGTAGGTATTTTACATTCAAAAACAAGTAAGCATAAGTGATTAATTACAATCCAAGCATTACACTAACAAAGATACACGTTAATTAATAATTTACATTATAAGTGTATTATGTGCGAAAATGTCCTGTGAGAAAGAAGTGTGTGCATGTGGGATGTTTGTTATTGTTAGATTGTATTTTTTTTCTGCATTAGTACATGTGTTGGCATGCGTATTTTAAGACGGTGTTTTTAAAAAATCTTCGGTCTGGTCATAGTCTAAAGCCTTTAGCCACTCTGTTAAACTTTGTTTGAAATTCTTTTTATTGAGAGGATGGATGTAGATCTTTTTATTGATACGGTTATATAGCCAGGGCTGAAAAAATAATAGCTACGACCGGCAAAAGACGTTCTGTGAGCCTTATATTCGCAAATTCGGTCACGTCTACGTTTCCTGGATTTAATATATGGCACCTCTGCATGCTTTCGTAAAGCCGTCTGGAGCACAAAGAGCTGTCTCACAGTGAGGACTGAAAACTCTTGATATAATGTCGATGTTGGGTACTTAAAAGGTTTACGTAGCAGAACCTTAAGAACAGCTCTCTGTGCCGTTTCAGCTTCAACCAAGAAATAAACGAGCAAACGCCTATAGTAATATATACCCGCGTGGTAATTGTATCATTATATAAATTTATATTTTCCCACTATTATTATAAATGTCAAAGTTTGTGAAGATGTTTGGATGTTTAGATGTTTGTTATTCTATTGGTTTGATTGGGCCAAAATTTGGTACAGCGATAGCTTATAGTCTGGAATAACACATAGGCTACTTTTCATCCCGGGACTAATTTCCCGGGATGAAAAGTAGCCTAACTCGGAAGTGGTAACCGGTGCCGAATTTTTCGCGGGCGAAGCCGCGAGCATCATCTTGTATTATTATAATTTTTGAGTAATTTCATTTTGCCCCGTCAAGTATCCCGCCAATGCAGCAGTGGGGCAAAGTGGAATGTTAACAATGTTCATGTTCACATTTTCCACAAATTTACGGTCAACTAAATGCTGATCTTTAAAAACAAATGTGCAAGCAGTACCTACCTTAACTTCTCAACTTTTTTGTTTCATCAATCTTCATTCGTTTTGTCGATCTGCATTTATTATCTCGACCCTAGTGAATTAGTGGGAAATAAGTTAGTATTCCACTTTGCCCCACCCGTGAACACTTAGCGGGGTAAAATGTAAAACAAACTGGTGTTCGCAAACTTTTGACAGTATAACTGTATTTTTGCAAAAAAGAAGTGCTAATGTTTAGCAGTCATCATTTAAATACGCTGGGACCTCCCCCAATGACGTTTTAATGATAATGATAAACCATTGATTACCTTGATTATTTATTTTACTTACTGTTGATTGATGGCCTTTATGGTATACTATGTCTCTGCCCACTCCTTCGAGGATAAAGGAGTGACTATATGTATGTATGTACTTATACTGTTCCACAATATTGTGGAACAATACAAGTGGTGTATTAAAGAGATATAAATACCTTGACGTCTTCCGGTTCAGGCTCCGTGCCCTCGTCCACCTTCTCCTCTCCCTCCACTTCCTCAGCTTCCACCACTTCCTCTTCGGCGGGGAGCTATCGACAAGCATTGTTTTGTCAGTATTCCACGAACAATCATTAAAAATATTGAAAACGAAGTTTAAGAAAACTCATTATTCTGGTTGATAATGTGTACAACCAGATTTAATGCAATCTCTTAAAAGTTACAATGGCTTTTCTGAATACATAATCTATATATATAAAAATCAATGCCACTTTTCGTTGTAATTTTATAACTGAAGAACGGGCTCACCTATCCAAACCAAATGTTTCGGCTTTGTTCGGACTATTTAGTAGATGGTTTATGTGAAGTTTGCAAAAAATCGGTCGAGCGGTTCTTCATTTATCTATCACGCAAACGAAGTTGCGCGGTTCAGCTAGTAATATATAAAACAACAATTATTATTTTGGCGAAACATCTTAAAAATCTCAGGAGTCTTTCTCTTAACTACAATAACGGTAAGAACTGTTTTAAAGAAGTAAATCTGAGAAATTCTCTTCAAAAAAATTTTTTTTTAATAAAAGGATAAGTACTAAAAGGGGGGAAGAAGAGGAACCCACCTCACATCCTCGATTCGTCAATCTTGTACCCTCCAGATTGTTAATAATGAGCACTACTCCACTTATTAAGTTCCTCTCGCTCCCCCCTTTTATTACCCTTCTAAGGGCGGATTCGACCAAAATCGGAGTACTACTTCAGTACAAGTTATTCTCTAGTATAGTCTACTAGAGAATAACTTGTTCTGAAGTAGTCTACTTCAGTATGGTTACCATAGTTACGTTGTGCAGGTTATCATAACTACGTCTACTGCAATATGGTTACCATAGTTACGTTGAGCTTATTAGTTGTTGGTATAATGGAAAATAACTGCACTTTTAAAATAAGTAGGTACCTACAAGCTATTCTCTAGTATTGTCTTACTCCGATTTTGGTCGAATCCGCCCTAAGATGGATTTCCGCCATATATTGGGTGTAACAAAATGCCTGATTCCACTTGTTAACTTTCAATCATCTTACCCCAGCCTGTATCCGCGCCATGCGTTCCTCCTCCATGCGTTGCTTCTCCAACCGCGCCGCGTCTTCCGCCGCCTCGCGAGCTAAGCGCGCCTGCTCAGCTGCTAAGCGGTCCGCATCCTCTTTCTCTTTCGCCTGTCACATAACGTTGGATTTATCTTAAGATACGCCTATGTATTAAACTAAGAAGTCTTTGGCCAAACCAACTAAGTCAATCTGGTTGTAGGTATCTACAGTCCGTTCATAGTTAATTTACCTCTAGCTGTGAGGTTGGCGTCTCTGATTTTCGTGTTACCATACTAAGATTGTTTTTCTCCCATATAGTCCAACCTTAAGTCGAAACTTATTTTCTTCTTTTGCTGCCGTTTTTTCGGGCGCGGAAATAATTT
Organism: Miltochrista miniata; assembly: GCA_933228765.1. Classification (NCBI taxonomy): domain Eukaryota; kingdom Metazoa; phylum Arthropoda; class Insecta; order Lepidoptera; family Erebidae; genus Miltochrista; species Miltochrista miniata. The sequence continues at coordinate 4,769,540 of OW121765.1, forward strand.
GAGGTGTGAAAGCAGCAAATTTGCCCTCCTTCGTGATAGTAATGAGTGTCGTTTTTGAATACTTATCCATTTATGTAAATAAAAATGAAACTTTAGAAAAATCTTATAGTAACAGAACTACGTCTTTAGTAATGTTAATTATACTGACTAAAGGATATTTACATAATAAAAATAACTCTCATTGTTAACGGTTCCATCTTATAATCTCCCCTAAAACGCGGTAAAATGTCAAAAGCTGGCACTCATAGGGGGACTTTACTGCAATACCAACACACAGAAAACGATCTGTCAGAGGTAAATAAACTGTGAACGGACTATTAACTGTTCGAAGGACGAGGCTTTGACAACCTATGATATAATCTAGGGACACTAATTGCTCACAGAAATGGCCCACCAATGGACTTCACAAGATAGCAGTAAAGACATTGCAAGGACCATACTTTTAAGAACAAATGGCATCTAATGTGGTGCCAGTTGAGTAATAAACTTAAAAAATCAATCAACCAATCAAATCAACCAATCGCAGTCTAATAATGGACGGAGGCTTCTCCTGTGAAAAAAAAGTAATAGCTTTACAGTAATGGAGGTTTTGGTTTCGAGTTTCCCTTCTCCTTGCCAAAACGTCGTTCATTAGTCAGCAGGTATTAGGTAGGTAGGTACTCTACTAGCGGAAGAGATCTAAATTTCGACTCTTAATATCCGACGTCAATGCACTACAGAAACTCAGGCGCAGTCAACAATTTTTTTTTTTCATTTGAAGAATACACATCTTCAATGCCAACTCACCAGTATCGCCAACTTAAGGTTGTACCTATCCCGCCGCACTTCTCTTGCAGTCTTGCTGATGCTGGCGTAGCGCTCGTACGCAGGGATCGGCGGGACCTGCTTCTCTGGAGGAACGTCCTCCTTGGGTATAGGGATCTCTTCGTACAGCGAGTATCGCATTAATCCTATAACAAGCACCGCGAATATAGCGCCTTTGACGTTGTAAACGTTCATAGGTTTCGGTAAGCACTTTCCATCAGGTGGGCTGTAAGCTTGTCTGCCACCTAAGTGTTATAAATAACCAGGAAATAGATTTTTAATATTTAAAGCAATTAGTATGCTAACTTTTTCATAATATTTTATTATAAAGTGAAAAAAGACAACTTGGCCCAGACGGGACTTGAACCCGCAACCTTTGCCTAATCCAGGGCAGAGAGAGTTTGGGTGTTTTCTATGTATAATATGTATGTATTTACAAATCTATATCTATTATTTATGTCTATCAGTCATCTAGATCCCATAGCACAAGCTTCTATTAGCTTAATTTAGGCTAGATGATGTTCTGTGAGACTGTCATCAAATATTTTTACTAGCTGACCCGGCAAACGTTGTTTTGCCATGTTTTTTTTTTACATTTAGGGGGATGAAAAATAGATGTTGTCCGATTCTCGCAGACCCAATATGCACACAGAATTTCATGAGAATCGGTCAAGCCGTTTCGGAGAAGTTTAACTACAAACACCGCGACACTAGAATTTTATATTAGACATCGTCGCGCATGGTAATCAAAAGGAGCTGCGACGTCCACAGGTCCCACAGCACATTAGGGAAGGTCTATTTCCTGCAGTGGACTGCAATAGTGTGAATTTATTCATGTAGTTACGTATACCTAACCAATCACTCACTGATGAAATCCCTAGTATCAGTCTCCAGCATTTTAAACAGCACAACGAGCGCCTCTCCCTTCATCAGCGAGTAGAGACACGCGTCGTTGGGGTCCACGTCGCTCATATACAGAGCTTCCTTGGCCATGTCCTCGGTTATCTGAAACGTCTCTTTAGCTGCCACCTGGACATCTGTAGGAAGTAAAAAAACGCCGTGTTGAGAACAGGTTGTAAGTACCTAAGTACCTCGTTGCCGAAAATTTTTAAGCTTAAGACCTTCAAGTTGGCTTACAGACTTCCATGTTTCTGGTAAACGGGACCAATGACTTAACGAGACTTCACGGAAACAATGTCACAAAGTGGTAGACTGCAATGATCGCTACGTTAATCACTTGTACCTAGCAGAGTTCTATCTATCGATGAATGAATAAAAGTAGGGCTTTACTTCTGATGACTACCTTTAGGCTGTGAAAGTGTAAGTTTAAAGAGTTTAAGACAGTCGTTAAACCAAGTTGAAAATTGGCGTGAAAGTCTCGGGTGTTGAAAATGTCCATGAGTACCTTGTTTCGTCGGTTTTCGATAGTAACTTGTCTTTTTCTAAAAAACTAAAAGCAAATTGTACACTAACTGATCATATCCCACTTCTCGTACAAATCGTAGTGCGCCTGGTGCGAGTGAGGCCAAAACAAAATAAAGTTCAGATGCCTGATGTGCGTAGAGAGGCGCTCGTTCAGCCTCTTCTTACGAGCGGCCAGGGTCAGCACGCGCAGCCTCTCGGCGTTCTCGCGGTACTCCGCCTCTATTCGCATTACCTCTTTCATTTTTATCTGAAATGTGACAACCCTAAGGTAGATTCTGACTGATTGTTGTTATTCATGTGGACATTAAAGACGGATTTTACCATGATAGAAGATCACAATAAGTAAAAAACTATGTGCAGTTGCTTGTGTTTAAGATTATGTGCATGTTTTTCAGTAGGTCAGTATTCTGTGTCATAAATTTCAGTAGGTAGGTATCTATAGCGAATACCTACCACAGAGCAACAAGGAAAATAGGTCGCCTTTGCACTTTCACCGTTTTGAAATGAAGATAGTGGGATCAACGCAGCCACGCACACGTCGTCACAATTTAAAATAAATCTTTTACAAACGCGTTATGATGCAGATACTTACTACCTATACGTTTGGTGACAAGCATCAAAAGTAGCGATCTGTACGTCCGTACCTACACTTTTCAGATTTTTGGAAGAGGCCTAAACTAAACGTATCTATTTAAAATTTCACCCTGACAGTTTTCGTCAAAATTCTGAAAAGAAATAAATCTCAAAAAAAAAAATAAAGGAAATTAATGACCTCTTCTTCAGGCAAGTGATCACTGATCTCGTATTTCTTCCTCTTGACGACACCAGTTTTTGTCTCTTCCTCCATAAGGCCCAGTTCTTCCTCGATTACCCGACACAGCTCAATACCATTCGCTCCGAAGATCGCCCGGAGTAGTTTATGCGCCTGAGAGGAAAGTAAAGTCGTGACTATTTTGCTCGGGAGGATATGACTTACCTGTTTATGGTACAACGTGTTTACCAGAGGGACAAGTGCGAGTTTTTGCGTGAGCTTGACGACATTCACGGCTCACCAATTCGTTTGGAATCGAGACCCCGCCACCTAGCTGTAAACGCGGGAACTTGTCTCGATCCCATACAAATCGGTGATAACGCGCTCGTTCGTGAATGTCGACAGGCGCTCACCGAAACTCGCACTTGCCCCTCAGATCGCCTAATCTGTTGGACTTTATAATATACATTTTTTTTATTACCACTAAGGTGAAACCAAAAGGACCGGTGGTCACCGCAACCTATGAACGTTTGCAACACCAGAGGCGCGACACTTGCGCTGCCGTAAAAACCTTCTAAGACCCCCTTTGAAGAACCCCATACTGTAGGCGTTTGGGAAAACCGAGGCAGGGAGATCATTCCACAACCTAAGCGTGCGCGGAAAAAAACCAAGATATGTGTGGACATAATGGCATAAGACATGTGGACAGAAGGCATATGTGGACTATGAAACTATTCTTTAATTTGGAGTAAAACATGCAATTTTCAACCAGTGTAGAAGAAAAGTTACTGTAATGATGTTGGCAAAAACTTTTCACTCAAGCAGTAATGTCGAAAATTGGGGGTTCAACTTTTATTAAAAGTTAGGTAGGTATCTTTTCGCCAAAAAGGTAGGCAGAAACATATTATAGGCCCACATTTAATGTTTCTGCCTGTGATTTGATGGTGAGCAAGTGGTAGCAGGCCGAACGCTTATAGATACCTACTTAAATGGAAATGTTAAAAATGATCAGTCATCTCAGGACTGACCCCACCCGTAGGCAGCAGTGAACAGCAGTGATCGTTTTATAGAACTCAGCTGAGTAAGCAAGGTTACCAGCAAGCTATGTTTAAAACGTAACAAAACGTATAGGTACCGCAATAAATAGAAAGACTGGTTCACTTTTATCCTTGAACCGGGCCAAAGCGTCGATATTGTCAGCACAAGCCTGCAAATTACAATTGTGAAAGGTTAGGGACACCCCACACAACAGTATGTAAGAACTTTTGACTGCCTTGTTGTTCTAGAGATCGAAATATGCGACAGCGAATCGGTTGTTAGTTCGATTCCCGCCGGAGGCAGGGAGTTGTGTGATCTATAAACTTTTGTCTCCAGAGTCTGGGTGTTTCTATGTATGATCAGTATGTATTAATATCCGTGGTCTGATACCCAGAACACAAGCAGGTTAATCCCTTACTTTAGAATCAGATAGCGTTGTGTGTGGTTCTATTCCTTTTTTCTTGATTTTAACTAGTCGAGCGACAGAAAGGGATGTTCTATCCCTCGTTGTTCTAACCAGTCGTCCTCGAACAGGTACAATCAACTCCCTCACACTGCTGTCTTTGCCCAGTGCGAACTAGAGGGGGAACGTGTGAAAAAACGTGAGGGGAAGGGGGTTTAAGTTTATTTTATACCACTAAGGTGACAAGCACGGCCCACCAGATGGATTGGTGGTCACTGTAGCCTATGAACGCTTGCAACACCAGAGGTGCTACACTCGCGCTGCCGACCCTGCAAGAACCTTCTAAGACCCCCCTTGAAGAACCCCATACTGTATGCATGTGGGAAAACAGAGTACATAAAATTTACCGTAAAGTAAATTGTCTACTAAAACACCTACCTTAACCATAGCGATGCGGTCTCCACCAATCTCCATTTTACCTTTTCTGATGGCAAACATTGTGGCTAAGCAGGGTCCGCAGAAGTCAGAGTACACTTCCATACCTGGATTATATGGAGCGATTTAACCATGGTGAAGTAATTGCTTACTAATTTGGACTGCCTAGGTGACACCACAGCAACTGTTGTCGCTTGTCGCATAAAATACGTATGCGACAACAGTTGCTGTGGTGTCGAGTTTTATTTTGATGGCAGAGCAAATATTTGTGTGATCAGTTTCGTTCGATATCGGAAAAAGTACATAATATTGATTTATCCAAAAGTTTGTTCTTATCTTGCCGAGTTCATCAAGCATTGTATTTAACTCCTCCAGGGTCTAAGTATACAGTGGTCTAAGTGATGACCACTGTTTTGTTGCTTAGCGTAATGTTACCAATTACGAACTATCCTGGGGACATCCTTCGGAGGACTTACCCGAGACTAACGACCGTGAGCAAGGCAGTCTTGCATGGACGTGTGGTTACAGTCCGTACGAGTCCTGCATGGCAGCATCCGATGAGGGATGTCCACACGTAAAAAAGACCAATTGCAAATTAGACTAATCTCCAACTAAAGACTTTCGCAAAACGATCCATTGCGTAGAGAAGGAAAAACCGAAATGAAACTCGGTTGTCAGTGAAATGACATCGTTAAGCCAAGATAAAGACCGTAAGCGCGGTTAGAAAAACCTGCGCCTGTCCATTTCGTCACGGCAATAGGCTCACCACTTATTACGTGGGACATAAAGATAAAACTATATGATGCGGGCGTATACTATGCCTCTGCCTACCCCTCCGAGAATAAAGGAATTACTATAAGTATGTATGTACCAGCCAAAAAAACTATACTTAACAATAAAATAAAGCAAACTTTTAAACAGTTAGCGACTCACAAATCAAAACATCCGTGTGACCATCCAGATAAGCTGCAAACTCCTCGTTCGTCTCCACGCTCTCTTGGATCGCTGCCTGTGCTTTGCGCGCCATTGCTTTCAAGTATTCTAACTAAAATTCTTATATTTCAGTTATTATATTCACTTCAATAAAAATACGAGGGTGGCACTGTTATTATTGCAAAATTTCTTGACATTGTCAGCGATATTGACGGTTTAAGAAGTTAATAAGAAGTATTCATTGCGTTTATCCTACAAAATGTGCGACTTGTGCCTTCTTTTCTCTTAAATAATTAAGTACCTAGTCGGTAGTCCAGCATAGCATCCATTAGGAATTATATGCGTAAAAAAGGTTTGGTATGTGATATAACTAACTACACTCGAGAGCAATGAATCCGGGTCACTAAAAGAATCCTAAAAATCTCGGAAACTAAAAATGCTAGGTTAATGCAATAAATTGTATTTAATAGACAATGTAATACTCCTTAAATGAAGGTATTAAAACTTCTTAGTTATTGTAAAGTTATATCATAAAAAAAAACTTGAGAGGTGTCAAGGGACACCCGGATGGAACGAAGTTCCTTTCGAGTAAAGTGAAGGAATTGTAATAAAATTTTATTTTAATTTTAAAATTTTATTGTAAGCAAAAACAAAAACAGAAACAAAAACAAAAACAAAACAAATATAAAAAAAGTGAGTGCGTGTAACCTTTACGCGCGACTAAAACTGAACAGAGCGAAACTCCTATTTGCTTTGGTGTTGCTCGTAGAGTTCATGTTCATCCCCTAGCTAGCACTAGCACTACCACTATCACTACCACTACCACTATCACTATCACTACCACTACCACTATCATTACTACTATTACTACCACTATCACTACCACTATCACTACCACTATCACTATCACTACCACTATCACTACCACTATCACTATCACTATCACTATCACTACCACTACCACTACCACTACCACTGCCACTATCACTACCACTATCACTACCACTATCACTATCACTACCACTATCACTACCACTATCACTATCACTACCACTACCACTATCACTACCACTATCACTACCACTATCACTACCACTATCACTACCACTATCACTACCACTATCACTACCACTATCACTACCACTATCACTACCACTATCACTACCACTATCACTACCACTATCACTACCACTATCACTACCAAAAGTGTCGTTACAACTTTTCGTGAGAATTTTTTCCGTCTAGCCCCCTTTCACAACGCGCGATAAGGAACTTCGTTCCAAAAATCAAATTTGAAAAAGGGCCACTTTCGAAGATGGAACTACGAAATTACAGCATTTGGTGTTGCTTTTGTTTGTAATCTGTCATTTATGTGGGTACATAAACCATGTTGATAGTGCTCTATATTCATTAATCAAGCTGAAATTATGTCGCTTACGCCTGAAGAATGCACCAGAATACTTACAATGCTGGAAACCGGCCGGAGTCAGCGCGATACAGCCAGGACTGTCGGTGTGTCGCTGTCAACAGTACAAAGAGTTCTCCGACGTTACGAAGAAACTGGTTCTAACCTACGCAGACCAGGAACGGGCAGAACCAGGTGTACCACAGCACGAGAAGACCGATACTTGGTGAACACCATGCTTCGAAATCGCTTTCTCACAGGAACTGAACTCACCAATCAGTTTCGACGCCTCGGAGGAAGTAACCCAAGTGCATGGACAGTAAGACGTCGGCTTGCTGAATCTAACTTAAAACCCCTTAGACCTGCAAACGGCCCTAAACTGGAGCGTGGGCATCGTATTTCGAGACTAAGGTATGCCCAGAGCCACGTAAATTGGAGTATTGAAGATTGGTCAAAAGTTATGTTCTCCGACGAATCAAAATTTATGCTCTACAAGCACGATGGAAGACACAGAGTGTATCGAAGACCAGGGGAAAGATTCAAGCAAGCATGCATCGAAGAAAAAGTAGCCTACGGTGGTGGGTCTGTACTTGTGTGGGCCGGAATTTCTTCTGAAAGTCGCACAGAGCTGGTGATCATAGAAAACGGCTCTTTAACTAGCGTAAGATATGTGGAAGAAATCCTCAATGATCACGTTGGTCCATTTATGGTCAATTTAGGTGAGGATGCTATATTTATGCATGACAATGCCCGACCTCATACAGGTAGGATTGTGAATGACTACCTTCAAGAGATGAACATTACTCGTATGGAGTGGCCAGCGCGCAGCCCGGATATCAACCCGATCGAGCATGCTTGGGACGAGCTAGGCAGATGCGTAAAACAACGAAACCCTCCCCCAATCACGCTTCGTGAGCTCAAAATTGCTCTCACAGAGGAATGGGAGAATATTCCCCAAAATCGTATAAGGAACTTGGTGTACAGCATGCCAAACCGCGTAAACGCAGTAATGGAAGCACGAGGAGGCAATACGAAGTATTAAAATTCAAGAAAATCGTAATAAAGTTCAAAAATTTCATGTTTCCTATTTTTGTTTTAAGGAGAGATCGGCAGTTTTTTCTTTATGTAATTTTGTGTTAATAAAATGTATGGTGACTCATATTTTTTTTACTTTCATTTAAGGAGTATTACATTGTCTATTAAATACAATTTATTGCATTAACCTATCATTTTTAGTTTCCGAGATTTTTAACATTCTTTAAGTGACCCGAATTCATTGCTCTCGAGTGTAGGTACGTAGGTTTCCCACCGTCCACCTTCCCAGACCACCTGGGTGTACGGTTGTAATTTTTTTTTAACTACGGTTCACCTATACGGTATATCATTAATAGATATTGGTGACGGTCCACCTCAGTTAATGCTGGCTGGGTTACAATTTTTTAATTGCATTTAAGACTCATTGTACAGTTAATTAATTAAAATAGATTTATCCCAGTAGTTCCATGGAACTGTTATCTTGTTTTTTCGTGTTCCAGTAGTTCCATTACACGAATAAAAGTACAGTTAAGTAGTGAATTAATTATCATATAGCAAAAACTAATGAAAATCGAAAAAATAAATGACGATCGACAAAACTAATGAAGATCGACAAAACAAATGAAATTCGACAAAACAAATGACGATCGAAAAAACATATACATGTAAATAAAACAAAAGACTATAAGCAATTCGATAAGATCAAAAAATACTCTCAGCTATATTTTGTAATCTAGATGCGATTGCCATTCAAAAAAATAGGTGCAAGCAATTCTCGACCTTACTGACACTTTTATAAAAATGTGCTTTTAGGAGTTTATAGACATCACTGATCACGAATATGTAAAAAATAAATAAATATTGTGCATGTTCATAAGGTCGAAATTTGCTTGCACCCATTTTTTGTAATCCAGATGCCATAACCATTCAAAAAAATAGGTGCAAGCAATTGTTTTTTCGATCGTCATTTGTTTACCCGACCGTCATTTGTTTTGTCGGTTTTCATTTGTTTTGTCGATCTATCTTATCGATTTTGTCGATCTTCATTTGTTTAGTCGATCTTCATTTGTTTAGTTGATAATAGTTTCTATAATAAGGTGTACCGTGGAAATTTAATATTTTCAATGGTACACCTAGGGCTAGGTGGACAAAGGTGAACCGTAGTTAAAAAAAATTACCACCGTACACCCAGGTGGTCTGGGCAGGTGGACGGTGGGAAAGAACCGGCGAAAAAGAAATTGTATTTTTTTAAAATCTTTGATGACTGTTTTTATGTTGGTTGGTCTATTGGACTAATAAACTGTAATGCAAGACCTGCCGGTTCGTGCGTTCGATGCCCCCTAGGACAATAGATAATAAGCACATTCTGAGTATACATCGTCCTCTAATTATACCTACTACGCAATATGACGAAGGTGAGTCAAGGGAGGGACGAAAAATGAAAATCAAGCTTTGTAAAAAATTAATTTAATTCAATCACAATACTCCCTGTATATGAGAATAAGAGGCGGTAAGCCTAGTATACGTGATTACGAAGTTCATGTAAATAAATAATTAAATATGTATTTGATGTCAACAATATAAAAATAAATTCAGGTAACACAAACGTACCTCCTATATGAATAACTTAATTTAAAAAATAAATGAACGCGCTTTTTGCTGTATGAAAAAAACTTGATTTATTACCATAATAAACGGGTTAAGAAATAGAGTAGTCTTTAGTCATTTGACGATATTTACACAAAAGAAATGCTACAAGTTTTTATCGTTAAATAATTCTAAACAAACAAAATTGGCCCCAGCACATTACCTTGAGGTACACCTTATTTAAATTTTGTTTTGTAGGAAAATCCTGATTCCGTTATGTAAACAATATGTAGCAGTAGGTACTTTGTGTACAGTATTTTTGCTTTGAATGGAACTATACTGAAGTAATCTAATTAATGTATGAGCTTAAGATGATTTACAGTGTAAAATGCCTTCGTCACGTCCAACAGTATCAATATAATTTCATTTCTTTTTTTTTTCTTTACGTATAAATAAGTGATACATAACACACAATATAACTTCAAATTAGGGAATGTCACACAGCTACAAATTAGATTAAACAATTTAGTTTTCAGTTGCTTCTATATTACATTTAATGTTATAGAATTGTATTTTTTTATACTTATATAATTCGTACCTTATATCTTAATTATGTGCCGATAGATGACGTCTACGTCAACCCCAAATATTCCACCTTATACCTGATATTAAGGTCAAATATTTCATAAGCTCCGAACGTGACTCGATATTGAATACACGTAGGTTCGAATTCGACTCGAACGTAAAATTATTTCACATTAAATTATTATTTACAGCATTGCTTTTTAAAATTATTTCTTGCACTACTTTTTTTTTAATACACAGTTAAATAATATTAGTTGCTTATTTATTGACTATGAAATAGAATGGTTTCAGTCATTATATTTATTTATTTTATTTATATTCTATGCCTCTCCGATACTAAAAACAGATGTTTCTAAAAACCAATCCTCCCTATCCAACCCAATAGGGTCCGGCACCAAACCCGTATGACTATTAACCTAAAGTGGTCTGAACCACTGGTCAACTACAGTCAAATTTTTGATCTGTACGGCATCAGTCTCCATTGAGACTGTATGATTTCTTTGTTGTTTTCTATCGCTTTCAGTTTCGTCTCATCTGAAACAAAATTATGTCTGTTTAATATTTGTTACTTGAAGGTCTCGTAGAGTCGTGTTTTGCTAACTATCACTGCGTTAAGTATCTCACGCTAAGGTCACTTCCGAGATGGGTGCCCGTTTGTATAGCATTGTCATGCTTCAGAAGGCAACTTAGACCATTGGACCCAGCTGTAAGTAACATGGTTGTAAACTCAAGTTGAAGTCTATGGGCGATTTGAATATTATGTTTAAAAGCAGATAGTCACAGCCTGTCCCTGTCTGTTTCAACACGGAAATAAAGTCGCCTGCGAAGGTGTACCGCCTGTGTATCTACGGTGCCTTACGGATACCTTTGGTAACCTTGTCATCGTTTGCGACGCCAAGTTTCGTTTCAAGTAATACATCAATATGATGAACTGGATTACATACATTACGCTGCTGGTCCTTTGAGCCGGATTCGTTAACATCGTTTAGACGGCTGATATTTTTACATGCACACTGTACTGTTCGGTTATCTCACTATTTACAACACGGCAGAAATATCTGCGAACCTGGCTTCCCCTCGCGCTTCCCCGCACCTGACACCGTTGTCACCTATTTAGTATAACACGACCGCGATTGAATGGTATGGTATCTGCGCGTATTATGCCATACAGTTTACATGACGTCACGAGCCAGGTTCGCAGATATTTCCACCGTGTTGTTTCTCGCTAGCGCGCTATATCTCCGACTAACCACGCGAGATGACCACGCTACGTGTTGTATAATATACACCTCAACAAAGTCTAGGGAACAAGATGACCCCAATTTTTTTTCGTGTAAATCTTGTTTTGCAAATAACTGGCAGCAAATAAATAAAAATAGAATAAAGTAGATAACAGAGTTGTTCGAAATTTAAAAATAAATTTAAATAAGTAATGATTTTCGAATATGGAGGGAAAACTTTTAAAAGTGTTTGATTGTGCAGTTTCTCTGAGGCAAAATAAAAATTATTTTCTTTGATTGTAAATAACGTTTATAATCAATAATACATCTTCTACGTATGGTTTGTGCATTTTTGTGACTGTAGTCATCATGTCACGTCGTCATTTAAGTCGCGAAGAGATGTTAAGAGCTGTTGGTATGCTGCAAGCTGGACGAACTCAACGCGACGTAGCGGATGCTGTCAACACCCAACCAAGCGTAATTTGCAGATTATGGGCACGCTACAGGTCTACAGGGGATGTTGCCGAACGTCACAGGGGACGAAATAGGGTTACTACCCCGCGACAAGATCGTTTCTTGCAAAATTCCGCAAGGCGGCAACCCACGATTACTGCTCGTCAGTTGGTCGCAAGCCTCCAGTCTCAGCATCAACTGGTTATTAGCGATCAAACTGTCAGGAGAAGACTACACGAAGCCAATCTTCATGCTCGCAGACCGCTTAGGGTTCCAGGTCTTCGACGTGGAAATCGAGGTCGTCGCTTATTGTGGGCTAACGCACATTTACAGTGGACCGACCATCAATGGGCACGGGTTCTGTTTTCCGACGAAGCTCGCTTCGGTTTTCATCCTGATTCGAGAAGAGTGCGTATATGGCGAGTTCCTGGACGTCGGAGTCGTCTCCAGAATCCGCAAGAAGTTCATCCTTACCAAGGTGGAACAATCATGGTATGGGCTGGAATTCGCCTTGGTGGAAGGACCGACCTCGTTTGGATACGGGGCAATTTGAATGCAAACCAATACATTCAGGAGGTTATACACCCCATGGTAATCCCTCATCGACAGTAGTTCGGTCAAGATTTTATGTTCATGCAAGATAATGCACGGTCACACACCGCGAGGGTAGTGGTCAATGCGTTAAGCGAGCAAAATATTACGACGTTGGAATGGCCTGCTCAGTCTGCCGACCTCAATCCCATAGAGCATGCCTGGGATTTGCTTGGGAGAAGAGCTTTCAGTGATTCTTTGGAAAATCTGAACACTGAAGAACAACTTTTTTTACACCTTCGCAGTGTATGGAGCCATATTCCACAGACGATGATTGACAATCTCATACTAAGTATGCCACGCCGTTGTCGAGCTGTTGCTAATGCTTTAGGAGGTCCTACAGATTATTAAAAACGTTTAAAGTACGGTTAATTACTGTATTTCTTACTACCTCGTTATTTTTGTGCCTAATCATAGAAGGTTGTAATACTCAATATTGGCACTATTATATTCCTTCTTAAAAAAAATTGATATGAGAATGTTTTTATTAAAATTAAAATTAAAAACGGTATAAAAATACCCTTCTATTGATATAAAACACTCACTATTACAAGAAAGGGTTTTTAAATAAAAACTAGAAATGTCCTTGTTCCCTAGACTTTGTTGATGTGTGTATTTATAAATTATATACTACCATGCACTCTTTTGAAACAGATTAGATAGTACAGATGGAAACCTACATACTAAATCCGCTGAGGCTACGCTCACATAGATATCGCTCACAAAGTTCCAAGGGGCGCTAAATATCGGGCCCAATGTCAAAGGACTTTAATAGGAGATGCGATACTTGTGTCATATGGAAAGCGGAAACGGGAAGTTCCACGCAGGTGGAGCTGCGGTCGCTGTCTAGTTGGTTTATATTTCTGTTCTTCTATTCTCAACAATAACATTAGGCGCACACTGGGCGACATGTTGCCGTGACTGTCGCCCATTACGCGCCTACTGTAAATCAAAAAACTATACGAGTGTCACTACCACGATAGCTTTATGTGCTTGTCAAAGTTGACAACCTTAGTGCGACCGCCGAAAGTAGGTATAAAAAAAAAGTAAAGTATATACATGAGGTTTCCTTCTGTACTATCTATTTTGTGCCTTTGAGAAGTAATCCAGTTTGACTAGCTGATCTGGTTAGCGGGAAATATTAGAAAGTAAGGTATTCAGAGTTTAGTTTTTCTCTTCTCTTCAAGTGAAGAATGATAGCGCTCTCGTTTCCTATCGTCCAATGTAATCTTCTTATTTCTAAATGAGGGTTCTTTCAATGTTATTTAAGCACTTACCTTTTTCCAATATATACTGCGCCAGGAGTGAACTGAACACAGGCACAGGCACCGCCATGTTGATGTAGGGGAAGCAGGCGCCGCCGTCGCTCGTCACGTTTATAGCTATGATGCCTATCACTTCTACTACGTTCTTCGGTCTGGAAAATAAGTTATTTATTTTGGTACGAATTGACATTTTTTTTGTGAGGGAAAATCCTCATGGTTGCTATGCCAGACTCTTACCGACTAAAAACCTAACGCATCCTGCCTACCAGCTATGGTTGGAAGCCCCGGGTAAGCCCTCAGAAGGATACCCCACGATTTGACATTATTAATTATTGTGTGCCAAGATAGTATATTATGCATTTTATTCAGAAATGTTATATTAAACTATCTGTGAACTATTTTACATACTTACTAAGGTGTAAAATTTCAATAAACTATTATAATACTTTTTTTCATCACCTTAGGAAGGATTTTGGAAATATCCGTTTTTATCTTAGATCATCTAACCACAGGATGCGCCTTACTTAAGCATTGTTTTCTGCCAAGCCAATAGACCATTTGGTCTTTTGGCTTTATAAAAAGCACTGTACATCAGTACATCATTTTATATGATTAAACTAGTACATTTCATTGTAGTTGACTGTACAATAAAATTTAACACACAACAGCCAATACGCGTTTGTCGATTAATACATTTTTAAATATAATGAAATTTTATATGTCTTTGTGTTTCCCCCTTCACCCGCTATGAAAACTAGCAGAATATTTTTGTATGCGGTGGTTCGCAAAGGCTAGTCCCGTGATATATGGTCTAAGGTTTTTATCTATTTTTGTTTCTCTTATTTTGGGTCACTACTTCACTAGGCAAATTAATAATACCTATCTGTTGAATATTTCAATCAATCAAATCAAATAAGTAGGCCTCTTTCAATACCGACTCAGTTTCTGTAGGAACCCACTGGTAGAATTTCCTTCTGAAAACAAAAGTACTACCACTTTCGTCTTAAGGGGGAAATTCCAGGGCAGTTTACTGAACGTTGCCCAGCCCGATTGTATCTTTCTTAGGATTTAATTTTCCAGGTTTTTGACGTGACAACGTCTTATAATTCGAAGGAGCCGGCTGCACGCACGAAAAAATATGACGTATGCGCCGTTACCTCGCTCTGAGCTGTCCATTTATTTTAGTACAAATGTTTTCAACAGATGGCGCTATAATCAATTGATGTGTTATTCCATAGTAAATGTACTACGTTCTAACTCACTCACATCTTACTTCTTACTAATATTATAAATGCGAAAGTTTGTGAGTGTGGATGTTTGTTACGCTTTCACGCTCAAACCGCTGAACAGATCTGGCTGAAATTTGGTACAGAGACACATTATAGTCTGGAATAACAGATAGGGTACTTTTTATACCGGGAATTTTACGCGGGCGAAGCTGCGGGCATCAGCTAGTATATAATAGTTTTTACCTAACATAGTTTCCAGGTGTTTTCTTACCTGGAGACTCTAAATATAGGTCCGCCACTGAACCCGGCCTGCACACAGCAGGACGTCTGTATCATGGAGGGGGACACGGTGTTGACGTGCCCCGCCGTGATGGTGGGGATCAGGTTCGCCAGGTCGTACTCGTTGTAGTAGGGGAAACCTGCTGCTAGTACTGACTCGCCTGTAAATTGTGATAGGACATTTTTTGTAAACATCGTCATAAGTTAAACGAATAAAAATCTATGCAATGGGGAAAAAATCTCGACCTGGGCGTATTCATTTCAACACGGCAATAGGCTCACCACCTATTACGTGGGACATAAAACTATAAGGTTAATGTTGGCGTATACTTGCCTCTGTCTATCCTTTCAGGAAGAAAGGCGTGACTGTATGTATGAATGGGACAATAATGTTTTAATACTACGCCATCTAGTTTAAATTAAGGGAATAATTAATGGTTTAATTGGGTTGGGTGCTGGTGTGGGATGCAACTTGTGTTGACACTCTGGCCCCGTCCCATCTTCCTAAAACAAAATTAAAAGCCAGCGCAGCAGCGGAAGCAGCTGAAAATATTAAAATTAATAAATATAAGGGTCTCGACTCGTCGTATCGTTATTGTCCAGTCGGTGTCGAGACCCTAGGTCCATGGGATACCAAAGCGCAAAAATTTTTAAAAGCGCTTTGTGGAGTCAACTGGTGACCCAAGGCAGGCTGGCAGTTTTCTCGCTCAACGAATAGGTATTGCTATTCAAAGGGGGAATGCTGCTAGTCTTTTCGGCACAATGCCACGGGGGCCTTATTTAGGTTTAGTTTAGATATTAATAATGTAAATATATAGATATGTAATAATTATGTTTCTTTGTAATTTTTTAACAATAAATTGAAGGAATAATAAGAATAAGTTGTGAGACAACTGAATTCAACTAATAGTATAATATACGTTTCTAAAATTTACAAAATAAAAAACACTCCATAACAAACATTTTGTGCCTGAGCCTGTGGTGTCCATTGCAACACGGCAATATTCACCTTCTATTACGTGGGTCAACATGCAAATGGTGAAATGTGGACATATAGTTTGCTCTGCTTGCTCCTTCGCAGGAAAAATGCGTGACTATATACGTGTACGTAAGTAATTTAATGTGTACTGTAAATTTCAAGGTAATTTAGGGACGCGCATTTTTTAAAACTGGCCAAGTGCGAGTAGGACTCGCGCACCGAAGTTTGCGTAGTAAAAAAACGAAAAAAAAAAGAAAAAAAAACAATTATTACTATTTTTCTGATTTTAGTATTTACTGTCATATTTAAAAATTTCAGTTCTCTAGCTATCACTGTTCACGAGATACAGACAGACAGACAAGGGCGGCGAAGTCTCATGAATAGGGACCCGTTTTTAATATGGTTACAAAGTCTTCGCTAAATGTTTTAGTAGTTGTTTAAATAAGATTACCTTTTTCAGCGGGTACATTGGAGAGCTTGGCTGGTTTCATGTGGTCCAACCGTTGAGGATTTGTGAACAGAAGGGCTAAGTCATACGCCTTTCTGTCTGGCGTCTTGTATCGCACTATTGCGGTCTCGTTCACACCACGACTGTATATTGAGAGCTTGCTGGTTAGGTACTGAAATAGAAAATAGTTTAAATTGTTTACAGAACATCTTATAGCCCAAACAAATCAAACATAAGCGTATCAGAAAACTGATAATTAGTTTACTGATTTGAAATTAAAATTTCTGTTTAGATTATACAGGATGTCCCACGGCTCTGCCACATGGCATTCAAAATTCATGGTCTTCCTTTTGTTTCTGACACTTTGTTACTTAGCAAAAACTAATCCTTACGATGAAGGTTTCGATCGGTATGATATAGCTACAGGGTAATTATTTTTTCTCGTGAAGCGGGTTCGATTCCCGGCTCAACCATGTACTTATTTAAAAATCTATGAATGCAGTTTAAATGGTTTTTTAAATTGAAATAATGTCTTCTTTCAGTAAATTTTACCATCTACAATATTTAAGATACTTTGCCTCCATGTGGCATAGCCGTGGGACGCTCTGTATACGTAAGTAATAAGTATAGAAAACGCCCGAAGGATACATTATGTATGCTTCGGGCGTTGTTCCATGAATACTAATGCGGGTTTCTCTTCATCATGTTGATATTCTCAGCTTTATCCGACAGTTTGTCGGTAGATAGGTATCGTGGAAGTCGGGCGAGGAACACACACGCAACGTTCTGTCGTGTCGTGCAACCACAGCGCTCGGTGATATGTCACCTGTCAATGTCACTTGTCATTTAGAATCCGTATTTTGAAGTGTGCCGTTGTGCTGTCATAAGTTATGTCACTATACTCTGTAAAATACAGCTTGATCTCTGTGACAGTTATATTAACGTAAACAAGATTGACTTTTATTTCAAAGGTATAAAGTTGTCATTTACAGTTTGCACCTCTGTGTTCTCATTCTTTGCATTTCAACCACAAAAGTTTTATGCCGTTGACATAAAGCCTATTCTTGTTCACGTTTGTAGAACTGTCACAGAGATCAAGCTATATTTTACAGAGTATAGGTACAAAAACACTGTGAGCCACTGACCGCTTTGACGACGTGCGCGCAGGTGACGATGTACCCGGCGCCGAGGTACACGCCGGCGCCCCACGCGTTGTACTCCTATCTATCTACTATGTACACACTGGGAGCCACTGACCGCTTTGACGACGTGCGCGCAGGTGACGATGTACCCGGCGCCCCACGCGTTGTACTCCTATCTATCTACTATGTACACACTGGGAGCCACTGACCGCTTTGACGACGTGCGCGCAGGTGACGATGTACCCGGCGCCCCACGCGTTGTACTCCTATCTATCTACTATGTACACACTGGGAGCCACTGACCGCTTTGACGACGTGCGCGCAGGTGACGATGTACCCGGCGCCCCACGCGTTGTACTCCTATCTATCTACTATGTACACACTGGGAGCCACTGACCGCTTTGACGACGTGCGCGCAGGTGACGATGTACCCGGCGCCCCACGCGTTGTACTCCTATCTATCTACTATGTACACACTGGGAGCCACTGACCGCTTTGACGACGTGCGCGCAGGTGACGATGTACCCGGCGCCCCACGCGTTGTACTCCTATCTATCTACTATGTACACACTGGGAGCCACTGACCGCTTTGACGACGTGCGCGCAGGTGACGATGTACCCGGCGCCCCACGCGTTGTACTCCTATCTATCTACTATGTACACACTGGGAGTCACTGACCGCTTTGACGACGTGCGCGCAGGTGACGATGTACCCGGCGCCCCACGCGTTGTACTCCTATCTATCTACTATGTACACACTGGGAGCCACTGACCGCTTTGACGACGTGCGCGCAGGTGACGATGTACCCGGCGCCCCACGCGTTGTACTCCTATCTATCTACTATGTACACACTGGGAGCCACTGACCGCTTTGACGACGTGCGCGCAGGTGACGATGTACCCGGCGCCCCACGCGTTGTACTCCTATCTATCTACTATGTACACACTGGGAGCCACTGACCGCTTTGACGACGTGCGCGCAGGTGACGATGTACCCGGCGCCCCACGCGTTGTACTCCTATCTATCTACTATGTACACACTGGGAGCCACTGACCGCTTTGACGACGTGCGCGCAGGTGACGATGTACCCGGCGCCCCACGCGTTGTACTCCTATCTATCTACTATGTACACACTGGGAGCCACTGACCGCTTTGACGACGTGCGCGCAGGTGACGATGTACCCGGCGCCCCACGCGTTGTACTCCTATCTATCTACTATGTACACACTGGGAGTCACTGACCGCTTTGACGACGTGCGCGCAGGTGACGATGTACCCGGCGCCCCACGCGTTGTACTCCTATCTATCTACTATGTACACACTGGGAGTCACTGACCGCTTTGACGACGTGCGCGCAGGTGACGATGTACCCGGCGCCCCACGCGTTGTACTCCTATCTATCTACTATGTACACACTGGGAGTCACTGACCGCTTTGACGACGTGCGCGCAGGTGACGATGTACCCGGCGCCGAGGTACCCGCCGGCGCCCCACGCGTTGTACTCCTATCTATCTACTATGTACACACTGGGAGCCACTGACCGCTTTGACGACGTGCGCGCAGGTGACGATGTACCCGGCGCCCCACGCGTTGTACTCCTATCTATCTACTATGTACACACTGGGAGCCACTGACTGCTTTGACGACGTGCGCGCAGGTGACGATGTACCCGGCGCCCCACGCGTTGTACTCCTATCTATCTACTATGTACACACTGGGAGTCACTGACCGCTTTGACGACGTGCGCGCAGGTGACGATGTACCCGGCGCCCCACGCGTTGTACTCCTATCTATCTACTATGTACACACTGGGAGCCACTGACCGCTTTGACGACGTGCGCGCAGGTGACGATGTACCCGGCGCCCCACGCGTTGTACTCCTATCTATCTACTATGTACACACTGGGAGCCACTGACCGCTTTGACGACGTGCGCGCAGGTGACGATGTACCCGGCGCCCCACGCGTTGTACTCCTATCTATCTACTATGTACACACTGGGAGTCACTGACCGCTTTGACGACGTGCGCGCAGGTGACGATGTACCCGGCGCCCCACGCGTTGTACTCCTATCTATCTACTATGTACACACTGGGAGCCACTGACCGCTTTGACGACGTGCGCGCAGGTGACGATGTACCCGGCGCCCCACGCGTTGTACTCCTATCTATCTACTATGTACACACTGGGAGCCACTGACCGCTTTGACGACGTGCGCGCAGGTGACGATGTACCCGCCGGCGCCCCACGCGTTGTACTCCTATCTATCTACTATGTACACACTGGGAGCCACTGACCGCTTTGACGACGTGCGCGCAGGTGACGATGTACCCGGCGCCGAGGTACCCGCCGGCGCCCCACGCGTTGTACTCCTATCTATCTACTATGTACACACTGGGAGCCACTGACCGCTTTGACGACGTGCGCGCAGGTGACGATGTACCCGGCGCCGAGGTACACGCCGGCGCCCCACGCGTTGCCGCAGCGCACCAGCACGGTGCACTCGTCCACCTGCACTAAGGACCACACTTACTTGTACAAAAAAATAATATAATAGTATTACAAACAGATTGCAACTCCCTGCCCCCCAATGAGCAAGCTTCCCCACCCCCGCCACAGCTGTCTTTATAGGTAGAGGGTATTTTGAGGGAACATTTGCTTAACCTTAGTGGATCGCACACACATTCGAGCTCTGTAGAAACAGCGTGTTTTTACTAAAAAAAACACTTTGTTTTAATTCTGTCTTCTACACTAGTAGGTGACAGAATTGAAAACTACTCATTTGTATGAAGTTTGCGCCCTGTGCTTGTACTTCACCAGTGTACAACCACAAAATAATAAGTATAGAAGAAAATCTACATACAAAGTGCGCTCGAGTTACGCACGCAGACACCGCTCACGGAGTTCACGGACACAAGTCAAAGGATTTTCAAAGTATTTGCACAACAACAAGGTGACACTTGTTACACGGGCCGTCCCGGTATCTCTCGAGCTGTAGTGGAGGAAAGTCGTGAAAAACTTGTGTCCGAAATCGAGGCTACTCTCTCTAGAGTGTCCGATTGGGGAAGACAAAATCTTGTCCAATTCAACCCCACCAAGACTCAAGTACGTGTATTCACTGCTAAGAAAACCCCATTTACTGTGGCGCCACAATTTCAGGGCACGTCACTCACCATCTCCGAAAGTATAGGGATCCTTGGTGTTGAGATCTCCAATGTCGTTCAGTTCCGAAGTCATTTGGAGGACAAGGCCAAGCTGGTGTCCAAGAAGCTCGGAGTGCTCAGTAGGGCGCGGCGGTACTTTACTGCGGCTCAAACACTGCTTCTCTATAAGTCGCAAGTGCGGCCGCACATGGAGTACTGCTGTCACCTCTGGGCGGGGGCACCTGAATACCAGCTTCGTCCTTTTGACTCGGTGCAAAGGCGTGCTATGAGAGTTGTCGGCGATCCCATACTTGCAGATTATGTGGAACCTCTTAGTGACCGGAGAGACTTTGCTTCTCTGTGTGTATTCTACCGGCTGTATAACGGTTTGTGCTCTGAGGAATTGTTTGACATGATGCCCACGGCTACATTCTATCATCGCACCGCTCGCCACAGACGGGGTGTTCATCCTCACATGTTGCATCCGGAGCGCTCGAGCACGCTTAGGTTGTGGAATGATCTCCCTGCCTCGGTTTTCCCGAACGCCTACAGTATGGGGTTCTTCAAGAGGGGTCTTAGAAGGTTTTTACAGGGTCGGCAGCGCGAGTGTGGCGCCTCTGGTGTTGCAAACGTTCATAGGCTGCGGTGACCACCGGTGCATCTGGTGGGCCGTATGCTTGTCTGCCACCTTAGTGGTATAAAAAAAAAAATTTGCGTTACTGGTTTGTGCGCGAGAGTCTGTAGCCGAGGGTAGGTTTGAAAAATACATACATGAGATTGCGTTCTGTACCTTATTATTTGGCCTTCTGAAATAAATAACTCAACGCAAATTACGTTGATGACTGGTTTACATAATATCTAAGCAGTTATTACGTCAATTTGAAGTGGTACAGGCGAGTACAAGGAAAATTTGAATAAATATTTAATTATATACTGTGTTTGCATGCATGGGAAAATCTTTTGTAGGTACTCGACTGCTTAATACGACAGCATAGAGCTGAGAGTTGGTTCTGGTGTCTTACTACCATCTCGATAATCTATATTATTTTACTAGGCTTTTGATTGCGTCCAACATGAAACATCTAACAGAAAATTACGTCATTACAGTACAGAGCAAGGCTCTCGATCCTCTGACTTCATATTTGAACAATAGAACTCGATGGTCGATGTTAAATAGTACACGTTGAAGGGATCTGTAGTTAGTTACTACGAGCGTGATGCAGGGTTCGATACTCGGGCCATTTTTATATCTTATCTATATACCTATTGTGCGGGGGACAACGACAATGTTTTTGCAGATACAACTTAGTTTAATTACAGAATTAAAATACAACTAACAGAACTATGAAGACGTCAACAATGCAATTATAAAAGTAGTACATTGGTTTAACAAAAATAATACAACCTTAGCCTGAATGATAGGACAAGCAGAAAATTCAAGAAATGTCGTGAGTTGAAATATGTGTAATTAACGAAGTTCCTAAGGTTAACGGGTAATATCAAATTATTTATTCCCTAAAATATTCGCTCTTGTACATAACCACAGGTCGGAAACTCTATACAAAAATGTTCGTTTTCACCCACACTAATCTGCACGTAACGTGAATGCTTGAATCAAACTTGAATGTGTGTATGAGTATACTAGGGTCACTAGCTATGGAAACAAAATAAAAAGGAACAGAACGCAAGCTCATGTAGGTACTATTTTTCAAATCTACCCTCGGCTAAGCACAAATTAAACCAAAGCAATAGCACAAAGTAAGTAGGTCATGTAGGTACTATTTTTCAAATCTACCCTCGGCTAAGCACAAATTAAACCAAAGCAATAGCACAAAGTAAGTAGGTAATACGTAATACAACGCAGTGACACTCTCTCAAGTACTGTTATGGCAATAGATAAGATCCGTCAACTTTTGAGGGGGTTGGGGAAGCTTACTCAGTGGGAGGCAGGGAGTTGCCGATCTGTATGTAATACTATTATATTATCTTTGACATAACAGTACCCATGAAAGATAGTTATAAAACTCAGGGGTGCTTAAAAGGCTATGTTTTAGAATCAATCACAGTTACCTTGATACATGCATATACCTAAGCAAATGACTTACTCAAGATATCCTGTAAGGGGTGTGTGCTCAGAGGCTTAGCAGGTTCTTCGGGTGCTATCTTCAATTTGGCAGAGAGGACAGATATTAATGGCGCCACTAGAGTCAGCCCCACCCATTCCCCTCTACACCAGGACACACTGCAGACTACTATTCCTATCAACTCTTTGCTGAAATATAAAATAACTTACATTTGATTTTAACTTGTACTATCTGTGGACAGATTTATCTGATATTTGCTACACACGTTTAGTTCGGTGACAAATAATGTTTAAGCTATAATTATACGGCTACCAGATCAATCGTTACTGTAGCCTATGGACACAATCATCTAACACTAGACTTTGCCTCCTTATGCGTGTTCTACCGCCTGTACAATGGTGTGTGCTCTGAGGAATTGTTTGCTATGATGCCTACGGCTACGTTCTATCATCGCACCGCTCGCCACAGACAGGGGGTTCATACTCACACGTTGCGTCCTGAGCGCTCGAGCACAGTAAGATCCGATAGGGGCTTTCTTCCGCGCACGCTTAGGTTGTGGAATGACCTCTCTGCCTCGGTTTTCTCAAACGCCTACAGTAGGTATGGGGTTCTTCAAAAGGGGTCTTAGAAGGTTTTTACAGGGTCGGCAGCGCGATTGTGGCGCCTCTAGTGTTGCAAACGTCCATAGGCTATGGTGACCACCGGTACATTTGGTGGGGCTTGTCTGCCACCTTAGTGGTATTAAAGAAAAAAACTAGTCAATAAAAATGCTTCCTATTAGTATTTAGTTACCTATTAAAGTTGAACTTACTTCGATGCGTCAGTGAAGACAGGTCCACCTTCAGACCCGAGTGCGGTTGCTGCGTCTGTAAGTAACAAGGACGGCCTTTTGCCCACCACTCCGCACACTGAACCCCTAGTCACTGCGTTTAAGAACACCTAGAATTAGAAAAATTCTGCTGTAGGTATATTTGTCTTTAGGAAAATATTCCTATCACAAAATATACTGGGTGTAACAAAACTACCTCTCCAAATTTCATGAGATGACTTGGCATCGGATATCAAATACAAATATTTAATTAAAAGGGGGTTAATTTTTTAATTTTTTTTAAAATTTTTTTGTCGCACATTAAGAATTCGTTTTTTACCGCGGCAATTCGAGGTAACATGGTCGCCGTGGCAAAACAAACACGGAACACCCGACTGGCTGTCGTTGTCGCTTTCTACTGCCGCTCAGTAACGATAGAAAGGGTGATATTGAACATTTATAGGACCTTTAAAACGGATTTACGGATTGACGGATGCCACGTCACGTGACGAAATTTGGAGAGTCAATTTTGTTACACCCAATAGAAGTTAAATGAGTACCTATGGATTATGTAGAAGTAAGTGGTTCTACCCAACGACGTATTATAATATAGACACGTCATGCACGAACATCACGGCTTTCAAAAACAGCAAATATTTTATACATTCAAAAAAAGAATTTCTATGAAATTATCTATGGTAGCATGTACGAAAATTAAGGCAATTGCCTGACTTTTTTGTTGCCATTTTTCAGTGTTGGTAACGTATCTATAGTTTTTTTTATATCATTGGTTCTATCAATCAGAAAATAGGAAAACTCACTAAGAATAGTAGTTTTCGATACAAGTGTGGGATTTCTGTTATTACAAGCGAGCCGAAGGCGAGTGTAGACAGTCGGAACGAGTTTAAATAACAGTCCCACACGTTGTATTGAACAACTATTTTCAATACAGTTGCGAAAAAAATAAGCAATTTTAAAAATAATAAAAACACAATAAACCTGAATATCCAAAATGGCGCCAACCGTAATAGTAGTTTACTGTTTATGACACTGTTGCATATTAAGGGTTCTTATAACACGAGTGTGTTTTAAAAAAGCGAGCCGTAGGCGAATTTTTTTATAGTATCACACGAGTGTTATAAGACCAAGTTATGTACAGTGTCATACACTACTTTATCTACTCTCATACTATAATACCCAATGATATAAAAACTATAGATACGTTATAGACACTTGAAAATGGCAACACGTAAAGAAGGTAATTACCTGAAAATCTGTGACGCGGCTGTAGGTTAGCGAAAGTTCTATTAGCACTGTTTTAAATTCTGTAAGTAAAGAAAACTCGAAAAAAACATGCCTTCATGTATCTTCAGATGATGCACAAGCTACACAGCAACTGTTCAATATAAAAACGTGTCATTTCATGCGTAAGTACAATAGAAATAATAATATTATTTCATTTTCTCGGATCGATAAAATGGCGGCAAGCTTATTGAATGCAGAAGGAAAATGTACTCTATAGTCTGTGGTTTGGCGCCCGCGACCCGTAAGGGGAAGGCGGGGAGATTTTGTACTAATGTTTTATTTTGCTATTTGAATATTATATATATATATTTTTTTATTTAGGTAATTATATTTCTTTAAAAAAATAATGATACATAAAAATAATATAATAATATTAAGATTACATATTAAAATGATTTAAATTACAAATATTTGGATTACTTACTTGGTACTAAATTATTACTTATTAAATAAATGTTTCTGTATGATATTGTTATATTTTTATTTTATGACTTAAATTACGTTAATAATTACTAATCCGATAAACTACATTAACATTTTATAAATTTAAATATTACGTACTTTACTCGTAAATACATTAACTATAATATTATGTCTCAGTAAGTGAAATTCAAGTTGCCCTTTTTCCCCACATTCCTCTGATATTGACTTTATGCATGCTACCACAGATAATTTATAGAATTCTTTTTTCAAATTTATAAAAGTTTAGCTGTTTTTGAAAGCCGCAATGTTGGTGTATAACGTGTCTATATATGATACGTCTTTGATAATACCTGATTTCATTTTGTGATATAAAGTTGCTCCTTGATTTCGCCGGTAACGGGTTCATGGTCATGTTAGTAGACGCAGTTTCCAGAATGTCTGGTGGTGTACAATTACCACCATCCTCGCTTTAAGACATGTTTTTACACAAAAACTAATTTATTTTACAAACAAAACCAAACGTTGTTTAATTTAAATGTAAAATGTTGGCGCCAAGGCGCAAACATCGATTGCGCATGCGTGTTTCTTTTTTTTTTCAGGCTGCGAAGACCCAATTTTTTTTTAAAGTAGAGGTTCAAACTTCTTTTTTCAGCTGGAGGTTGTTTATGGTGTATCGTAATGATTAAAAAGTTTTATTATGATATAGGTGTCCATACAAGACCTGTATCGTAATAAAACTTTTTTTTTGGCCTGTGCGTAATGTTTGTCATAAGAGTACTGATTTCAATTTTATAATCTTTGTAGTATCAGAGTAGATAAAAGAATATTATAACTTCCTAAGCAGAGACTATGGCAGTGTACTTCATACAGCCAACTTTTTTTATTTTTATAAATTTAATTTGGCCGATACTTAGGTATACTCATTTATGCTTAAATTTTAATTAAAATTACTTTTAATCTGATATTGAAACAAGTTAGTATCTTTTTTTAGAAATATTTGCATGAATCACAGACATTATTTTGACAATTGGGAAAGAAACCGCACGAGTACGGGAATGGTAAAGAAAAAACACTAGTGTAGTGTGTAATAGCCCACATCCTGAACGCTAAACGTCCCTGTTACGCCACTTTTTGAGCAACTGTATTAAAAAAGATTTTTTAAAATTCAAGGACTGCATTTTCAGCATTTTACCTCGCATCCAAAAGGCGTAGAATGCACTTCCAATTTGGACCCTCGGCCCGTTGGTGGCCGTACTAGGTCCAGTAAAGATGATAGAGGTCTCAGGGTTTCAACACCTAAAATCAAAAAGTACATGCTTTCTTTTAAACCATCCTTGCAAATATATCGAACTGTATAAGTGATAGCTCTAGATCAGCAGTTTCCAAACTAGTGATCGCCAAACAGTGGAAATGTGTAACATGTCTGGTGTAGTAAACTGCTCAAAGGGTACGTACTAACTACATTCGATCAGGTAGCTTGTCTGCTACCTCCGATAAGCAAAAGAGTAATAATAATAAATATTCACGAACACTTCACACAACGCTATCTGATCCCAAAGTAAGCTAGGAATAACCTGCTTGTGTTATGGGTGTCCGACCACGGATATTAATACTTATATACTTTTTAAATACACAAATAGAAACACCCAGACTCTTGAGACAAACCTTTATGGGTCACACAAATATTTGTCTCCGGTGGGAATCGAACCCACGACCTCCAGCGCCGCAGGCGGTATCACTACCAACTGCGCCACAGAGGCAGTCAACGAGTACCTATACTCTGTAAAATATATCTTGATCTCTGTGACAGTTCTACAAACGTAAACAAGAATAGACTTTATATCAACGGCATAAACGGCTTTTGTGGTTGAAATGCAGAGAGTCAGAACACAGAGGTGCAAACTGTAAATAACAACTTCATGCCTTTGAAATAAAAGTCAATTTTGTTTACGTTAATATAACTGTCACAGAGATCAAGCTATATTTTACAGAGTAAAGTCTTCTCGATCGCTTGCGAATAGTTTACAGACTCTTTGCTGCATACGCTATAATTCATAATGTTTGGTTTAAGCTCTGTTAAAAGTGTCAATAAAAGATATAAAATACTTTGACGTTGACGCATTTCAATTCACATCTTTTATGTCCGTCAACTTCGACATGATAACACGACAAAAATTGTTTTGAATTGAACTAATTTATTTCTATAAAAATGTCTTGCAAATGTCCTGACGATGTAAAACGTCGTAATTATTATAGATATTATGATACTCCGGATGGATGTGACATAGATAAAAAGGTGAGGGAAGTTTAAAATAAACCTACCGTAATCTACTGCAGCGTAGCCAATATTTTACGTGTAGAAATCATACATGGATGGTATGCCGGACTCCTACCGACCAAAACCACACGATGACTTCTCTACAGCCGAGACTCCCGGGTAAGCCCTCGGAAGGATGTCTCAGGGTGTAGAGCCTGGGACATCCTTCTGAGGCCTCCTCGAGGTTGGTGGGCCCCTTCCAATTTGCAATAACACTCTGTTCGTGTGTCATCATTATGTGCGGGTGATTGGCCTTAAGGATGACTCACGCGAGACCGTGCCAGGACCGAGCCGAGTGTCGGCCGTAGCATGGTCACCGAGCCGGTTACGTTCACGTCTGCACAGGCGAAGCTCGGCGGCACTGTATTCATGCAAAGGGCAGTGGCCGAGCCGAAGCGGGACCGAGTTTTTTCCGAGCGTTGTCCGTCACTCGGTTGCCGCTCGGTAAAGCGTGAATGTGTTCATATAAAATATATGTATCTAATATTAGTTGACCGTGCTTCGGCCGACACTCGGCTCGGAATCGGCACGGTGCAGCGGTGTAGCGTGAGTCATCCTATACTGTACCACGCTAGTCGAACGGATTGGTCGGGGTTTATAGATAACTAGCTGATGCCCGCAGCTTCGCTCGCGGAAAATTTGTTCCCGTGGGAACTTATTCCCGGGATAAAAAGTAGCCTATGTGTTATTCCAGACTATAATGTATATCTGTACCAAATTTCAGCCAGATCCGTGGAGCCGTTAGATCGTGAAAGAGTAACAAACATCCACACTCACAAACTTTCGCATTTATAATATTAGTAAGATTCAACTCATCAGTGCGCGCGGCGCGATGTGTGCGTGCGCTAGTAATTATACAGCTTTAATTTGTGTGGCAGTGACGCGGCCGTCTTCACAGAGTACATTTTTATATTATGAGGTAGAGACGTAACTCTACTTATTGACGACACCAGCGGTGCCAAGCAGTCTTTGCAGGAAACGCTCTGCTTGGCAGCGAAATAAACATCATATTTAGACAAAAAGTATACAGCGCCATCTAGTTCCCGTTTGCAGGCAACTCTTACGTTATAATGAAACGAAATCAAATATCATGACAAGTCTCAATGTAACTGCAACGTTGAGATCCTGTGTAACTTGGTCACATTATAATTCAGTACATAGTGTTCCTAGTGATAATACCATGGGTACAGTCGTTAAAGAAAATGTCTAATTCTTCACGGAGAAAATGTTTAAGAAGTCAGGTAAATATTTTTTATGTGTCAATTCGATGGAATTAATATTTGTTATCACTACATATAATAAAACAAAGTCCCCGCCGCGTCTGTCTGTTCACGATATACTTAAAAACGACTGCATGGATTTTCATGCTGAGATCACCAATGATTCTTGAGAAAGGTTAACGTATATAATTTGTTGAGTTTTTGTATACATGGACTAAGATATAATGATATTAGTTGGAGATGTCGGAAAAAAATAAGGTGTCTGGGAGCTTTTAACGAAAACGCTGCCTAAACCCTTCGAGGCATAACAAGATAATGTATGGTAGAATTGTGTAACTTATAAAGGCCTACAGAAAAGTTATAAATGATAGAGCTCCAAATTCTAATGCAAAAAAATAGAAATGCAGAGATGGTCGACGGAAAAAAACATTGCTTATATTGCAAATATGACAAAAATTGAACTGTACGTATGACTTGATTTAAAAAAAAACATATCTATACATCTAAAAAACTGTTGAATGTCGAGAGTCTGTACATGGAAGATAATTTGAAAATTTTAATTGTAGGGCGTTCTCTAATCGATACTGAAGCTGAAAATGTAATTAGAAATTTTCATGTCTGTCAGTCTGTATCCTGATTATGAATTGATTTAAATGAAACTTGGTACAATCTGAGCTCATGATCCGAGGAAGGTTCTAGGATACTTTTGTTCCCGATATATTGCGCGGTTCCTTTGGGAGAGGGCAGGGCAGTTTCACACGCTTATCGCACACCTTATGTGTCAGCTAGTTTGTTATAAGATTAATGACATACTTCAGCCATATGGCTTAAAAGTTCTTCGGCTACCACCGTATCATCCTGAACTAAACCCAATAGAAAATATATGGGGAATTTAAACAAATTATAATGCTTCGCATAAAATCGAACAAAATGTGATGGAAATAATGAAATTAATAAACGAACGTTTAAGTCAAATTGATGAAGAGATGTGGCGTTATACTTG
Source organism: Miltochrista miniata (assembly GCA_933228765.1). Lineage (NCBI taxonomy): Eukaryota > Metazoa > Arthropoda > Insecta > Lepidoptera > Erebidae > Miltochrista > Miltochrista miniata. The sequence continues at coordinate 4,799,851 of OW121765.1, forward strand.
TCGACACGCCAAAGAAAAAGAATACTATCGACATTTTGATTGAATTTATAATTAACCTTGGAGAGAGCAGCGAATCCTAAAATTCCTCAATTTTATTCTTCAAACAGCGATACATATTAATGTGTATAACATACATTTCACCCATTGAGTTTTTATTTTAGTTAAACAAGTGTTTTTGTATTTTGTACTTCACTGTACCTCATGTCACGCACACGAATTCACTGTGTTTAGACGAGGCTTACCCACACATAGTGCCGCGCGTACAGATGAGTTGAACTTACTATACCTACTTTCAAGTTTTCCTTTTTTTGCCATGATCGCGTCCGTTAGTCAGGCTGACTTGGTACATAAAGGTCTCAGTTGAGCGATATCACACATTCATCGGAAGTTTCTTGGTGATACGATAAGATAAGCTAAGCTAAGATAGGATGAGATAATGTTTTATTCAAAGATAAAGATGGAAAGTAAGATTAGAGATCAACCCATAGTAGGTAGGTACCTACTATGGGTCATTTTTTTGGAACGAAGTTCCTTATCGCGCGTTGTGAAAGGGGGCTAGACGGAAAAAATTCTCACTAAAAGTTGTCACGACACTTTTGGTAGTGGTAGTGATAGTGGTAGTGATAGTGGTAGTGATAGTGGTAGTGATAGTGGTAGTGGTAGTGATAGTGATAGTGGTAGTGGTAGTGGTAGTGGTAGTGATAGTGATAGTGATAGTGGTAGTGATAGTGGTAGTGATAGTGGTAGTGATAGTGATAGTGGTAGTGATAGTGGTAGTGTTAGTGGTAGTGATAGTGGGAGTGGTAGTGGTAGTGGTAGTGGTAGTGGTAGTGGTAGTGGTAGTGGTAGTGGTAGTGGTAGTGGTAGTGATAGTGGTAGTGATAGTGGTAGTGATAGTGGTAGTGGTAGTGATAGTGGTAGTGATAGTGGTAGTAATAATAGTGGTAGTGGTAGTGATAGTGATAGTGGTAGTGCTAGTGCTAGCCAGGGGATGAACATGAACTCTACGAGCAGCACCAAAGCAAATAGGAGTTTCGCTCTGTTCAGTTTCAGTCGCGCGTAAAGGTTACACGCACTCACTTTTTTTTATATTTGTTTTCTTTTTCTTTTTGTTTCTGTTTTTGTTTTTGCTTACAATTAAATTTTAAAATTAAAATAAAATTTTATTACAATTCCTTCACTTTAATCGAAAGGAACTTCGTTCCATACGGGTGTCCCTTGACACCTCTCAAGTTTTTTTACTTAGGTAAGTTTAGGAGGCGCCTACTCGTTGCGATGTGCTGAGTCCAATAATATTTGGGAAATTGCAAGTGAGGCAGGCCTGAGCGACGAAGACTACCAGAAATACGAAATTGCTACAATGATTTCGATTTAGTTCTCTGCATTCTGAACCAAAAATTGGCGAATATCGTTTTAAAAGAATTAAAGTACTTATTTGTTTCCAAATTTCCCCACCAGATGGCGGTGGCAGCCCGCTACGGAATAATAGCTGGCATTGTAATGTCCACGTATGACATTCTAATGTTTTCTCATGCTGTTGGGATTATACCGATGTTAAGAAGGTGGGTAGCTTCTATAATCGTCTATCTCTTCCTCTCCCTTTTTTTGTCCCTCCCTCCTCCTTTGAGTTCAAACTTACTAGTTGCGCCCCCCTCCTTTTCATTGAAACTTACTAGTTGCGTTCCAACTCAAAACGACGCGATGCGACGCCGCCTAATGGAAACCCATGGCGAACTTCAGAATTTGCGCAATTTTCTTAAAAAGGGTAGGTAGGTAGGTAGGTAGAGGTAGGTACCAAATGTAAGTATTTCATTTTTTCAGAAGACAAACAGTTTTTACATCATTAATTTACAAACTTAAACAATATCTGATGCAACCATTAATAGTTCTCACTTTTTATAGCTATGTTTTAACATAATGTGTCGTCTTATTTACTTAAAAAAAAATATAAAGAAAGGCGACGTTAATAACACACATTACACACAAAATAAGAATATAATAGGTACCCAGTATACAGGATGTAACATTCGGAGCGGTCAATATAGGGAACACTGTAAATATAAGAAATACATAGATCTGTTCTTAGAAACCATGTCATTGAGTTGCATAAAAAATGGTATGCGCTTCGAATTGTAGTTAATTAATTAAAAAACAAGAAATACAATGCATTCTGTGTATTTTAGATATGATGTTGCATACTAATATTAACTCCGTATGACCTACACAATCAACATTCAATTAGAAATAATGTACATAATATGTTTTATTTTTCAAAACAACCGAGTTCGATTCCCGGACAGTGAAAGAGATTTTTTTAAATCTTAGTATGCAGTTCTTATTTTCTCTAAAATCGATGACATGGTTCCTAAGAACAGACCTTTGTATCTCTTATATTTACCGACTTGCCCATACTGACCGTTCCGAATGTTACACCCGGTATATAAAAAAGAAATGTACAAAGTATTAGCTTCTCGTGTTATTAGATAGGTTACATTTGCTTGCTATTTCAAAGGTACGCATACCACACAGTTCCGTTGGGTCTGATGGGAGCAACCTTCGCCATCGTGTCCAACGGCCTACTGAGGGCGAGGAACGTGGATGACCACCTCAATTACTTTGCCGGTAAATCTATTTTCATTTGAATCGTCGCCTCATAATTCACACTTTTGTATTTCATTAAATCGCTCTATCGCTTTTTTTACGTTAGGAAAAATTGTACATGGATGCTATGCCGAACTCCTACAGACTTAAAAACCTCACGTATCCTGTCTAACAGCCTGCGGTTGGGAGCCACGGGTAAGCCCTCCTAAGGATACCCCAGGGCACCCGCGCGTGCGTGAATCCCTCACGTCACGCTGTCGTCTAGGGCCTGCTTCTGTAAGGACGGTGAGCAGCACCTCACCGTTCTCAGGCCCACGGTCATGGAGGCCGTTAGTCTTGGGCGAATCACTCTATCGCTACACGTGGGCCCCTCTCGATCGTGAGGGTTTTAGATTTTGCATTGGCTCTACCACGCTGACCAGAGATGGTAAGCTTCCAATTTCCCTTCTCTTCGTTATGACCTTGTGTCAGTAGGTGCACCACGAGTAGGTGAGGCTGGTTTAGGCACCGAAGGTGACCTATAGTTACTGTGCAACAGATATTGATCACTTCCTTCGTTTTAAAGGAATATCCCAGTAAACGAATAACTTGTGGATGGAAAAGTCGAAAGCAGAAACTTTGACTTAGGAACTTTGTTTGGACTAGTTAGGAGATAGACATACTAAAAGTCCTGACCCCTCCGAGGTGAGCCCAAGGTAAGTAAAGTAAGCCCGAGGGTTTTTTGCTTACTTCTCGAAAACGGTGCTTTGTACGGAATTGTGTTGTACGACATAATAAAAGCTTATTAAATTCTCTACAACTTTGTCGTTTACTATTTGTATCTATCTCCAATCATTGCCTAGCTATGAGCTTCTAAACGTGGTCAATTTTCAAAGCGCGCATTGTAATAAATGATTTTGGTCCATACAGGCAGCGTGACGTGAGGGATTCACGCACGCCCCCCTTACCCGGGGCTCCCAACCATAGGCTGTTGGGCGTTACGTGAGGTTTATTAGTCGGTAGGTGTCCGGCATAGCATCCATGAGGATTTTCCCTCACGTTAAAACAAAAAAAAACAATGATTTTGGTAAATTACTGTTACAATGCGCGCTTTGAAAATCGACCACCTTTAGAAGCTAATAGCTAGGCAATGATTGGAGATAGATACAAAGTGCAAAAGACAAAGTTGTAGAGAATTTAATTAGCTTTTATTATGTCATACAACACAATTTCGTACAAAGCACCGTTTTCGAGAAGTAAGCAAAAAACCCTCGGGCTTACCTCGGAGGGGTCAGGACTTTTAGTATGTTTATCTGCTAACTAGTCCAAACAAAGTTCGTAAGTCAAAGTTTCTGCTTTCGACTTTTCCATCCACAACCCCCTTGTGAGCATTCATTGACTAGACTAGAAGGAGTAGGCAGGCTGTTTTCCCCTTAAGCATAAGAGATACAGCTTGGCTGATACTTTTTTTTTGTCGCTGGAATCACATTTAGTATGATATCTAGAAAATTATTCACCTTTAAGAAGCTAAAAACCACGCCCGCTGTTCCACCGCTCTCGGGCGCCCCTCTTAATGCAGAGGATGTAGAGAGCGCCTGGCGCACTGCCATGTGACCGTTGGTGGGCGGAGTCCCCCGACCCACTGTCAAGAAACAATCGGGGGCGCGAAGTGCACTCCTTACCCGCGCCCCCGAACTGCCCGGCGGCGGCGGAACGGGAGCAAATTAACACTACTTTTCATGCATTTATGAGACAGGATATTTCTATAGTACTGTTTAGCTTTATCTGAGGTATTAAACTTTATCCAGATGCCGATATTTTAATTTGCAGGAGGCGTAGCCTGCGGACCCATCGTTGCCGCCTATCTAGGATCAGGCCACGGTGTTGTAGCTGGTGGGTTGGTCCTGGGTGTCATCGCTATGATCAAGAAAGAAGGCATCGAAAAGAATTGGGAATTTTTCCCCGATTTTAAAACCGGCATGATGCATCTTAGGCAGTGGAGGAACGACTACACCCTCGTTGCTGACCCGAAAGACGGTAGGTATTGTTTAAAGGTTTGTGTAAGGAGTTCTAAATGGAAGTTATTATAAAAAAAACCGGGCAAGTGCGAGTCGTTGTTCATAACAAGTTCATTCAATCGAATATCGCAGTTGCACCTAACAAGAAACTCAGGAATTGACTTTCATAGATTAAGTAGGTACGTAGGTAATTAGATTAGGTAATGACCTATTTTATGATTTCGTTACAAATGCACTGATTTTAGATTTTTTCTTGTGTTCCTGGTTTATGAGGATATACCTTGCCAAATTTCATGGTTCTAGGTTAACGGGAAGTTCCCTATCCTATTTTGTTTTCGTTGAGAGTGTCGAAATACAAATTTTCAACGATATAAACGGTCGGTTTCAGCGTTAACTTAGAAGTTTGATATTTTTACAGCTTTAAAAGACCATTGATAGATACCAGCCACCTTAACATACATATGGTATTAATTTTAACTCTATACCTTCACGCATTCACGAGATACTGCTCGTTCGCTCTAACTTTGCCGCTCGGCTCCATACTAAAGTCGAATTTTTAATTAGACGAAGTAATTGACAGCAATTAATGTCACTTCTTCATACAATGTTGCTTATTTTCTATGACGAAGTGACATTAGCTACTGTCAATTTAGTTCGTTTAATTAACAATTCGGGTATACGCCTCTACGCCAACAGCAAAGTTAGAGCGAACGGGTAGTAAGAGTCTTAAGGCGGCACTAGTCGGTCGCTCGAACGCAGCCAAATAAGCATGCTGTTTCACCTCACATCGCATAGTGAGAGCGAAAAGCTGCGATAATGCATTCATTCAAAGGTCCTTTGGTAGGACGGGTGTTATGAAAAAAGTACTTCATGTATCAACTTAGAACAAAGTTTTTTGAACTCTTTGAGAAATGAACTTCGTCGGATCGGACTTACATTTTGAGTTTTTATACTCCTTTTATTGTTTATTTACACAGAAAGTTGTCTAAAAATTTGGCAGAAAAATCCAATTTTTAATGGATTCTATCTTTTTATTAGTTTTTTAATTTCCATTTTTTGAACGGTACAGACAAAGTTTATGATGAGGCAAAACAGGAAAATGTTTGACTATGTATGTAGGGTATCAAACAGTTGAGTAATATCCCCCCGAAGTTTGTATGGACAAAATAGCGACAAGCGAAACCTTAACAGACAGACGGACGGACGGACAACAAAGTCATCCTATAAGGGTTCCGTTTTTTTCCTTTGAGGCACGGAACCCTAAATATTAGGTTATTTATTATACGCTTTGACGAGTCTAAACCTAAGTTTTCTTTTTCAGAGATGATTCACACTTGTGGCAAAGATTAATAAAAATACTGTTTTGATTCACGAAAGGGGAGAAAGCGTACTTTGTATGATATTAAATATAAATTATAATACATTATTAATATACATTATTTGGCTTGACTTGTTGTTTTGTTTTGTACTAAATGGCGCTGTTCTAAATCTGTTCCTCTCGCCTTGGGAACTTCTTCTGGAAGTAAAAAGAAGCCTACGTAATGTTATTTCAGATAATAATCTATTCATGTATGTTCAGCCAGATCCGTTGATCAGTTACAGCGTGAAAGACTAACACAATTATCTATACATGATGCTGATGCCCGCAGTTTCGTCCGCGTAAAATTAGTTCCCGTTCTCCCTTGTTTTCCTGTGTACCCTTGTCTCGCTTCCCGTGGGAACTTATTCCCGGGATATAATCCCTGTACCAAAGTTCAGCCGATTGAGCGTTAAGGGGTACCCACAGAGCATCGCGCGCCCAGTTCGCGTTGCTCTATGGGGGTACCTAACAAACATCTACACTTCCTACACATCCACACTCACAAACTTTTGCACTCATGATATGAGTTCGACGAGCCGCTCTACAGTCTACACTTGTTGGCGGTTGAATGATGAGGCTCTTGACGCTCCGCTTGAAGAACCCATGATAGTGAGAAGAATATACGTGTGTTGGCAGAACCTTCCAGGTTTCTATGGTTCGACACGATAAATAAATAAATAAATATTCACCGACATTTCACACAACGCCATCTGATCCCAAAGTAAGCTAGGAATAACCTGCTTGTGTTATGGGTATCAGACCACGGATATTAATACTTATATACTTTTAAATACATACATAATACATAGAAGCACCCAGAGTCTTGAGACAAACATTTATGGGTCACACAAATATTTGTCTCCGGTGTGAGTCGAACCCACGACCCCAGCACCGCAGGCGGTATCACTACCGACTGCGCCACAGAGGCAGTCGGTAGTGTTCACGATGTTCTGAAACTCTCTGTTCTTGTTATACAATATAACCAAGGTAGTCACCGTAGGTTAAGGACGTTTGCAACACCAGAGGCGCTACACTCATACTGCTGACCCTGTAAAATCCTTCTAAGATCCCTTTTGAAGAACCCCATCCTGTAGGCGTTTGGGAGAACCGTGGTATAGGGAGATTATAACCACTAAACACTGACCTCTCTTATCGCTCTGCAAGTCGATGAGCACGAAGACTGAGAACAGCGCGTTGCCGAGCTTCATCTGCTGGTCGATGTCACCCTCCCGGTGGCCGATCGTCCAGCTGTATAAGATGTCGTCTGCGCAACGGTCCAGGATCGGGCATTGCCATACGTGGCATATTCTGCAATTGAACGAAATTGAAGTTAATAGTTGGCTTTTCTTTTTCCCATGTGGATATCCTCGCGGACATCATGCCAAAACTACACGAAGGTTCCGTCCAATCCTTAGAGAGCCGTGCGACGTCACGGGTTCTCTTTATTTTTCTACAGTCAAAAGGTGGCTTGACCAATCTATGCGGCCCCTGCATCTGCTGACTTGTAATAACCTAGGACATGTGTCTGCGTCTCCATAGCATGGGTTAGAATATCAGATTGCAATTATTCATTTGTATCAATGCTGAAAGGAAACAGTCAAATCAAAGCACGCCCTAGTATCCAAAAAAAGTGTATTCCAATCCCCGATGTCACAGACCAAGTTATAAGAAGAAGCGTATCCACTGCTGCCACAGTCGCTTGGAAGATGTTAACAGATCATCAGAGCTCTTCAGAACAACATCTGATAAATAAAATGAAATGTTGGAAGGGAATTTCAATGCATCATCTTAGCCGGTTTGATGCTCACTGCTGGGCATAGGTCTCCCCCAAAGATAGCCAGGGCTGGCCATAACGTTTGGTCTTATGCCGCACGCATCTAGGCTCTGCCGACCTTTATTAGTTCGCCTGTCCACATTGCCTTCGTTACCTACACTTGAGTTTTCCAGGACGCAGCCGCTACTCGACAACTTTTCGGCTCCTTTGGCCAACATATATAACTAGTTGCCAAACAATAAAAAGATCAGAGAGTGTACAATCTTACCTGCCCGTTAAAACTCTAATCAAATAGCTGCTATGCTCCAAATCTCCAGTATGTATATTCCTCTCACGACTTAACTTCTCCACGCTTTCATACAAATCCGGATGCTTGGATTTTTTCTTTTCACACGTCACATGAATTTCCGGCAAATTCGCATAAAATTCTTCACTTAGAATTGGTTTTCCTTTAGCGTTTCTTATTATTTTGGCTTCTTTTAATGGAGAAAGTATGGAGCCGTGTGCCAGCACCCATCGCTTGGAGAATTTGATCCCAGATGAAGAAACTGTGAGAATGTTAGCCAGTTCTCCATCGTCTGAGTAGTTGTAGGACACCATTACGCCTTCGACTGCCATTATTCTGGAAAATAGAGTGAACTTTAATATAATGAGGCATCAAATTTGACTATAGGTAGGTAGGTACTTACCTGTCACCTCGAGTGGAATATTTAAAAATCCTGTCTGAGTGATTCAGACGGGAATCACGAGCATCAGTAATGAGGAGCACAATGTAAAAAGGAGGAGCAGTAGGTGCCTACATATTATGAGGGTATCTCGCCCTAAAAAAAATCATGTTTCGTTCTTGGCGTTAGGATTTCGGCTGGGAGTGATATTATTAACCGATTCACCAGGTAATTTTATTAATAGGTAGGTAAGTATAGGTACCTTACCTATAACTAATTTAATATATTCTAGGTAATTTAGATATAATTATATAATGGTAGTAGGTACAAGAATACGTAAAAGAGTAGACAGACATGTGGATAAGTTTATTTTGAAGAAAGGAACTTTTTTAATTATTTGAGTGAGAGGGCATCTTTCCTGAATGTTGCCATAAGACCCCATAGCCCATTGGTAGGTACTGAAGTTATATTTGACTGTCTTATGCAAATGAATGAATACCCTCATTCACAGTCAGACAAATTGCTTAGACTCTTTTATTAACATTAGATTGTGAATAGCACAAGATAAAAGTAATTTGCCTCGTATTTTCTTTTAGTAAGTATCAAGGATAATACTCATACAGAAGGCAACACATCTATTCTCGTCAAAGTCTATGTTATAAACGCCTCACATATATTTTTATAATTCATTGCTGGCTAGCAATAGCCACGTCTAATTTTGAAAGGATGAAAACACGCAATGTAATACTAGATAAGAGATATGATCGTTTTTGTACTGAATGTATGACACAAGATGAAGACGGGGCGCGAACCTAATTACAAATATTACACATAAAACACACCCTGAAATAGCAGTAATGAGCTATATTCAAGCGGGTGGTCAATAGAAATGTGCTATTTGAGTTGGTATAAAAAGAAAATATTGTTCGTTTTCCCGCCAAGTGTTTCCTGCGCGCCGTGCCAGAGGGCGCGATCGAATAGTGTTCGGTACTTGAAATTTTTTTTTTTTTTAAATTATCGTTAATCTGTGCTTGCAGCAGCTGTTTTAAGCATCTGAAAAGGTTAGTTATTAATTTAATTACCTACTACGGATTAGGGAGAAAACGAGTGACTACCGCTCCAAGTCGTTCCTGGTGCAAAGGTTGGCTAAGCCATTCGACGTGGTAATGCGGTTATCGTTATGGGCACCTTTGCATCACGAACGGTTAGGGATGGGTTATTTGACTATTGATGGCTTATTATTGACATTTTTTTTTGTAATGTGACATGTATGTATTATTATTGAATCATTTTAATTAAATTATATAATACTTTCTCCAAATAAAAAAAATATTTTTATATTTTTTAAAACTTCTACCGTCGAGACCCCTTATTTCGCCTGGGTTTTGACACTTTTTTCATCATATCTTTTTATTTTGAAAGTATTTTAAATTGACTTGAGTAAAAAACGATTTTACTTAACACAGGCTATTACTTTAGACGATGTAAGTATCGAATATCATTATAATTAGGCTACAAATTGACTCTAAAGGTCATAGGCGAAGTTTCGGTCTTTTTCCTAACTTCGCCTACGGTATATTACGGGGTCTTATGAAGCTTATGTTTGTTGTCAACTAGGCTATTAAATTTAGAATCCGAAAAAAGAAATATTAACCTTACCCGGAACGCAATAAAGACACAATTTCTTTAAAAAATGTATAGTAGGCGAAATTTGGAAGCGATTTGAAGATGTTCCATACAATTGATCTAACTTTGATAGGGTTGTCACAATTCTTGGTAACTTGCCTTACTGTGAAAAAGGTGATTAATGAATTAAGAAAATAATTGTTATAAAAAATAATCATCTACAATAAAAAATGAAGTCACTTAGTCAATAGTACCCACAATTTGCTCATCAGATAACCAAGTTGAGAATCCTGTATCTCTCAGAAAAGGTGTTTCCCATTGAATTTTACGAAAAATTCATCGGAGATGGTTGGTTTTTCAAAGTCCCAACCTAAGAAATTCTCACTGCGTCATTTGCATTCATAACACAATACCTATATGATTTTAAACTAACATGGTCATTACTATACATTTTATTACTAATAACGTGATTTTAGAATTGACAACCCTACGGGTAGGCGAAGATTGGTAACAATGTGACCGTCACTACCACCTCGGCAGCATTTTATGCCATTTTGAGCTCAAATTGTACGCTAGATAAAAAATATTTACGTTATATTACAGCCAAATAAATGTATGTTGTAGTCAAATAAAATGTTTAACATTCCACTGCCTACAACACTGCTTAAATACTAAATTTTCTACACCGACCAAAAAACGTAGTACATTTTCCAACACAAAAAAAGCTTTTGTAATGAACATAGGTAAGTTAGTCGCAATTTAGCTGAAGAATCTTGCTATGGATAAAATATACTTGCTCATGAGCAGTTTTATGCGAGGTTTAATCAATAGGTTTCTTGGTAATTTTGAATTTTGTGAAATCAGGCGAAATTTGGTAACCTAGGCGACATTAGGGGTCTCGACGGTACTTATAATTTTTTTATACAATTTTTATTCAAAATTGATAGTAAGAATAACTAAGATTACCTACCTATTTCTTTTTTTTTAATATTATACGTAAGCATGTAAATTAAAAAAAAAAGTAAACTACCTATACCTACCTCAGCTTATGAAATTTTGAGCTCTAAATCTAAGTAAGGTCCCCATGATTTTTGCCCAAAAGACTTTCCTCTGTGATTGGCCATTTTAAAAAACTTTTTATTCTTCAAGAAGTGAGATAACTGCCAGCCCTGGTGGCTAATCTTATCATTGGTCACTTCTTTAATGGTTGAGTTTTAGTTCTATGAATTGGCAAGCATCGCAAAATTATCGATCTAATGTAACATTGTGCAATGTTAAATTAGATCGATAATTTCGCGCTTTCCAATATCGTTTCCGTAGTGTAGCGGTTATCACGTGTGCTTCACACGCACAAGGTCCCCGGTTCGATCCCGGGCGGAAACAGTACTTTTTGTAATATTTTGTTTAATTAGATGCAAATTCTAGGTGAATTATTTTTTATGAGGATTGTACCATAAAATTTAAAGATAATCAATAAAATTTACCTTTGCACGGTTTTTGATTGATTTATTTATAGGGAAAGAATCTTGAAAGAAAAATCTTAACAATTTTTGCTTACTGCCACCAAAATGTAGTTGATATACACAAAAGTTATTTTTTTTAGAAATCGTTTTTTAAGTACTATTTTATTAGTCTTTATCTAAATATACTAAGGCTAGGAAAAATGTAAGTATTGTTTGAATTTAGACAAATTTTGATTGAAGCTTTGTCAAATTATTAAAACCCTTTCATCCCAATGTCACATACAATGTAAACTTTCACCAAAATAAACACTACTGTGTACTGTGTCTTTGCCCGGACATGCTCAGTCTCTAGTAAACACCAGTTACTGCCAAAGGCACTGGTTAAGATTTAGATGTTTTTTTTAAACTTAAGTTACATTCAAGTACAAATAAATACTTAATTACACTTATTAATTAATTATTTGTATTTATGTAAGTAAAAGTAGCAAATTGTATGAAAGACAATAATATCAAGTGTAAGTTCACCTGCTAAACCAAAATTATTGAATACAATAATTATTATTTATATCACATTTTCATTATTTTTAACGTATACGGACTTGTTCGTTTTACGCCAGCCTAAAAAAATTTTTTTTATGTAATTAATTCAATGAAAATATATTCAACTAAAACAGGATAAACGATAAAAAAAATGTCTGATGAAATGATGAACAAAAAGAATTCCTTCGAGCCGGATTTGAACCAGCGACCTATGGATTACAATTTATTACCGTCTACAGTCCACCGCTCTACCAACTGAGCTATCGAAGGTTGGAAGCAAGTGCCGAAATAGTTAACCGAGTACTTCATGAATTTTCATAATGAAATACTAGATGACGCCCGCGGCTCCACTCGCGTGGAATCTTAAATCCGTTTCTATTTCCCATGGAAATTTGTTTCTCGGGTAAAAAGTAGCCTATGTGATAATCTACCTACCAAATTTCAGCCAGTGCATGAGAGAGTAACAAACAGCCACAACAAATCGCATTTTTTATTTTAGTAAAATTGGCATCATTTTACTTCAGTTCTCAAATGTTTTAACGGCTGACTAAAGATAATTAAGTAGGTACTTATGCATAGTTATTTTATTGATATATCTGCGGTCGGTGTAGTAATAAAAATAGGAAATTTATATTGGAAAATACCTAAATACAACTTAAAATACCTACTAATCAAAATATTTACAAAATAAAAGAAACTGAGGTTATTCTTTTAATCTGAGACGTAAGTCTGTTAAAAAACTTTTTACATGACAAAATAATACTGGCAGTCTTGTATTAAATTAATGGTGATGGTGACTATGATTAATTGATTACGGTTAAGAATACTACAATAGTATAAACGCGTACTTTTATACTTTCTTAATAAATACTAGGTATATAAAATTATTTGAATATACCAAACACTATTTTTACGGTACTTAGGTGCTTTTTGTAGTTCTGTCTGATTTAGGCATTTTTAACACAGACAGAGTATCTACCATTTCATTACAAACATTTTTGTATTTTCGTAAAGCAAATTAGACATTTTAGGCTCACATTACTGAAAGTACATATAAATTATTTACTATCGTAGGCGATAGGTAGGAGGAGAGTAAGTTTAAACAAGATTGGTTACCCAAGTCGATTAAAACTTTAGCTCGTATCAACTAGATATTCATGATCCTATCAACTCATAAATATGAAGTACCTAGTTCTCCACTATAGTATTTTAATAAACAGGCCAATAAACTTGTGAGTGGGATAAATAGTACATAGGCACACTTCATATCTATACTTATCATAATTAGGCTATACACTTTATTATAAATGTTAATGGTTCGAAATGAAAAAGTTTCAATGCCTGACCCTCAGACTATAGAACAATTATGTATAATCTGAGGCTTGACCTAAGTGCATAATTAGTTTGGGTAGGTAATAAGTAATGATATCAAAGCGAGATAAAGGTATAATTTAAGACTTCGTTTGTTGGCTTGAATAGTCTTCACTTTCGAGTTGGAATTTCAAAGGTCATTATGACGATATCCACGGACTTAAGTACTTACATGATTTAATTTTAGTCCGTCAATAAAATTAAAAAATTTTGTGGCATCTTACAACTGAAAACACCTATAATGATTATATCCAAATTGACAAATGTAAAACGGTAAATGTTAGGTGACGAATCCGCAGTATAACTTGGACAAAATATGCCATTTAACTTATATAAGCCAATAGATTTTCAGATATCGCAACGACCTTTGCATTTTCCCGATTGGTTTCTTTGTAGATATTAATTAATTTAGAATTCGAATTGCACGTAACTCGACCACACCAGCAATCAGAGAATATGGCTTCCAAAACGATTTTATTCATTTTAATTTACCTTTGAAACAAATTGTTGGTTGACTTGCTTGTGTAATATAATTTCTTTCCTATGATTGCCTGAATTTGTACTGTAGTATACTTAATTTCAGGAGCAACTTCTCTCGTGACGTAACAATTTAGTTAATCACAAAAGAAGTGCCTATGAGCTGGTACTTGATATGTATGACACTATGTGGTATTCTCCGCATCCGGATGAAATGGAAATAATTTATAAAGAATAACTTCTACGTTTATTTATCTGCGATGAAGGTAAGCAAAGGGAAGTGAACCGAAAGTTTAGAAACAATGACGCTTGTTTAATTGCACAGATTGCACTGAAGTCTTTGAAGAAGATATCGAACTAACTTAATGTAATTCCAAATAATGCTCCTTTTGAAAATACCTGTGGCACGCTTATGTTTGAAAGAAGATAGAGAACTTGGAATCGAATTTCGAAAGGGCTAATGATGACGAGCAAAGGTATTTTTACATCACTTTACGTTCAGGGTCGGTTCACATCCAAATCGTGACTTGTGATTGGTAGAAATCAGTGGTGTGATCGCCGCGCCTACTGTGCTTGCAATCACAACACGACCGTTACTGGTTTCACACCTGCATCCGTAACTGGATACTTGCCTTATCATTTATACGCACCTTTCTAAGCATTAGAACACGTTCTAAATCGTACATAGTCGCATACTCGAAATATTCTGTTGCAAGATAGGTATGTCTGTGGAACAGGTCTACTTAAATGTGTATGAAGATTGCAATTTGGAATTTGGTTCAATTCTTGGGCGGATGTGATGGCGTCATTCGCTGTATTAGTACACATTAATAAGTACTTCCTTACAGATTTTTTTTAGATAGATACTACACCAAGACTAGACAACTTGCCCCGTTCTATGCTATATTCTTAGCATGATATTCTACTTATGTCCAAAGTAAAAAAGACACTACCTGATACTCTATCACTTCCCTAAAAATATCTGATACAAATTATTTTTATGGTACAAGGAATCTGAAATGTTCTAACCTTAGCTAAGCTACAGTAGGTAAATACTACCAAGGTTTTGTTAATTTATCAAAAGAAATCAATTCTATTATGTAAAGGACCAGCCATTGTAATAACATTGTTCTATTCTGTAGGTACCTAAATATCTCAATAATACGTTTTTGTTATCGCATTATTTATTTCACAGAAACACGTCTAGGCGTTTGACCTGAACATTGATTTGCGTAATTATTTATAAAAAAATACTTAAGCTTACGTATCAAATATTATGCCTAACGATCTAATCATTAATACAAAAATAACTTCGAATGTCGGATTGTGTGACCTTAGCAAAACCGTTGTATGTAGGTACACAAGACAGATAAAATTCGATAGCAAGTTTTTATACCTTCCCTGAACATAATCGGCCCATCTAGATCATTAATCCTATCAGACAATGGAAATAGAGAGCAAAAGAAATTGAGAAGATAGCTGGTCAGGCTTTGTAGATGCTCCCGGTATCTCCTTTCTGGGGCATGTCTGGTTACACACATGCCCGTGAAGAAGGGCTATGCGGTTCTTGAACCGATGACATAGCCGTTCACCCATATCACTGTTTGCGATAGCGCGTGGAGTGGAGGTACCACGAATAAAACATACTGTTCGGCGATTCCAACAAATAATTGCATTGACCGCTAGATACAAACAAAAAGTACTATTAGTTACTCATCCGGCATTCCTCAACGGATCTATATTTAATAGTTTCGTAATTTTTTAATAATTCATTACTTATTTCAAAACTTTGCTCGCAAAAGTGAACCCGAAGTCATGAAAAGCAGTGGCTGTCTAGCGAGTTAAGGATTACTATCATAATATGTAGCCCATAAATAAAACTATTGCCAGTGTTTGAAGAACCTAAGTTTGGAAGACAAGGAAAACACGTACGCTGGCAGAATGTTCCAAGTTTACATGCTTGTAGCTCTGTTATAATTCATATATGAACAATCAATTCAGTATCTATCACAGACATCACAGTTCACTGTTAGATGCCACCCTTTTTCTTTGCATTTTATGTCTGGAAAACCTTATGGTCATAGATGCCATACCGGACTCCTACCGACTGAGACCACACGGTGCCTTACACACTTGTGCTTACGACCGGGAGTCCCGGGTCACATTTCGCCTGTAATATTTTCGTCCCACGTAATGGTCATGTTGTTGAAATGGACAGAGGCAGATTGTCGTAAATTGCTGTTGACATTTTTTAAACCACAACGGTGATATTCACAATCAAATGCTTTATTCTCTCGATTTCCAGCTCATTGTGTTTGAATTATTACTTCCTTGTGTGTTTCTGAAGTTCTTGTATGAAATATCATCAGAAGTGGCCTGCACCACAACATCACCGGCTCGATTGATCCAATTGAACAAACGAGCGTGTTAACCCTGGATTTGTTCTCGACGATCTCCTTCGATTCGTTGTGGACATTTAATCTTAAATAACGTGGTCTTCTAACAAGTACATGTTTATGTTAAGTTACCAACGTGCGTAGCAAATGTATGATTTAGGAAAGATTTGAAATGTTAGTTCTTTACAATTACCGAGAACCCATAGTTGCCATTATACATAGACTAAAATGGTGTTGAAATGTGACCTACTTACATGATTTGCCAAAAGGCATATTGCCATGACCTCAGTTATGAATGAACGACTATTGAAACGTGTTCCGTTCGGTCGAGAATTTTAGGAGATACTGGCACTACGATAAACCCACGACAATACATTAATGGACGCTCCTTTGCGTAATAGGCAGCATCCTGTTCAACTCAGGCGCTGTCCAGTCAATGCTAAGACTTCACTTCATGTACTACATCACATTTGCTCACAGAAGCTAAATTTTCATTGTTCTTCTTGTCTAAATAGTGTGTGTGCTCACGTTTCACGTTAATGAGACATCCTCGCGTGGGTTTTGAATGTCGTAGCTCTGGACATCCAAGCTAATCGACGGACGTTCTCGACAACGTACGATGTGCCCGCTGCGATCTCGAAAACGATAACCAATTTCGAACTGGATATCCACCATGTTTAACTATTCATAGTGTAACGGATGCAGTGTTAAGGATGGAATCGTGAATTTAAGGCGAGAATTGGAATTCTGGAGTGTATAGTGACGGACATGCCTGTGTTTCGACGCCTGGCATCCAGTGTGAAAAAAAAGAAATCACATTTGCCGACTCAGCGTCTGACACACGGGCAGTTCTATTTCCACAGTGCGATAACGATTTAGGTGAGTTTGTCTGTTGTCATTCATTTGTGCAACTTTTACCTGAGAATGGACCCATGTACATACTTTGAAGTGCATTTAACTTACCTCTATGAACAGGTATGTTATCACTTATCAATATTTTTTAAAGAATAAGGTATTAGCGTATCAGTAATTTTGCTACGGTATTTATGGCATTAGAACCTATATTACAGTACTAGGTATTACTTAATCCTATTCCATTCCCTATTCCTTCTTCTGTGGCCTTGTGTTCAATTATTTAAAAAAAAAACTTACTTTTTTGACAGCTAGGTACACCAGGTTTAGGTAGGTATGTACAGTTTTGTTATAAAATAATAATAGATAATATGACAGAAAGGAAAATTACTTGCACCCATATTAATTAATCTGTGAATATATGATTTATTTCGCGCACATTCATATCTGTCTGGGGGCAAAATATTCCACAGAACTTGACAGCTCTAGTAAGTAGGTATTAGCAGTATCACATTATCTGATAATTTATAAGATACTCCATTCCACACTGTTCTTTCACACGAGCATAAAATTAAATTATGTGCAACCTTAGAAAAAAAAAGTAAAGGCCTTGTAGTTTTTGATCTTGCTTACCTGCCAGACATACTTATTTATGTACGAGATTTACCGTAATAAAATAACCAAGCATTGGCAAGTTGTGTGTTATTATCATACTGTATGTACTTTTATTTACGTGTTGAATAATAAAAGAATACAATTAATAAGTATAGTTTATAGAAACAGCAGACTTACATAGATCGTAGTTTGTTTACTTTTTGAGGTTATAATGTCCAGAGGTCAACAGGTTTACACAACTTCACATCACATTTACTAAACCGACGTCACACACGTCCCCACAATAACTATTACTGTATAAAATGTATTCACTCACATTAAATACTAATAAAATAACTTATTAGTAGATAACAGCTGACTGTATTTATTTACTTCGTCATGTCATGTCTGCTAATCACATCAAACCAAACGAGGACGAACTCTCTTGGCTCTCTTTGAAACTAAATTCATTAGCAAATTTTGCGGCTACAAAGTAGTTCGATGTAATACCGATAGATGGCGTGATTATAAATATAAGGTATGATTGTGGCAATGAAATAAAATTATTTTGTGGCGATAAAATAAAATTATTTTGGAGTAGGCGCCTCCCTACTACTAGATTAGTTAGGTATCTAGACTAGATCACAGTTGAGGACGTTTTTTTTTATTTATTTGAACATACTAGAGACCCGTCGGCCGTCAAATTCGAAAGTAATCCAATAGCTGTTTCAAATTAGGTACGCACAATTACGCCGTTGATAAATAAAAATGTCCGTTAAAATTATAGGTATTTTATTCCAGTACTTACCTAGCTCATTGCGCAATCTGGGAAATAATTGAATGTCGAGCAAATATTTTCAGTCTGCGTTTTCAATTAATTTTGTTCAGCGTTGAAGACCTATAAAGAAAAGGTGGTTACGGTCGGCAGGTTATTGTGTTTAAGATTGATTGGAAATGTAAACATTAAAAATTTTTCTCCTCCACCCTAAAAAGTTGTATAATTCCCCAGCGCACGTGTTTATACGCACACTTCTTTCAAAAATACAATTTTATTTTTAACTAGCTGTTGCCCGCGACTTCGTACGCGTGAAAATTATGTTATAATGCCAATTTGATTGCTCTCTGCTTAGCCCCTAGGATATGTAGCGTGATAATATATAGCCTATTTTAAGACCCTACCCCTAGCTAATATTTGTACAAAATTTGAACCAAATCCATTCAGTACTTTTCGAGATCCTTCCGGACAAAGCAAAGCAAACAGACAAACAGACAAACCGACAAACAGACAAAAAAAATTCTAACTATATTTTCGACTTCGGTATCTTATGTTGAACACCCAGCGAGTATTTTTTTTTAAATATTTCCGAAGTACAGTTTTACTTTTCTATCATTTTATTATATGTATAGATTTCAAAGAGAATAAATTTAATATATTGACTGCCTCTGTGGCGCAGTCGGTAGTGATACCGCCTGCGGCGCAGGAGGTCGTGGGTTCGATTCCCACCGGAGACAAATATTTGTGTGACCCATAAATGTTTGTCTCAAGAGTCTGGGTGTTTCTATGTATAATACTAGCGGACGTCACGCGGTTTCACCCGCGTAGTTCCCGTTCCCGTGGAAATACGGGAATAAAATATAGCCTATGTTCACCGCAAAGAGTGTAACTTCCCAACAGTGAAAGAATTTTTTAAATCGGTTCAGTAGTTCCGGAGCCTATTCGTTACAAACAAACAAACAAACAAAAAACAAATCTTTCCTCTTTATAATATTAGTATAGATATAAAAAGTATATAAGTACCTATTTATATCTGTGGTCTGATACCCATAACACAAGCCGGTTACTCCTAGCTCACTTTGGGATCAGATAGCGTTGTGTGAAATGTCCGTGAATATTATTATTATTATAATACTTCGCTTTAGGTACCCCCTCCAAGAAAGACCCTGTACTTACATAAAGCGTAGTACCTATCAAGAGAAATAATTTTAGCACACCAGCAATATTTTTGAAAGATTTTTCCAAAGGTAAGTAAGTTAGGTAGGTAAATGGAGTACGGGAAAAAATGCATCATTGCAACCGAATTTACGCGTAGGCCAGATAGGTAGGTACCTAACAATTTTTTTTTAAGTTAGTAAGTTTCCATAGAAATATCAAACTATTTTTTAGTTGAAAGCTGACTGGTGTTTTTTTAACGTGAGGGAAAATCCTTACTACTAAGGGGACGAATTTTAGCACATATTTTTGAAAGATTTTTCCAAAGGTAGTAAGTTAGGTAGGTAAATGGAGTACGGGAAAAATGCATCATTGCAACCGAATTTACGCGTAGGCCAGATAGGTAGGTACCTAACTAATTTTTTTAAGTTAGTAAGTGGCCATAGAAATTATCAAACTATTTTTTAGTTGAAAGGTTTTTTTTTAACGTGCGGGAAAATCCTTCATGGATGCTATCCCAGACTCCTACCGACTAAAACACCTCACGTAACGCCCAACAGCCTATGGTTGGGAGCCCCGGGTGAGCCCTCGGAAGGATGTCCCAGGACTCCCAACAGACCTACGGCTACCACTGCGGCCTCGCCTAGGGGGTGGTTCGGGTGCTATCCCGCGTCTTTGGGAGATTTTCGGGTGTGATCCCGCTTCTTAGGGGGGCGTGCGTGAATCCACGTCACGCTGCCGTCATGGGCCTGCTTCTTTGAGGGCTCTATCTAACTAGCTGAAAGGTTCAGGGATAAGGAATATTCTGCAATAACACAGACATTTTAAAATCGAAAGAAGTTCCAATGGGAAGCGGGAACGGGAACCGAATTCTCGCGGGCGAAGGCGCGGTATTTTACGATTAATTACGGGATGCATCCGCCATTGCAATGAGATGACAAATGATTCTGTATTTTACAGTTTACTTTTAGTCACTCATACATACTTCATACATAATCAAACACTTGAACTGATTGACTACACAAATATTTGTAGTTCGTATGTACTCAATACTTGTAAAGAAATTTAAATCCGGTCAAGTGCGTGTCGGGTCTCGCGCTATGAGTGCTCTGTAGTTTGAAAGTAACTAATACTTACTTATCGAAAATTTCATTTTACTATTCATTCCAAAGTCCAGAACACCTTTTTTATCCCTAGTCCAGAGTCTGACTCGCACTTGCCCGTTTTTCGACGTCCCAGTTTGAAGTGTTGGTAATGCAGATGTCATAATAAAAACAAGCTAGATGCCCCTGTTGGCAAGGATTTATCTCCAACGCCGAATTTGACGCTTAACTTATCTTAACAGCCATGAAAACTTATCTTATGAACTATGAAAATTCCCAAAAGATTTGGTAAAATACAATGCCTCTTAGTCGGTACTAAGAGGCATTGTATTTTACCAAATCTTTTGGGAATTTTCATGGTTTACAAAATAAGTTAAGACTCAGAAAATATTTCAGTCCTGGGCAATCTATGAATTCAGTCTTAGATTGGTAAAACAGAAAGGAACCCTAAAAATGACACTGCGAATATCTACATTCTAACATACATTCCTATTATGTTCATAGATGAAAAAAGTGAGTCACACTTAGACACTTTTATACCAATAATGTGACTAATAAGTAGGTTTTAATCCCGTTATGCTCAACAGCGCAATAAGAGGCTGTCGAGATTTGCGAAGTCCAAGTCAACTTCACCTACCAGTGGTGCACCTGCTCATTAACGGACGAGGTCTTGGCGAAGAGAAGGCAATCTCGAAACCTTAACATATTAAAAAACTAGCGACCCACCCCGGCTTCGCATGGATGCAATGCTGATACTAAATACAAATAAGTACATAAAAACCTCAAAAATAACAGTATTTCTCCACTATATTATGGATGTTATTAAACATATAACCCTTCCTCTTCAATCACTCTATCTATTAAAAAAAACCGCATCAAAATCCGTTGCGTAGTTTTAAAGATAAGCATACATAGGGTATACCGTCACAATACCAGAAATTATAATGCCTTTACTTAAAATGCATTAGCCCAAAATATCCAAAATCGAAATATCAATATTCAAAAGGCAAATATTTATAATATAAATAATTTAAAATGCCTTACGGTCGAATAACCGAAATCCAAAAAATAAATTTATCAAATACCTTATCCTAAAATTATCAAACACAAAATACCTTTTTTTAACATGATTTAAATCCTACATGGATGCTATATATCTGTGAATGGTTAGCACCCCGACTCAGAGTATCCCGACACGGAAAGGTTAGGTTAGAAGATTAAGGCGGGAGTGAAGCGAAGCGGAACTCCCGCCATAGCCTTCGTGGTTATTTTTTTTTTGTTTTTTCGTTAGCCCACTGTAGTACTTTTGTAACTCTGAATCAAAGTGTTTTAACATGAGGTAAATCCTACATGGATACTATGCCGGACTCCTACCGACTAAAAACCACACGTAGCCTACATAACAGCCTACAGTTGGGAGCCCGGGGTAAGCCCTCAGAAGGATACCCAAGGACCAACAGACCTACAGCTACAACTGCGGCTTCACTTAGGTGGGGGGGGGGGGGGGGGGGGTGTAAATAAGTTAAAGCCAAATAACAAACCGTGTGAGTGATAGTGACACATTGTATTCTATTTTCGGTATTTTAAATTAAGGATATTTGAAAATTTGTATTTTGAATTCTGATATAATAATTATTTGTATTTAAAATTTGGACATTTTACGGTTAGGTGTACTGAAATAAGGTATTTTGAATGTTAAGGTATTTCGAATTCGGGTATTTTGGTCTAATGCATTTTAAGTAAAGGCATTTTGATTTCTGGTATTTTAATATAATTATAACCTATCCAAGGTATTTTGTGTTTGAACATTTTAGGATAAGGTATTTGATAAATTTATTTTTTGGGTTTCGGTTATTCGAACGTAAGGCATTTTAAATTATTTATATTATAAGTATTTGCTTTTTGAATATTGATATTTCGATTTCGGGTATTTTGGGCTACGATATTTTGAGTTAAGGCATTATAATTTCTGGTATTGTGACGGTATACCATAGGATAGCCTATGAGAATGCCGTGAGGCGAAAACGGTCAGGTGAAATAATAGGTAAATATTGTAAAACAGTAGCTCCAAGTTTTTATAAAGAGCAGCTAGTTGCCTCAAGTGTCATCAATCAACAGTAGGTATAAAACCCGGTACCATTACCATCTCATCATATGACCAGCGTGGTACACTGTAAAGTTAATAAACCTCCCAAAATGACAGCAGGAGAGAACTAGGTTTAGCAATGGTCTGATTTAACTGATTGATGACTGTTTGAAAGAAAATGTAGAGGCCAAGATAGAGTTGCATAGAATTATTTAACGACAGAAGATCCAGAAACAAATTAATTTTTGCGAGTTCGCAGACTACACAATCTACACATACTTATGACAATTTCGAAAAATTCGTCAAACGTAGGGTAGGACGTCCACCCGCCAGCCGCCAGATGGACCGACGACCTGGCAATGGTGGCAGTCTGGGACTGGATGCAGAAGTCGCAGGCGCGTCTATTGTTGCGTAATTTAGGTAAGGCCTAAGACCAGCAGTAGACTACCATAGCCTGATTGGATTGATTGACATACACCTATAGACCGTTTGTATCTATATTAAAATTAAACATACCTTCTAGGTGTATCCTTTATCGGACAAGCTGGTAATTTTCTAAGTACGCCGATCGGGTGAATCAGCATGAGAATAATAATATTATTATCATTGATGTATATGAGCATAATTATGGTATCACAAACAAAGTGTGTATATTGTGTATAAGGTTGTAAGTAAATTAGTTATGTGAACTTTAAGGCGCGACGCCAGCGCTGGGCGCCGACAATTGGATCAATTAATTACGCGGAAGCCTGCGGAAGCGGACCCGGAATCTGTCCGAGTACATTTTTTACTATAGCAAAATGTCAAATGAATTCCGCCAATTGATATCATTAAGTGTTTAGTTTCCGTTGTACACAAGATAATTGTTATTTTAGCTTCAATAATATTGGTTTTCCATGAATGGAAATATCATTCAGATTCACGTAGCTAGACAGAATAGAAAAAGTAAAAGCAGCAGCGTCGTTAGGTCCGTAAAGTGGAGACGAGACACTTTTTGACTAATCAGATTCATTTATTTCCGCATCTCAAATTCAAGGAACGAAATCTGATTGGTTATCAAAACACATCTCCTCTCCTCTTCGCTTTGGTGGATATAGGACCTTAGCTCACCCATTCTTTCATTTTAGGAAGTTCTTCTTAATCATGAATATCTATTATCTGAGTCTGAGGGTTCCAACCTACAAAGGAAGACTCAAATCAATATCTGCGAAACCGTTCAGTCTTCCCGGCAAGTAGTGCACCTGCTATGCTGTTTAATGGAAGAGAAGGAAAATAAGAACAGCAAATTTTGCTGGCTTTAATGGAAGGCAATCAAATGTTTTGATGTACTTCCACTAGGGAGTATGTACCAAAGAATAGTCGGAAAGGTTTTCCTAGATATAGTGAATGATTCAATAACAATCAATTAATCGTAATAATAGTGGTTACCCTTGTTTCCAATAAAACTATTAACTAAAGTGACACAATGGAACTGCAGAGGCGCGGCGCCGCCGGCGTTTGTACTCAGTAATTGATGGGGGCAACTATCAATCAAAGTATGACATTATACTGGAAAATAATAGCGGAAATCCCCTGTGGAAAATATGACTATAGGAAAAAGATCTCATTCATCGAAATCAACTAGCTGACCCACGCAATTTCGTTTGCGCCGCATAAGGTATATGAAAGGACAGGTACTTTTTCAACAGACTCATGGAAACGTAAGAAACTGCCCTGTTTGCTTAATCATAAAAGAGCTTATAGATTAGTCCATTCTAAAACAATTCAGTCCCCGCCTTCGGCGCGGACTGATTTATTTTACAATATCCTTAATCATTAAGCCAACACGCCAGTTTAGATTTACCCTTACATTCAAAGGAATCCTTGAATTCTAGGTTTTGCGAAAGTTGAGATGTCTCTAATTCCTGAGCTACAAAATCCTTAACATCGAAACTTGTGTGAAACAATCCTTAAAGTACTCCCTTTATAACACTGAAATTGTTTTTGGAATCGGACCACGCATTGAGAAGTTACAACTAAAAAACCATTTTGTCTTTCATTCCCTCTCCCAAAGGAACCGCACAAATATCGGGATCAAAAGTATCCAAGAACCTTCCTCGGATTATAGGCTATGATTGTACTAAGTTTCATTCAAATCGATTAAGCAGTTTCGTCGTGATACTTATTCGGGATACAGACAGACAGACAGACATGAAAATTTTAAATTACATTTTCGCCTTCAGTAGCGGTTAGAGAACGCCCTACAATTAAAATTTTTAAAATATCTTCCATGTACAGACTCTCGACCCTCAACAGTTTTATTATATGTATAGATATATGAAATACTACTCAGCTCAACCCTCTCTTTACATGATGTCCTACTCTGGCAAAATGCTTTCTTGTGAAAGAATTCTCCTTCTCTTCGCCTTGATCTGATCTGCTAGTCAGCAAGTGCACCACCTTAAAGTGCTCACCGGCTTGGACCCCGAATATTAAGAGAGATTCCTCTTACTTCTCTACATCTACAGCTATGGCTTTAATGTTTCTTTTATCTCACCCCTTCTGGGTACATCACCTCTTGACAGAACTAGGTAGCCAGCCATTTCACGCTGCTGCCATTCCTGTTATTGGAAAGTAATGACCGCGGTTGCTCAGTGTTGAGGAATTGTAACGACTTCTTTGGGGAACAAAGCGTATCTTTATCAACTTGGCTATCGACAAGATCTGAAGTGTAAAATTTCCTCTCCTATGATCAAACCCAGGCCACGTCATTTTAGCAATACCATAATATATATTCTTTAATTCCAAAATTCCCATACACACACAACTCCGTTAAATAGCTTCCGTACAAACATTAAACAGTGATTCATGATAATATACCTTTAAACTTAGTTAAGTAAAAAAGTAATAAGTATCTATAAAAAATCTACAAAACTACCAAGGAATGATTCATAGTAGAAAAGTGACACGTAGTTCAGGAGTTGTTGGTGCGTCAGCTGAATGTAGGCTTCCGGGTTTGAAACTCGTTATTTAAAGTATTCTTGAGGTAATGTGAGAGGAAAATTTCTGTACAGCATAAAAATTTGAAAATAACTTGTTCTAGCCCCTCTCTATAAAACAGAGTGCAGAGGGGCTTATGGCGAGACTTTGTCTGTAGTCTGTGACTTTGTCGCATTAAACTACGTCACTAGGTTACGTGGATTATCTGTTCAAAGTTTGAAATAAAACAAAAATGACAACGTCAATCGGATTGAACTTTCCCTTTCACAACAAACGTGTTAGACAGGGGCAGTCTGGTGAAAACGATCTCACGGCTTTCTTGTTTGAATTATATTACACAAGCTGATGTCCATAGCTTTCGCAAGCGTAAAATTTTGCTCCCGTTTCCGCTTGCCATGGAACATATTTCCGGGATAAAAAGTATGCGTTATTCCAGACTACAATATATATCCTGGTTCCTTTCAGCCAGATCCGTTCAGCGGTGAGAGCGTGAAAGAGTAACAAACATCAATCCTCCCACACTTTCGCCTTCAAAATAATATCTAAGAAAGAAGTTAGATTTTCTTTTATATTACTAGAGTAGGTGGCAGACAATCATACGGCCCACCATTATCTAAATTCTAAAGCGTTTAGTATAAGAGTGTATTTGCAACATAAAGATGTTAAACTCGAACTTATTGCTGTGATGAAATGGACAGTAACAGCATACGTGTAAAGACTAAACAGGCTTTAGCTAACTGCTTTTGAAAATTTTGAAGCCGCCCTTATGGTTTTCAAATTGGTTTATTGAAAATAAAATAATAAAATAAAAGTAGGAGTCGGGCATAGCATCCATGAAGGATTTTCCCTCACGTTAAAAAAAAGCTCCTGACGGTTCTTTTTCGAAACACAAAATGAGTAATGTTACCAATGGCCTCCTATGGACATAATTTGGGTGTAAAATGTTTAACGGAGTGATGTTTAAAATAATGAGCGATGGTCGTCTCTCATTTAAGAGTAGGTATGGTCCTAAAATCTCAACGCAAAATACCCATCTTCATGGGTTTCCTGTGCTCATGATTTTTGCCCTTACCCTACCTACATACATTTATAAGTCACGCCTTTATCCCCGAAGGGGTAGGCAGAGGCATAGTATACGCCCACATTTCACCTTATAGTTTTATGTCCCATGTAGTGGGTTACCTACATCGTAGAATGTAGCATTATTCTATTACTAGTAAAACACTAAGGCTAAAATATCATAGCAAGTCACCCAGTCATTAGCCCATTACCTAGTCGTAAAATTACATAATTATATCTTGTCTCGCCGGATATATAAATTATACATACATATATGATGACCAAGAATCATTATGTTGAGATGATACTATTGTTCTTAGTATTAGATAGGTCATCATTACGTATGGTGCAATTACTTTATCATCATCAGCTATGAGATTTCCCTAAGCCCATTCTTTTTAACCTGAGGAAAATCGTTCATGGATGATATCTAGGACTCCTACCGACTAAAAAACCTCACGTAACGCCCAACAGCATACGGTTGTGAGCCCCGGGTAAGCCCTCGGAAGGATGTCCCAGGACACCTTAAGCCCATAGACCATTTAATTCCGCTCACACTTTTAGCAATAACTAGCGGACGCTACGCGGTTTCACCCACGTAGTTCCTATTCCCGTTCCCGTCACAATACGAGAATCATAGCCTATTTTACCCGGCGATAGCGTAGCTTCCCAGCAGTGAAAGAATTTTCCAAATCAGTTCAATAGTTTCGGAGCCTATTCAATTCAAACAAACATACAAACAGTATAGAAGTATAGAGAAATAAATAAATATTGACGGACATTTTTATACAACGCTATCTGATCCCGAAGTACCTATCCTTTGTGATGACTCTGAGAAATAATTTGCGAGCACGATTATACACTAGATGCTCAATCAATCAATCAAATCAGCCAATCGCAGTCCACTGCTGGACGTAGGCCTCTCCCAAGTTACTTCACTTCACCAAACAAGGTTCTTGAGCCTTCCACGTGCTGAAGTCCTGGGCAATGTGCCGCGCCGTTTCTTGTAGGAGCTTTTTGTGGGGGATTGTTACAATGTTGTGTTTCGAAATTTTGCTATAACCTGGTCCGCTGGTGGTATAGTCAGCAGCTGCACCGTTCGCAGGTGAGGCTGGCCTGGACTCCGGAGTTCTTGGCAGGGTCCCGTCGCGCCCGATGATTACTTGTTCTATACAGCGAAGGGCTATTTCGCTTTGCATAATATATTGTCATGCAGTAACGGGAAGTCTTGAGCCGTTAGCGCAGAACAGTTGTAAATGAAATCTTCAGTCGCCGTGATGGATTCACGAATCTATCACGGCTATGCTCTGAAGAAGTACTAACTTACCTATCTTATCTTTTTCGATCCCAAACAACACGTGTTGGGTAGAGATGCCACTACCACACAGCGCAGAGAATCTTCCAAAAAAACGTTTTTCTGTCAGAACTTGAAAAATTAGATGCATGCTTAGCACTACCTAAAGTCAAATTAACAAAGTTCATCCAGAGAAACAAAAGCTGGGCTAAAAGGTTATGACTAAGATATGATTGGCGATTGCGCCATGAATAGGCATCTAATACCAAGAACACTGCCCATCATCGTACCTACAAATTTTGAAAGAAAAAAACAAATTTTGATAAAGGTAAGAAGTTACATTAGGATACGAGTATCTTTTTGTGATCTATAAAGTAAATAATACGCGGGAGTAATGGAGTACGAAAATCGAAAGTTTAACCGGCCAAAACCGCTAGCTAGTTCGTAGGTACTGAGGGAGTTTATGAGAGTAGGTTTTTTAATCATTACTTTATTATAATAACGTTATTGATATTTTTTTAAGAGCAATTACTTAGTATGCTAACCCAATCACAAATTAAATGTAAAAAAATGATCTCGAGGCAGGACTCAGAGCCAGAATTGAAATAAAATCACCAGAAATTTAAATAAAATCGTAAGATATAATTTATTACCGACTTTAGTCGAGTGAAAAAGATTCCGACAAATTGAAAATTTGCCCTCCTTTCTTTAAGTCGGTTAATACACTTATTAACTGACTAGATTCTCGAATAATAACGAAAATGTCTGACTGAAAAACAGCGTCACTTTTTTGTATACGAACGTCTCAGTCTACGGTTTAACAAATTAATAAAAACCGGCCAAGTGCGAGTTGGTCTCGCGTACGGAAGGTTCGTTACCAAAAAACTGAAAAAAATCACGTATGTTGTATGGGATCCCCACTTAATTATTTTTGAAGTATAACTTCTTTAGGTGCGACCTAGGGAGTAACTCAGATTTTTTTTCTGACGGAAGTAACGCTTACTATTCGAATTTTGAATAGCGGAAACTACACATAGTGTTTCAAAATTCGAATGAATGATATTAATATAACATTTGAATAATCTTTGTAAAACACATGAATAATAAATGTCTATAATTAAATTATAATATGATATTTATTATTTAAGTTAAAATTTAATCATTTCAGTGATATATGCCGTCAATGGCAAAGAAGTTTAACTTCAATCGCGCGTAAAGGTAAGGGTACACGCACACTCTTTTCTTTTTGTTATAGCGGCAATAAAAATAAATCATCTGTGAAAATTTCAGCTCTCTAGCTATCACGATTTCTGAGATACAGCCTCGTGACTGACACACAGACAGATGGACAGACGGACAGCGAAGTTTCATGAATAGGGTCCCGTTTTGAATTTTTGTATAAGGAACCCTAATAAAAGGTGAAGGCCGACTACTTCCGTATACTCTAGTGCTCTTATCGTGTGGCGTCAACTTTTTGTTATATCCTTATGTAAATTTAATTGCATAGTGGATTGGATATTTGATTTATTTTATTTACTCAATACATCACAAAAACCAAACTCATTTGTAATTATATTATTATGTAGGTACTTACTTACCTGGGCGAGGCTCAGTGGCGGCCGTGGGTCTGTCTGTTGGGAGTTCTGGGACATCCTTCCGAGGGCTTCCCCGGGGCTCCCAACCACAGGCTGTTGGGCGTGACGTGAGGTTTTTTAGTCGGTAGGAGTCCGGTGTAACATCCATAAGGATTTTCCCTCACGATAATAAAAAAAAAAAAGAGTACTTAATACTTTTTTATTTATTTACTAGCTGACCCTCGCAACTTCGTTTACATCACATAAGGTCTTTGAAAGGAGAGGTATTTCTTCATCAGACTCCTAGGAGCGTGTGAAACTACCCTGTTTAGAATGACACTTACATTTAAAGGAACCCTTGAATTCTAGGTTTAGCGAAAGTAGAGTTGTCTCTAATTTTTGAACTGCAAAATCCTCAATATTAAAACTTGTGTGGAACAATCCTTAAAGTACTCCCTTTCTAACACTAAAAAGATATTTTACAATTGGACCACGCGTTGACAAATTACAACTGAAAAACCATTTTTGTCTTTTATCCCCTCTCCCAAAGGAACTGCGCAAAATATCGGGATCAAAATTGTCCTAAATACATCCTCGGATCATAAGCTGAAAAGGCGTGAAATATTTCTCTAAAAGGGTTACTCTACTGGAAGACACGACGGAATAGTATCAACTTAACCTCACATTTTCTTTATACCCATGTGCCTGAAGTAAGAAGGAATCCTCCACGGGAGAACCCGGATCTTCAGGCTGAAGATCCGGGTTCTCCCGTGGAGGATGCACCAGGACTCTGAGAGCAAGGACAGTGGCCGATTCAGCAACACTAGTTAACGTTTTACTGGGAATTGCTCTTGTGTAGGTACCTAGAGATAGAGAACTAAATAAATCAATAGGTACCTACATATAATAAGATCGTAATAGGCCACTGTCTGTACATTGAAGATATGTTAGAAAAATGTTTATAGGGGGGCTTTATGAACGCAATGGAACCAAAAACAATGGTTTTTAGAATTTTTGTCTGTTTGTCTGTACGTTTGTGCACGCTAATCTCAGCAACCGATTGCGATGCAGTTTTCTTTATCGCATTGCGGTTTGCTCCACCTAATATTTAGTGTTTGTTTCATGTCAATCGGTTCATAAATAAAAAAGGTATATCTCTTTAAAGAATCATACATAGACTTATGAATCTAAAAATGGGTAAATCTAAACTGGCGTGTTGGCTTAATCATAAAAGAGCTTAATGATTAAGGTTATTTTTTTAGAATAGACTTAATCTTTAAGCTCTTTTATGAAAAAAGTGCAGTTTCACATGCTGCTTAATGAGTCTGATGAAGAAATACCTCTACTTTCATACACCTTATGTGACGTAAACGAAGTTGCGGGGTCAGCTAGTAAATAATAAGTGCCTACATAACATAGTACGGAAAATCGTTTTTAGGGTTCTGTACCCAAAGGATAAAAAACGGAACCCTGTTCATGAGACTTAGCTGTCCGACTGTCTGTCTGTCTGTGTGTATGACTGCCTGTCCATTACGAGTATGTATCTCAGGAACCGTGATAGCTAGAGACCTGATTCTTTTACAAATGATGTAGGTATTAGATTATTTTTAAAAATCAATTAGTATGCTAACTGATCATAAATTTTAAATATGGAAAAAGAATTGGTTTCGAGCAGGATTCGAACCTGCATCTTCTCGCATTCCGTGCAAGATGCTTAACCACTTAGCCGCCACACAGATGTAGGTATTTTCGTTGCCGCTGTAACAACACTTTTCGACTGCCTCTGTGGCGCAGTCGGTAGTGATACAGGTGATACCGCATGCGGCACTGGAGGTCGTGGGTTCGATTCCCACCGGAGACAAATATTTTTGTGATCCATAAATGTTTGTCTCAAGAGTCTCGGTGTTTCTATGTATTATATGTATGTATTTAAAAGTATATAAGTATTAATATCCGTGGTCTGATACCCATAACACAAGCAGGTTAGTCCTAGCTTACTTTGGGATCAGAAAGCGTTGTGTGAAATGTCCGTGAATATTTATTTATTAGGTACCTACTTATAACAAATACTGAAATCGGAAAAAGAGAGGATTAAGGGGGGCTCCCATACCACAAATGTGATTTTCACTGTATTTTTGTACATAACCCTCTGTGCGCGATTCCGACTCGCACTTGGCCGGTTTTTGTAACCTTTTAATTCGTATGACATTTCTGTGGCGTACCGTCGGACGAGACAAACAGTACCTTTGCATAACCACCTTTGCCCAGAACTTTTTGGAGGTTTTATTGTAGACCACAGCAGTGTCCAGCTATGTAGCTTTGTTGTTTGTCTTCCCTTGTTACAAATATATAGTCAGTATAAAATTCTTTGCTTCGACACAAACACGGTGTAGTCTCGGCCTGAAGACTCATCTAAGGACCTACTTACATGAGAACCTTTGCAGCCAGCTTTTGCTTCTTCAGCATCGAAATGCTTTTTTGGAATTCCTAACAGGATTAACGAAGTGTCAAGACACTTCATTAAAAGATCTCCATGCCTAAATTATTATTAACGCCAGCAAATCATTCCTTGATTCCTAGGCTATGCGACGAAAAAGCTATGCTATTCCCATTTACATAATGATATTAGTATGAATATGGATTTCTATGAATCAATCCTTAAAATCATCATACCCAAAGCCTAAATGACTTAGTAAATCTGCGCGAGCCCAGACGATGACGCAAAACCCTTGCGGCCATTGAAGAAAAAATAACCATAAAAAGATTACTCTTAACAGTTCTTTTATCAGCATCGAACAATATTTAATAACGCTTTTTCAAAAGTAATTGGAGTTCAATTTTGAACTCTATTTCTTTAGCTTTAGGTTCACCTTTTGTAAAACTGAGTTGCAAAATACTTAACAGTTTGCGTGTCTGATCGATACTGTTCATGATTGAAAGTCTTGTTGAACTTGACTAAAACCGGTTTCAATTTTCAGGGAATCATACTTATTGGTCATTCAGATTTTTGTTACAGTTAGGAGGTATGCGTTTGATTGAGCGAGAGAGATTGGAATGTTGACGGCTTTCTTGTTCAAATTACAGAGGATCCCTAGCTCTATGGTACAGATTTTGAATGCATTATGTGCGATGAGGCTTTTTTTTACGTGAGGGAAAATCCTCAGAGGATGTTATGCCGGACTCTTACCGACTAAAACACCTTACGTAACGCCCAGCAGCCTGTGGTTGGAAGCCCTGGGTAAGCCCTCGGAAGGATGTCCCGGGACTGTGCGATGTGGCTTCGAAAATAAAATTGGAAGATGCGAACTTTCAACACTTTACTACTAATTTACACGAGAAATATGCAGGTTAAAAACGCATATACAGTTGGAGTCGATCGGCTAAAGTAGTGGGATAATATAAAAACTCGTCTAAATCCGCTACAGAGGAAGAGTTGAATTATCCATCAATATTTGTCATCCATTAGTCCAGTAGATTCGTTGGTAATAATATTTGTAATAATAGGGTAATAATAGGGCTATTATTACCCTATTATTACAATCATTGGCTATTGCAATCATTGGGTACTTTTATGAAAGCTTAATCTATACACCGCTGTGTCTCAATTTCTCTAGGTATTCCTGTTCATCCAAAGGTTGCCTGGAAGAGATTGCTGTGTGCAATAAGGCCGCCCATTGTGCTTGACATTAGACACCACTGTTAACTTGTACCCGTGTTAAATCTGTTTTAATTTGTATTCTTTCCATGGCTATGCTTCTAAACTTATTTTATGTAAAACTAGCTGATGCGCGCGAATTCGCCCGCTGAAATTGGTTCCGTTTCCGCTTCCCGTGGGAACATTTTCCCGGGATAAAAAGTCTATCTGTTATTCCAGACTATACTCTATCCCTGTACCAAATATCAGCCAGATTTGTTCAGCCGTTAGAGCGTGATTGAGTAACAAACATCCAAACATCTTCACAAACTTTCACATTTCTAATATTAGTAGGAAGTAGGATAGTAGGATTAGTAGGATTGAATAAATTGAACTTAAAATCTATAATTAATTGCCCAGACAGACAAACCAGGGGTTAAACACCTGTGGTATTCGGTTATTTTAACATCAATCAGTTTGGCATCGCGCCTTATACTTGGCTAATCAGGAACGACGTTACTTCATCGATCTATCGATAAATGACATCGATTTGTTTGTTTTTATCGATGTTGCGATTTTGATTTGGCTTTTTAATGATAGGTACATTGCTTCATTGCCATGACGGATAAGGATTATTGAAGTATAATCTCAATCTGTAGCTTCAAAAAATGAGTGATAGTCACAAGATTCATTTATTGAACGAAGGCTTTTCTTCCATTTAAAGACAGAGCAGACAAAAAGCATATGCAATATACAGATATGCCTCCCCTGAAACTTTTCATTTCCCCTATCAAGTTTTCAAATTCGATAAACCTTTAACTTTGGTGCGGTCTTGCAGGCGGCTTGCAGCAAGACCGGCAGTACATGGAAAGGCAGAAACACATACTTAGATAGGTACTTCCCAAACTCGAATGAACAACATGTGTTCACGTCGTAATTTTTTCATATCGTAAAGGCTCTTTATCCTTTAACTTTAACGCCATACCAACGTAAGTAATTTAAAAAAATAGCACAGTGACAGAACAATATGTCGAAGGTAAACCGCTTACGAGTATAGATTAATAAATAACAGCGTAGAAACGCAATGATTTTGAAAGTTAAATGCAATCCTCTAACGTTCTTTGGTTTGTTCTTGGTTTAATACCGAGGCTGCAAAGACAATTATTTTAGATCTCGTACGATTACGTTTTGCATTCACAAACTCAGATACGGTAGAAGCTTTGATATGTGATGTAGCTAAGTCGACTCGTGGTCAGAAATAAAAAAAGACGTGTGGCACTCGGGGACTGCCGCGGTAAAGCTATTACATAGCATTTTTTACCAACTATGCTAGTATAATTATTTCTATATAAGAATACTAGCTGATGCCCGCAGCTTCGCCCGCGTAAAATTTGTTACCGCGGGAAGTTATTCCCGGGATAAAAGGTAGCCTATGTGTTATTCCAGACTATAATGTATCTCTGTTACCAAATTTCAGCCCGATCCGTTCAGCGGTTTGAGCGTGAAAGAGTAACAAACATCCACACTCACAAACATTCGCATTTATAATATTAGTAAGAAGTAAGAAGTAAGATTTTAAGGCCTATGTTCAACAAAGTAAAGTACCAAGTACCTACTTGACTGTGGACATTTGGGCTTTTGGACTTTTGGCCTATTGGCCTTTTGGACTTTTGGACTTTTGGACTTTTGGCCTTTTGGACTTTTGGACTTTTGTACTATTGGACTTTTGGACTTTTGGACTTTTGTACATTTGGACTTTTGGACTTTTGGACTTTTGGACTTTTGGACTTTTGGACTTTTGGACTTTTGGACTTTTGGACTCTTGGACTTTTTGACTTTTGGACTTTTGGACTTTTGGACTTTTGGACTTTTGGACTTTTGGACTTTTGGACTTTTGGACTTTTGGACTTTTGGACTTTTGGACTTTTGGACTTTTGGACTTTTGGACTTTTGGACTTTTGGACTTTTGGACTTTTGGACTTTTGGACTTTTGGACTTTTGGACTTTTGGACTTTTGGACTTTTGGACTTTTGGACTTTTGGACTTTTGGACTTTTGGACTTTTGGACTTTTGAACTTTTGGACTTTTGAACTTTTGGACTTTTGGACTTTTGGACTTTTGGACTTTTGGACTTTTGGACTAAAGTCCAAAAGGCCAAAAGGCAGGAATCTTAGCATTATTTTATGTAGCCTATAGCCACTATCAATTAATGTACCTACTTATTATCGAACAGTTTTTGAAACCCTACCAGTAGTTTCAGTAAGACTTGCCTTGGTATGATGTGATCGTGGTCCCTTTGCAGCGTGTGTCCAATCTAGCGCAGCAGCTACACTTCCGACGTTTGATCTGTTGGTGGATAGGGGTCTCACTGCAGCGTTCCAATAGTCTTACGTTCGTGATGTTCTCGGGCCCGTATGTACCGAGGATCCATTGGAGGCAGCGTTTGACGAAGACTTATAGCTGGTAGCTGGTGCGAAATGTCTTTAGTGACCTTCCATGTCTCGCATCCGTATAGCAGTTAGCAGTACAGTTTTAACGTTTACTTTGTTTTGAGTTTCACTCTTCGTGTCTTTTGAACTTTTGGACTTTTGGACTAAAGTCCAAAAGGCCAAAAGGCAGGAATCTTAGCATTATGTTATGTAGCCTATAGCCACTATCAATTAATGTACCTACTTACTATCGAACAGTTTTTGAAACCCTACCAGTAGTTTCAGTAAGACTTGCCTTGGTATGATGTGATCGTGGTCCCTTTGCAGCGTGTGTCCAATCTAGCGCAGCAGCTACACTTCCGACGTTTGATCTGTTGGTCTCACTGCAGCGTTCCAATAGTCTTACGTTCGTGATGTTCTCGGGCCCGTATGTACCGAGGATTCATTGGAGGCAGCGTTTGACGAAGACTTATAGCTGGTAGCTGGTGCGAAATGGCTTTAGTTACCTTCCATGTCTCGCATCCGTATAGCAGTTAGCAGTACAGTTTTAACGTTTACTTTGTTTTGAGTTTCACTCTTCGTGTCCATTTTCGCAACTGCCCACGGGGCGCGGCTGTGTAAAGGTTGTTCTGGCCTTGGCGAGACTCGAAATGATGTAAGGTACTCTTCTATCCCATCAGTTTCTGACACGACACTCCCGAGGTACGTGAATTAGTGCCTCCACCACATCTCTTGCGTCTGTCGATTTTAATTTCAGTCCAGCCATTCGCTGCCTCATCCTGCTCGTTGTCCTGCACGTTGTCCTGCAGACATGCATGACGGCGTGTGTGTGCCTCAGCAGGCACAGGACATCGGCATCATTTAAATCCTCCAGGATATCAGTATAGGCCCCATTCTATGCCGCGCCGATTGTTCTTTGCGGTATTCAGCATTATACCATCTATTTTCTATGGATGGTTGTTAACTATCCTGTTATCTTTATAACGATCCTCTAAGGTAGGTACAGTATGTATTTTCAAAAGAGTTTGTGAACTCTATTTTTAATTTCTTTTTCAGAATATTGATGACATTTGATTGATGTCATTTTATACACGTTACGTCTACTACATTGATACATGTAATAAAATTCTAACACGCCGGTGTTTGTATGTAAATTGTTTATACTGAGGAAAATTCTATACTGAGGAATAGCTTTAACCATTAAGCTCTATTTTGATTAAGCAAACAGGGCAGATTCACACGCTACTTGATGAGTATGATTAATAAATACCTCTAATTTCATAGACCTTGTGTGACGTAAACAAAGTTGCGAGGGTCAGCTAGTTAAAATATAAAACAATAGGTTTCTTCTTATCTACTTAAAAACTATTTTTACAAATTTTATGGTAATAATAGACATTCTTTGAAATATGCATGTATGGTATTGTTGTGACTTTTATGACACGTTTAAAGTACATAGGTATGAGATAGATGGCGCTCGCGGCTACGTCAGCGTGAAATTTTCTTCCCGCTTCCCATGGGAACGTACTCCCGGGTTTGGTTATCTTTATAGCAGTATTATATATAAATTAACAAAACAAAAAATAATACTGCATTGGTGATAATAATAATAAAATGTATGTATATAGAGTACTCACTCATTTTCTTTCACTATTTTTTGTGACTTTCTTCATTAATAAATGCACTTTGTTTATTCATATTTAAAACACTTTTTACACAAATTATACGAGTACAGTTCACTGTTGTACATAGATGATGAATTTTATGATGAAAAAATTTATTTGGATACACCTATAGTCGAATTTTTATTTAGACGAAGTAAATTGACAGCAACTAATGTAATTGACAGCATCGAAATTGTCATTTCACATTATGAACTCTAAATTCGACCAGCACTCTTAATTCAACTTTGGTCGAGTGGTTAAGACGCGGATCGGTACGCAGAAGGCGCAAGATCGATTCTGGGTACAAGCATCAATTTTTGGATTATTTGACACAATATAATAATATATATAACGACTGCAGAGTTCATAATTGACGTAAACAAAAAATTTATGAAGTGCGAGACGAGATACACGAACGTGGCCGAAGGTAGCCTTGAGTGTGACTCGTTTTCGTGACACAATTTCTGGATTCGGTCTCCACGCAAGGCCCGCGATAGAAGCTATGCAATAGCTTAAAAACGGAAAACAATATTTTAATCTAGGCTAACTTACCCAATGAAATAGTTTTTACTTATTTCATTTAATTACTTACCTTCATTTCACTAGAAATATTTGGTACTTTGCTAAAATAGGAGCGCGTGCGTTGGGATCCTACCAAAATCATCGGAGCCCAAGCCAGTCTCATGACGGCAGCGTGACGCATGACGGCAGTGTGACGTGAGCAATTCACGCACGCCCCCCTTAGAAGCGGGATCACACCCGAAACCCCCCAAAGACGCGGGATAGCACCCGAACCACCCCTGGGCGAGGCCGCAGCGGCGGCCTTGGTCTGTTGGGAGTTCTGGGACATCCTTCCGAGGGCTTCCCCGGGGCTCCCAACCACAGGCTGTTGAGTGTGACGTGAGGTTTTTTAGTCGTTAGGAGTCCGGCATAACATCCATGAGGATTTTCCCTCACGTTAAACCAAAAAAAAAGCCCAAGCCAGTCTCAGCTCAAAGTGGTGCACTGGCTGTGTAACGGACGAGATCATGGCGAAGGGGAGGAAATCTTAAAAGTAAATCTATTATTACCAAACCAAGCCGTCTTGGTGTTGTGAGTCAACAAAAAAACTTCTCAGTTAAGAAGGGGCTCCACCCGCATGGTACTCTCGTTCCCGCGTCTCATGGGAACTTACTTGAGAATAAAATATATAGGCATGTCTACGGAACCTTGTCAAAGAAAATGGATAAATTTCAAGTAAAACGTTAGCAAAAAGATTCGAACATCTGTCATTTTCGATTTTCTTTGACAATATTCCGGATTTTACTCGTTGCGCGCGGATTATATCATTCCAAAGTCCCACACTGTAATCTATCCTGGCACCAAATGTCAGCCAGATCCTTTTAGCCGCTAAAGCGTGAAAAAGTTACAAACTACATTCACTAACTTTCGCTATATAAGAGTTCAACTATTATGGCTGAACTTTTAACGCCTTGAATGCGTGCACTGTAAGTCAAGGAAAGGGTATAATATAATGCAGTAATACTAATAGTAAAAGATCAATGAACTCGTAAACATCGTCATCACTTGCATCAGTGTGATAATGACCTTATTACTAGTTGCATAACTAAATCATTGGCGTTGGATTGTCTGACTGACTGTGCGTACTACATTGCATCATCATAGGTCTTAAATACAGAGATGTACAAAATGGTTTTAAAAAAGCATTTAAATACAAAATGCAAAATACTTTTCAGATTTACTATTTCAAATGCAAAATACCAAATAGTTTTGCGTTTTGTATTTCAAATGCTAAATGCAAAATAGGTATTTTCAAAATACTTTCTCGAAATAAAATACTTTTTGTGAAAGAAATAAACATCAATTTTTATTTATTAAGCTTTTTAACAATACCAGTGGTTCAAACACATCATCACTCCTTTTTCTTCTGTGAGGTCTCATAATCATCCCACCGTACGAAAAAAAAGACGGGTGGGGCTGTGTTGGGGCACACGCCCCTCCCCCGCGCGCGATGTGTTACAGTCCTTACTTAGCGTAATAAATTCTTTGATTCTTTAGCTATCCAGTGGTTTAACTGAAATTTGGATGGAGATGATAGATATGTAGCTACAACACTAAACTGTATCCCCCGATTTTGTTATCATTAGTTTTTTGGATTGCGTCCCTATGGAAGTAATTTTAAAGACGTATTCACGTCAAAAAGTCTTTCTACTGGTGCTGAACTTGGTAAGGATGTGTTGTATTTTAAAAATACTTTTTTTATTGTAGGATAAGCGTTTAGCATCTCTAGAGTTGTGCAGTAATCCTTTAAATATTGAAGGGTTTCTTGTCAGTTTGAATTTTTTGTCAGAAACAGCAAAGTTGCGATTCACTGCGGTTTATCACTTCCCAACACTAGTGCACGTTGTCGAACGTTTATGTTTAAGAATCCACCATTGATACATACAAAACACTCGAAAATACACTAATTTAGCAAATTTTTAAAACGACGAAACACGAAACCTTCCAGTTCCCGCCAAAAAAACCATTGCCATAGATAATGTTCGTTGTTTTCGTTTGACATTGACACTTAGTATCCGCAATACGAACTGGCACGTTGGGCCATAAATCATCGGATTCGTGCTATCTCTTTCGCACCTACACAGTCTTATGGAGCAGGACTCGCACCCATAGTGCTGTGCCGGTAATCTTTTACGTATTCCATAACAGTATCGACAAAAGTAATGAAATGAAAAATTTAAATATGATTTATTTATTTATTTATTTTTATACCAGCATTGATTTATTAAGACAAATGTAATAAATTAAATAAATATATTAAAATAAGTAGGTTGAGTAGGTGAATTACTAACTAAAAAAAATCAAATTTACTTTTTTATTGTTAAAATTAAGCTAATTATTTAAGAAAATCTTATTTGCTATTAATATCATATTTACGACTAAAAGCAAATTACCCACTTAATACGACATATCGACAAATTCTTAAATATTTTACCGACATGGTTCAACCCCTACAGAAAGTGACATTTATGACCCAAAGTGCCAGTTCGTATTGCGGATACTATAGTCAGACATAAGGCGCGCACTCTGACCAAAGAAGAAAAAGGGCGCGCATGGTTAGCAGGCGCCTCTATCGGTCAAATTCGGCAATACAAGCGTCATTCGATCATTTCATTTTGTTTGACTGGTGATGTTGGCTAAACTTAATCACAAAGTATTTTGCATTTTGAAATGAATATTAAAAATGCAAAATACATCTCGAAAGGTATTTCAAATAAAATACAAAATATTTTTTACTAAAAGGCATTTAAATGCAAAATACAAAATAGGTATTTTGCATTTTGTATTTGCATTTTAAATAGAAGTATTTCAAATAAATCGCATCTCTGCTTAAATATCAGTCAATGAAGACTAATCAATATGGGAGACCTGATACTGCATATTTTTTTGCAATCATCTTACTAATATTATAAATGCGAAAGTTTGTAGTGTGGATGTTTGTAACTCTTTCACGCTCGAACGGCTGAACGGATCTGGCTGAAATTTGGTACAGGGATACATTATAGTCTGGAATAACACATAGGCTACTTTTTATCCCGGGAATAAGTTCCCATCGGAAGTGGGAACGGGAACAAACTTTTACGCGGGCGAAGCTGCGGGCATCAGCTAGTCATGTATAATTTTATTGAACCATTCCTAAATACCTGGCAAAATGGTTGAATCTACCTAGAGTTTGCCTTTACTAGACGAACCAAACCCCAGTACCAATCCATCTGACCAGTGTGCCAGATCGGATTGGTACCAGGTCTCATCAAAAGACGTCGAAAAGACTCAGACATCGCGGGAGAACAGGATCATGTGTTGTGATGTACATTGGGAGAGGCTTACGTCTTTTTTTTTAACGTGAGGGAAAACCCTCATGGATGCTATGCCGGACTCCTACCGACTAAAAAACCTCACGTTTACGCCCAACAGCCTATGGTTAGGAGCCCCGGGTAAGCGCTCGGAAGGATGTCCCATGGCCGAGGCTTACGTCTAACAGTGGACTGCCATATAAGCTGATATGATAGATAGATAAAATGCTTTATTTTACTAACTACATAGCCTACAAAATAAAACAATATATACAGAAATATATACTATAGTTATGTCTCCTGGGACATCCTTCCAAGGGCTTACCAGGAGCTCCCAACCATAGGCTGTTGGACGTGACGTGAGGTTTTTTAGTCGGTAGAAGTCCGGCATAGCATCCATGAGGATTTTCCCTCACGTTAAAAAAACAGGTACAGTTATGTCAATCAGCCGAGAGACAGAGCATACTGATCGGTATAAAATAATGAAAATCTTGACGTTTTTCATTATGTGTAGCAAGTTCCATCAAGTGACATCAATCAACTGTATCAATAATATAAAATAACGGAATGACGGACTTGAATATCTTTTTTTTTTGTTTCGTGATAGAAAATTTTGATGTAATTTTTAAGCGAATTTGAATAAGTCAAATATTTCGGAACACAATCAAATTGACAGAAGCGCTATCAAAATAGATTATACTAACAATTGGACAGGAACGCGAAGGGGATAGGTAGAGGTATATGCCAAGTAAAGCTTAAGTGTCGTCCCACGTTTTGATTAGAGAGATAAATTAATAAATCAACGCAATCTTGTGAAGTCAAACCTACAGCCGCGCTGGCCTCGACATCAAAAGAGTGCATGTAGGTACTTATTTTACTACTTTAAGTATTTTCTAGAAAAGGTAGGTACACTTTATGTAACGACTGCTAAATATGGGGTTTCCTCTTGTTCCAAGCAAAATCCCACTAGTATTATAAAAAAAAGTTTGTGCAGCTGTTCGTTGCTCAACTCTAAATCTGTCAAATTATTAGCATTGAGCAACGAACATCTATTATCTCCTAGCTGACCTGGCGAACTTTGTTCTGCCATATCAAGCTGACCCGATATAATTTTTTTTATTATTTTCCGATTTTTTTTGGATACAAACCTTGCCCAGGCTATAACTAACACACAAAAAAAAAGCATTAGCGAAATCGGTCCCAAGTGGACCGATTTTGCTAATTCTTTTTTAAAATTTTTGAAAATAATAAAAAAAAATTTCGGGTTCCGCGATATCAAGCTGACCCGATATATTTTTTTTAAATATTTTCTGAATTTTTTGCCTGGGCTATAACTAACACAAAAAAAAATTAGCGAAATCGGTCCACTCGTTCTTGAGTTATAAAATTACAACGAAGGTGGCATTGATTTTTTTTTATATTACGCTCTAACAGATGAAGGCCTCTGACTGAAACTTACTACAGGAATAGATTATTATGTAGTCTGAAATAACACATTTGGCTACTTTTTATTCCTATATGTTCCCATGTGCAAGAACGAGAACAGATTTTAGAATTAGTTAGGTATTTATTATACCTATTGAAATAGTGAAAATAGACAACTTCGGACGGTATTTGAACACATAGCTTTTGCTTAACTCTTAAAAAGAGCTTGTAACTCCGACTTATTGTTCTGTAAACGATCACTGCAGTAAGCATCTTCCACTGTGGCTGTTACTCGGATGGCGGACCCTTTTGTGACATCTCATTTGAAAGCACGTTAAGGCGTTAGTCCCGGTTGAGAGGAATATAGCAGCCGCCTTAAGCCAAGTTGAAGGTCATGGGTGGCTTGAAAAAATCCAACCGTGGGTAGTTACAACTTTTAACCTGTCTATTTTAATACGGCAATAAGCTCACCTCCTGACGTGGGACTAAAGCATACACTATGCCTCTGCATACCCTTTATGGGAAAAAAAGGGATTTTTTGAAAACTTAACTCTTAATGGGTATAACTGGCGCTCAAAGTAGGTAAATAGTAGGTGAAACCACGGGACATAAGCTAGTTACGATATTAAGTACGGAAATGTAACCTACCCGGAAAATTTTATATCATTCCTACGGGAAAAACTCGCTGAAATGCACTCTGGGAGGAAATCCGGTTTTTCTAAGTAGTTATATGACGCAAAACTGATAAAGCCTTCATATTACAGAAATTATATATAACTACAAATTTTAATAATATTATAACAGTAAAAGAAATATTTTTAGTTTGGTGATTCAGCGTAAAACCCCACAAACTGGCAAATAAAAATAAAAAGGTTGGTGGCGCCTGCATTATCGACTCACAGGGTTGTCAAAACCTCAATCAACAAACGCGGCCTATTACAAACCACTGCGGAATAGATTGGGTGTAACAAAATTTACTCTCCAAATTTCGTCACGTGACGTGGCGTCAGTCAAGAAACATTACAAACATGAAGAAAAAAAAATCACATGAATACTTTAACCGTAAATCCGTTCTAAAGGTCCTATAAATTTTCATTATCACCCTTTCTATCGCTACTGAGCGGCAGTAGAAAGCGACATCGACAGCCAAGCGTGTGCTCCGTGTTTGTTTTGCCATGGCGACCATGTTACTTCGAATTGCCGCGGTAAAAAATGAATTATTAATGTGCGACAAAAAAAAATTAAAAAATTAACCTCCCTTTTTTATTAAAAAAATTCTATTTGATTTCCGATGCCAAGTCATCTCACGTAATTGGGAGAGTCAATTTTGTTACACCCAGTATACCTCAATTTCATTTTTGAAGGAGTGTAGTCGCGATATTTAGATGGACTGGTACAGGACTTTGTTTCAAGTTTTCCTTCTTCTTTCCAGGACCGCGTTC
Source organism: Miltochrista miniata (assembly GCA_933228765.1). Taxonomy (NCBI): domain Eukaryota; kingdom Metazoa; phylum Arthropoda; class Insecta; order Lepidoptera; family Erebidae; genus Miltochrista; species Miltochrista miniata. The sequence goes on from OW121765.1 coordinate 4,844,040, forward strand.
ATTAGTCAACAGGTGCACCATTTGAAGGTGAGGCTTGCTGGGGCCCGAAGATCTTAGTAGGGCTCCTTGGCAACAAAACCTTTGTTATTGTTGTGGGTCCAATTTACGTACTTTAGTAGGTATTCGTACATTAAAGAACTAAATTCTGATAGCAGATGTATGTATGCGTTATAACTCCATATTTAAATATAATAAATAAATAACTAAAATAAACATATTTTTATTTTAGTTATTTAATATTTATGCACACAAATAACTTGAATAAAGGAAATTACAGCAATAAAGAGAAGATAAGTACAATGGTACTGCTTATTTCTAAAATGGAAATGTCTACCAGCAGTCCGACGAGAGCTTAGACCATATATCACGAGAGTTATTAAGAGTGATTTTACTTTTAGATTTTTTTTTTGTTTTTTGGCAGTTTACTTGGCCGTATTTCCTCTGGCCCTAGCAGAATAAAAGCGCTAACTCACCAATTACGCGAAGTAGCATTAAAGTTGAGCAGGCCCATGACGGCAGCGTGACGTGAGGAACTCAAGGTGAGGCTGCAGAGGCGGCTGTAGGTCTGTTGGGAGTCCTGGGACATCCTTCCGAGGGCTTACCCGGGGCTCACAACCATAGGCTGTTGGGCGTTACGTGAGATTTTTTAGTCGGTAGGAGTCCGGCATAACATCTATGAGGATTTTCCCTCACGTAAAAAAGAAAAAAAAAGTATTAAAGTTGAGCAAGGGACCATTTCTGTCTCCTGCGGGCATATTCTTGTTATTATCATGTATCATATTACTGTATCATGTATTTACTTTTATTACGTGTCCTTGCTGAGAGCAGAATAAATCTTTTTCTTTATTCTTTTTGTGGAAATTTCTCATGGATGCTATGCCGGACTCTTACCGACTAAAACTACACGTGCCCTACGGTCAAGAGGAAATCCCAGAATACAGAATTAACTTCTTAATCTACGAGTACCTACAATATATATTCAAGTTGCTTTAACGGGCGTTTGAGGTGACTAACGCATGGAAGTGTTAATATAATTATAATTAGCTTTATCCTTTCCGGGAAGGGCCAATTACCGAAGTTATGAAAGGTGACCTTGGTTTAGGAAGCTCTATTAGGTAATGAGACACTTCACAAACCCTTTTGCAATAGTAAAATTCACTTTTGTGCTGTCTATTAAAACCATTTACCAACTTGTAAGAGGTGTGGCGTTTGGGTCGTTCCAAGTTGACAGTCATGATACTACCTATCACAGATATAACAGTTTATATTTCTAGTATTGCTACAATTTAGTTGTACCTTCTATCAGTTGCAGAGTTCAACAGGCATATTCCTACCTTTATCACAACAAGATAAACAGACGGCAAACCAATATAAACAGCGTCTAAGGATCAGCACCTAGGATTGTTGTCTGATAAGATGCCAGCACCCACAACCACCTGAGAACCCCTCAATAGTTGATTTTCGCGGGCTCAAGTCCCGTCTGAATCAATCAATCAAATCAACCTATAGCAGTCCGCACCCAGTTTCAGCCAGTCCAACTGGCGGATGGACGTCCTACGCTACGTTTGTCCAGTCGCGGTCTCCACTCTAGACTCGTTTGCTCCATCGGCCGTCGGTTCTTCTGACTTCTTCTACAGATGTGGCCAGCCCATTGCCACTTTAATGTGCTTATTCTGCGAGCTATGACGACCACTCTGGTTTTCCGCCGAATAACCTCATTTCGGAGTTTATACTTCAAAGATACACCAAGCATGACTAGTTCCATAGCTCGCAACTGTGCAACCTTGAGGGTATGGACTAGCCCCAACGTAAGTGTCCACGTCTCGGCCCCGTATGTCATAACTGGTAGGATGCACTGGTTGTAGACTTTTGTTTTCAGGCATTGCGGTATTGACAACCCGACGTAGTTTGCTGAGCTTCTGAATCAGGTTCTTTTTAACTTTAAAATGCAATTAATATAAAAAAGGTAGCATACTACAATTTTTTTGTTTGAAATTTATTCCTAAAATGTCACAGGGAACTATGAAGTAAATAATGTGCCTATGATTCTAAAAAAATCTTCGTGCCTATGAATTAAAGGATGTTTTGTAAGTAGCGTCAGCCCTGAATGAAGTGTAGGCAGAATACACATTTGAAACGCGATCAATAACGTAGTTTTGCGGTTAGCTACTAAAGTCGCATTCACACAAGTTAAAATCAATACACAAGTGCGTTCGTCCGTTTCTTACGCATTCTCACTTAAACCGCCGAGTTAATACCTAACAGACGGAATCTAGAAAATGGATATAGGTAAAGCAAGATAAAAACTTCTTTAAGTTACTTTATAGAAGTGAAATTGCAAATCTGACTACGGGTAATTGCAATTTCTTTTATCTTTGCCTTTTTGCCGACCAGGAAAAGATAGCAAGATAGCCAGTATAAATAGCACAATACTCTTTTTTCTTGTCTTTTTGTTAACGTGAGGACGTTAACGTTAACGCGTTACTCTTTGTACTTTTTAGGTGATATGCAGGCGCACAGGCTTATTTAAAGTGTGAAAATCGTACTGTGATAGTTTGCCGTACTCCTATCGACTAAAACTACACCGTACCACGTGCCCTACGTCCGCGGGTGTAGGTGTGGCGCCTTTGTCTGACCATAGTCCACCAGGTGGGGCCGTAACCTTGTCTGTCACCTCAGTAGTATAAAATAAAGTTTCCGGTAAGCCTTCGGAAAGATGTCCCAGGTTTCTCATCAGACCTTAGTTACCACTGCGGCCGGGCCTAGGAGATTCAGACGCTATATCGCTGCTTGAGGGTTGGTTCGGGTGCTATCCCGCTTTTTGGTTGGATGGGGGGGGGGGGGGGGCGGAAGGAGAAGTTCCTACCCCTGCACGCAACAGATGCAGCTAGCTCGCCGTTCTAAGGCCCTCGATCGTAGAGGCCGGTGGGTACAGAGCAATGGGCGGTTGGAAGATTAGTTGCGCTCCAATGTGAACAGACCTTAATAAAATGTCAACATGTCATTGATCTTAATTACAGTATATTTTTGGGGTTTTGGGAAAGCCCCTATCTAAATATAACCACATAATGATTATAATTAAACTTTCGTAGCCAGATGTACGCAGTGGAAACATTTTTCTCATAGTTGCGAAAACAACATTTAAATTCCGTTTTAACTGGTTTTCCTAGATAGACCTAGATTTATAAAACAACGTCATCAACGTGCGTCATTATATGGGGGGGGGGGGGGGGCTTATTCCAGTCAGTCTCCAAAGGGGTATTTGATTTGCTGTGAAATTTGGGATATGATATCTTGGGATGGGATCTAGATTCTAAGTAAATAAATACATATTCACACAACGCTAGGAATAACCTGCTTGTGTAATGGGTATCAGACCACGGATATAAATACTTATATGTATACTCTTAAATACATACTTATCCTACATAGAAACACCCAGACTCTTGAGACAAACATTTATGGGTCACACTAATTTTTGTCTCCGGTGGGAATCGAACCCACGACCTCGTAATCCACAGTCGCACATTTCGATGTCTAGACCAACGAGGCAGTCTATATTCTATCTATACTAATGTTATAAAGAGGAAAGATTTGTTTTTTTGTTTGTTTGTTTGTAACGAATAGGCTCCGGAACTAATGGACCGATTTAAAAAATTCTTTCACTGTTGGAAAGCTACACTCTTTGCGGTGAACATAGGCTATATTATATTCCCATATTCCCACGGGAACGGGAACTACGCGGGTGAAACCGCGTGACGTCCGCTAGTATTCTATAAACACATACTTAGGTGTTAGTACCTATCTACTTCTATTTGATGCAAGAAATTTATTTTAAAATTAAATGTACGTTTCATGATGTCAAAACTTTCCTGTTGATTATACCATCCGATTCTATATTGTTGCGAGAACTATAAATACTACGATGCAGGATAATCTTAATTAATACATCTATACTAATATTATAAAGAAGTAAAGTTTGTGTGTTTGTTAAATTGTAAGGGGTAATCTCGAGATCTACTGAACCGATTTTAAAAATTCTTTCACCAATAGAAAGCTACGTTATTGTGGAGTGTCATAGGCTATATAGCATCACGCTTAGAGTTACCATTTCTGAAGAAATGTATGCCTGATTTACATGGTAAAACCGCCTGATTTTCACGAAAAATGCCTGATTTCCTTGAAAAATGCCGCACAATAAAAGAAATATTTTTAATTAATAAGTAAAACACATTGCTTGAATGATTTTTAATTTGAAATCATCAATTTTCATACACATTAGAGTAGGTAATAAGAAAATCAGACAAATATATATATTTTTTAATAAATGATTTGTTTTTTAATCAATGAAAAAGGAATTCCACTGTACGTTTTCTTACTTCTAATGATAAATTATCTTATGACGCCATTTTTAACCAGTCTTTTTGTGTTAAAATATAGGTACCTAAGCAACTCTTTACAATTAATCATTTCGCCTGACATAGAACAATGCCGGCCGGGCGCCTGATCAAGTGCTAAAATGCCTGGCAAATCAGGCGAAAGCCTGGCATATGGTAACCCCCTAATCACGCTACAACGAATAGGAGCGGAGCAGTAATAGTAAATGTTTCAAAAACGGGGAAAAAGTTATTCCTTATTCTGCTTCGTTGCCTGTGCTGCGTAAATATTTATAGTTATGTAAAAAATATGTACTACAAAATTGTTTCTCTTAAAACGACGAGACGCTACGGGAGTAAAAGCAACGCGACGGGAGTAAATGCGACGGGAACAGGTAATACTCTCTCTTATGCGGCGCAAACGAAGTTGCGCGGGACAGCTAGTCTTCTATATATATAAAAATCAATGCCACTTTTCGTTGTAATTTTATAACTCGAGATCGGGCTCACCTATCCAAATATTTAGGCTTTGTTCGGACTATTTAGTAGATGGTTTATGTGAAGATTGCACAAAATCGGTCGAGAGGTTCTTGATTTATCATGCAAACGAAGTTGCGCGGGTCAGCTTGTTATTTATAATATTATTATAAATAATGTGTCACATTGTTTGACCGCGATGAACTCCTAAACTTCTTGACCGATTGTAGCCTTTGCACACCGTGTGCAGTTTGATCCTACTTGACAGATAGGTAGTTTTTTTTTTGTGGAAACCGTGGCCTGGTCCTCCATTATCAATACTTATAATTAGTTCGATTGCACTTCACTTTTTTTCCTTGAGGGAGAATCCTCATGGATGCTATGCCGGACTCCTTCCGACTAAAAAACCTCACGTATTCTGCCCAACAGCCTACGGGAGCCCCGAGTAAGCCCTCGGAAGGATATCCCAGGTCACTCCGCTACGTAACGCCCAACAGCGCACGGTTGGAAGCCCGGGTAAGCCCTCGGGAGGATATCCCAGGTCACTCCGTTATGTAACGCCTAACAGCCTACGGTTGGGAGCCCCGGGTAAGCCCTCGGAAGGATATCCCAGGTCATTCCACTACGTAACGTCCAACAGCACACGGTTGGAAGCCCCGGGTAAGCCCTCGGGAGGATATCCCAGGTCACTCCGCTACGTAACGAGCGCTGGTCGCCGCAGTAATTCATTTCACGTCACAGTTCGCTCTCAGAATGTATGCATTTACTTTACCCAAATATTTACAGTTAATCACTAGAAGCTAAACAAATAACGATTGGTAGCTGTGACTCAGTGTCATATGATCTGAGTTATGTGTGCTAGGGTCACATGTTTGTGTAGTTAGAGATCTGTTACTTTCTACTACAAGTAGTATTTACATTTACCGAAATAGAGGCTTAGTTTAATAACATTTATTGTAAAAAAATACAGTGAAACATAATTAATTACATATAGATTTACATTATAACCAGAGTACCTATATATATCTAAACTAAACCTCAATAAGGCTCCCGTGGCATTGTGCCCAAAAGACTAACAGTATTACCCCTTTGAATAGAAATACCTATTCGCCGAGAGAGAAAACTGCCAGCCTTTAACTCTATTAAGTGCTTTTTCAAATTAATTGATAAGGCTGATTAATTTTGATTCTCTTTTTTTTAACGTGAGGGAAATTCCTCATGGATGCTATGCCGGACTCCTACCGACTAAAAACCCTCACGTAACACCCAACAGCCTACGGTAGGGAGCCCCGGGGAAGCCCTCGGAAGGATGTCCCAGGAATTTTGATATCCTTGAGAGTGCCGAAACACACGTTTTTTGCATCATAACTTATGAACGTTAGATTGAATCGCGTCTACAGTCAATCCCTTGAAACTGTCAAAAAAATAAAGAGTCTTGGTGTTTGAAACGAACGGACGTACTAAAAAGTGAGCCTATATAGATTCCGTTTTTCCTTTTGAGCTACGGAACCCTAAAATAATACAATCTAGGAGTTTATCCTCAACACTGTAACTTTCACAAACCACGGGGTATTTCCCTTACAAAAAGAAAGAAATCTGTGAATGGTGTTTAACAGGACATAATCAAGTTTTAAAAATAGATTGACTGTCATTTATATGCAGTAGAAGGAAGGAAAAATATATTTTAATCCATGCAGTTATTTTTGTCGTCACTTTTGATCTGTCTACCTAATTATAGCTATCACACTTCACACTTATTATAGGTACTTATATACTAGTACTTCGGTTTTTATATACTAGTACTTCGGTGAAGAGTAGACCATTTTCCCCATTATCAAAAAAGCTCTCAACAAAATTTGTATTTTAAATCAAAGAACACGTGTGCTAAGTTTTGTGAAAATATCGTACTCTAGACTGGAACTGAATTACTGAACATCTCGTATACTCAGTCGAAGCTACATACACACAGACATACGGACGGACGAAAGCAAAATCGTCCATATCTACTGTCGAATCGGAGACTCTCGCTAGTTTAAATGTATGTCGGTTTATTCTTTCACGCAAAGCTACTAAATCAATTTGAATGAAACTTTACAGTGAAATAATTATCTTATTAAATACATCAGAATAGGACATAGGCTACTTTTTATACCATATTTACATTGTTAATACCTAAGAGGTGTAAGGGGCTTTTCATAGTCTAATATTTGCACCAGGGCCAAGAATTTTTTTTAAAATGATCGTAGACTACTTAAATCAAGAAATACAATTAGTATCTTTAAAAGGACTTAGGGCCGAAATTCAGTTATTAATCATCAAGTTTTGTAGATATATGGGTACATAGGCGATCAAAGTATATAAAAGGTTATCAAAATAGCTTATAAGCAACTTTTTAGAAATTTAGGAATTCTAAACGTTTATAATAAAACCAAAATTTATGTATTGGATTAATTATTTTCTTTTGAATCGTAACTATTCTAAGATCATGTAATTATTAGATGCCCTGCTGCGATAGATGATGAACAGAAGGCCGATGACTACTGGAGACGTTTCCACGACGACTTTCCCTGCCATAGCCCCTTTCTCGATCACGACCTCTTTGTAAGCCGCATAATGGATGAGTCTGGCGGTACCATGGGGAAATTCGGAACAGCACGCCCATTATCGGGTGAGGGCTTAAACTCAAGGTGGGACCTGCCTCTGGCCTTCTAAGTCGTGCAGTAACTATTCTACATCTATATATTGGGTGCAGAAAGTCAAATCAATAAAAATTAATAGACTCCGTTAAGGCCGCGTGGGTCAGATTTTGAGTTTTTTGAAACAATCCTAGTCAAAAAGTAAAGGGTTTTTAAATCTGCAAAATATATATATAATAGTTAAGGATATAAGCTAAACATATTCCGAGCCCGTTACACGATCCAATAAATTTCACTAGATAGAAAAAAATCCCAAAGTTGACTCTCTCAGAAAAGTTTTTTCAAAACTGTGGCTAAACTATTAACATTTTATATATTTTTTTTGCACTCAATTAAAGGTATTAAGTTTTTATACACATTTTCCGAGCGCTTTTCTATAAACAACTATTTACATAGTTATCATGTACGAATATCTACCAAACGCAATAGAATTGCGCCGCTGACGGCCGATCAGTCTCGCCCTGGCGCTTGTGGATGCAGGACCTGTGTCAGTTTTTTTCGCAACTATTTCGTAATTATTATGCCAAATTACGTTGAAATCGCGCCACAGTATAAAAATATCAGTAATGGGCAAAATGTAATTAGATTAACCGTTACAAATACATACAAAATACAAAATTTCATGATGGGTATCGTTTAAGGGGTTTTTTGGTATGCTGAGTACGAATTACGTGTTAATTTTGCAATCCAATATGACCGCCGCGTCGTAATCTCAAAAAATCATGATGGGTATCGTTTAAGCGGTTTTTTGGTATGCTGAGTACGAATCACGTACTAATTTTGCAATACAAGATGGCCGCCGCGCCGTAATCACAAAATTTCATGATGGGTATCGTTTAAGGGGTTTTTTGGTATGCTGCGTACGAATTACGTGTTAATTTTGCAATCCAATATGACCGCCGCGCCGTAATCTCAAAAAATCATGATGGGTATCGTTTAAGCGGTTTTTTGGTATGCTGAGTACGAATCACGCGATAATTTTGCAATCCAATATGGCCACCGCGCCGTAATCACAAAATTTCATGATGGGTATCGTTTAAGGGGTTTTTTGGTATGCTGAGTACGAATTACGTGTTAATTTTGCAATCCAATATGACCGCCGCGCCGTAATCTCAAAAAATCATGATGGGTATCGTTTAAGCGGTTTTTTGGTATGTTGAGTACGAATCACGTACTAATTTTGCAATACAAGATGGCCGCCGCGCCGTAATCACAAAATTTCATGATGGGTATCGTTTAAGGGGTTATTTGGTATGCTGAGTACGAATTACGTGTTAATTTTGCAATCCAATATGACCGCCGCGCTGTAATCTCAAAAAATCATGATGGGTATCGTTTAAGCGGTTTTTTGGTATGCTTAGTACGAATCACGTACTAATTTTGCAATACAAGATGGCCGCCGCGCCGTTATCACAAAATTTCATGATAGGTATCGTTTAAGGGGTTTTTTGGTATGCTGAGTACGAATCACGTGATAATTTTGCAATCCAATATGGCTGCTGCGCCATAATCATAAAATTTCATGTTGGGTATCGATTAAGGGGTTTTTTGTTATGCTGAGTACTAATCACGTGATAATTTTGCAATCCAATATGGCTGCTGCGCCATAATCACAAAATTTCATGACGGGTATCGTTTAAGGGGTTTTTTTGGAATGCTGAGTACGAATCACGTGATAATTTTCCAATCCAATATGGCCGCCGCGGCGTAATCACAAAATTTCATGACGGGTATCGTTTAAGGGGTTTTTTTGGAATGCTGAGTACGAATCACGTGATAATTTTCCAATCCAATATGGCCGCCGCGGCGTAATCACAAAATTTCATGACGGGTATCGTTTAAGGGGTTTTTTTGGAATTCTGAGTACGAATCACGTGATAATTTTCCAATCCAATATGGCCGCCGCGGCGTAATCACAAAATTTCATGATTGGTACCGATTAAGGGATTCTTTCGTATGCTAGGTACCAATTTAATGTCATTGGCCTTAATTTTACAAAAATCCTGTTGTCATAGTATTTTCGCATTACTAGGCCTAAACTTAATAAGCAAATCTTTTTAATTTACTACTGTAAATAGCTTAGGCGGCCAAATTGAATTCCAAAATTATCATGTTATTTGTACTCAGCATTCGAAAAAACCCATTAAAAGATATCCATCACGAAATTATATGATTACGGCGCGGTGGCCATTTTGGATTGCAAAATTATCCCGTGATTCGTACTCAGCATACCAAAAAACCACTTAAACGATACCCATCATGGAGTTTTGCGATTACGGCGCGGCGGCCATATTGGATTGCAAAATTATCCCGTGATTCGTACTCAGCATAACAAAAAACCCCTTAAACGATACCCATCATGGAATTTTGCGATTTAGGCGCGGCGACCATATTAAATTGTAAAATTATCACGTGATTCGTACTCAGCATACCAAACGCCCCTTAAACGATACCCATCATAAAACTTTGTGATTACGGCGAGGCGACCATATTGGATTGCAAAATTATCACGTAATTCGTACTCAGCATACCAAAAACCCCTTTAAACGATACCCATCATGAAATTTTGTGATTACACCGCGGTGGCCGTTTTGGATTGCGAAATTATCACGTGATTTGTACTCAGCACACCAAGAAACCCCTTAAACGATACATATGGTCACGCCTTTATCCCCGAAGGGGTAGGCAGAGGCATATTATATGCCCACATTTTACCTTTGTATAATTTGTCCCACGTAATAGGTGGTGAGCCGTATTGCCGTGTTTAAATGGACAGGCGCAGGTTGTTACTGCCTGCTGTTGAAATAAAGCCTTTAATTAAGCTTAACGACTGCCATTTTACTGGCAACCGGGACCAACGACTTAACGCGCCTTCCGAAGCACGGAAACGCTCAATTAAATATCACGAAGTGATCACATGGATGGTCACCCATCCATGGACTGGCCATAGAGAAAGTTGCTTACTGCAGTGATCGTTTACAGAACACTGAGTCCGCGGGGCCACGAGCGCCGAGCTTAAACGATACCCATCATGAAATTTTGTAATTACGGCGCGGCGCCCATATTGAATTGCAAAATGATCACGTGATTCATACTTAGCATACCAACTTTAGAAAACTTTAGAAATTTTTATGACCAGCTATTATGTAATTTTCATTTTTACGCAACTGTAACCATCTAGCAAACGTACGCAACGGAAACTCTCAAAAAAAATGAAATATCCTAGTTTTCGAAGAATGTTTCGTTGCTGCTCAGCTCTCATTCGCCTTAGCGTGATGTTATATATTTTGATATTTTTGAAAAATAGACATTCTGGTAAGGAACTTTTGAAATTCAACTAGCAGTCTCTTAGACTCTATAGTTCAAACAACTAAACAAACAAACAAACTCTTTAGCTTAAAAATTATAGTATAATATATATAATTAACTCATTTATTTACGAAACTCTAATAAATCACTACACATATTAAAGTTAGATGCATTTACTACGTCAAACAAAGTTAGCATACTGTTTCTTTCTACTCTACTGTATACTGTGGCATGAGAGTTGACTGCCGCTGCCGGCGCGCGGTGTGTCACGCGTCCGGGGCGAGGGGAGCGCCAAATGCCTACTTGTGCGCTATAACCGACCCTTAAAGCTCGAAGTCCCTTACAAGGCACTAAAAATATAAAACTTTACACAAAGAAGTCCTGAGGGGAAATCAGACGGACTATTGCTTTTATAATAATAAATTATAATAAATACTAATAACTCCACGAAAATAAATATTATTTTTTTTTCTTTATTATTTAAGGAATTTTTATTCACTAGGAATATGTCAATTCCATCGTAGCTTATATAGTAAATAAAATAGACATATAAAAAGAAAACTTAACAACTAACTCTGATGGGGACCAAATAACTCGAACAGGCTTATAGCCGCTTCGCATCGAGGGGTTGCCAATATGTCATGGAGCATACCTACATTAAGTCTGTTCAGGTTACAAGTCCCAATCAGAGACTCTCGGGCTGCTTCGTAACGTACACATTCCACCAAAATGTGATGTACATCCTCTACCACGCCGCATATTTCGCAGTTTGGGGAGTCTGCATGTCTCATTAAAAATGCGAACTTCTTCAATGGCATGTGCCCGGACCTTAGACGCATTGCTGTAACTAGCAGTTTTCTTCCCAACCTTATGTCTCCAAACCAAGGTACACGAGGGGGCTCACATTGTATCGTCTTGTACCATATGCCCATTTCTCGTGAGCGCTCATTGAAGTACTCTTTCCAATTATTGAACGAGCGGTTTCTGTACTTTGGTAGTAGGTAATTCTGTGAAGTGTGGTAAAACAGGGACTAGTGTTCCAGTAACAGATGCGGTTCTCGCCAACTTGTCAGCCTCCTCGTTACCTCTAAGACCGATATGTGATGGAACCCATTGCATCTTCAGGTCCGTGCCCTTTAAATTGCTCTCGTGAATTTGAGCGAGGATATCGTAGGCTATCGGTGCACCTCTGCCACCAGAGGCGCACCGAGCTATTTGATATAGTGCGCTCTTGCTATCTGTGCAGATCAAAATTTTATTATTATTTTGAACGGTACGAGCATATCGAAGAGCTTCTAAAATTGCAATGAGTTCCATCGACAAGATTGAGAGTTCATAAGTTGTTTTGAAAATGTTGTTATGCGGCGTAGTATCGGTTAAACTATGAGGGTCATAGAAAGCAGCACCGCGACCACTGGAGCTTTTAGAGCCATCTGTGAAAATGGCATACCAATTACGATATTTTTCTGATAGTTCCTGTATGGTATTGTACTTTAAGACATTGTGGTCGCAGAACCTCTTGGCACAAACTAAGCTATCTAGATTAAAAACTATTACATTGTTTATATCTATGTTCGTAACCCAGGTGTTAAGTGTAAACATATATAGCGGTGAAGATGATGAAACTACTTCATTTTTCATTACATCATATGTTTCAACTAGCAATGGCTTTTTTTTATTTGACCAATAGTGACCATTACAAAGAGAACTGAGTTCGGCCAATAAACCAATAGTAACGTTGGTAGCCACAGAGAGGGCCTTCAAACAAAACTTATATGACAGGAATGTTCTTCGTAAATGCAGTGGGGGGACACAGAGTTCAGACTCCATCACATGTATTGGTGTAGTCCTTATGAAACCACCTATGATGCGTAATGCTTGGTTCTGCACTTTATCCAGTTTACAGGTGTGAACTTTAGCACTACTATTGTAGAAAAAGGAACCATAATCAATTCTACTTCTAATTAGGGATAGGTATAGGTTTCGTAATTGTTTTGGATGTACACCCCATGTCGAACCAGCTAGAACTTTGAGTAAATTAAGATACCGCTGTGTCTTTTGATAACATTCGTTAATATGTTTACCCCATCTTAAAGAATTATCAAGCCACACACCTAAATATTTATAAGATTGGACCAGCTCAAGCGAATTATCGTCAATTTTGATTTGCAGCTGATTCTTTTTTCGCCCTCTGCTGAATAAACAAAGCTTAGTTTTATTTGTTGATAAAGTCAAACCCAATTGATCCAATATGATAACTATTGTGTTCAAAGCAACTTGAACATTGTTTAAGCTATTTTCTAAGTCACTGCCGGTGGTGTACAATACAAAGTCATCTGCGTATTGACACATAAAGACATTAGCTATGTGTTGAGAAATTTTAATAGTAGCTATATTAAACAGAATAGGAGATACAGGATCACCTTGCGCAAGGCCTTTACTGGTATATCGCATAATAAATTTATTCTTATCTAAGTCATCCCTTATTTTTAAATGTCGTTCTGCCAAAAAATTCCATAAGTATAAACATATTTTTTTGCCCACTCCAATTTCGTCTAGATTAGATATTAATTTGTCTATTAAAATATTATTATATGCGTTCTCAATATCTAAAAAACACGCAAGTGTTGGAGAATTGTTTGAAAACCCTATTTGTATTTGTGTGACTAGCCGAACGAGATTTTCATAACACGATTGACCCTTCCTGAAACCCGTAGTGTACGGAGATAACAATTCATTCTTCTCCACATACCATTCTAGCCGTTTTGTTATCATAGCATGCATAATTTTACAGACACATGAAATTAAAGAAATTGGGCGTAATTTATAATTATTATTTGAAAAAGTTTCTCTTTTTGGTATTGGGGTAATTCGAATATCGCGCCATTGGTGGGGAACGTCACCGGTAATAAAGATCAAGTTATAAAGATTTAATAAATATATTTTTGCGCATTTAGGTAAGTGGTGAATCATTGAATATGTTATCCCGTCGTCTCCCGGGGAGGTGTCCTTCTTTTTTATACTGTTCATGACTGTACTATGATTTATTTACACTAAAGCTCGATAGATGGTGATGTACCTTATTTCTAAATCTAGGTATGGTTTCGTTACCGCTCGTAGCATATAAGTCGAAGGATTTGAAGTTTTTGTGTACACCTGATCCAGTATACAGTGTGAAAAAGCCAGTGCAGCAGTTTCAATTTAATTACGCTTCCTTCCCGCGGCGCTGTTGGACCTGAACATGGTCCTTCGAGCCGGATAATTAGTTGAACCGGAGGAAACGTATTTTTTTGTAGCTCTTGGTGGATCAAGTGGTGATCCCCGCCTGTTAGGTACAGGTTCGGTGGATCGCAGACCAGAGAAGTCTTCCCCTACAGCGGGCACCCAGGTGGTGGTGTCGGGCGCTGGAGCTGAGGAACTACGGCGGCAAGTGAATTAAGCTACATCGGGCGGAACTGCAGCTGAAGAAGAGCAAGGGACAGGTGTGACCACGAGAGGGCGCTGCAAGCTGCTGTAAAGAAAAGTGAGGTGTTGTGCTTGTGTTGGTAATTCCGTGTAAAACTGTGAGTACAATTTCGACCTTATGTCTTCGTAGTCTGCAACTTTGAAATTAAAAAGAAAATTTTAGAGACAGTTCAGTGAATTTCAACCTTAATGCATAGTAGTAAATAACTTAGGTAATTTTTAAGTAGTCTAGAACTTGCAATATTTTAAGGCAATAAGTGGTTGGGACGGGGAACCTATGCCCGATTTCACCAGAGATCTAAATTGGTAAAAACACTTAGAAAATTATTACTATTCCTTAAGGGGTACTACAAGGAGGCATTCCTGTACTCATGCACTTGGTTTTTTTTCTTAAGGTTACTTTAAGGAATACTAAGTACCAGTCCTTAAGGGGTACCTCAAGGAAGCATTTATAGCACTTTATTGCACTTAGTTGTTTTGGATTTCATATTAATACGTTGTAGTTTTTTTTAATTTTTGCCTTGTTATTTACAAAATGGAAGTTTTTGAAGCAATGCAGGAAGGCATAAAATGTAATTTACTTAGGGCTATCCATAACTATAAAAAATCCCCTAAGGAACGTCTTACCATCTCCTATGTAGAAGTGAGACTAGAGAATTTAGACAAAATATGGGATGTCTTTTGTGATAACCACAATAAATTTATTAACAAAGTTAAGGACTTGACATCGTTTCATGGGTCGAAGTATTTTATAAACGATGTTTATAATGAGATTGAGGAATTATATATAGATCACAAGTCGGAATTGAAGGAAAAATTAAGGAATTTTACGAAGATTACGATTACTCAACCAGAACTTGAGAGTTTTAAGAATAGGGTTAAATTACCAGAGATTAAAATTCCTTTATTTTCTGGCAAGTATTCGGAATGGCACACCTTTAGAGATTTGTTTTTAGGGTTAATTCATAAAGATAAGAACTTAGATCCCTCACAAAAGTTCTATTATCTTAAAGGTCACCTCACGGGGGAGGCAGAGCAGCTGCTTAGGAACATTAGAATCACGTGCGACAATTATGAAATGGCCTGGTCGAAGCTAGAAAGCACATACAACAACAAAAAGTTTTTGGCTAAAGATATTTTAAAACAGTTAGTTAATCAAAAAGTATTGCCTAGTGAATCAGCTTTGGGGATCAAATCTCTTTTGAACACTACAACCGATTGTTTAGAATCTTTGAAGAATCTAGGCGTAGACGTTTCGTCATGGGACATCATCATAATTCACTTAATCGGTGAAAAGCTCGATAAAGACACTAAAAGAGCGTGGGAATTGAGAATTGCTGAAGATTCTAACGATAAGCTGCCAACCTTTTCGGAATTCTCACAATTTTTAACAGGTCGATTTCGAGGTCTAGAAGGGATTGATACTGAGGTTGATAATGACAAGAAGATTCAAAAGGGCTTGCAATCTTTTCATGCAACTAAGGGAAAACAATTTAGTGATAGTTGTGCTGTTTGCTCTGCGATGCACAAAATATGGTCATGTAAGGAGTTTATTAACAAAAGCGTGGATAAACGACGACAGTTTGTCCAGAATAATAAACTGTGTTTTGTGTGTCTCAAGGGTAACCATTCGGCCAGAGCTTGCAAGAATTATTTTAGGTGTCACAAATGCAAACGTCGTCATCATTCATTATTGCACGAAGATATCGGTGATTCCGGGTCATTTGATGGGAACCGTCATGCTTCTCACACCGAGATTGCATCTATGGGCTTAGGGCAGACGGAAGGTATAAAATCGGCCACACATACGGGTAAATCTAGCAAAACAATGGTTTCGTGTCTTTCAACTGGGAATAGTCATAAAACTGTATTACTGACTACAGCTTTGGTGAATGCTGAATTGAAAGACGGAACTTATGGGATAGTTAGAACTTTGTTAGATCAGGGGTCGCAAGGCTCGTTTATAACTGACTCGATGGTTCAGTATTTAGGATTAAAACGAGATGCGACAAATAACACTGTGTTAAGGCTGGGAGGGGACAAGAGTGTTATATCTAAACAGACAGTCACTATAACGCTGAACTCTAGGAAAGATCCCAATTTTAAAATGATGGTTCAAGCATATGTGCTGAAATCGATAACATCGGTTCTACCAGTTACCAAGGCAACTAAAGTAGACTGGGACGACTTGACCGAAAAAGATTTGGCCGATCCAGATTATTATATGCCCCACCAGATAGATATGCTGTTGGGTGCGGAAGTTTACAGTCAAGTCATCCAATCGGGTATCAAAAAGAATTTAAGCGGTACTCTGCTGGCGCAAAATACATCTTTAGGGTGGATACTGTCGGGAGTATCGGATGTTGCTAAATCTTCTAATCATTCTTTACATACTACGGTTGTACATTCCTTGCATTTCCAGAATAGAATCAGAACTTCTGGAAGTCAGAAAAAGAAACATCTGAACATAGGAAACCATTCACAGAGGGTGATATGCAATGTAAAGAATTGTCGGTAGCAACTACAACACGAGATGAAAGTGACCGATGCATCGTAAGGTTACCACGACGTGATAATACTCCTTTAAGTAATTTTGATAAATATAAAATGGTGCCTGAAAAGCGATTAAGAAGTTTAAAATATAAATTAAATACAGTCCAATCGAAGGGGGAGTTTAAACTACAGAAGTGGAACAGTAATAGTAAGGAATAAAAGATAAAATACAGGGAAAGTGATCTAGGCAAGATAAATAAAAGTAAGTATACCTAGATAATAAAAAAAGATACACGGACTTGCCTGGGACTCGAATGAAGACGTCTTCGAGTACTCTGCACTGCTGTAACTATAAATTATATGCCCTTTGGGTGGCTGGCACCAAGCATAATCTGGCAAAAGTTTTAAAACAAAAGCTTTGACTAGGCTGGTGCTGGCAGGGATGAGGAGGTACTCACGGTTGACTAAAAGATGACTTAGGTACTCACCGTAGAACTTACCTTCTTTAGTAAATATTAAGATCCCAAAGTGGTAATTACAGGAGTTCCAACGATGTAATTGTTGAAATAGAGGTTATATGTTCTAATCGTTGATATAGAAGTTAAAATGGGAGTAGTTTTAGTTATTTCTGAAAAGAAAGTTGCGCCGATCAAGCTGTTGTCGAACGCTAGTTTGGATTTTGTGGCGCAATTCTTTTAGTTCCATAGAGGATGGAGGTAGCTAAAGTTCTGAAAGGGAAGTAAAAAAATGAAACCTTACTAATACAACGATTTGGTTCATTGTGTTGGGATTCTTGTATGAACCTGAAATAAATTATAAAAATCAATACTTTTGACAATAAATTGGAAATAACAAAGGTACGCGGTACATACCTTCGTGGAATACATTTTCGCGACGGAAATCTGTATTACTTACGGAAATTAGAAACAACAGTGTGACACACTACTTTTTTTTGATACTATGAATATTTTCAGGGTGGGCGCACGCTTAGCAGCGTCTGATTAAGAATTTCATATATTTTTTGTATCTTAAAAATCGTTACTGTCGAAACTCTTTGTTGCAAATGCTCATAATTATGATAGCTCGCAGTGTAAGGTCGCAGGACATGACAACTAATTTAGAGATTCTATTATTGAATCGTTGGGTCTATAACAGCTAGGTCAGAATAATTCCTAAATGTGTGTCCTTCCGGTTAATGCGTAGTCTTAATGATTGTTTTTCTGTTGTTTTTAATAGTAGTTCTCAAGCATGTTTGTTATTATAACGTATAAACCACACGGGGTATTGAAAAACGTGATGAAATTAGTGATAAGATTTTGAATTTGTTTAGTATTAAGGGTTTTCAAATTGTACTTACTATTTTAACATGTTTTTACTCTGGAAGTACATTTTGCAATAATGTCCTTGGTGGGCGGTATGTTCATGACTGTACTATGATTTATTTACACTAAAGCTCGATAGATGGTGATGTACCTTATTTCTAAATCTAGGTATGGTTTCGTTACCGCTCGTAGCATATAAGTCGAAGGATTTGAAGTTTTTGTGTACACCTGATCCAGTATACAGTGTGAAAAAGTCAGTGCAGTTTCATTTTAATTACGCTTCCTTCCCGCGGCGCTGTTGGACTTGAACATATACAATTACGTAATTCTTGCATGGTAAAATTGCTCTCCAATGTCTCATTAACTGATAGTATATTTGTTAAAAATAAATAATTAGTTCTTTAATGTAATTCAATAGCTTTAAAATGGTGTATGTTGTATAATAAGAAATGTAACAGGCTTAGAATAAAATAAGATTGAATTGTTGCTTACTTTTACGACGTGATGA
The DNA here is from genome assembly GCA_933228765.1 of Miltochrista miniata. Lineage (NCBI taxonomy): Eukaryota > Metazoa > Arthropoda > Insecta > Lepidoptera > Erebidae > Miltochrista > Miltochrista miniata. The sequence goes on from OW121765.1 coordinate 4,862,686, forward strand.
AAATTTTCTTATTGCACTATTTTTTTTATTCTTTAGGCAGAGAACCTAGTCGATTCATTTCGCAAAAGACTGACGAGTTTGACAAATCAAACATAAAAATTCTACGGCGTAAGTTTAAAAAAAAATCAACTAAATGTTTTTGGTCCCTTAAAAAGGACGTGGGCGGTAGATAAGAAATTCACAATATGGATTTGGACTGTAATGACATACGTTAATAAGGGTATTTGAAAGAACCTTTCTACATTAAAAAAAAACTGTATTAGATACTAAAATGAATAAGAGGGACCGGACTGAGTTTCTTGGGGTGTTCTTCTCAGTCTGTAGCATTTCCGAACCCCCGGTAGAGTCACAAAAATTTTGACAAACCAAAATATTTTTTTTTTTAATTTCAAAGGGAATAATTTCATTTTATTTTATTTTATTTGGACCGTTGGCCGCTAGAGGATATAATAATGAGGTCCTGGTCTTTCGTTTTTATTACAGTAGGCACCAGCAAGTAAGTTTAACATTAGGACAGACAAAGTACCCCTTTAAGTAAAAAAAACCGGGCTAAAAACGGAAAAAAAACATATTCTTTGAATGGGAGCCTCCCTTAATCCCCCCTTGTTTGTGATTTTAGTATGTGTTGCTAATAACGGCAATATAAAAATTATATGTGAATTTTCAGCTCTCTAGCTGTCACGGTTCCCGAGATAGAGCCGAATAGAGACGAATAGCGAAGTCTCATGAATAGGATTTCGTTTTTACTCAACGGGTACGGAATCCTAAAAACATTATGACAATACTAGAAAGAAAGAAAGAAAAATAATTTATTTCTGCCAGCTGCAGTAACAAAAGCGTACATCAAAAAAAAAAAATATGACTGACTGTGACTGTCAACAGTGTAGCTTGTCTTGTCAGTGTCAAATCACAAGTTGTCAACAAAAATACTCTATGTACATATCGTACATATTACTTACTTAAATAAATAAATATTCACGGACATTTCACACAATGTATGTACATTCATTCATTGATCGACAGCCGATGTCTCACAAGCACGAGTTTGTTTTTTATTTCTTACTTAGAACACACGTGTCAATACCAATTGTGGCGAGGAGTTAATTTTAGCCTCTGCTTACCCACTATGAATCATTGGGGAGTCATGTTGTGCAATTGATTTGTAAGTAGGTACCTACTCTACACTACGCTCGAGATGAGATCGTTCATTTTCCTTTCGTATTGTAGGCACTTTTTAAATACGATCTAGAAAAAACTAGAGGACGTCACGCGGTTTCACCCGCGTAGCTCCCGTTCCCGTGGGAATACGGTAATAAAATATAGCCTATGTTCACTGGGGATAGTGTAGCTTCACAACAGTGATAGATTTTTTCAAATCAGTTCAGTAGTTTCTGAGCCTATTTGATCAAACAAACAATCAAATCTTTCCTTTTATAATATTGGTAAAGATAACATACATGAGCATTCCTATATACCCAAAGGAGTAGGCAGAGGCATAAATAACCGCATTCACTTTTTTTTAGAATTTGTTTTACCTAATAAGTGGTGAGCCGTATTGCCGTGTTGAATATGGACAGGCGCAGGTTGTGCTGTGATTGTGACTACTTGCTGCTAAAAATTTTCAAGCCGCCCTTCAACTTGACTTCATGACTGTCATTTTACTGGCAGCCAGGGCCCAGGAGTGCCTTCCGAAATGTTTCAAATAGAGATGCGCCGAACGTTCGGCCGAATATTCGAATTCGGTACATTCGGCAAGTTCTGGAAAGTTCTTATTCGGCCGAATATTCGGTTTATTTGCCGAATAACTACCGAATGTTGAAATTATTATTAAAAAAATTAATAATTATTGAATAGGTAGGGGTTTTCCCTTAATTTATGTCATGGTACAGAGATCTCTGGTGACGCACAGTAACATAGTCATTTAGATGAAAAAGCCCGGAGTGCTCAACATTGTTTCCCTTAAAAATGCCCGGTTTTCACCGCGAGCAGAGCAGACCTACTATTGAATCCGTTTAACTTGCAATAAACTCGCAAAGTAGGTACCTACTTGTTTTGCCGCCATCCACCAATAAGTTGTCGAGATGAAAGGACTGAGTGGCAGAAATGTAATGAGCTGGCTCAGATCTAGAGAGTGGTCTGATTCATTACGGAGTCCGTTTTTATCTGTTCTTCTATAAGTTACAATATGCAAGTACTTAGTCTTCACTTGACATCGTGTCAACGACATAATCATTAATTCGCTACAAAGCACGACCGCACACAACCACAACTGGAACTAACTCTTTGTGAATACCTTACTCATCTTACCTAATTTTTAATTTTGAGCTCTTCGTTGATGCAAATGAAAACTCATTTCATTTTTAAAAGTAACCCGTTCAGCTCACCATATCCCACTGATTACTCTATCGGTGCGTGCGGCCACATATTGAGTGCTGTTTTCATTTTTGCGCTGGTACTCCTGAATACCCAGCTTGCCCGTTCCACTCGGTATAGAGACGTGCTCTGAGGATTATTATCGATCCTCTACTTAGGGGCCTTTACAACAAATTTGATTTTTTCCAGCCTGGAAGATCTGTAGACCTTACCGAACCACTATATTATAGCAACAGAGTGGCAATTCTCTGCATTGCATAGACGGAGATTTACTGGTGAAATATTTGTGACTCCTTTGAACACAAATATTTCACCAGCAAATTCAGACAAAAGACATTTCGACAATCAACTTTCTTCACGCTTGCAAGTTCGATTGGGAATCGGTGCCCTGGGGTTGAAGGCTACGCGCCCAGCGCTGAAAGAATGTCGCCAGTCTCGTCAACTGACTTGCACCACTGTATACTGTAGTTTGACTCGGCCGGATTTTAGAAATAAATGCCTACAGCCGCGCGGTACGTAAGCCTGCGATAGGGCTGCCCACCTATAGCATTTTAATAATATGTGCCTACTTTGACTTTCTATTTAATATTGTGATTGTAAATATGTACATACATACATTCATATAGTCACGCCTTTATCCCCGAAGGTGTAGGCAGAGGCATAGTATACGCCCACATTTTACCTTATAGTTTTACGTACCGCGTAATAGATAGTGAGCCTAATGCAGTTGAAATTTTTCAATCCGCCAATAAGGCCTTCAATTTGTATTAAGGATTGTCGTTTTACTGACAACCGGCTTTCATTTCGAGTAAATATGTAACTTTTTTATTTAAACAAAAAATACTTTGTGAGTAATAATATAATATCCCCGCAATGGCTGGCGGCGCGGGGCGGCGGCGTGGCGGCGCAGCGCCCGTTATCTACTAACGATTGAGTGAGACGGGTATAGAAATTTGAAAACGAGTAAGCGACGTAGACAATAATAATCGGCTCATCACATGTTTATTCAGTGATATAATCACGGAATTCTAGTCTTTATAATCATTGCGTTAAATTTTTGATTTACAAAATTAAAACTATTTTTCGATTTGAAAGTACTAGTCAGTCTCTAGTACACTAGTACTTTTCGTACATTGTCATGTTGTGTTAAATTTTAGAAGTTCATACTTGTCTCTATGCGTGTAATAAAAATCAAAGGTAACAAAAATGCTGTCAATCAAAGTCATACGGTTTGTTTCTTTGTGGATGACCGATGTTACAGTACCTACACTTAGCTTGTACTGTAACATCGGTCATCCACAAATATCTAAATCATTTCTTTTAATTAAAAAACTACGAACTGACAACGGAACTAAATGTACTACCTACACGTACTAGAGTTCTGAACTAGTTTTTTTTTTGGATATTGTACTATATTGGATCGCACCGTTCACTGACTGAGCAAGCACAAGTCTAGTTTTAAACACAAACATACCTACTTCATGTAACTACCTAGTGCACTCGTGTCAATCACTTTGTTTAACTTTAGTCAACTAGTGGTAGATATAGTACCAATTAGTACTTAAGTAAAATCAATTTATAGTCATACCTACCGGAGTTTCCAGTATAATCTAAAAAACGTTATCACTGGGTGTCATATTAAATATTTTTAGTAAATAAAACACGCACGGTTAGGGGAGACCGGGGCTGGTTGACTATAGGGGTAGGTAGACTAACTATCAATAACTCGGCCAAAGCAATGGCTTGGAGCCAACCGATGACATCCGAGAGTCCGCTACTTCTCCCCGCTCATTCACCGGGAGCGCGGTGTCGCGCACGTACACCGTTTGAGTGAAGGATATTAAAGTTCAAAAATAACGTACGTACTACCCGTTCGCTCTAACTTTGCCGCTGGCGTAGAGGCGTATACCCGAATTGTTAATTATACGAAGTAAATTGACAGTAGCTAATGTCACTTCGTCATAGAAAATACGCAACACTACAAGAAGAAGTGACATTAGTTGCTGTCAATTTACTTCGTCTAATCAAAAATTCGACTTTAGTATGGAGCCGAGCGGCAAAGTTAGAGCGAACGAGCAGTAAGTAATTATTTTCATCGAAGGTTTTTTGTAATAATGGCTATTTATTCATGGTTACTGATTGTCAAAGAATTTATAATGGATGTTTGATTCATGTTCTTGTCTACATTCTCTACATACATTGTCTACATACATCTGAATTAAGTGCTTTTTGCTATATTTTTCCAAAGCTTAATAGCTAACCTATGAAGTAAACCTGTTTTTGAATTAATATTCTATGAGGAAATAAAAATATAAGCCTTTAAGCTGAAATCTAGTCAACTTTTTTTAAAATTGAGATTATCTCACTAACAGAAAGCAACGAGTTAGAGTGGGTGAACATGTTAGTGATGATCTACCCATAGCCTTCGGTGTACCACAAGGCAGTGTATTGGGTCCTACGCTGTTTATCACCTTCATCAATGATCTTTGTAATCTTAATCTAAAAAATGGCAAAATTGTAACCTATGCTGACGACACCGCACTCATTTTCAACGGAGACACATGGGACGACGTCTATAACAATGCTCAGACTGGATTTAATACGGTGACAAAATGGCTCATGGATAATGGCTTGACACTGAATGTTGATAAAACGAAGTACATACCTTTCTCAATTAAAAACCTGTCATACCAATTGCAAGATAATTATTCAATTGTAGCGCACTCTTGTTTACCCTGTCAACCTTGTTCTTGTAGAAATGTAGAATTGACTCTCAATATTAAGTATTTAGGTGTCATGATCGATAACACGCTAACCTTTGACTATCATGTGAATTTACTTTCATCCAGGGTCCGAAAGCTTATTTTCGTCTTTAAGAACTTGAGATATATCGCCGATGATACAATTTTTCGATTAGTGTACTCAGCTTTATGCGAGTCTATATTGAGCTACTGCATTACAGTTTGGGGTGGCGCATGTAAGAAGAATTTGATTGTGCTCGAGAGAGCTCAAAGGGCAGTTTTAAAAGTGAGTCACTTCCTACCATTTTTATACCCCACGAAAGACCTTTACCAACTTGTGGATCTACTTACAGTGCGCCAACTATATATTACCAATACTGTCTTGAAACAACACTCGCTTATTGGTTGGGACCCTCTGCGTATAAATAACAAACGACTTAAGTACAAAGTGTGTTCTTCACTAGATAATCGGTGGAACACAGCATTCTCTCATAGGTTCTTTGGTTTCCTAGGGCCATTCCTTTACAACAAAATCAATAAAGAAAATTTAATACATGCGCTCACAAAATTTCGCTGCAAAAAGATTGGCTAAAGACTCTTAGTTATGAAGATACAGAAAACCTCTTCTATATACCTTCTTAATGTCTCAAAATATACTCAATCACATAATGCTGCACGCTCAGTTACACACACACACACACACACACACACACACACACACACACACACACACACACACACACACACACACACACACACACAGACACACACACACACACACACACACACACACACACACACACACACACACACACACACACACACACACACACACACACATACAGACAGACACACACACCACACACATCACAAAAGCATCAGTTCTATAACAATAAATAAAATAAACTTTCAGTAATTGTGTTAATACAAATCACACACACAATCTCTCTACGTCTATGCTTGTCAATTTAATCTAGATGTACAACTAACTAGCCGCAGTTGTCCAGGGTCTGGAGAGGCTGGTAATTCTGTCATACAGGTCTCCTAGTGCAGATGCCAGTCTCTCACATAGATTTTCAATGTTATGTATCACTAGATTAAGACTAACATGTTGTATATTTTTCTGTGTGAGAGAACAAATAAATAAAATTTATTTATTTATTATTTATTAACTAGCCCCGGTCTCCCCTACTATTTAAAAAACGACACACCGTCCATTCGTCTATTCGGCACAATCGCGACTGCGGACGCTGCTTGCGTGCTGAAAGGCCTGCCGAAAACGAGAATCGTAGGTATAGCTTGCGCTTCGTCCGTTTGTAGGGAGCTACAATACTGGTTAAACAAAATATTTATACTGTGCTTGCACTATCCTGTTTACCGTGTTAATTTGAACCGAATAGTTCGGCCGAATATTCGGTTCGGTACATTTTTTACCGAATATTCGGCCGAATGTTCGAATTCGGTTCAACCCACATTCGGCGCATCTCTAGTTTCAAATAAATGTCACTAAGTGGTCACCATCCCGTGACCGGCCATAGGGAAAGTTGCTTACTGCAGCGATCGTTTAACAGAGTGGCAAGTGCGAGTTTCGGCCTTTCGGCGTGCGCCTGTCGACATTCACGGGTGAGCGCGTTATCGCCGATTTGTGTATGGAATCCAGACAAGTTCCCGCGTTTACAGCTAGGTGGCGCTGTCTCGATTCCATACGAATCAGCGCGCCGTGAATGTCGACAGGCTCACGCAAAAACTCTTGCCACTCTGAACACTAAGTTTGCGGGGTCACATCGCACACACCTTACGATCTCTGCCTAAAAAATATAAAAGTTTTAATTAGAATACTATAAAGTACTCAGGTACATTTGACGCACATCGGCATAATAACAAGTATATCACGTATATCACGTTTAATTGATCATGCCTTTTTAAGTCAAAAGACATTACAAAAATAGTGTATTGTTTTTTAAAAAGAGTTCTGAAACTATAGTAGCAAACGCAAACTCTTACTTATGTAAAACTATGTAACGAAACCATACCGCGATTCAAATTTACTGCACAGCGCCATCTAGTTATGATTCTGTAACTAATAACTTGTAAGTACTTCTTTATTAAACCCGTAGACCTTCGATCGACCGACCGTAAAGATAAATATTGTTGTTTAATTTCACACTGTAACATAGTCAAATATTCAAATTAGGAACACGGAAGCTTTTAGGGTTCCGTACCCAAGTAGGGATTCACGCGATACACGTGAGACTTCGCTGTCCGTATGTCTGTCATTTATATTTAGAAGCAGGTATACTAAATTTGAAGTAGCTAATGCAACGCGAAAGTTTATAAATTAGTGTTTGAAGTAGTTGTCTTTGAAAATGAAGAAGTTGCGTTCCATGCAAACGTACAACGTATCCCCTGTTTTATGTCTATACTGGCAACATTTTATACCTGATACATGTGTCTGTTGTTTTGGTAATAAAAAAAACACGTGTATGCAACTTCATGCTACCACTTTTAAATGAGGAAAAAATCCTATACTAAAATTACACAGATAGAGATAAAAATTGGTATATCTATGCGCTAATTTTCATCTCTATCCGTTCAACGGCTAACGCTGGTGTCCTCTGGTGTTGCAAGCGTCCATAGGCTGCGGTGGGCCGTATACTTGTCTGCCACCTTAGTGGTATAAAAAAAAGAAAGTTTCGATTCCATTCCCGCAACCTATTGGAACTTATTCCAGGCTTAAAAATAGTCTATGTGTGTTATTTTATAATCTGTATCTTTATTGCCGTGTTGAATACGGACAGGCGCAGATTGTCACTGCTTCTTTGTTTTTTTTTAACCTGAGAGAAAATCCTCATGGATGCTATACCGGACTCCTACCGCCTAAAAAACCTCACGTTATGCCCAACAGCCTATGGTTGGGGGTCCCGGGTAAGCCGAAGGATGGTGTGCTTCAAGCTGTAATCCTCACCTTTGAAATCTCAATGAAAACGAATTTTGACAATGCCAAAAATAGTCGTAAAATAGTCGTAAATAGTCGTACATGTAAAAAAAATAGTCGTATTATAGTTTCGGCGTTATAGCTACAGGTTAGTGAGGATTATGGCTTGAACGTCAAGCTGTAATCCTCACCACTGGTGCAAGCAAACGGCTAATGCTATCGAATTGGTTTAGGTTCCAAAAAATAGTCGTAAAATAGTCGTAAAGACCTGCCAAATCTCAGAAATAGTCCATAAGCGGTTTCCGAGATGTGAAGGTACCCTGGTGAGGATTATGGCTTGAACCTTTGAAAACTTCAAATTTCTCCGGAACGCCTGCGAGTTTCGGTTCAAAGTTTGTGCCAAAAAATAGTCGTGAAATAGTCGTAAGAAGCTAAAATAAATTTGAGTTGATTTAATGTGAAAATAAAAACTTTTTATTTTCCCTACATTTCTATTGATGTACAGTCGTGTACAAAATTTGTAACTTCCAATGATACTAGAGGAAGTCACGTGGTTTTATCCGCGTGGTTCCCGTTGCCATGGGAATGCGGGAATAAAATAAAGTCTCAGAACGAGAAGAATTAAGTAACTATTGTGGGTGTAAAAGTCAAAAAACAAAGGATTTTTTTTATTCATTGCCGTACTACAAATGTTTAAAACCGTTGATTTTCCATCGCTTTGCTCCTGTTTTCCTTATGATTATTTATTTAAATTATTTATTATATTTTACACTATGAAATTTTTTATTCCGAAAAAGGGAACAAAAATACAAACTAAAACATATTTGATTGACTAATAAAAAACATGGTTGATTCGTAACATTCGTTGTATTACAATAACAACCCTAGCGCATTCTTACGATGACGTCATTCGCAGGGCGGGCAACATAGCCTCGACGCTATGAGCACGTGTTTAAGGTACAATTCTTCTCGTACTGAGCAGCAGGTATTATTATTAAAATTTTGTAGGCTAATATAGCATACGTATTTTCGCTTTTGTATGGGAGCGATGTATCTGTTACGTAGTAGCTATTTATTAGTCTGTGACTCAACCTACCAATGCCATCTAGAACTTTTCTAGAAACGCCAACAGATATTGAACTGACATGACAATTGTGATCAAAACTAATTGCTGTGTTATAAACATACAGAGAGATTTAAACAAATGTACGTATTTGCAAGTTTTCGGTTGTAATAAATAAGGATACAAATCATAAATGTTTGTTTTTTGTTTATTTATAACTGCTGGTATGGAAAACGTCTCATTCAAAGAAATATTATTATATTAAGCGGAATATTTCCCAATAACCTAATTCTGTACCAATATTATAACGAAAGAAGATTTGATTGTTTGTTTGTTTGCATCGAATAGGCTCCGAAACCACTTCACCGATTTGAAAAATTATTTCACTGTTGGGAAGCTACACTCTTCCCGGTAAACATAGGCTTTATTTTATACCCGCATTCCCATGGGAACGGGAACTACGCGGATAAAACCGCGTGACTTCCTCTAGTATCATTGGAAGTTACAAATTTTGTACACGACTGTACATCAATAGAAATGTAGGGAAAATAAAAAGTTTTTATTTTCACATTAAATCAACTCAAATTTATTATAGCTTCTTACGACTATTTCACGACTATTTTTTGGCACAAACTTTGAACCGAAACTCGCAGGCGTTCCGGAGAAATTTGAAGTTTTTAAAGGTTCAAGCCATAATCCTCACCAGGGTACCTTCACATCTCGGAAACCGCTAATGGACTATTTCTGAGATTTGGCAGGTCTTTACGACTATTTTACGACTATTTTTTGTAACCTAAACCAATTCGATAGCATTAGCCGTTTGCTTGCACCAGTGGTGAGGATTACAGCTTGACGTTCAAGCCATAATCCTCACTAACCTATAGCTATAACGCCGAAACTATAATACATACGACTATTTTTTTTACATGTACGACTATTTACGACTATTTCACGACTATTTTTTGGCGTTGTCAAAATTCGTTTTCATTGAGATTTTAAAGGTGAGGATAACAGCTTGAAGCACACGAAGGATGTCCCAGGAGGATTGTGACTGCTTGCTGCTAAAAATTTTCAAGCCGCCCTTCAACTCTACTTGACGACTGTCATTTTACTGAGAGCCGGTAGTGCCTTCCGAAATTCTCAAATAAATGTCACAAAGCCCTGCTTAGCCTGCAAGATTTAGAATTACAATAGTAGTTATTTTGATACCATGTCATGGTCATACAGATGTCAAAAGCTGCTGTCAATTAGGTAGGTTCACTGATCTGTATTATGGTAGGTTTCTTTACAAATTTTTTATACGTTTGCAATGAATTTCCTTCCAGTAGAATGAAAATGTACTCTACCATTTTAGCAGAAGCGAATTTCAACTGAAAATCGTAATTATTTACATTATATTAACAAAGTTTATTTACACTTCAATTATTTCATTTACAGTGAATATTATTTGTAGTTAGTATTGCCTAGTTTATGTTTGTAGTCTTGAATTCACTTTAATAGGCCAAGGTAATGTGTTAAGATGCCTAATGAGCTTAAGACGTTCCTTATGATCGGTATTATTTTACATTTTTTGAAGTAAAACTTCTTTAGGCGCGACGTAGGAAGTAACTGAGATTTTTTTTGACGGAAGTAACGCATTTAACGCTAGTAACGCTTCGAATTTTAAACAGCGGAAACAGTTTCCGCTATTCAAAATTCGAATGAATGATATTAATATAACATTTGATGCCGTCAATGGCAAAGAAGTTTTACTTCAATCGCGCGTAAAGGTTACACGCACACCTTTTTTTTTATCGAGTAGCATTTCCCATAATTTTTCGATGATTAATCCTGGCTTTTTAGGAGTAGCGAACCCCTTCATTCCAGGCTTGTAGTAGGTACCTATAGGTGATCAAGATAAATCGTGATAGCACTGGGTCAAAACAAGATCAGAGTGTTGGTTCCTAAAGTGGGCCAGGCCAGGGATCTACGTTGACGTGACCAAAATGGGGTTCGCAATTCGTAAGCAGGGGTTCACAAAATAATATAATAAGTAATATAATACATTATGAAAATTCACTTGTACTATTCCACTTTTATTTTTATAATAATATATTTAGAATAGTACCTACAAGTAAATTTTCATAATGTATTATATCAAGTTCCATCAAGTGCCAACAATCGAAAGTATAACGGATATAAGTAATATAATATTCTGCATAAAATTCGGATTAAGTAAATGCATTCAAGTGTATCTCGTGGTTTCCAGATATTAATGTGTTTGAATAAAGCATCTGCATTCTATCAATGCAGTCTATTTCTGAAACTATTAACTAGTAAGTATGTACTATTCATTTATGGTTTCTAGTGAATATGCGCCAGATATTTGACTTTAAGATGTATCACGGCGAATGCTCTGAAGAGCTCTTCAACCTGATTCCACCCTCTACTTTCCGATCCCGAACAACGCGTCCGGGCAGAGATGCCACTCATACACAGTGGAGAGAATCTTTGCCAGAACTGAGCGTTTTAAAAGATCGTTCCTCTGTCAAACTATAAAAACCTGAAACGACCTGCCCGCACACGTGTTTCCCTCATCTTACAATCCCACCAATCAAGAGGAGCGTGAAGAGGCACATCACAAGGCCGCCAACTTGAGGACCACTGTCAGAAGTGGCCCCCAATCGCTAGATGCGCCACGGTAGAGATGAAAATGACCAAAGTGACTGAATTTGACTGACTGTCATTTACGGTCAAATTGGTCAAAAACGGTCATTTACTGTCAAAAAGGGTCATAAACAGTCACTTTGATCTTGAGTGCTTTTTGATATTTATTTTGAAGTAGCTGACCCTCGCAACTTCGTTTACGTCACATAATGTGCACGAAAGGAGAGGTACCTAATTCTTTATCAAACTTGTCAAGCACCGTGTGAAACGGCCCTGTTTGCTTAATCGTAAAAGAGCTTAAAGATTAAGGCTATTCTAAAACCATTCAGTCACACCTTCGGCGCGGACTGAATTATTTTATAATACCCTTAATCTTTAAGTTCTTTTATGACTAAGCAAACACGCCGGTTTTGAATGACCCTTACGCCTGTAGCACACCTCCGCCGCGAAACCATGATAGCGGAACCGCAGTAATTCCGCCAAGTGCTGTCACATGTAGGAGGAGCGGAACACTAGCGAAACCGCCTGTCTTAATACATAGATTTAACTATCTTTTATCTCTTTCCCCTCACGGTTTCGCCAATCTGCTCCTACGACAGTCAAACCTCCGCGCTTCGGCCGCCTTGTTGTTGCGGTGCCGCGTTGTCTACGCGCCGGTTTGTCAAAATTGACAGAAATACAGAGCGAAACAGCAAAACTAATATTTTTTCAGTAAATGGACGTGAAGTTTACAGAAAAACTACTTCAAGCCATCAGAAATAGACCTATTATATATATTTATTAAGTCATCCAGATTATAAAATAATATGAAAAAATTGCGATAGCGTCACATCGACTTCGACAGCGTCAGATTCCGTTGCCCAGTTCCGCTGTTCAATCTACACTTGAACACAGCGGAATTCATCTAGCGGTTCCGTTGTTCTGGTTTCGCGGCGGAGGTGTGCTAAGGGCGTTACCATTCGAAACACTTTAATTATAGACTTAGCGACAGTTAGATGTCTCTAATTTCTGAACTACAAATTCCTTAATATTGAAACTTGTGTAAAACAATCCTTAAAGGACTCCCTTTCCTACACTTTAAAAATATTTGAAATCGGTTCAGGTTCATCATCACGCCTTTATCCCCGAAGGGGTAGGCAGTAGGGCTTGAACTCCGGAATTCCGGAATTGACATAATTCCGGAATTCCGATAAAATCTAATATCGTTCTCAATTCCGGAACTGGCGAGATCAATACCGGTATTTCGATATTGAAAAAAAAAAGATATTTTCGCTTTTATTTAATTTCATTACAAACAAAAATGTAGATTATAAGCTTCTAATGCAATTTAATTACCTTTAATTACTACAATGTTGATAATTTAGGATTTCTCTATTAACAAATGAATTCGATTATGTATGAGGTATTAATGAGTTTATTTGATGATATTTCTAAAACCTACTAAGAATGTAAATCCATAAAATTAATGGTATTTGATAGAAAACATACTATTTAAATAACAATAATATTATTGATGACGTTTTTGTATTTTTTTACATTTAGACTTCAATTTATAGTGCGAACTTAGACTTAGCTCTGACTTATGCTACGAGCTAAATTTAACTTTGATAGAAACGCTGTAAGAATTTGACAGAGGTCTCGCTCAGCATTTTTTTTTTGCTTAACGTGAGGGAAAATCCTCATGGGATGTTATGCCGGACTCCTGCCGACTAAAAAACCTCACGTAACACCCAACAGCCTATGGTTGGCAGCCCCGGGTAAGCTCTCGGAAGGATGTCCCAGGCCTCCCAACAGACCTACGGCCGCCACTGCGGCCTCGCCCAGGGGGTGGTTCGGGTGCTATCCCGTGTCTTTGAGGGGTTTCGGGTGTGATCCCGCTTCTAAGGGGGGGGGGGGGGGCGTGCGTGAGTTGCTCACGTCACACTGTCGTCATGGGCCTGCTTCTGTAAGGACGGTGAGCGACCCTTTCATTGTCCTCAGACCCCCTGTCATGCAGACCGATAGTCCTCGGCGAAGACACGTTGGCGGCGCCCTGGCCGCCGACTGCGGAACTCGGGTGGGATAGCTCTCTACTGCACCCGCCCCGCCGCCTCCTTCACGAGCATAACCTGCTCGGAGAAAGAGGCGCCGCAGTCCCACTTACTCCCGCTGGAGGGTCTCGCTCAGCATAGTTCTAGTAATTCTGACGGAACTCATGGGGCTCATACCTTCTTATTAGGGGCAAACTTTGCCCCAAGGCGCTCCACTGACCCAGAATGAGGAGGGTCCTAGGTTCCCTGGTCTCATCAAGGCGGAGGGACATATTCCGTCGCACATGGCTCCGTCTCAGTCGCCCGACGCTGATTACAGCGAGAACGACGTGCCCGAAGTCACTGAAGGTGAGTTAGGGGCGACTGTACTGCGGCTTAGATTCCGCACGGACCGTGTCCCTGGACCCTACAGCATTCCAGGCCGAGCGTGGGTCCTGACTCTTGAGGATCTCGGGCCTCGAGTGATGGGGCTCTTGCGTGCATGCCTCGAAATAGGCGCAAGGCTTGTATACCTCGTTATACAAGCTCCTTGAGCACCACCGTCGGGCACCTCAGACGCGTGGGGCCAGATCTGGTGGATAACCAGTTTGGTTTCCGTCAAGGGCGCTCCACCGTGGATGCGATCATGCGCATTAGAAGACTGACGGAGGAAGTAACATCGCAGGGTGAGGTGGTGTTGAAAGCGATGGCGATGTCAAGAAACACCGGCATCGCCTTCAACACCTTGCCCTGGAGGTGCGTTAGGGAGGCGCTTATTTATCATGGAGTGCCTCCCTACTTCCGTCAAATTGTCGGGGCTTATCTTTCCGAGAGGGTCATAACTTACCCAAGCTGGCTAGGGCCCAGCCGGGTCAGCGAGATACGTCGTGGTGTTCCGCAGAGATCAGTCTTAAGACCGCTTCTGTGGAACATCGGTTACGATCGGTCCGTTGCTCAGAGGCGGCATGTCTCAAGGATCTGGCAGCGAGGCAACATGCGTCCTTGTTAAAATAAATTAATTATATTTCTAATTTATTATTTTTTGGTGCAAGGAGGCGCTGGAGCGGGGTCATAGGCCTACGTCTCCAGAAATCTAGGTTCGGCAGATCCAGCTCCACAAGGAAACCGTGGAGAACTGGACTTAAGCAACAAACCGAATCGCCACATCACATCACACAAGGAATCGCAAATTGCCGAAACGCCACAATCACGGCGGTCAGACCGGTCATGGGCGAGACTAGAGAGGAGCCACGGTGCGGGTGCTCTGTCCTACCGGTTGTCACAGATGCTTACCGGGCACGGGAGCTTAAGTAAGTATCTGTGACGAATACACCGGGAAACCACACCTGAGTGCCAGCACTGTGAGGAAGCAGTGAGGACACAGTACTTCACACATTAGTGGAGTGCTCAGCGTGGGCTTAACAGTGCCCGGTCCTCGTGGTAGGTCTCGACGTCGACATTCTCTCGCTGGAGACCATTGCGCGAGCTATGATCTCCATTGGGAGTAAGTGGGACGCCACTGTGTCTTTCTTTGATCAGTTAATGCGGCGAAAAGTGATCGAGAGAGAAAGTTCTCACCCAAAATCGGCATGTCTTTGCCCAAGACTATCGGCCTCCATAATCGGGGACCTGAGGACGGTGGGAGGGCTGATCGCCGTCCTTACAAAAGCACGCCCAAGACGAAAGCGTGACGTGAAAGTTTCACGCACGCCACACGCCCTGAGATGCGGGATAACACCTGAACAAGCCCCAAATACGCGGGACACCACCCGAACCTGCTAGGTGAGGTCGCAGTGATAGTCAAGGTCTGTGGGGAATCCTGGGGTCATCTGTCTGAGGGCTTACCCGGGCCAAACGTAGGCAATAGTTAGGAAACGTGGTTTTTAGTTGGTTACGTTAAAATAGGTTTTTTTTACTGGAAATCAAAGTAGTTTATCACTAATCACGTAGGACTGTCAGCTCCCGTTTCTTTTTTTACATATCACTATTTTGTACAAAACGAGACTTGATTGAGTTCCGGAATTCCGGAATTCCGGAATTCAAATACTGAATATCGAAACCCAATTCCGGAACTGAAAAAGCGTCCGATATTCAAGCCCTAGTAGGCAGAGGCATATTATATACCCACATTTCACCTTTTTATAATTTGTCCCACGTAATACGTTGTAAGCCGTATTGCTGTGTTTAAATGGACAGGCGCAGGTTGTGACTGCCTGCTGTTGAAATAAAGCCTTCAACTTGGCTTAACGACTGCCATTTTACTGGCAACCGGGACCAACGGCTTGAAGTGCCTTCCGAAGCACGGAAACGCTCAAATAAATGTCACACAGTGATCACATGGATGGTCACCCATCCATGGACCGGCCATAGTGAAAGTTGCTTACTGCAGTGATCGTTTACAGAACACTGAGTCCGCGGGGCCACGAGCGCTTCAAATGTTTTTCTTCAAATAATTTGAAATCGGACCACGCGTTAAGATATTACAACTGAAATTCGATTTTAACTTTCATCCCCTCTCCCGCAGGAACCGCGCAAAATATCGGGATTAAAAGTATCCTAGAACCTTCCTCGGAAAATAAGTTCGGAATGTATCAAGTATCATTCAAATTGGTTTAGTAGTTTCGGCGTGATACTTATTCGGGATACAGACAGACAGACATGAAAAGTATAAATTACATTTTCGGCTTCAGTATCGATTAGAGAATGCCTTACAATTAAAATTTTCAAAATATCTTCCATGTACAGACTCTTGACCCTCAACAGTTTTATTATATGTATAGATTATACTGAAATGGTGCCCCCTGTCGGGAAAAAATGGCATATTTAGTCACTTTAATAGTTAGAATTAATAGTAAGTTCAAGTCAAATTGACTGAATTTGACAATAAATGACCGGTCAAATATGGTTTCTGACAATCGTGACTGGTCAGATTCAGTCATTTTACATCTCTACGCCACGGCTTTCCATCAAGCTGGTGGCGACGTCAATTTGGCGAGCTAAATATAAAAAAAAAATAAGATATTGACTAAGCTTTCTTCATCATACCGTTGACTCTTGGTTGCATGTGTGCCTCTTTATGAACTCTGGAAGAAACTTAGAAATATCTTATTAGAGTTTGTACCTAAAGGGTTAAAACAGAACCATTACTGAGGCTCAGCTGATAGTACTGGGTCAAAGTAAGAGCAGAGTTTTGGTTCCTAAAGCGGCCTAAAGTCTCCAGGCCGTAATTTCAGGAACAGTGTTCAGAAGAAACAAAATTAGGGGTAATTTCTAAAGTCGTGAATTAGACTGCTTTTAGCCCCTCTCTATTAAATAGAGTGCAGAGTGGCTAATGGCGAGACTTTGTCTGTAGTCTGTGACTCTGTCGTATTATACTACGTCACTAGGTCACGTAGATCATCTGTTCAAAGTTTGAAATAAAACAAAAAGGACAACGTCAATCGGATTTCACTTTCACAATAAACGTGTTAGAGAGGGGCAGTCTGGTGAGAACGATCTGTGCTACGCTGTAGATATGTGCTACGCTGCGTTACTGTGGATGGATGCATTTAATATCCACCATCACAATCGTTGATCCACATACAAAGACGTATCATATATATCGACGTATCATATATATGTACGTATCATATATATATACGTTTTACACGAACATTGCGGCTTTCAAAAACAGCTAAACTTTTATAAAATTTGAAAAAAGAATTTTATAAATTATCTGTGGTAGCAAGCATGAAGTAAATATCAGACGTTTTACACGAACATTGCGGCTTTCAAAAACAGCTAAACTTTTATAAATTTGAAAAAAGAATTTTATAAATTATCTGTGGTAGCAAGCATGAAGTAAATATCAGACGTTTTACACGAACATTGCGGCTTTCAAAAACAGCTAAACTTTTATAAATTTGAAAAAAGAATTTTATAAATTATCTGTGGTAGCAAGCATGAAGTAAATATCAGAGGAATGTGGGGAAAAAGGGAAACTTGAATTTCACTTACATACTTAGACATAATATGATTAATGTATTTACGGGTAAAGTACGTACCTAATATTTAAATTTATAAAATGTTAATGTAGTTTATCGGATTAGTAATTATTAACGTTATTTAAGTTATAAAATAAAAATATAACAATATCATACAGAAACATTTATTTAATGAGTAATAATTTAGTAGGTACCTAGTAAGTAATCCAAATATTTGTAATTTAAATCATTTTAATAATCTTAATTTATTAGATACTAGCTGACCCGCGCAACTTCGTTTGCGCCACATAAGAGAGAGTGTTACTGTAGTGCAGTACTCCCGTAGCGTCTCGTCGTTAATATTCAATACTACATGAGAGAGAGAAAGAGAGAGAGAGAGAGAGAGAGAGAGAAAGGTTTCTCGTCGCGTGTATTCCCGTCGCATTATATTTAAAAACAATTTCGTTTATGAAAGAGGTATCCCGTGACATTATTGTAGAAAAAAATTGATTGCCATTAAAATGGTTATTGCGCACCAACCCAAAGATAGTTAGGTACATGCTATCGCGCAATTTTTTTAACTCTTTTTTTAAGAGAAACAATTTTGTAGTACATATTTTTTACATAACTATAAATATTTACGCAGCACACGCAACGAAGCTCTCCAAAGGAATAACTTTTCCCCCGTTTTTAAAACATTTACTATTACTGCTCCGCTCCTATTCGTTGTAGCGTGATGCTATATAGCCTATGCCACTCCACAATAACGTAGCTTTCTATTGGTGAAAGAATTTTTAAAATCCGTTTAGTAGATCCCGAGATTACCCCTTACAAATTAACAAATATACAAACACACAAACTTTACTTCTTTATAATATTAGTATAGATGACACTCCACAATAACGTAGCTTTCTATTGGTGAAAGAATTTTTTAATCCGTTTAGTAGATCCCGAGATTACCCCTTACAATTTAACAAATATACAAACACACAAACTTTACTTCTTTATAATATTAGTATAGATGAAAGAGGTATCCTTGGCATTATTGTAGAAAAAAATTTATTGCCGTTAAAATGGTTATTGCGCACCAACCCAAAGATAGACACATGCTATCGCCCATTTTTTTTAGAACTTTTTTAAAAGAAACAATTTTGTAGTACATATTTTTTACATAACTATAAACATTTACGCAGCACACGCAACGAATCTCTCAAAAGAAATAACTTTTCCCCCATTTTTGATACATTTACTATTACTGCTCCGCTCTTATTCGTTGTAGCGTGATGCTATATAGCCTATGTCACTCCACAATAACGTAGCTTTCTATTGGTGAAAGAATTTTTTAAATCCGTTTAGTAGATCCCGAGATTACCCCTTACAATTTAACAAATATACAAACACACAAACTTTACTTCGTTATAATCTATATATAAAAATCAGTGCCACTTTTCGTTGTAATTTTATAACTCAAGAACGGGCTCACCTATCTAAACCAAATGTTTAGACTTTGTTAGGACTATGTAGTAGATGGTTTATGTGAAGTTTGCACAAAATCGGTCGAGCGGTTCTTCATTTATCACGCAAACGAAATTGCGCGGGTCAGCTAGTATTACTGCCCTACTTAAGCTAAAAAAGGGTTAACCCACATTTTGTCATTTTTGAGTTAATAATACAAAGTGACACAGCGCAAAATTCTCTACATTTCCCTCTAAGAAACATACCTGTATCATTATTTATTACGGAGATACAGAGTGTCAGCTAACCGTTAAGTGACACATTTTTTATAGTTTGCTTAGTTAAAAATTAGCTAACCCACAAGACTAGATTACAACAGGGGTAAAGTATCATAACTTCAGGAAATCTAAGTATTTTATGTTTAATTTTCTTGGCTAAAACAAAGTTATTCATTAATGCTAGTCTTATGTCCAGTTAACATCCTATAACTCGGCTAAAGACTAGCAGAGTTTCAACTAATCTCACAACGAAAATCTAATCTCACAACGAAAAACTAAATTATAAAAGGGTTATCATCAAAAACTTTATTAAAAAACAGTTATGATGCTTTAACCCCGTTTTAAGTCAATTAAAGCAAATAATTTTAAACATAATAAAAATCAGCAAATTGGGGTTAAGCCTCATTACTAGACTAGAATGAAGTTATCTGGTATTCACATTTCATCACCGGGCATCTCGGCTAGTGTATTTAGACTTGATTCCTGTACTAACAAGAAGTTCAGGAAAATCGAATTTTGCAATTGTGCCTCACAGAGTTTAGTAATCGAAATATACTAAGTATAAGAAGACATTGGTCACGAAATTCAGTAGTTCTAGGTCTATGGGAAGTAGCTACCTACATTAAAAATTTTGATTCTCATAATACTGTTGAAATATACGTTTCTTTGCGATATAAACAACCTTGAGTTTTCCGAATTAACTTCAAACTTTGACGTTTTTACAGCTTCAAGGAACTCATAAACTTGAACCATTCTATGGTGTTAAGTTCAAGTTAATACCTCTTCTCTTCGCATTCACGAGATAAAGGGTCTTGACACTCAGACAGACGGACGAACGGATGGACGGACGGACGGATGTGCGTACTAAACCCTCGTTGGGCTAGTCCACCTCGACTCGCACTTGTCCGATGTTATTTCAGTAACTTTTTTGTAGCCGGGTTTTTAAAAGATAAGTTTATTTGGCGTTTTAGTTACCCACGACTTTAACAACATTGACATTGTTTGTTCAGCTTGTTCAGCTTCAGCTCTTAACTTTAATAACTACGGTAAAAAGTTTCACAACAATAGCCCACTTCGGTATCAGAAACACTTCGCTGCTGCATAAAAATGTTCGTTAATTCTTACGTATAAAAATATACATACAAAACATCAATAGTGTCCCCCGACGGGGTAGATAGGGTAGTCCCTGTCTACCCCGTCGGGGACATTTTACTTTCTACGATCTACGCTGCGATCATGGGAAACCACTTTTGCTTCTTCTGCCTTCATAAGTATCTTTATACATGATCTCGGTTAAGGGTACTCTTGCCCAGACCTTTTCTCAAATATTATCGATTTGATCAATATGACTACCCCGGAGTCGACCCCTACTAGTTTGTTCATTCACTCTCGCGTCATAAAATCTGTTTCGGCAGTCTGTCGATTTTCCATCCATTCTCTCCACATGTCCGAACCAATTAAGCATCACCTTCTCTATCTTAGTCACAACATCTTCTCTTAATGTTCCCAGATTACACTACTTCTTTCTGTATCTATCGATACACTCCAGCTATACTTCGCCAGCTTCTAATTCACTGCATAAAATTTACTTTTATGTATCTTCTGCCACACTTAACTTACAGTAGGTACAATTCGTTAGCTTAGGAACAAACACTCCTCTTGTAAAGTCATACTTAACTTTTTAGACACGTTTTGACAGCCTCTGACCCTTTCTCCTGCTCCTTAAGGTGTAAATGGCTCATAAAGGTGTGAACCACTCACTTGATTTCCTGTCAAAACTGTTTATTCAATATCATAGTCACACTTTCCATATCTCACAAGTTTTGAATCCATGTATAAAAATTCTTTCACGTGTTCCACGCCTTTTCTTTTCATAAATATCGCGCAATTTATCATACATTTCTCTCTTGCAAAAACCGTTACTTGCCTCTTGTTTACATTCACAGTCATATTAATAAGTAATACTACCCACCAACTGCAACTCCTTCCCCAATGATGCTAGTACAACCTTATATCAGCGTATAGGAGAAATTTGACAGTTCGAACAACCACGGTGTAAGACAAGGCTGTGTAGCGTCAACGAGGTACCGTTACCTTTTTCGATCGAAAAAGAGTTTGTGCAAGCTCCATTGATTCTGAAACAAGCACCAGAACCCTCATAGCGAGATGTCAATGGTCGTATCAAGTTGCTGTTCACATCATGGACAGTTTTCATATCATTCCTCACTACTTTGTCATAGGTTTTTCCAAGTCTACTAAAATGCAAAAGACTTTTTGCCAAAACCTCTTCAGCTAGGCATCGTAAGGAAAAGACCTGATCTTTGTATCCCCTTCCTTTATCAATATATTGTTCATATCGTAATATTTTTTGTTCCTCGATTTTATGAAACTTGATCTCATTTTCATTCCTGTTTGACAGCAAATAATTTTAATATTGACATGAGTTTTACTTTATTAATTTAAAGACGAGTTTTTGATTAAGTAGACATTGTTATTTTATATACACATTTTTTTCTCAGTTAATCATTCACCTTTGCTTAGCTATAACAAAGTTAACAATGATTGAGAATTTGGTAACTTATTTTTAGCTAAGTAAAATTCTATTAAATTCATTCTATATTTCCAAAAAAGTCCAAAAAAGTCATGCTTAGATAAATAAACGTTAAAATTCCTTAGCCAGAATCTTACTTATGCCTGTAAACCGCATTTTTATACT
Organism: Miltochrista miniata; assembly: GCA_933228765.1. Taxonomy (NCBI): domain Eukaryota; kingdom Metazoa; phylum Arthropoda; class Insecta; order Lepidoptera; family Erebidae; genus Miltochrista; species Miltochrista miniata. The sequence goes on from OW121765.1 coordinate 4,884,864, forward strand.
GAATATTTCGTTATACAGCAGTAAAGCAGCTTAGCGCGTTTAAAGCCAAGTATTGCTAAAAAACTTTAAAGTAATTTATAAATAATAACAGCTACACGAAATTACTGCGCTAAAAATAGGTTAGGGTATGGCTAACTCTGTTGTAGTAACGTAACTTGACCAACTTTAATACTAAGCTGCTTAGCTAAAAGAAAAAATAAGCTTTTTATTAATAAAAATTACAATTATTTTAGATTTAAATAACATCATTTACAAGCCTTCGATATAAGCTACAGATATATCTAAGAAATCTTACATAAACTGCCATAGTTTTTGAGAGACATCAATTCGCATGTTTTTTGATGATATCTCAAAATCGACTTGTTGGGGTTAACCCTATTTTAGCTTAAGTAGGGCAGATTAGTATAGATGAAAGAGGTATCCCGTGGCATTATTGTAGAAAAAAAATGATTGCCATTAAAATGGTTATTGCGCACCAACCCAAAGATAGACACATGCTATCGCGCAATCTTTTTGAACTTTTTTTAAGAGAAACAATTTTGTAGTACATATTTTTTACATAACTATAAATATTTACGCAGCACACGCAACGAAGCTCTCAAAAGGAATAACTTTTCCCCGTTTTTGAAACATTTACTATTACTGCTCCGCTCCTATTCGTTGTAGCGTGATGCTATATAGCCTATGACACTCCACAATAACGTAGCTTTCTATTGGTGAAAGAATTTTTAAAATCCGTTTAGTAGATCCCGAGATTACCCCTTACAATTTAACAAATATACAAACACACAAACTTTACTTCTTTATAATATTAGTATAGACTAGTATAGATTATTATGTTTCATTATTTTTTTGAAGAAATATAATTACCTAAATAATAAAAATATTCAAATAGCAAAATAAAACATTACTACAAAATCTCCCCGACATCCCCTTACGGGTCGCAGGCGCCAAACCACGGACTATAGAGTGCATTTTCCTTGTGGATTAATTAAGCTTGCCGCCATTTTATCGATCCGAGAAAATGAAATAATATTATTATTTCTATTGTACTTACGCATGAAATGACACGTTTTTATATTGAACAGTTGCTGTGTAGCTTGTGTATCATCTGAAGATAAATGAAGCCATGTTTTTTTCGAGTTTTCTTTACTAACAGAATTTAAAACAGTGCTAACAGAACTTTCGCTAACCCTACAGCCGCGTCAGAGATTTTCAGGTAATTACCTACTTTACGTGTTGCCATTTTCAAGTGTCTATGACGTATCTATAGTTTTTATATCATTGTCCACATAGAGTAGCACTGGTGAAAACGGATTCAACTATGGTGTGCCATGTTCTTCAGGTTTAGAAAAACATTTTTTTTCTTGGAAGGTGCTTTCGATGCCTGCTGAGGATACCTAACCCTAAATAATATATGAAGATATAAAAAATATTTTTCACTTCTTATGCTCGTAAAGTTCTTGTTTATGCTGGGTGTATGCGGACTAAAACAACATTTTATGCTCTAGAGCATAAAGTTCTTTTTCTTCTTCTAAAACAATATGGCCATACTAGACCGTAGAGACGGTACCATGAAGATCGTGTTACTCTATGAACCAAACATAATAAAACGCTATTAAATAACTTGTTTTTTTTTTGTTACATTTAATTTGTACTTTCTGTGTTCTATATAAATTAAAAAACATTAAAAATCAGATAGTATTATGAGTGAAAAAATATTATAAAATGAACTTATGATTAGGCAGTATAGGTCTCGTTACCCATGCCTAATGCTTCATGTCGTAAATATGCCAGGAAAAACTATTATATTGAATGTACAATATTGTTCAAATGTTACTTTTAATTTTAATTAAAGACTTATTTACAATATCACTGTTTCATTTCCTTGCAATCGAAGTGAAAAGCAGAGAGAGTCATAAAACCCATTTTGTCCTTCTTTTATGCACTTGTAGTAACGGGTGTTTTTTTTAGAGGTATAGAACTTTAAGTTGGCATAACTGTTTTAACTGGCGGTATTTTTGTCAGCTGAAAAGTGATTTATGTTAAGTTTGGTTTGGCATTTCAACATGAATAGATTGACGCCTGAACAATGCTTCCAAATTGTGCAAATTTATTTTGAAAATCATGGTTCTGTCCGAAATACGTATCGCGATTTTCATAAGCGAATTTTGTTTAGCGGTGCAGCTCACTTTTGGTTGAATGGATACGTCAATAAACAAAACTGCCATATTTGGGGTGATGATAATCCTCAAGTGTATGTTGAGACACCGTTACATCCAGAAAAACTGAATGTGTGGTGTGTTTTATGGGCTGGTGGAATAATTCGTCCGTACTTCTTTAGAAACGATGCTGACCAGAACGTTACAGTCAATCGTGACTGCTATAGAGCTATGATTACTGACTTTTTCGTTCATCAATTGAACAACCATGATGTGCAGGAGTAGTGGTTGCAACAAGACGGCGCAACATGTCACATAGCTCGTGCCACAATTGATTTATTGAAGGAAACGTTTGGTTACCGCATAGTTTCACGTTTTGGACCCGTAGGTTGGCCTCCAGGGTCTTGCGATTTTACGCCACTTGACTATTTTCTGTGGAGATATGTGAAGTCGCTCGTCTACGCCGATAAGCCCGAAACGATTGACCACTTGGAGGACAACATTCGGCGCGTTATTGCCGATATACGGCCACAAATGTTGGGAAAGTCATCGAAAATTGGACCTCTAGATTAGACTACGTCCGAGCCAGCCGTGGCGGTTATATGCCAGAAATCATATTTAAACTATAATGCCAGAAGATTTTCTTTCGAATAAAGTCATTTTCATATCAATAAAAACAATCACCTTCGTTTTATTCCATTTCAAAGTTCTATACCTCTAAAAAAAACACCCTTTACAATCTACTATTATTAAAAATTCGCAATGTTACATTTGGTAATAAAACATTTTGAACTAGGTACATCTAAGTATAGTAGGTTTATCAAAATATCACCTGTCAACGAACGAGGCCCTAGAAGTACGTAGTACATATAGATCGATGCTAGAATATCTATCATTAGGTGTATAAGCCCCGCACGTTGATATTGCGCTTGGCGGCCATCTTGGTGACCACTTGGTGACGTATATCCGTCGAGCAGTCAGTACTAAAAAAAATACCGTACGCAGCTTCGCGAGGCCAGCGCGCGCTTGCGCTACGTCACGATGACGTCACTTAGCTGTCATAATGACAAGGTTCCAGCGCATTATCAACTTGCGGGGCTTATACCTACCTACATAATGTCAGCGAGAAAGACTAAAAGCTCAGACAGAATTCCCTCCCCACAAAACCACAATGAATCACTGCACAAAAACTTAAGTTCGGACTAAAAATAACAGGCGCCATTAGTTTATGAGTCGCGTTTTTTCATAATTCAAATTCTTCTCGTGGAACATGTTGCATTTTTTTTCATACCTACGTCTTTCTTTTTTTTAATTTATCGAATTTAAATTAGGAATTTGCCGCCACGTCATTAGCTCACTCGGAAGAAGGTGAATAAAACTTTTAAGAAATCGATCGTTTCCGGGAAGTTCGCGGGCTAATCTGATCGTTGAGCATGAGTATAACTTTCAAAGCTCAGGATACGTTTTCCTTCTGCCTACTAAGTATATCTACGCTTCATGTTGAGTGTGGCATTGGCAATCTTATCAACTTCTATGAGACTAGCATACGGCCCACCAGAAGGACTGGTGGTCACAGCAGCCAATGAACGTTTGCAACACCAGAGGCGCCACACTCGCGCTGCCGACCCTGTAAAAACCTTCTAAGACCCCTTTTGAAGAACCCCATACTGTAGACGTCACCGAGGCAGACAGTTACTTAACCGTAGGCTGTTGGGCGTTACGTGAAGTTTCTTAGTCGGTAGGACTCCGGCATAGCATCCATAAAGGATTTTCTCTCACGTTAAAAAAAAGAGACGGTTTTCGTAGCACGATATCGTAGCATAGATAGGAAGTTTAGAAGAAATAAAAAGTATGCTCTGTCATATATTATGCTGTACTAAGAATACGTACTAACCTAGAAACCGTCTCGCCTCGTGATCACTGCATCAAAAACTGCCGTACTAACGCTTGATTGTGTGCGTGAGCGTGCTGTCTTACACACGCCTTGCGTCAGTGTGTAGTGACGCCGGCTAAAGACACTTCCCACTTTTTTCGGGAAACTAATCATGGTAAAGCCTTATTCTATCTGCATAAAGTTCTTATGAATGGCATCATGTATGCATTCCCGCTTTACAAAACAGGGGGGGGGGGGGGAGTGGGCGAGGGTTACTTATCAAAGTGTTTAGCGCCATATGGTTGGAGGTTTTCCTAAAGGTTTTTGCGATATCACGCACTGTTTTCGAGATATAAGAATTTGAAAAAAAAAAACTACCATTAAATCATTCTCTTCAATGAAACTGCTGGCTGATGACCGGAACACTGGCGGCATGAACCCTTTTTGACGATTCGTTCAAAAGTTTGGTGGTGAAAAGATATCAAACCAACAAATAAACCTAAAGGTGCTTCCTCACAGGGTGCATTCGCGTGTAATGTAACATTACAGAGTCGAGCATTACAGCAGTGAGGGAGGAGAACCGAGCATTGCAATGCGCACCTTGTAATGATACAAGACGAGGTTACATCAGTGAAGGAGGAGAACCGAGCATTACAATGCGCGCCTTGTAATGATACAATGTGTAATGATTTGATTCAACTTGTAAGATCAATGCGCTTTTTTGTTGCGACTGGCCGGCCGCACACTGATCCGGATTTTAAAATAGGTGGACATACGATCTAAGATGACAAATGCTATTGGGGAAAAACTTTTGGATAGGTAGAAGCCGTGACCCTGTCTCACCCGACTGCCGCTCTCTAAAACGTTAACTGTGAAAGTTCAATCCGATTGACGTTGTCATATTTGTTTTATTTCAAACTTTGAACACCACCACGTGATCAAGTGACTTAGCAGATATACGAATTTCGGGTTATTTTGCAATCCAAAATGGCCGCCGCGCCACCGTTGTAAAATATCATGTTGGATATCGTATAAGGGATTTTTTGGTATGCTGAGTATGAATTTCGGGTTAATTTTGCAATCCAAGATGGCTGCCGCGCCACAGTTGTAAAATTTCATGTTGGATACCGTATAAGGGGTTTTTTGGTATGCTGAGTACGAATTTCGGGTTAATTTTGCAATTCAAGATGGCCGCCGCGCCACCGTTGTAAATTTCATGTTGGATACCGTATAAGGGGTTTTTTGGTATGCTGAGTATGAATTTCGGGTTAATTTTGCAATCCAAGATGGCTGCCGCGCCACAGTTGTAAAATTTCATGTTGGATACCGTATAAGGGGTTTTTTGGTATGCTGAGTACGAATTTCGGGTTAATTTTGCAATTCAAGATGGCCGCCGCGCCACCGTTGTAAATTTCATGTTGGATACCGTATAAGGGGTTTTTTGGTATGCTGAGTACGAATTTCGGGTTAATATTGCAATCCAAAATGGCCGCCGTGCCACTATTGTGAAATTTCATGTTGGATGTCGTAGAAGGAGTTTTTTGGTATACTGAGTACGAATTAAATGACAATTTAGTGATTCAATATGGCCGCCGCACCGTAACGTCGTAATCACAAAATTTCATGATGGGTATCATTTAAGGGGTTTTTTGGTATGCTGAGTACAAATTGCATGATAATTTTGCAATCCAATATGGCCGCCGCACCGTAATCACAAAATTTCATGATGGGCATCGTTTAAGGACTTTATTCGTAGGCTGAGTACCATTTTAATGTAATAGGCCTTAATTTTACAATAAGGACCTGTTGTCATATTATTTTCTCATTGTTAGTTAAGAAAGCCTAAACTTTATAAGCTAATCATTAAAATTTACTACTGAGGCGAAAATGGTACTCAGCATACGAAAAATCCCCTTAAACGATACTCATTATGAAATTTTGAGATTACGGCGTGGCAGCCATATTGGATTGAAAAATTATCATGTGATTCGTACTCAGCATACCAAAAACCCCCTTAAACAATACCATCATGAAATTTTGTAATTTCGGCGCGGCGGCCATATTGTATTGCAAAATTATCATGTGATTCGTACTCAGCATACCAAAAACCCCCGTAAACGATAACCATCTTGAAATTTTGTGAGTTTGGCGCGGCGGCCATATTGGATTGCAGAATTATCATGTGATTCGTACTCAGCATACCAAAAACCCCCTTAAACGATACCCATCATGAAATTTTGTGATTTAGGCGCGGTGGCCATATTGGATTGCAAAATTATCATGTGATTCGTACTCAGCATACCAAAAACCCCCTTAAACGATAACCATCATGAAATTTTGTGATTTCGGCGCTGCGGCCATATTGGATTGCAAAATTATCATGTGATTCGTATTCAGCATACCAAAAACCCCCTTAAACGATACCCATCATGAAATTTTATGATTTTGGCGCGGCGGCCATATTGGATTGCAAAATTATCATGTGATTCGTACTTAGCACTCTCACTTAATTTAAAGTATGCCAAGTTTCTCGTTACTGAGTCCGAACAATTGTATAGGTCGATTTTCAATATTCTCGATTTACTCTTGACCGTTTCCAAAATATTTATTTTACGTGTCTCTAATAATTTAGTTCCATACCTATGTAATTGTTTACTTATTTAATTTGGGGAATTCTGAATTGGAAACTGGCAACACCAACAAAAATGTCAAGATGGAGTTGAATAAATTAGACATGCGTAAATAAATAGATTTCATTAAATTATGATAAGTTTTGAGTTACTTACAGACATTCCTGGCTGTTTTTAAATATTTTCTGTAATTCCGACACACTTTTATTGCACAATTCGACATTTTAAACAATAAAATTTTGTCACATGACACAAGCTTATCCCTTGACAACAGAATGTGCACTAAATGGCGGATCGGCACTTATCCGCCAACAGTTAGCGCTTAAAATTTTGGACGCTTTGCTGTCGTTCAGAGACTATCTACCTACTTAACATATCTCTGATGCTGTATAATGAAATCAATGATACCTAAATGATGTTATGCGGAGTTGATCTATATTCTGAATAGACCTGTATCCGGATCCGATGGAAATAAGCTGTATTTGGAATATAATATCGGTATTCCACGGAAACCTGGTTTATGTATCTCATGAGTCAAATTCTGAGCTACGGACACATGAGTATGGAATATCTATTCATGTGCTACGAATTCGGAATCACGGTTTAAATAAGATCAATTACCATTCAACAATATCAGTAATAGAATATCTAATAAGTTACATTTACTAACAAGCAAAAAGCACTTTTTTATCACCTATCAATATTTTAAAAATAAATATTTTATGACGTCATACCTTATGTTTTTCAAGCACTGCCCAATTACCAATTCGAAGGCTAACAAAAAAGTATCTAAGTGATTTGAGTTGCCACTCAATTTGCCACACCTCCAGACAGTAGAACCTTGCTAATATTTTGTAGCCATCATGATGACTCATATTTAATACCAGACTAGATCAATCATCGTGCTATGAGGTGTGTAGACCTATCGTTGTAATACTGGCTGACTACAACTATCATGTAACAGTAAGTTTAAATACCAACCAACCTTATTTTGTAATTGAAAAAAAAACCGACCAAGTTCCAGTCAGACTCCCGCACGGAGGCTCCCTAATGAAATAAAAAGTATACCCTTAATTAAGTTCAAAAAGTGTACAAAAAGTAAATTATACTTACTGCAAGGGCTAATTGACGATTATTTGATTGACAAGGAAGCCTGGAAATGATCTGCTTGCTCTGCTGTATTCTCAAACAATATTTCATTTTGTGATTTTTACTTTATACTTATTACTTTTTTATTGTAAATGGGTGAATTTCTCAAACGTAAAAATGAGGCGGCGCCACTGAAAATCATACCTTAAAGTTCAGATACGATAAATCTTTTTTTTGTGTAAGAAAGCAATTAATTACCTTAATAAAGTCATACACAATAAGTTATAAGATATTATTTTAATTATTATTAAAAGTAAGGATTTTCTATTTAAAATATAATTTTGGTGGCTCGTCCACAACCTGTTTAATAAGGAAAAATCACATCCCAATCAACACACCGTCAGTTTACTAGATATACCTAATTTTATTTTAATTCTGTATTAGCTTTTCCACCTCTTGACTATTTAATTCGAGTATTTAGTGCTATATTTGATTTTATAAAAAATGTATAAGGTCCGTCCGCGATAAGTTTCAAATTTTGGTGTCAATAATAAAATCATTCCGTGAATCGTACTGAAAATAGGTACCGGGACGTTACTACCATCTTTCGAATCATTGAGTCCTGTGCTGCCACGCACCAGTGCCAGTCTCGTGCCAACTTGCTCCGACTTCCCGCAAAAAACGTAAGTAATACTCTCGTAAGCCCTCGGACACGATTTCAGTAATTTTAGTGTAGATAATTTAAAACGTTTTAAGCTCGTTATTTGTTTAAATACCTACGGTCTTATTCATAATGAGTTATCAGAGGTTTAATAAGCCGTTATTAAAGGATTGTCAAAAAGTGTTATTCATAATCGTTTATTAGCGCTAAAACGTTGTTTAAACCTTCGATAAAGTGACATTATTTTAACGAAGCGGAGACCCTTCTTTAAACCTATTTTAAGCATTCGATAGCAAAAAACATGGCCGATTGCGGTCAGCTGTTTCTGGTTTTGACGTTTCTAGACACTAAGGGGCGAGTTATGTAATTAGAATAAATTAGTTTCAATAAATTGTATTATACTTAAAAATGTAATTTATATGACAATAAAATTAATAAATTTCAAGCAAAAAAAAAAAAAAACAATCACTGCATATCTACAAATCAACTTCAAGAACATTCCGTTCGTTACAAGGAAATCGCTTTAAAAAAATCTCTATGAGTAAAAGTCGTAAAGCTAAGAGAGAAAATAACATTATAGGTACTTAAATAAACATAACGGAAAATAAGGTACCTACCTATCTACCTTAATTTTGCGATAATAATTAACATATGTATGCACACTTTTTTAACGAACAACCTCTGTATAACGAATTTTTGACTATCAAAAAAAATGTAAATACCTCTAATTAACGAATTTCGTCAACTCAAAACCTCTATATAACGTTCCCACAAATATGAACCTGTCGCGACTGATACATATGATTCAGTCGCGACAGGTTTCGACACCTCTCTATAACAAATTTTAGACCAGTTTTAGAACCTTAGATTAACGAAAACCTTGATATAAGGAATATTTCCTCGTTCCCTTCAGATCTGTTATATCAAGGTTGCACTGTACTTAGCACCACTTTAGGTGATGGTGAGCTTCGCGTTGCAACGTATTATCATGAAACAGGGCTTCCAACCAAGTTGGTTTAACGACTACTACGCAAAGACGTCTATTTTATAGAAGTCTTTGCTACTACGTAGCTGGCTGCTGGGATCTGGGAACAACGGCATAACGTGTCTTCCGAAGCACAGAAGCACTCTTTAAAATGCCACAAACAAATGGTCACTAAGCCTCAATAAAGATATTAACAATGTTATCTTAGAACTAAGATAAACAAAATGGCAGTCCAAACAGTATAACAACGCTAGACAAAAAATAAACATCGCAAATAGGTACAACAGCATGCATACAGCATAATACATAATAGTCAAATCGCTCCAAAAAATAACCTCGTCTATGAAATTTTACAAAAAATTCCAACATCCTACATAGATATTGGCAAAATGTAAATTTTCCACAATCGTACGCATTTTCCGGCAAAGGGCGCTAGATTATACAATATTGTTGTAATCAGGGAATCAGAAATGCAAATAGATTACGTGTTTCCTTGTTTATTTGAAGATCGCACACAAGGTAATGGCGGATCTCACCAGTTACGATATCTGTTGTAATTGTTACAAAATCTTTATCTACTTATACAAATAAACCAGCTCGACTTCAACACTTATATTTACTTACTACCTATGTTTATTTTTACGTGTAAAAATCCTGCAAGGATGCTATGCCGAAGTCCTACCGACAACAATCACACGATGCCTTTTTTTTTCTCTTGGCTGTATTTAGTCAGGAAACCTGGTGTACCCTCGAAATGAAATCCCAGGGATCCTGACCAGCCCCAGTCGCCAGGTAACAGCGACCTCTGGCCTTTGCTATTGTGGAGACCACGTGTTTTTCGTCGAAGAGGCGCGTGCTAGGTCACCACGCGCCACCACCTTGAGCCTGATTCTGCTAGGGCGACAACTAGCTCGTAGTGTCGCCCACAGGCTCACGCTTATGGGGGACGGAGATCATTCTGGGATCTCCGGCGCCCAGTGCGTCTTCTGCGGCACGGGAGAAAACTGTTTCTCTCCCGTTCCTTCTCCGCCACTTCTTTTGCGCTTGAATCACACGATGCTGACGATGCCTTACAACTGTCTATGGACGGGAGTCCCGGGTAAGCCCTTAGAAGGATGTTCCAGGGTTACTGGCAGATTAAATGCCTCGGAGTTGAAATCGAAATACTCGGAACGTCGCATTTATTTTGTCTGAAACACAAATGATTGGTTTCTGAGTGTTCAAATCAGAGACTCTAGCAGAGTTTGTTAAAATACATTATGAAAACTCACTCACTTGTACTATTCCACAACTTTCATTTTGATTTTAAATAATACCTGACCGGTTTCGCTATTATAGCATTCTCAAAGGTGTTTACGCTAACTCTAGCAGAGCTTTTAATCGCGCAGGCAATGTGATTTCCACTGTCTTAGATTTCACACATTGGTTATATGTATTATTAGAGTCCAGGTTACATTGGAACTCCGCGCCGTCCCCTCGAATCGGAATTTCGACTTCCTATTCATCGTATGCTTCAGGGCCGTCTTAACCGGGGGTTCAGAGGCGCGGCCGCACCCGGGCGCCGAGCCAGAGGGGGCGTAGGCCGAGCTCTAAACATTTCGATATTTCCTTACCTAATTAAACTTTAACTCATAAGTACAACATTAACGCCATTCCCCTGTTTCGTAAACTAACGTCAAATAATCACCTACATGCATATAAATATAGGCATCACCCATATTAAATTACCATTGTATTATTGTCACTTTTGCCTTTCGGCACGTGTCATACCGCTCACGATATGCAAAGTAAGATAGCTCTTGTTTCGATATACATAACAATTAAGTTTATTTAACACTAGCGGACGTCACGCGGTTTCACCCACGTAGTTCCCGTTTCCGTGGGAATACGGGAATTAAAAAAAAAACATATGTTCACCGCAAAGAGTGTAGCTTCCCAACAGTGAAATAATTTTTCAAATCGGTCCAGTAGTTCCGGAACCAAATCAAATCTTTCCTCTTTATAATATTGTTATAGACGCCTACGCCAATATCTCCATTCCAAAGACGTTTGATGCTCCCTTTGACATAGGCGCCTGGCGCCCGCACTTTAAGCGAAATGGCCTCTATTATTAGGTGTTTATGGTGTAAATTGTCATTTTTGCCACCTTAAAGGTGGAATTTCCAAAAATACTTTCTTAGTGGATCCCTAGACCATACAAGGAACCTATTTGCCAAATTTGGACTTTCTAGTCCCAGCGGTTTGGGATGTGCGTTGATTATCAGTCAGTCAGGACATTCACGTTTATGCTACTGCTCCACCTGCATCTTAACGCGATTAACACCATAATAGCACTTCAACGAAGATGTGGCAAAGTTTTAACGTGGTAAATTACAAACGGCATTGGTAATGGCATTAAACGTTAAGCGATAGCTCGGGCTGTCGGTTTTTTTCGACACATCAAAGGGTTTTAGCAGGTAGTTTTGCGCGCTAAGCGATGTTGGCTACATTAACGCCAGTTAACGCCATCTCATTTCGCGGGCATTCATCTAAAAAATTTGGGCTTACTCTATGATTGCTTTACACATTATGTATAAATAATATAAAATTTACAACCAAAGCATATTTTGACCCCGATTTTTAAGATTAAAAATCTATTTCTGGCTATTATTTTCCGTTTGCATAGGTAGACAAAAAACGCCTTCATTTGCGGGGTTTCGTCTTTTTCTAAACTAGTCCCCTTAAACCCCCATTGTGTGATTAGGTTCAACCTCCATCTTGTGTTAACGCGTAACTTCTTGAATTAATCCACTCTAACGGCGTTGTGACGGTCTTCTCTCGTTTTCCATAAATTCATTTGCACTAATATTGTTTGCCATAATCATTCCCGACCATAATATTGTGTAATAATGTTTGCCTTAACAACTCAACAGTGATAACTTTTATTTGCCATAAAATGACTTTCTATAACAACATAATATCATAATAATTAGTTTTCATAAGTAACACATCTCATAATCGACTCTTGACATAATCAAAATTTGATATAATTATGAAAATAATACATAATATTGTTAGGTCGAAATTAATTATTCTTAACACCCCGACTCAGTGCAATCCGACTCGGATAGGTTAGGTTAGAAGACTAAGGCGGATGCGAAGCGAAGCGAAGCTCCCGCCTTTGTCTTCGTGGTTCTTTTTTAAACCACCCAGAAGTAGGAGCCCCGCGATGCGGGGCTCCGTCGAGCTTGGTTAGTAGACGCCATTATGAGGTTTAGTTTTAGGTTTAATGGTGAATAAAAAATGTGTGTCGTATAAATTATCTTTATTTATATTATGGTGAATAAAAGTTATGGAAAATGGCATTATTGAAAACGATAATTATGGCAAATACATTTATTGATTTACATAAATTATTATGACACTTGATCGATTATGACCAATGGAATTAGTGAAAGTCATTTTATGTCATTTCACGATTATGGCAACTGAAGCGTTATTTCTAATAAAATTATGGCAAATACCAGTATGGCATATGAAATTATGGCAAACATTATAAACCCGTTGTGACCTTAATGTAGCCAAAGCGCATTCTTAATGCCTTAATTATCGAGTAGTTGGACATCAACATTAAGGTTAACGCAGGTGGAGCAGTAGCATTATATAATATATATAGATTACAAATCTTAGAGAAAAAGAAGTGAAACATCAAAAAAATATTGCGTTTTTTGGTTAACCCTGCAGTCTGAGCTTCGCACCCTGGCGCTATATAGCCTTAAGACGGCCCTGGTCTGCTTTATCATTTTCCTTCCCTCAGTCTTTATCATTCTTGATACTATTTGATGTCCTCTTCGATCGTGGTTTCCAAAGTTTCATTAAACAGTTCAATATTCAGACCCACGTCTGGAAAGGGTTATCGAAAGTCATGGAGGTCCTAATCGCCCTACATTTCGGGGCCTTCTCAATGTTTGCTCAGCCCTTGTTAGGTAACTGCGCTCTACGAAATGAAGTCAAGACTTCAAATGCATGCCTTTTTAAGGGTTCCATACCCAAAGAGTAAAAAAACAGGACCCTATTCATGAGACTTCGCTGTCCGTCTGTCTGTCTGTCCGTCACGAGGTTGTATCTCAGGAACAGTGATAGCTAAAGAGCTGAAATTTACACAGATTATGTACTTATGTTGCCGCTAGAACAACGAAAACTAAACACAGAAAAACAATAGTATTTAAGGGGGCTACTGTACAAAAAAACGTGATGTTTTTGCAGTTCTTGGTATGGAACCCTCCGTGCAGGCGTGCACGAGTTTGACTCGCACTTAGCCGGATTTTATTTTCATCATGTTAAAACTCCCATGGATCCATGGATGTTACGCCGGCTGTCCTGTGATTCATCCATCCATTTATTGGCTACCGTCGCCGCCTTATTATTTGTTTTCTTTAGGTAAGACTTAAAGATCTTGACCAAAAAAGTATGCCTCATTTTTTTATGACCCATTTAACGTCACAGTGTGTAATTAATGGATTAACCCCGTTAAAAAAACTTTTTACTGAATCACATAGGTATAAAATTAATCACAAGTGCCACAAAACAACATGTGGTTGTATCTCACTCAAATTAATTTCATAATAATATTTTTCCTTGCTATGCTATACACACGTAGGTATTCAGAGTGGGCGCAATAGCGCCTGGTCCTCGTGGCAGGTCTAGACGTGGACACTCTCTCGCTCGAGACCATGTTGCGAATCATGATCTCCAGCGGGAGTAAGTGGGACTGTGCCGCCTCTTTCTGCGAGCAGGTCATGTGAGTGAAAGAGACGGCGGCGAGGGAGTGAGAGTGGACTCCCCGTCCTTGCAGAAGTAGGCCGTGGACGACAGCGTGTCGTGAGGGATTCATGCGCGCCCCCCTAAGAAGCGGGATGATACCCGAAAGACCCCCCAAAGACGCGACCCGAACCACCCTAGGCGAGGCCGCAGTGGTAGCCGTGGGTCTGTTGGGAGTCCTGGGACATTCTTCCGAGGGCTTACCCAGGGCTCCCAACCGTAGGCTGTTGGGCGTTACGCGAGGTTTTTTAGAGTCCATGAAGGATTTTCCCTCACGTTAAAAAAAAGGTAGGTAGTAGGTATACTGAGATTGTTATTCTCTTTGGTATGTTCTTGGCACAAACTATCGCGGAAAATTTTTACCTAGCTCAAATAAAGTTCTTATTAAGAGATATATATAACACTAAAGATAACTTGACATATAATATATTTCTAAGTAGCAAAATTTCGAAATACTTTACACCCAAACACGCATAATGCCCGATGATAGGTACGTCCTATACACAACGAAGCTGTGCTTATCATTGAAGCTTTCAGACGCAGTCGCATCAACATTCTTTCTATCTTACTTACTGCGACAGACGTATGAAGATAATTCTGTCGCAGTAAGCAGTCATTTTCACCCTCAACAAATCTGGTTCTCGTCCTAAAATTTTCCATCAAAAGAAAAAAACAACCAACGAGTACTGTTGACGTAGAATCCCACCCAAAACTAACGGTTCCTAATTAAGTTAGACACATACCTACCCGAAGCTCATTAACATATGACACACTACACAGCGGGGTTTTCAGTAGCGTCACAGACCAGAATCTGATAATCATCTTTTTTTTTTCTCGAATTAAAACCATGGATTTTCCTCAACCGTTACTAGATTTAGAAAAAAAAAGACTAACCAGTCTTTTGATCATTTAAAAAAGTTGTTCCATTTTCTACCTTATCTCTCACCTTGATTTTTCGTATTTCTTTTCTCGCTCTTATCAAAATGGCCCTCGGTCAATAACTCGTTCACGTGCTTCTACGTCATAGAATCGCTTTTGTAAATTTGACGTAACATACAGATAACATAAGATTATTAAAAAGTAAATATTTTGGGTGGCGCGTCACTGTTTGTTCCAATTCCGTATGACTATTTATAGTTACAAAATATGTAAATACGTTTTTTTTATATCAGCTGTTTCTCAAAAGCCTTCCGATTGTCTCCGTAGTTTTTTAAATTTTATATGGCATTCGATTTTCAAAATACCGTATTCATTTTCGAGATCATCTCTTTGTGATTTTTTTAAACAACTTGGAATTTGCGTTTTTGGCATGATGCATAGAAAAATGTTAGGCATTTTCTGAATAAAGGAACAGGGGAACTACTTTGTGGGGTTGACTTTATACCTATGGGTCATGAATCGTTGTAAGTAATTCATTTCATCGTCTACTAAGATTAAAAAGTAGGTCCGTCAAAACCTCATTTTGTAGGTAGGTATCCAGCTTGAATCTGGGAACTTTTATCAAGTCATTTTGAGCACCAGCTTCTTCTCCCGACAGCAATGAGTGGTAGTGTTACTTATAAGTTTAATCTATACCTATATCTTTGGCATCATAGCTGGCAAACGGATTACCAAATTTTGGTGATGTTTTTTTACTCGAAATCAGGCTGTGATCGAGATGGTTCATAGAAATTCATACATCTTGAGTTGGTATAAGTAGATTTCACTAGAATTCACAGGTCTGATTGGTCTGAAATTTGTTATAAGTACTCAACTGTTACTTTGGCGTCTTTTTCACGACATGGTAAGCTGAAACTTGATGCTGGATACCCAACTCCTCAGCATATTATATACCATATTTGGGAGTTTTAGAACAGCCTTAGTATCGGAGGCTTTTCAGTTTTAAATTAATCAGTTGCGTTTGTTATCTGTATGGCTTAGGTAGGCAGACGCTGAGTCCTTCGCGTTCTTAAACATTAGGCAAAGCTACACAATATGACAATAGCGCATTGCGCAACCAGCCACGCGACCGTATTGTTTGTCTCCATTCAATGATTCAACATACATGTAGCACTACATATAGGTATACATATATAGCACAGGTCAACGCATTATACAGACAGACAAACATGCCTAAGATATTAAAACGAAAGGATAATATTCGCCTGTCAAACTCAAACTCAAACTCAAAAAAACATTTTTTTCGCATAATCCTAATATAATATACTTACCTATAGATAGGCACTTGCGACACGTCATGAATACAAAACAAAGTTAGTACCACCAGTTCGGAACGCGGACCCCTTGAGAAGAACCTGGCAAGAAACTTGGCGTGCTATTCTTTTTGTGCACTACATATTTACAATAAGTACTCTAAACTAAAACTTCATCAGTAGAGCAAGCAGGTCATTTCCAGGCTTCCTTGTCAATCAAATAATCGTTAATTGTATAGTAGTGTGACAATACAACCTGTCCAATTATATTTCAATCTAACAGCTAACTACAGAACTTCACACAGAGGTCAGATGCACTAAGGTAGTCGCTTCACGAAAAACATCGAAGTCGCAATTAGACTGGAAATACGACCCAAGTGGTTTTTTTATACTACTAAAATGGTAGAAAAGCTTACAACCCCACCTGATGGAGTGTGGTCACCGTAGCCTATGAACGTTTGCAACACCAGAGGCGCTACACTCGCTGCCGACCCTTCAAGAACCTTCTAAGATCTCTTTTGAAGATCATTCCTCTGGTGAACTATAAATACCTGGAACGACCTGCCCGCACACGTGTTTCCCTCATCTTACAAACCCGGGTTCTTCAAGTGGAGCGTGAAGAGGCACATCACAGGGCCGCCAACTTGAGGACCACTGTCAAAAGTCTTAGTCTGTGAAAGTGGCTCCCAATCCCTAGATGCGCCGCCACGGCTTTCCATCAGGCTGGTGACGTCAATTTGACGAGCTTAACATAAAAAAAAGCAGAACCCCATACTGTAGAAGTCTGGGGTGGGAAAACGTGAATGATGTGACATATTTGTCGTGTGGACATAGACAGGCGCAGGTCGACGTTCGTGCTGCTACAATTTTCAAGCCTATTACGGTTTCAACTTGGCTTAACAATTAACACGTTATTGGCAACCGGGTTCAACGGCTTTACGTGCCTTCCGAAGTACGAGAATGCTCACAAATGGAAATGGCACAAAGCGGTCACCCATTCTCAAGCCTAGCGAAATATGCTTCCGTAGTGATCGTTAACAGAAAACTGAGTTGCCGTCGCTGTAAATAAATAATAAATATTTGTGCCCTGGACACTCACACAACATCATCTTGCCCAAATAATAAGCTAATATATTATATGCTTGTGCCATAAATAATAAATGCTTCTATAATATCAAATAGGTACCTACTAATTTTGCAGGTATATTTACTATTTGGTGAGGTCGCAGTGGTAGCAAAGATAATATAATAGTATTACATACAGATCGGCAACTCCCTGCCGCGCCACAGTTGTCAGTAGAGTTGACGTGCGCGTTGACGGACAATTTGCTTACATTTTATTGATCACACGCACACATTCAAGCTGGAGTTTCCACCCTGTGATATAGTAGCCAAGCGCTGTTGGGAACCTTGGGGTCATACTTCCGAGGGCTTATCCGGGGCTAACAAACGTGGGCAGGAAACCCGTTAGAGCGAGACCGACAATTTTTGACTTTGTATACACCTCAGAGGCGTAGATAAGGCTTTTAGGGTTTAAAAAAAATGCTTACTGTTGAAACAGCAGACTATTGTCTTCATTTAGATGGGTCAGATGTCTGAAATCATTTACAATTTCCCTTTTTTAACGCGTGGACATTCTCATTGATGCTATGCCGGACTCCTACCGACAAAAACAACACGGTGCCCTCGAGTAAGCCCTTGGAAAGATAATCTCAGGGCTCCCGAAAGGGGAAAATGAGTAATGGGAAAACTGCATCACGCGAGTTAATTTTATTTTTTTAACGTGAGGACAATCTTACATGGATGCTATGCCGGACTCCTACCGACTAAAAACCACACGTATACTACCTAACTGCCTACGGTTGGCAGCCCCGGGTAAGCCTTCGACCCCAGGACTCCCAACGGACCTACAGCTACTACTGCGGTCTCATCTGGGGGGGGGGGCTCGGATGCTATCCCCGTCTATGGGGGTTGTTCGGGCGTTTCTAAGCTGTCGTCAAGGGCCTGCTTCTATAAGGACGGTGAGCAGCCCCTCACCGTCCTCAGGCCCTTGGTCATGGAGGCCTATAGTCTTGGGAGAAGACACGTTCGCGGCGCCCCTGCCACACACTGCGCCTCCCCGTCGTCTCTTTCACAAGCATGACCTGCTCACAGCAAGATGAAGCGGAGTCCCAGTTACTACCGCTGGAGATCATGGCTCGCACCATGGTCTCCAGCGAGAGAATGTCCACGTCCTGACCTGCCACAAGGACCTGGCGCTATTGCGCTCATGCTATGCACTCCACCAATGTGTGGAGCGCTGTGTCCCTCGCTGTGCTCCTCGCAGTGCTGGCACTCAGCCGTGGTTTCCCTGTGTATTCGCCACAGACACTTATCGAAGCTTCCATGCCCGGTAAGCATCTGTGACAACCGGTAGACTGGAGAGAGCGCCGATGCTCCTCTCCAGTCACTCGTCCGTGACCGATTCCTCGTCTTGGTTGCTCAAGTCACACCTTCCATGTCTCCACGGTTTTCTGGTGGAGCTAGGACCGCCGAGCCTCGATTTCCCGAGACGCAGGCCTATGGCCCCGCTCCAGCGCCTCCATGCGCCATTTAAACAGTGACGCAAGGTCCCTCGCTTCCAGGTCCCATGGAGGGGTCCCGGCTAGGAGACATGCCGCCTCAACTGAGATCGTGCGGTATCCCCTCATCAACCTGATGGGCATCACGCAGGTAGAGCCGCGTGTACCTATTAGCTTTTTACAATATAAAAACACAAAGAATGTGATACAAAAATGTGTAAATGATAGCATCGTTTGAATAATTATGATTTGTTACGTAATTCATCAGATTCCTTCCATTCATTCAGACCTTGCAGGTGTCGGGTGATCGCGCCGACATGACCTATACCTAAACATTCAACACGCTACGTGGCTCCATTCAACGTTTACAATTCTACTATCATACAAGCCTTTATTTCTGAAGCATAAGCAAAAATTTATGTGTTTGTACACAATAGAATTTATTTATTGGTATACCAAGAATTAATATTGTCTGTGGTATAACTAAAACTGTCATATTATTTTATAGACCTACAACACTTAAGAGTCGGTAACGCCCGTCTCTTTCTGCGAGCAGGTCATGCTCGTGAAAGAGGCGGCGGGGCGGGAACGGGAGAGCACTCTCCCACCCGAATTCCGCAGTCCGGGGCCTGGGCGCCGCCGACCTGTCTTCGCCTAAGACTATCGGCGTCCATGACCGAGGGCCTGAGGATGGTGAGAGGGCTGCTCACCGTCCTTACAGAAGCAGGCCCTTGACGGCAGCGTGACGTGAGGGATTCACGCACGCCCTTCTTTAGAAGCGGGATCACACCCGAAACCCCCCAAAGAAGCGGGATAGTACCCGAACCACCCCCTGGGCGAGGTCGCAGTGGTGGCCTGGTGGCCAGGGGCCTGTTGGGAGTCCTGGGACATCCTTCCGAGGGCTTACCCGGGACTCCCAACCATAGGCAGTTGGGCGTTACGTGAGGTTTTTTAGTCGGTAGGAGTCCGGCATAGCATCCATGATGGAGTTTCCCTGACGTTAAAAAAAGACAAGGGTCGCTAGCGCGAGTGTAGCGCATCTGGTAGGTATTGCAAACGCTCATAGCATAGTAAATACGGTGACCACATTTCCTCAGGCGGGGTGTGTAAGTAGGTAAGCATGTCTGCCACCCCAGCAGTATAAAAAAAAATTGGGGTATCCTTCCGAGGCCTTACCCGGGGCTCCCAACCGTAGGCTGTTAGATAGTATACGTGTGGTTTTTATTCGGTAGGAGTTCGGCATAGCATCCTCCATGTAGGATTTTTCTCACGTTAAAAAAAAGTAGTCTATAAACCATTTTTCGCCATTTTGTCCAAATTAAGCTTGTTTTTTTTTTTTTTTTTTTTTTTTTTTTATATTCAGCTCGCCAAATTGACGTCGCCACCAGCCTGATGGTAAGAAAGCAGTGGCGCATCTAGCGATTGGGGGCCACTTCTTACAGTGGTCCTCAAGTTGGCGGCCCTGTGATGTGCCTCTTCACGCTCCTCTTGAAGAACCCGGGATTGTAAGATGAGGGAAAGACGTGTGCGGGCAGGTCGTTCCATGTTTTTATAGTTCGACAGAGGAACGATCTTTTGAAACGCTCGGTTCTGGCGAAGATTCTCTCCACTGTGTATGAGTGGCATCTCTGCCCGGCACGCGTTGTTCGGGATCGGAAAGGAGATGGTGGGATCAGGTAAAAGAGCTCTTCAGAACATTCGCCGTGATACATTCGATAGAAGGCAGCCAAGGACGCTATGGTTCTTCGCTGCGACAAAGGTTCGAGGCCTCCCGTCACCTCAGGACAACCAATTATTCGGATAGCACGTCTCTGCATAGCGTCAAGCGCGTCTAACAAGTACCTCGCGGAGTCATCCCAAAGGTGAGAAAAGTACTCGACGCAGGGACGAATCTGCGTCTTGTACAGTAAACATCTCTGATGTGGCGTGAAATACCGTCTCACCTTATTCAGGATTCCCAGTTTCCGCGAGGCCAGACCAATACAGCTCTCTATGTAGTTTTTATTGTAGTTAGTTTTTGTGCACAAATGTTTGTTCCGACCTGGGATTCAATCCCAGGAAAATATGAGTAACCAGGAAAATAGTAGGTAAGCAAATGCACATAATTTACCTGGCTCTCCCGGAGCCTTCGACGTACAGGGCACCCCTTGCCGGGATGACGTGAATAATCATGACTGATCATTGAGTTATTTTTACTAGGTAGTAAATTATAACTCAATGTAACTGATATACTTAGACCCGGCTATACAAATATAGTGAGGGAACACCACGGGGTTTAGTGGAAAGGACGGTCCCTTCCAATATCACAAAATATTGTACAAATACATACATACAAACTCAATGAACAATCACATAAAAATGACAGATTCCAAATTCAAAAATGTAATATTTTGTTTATTTTTAATTGTAACAGTATTTAGTATTTATGGCCAGACTAAGTAATGCATTACAATGCTTACTAACTAATTAATCTAATTATACTAGTCTGACCATAAATACAAACTAGTGTTACAATTAAAAATAAACAAAATATTTTGAACTTGGAATTTGTCATTTTTATGATTGTTCATTGAGTTTTCACATATTGGCGCCAGTATATTGTACAATATTTTGTGATATTAGCCAACCTCGGAAAGGGACGTCCTTTCCACTATACCCCTCGGTGTACCTCGTCACGCTCCTCCTCAGTGTATAGTAATTAATGAGTCATTACTATACATACACTACTTAGTCTGGCCATAAATACTAAATACTGTTACAATTAAAAATAAAACAAAGTATTACATTTGAATTTAGAATCTGTCATTTAATGACCAGACCATGTTAGTTTGAAATTGAAATCATAAATTTTACAAACTGTTCGCCACGGATAGTCTTTCGTGTCTACGTTGCATCTAAGTAATGTTAGTTTCATGCTTATTTAGGTTTCTATGGTAGAAGGTCGATTACACCTCTTCAAAAGCACTTAAACCCCCTGACCTCAACACGACAACATGACTAATCCGTTTCGAAGATCAGGAATTACCCAGACACTTTCAGAAGTGAAATTTGGCTACTGGTCTCGAATGGATTACAAAAAGTTTTCTTATAATTGGCACGGTTAATCCCTTCTTCTTACCCTCCAAAGACGCGCGATAGTACCAAACCCATAAAGCTGGTTATCAAAGTTTGTGGATAATACTAGGACATCCTTCCGAGGGCTTACCACTCCTGACCTCCCGACTCCCGGCCGTAGTAGGCTTGGCAGAGGAAGAGTTGCAGACAGGAGTCCACTTGTATTGACGACTACCTGACCCGCACAACTTCTTTCACATAAGAGAGAGAGATAGAAAGGTTTATATTATACTAGATGATGCTCGCGTCTTAGCCCGCGTAAAATTCAGTACCCGTTACAGCTTCCCGTGGGAACATATTCCCGGGATCGAGCTTATGTGTTATTCCAGGCTATAAGCTATCTCTGTTCCAAATTTCAGACAAATCCGTTCAGCCGTTAGTGCGTGATTGCGTAACAAACATCCAAACATCTAAACATCCAAACATCTTCACAAACTTTCACATTTATAATATTAGTAGGAAGTAGGATAGTAAGATTAGTTACTCATCAGGCTCAATAAGCATCGTGCGAAATTGACGTGTTTGCTTGACCACAAAAGAGCTTAGAGATTAAATCTACTGTAAAATACCTATTTTAATTCAATCCTGAAAATAAATTATTTTACAGTTTTTGAAATCTTTAATGATTAGTTTTCTTCCTTAGGATTTTTACTAGAAAAAAAAACAATCTAAAAAGTTAAAAATTAATTAAATAAAAGAAGAATTATTATATAAAACCATAAAAAAAATGGGCACTTAAAGCACAAAATAAATTAATTTTGTGGATTACACCTACCTCCAGTTAAAATTCAAATATTCACATAAAAGCGTGTTACTTTCCTGCATCGTTATCGTATTCAGTTTATCCAGGATAGGAAACACGCTTTTATATGAATATTTGAATATTAACTACAAAGTCAAATGTGGATAACATTAGACTTTTTTTGTGCTTTTTAGTCATTATTTTTATTTTTTACTAACTTATAATAACAAGCTTTTATTACATCAAACAGTATCTATACATATAATAAAATGATAGAAAAGTCAAAACTGTACATTGGAAATATTAAAAAAAAAATACTCGCTGGGTGTTCAACATAAGATAGCGAAGCCGAAAATATAGTTAGAATTTTTTTTGTCTGTTTGTCTGTTTGTCGGTTTGTCTGTTTGTCTGTTTGTCTGTTTGCTTTGCTTTGTCCGGAAGGATCTCGAAAAGTACTCAATGGATTTGATTCAAATTTTGTACAAATATTAGCTAGGGGTAGGGTCTTAAAATAGGCTATATATTATCACGCTACATATCCTAGGGGCTAAGCAGAGAGCAATCAAATTGGCATTATAACATAATTTTCACGCGTACGAAGTCGCGGGCAACAGCTAGTTATGTAATAAAAGCTTGTTATTTTAATTTTTTTTAACTGACTTTAAAAAAGGAGGAGGTTACTCAATTCGACCGTTTATAGTTTTGTTTAATTTTTTAAACAAAATTTGTCTATTAGTTACATTATTTTAAAGCTAATGCCTAGGACTCGCCGTACCTCTCTTCATAACCTCTCCCTAAACATGCGTTGCGTTGCGTACGTTAGATGGTCACACATTAATCGTTTTGGCCTATAACCATATAATTGGTGGTGATCATTGAGTAGCGAGTGATCCTCGAGGTTTTTTTTTATTTTATTTTTTACATCCTGGAGGTAAATGTTAAATATTTTGTTTTTCTTACACATTTTATCATTATTTATACTGTTGATTGATGGCAATTGGTGGAATTTGCTGCACATATTGAACACAACACTTGTACTGTTCCACAACATTAACTACTAGCTGGTCCCCGCGGCTTCATCCGCGTAGAAGTTGTTATCGCATAAAGTCATTTTCACGGACATTTTACACAACGCTATCTGACCCTAAAGTAAGCTAGGAATAACCTGCTTGTGTTATGGGGACCACGGATATTAATACTTATATACTTTTAAATACATACATATTATACATAGAAACACCCAGACTCTTAGGACAAACATTTATAGGTCACACAAATATTTGTCTCCGGTGGGAATCGAACCCATGACCTCCAGTGCCGCAGGCGGTATCACTACCTACTGCGCCACAGAAGCAGTCAAACAAACAGTTATTTATTAATCAGAGATAATACCTATCTATAAAAAGGTATTTTCATCTCTTTTTAGATAACCTGGCAGTTATTAGTTTTTTTTACCCGACTGCGCTACGCAAATGAATAGTAGGTAATGTGTTTTCAAATCTACTAACCTGTACCAATCATTTGTACAAACATGTAATAAGGTTTATTATTATGTTTGTAAACCGAGGAAGAAAAACTCTAAAAATCCTAGATTATTGTGAACTTTAAACGTTTTAGTGTATATGAGGCTTTAAAACCTCTACCTTTAGCTACCTGTACCTATAGGTTCGCCCTCTTCAACTGCATGCCTAATCATTATGCTTTATGCCTGTCAGATAAAAAAATAACCAACCATAGACAAACCAACCGTTAAAGTTTACAATTCCAAGGCTCGAATTTCAAAAACACTGAAAATTATTCGGAAAATTGGAAAAAAAATCACCTACAATTTCCTTGCGTGCTACGTCACACCCACTGTGATTGGCTACAGACCACCACTATATTAAATACGAAAGGTTGAAGTAACTCAAATGCACCACGCTCACCGTTCAGTACGCACGCTTGACTCTTACGCGACGCGCCACATTCAGTCGTGATAAAAAACTTCGGTAACTTACGAAAGTGTTGTGTTTCCATAACTCTATTTACAAAAGTGAGTAAAAAATAATAAATACACATCATTTTTAACCCAGTGGGTGTCCATTCGGAACCAGAGTGTAATCGGATGCAGGATAAATGCAAGTGATAATACATACTTAGTGCCAAGTAAGCGCAGTTTTGTTTTAAGTTGATTTTGTTTGCAAACATAATTTATACTTGGTTCCAAATGGATATTCAAATATGGATACTGTTTACGCATTATGTTATTACCTGTTTTCTTATTTCTACTAATAACTGAAATTGGTATTGTAATATTGTAAAAAGTGGTCAAAGTTTCTCAAATTTTAAGAAGCTATACAATTTAAAAAAATTACTTGTCATGTTTATCTGTCAAATACATCAAACAAACTTTGAGAATCTCTTGTCAGTTCTCGGCTTAATTTTATGCTAACTTATTCTCGAATTTTTTGACTATCAGTCAGAAAAGATAAACCAGTTATTTATCTTTTATCTCTTACATAAACATTCAGGTTACTCACCATTTTGAGATTTTCACACACATTTTTGGAGCAATTAAAGTCAATTATAGCACTAATAAAAGTAAATTTAAATTACAAACTAAAATTAGAAATTCCAGTCCAGTTCTTAGCGGAATAAAATATTTTGATTAGGTATTCATAAAATATTTTGAGACCGTTTTATACTTAAAGATTTACAAAAATACCTATTTTGGTTGTTATAAGTAAACCTGTTCTCATAAACAGTTCAGAATATAATTAAAATATATTTAGTATTTACTTTAAGAAGCTAAGAAGATTTTTAGCACAACAAAAGAACTAACTACTTCGCCAATAAAAAAAACTTACATGTCTGTATCTAAAAACCGCAATAAAAATTGAAGTTTGCTACAAGGTGGTCATAGAGCAGAGCTCTATGGTCTATCTATGTTGTCACTATGGGTAGGGGTAGTGCAAGAGATTTTCCGCACCGCTAAAAAATTACGTTACTGGCTGAGAGCTTCCTGTTATTGTAACAGCTTTCTGAAGATAACTCGCTCTTGGTCATTTCAAATAGCAATTTTTTAAAAGGGGTTGTACTTTTTCTGATGAATCAGATCATCCATTGAAATTCATTAAAACCACCTATTTCACTCAAACTTTATGTTTTAGTTCTTAAAGTAAATCATAAAGTTTGAGTACGGAGGTTCCACTAAGATAGGTATTCAACGTTTAATGGCAGTTGTAAGTTGATGCATTTGACATTTAGGCACGAGTAAAGGTATTATGATAGGTTTTGCACGATTATTCTTCTAAGATAAGCTTCCTTGTTTCTAAAATAATGTTGTTTATAATGAACCAAAACACACAAAATATCCACCCCCAGTACTAGCTATTCCTTGGGATATTACCGTAGTTTTGAAATTGATAAGTTCCAAGCACTAAAAAGAATAACCCGCCATGTTTCTTGCCGGTTCTTATCAAGTGGGCCTCGTTTTGAACCTAAGGTACCATAATTTGCTTTGTCCTGACATTTCGTAAGTGCCAAACTATTAGGATTATGCCAAATAAATTGCGTTTTATATTTTCATTCATTTACAGATAATAAAAATAACAATCTTTACTTGCTAGAAATGTGGTTTACGAACAAGATGACATGTGATTCATTTTTCAAACTTAACTAAGTAGGTAGGTAGGTCAATCTTAAATTGAATTCCCAAATATAAAAAAAAAGTATAACAATCAATAACCAAGTTTTTAAAATTCTAACACGTGTACAACTTGTAAATAAGCACACGTTTAAATAAAGCGATAATTACCACTAATTAGGTAACACCTCATCAGAATTGGTCTACTTAGATAAACTGTACCTACTTAGAAAAATACCTTTGGTAAATAAGTAAATATTGTCTAAAATAAAAGTACTTACTTAACTTTTTAAAATAATTTATATCACGTACAGTGGTACACTAATAATTACTTAAATGGTAAAGAAAATTTCATCCTAAAAATAAACAGAAGTATTTAAAAAAATCAAAAATAATACCTCAAAAAAACACAAAAAAAATTATGTCAGATATTTTACTACGTTGGTACATCGATGATTTATTGGTAAAGAAAATGTATTACAATTTACTATATTAGGTAAGTACCAATAACATCCAGCGATCCGGTTGGAGGAACACCGGCGAAGGCAAACACCGCGGGGTTTAGTGGGTAGGACGGTCCCTTCTGGGACCGTCTCACCCGCCCCCGTGGCATTACTATTACTGCACGTAGCGGCATTCCCAGCGTCAAAAAAAAAATAGCTCTCTAGCCAAGCTTGACCTATAAACATATTCTACAACACCTTTCTCCACCGCGCGTTGCTGTCACGTGGATGACGCAATAGGCGTGATAATTTCGCTACATACAAGAACGTCCTTTCTAATAATTTTATTACTTTGGGTCGATCTCAAAGTATTCTTATGACTTTAAAAAAAATGCTGAAT
Source organism: Miltochrista miniata (assembly GCA_933228765.1). NCBI lineage: Eukaryota > Metazoa > Arthropoda > Insecta > Lepidoptera > Erebidae > Miltochrista > Miltochrista miniata. The sequence goes on from OW121765.1 coordinate 4,912,141, forward strand.
GAAATTTTTTGACTGCTGTGCAGGTAAAAATGCCTATGTTTTTAAATTAATATTTTTATGTGAATAGTTGAATGATAAAATTGGATTTCACTGCCTGGTTAAGTGGTTAGTGCTCCGCACTAGGAATTCTATTCTCACCCAGGACAAATTTTGTTTTGACGAATATTAAGTATGTAAGTACCTACAAGGTACATTTAATATCAGTTGTCTCGACCCTATACACAAAACCCGCCGTGTTATTTAAACTTGTTTTCTCATTCGATTATTAAGTATAGAGATTTTGCACTTTTTTTCACGAAGAAAAAAAAAGTAGAGACTAATACTTATAAAAGATATATGTATTTATTTACTACGCTTTCCTTGCTTTTTATTAAAATTGCAGTATTTTAAAATAGGAAAGATTTTAATATTTTAATAAATTATTAGGTATTTTATTCTTCCACTTCCTTCGCCCTAAAACTTGCACCTACAATAAAATCATCAAAAAAAAAAGAACAAGTTGGTCCTGAAAAGTATCAGTGAACACTGATATTTTTTAATTTGATTGAGAGGACGTTGGTCAGGCAAAGGCTACTACGGTACTCTGCTAACACTTGAGTAAGTAATAAAATAAAACACACAGGCTCCCAAGAATACGATCGTGAGCAAGTGCTTGTTCAAACAGTAAATTATTGATGGTTGGCACATGAACGACAAAATACAAGTGTTGGCTTTGAAACCTTAAAGTAATATTCACATGAACCTTTAAAACGCTATCTACGTTAAATTTTATTATAATAGAAACCAAGCATCAATATTACGTTTATTCTAATAGCTAAAGTGCGCCATTAGATGTTTCAAATGAAAAAATATTCAAAAAGCATAATTTTGTGTCCTAAATATCGCCTTTCAAATATTTTGTATTTGAACAAAACAGTATTTTTGCATTATAAATTATCTTGTGTAGAAAAAACATGAAAAATAAAGAATTAATGTGGTTGAAATAGAGTTTTTTTACACAGTTCACACACACAATGTAAAGTTAGTTCAAAAAATCAAGACCAATGCCAAATGCACATATTATACATACAAAACATCCAAACTACAAAACAAAAATTGCTAATATAAACACTTATTTGTTTTGCCAGAAATCGAACCTGAATTTCAGTATTTTATATAGTCGCATAGACTTATCTACCTCTACGCCACAGAGGCAATCAAAGAAATATGGTATGTGGCGTTGCACTTATTTGAAGAGTCTTTTTTTGTACGTGTGAAAAACCCTCATGAATGCTATGCAGGACTCTTACCGACTAAAAAAACAACACGGTGCCCTACTTAGTCGGTAGGAATCCGGCATAACAACCATGTAGAATTGTTCTCACGTAAAAAAAAAGTCCTCGGAAGGATGTCCCAGGATTCCCCACAGTTATTCAAAAAGTCGCATAGTGTGGTCACGCGTTTAGCAGTTTTATACCCTGTTAAGGTTGTTATATTTAATACCGTACCGTAACCGCGACGACTGTGTGGTTTTATTGCAGTAAAGTAATAACTATCGCGAAGCACTTGAGGCCAACTGCTCTCCTAAACCTATGATCCCCACTAAAGATACTTAATAGATATAAACTTATTAGTTTCTATGTGTGAACCATAAAATCTTGCAACGCTCTGATAGTACACATGTTTCCCTCCTCTTACAATCCCGTTTTCTCCTGAGGATATCCTTCCGAGGGTTTACCCAACCGTAGGTTGCATTACATTAGGTAGGGAACTTATGGATTTTTAGGCGGTAGGAAGATTTTAATCACGCTAAAAGTCTATGAAAATCAGCGCTGTTCGGCCAGAATCTCAGGCAGACAGCATTACGCTGAGAGGCGGCCGATATTCCACAATGTGTGCGGCATCAAAATATGTTTATGTTTAATTTTTAAGGAAATGCATAGGTACCTAGTTCTTAATATAGTTGTTATTTATTTTTTGTGGAATAAACATTTTTTTCTTTCTTTCTTTCTTCTAAAGAAACCCCCGGGTTTGAGGGCCACAGGCACTGACAGTCAATGATTGTTTTGTGGACTTTGAAAGTAACTCTTAATAACGTTAGATACATAGATATAGAGTCTTTAAAAGACTTTAAATAATCTAAGTTTAGATATTGCCATAGTGCTTTTCAATCGAGCATGAGGCATCATTTCTGACAGACTAAATCTAAAAATAATTGTAAGACATTTGCTTCATGCCTTTTTTTATGCTTGGAAATCCCTCATACATTTCTCATATATATATTTTGTGTCCTGTGACATCCTTCCGAGGGCTTACCCGGGGCTCCCAACCATAGGCTGTTGGGCGTTACGTGAGGTTTTTTAGTCGGCAGGAACCCGGCATAGCATCCATGATGGATTTTCCCTCACGTTAAAAAAATCCTATACATATATTTTGTTCGGGTGGAATCTTGCAACTCAAAATTTAAACTGAAATCGTGAAGCGATTGAGATGTTTTTTTTTTAAAGTATGTACCACAAAATATAATATCAAATCAAATCTATCGATTACTTACCAATAGCCCTACAATCTAAGAATACGTACTAACCTACTTAACTAACCTACCTACCCTAACCTACTTAACATATCTCTGCCTACAATACTAAGCAAAATCCTTTAAAATCAATCGATCACAAAATGTGTGTGTATTTGCCACACAAAAGACAAGCGAAGCCCATTTCGATCCTTCCAAGAAATACCTTGACCCCTAACGGGGAGATACAATAAACCTGATAATGTGTTAGGCAACCTTCGAATGCCTGGACACACTCGTAAACTTCTGCCTTAAGAATGTGGATATTCGAAATATACATATAATACTAGCTGTTCCCCGCGACTTTGTACGCGTGAAAATTGTTATAATGCCAATTTGATTGCTCTCTGCTTAGCACCTAGGATCCGTAGCGTGATAATATATAGCCTATTTGAAGACCCTACCCCTAGTTAATAGTTGTGCAAAAGTTAAATATAATCTATAAAGTACTTTTCGAGATCCTTCCGGACCAAGCAAACAGACAAACAGACAAAAAACTTTTTAACTATATTTTCGGCTTCGGTATCTTATGTTGTACACCCAGCGAGTATTTTTTTTAAATATTTCCAATGTACAGTTTTGACTTTTCCATAATGTTATAGCCATAGATGTGTAGTGTGTACATTTGTACATATAACTCCATCTAACTGTTAACTAATTGCTCGGACTGGAAATATTACATATATTTTGTGGATGTGTAATGTCTCTTCCTAGCTGTTAGAATTTTAGTTTAATTTTTTCGCCTCCCTCATGGATGATCCCCTATGATTATATATAATCCACGATGGACTTTTTCCAACTAAAACCACTGCCCTACTACTGACTACGGCCGGTAGTCCCAGGTAAGCCCTCGGAAATATGTAATAGAAAGGAAAATTTATGAATAGCTAATTATAACTGCTAATTATAGAGCCTATCAAACGCATTGTGCTGAAATCTCTTACAAAATACGTATTCTTATACAATAAGTAATCTCTTAAAATTGTTGTTTAAAATTAGATCTACAGATAACAAATAATAACGGTATAAGGTGCGATATTTGCCTTTACATCATTAAACAAATATTAAAATCAAAGAAAAGCTATCACCACATCAAGATTATCCGATTACAAGCAATAAATTACTAAAAAGGACCCACCCAGATGTAACATCAATATGGCCGAAAAAGGATGTTTAATAGTAATATTCACGCAGCCGCGCAGGTGTTGCACATTTGTATTAAATGGAGACGATTTGCATGTATAATTTTATAATTAATAGTCTGATATCGATAAATTTGAGATAAATATGATATTTTATATGTTTTAAACGATATGCTGTGAGAAAATATGATGACGCGTGAACAAGCACAGGTGTCAAGACTTTTTTTTTTCTAAATAGAAGTGAGCGAGACTTGGCGAGACTAAGGATTAAGTCGATCTTAGAAAACAGTATTAGTTTAGTACTTACATTTATCTATCAACATTAGTTTTTTAGGGTTCCGTACCAAAGGGTAAAAAATGAGACCCCTGTACATGAGACTTCGCTGCCTGTCATGAGGCTGTATCTCAGGAACCGTGATAGCTAGAGACTATTGCCGCAATGACAAAAAATACTAAAATCAGACAAAAGAGGGGAATGAAGGGGGACTCCCGTACAACAACCGTGATTTTTTCACGTTTTTTGTAACCGAACTTGACCGGTCTTTTTATTAAAGTTAAGATAGGTATTATATTATTATACTTATTTATATGTATACGTATATGTATTAAAATTGGTTCTATTCGGGACCCAGACGCAGATATCAAATTATATCACTTTCACCCCTCATTAAGCGCTTAAGAAAGATTTAAGAAGCGCTCGTGGCCCTGCGGACTCAGTGTTCTGTAAACGATCACTGCAGTAAGCAACTTTCACTATGGCCGGTCCATGGATGGGTGACCGTCCATGTGATCACTTTGTGACATTTATTTGAGCGTTTCCGTGCTTCGGAAGGCACGTTAAGCCGTTGGTCCCGGTTGCCAGTAAAATGGCAGTCGTTAAGCTAAGTTGAAGGCTTTATTTCAACAGCAGGCAGTCACAACCTGCGCCTGTCCACTTAAACACGGCAATACGGCTCACCACCTATTACGTGGGACAAATTATACAAAGGTGAAATGTGGGCATATAATATGCCTCTGCCTACCCCTTCGGGGCGACCATATGTGGCGTGACCATATGTAAAGGCGTGACCACCCCTCATTTTCACAATCGGGGGTTAAAACTGTCAGAAATATTAAAGTCAACTAAAACTGTTTGGACGGCTAAACATTTATGCGTGATGCAAGTGAAACAGCAATACAATAGACAGTCGAGGTATCTTGTCAATTATTCTCACGGAGCTCAAGATTGTATTGTTATGACGACAGACTATCAACAGTCTGGTGCTATGGAGACGAGACAATCATATTCTCGTTCGGAACAATATGATTCATTTATCATTCGTTCATTTTACGTTTGTCTGTTGGGCTACCACAGTACTAATAGTGCGTTCAATCAATTGACTTCCTCGATGGCGTAGAAGTGTACGAGGTATGTTCAGGAATCCGGTTTGATTCCCAGGTCGGAACAAAAGATTTGCGATTGGCACATACTTATTTGTTTAGAAGTTTCCTATGTATATAGAAGTAATTATAAGTATGTTTGTCAGCTATCTAGATCCAATTGCCTAAGCTTATAATTTAACATAATTTGAGGTAAATGGCGGTGTGACATTTGGGAGTCTTGGGGTATCTTCCGAGGGCTTACCCGGGGTTCCCAACCGAAGTCTGTTAGGTTATGTGTGGTTTTTAGTCGGTAGGAGTCCGGCATAGCATCCATAAAGGATTTTCCTCACGTTATAAAAAAAGAAGAAAAAAATGTGAAAAACATGTCCCACAATATTTATTTCCCTAACACCGTAACAGCGCTTTAGCTGGTAAACAGTTTTATTTATTGTAAATGCTAAATTTAAAACCAATAATTAACTAAATAATAGTTGTTTTATCCCCCTTAAATAATTTGCCTCCTCGTTTCCTTTTAGGGAATGAAATTCGGAAAATTCACAAATGAAAATTAATGTCACAATTTTAGGGTTCTACCTTTTTGACACTAATCAATATTTGTATGAGAACACTTTTAGAAATTACGTACTTTATTATAACTAAAAAGTAGGTAATTAATATCTGTATTGGGCTTGTGACTTCCGTGTGACAGCGGTTGGTTGAAGTAAGAGTTATGACAATTTTAAGGCTATAAACGCGGCTTGAAAAATGTCAACTGCGTGTCGTCGTTACGACCTGCGCCTGTCCATTTCACAAGGCATTAGGCTCACCACCTATTACGTGGAACATAAAACTATAAGCTGAAATGTGGGCGTACACTATGCCTTTGCCTACTCCTTCGGGGTTAAAGGCGTGACTACTATATCTATGTATGTAACACTCTGAGCCCGCGTTACGTTTTTACGTTACATAGGTACGCGTTTATGTAACTTGAACAGTCATCTTACTTGAATTCTACGTAAACGGTTGCGTTGCGTATTAAAAATAGGTCATCGAAGTTATAAGTTATACGATTTAATGCCGTTTTATTATCTCTCATTGTATTCCTATTTAGTAATACCTTCTAAGCAACACTAGGAAATTACGTGTATCAACCAAGCTAAAAAAATATGTGCTAATTTCAAAATCATAGGTCTTAGTAGTAATTTATAAACAAGTTATAATATTACCGCAACGATCGACTGCCCACGAATTCAAAAAAAAATATCTGCTGCATTTTTTTTAAAGCATAGGAAAACATATTTTTGTCAAACTTTAAACTACCTATGATGTACTTAGGTAAGTATGTAAGTACCTTTTTAGATTCATATTAAACTTTTTTTTAACTAAATAACTACGTTACGTTCGCGTTCTAGAGACACGCCCTTTGACATTAGACAGTAATTCTTGGAAAAAAATAAAATAGGCTTATGCACTTCTCCATTAAACTTTAACTTTGTAAAATCTCAAAAGTGTTAAGTGTTAGTATTCAGTGTTAAGAAGTATTTACGTAGAAACGTTATATCACGTTTCTATGTACCTAAATACGTGAAGCGAAACAGGTTAAAAAAAACTTAATAATGCACTTCTCCATTAAACAAAACTTTCGTAAAATCTCAAAGGTTCTTGTTAGTTTTCAGTGTTAAGCCAAGGTTTCGCTTCGCGTAAATACGCGACGTTTCTATATAAATATATAGAAACGTGATACAGATTAAAGTCATGGTACAAGTTCAGTAAAATAAAAATAACTTAATATCAGTCATAATAATAACTTTAAAATTGATATATTAAGTTGTTATAATGACCGTCGCGCACCTGACAGTAACACGATACATTCGTCCGCACCGACTGTACATAAATTGGCAATTAATTTGACTATATTCATGTCTGTCTAACACCAATATCAGATATCATACGGATCAGATTTATATTACAACTAGCTGATGTTCGCGGCTTCGCTCGCGCGAAATTTGATACCCGTTCCCGCATCCTGTTGGAACATATTCCCGGGATGATGTTATTTCAGACTATAATCTATCTCTGTCCCAAATTTCAGCCCAATCCGTTCAGCCGTTAGAGCGTGATTGAGTAACAAACATCCAAACATCTTCACAAACTTTCACATTTATAATATTAGTAGGATAGGATAGTAGGAAGTAGGATAATGAGTTTTACACTATAAAGGTGGCAAAGAAGTTATGGAGGAACGGGTGAATGTCCTTCCGATTCATAGCGAAGACTCGCTGACCAAGAAACCAGCAAGCAAGTGTTTTTCTAATGCAACGCAGGAATCTTTTTAATAAGTACCATATTTTGATAGCTCTTCTCGCTACATGGTGCTCGTCGCCACTAGTCTTGCCGCTAGCAAGCAAGCTACCGAAGCCGAGACAGACGAGAAAGGACTAGGTGGACAAAGGTGAACCGTAGTAAAAAAAAATTACCACCGTACACCCAGGTGGTCTGGGAAGGTGGACAGTGGGAAAGAACGGGAAATACACACCCATACTTTGCCAGTAGTTAAAGTGGGTAGCCCCGTCTTATAAGGGGCAAGCCTATTCCCACGCTAGTATACAAAGACTATTTAACTACCTATATCTATTCTGTAATCAAAACCAAAATCCAACAGCCAGGACAGTGGCTGCACATCCGCAAAAATACGATTTCAGCAATCCGAGTTGATAGTTACCAGTAATGGTCATCGTCAAAAACGGAATGAAGTACGAAACCAAGGCTCAAGCTTTTAAGGTTAGGCTTCAAATTCCACAAAGAATTGATCAATTGACGCTAAAACCTTCAGTTTATTACAAGACAACAGACAATGTCATCATATCGGCTCACAGCAGGCTCGCGGCATTTGTTAATTGTAAATGTACACTACACCACGCGACAATTTCTTGGAACGCAGCGGCATACGTGACCTGCCCTTCTTGAATGTTCTATTGTCCTATTTTTTATCTGTACATACATATAGTCAAGCCTTTATCCCCGAAGAGGTTGGCAGAAGCCAGAGGCATAGTTCACGCCCACATTTAACTTTTTAGTTTTATGTCCCACGTAATGTGGTGAGCCTAGTGAGCCTATTGCCGTGTTGAACTGGTCAGGCTCTCCAAAGAACGATAAATATTACAATTCTTTGGTCGTAGAGTCTCGAAAGAGAGGCAAATATATTAAAATTCTATGTTTTATCCATATCTAAACGTAATATTGCTACTTATTATTCATACTTTTTACCCTCGTGCAAATGCAACCGACGAAGCCGACAGGCATTCTGAATGGAGGCAACAGCCGCCAACAAGTCTCGCTTGCTAGAACCAGCTACTTAACTACAAACCTGATCTGATTAAGTTAAATTTATTCTACGCGCCTTATCCTTTTTTGTACATTTAATTTTCTTGAAAGCATACATAAACTACGTTTTAAAATGGGGCTGTTTCTCAGTTTATTTAACTGAAAGCTTTAATAATTATTGATAAAAGTACTTAGTTAGGTACCTACCTAGTGGTTATTTCCTTTGAAAAAGTGAAGATTCTATAATCTTGTTCTAGAACTTCTTTCATAAGGTTATGTGGAATTCTTGGCACCAATTCTTTCACCTGACTGACCATTGAAAAAAAAAACATTGCCAGGGTCTCGTTTAAAAGTTGAACGCTATCATTTTTTGGGTGGAAATCCCTCATAGTGGACGCTATGCCGGACTCTTCCCTAGGTACTAAAACCACACGAAACTCTTTTACTGCCTATGGAGCCCCGGGTAAACCCTCGGAAGAATGTCCTAGGATCGTCAACTTATACGAAAATTTTCATCAAAATAAGAGTAGATAAATATATGACTATTGCATTTTCATAAATAAGACCTAACTGATTTTATAGAATTTAATGCTAACGCAACGATTATAAATAATGGTTTATTTGAAGATAGGAATGTCGAGGCGCAGCAACAATATAATTCGTGTAGCAATATTACGATTCGCTGAAGAAGATGAATTACGATTTTATGATTATGATCGAATATTTGCCACGCGTTGAAACTTTCGCCATTCGCCGTGTGGAAAAGTGCCTTTATAATAATGAAAACAGAATGATTGAAGTGGTTCGGGTAATAACTTTCACATCGCGACAGGCGCCTACTTTCAAGCCATTTTTCATAGATTCGACGTTGTAGAGATGTACTGTAAAATGTTTCTTAGGTCCCAGGCGCTAGATATTCAAGCTAAAATGTTGACGAATTAAATATTTAAGAAACAAGATTGAAACTGTTAAGTTTCAAACAAGAAATTCTCTCTCTCTTGATGTTTTTGATAAAATGTATCAATCAAAAGTCACTAATAAATAATTTAAAATACTTACTTAGATAATAAATTAGTAAAATATACTTATACTAGTTATAAGGTTTTAGGCCTTAGATACACAAACAGGCAGATACAGACACAAAGCACAAAGTAAGAAGCAAAACGTCAACAAACAGCAACGGTTTTTTTTTCGCGCACGAAGGTTTTTTTTTTTTTTTTTTTTGTTTAACGTGAGGGAAAATCCTCATAGGATGTTATGCCGGACTCTTACCGACTAAAAAACCTGACGCCACGCCTAACAGCCTATGGTTGGGAGCCCCGGGTAAGCCCTCAGGAAGGATGTCCCGTGACTCCCAACAGACCTACGGCCGCCGCTGCGGCCTCGCCCAGGGGGTGGTTCGGGTGTAATCCCGCGTCTATGGGGGGTTTCGGGTGTGACCCCGCTTCTAAGGGGGGGCGTGCGTGAGTTGCTCACGTCACGCTGCCGTCATGGGCCTGCTTCTGTAAGGACGGTGAGCGGCCCTCTCACCGTCCTCAGACCCCCGGTCATGGAGGCCGATAGTCTTCAGCGAAGACACGTCGGCGGCGCCCAGGGCGCCGACTGCGGAACTCGGGTGGGAGAGTTCTCTCCCGTACCCGGCCCGCCGCCTCCTTCGCGAGCATAACCTGCTCGCAGAAAAAGGCGGCGCAGTCCCACTTACTCCCGCTGGGTTCGCGCACGAAGGTAATGCTAATGAATACAGACGTATACTAGAAGAACAGTTCTTAAGGATTTTTTTGTGCCAATATTGTTGGGGGCATGCCCCCAGCTCGTGTAGTTCCCATTTGGCGGCGCTGTCGTCGCATTTCACTGTCGCAGTTAGTCAAAAACTAGTAGGCACATTTTTACGTTTATAATCGACTAAATTCAGGGATTTTTATAAAAAAATAATTCACATCTTTTAAATCAAAACATAATATATTTATATTAAGTATTTATAGATATTTACAATGATTGATTTTACTCTTTTGCTACGAAATATTAAAAATGACACAGAAAGTTTGTCTTCAGAGCAGCCTAAGAAACTTTTCTTCTAGTATACGTCTGTATTCATTGGTACTGTTCAGTAAACGTCACAAACGTCAAAAACGTGTTTTACGTTTTTGTAATTATGCGGCAACAGATACACATAATCATCTGTGAGTTCAAGCGGTCTAGCCATCAAAGTTCCTGAAATACAGCCTGGAGACAAACAGACAGACAGCCGGACAGCGAAGTCTCAGTTATGGGGTCCGTTTTTACCCTTACGGAACCATTTTACTTACTTATATAGGTAAATTACCGGATGAAAAATGTGCCACGATAATTGATTGCAAGTTATTAAAATGGCGGCTAAGTGAAAGGTACTGGCAATATCTCAAATTAGATCTCTGTGTAGTTTTCCTTGAGATAGATGAATGTGCCTTCGAACTATAGGTATCTTGGTTTCTGTGAGCTATGATTAAATTATCACACGTCCGATGACGTCCGCGTCCGGATTTTGTTCCCGTTGACGTTTCCCATGAGAACATACCGGGATAAAAGTCTGTTTTATTCTTACTACAGACTATAGGTAACTATCTATCCCTCTGCCAAATTTCAGCCAGATTTGTTCAGACTCAGTAATTTCCTAACTGACCTGTAGAACACCCACGTGGATCACTTATATGATCCACTGTTAACTTTCTGACACTTTGGTTCACCTGAATATTCCACGGTTTACCTCAGTGAAGGTAGGAACACAGAGAGATTACGTGTTGTAGATTTTAATAAACGCGAATAGACTAGAATCAGTGGCGAATACTCGTTGTGCAACAAATCCTTCAAGTTTCTTCAGCTTTCTAAATAAATTCGCACTCTGGAAACCAGCTCCCTTTCTAGGTCAAAATATTCACCCGCTGGTACCTACTGACAGCTTAGCACTAGTTGAATTTAAGGTAGAGCAGCTGATGTTAAAGGTAATGTACCAGAAAAAGTGGAAATGTACCAAATATCGATTCAATTATTCCGAATACAATAGATGTTTAGCTAGGTAATGAAAACGTAATAAGACTCAACCTTTTTCATATTAGAATAAGAGGGATCCTAGTATAGTCCGTTCACAGTTATATTACCTCTGACTGACAGCTTGTCGATCGTTTTCTGTGTGTTGGCATTGCAGTGAAGTCCCCTTATGGGTGCCAGCCGAAGACATTTTGCCGATTATATAGTGGAGATTATAACATCCGACCTTTAGCAATACGAGTTTTGTTTTTTATGTCATAATATACTTAACTTTACTAAAACAGTGCTCTTATTACTGTACAATTGAATTTAAGATTTATTTATTTTTTTATGAAAATCTGGAAAGAAACTTTCATTACCATCACTAAAGAAGGTGTGATTGCTGCTTCCACAACGTTCCACATCTCAATTAATGGTCACATCCGAAATAAACGCCAGCAAAAGAAGGAAGTAAGTTTCGACTAAAAGTTAGATTACATGGGAGAAACAATATCTTATTGGGGTAACACAGCGATCAAGATAGGCAACCTAAGTGCTAGAGGTAATATATATATATATCTCTGAACGGACTATATAACTGTGCTGAGGTCCGGTCTTGCATTCGAATATTGAACCATCCTTGTACCTTATACTTACCTAGCCTTTAAATATTAGATAGCTCATAATCATAACAGGATCTACATGTTAAGCAAACTCATGGGCAACATAGATTACTCTGAAACGGATTACCAGAAAAGAATTTCATAAAAACAGATATAAATAGTTCGATTTGGAATACATGCACAAAATTGTTTAAACATATATAACCTAAAAAAATCCAGCATCGTCAACGAACTACATCGTCTGATCACTGCAAGTTGCAACATAAGCGCAATACGGGCGAAACGATACCTATATACATATAGGTATAAGTAAATAGGTATACGGGTATATTGAAATGCGCACGCGCTGTACACGGCGTCGATGTGTCTGTCTGTCTGTGAGCAGTCTTCCCACGCACACATTAGTAAGTTTGTATTATCTATGGACGTGTGGTGATGGTATAGATTATAAATGTCATCACCCTAAGTCATTCCGTGGGGTTTTAAAACAAGAAGCCGTGAGATCGGTCTCACCAGACTGCCCTTTCTAACACGTCTTCTAGAAAACCACGTGACTTATTGTTTTGAAATTTTGTATAGGTACTCTCTCAAAATGACCAGCTATTACTGTCTGCAAAGTGTCAGTATTATAAGTCACGTGGTTTTGAAGTTATGAGTTTAATGCAACAGACACACAGACAAAATCTGAACAAAAGCCCCTCTGCACTCTATTCTACAGAGAGGGGCTAAAACTTAGAAAGATAACAGTTTCGCAAAAAAACGGTCCGTACGGAGAAAGGAAACTCTACTTAAAACTTTGATAAACCGTTTGGTCAGGCATAGTCCCTAAGGCTAAAAAATTCTATTTAGTCGGATTTAGTCGGTAGGAGTCTGTAGAGTCGGTAAAGTAAGTCGGTAGGAGGCTGTAAAAAGTGACATAACTCTCTTTGACTAGTCCTGGGGTATCCTTCCGAGGGCTTACCCGGGGCTACCAACCGTAGGCTGTTAGGTAGGATACGTGTTGTTTTTTAGTCGGTAGGTGTCCAGCATAGATCTCTGTAGGATTTTCATCACTTTAAAAAATCTCTCTTTGGCTAAACTACTTTAGGACTTCTTACGTTCATAGTAATTTTTATCACTTATGTCCTTCATATTTGTTAAGTGATAATGCTGATACCTACTTACCCTCGGTACACTTTACTAATTAGTTTTTAAACGTATAGATAATATTAATGTGACTAGCAATTTACTATTTTAAAACCACATTGAAAGTATTGTATTTGTTTGGGTGTAGAAAACGGGAGTAAATTTTATCGTAACAGTTTTAGTTACTCAAATAATAAGTATCTTTAGATCAACAATATAAATATGTACCTACTTACTAAGTATAATATTTTATTAATACGTGAAGCGAAAATTTTGTACCTACATTTTTTTAAGAAAATTGCGCGACCGGATGCACGTGAAATTTGACACAGTCAAAGTTTATGGAGAAAAAAGTGCATGAAGCTATTTTTGATAAATTAACTAGCTGACCCGCGCAACTTTGTTTGCGTGATAAATGAAGAACCGCTCCACCGATTTTGTGCAAACTTCACACAAACCATCTACTTAATAGTCCGAACTCGAACAAAGCCTGAACATTTGGTTTGGATAGGTGAGCCCGTTCTTGAGTTATAAAATTACAACGAAAAGTGGCATTGATTTTTATATATATGGATATGGTATTCCGATTACCAATGAATTTCTAGTTCAAATAAAACAGCTTTCAGAAAATCTTCATACCTATGTATGCTCATAATTTTAAAGGTATCTAACCTAGTCCTGGGACATCCTTCCGAGGGCTTACCTGGGGCTCCCAACCATAGGCTGTTGGGCGATACGTGAGGTTTTTTAGTCGGTAGGAGTTCGGCATAACATCCATGAGGATTTTCCCTCACGTTAAACAAAAAAAAAAGGTATCTAACCTACCTGTTCTGACAGGACTCAACTTTAAAAATACTCATGAGTACCATTCTAACACAATTACGATGTTCTATACTTCTAAAAACTCGACGAGAAAATGTCATAAAATCAGCTAATATTGATATGAACTCATTATGTCATTAATTACGTCCACTATGGGAAATAAATGTTACATTATTCATTCATAACAAATTATAATATACATTTATAGTTTTCCGCATAAATTAAATATGTACATTATCCCTATACATATTTTACCTAATAAATATTGTTAAAATTTACATGTTTCTGTTTATAAATTCTATACATGGAAAACATAATTATGTTCATTTGTTATCGATAAACTCTAAACTACTGAACCGATTTTAAAAAAGTCTTTCAGCTTAGCTTAAAGCACAGGACGGAAACTCCAGCTTGAATGTGTGCGTGTGATCAATAAAATGTAACTAAGTTATAATGTAGTTGTCATAGGCTATGTATAACCATGCTATTGCCCGAGGGAACGGAGCAGTAGTAACAAATGTCAATAAACCTGGAAGATTTAGGTACATCATTTGTAAGTAGGTAGTAGTTGGTTTGTCTTTGTGGTTCTTATCAACTTCACAGGCGATGCCGAACAGCAAAGTTAGTATGTACTTAAGTGTCCGTTTGACGCTAAATGAACTATTAACTTGATCTATATCTCAGGACTCGTGACATCTGACAAATTAACTTTATAAACGCAAGTAACTTCAGTTAATGAACTGAAAATGCTCGAAACCAAAAACACGATTTTGCTAATAAAATTCTCGATAGTTTTTTTTTGTTCAAAATACCTCGATTTCGTGAATGATTTTAAGCTGGACCTTGTACCTAAGTTTTAATTTTTTTATATATCTACTTATTTTATTTATAGAGAAGTCAATTTAGTAAAATCTTCATTTACTAACCACTTTTTTCCTATTTATTATTATTCTCTTACAATGAATTTATTTCGTTAGAAACCCCCAAAAAATCGATCGCATCTATCTCTTTCTTGACACGCTAAAATGACTCTTGAAAGCGACTAATGATTCTTGACACGATAAAAAAAAATCGTTTAATCTTCATTCAACCGATGAGCGTCATACGGACTTTTAACGGCATGCGATACTATACTACCACCTTGCCAGCTAGTCTACCAAAGCCACGCACTCATGCACACATGTCGTGAAACCCGATACATAGTTACACACACGTAGAAGCGGGGAAAATCAGTGAACTGCGCCGGCGCACAAACGCCTATCTGTCTCACAGAACACAGTACCACAGAGTCCGCAGACTATAAAACCTCCTACCTATAGTACGAAATTCGTGTTCATGTATCGAAAATCATCGTTACGAGTATAGCGGAGGCCGTGATGGGTCCGACTCGCTCGCAGTGGAAAGCGGGCATTAGTCATGCTCAGTTATTTCCCAGGGTCTTTTTGTGAACGGTCTATAACCTTACTCCCTATTAATATTAATACTAATAGAAATGCGAAATTACCTAAATACATTTTTGTTAAGCTTTCAAGTACAAATTTCTTTTTTTATCGTGAGGAAAATCCTACATGATGGATGCTATGCCGGACTCCTACCGACTAAAAACCACACGTTTTCTACGTAATGCCGACGATTGGGAGTCCCGGGTAAGAACTCGGAAGAATGACCCCAGAACTCTTGGTACAAAACCAGAACGTTCTTGGGAGAAACAGGTCGGTAGGTACGGGCAATCATTCTGGTTTTACTGCAGGAATTTTCTATACCTGAGAAAAATAAGCGTGAGACAGCTTGACGCAGACAAAACTGCAATCGGGAAGGTTAGAAAAATAGAAATTTAAAATCTTGTGACGTATTGTTTACAAAACATATTATTTAACGAAGGAATTCCCTCGCCTCACTACGTCATGTAAAACTCAATAAATTTTATCCCATTACGCCAAATGGATAATGTGGTCAAGTCTGTTTGTATGTAGGTAAATATTTGCATGGTCATAATCATAATATTCACAACATTTATAGGTGCAATTCTATACATTGTGACATTGTGTTTAAGCGTCGCTAGATTTCACCTACGTCAGCTTCCCAAGACGTATTTAATAAAGTAGAATAGAATACCTATGTATATATCATCAGCTTGCTTTTGACAAGGATTAAAAAAATACCTATGAGGACATTTTGCAATATAGGTACCTAATCGGCGAAGCGAATAAGCCCTGATTGTCACTCATACTTATATATATAGCCCTGATTGGTCTCTATAATAATTATGATGCAACCTGTGGAGATACGGGATGAGATGTCCCTCGTTTACAAAGGGAATATTCTTCAACCAAGGACGATTTTAAGGACAGTTGATATTCCTCACTGCAAAGTTCAAGAAAGCTCAATATAGTATAGGATTCGTATATCGTCAGCGTTAGGTGAGAACTTTCATATTGATGCATGACTTTCAGTACATCGTTCTTCGCTATGTAGCGCCACACAAACATTAATATGGGTCCATTAGGTGGGTCGTAAACTTGTCTGCCGTTTTAGTAGTAAAAAAATATAGGCCCGAGTTAAGAGCTTAAGGACTAAATCTCAGTAGGTCTTGTTCTTATTTGACCTATACTGGGTGTAACAAAATTACCTCTCCAAATTTCATGAGATGGCTTGGCATCGGAAATCAAATACAAATATTTAATAAAAAAGGGGGGTAAATTTTTTCATATTTTTTTAAATTTTTTTGTCGCACATTAAGAATTCATTTTTAACCGCGGCAATTCGAGGGGTCGCCGTGGCAAAACAAACACAGATCACCCGTCTGGCTGTCGTTGTCGCTGTCTACTGCCGCTCAGTAGCGATAGAAAGAGTTAAAAAGGGAATTTATAGGACCTTTAAAACGGCTTTACGGTTAAAGTATTCATGTGATTTTTTTTTCTTCATTTTTGTAATAATTCTTGACTGATGCCACGTCACGTGACGAAATTTGGAGAGGTAATTTTGTTACACCCAGTATAGCTCTTGGCCTACATCGCAGTAGGTCTAATTCGCGTTATGCCTACTTCTCCTTTTGACTAGTCATATCGCGAGTTAGGCGTACTGAGAAATAGTCTTACCGAGCGCAAAGGGTTATATTTATAGTTTATGCTCTATTATAATATACTAGCGGACGTCACGCGGTTTCACCCGCGTAGTTCCCGTTCCCGTGGGAATACGGGAATCAAATATAGCCTATGTTCACCGCAAAGAGTGTAGCTTTCCAACAGTGACAGAATTTTTCAAATCGGTTCAGTAGTTCCGGAGCCTATTCGTTACAAACAAACAAAAAACAAATCTTTCCTCTTTATAATATTAGTATAGATTTGGTTATGGTACCTATCTCTCGATTTATGGTCTGTGAAACCGATGATCGATTTCCAAAATAATGATTTGGCATCCCCAAAGATTATAACAATCCATTTTGGGGGGTTCTTTTAACCTACTACCACACTTGTCATCAGGCTTATAGGTATCCAATCGTCAGAATTTAAAGCTTTCGCATAAAATTCCATATCTTAGCAAGCCACAGAATGGGGTACGTTTTATCCACGCATATTAGCAGTAGATAATAAATAAATAATGTAACTATTCCGTCCTGAAAATAGCATTATATGTCACGCAGTAGGTACCTATTGTCCTGGGACATCCTTACGAGGGCTTACCGGGGACTCCCAACACTAGGCTGTTAGGCGTTACGTGAGGTTTTTTAGTCGGTAGGAATCCGGCATAGCATCCATGAAGGATTTTCCATGACGTTAAAAAAAAGCAGGGACATCATTATATGAATGACTAGAATCTCATAATGTTGTGCGTATGCTTGCATATATGGTTGTAAGTGTAACCACAACAATATGTATATGCACGCATGGATAGGCACATGTATCTAACATTATTCTTCAGTGAATAAACCTGTATGTGTAATTTATATATGACCATATTGACCATATATGAATAAACCTGAATGTATTTGAAAAGGAAATTGATTCAATTTCCTTCCATTTATGTAGAGTCCATTGCCTATAGGTATTACTTGAAATAATAATTACCTATTTGGGATTTTTTTCAGGCTGGTTTTAGGAGGCTAATTTCAAACACGTTACATTTGTTGATTTAAGTCTTAAGAAAGACCCTTTACTTAAGTAGGCACTAACTTAAGTGGCCTTTCTTCAATTGTCCTTAAGCAACAGTTTCAACATCTTTACACTATAATATTAATTAGGTTTTCAAAGGGATCTCTTACCTTTGACCTTTGCTAGTTTTGTTGAAAATAATATATCATCTGTAATAAATCTTTTATCTATATAAAAAGATGTTGATACAATTATTGACTTCATTCGACTTCAATATTTCATTATTATGTCTATACTAATATTATAAAGAGGAAAGATTTGTTTATTTGATTTTTTGTTTGTTTGTTTGTAACGAATAGGCTCCGGAACTACTGGACCGATTTGAAAAATTCTTTCACTGTTGGAAAGCTACAGTCTTTACGGGTAACATAGGCTATATTTTATTCCCGTATTCCCACGGGAACGGGAACTACGCGGGTGAAACCGCGTGACGTCCGCTAGTTATTTATAATGTTGGTTGATGCCACTTATTGAATAACATCACTTGTACTGTTGGTGCCCCAACATTGTATTTCACAACATAATCATGTTCCTTATAATACAGTTTGTTTTAGTGAGATGCACATTTGCCTGATGTGCATAATTAAGTAAAAGCTAAGCAAATTTTCAAAATCCTGTTATCACAATAAGCGAAAGATGTACATCATAATTTTAACAAGTTACAAAATTAGATATCGTGAGACTTAAGACTGCTTTTAGGTGTTTATGAATTATATTTTTTTTTAAATCTTAACACTCAACCCCTTCATCCGTCTGCCATTGATAAAGTGGAAGAAAATATCGACTTGCGTCCAGCACTTGATTTGTGGGTCACCGATGAATTCCCTCAGCGAATAATATAACTAGCAACCTAATACTCTGAGCTAAATATAGTTTGGCGTTCGTATCGATTGGGCTTACATCGATATTTGGTATTAATAGGTAATAATACGTTATCTGTCAGGCTCGAAGTCCAGAAATATCAAATTTATAATACCCTAGGGTAGAATTTAGTTAAAGTTTTCTCTATATTTTATCAGCAATGTGCCTTTCGAAATCACGAAAGTACTATGTTAAACAGTGAAGCGGATTTAACCTTAAAATAAACATAATTTATACTGAAAGCTGTGGACACGTTTAAGACATGTTTATAACTCTTTAATGGAATAAAACAAACTCGGTGTGTTGCTAAAGTTAGCATTTGACTCTTGGCAATTATCGTATCGGTGAATAAACGTCTGCTCTATCTGGCCACGACTAATCGTCGATAATTTGGAAGGATTTTAGTTAAGCTTTTGACACGGTATATCATACACAAATACATTATGAACTGAGATGTGATGTTGATGTTATACTTTTATATTGAAATAGTTTTCATTGAATCAAAATTGTGATATTTTTATGCTTAGGTACTACGAATATCTACTAATAAATCTGAACATAAGCTTTTTTTACGTTTGGAAATCATGGATGTTATGTCGGACTTCTACCAGAAGACATGGTCACCTGTTTAAATACGTACTACACTCAATATTTTACCAAAAGAAAAATTACATATTAAGTTAACATATTATATGTATTGTATAGATAGAGTTACCAGGTATAAACCTGATTTAATAGTATGAAGCTTTTTTTGTTATTGCTTTACATACAAATGAAAATAAGATAACATTATTCTTCCACTTTGTATGCCGCATAAATCTGTCCTCTGTCTATTTACGACCAGCGATATTTCCAATCATATCGAGACCAGATAATAAACACATCAAAGGATTACAATATTAACTGCAGGAAACTTGTGCTCTACCTTTTATATCTTGTTGCACTAATTAAAGTTATTATACCGCACCGTATTCAATACACGAGCCATAACTGAGGTATAGTTACTCGATGTTTTTTTTGCACCTAGTTAGGTAGGTACCAGTCTCCGAACGGACTGGCTATCAGTGAACTTTGTATGATTTTCTATGTATAGTATACAGAATTCAAGGAATGATAGTGCGATGTCATCAATATACATCGCTGTGGCTATCCCCTTGGTATAGTGGTAAAAGTTACTGACTATGAAAATGTATCTTTATGCTATTCAATTTTTACTTAGGATAAATCGTAAAATGGATGAATTTCGTCATTCATACATTTTTGTGTAGTATGTTTTAAAATTTGCCTTGGTTCTGTAGCAGAAGCTAATTTTGCCTTAATTTTTATTTGTTCTGAAGCATTCATACCAAGTTAAACAGCATCGGTCCAAAAACATGTCCCTGGTGTAGTCCAAAAAAAGGGTTTCGTTATTCGTCCCGCTAACAGCAGCAGCAGTCCAAATTTTGGAATTGGAGTTGTAGTAGATATTAATGTTGATAATAGATATAATAAGTAGGTATTGGGCTTCCCTCCTTACCCATAATATATTCAGTGATATAGATGAAAGCTTGTATTTACGATTATAAAAACTTGTTAAACGTGATATTTATGATGTTTATATTACGTCGGAAACCACAAGGTTCACCTTCCTGGACCGTCTCGCCAACTCTTGTGGTCGAGAGGCGATATACGCGCATTTACGTCAATGCGCTCAGGGCCAGATGTGGATTCAAAATTCTTTATTTTCAAAAACCCTGAAGTACTAACAATACATATTTCGGAGAATCATCTCTAGTAAGCTCATAAATAAGCCTGTGGCAAGAGGTCTCTCTTCAAACCAGAAATTTTTACATTATAGTCCAGTCATTTGGTCGGAAAAATAGAGGTTACCTGAAAAGTTTTCCGGTAGTTTTGAAAATTGGCAATTTTATAGATTTTGATATGCTCTTTCTAAATTTCAACTTTGCCACCTCGTATGTTTGCCGCTCGCACCGCCATATTGAAAAATTGGCGCCCAAAAGCAGTTTTTTGATAATAACTCCTTTCCGGCGCATTTTACAGGAAAAACATACTATACAAAATAAAAGTAGAGAAAATTTGAGAAGATATTGATGACATTATAAAGTCAAATTACAACACAATAAATAATATCGGCAAGCCGCGTACTTGCCGATATTATTTATTGTGTTGTAATTTGACTTTATAATGTCATCAATATCTTTCGTAGAACGTAGCTATATTTTAGACTTTATTTCAGCAGGTTCTAAAGTTGATTTACCTATGAACGTCTCAAGGGATTAGTCTGTCACGGTCTATTGATGGACATAGTTTGATTAAGACTTTAATTTGTAGTTTTACGTTGTTTTGTACTTACCTGACATTATTTTGTAATTTATATTCTTTTAATCTTCCTTTTTTATATTTCTTAAACAGTTTCAATACTGCTTTGATCTCATTTCACTCAATCTGGATTGTATATATCCACCCACTTTGTATAATCCTGGCATATTACTTTCACTTTTGGGGTTACGAAACAAAATAGGTGGTATCACTGCCAAGTGCCAACTCCATCCCTGTACTACGGTGACCGCCGTCATCGAACCCGCGCTGTCTCGCTAGCGAGACATCATGTAATTCACAACCGCTATATTTAAACTGTAGATCTCATTATTAAAATGGGTGGTCTCAGTGTCACCGAGACGCAACCGCGTATGTACTTGTTATATTTTATGAAAAATATTAGCCATTAAAAGATTTATTGTTACAGTCGATGCAATATTTACAATTTTTCAGTGTTTAAAACACTATTATAAGACTTTCAAGTTCTTGGAATCAATCCAATAGATACGTTCTCTTTTTTTTTCTGTGAGTAAATTCACAATCACTTGAAGAAAATATTATTGCATCCTGTCCTTTGATTTGATGAAAAATGACCAACGAAATAAAATCAGAATATAGTTGTCAAAATCTTCTTCGTTTATCCGCTAAAAGATACATATTGTTGGTTAGAGTGCCAAAGATACTTTTAAGTGTCACATCATATGTACAACCATGAAGAAGACGATGTCGTTTTAGTGAGTTTAGTCCAACGTATACGTAGGGATTTAAAAAGGAAAGTATTTAACAAAATATTTAACGCGTGTTAATTTAGACTACAAAACATAATTAGGGACATGATGACATGTTAGCAACACAATTTTAATGTAAGTACTTACATCCTTTTGAATTTAGAATCAAAATAGTAAATATTACCTAATCCATTATCGACAAAGTAATTTCTCTACAAAATTAAATCGAGATTTAGTTCAACTACGTAAGACCAAGTTCAAACGAAATCTTGTACATTGAATAACTAGTCTTATCGAAATGTGTCATCATAAAGTATCTAACCTGAAAATAAATAAACAGATTAGTTTAAGACATAATGCAAAATGTAAAATATCCGTAAGCTCAGTTGTTATAACAGTGTAGAACATAAAAAGACTATCATCATAGCCAATACAAACATACAATACAATATCAACACTACTTAAAATATTTAAAGCAATTAGTATGCTAACTTTGCCCAGACGGGACTTGAACCCGAAACCTTTGCCTAATCTTCTTTTTAGTCTTTTTTCACTTTATAATAAAAATATTATCAACACTATTTTTTAAAATTATGTGTAAAACGATTTACAAATCGCTTTGAATGGAACCATACACTTGCAATGCGTGAATGAACCTGAATTATAACATCCTTAGATGATAAGCGTTTGGAAATACGCCAAAGACGTGATTATACTCGAGACGGCCATTGACAATAAATAAAATTAATGTAGGTATATTGGCCAGACAGTGTTGACACTTTTACTAACACAAGAAAAAGAGGAGATATACCTACCTACCTAAAATTTAAAAAATATTATTTTTAAATTAAGTACATAGATCCAGACGTACTATGACAGTAGATCCAATGTACATTGCAAATTGTGTGCGTGTAACCTATACGCGCGATTGAAATAAAACTTCTTTGCCATTGACGGCATCAAATATTATATTATGATAGTTGCCTGTATATAATAACTATATAATAACAATAATAATAAATCGTAATATTAGCTCGTAGCTATGTCTTTGCCAGCTGCAACGGCAGTCAGTGACCTGGCAGCGATTAGTTTATCGTCGAAATTGCCGCAGTTTTGGACAGATATGCCGCGTATGTGGTTCGCACAGTTCGAAGCAGTGGTAGCTTCACAGAAGCAAGGTGACGACACAAAATTCAACTGGGTCGTAGCACAACTAAACAAAATCATACATTCGAATTTTGATATTCAAAATTCAAATAGCGATACTTCCGTCAGAAAAAAAATCTGAGTTACTGCCTTGTCTAGTCGCGCCTAAAGAAGTTTTACTTCAAAAACCTTAGCAGGCAAAGTAATAAGACCGATATTGAAGAAAATGAAAAAGTTAGTTTTTGTATTAAATAATTTAAGTTAGGTAGTTGACCGGACATTAAAATGATTGATAGAATGTGGTCTTTAGTTGTGTATTCTAATTTATAGAGGAAATATGTAACTATTTGTTTTCATTAAATAGGCTCCAAAAATCCGCAAAAAAGCACTTATTTTTAAATAAATTCTCTTACTAATATCAATCTAGGCACATTATTAGCGAGTTACATAGTCTATTTTATTTTATTCCCGTATTCCCATGAAAACGGGAGCTAAGCGGATGAAACCACATGATTACTGGTTAAGAGCTACAACGCGCTGTGTTATACATATTTTATTAGTAAGTAGTAAGTTTATTTTAAAATAATGTCTATTTTTAACATAACCTTACATAACATAACAACTAAACTGGTATTTATTTAAATGATTACGCAATAAATTCTAATGATGACTGTTACATAATCAAATGTATAAAAACATATTATTATTCTATTATTAGTAGTAGAAATACCAATTTAAAATTTAAATGTCAGTGCCCTTTGTTCTAAATTTAATCTTCTAATTTACAATAAAAAAATAGATTATCAAATCCGCGTACATACTATTGTGGTGTTTTCCAGATTATCTACAGATGGGGTTCTTCAAAAGTCTTAGATGGTTCTTGTAAGCTCGGCAGCACAAGTGTAGTGCATTTGATATTACAAATTGTAACGCGGATTTGATTATCTATTTTTTTTATACTCAAACTCAAACTCAAAAAAACATTTTTATTGCATAATTCTAATACATAGGCGACACGTCAATGAATACAAAACAAATAGTACCACTAGTGCGGAACGCGGCCCACTTGAGAAGAACTGACAAGAAACTCGGCGGGCTATTCTTTTTGTGCACTACATACTTATTTACAATAAGTACTATGTACTAAAACTCCATCAGTAGAGCAATCAGATCATTTCCAGGCTTCCTTATCAATCAAATAATCGTCAACTGTGTAGTAGCCCCTGCAGCACAATTTACTTTTTATACACTTTTTGAACTTAATTAAGGGCATACCTTTTATTTCATTTGGAAGCCTTTATACAAACTTCGTTGGCGAATAACAACAAACTATCTAGGTAGGTACTCTAGCAATAATATCAGCTTTTCAACCATCTTACCAAGTGCCCTAGGATTACTAAAAATGGAATTCACCTATTTGACATACAAATAAATGAATGATTTTGGTATAAAGGCAATTATATATTTTTTCAATGTTTTACAAGACCTAAACTTCCGCTGATACAAAAACTGTGTCAACTCAAACTGGCGCCAACTGCTATTTTTTTAAATCAATTTATACTGCTTTGCTTACTTAGACCATACGTCAAATCTTGTTTCCATAAAATATTTTTATTCCGCCAACTGCCATAGAGTCCATAAGTAGATAGATATTTTTTTTCTTTTCCCATGATCGATCTGTGGCAGAGCTTCGGTACTTACTGCTCGTTCGCTCTAACTTTGCCGCTCGGCTCCATACTAAAGTCGATTTTTTATTAGACGAAGTAAATTGACAGCAACTAATGTCACTTCTTCATACAATGTTGCGTATTTTCTATGACGAAGTGACATTAACTACTGTCAATTTACTTCGTCTAATTAACAATTCGGGTATACGCCTCTACGCCAGCGGCAAAGTTAGAGCGAACGGGTAGTACTACCCGTTCGCTTTAACTTTATTACTGTTACACGGAGACATTACGCTTATAATAGTCGCTTGGTTTAATTTTGGCGCGAAGTGATGACTCCATTATTTATGGCCCAGATGATTGGGTATCACTGTAGTTTATTTTGTGTTTATGTTTTCATCAATTCACTCTCTCAATTCTCAATTTAATTTATTTTTATTTTATTTATGTGTCCGTATGTGATTATCTGTGTCAATTTTTGTGTTTGAATATTATTTTATTTAGTTATCATTGATTTTGTTGCCAATATTAACTGTGTCGTTGGCAGTCTACCAAGTTGTACCTACAGTACTTATTAAATTTTGAAGTAGTTTCTAGATAAATGATCTCATTCAATTTCACATCGTCATTGACTATCATCACAGTTTCACACCTAAATAAGGTAGTAACTTTTTCTATTCTCTAATAATACAATTTCAAAATGCAAAACTTGATTTGAAATTAAGGTTCTATAGGTAAATAGATACCTATTCATATACATTAATAAAAAAACACTCAGTCGAAACCCTTACCTATAGGTACTCATAAACTTAAATTTTTTAGGTAGGCTGCCATTATAATTTTCTAAGATAGTGTTTTTCGAAGTTTCATCCTTAAGAGGGTAAAATAGTGACTTTAAGTATAATGAAGTATTTCATGGGCAAAGCTAGTGTAGTAAAATTGTTGTGTAATTTGTGTGGTTTCAGCCGGACTCTTGCCGGCTAAAACCACACGGTGCCCTTACACCTGCCCTCGGCCAGGAGTCCGGCGTACGCCCTCGGAACCTACTACTAACCCAGGGCATCCAACTTAACGAACTACATTACAATCAATGGCGTCGTCAGTCATTGTCATTCCATATTAATCATATCATATAAAATATCCAATCTTCGATTATTAACAGCTCGATAAATATAATTTAAGAGTGACACAAGCGGAACACAAATCAGGAAGCGGACATAACACGCAATACTGGCTAATTATTGTCTATAATGGCGGTGTTATAATATAAAGCAACATAATAATTGCATACATACTCGTACATACACATAAATTCCATAGCTGCTAACGACATAGCTCAAATAATAATAATAAATAATTGGTCAATTACCGTTCTTCTACATAAGGTGAATGTGTGAATGTTCTGCAGTGGGAGTTCCATATTAATTTAGATTAAAATTATCTAAGGGCTTCTGCATGAAAGCCTACCAAAAGACCGGGTGTCTTCGTAACAAAAAAAAAGAAACCCGAAAAGAAGAAACAATACCTATTTTAATGGACACATAGTTTAAACGTGTTCTATATGAAAAATCGAAATTCAAAAACAATAAACTACAAAATTTAAAAAATGATAAAAATTGCCAAGGTCTTTTCATAACTGTAGAAATTTTAGCACCTTGGAATTGGTGCTAGATATCGAAAGTAAGTTATTTTATTAGATAATTTTATAAGTATTTAGTAATTTATAAGTATTATTTTATTAGATAATTAATAAAAATGTTCTTTTCATTCAAAAGTAAAAATTTCATATTCGGAATCAGATGCACGCAGCACGATTAGCATTACCTACATATTTCGATTTAATTAGCATGGACCATGTAACATTTTAAATCTCATACAAATTCACTGTTATACTTTTGATTGTACCGTTTGTATAGCATCTTCGATTTCAGATATGAAAGCAGGGAGATATTGTCCTGATTAAATGTACATTTACATAAATATTACGTTTACGTATTTCTTTTCGGATCACAGTTACATCGACAATTTCGTTGAGTAGACACACCCATTTTGAAACACGGAGTACGCAATTAGAACAGTTTGTCTATGGATAGCTATTTCGTCAGTTTGGCACTGGCACGGCATACGAGTGCGCAACGAGTTTGTAGCTCGACTCTCAGTTTCTGTCGACCAACTCACATGTCAATCTCCACTCTATTATTACGCCGTATTAAATTTATCTCTAGTAATTCAAGGACCACCTGTGCGGTTCAACGGCACTAGAAACAACCAGTCAGTCTGGTTAACGCAGCCGAGTTAATTTACACCTGTCAAATGTTATTTTAAACGATACTCAACTTTATTACCAATATAAACGCGATGGGGCCGCCGAGCGATCTGAAACAAGTTTTGCCGCCAAAGCGCCGTTTGTGTATATATTTATTTATTCTTTTTTAATCTGTATCTGTCTGGATGCTAGCGATTAATGCCAGTATACGCGAATTGACCGCTTTTTCATCATTAACGGTGGGCTCAAGATTCAACCTATAATAGATAATTTTAATGTAAATTTATGGTGAAGCGGTCGTAAAAATATTCATCCTTATTTTATTTTTATGGAACAAAAGGAGCTATGATTTCTGATGTCGAATTGTCGATGGTTTCTTGGAATCTTGCCTGTGGCATTTTAAAGTCATTCAAGGTACTTCTGATCACCTTTTAATGACTAGTTTCTCTGACTCGCCAACTCTGACGACCGACTCATTCGACCAAACTAAAGTAATTTTGCAAACATCAATAAAACCTTCTCAGCAACCTTAGCAAAGGTTTAGAGAAAGAGAATAGACTGGAGGGAATCATAGCCTTTATAGTCTGGGCAGAAACGGAGAGAAGTGGATTAATTACACAGGTCTGCAATGGTTTTCCTCTTTGAAATCTGAGCAACATTTTCTATAGTTTCTGATGTGCTGATTACGAGAAAAATAATTTAAAAAATCCTACACGTCTGGATTTTTTGATATTGAATATTTAAGATTTTCTTCAAAATGTCTGAGCGCCTACCTTTTGAAATTTATAAAACGTCATTAAACTACTTAAGTTTTATTTTTATTGCATTTATTTAGTTTAAGGGGACATAGAAATTCATGCAAATCAGTAATTTGGTAATTACTACATAAAAAGTATAGGTAATTCGCCTTAACCATGTTAAAAACGGGTAATTTTGACTTAATTTTGTAATAAAATAAAAAAAATTACCTAGTAGTAATATTAGATACCCATTTTTGTAAATATTATTAGAAAAGGGTGTAATAAAGATAAACCAAAGGGTTTTTGTATAAGTACCCACACTGATTTAGAAAATTAACAGTTGTATCTTGAAACAAGAACTTTAAAATGTCATTGCGAACTTGTTTAAATTCTACAAATTGTTTTTTTTTAATATCTCCCGGAATTTTATGGTGATAAAACAATGAAACAGCATTACAGAGTTAGTGAAAAAGATTTACAAAAGTTATTTTGGACACGTATTAAGTAACCAAGACAAAACTTCGACACCTCATAAACTTTGTTCGACTTGTTTATTACAATTTCGCAAGTATTTAAAAGGTCAGAAAAATAGCTTCAAAATTGTTTCACCTATGCTATGAAGAGAGGCTAAAGACCACGATAAAGATGGCTACTTTTGTTTTTGTGACATATATGGATACAATTCTAAAATAAAAGGGACATAAACAAGCACTAAACTTCATTTCCTAAATTCGCACATTGATTACTTCCCAGAAAATATAGGAGCCGTTAGCAAAGAACAAGTCGAAAGATTTTAGCAAGATTTGAAAGAGCTTGAAGTCTGGTATCGTGGAAGATGGAATACTAGCATGATGGCGGACTATTGTTGTTTATTGAAGCGCGACGATCCAAACCGGAAATTTAAGCGAAAATCGCACAACCGAAGGTTCCAGGAAAAAAGAACCAGGTTCCACAAATAAAATTTACGTGTAATTTAGACTAGTAACAAGTTATTAATATATTTTAGTCGTTTTATAAGTTAAAGGTAATGTACTTTTTTAAATGTATATTTTTTTTGAGAAAACGTGGGTCTTTTTTTCTATTTTCTATCGGTGCCTTTTTCGAAAAATCTGGAGGTGATGGAGAAAATCTAAGTACATATTCGTAATCAGCGCACCAAAATACCCTAGGATCAGCTATCAAATTCTAGAGAGGAAGTTATGACCCTCATTTTGCAGGCCTGTGTTATTACAAGCAAAACACTCTCTTTCAAAGAGTTGAAAGAGGCAGAAAAGAAAAATAATAGGTATGAAAGGAAAGCGTTATGTCGGAGAAGTGCGATCTCGATCTTCATCTTGGTCAAATTCAGGGACAGCCTGCTTGCCGAATACGATGCATTAATGGTCACACTTATGTAGAAAACTGAGCAAATATTCATGAGTGTTATCGAGGCACTTTTGAATACTAATTTAATAGTCTTCTTTTGCGTCATAAAATACCGTTTCAATATTATAAAATTTATTGAATAAGGATGGATTATTAATGAATCAGGCTTACGCTTAAAAACTGGTATCAGATGCTCGTTTGGGAAATTCATAAGAGGTCTGCAATATTCACATAATATTGCATTCACCTCAGCTGAACTGACTTCATGCCGAGACGTACACCACTTTCCTTTCTTAAAACTAAGGACCTAATTAGAAAGGAGAGCTATCGTTCGTTTCCAATAAAATTACTAGCGAAAGATAACATTGTAATGAAGTAGATCAAACAGAAATTAGTAATTTCATAAAGCTATTGAATTACTATCGAATTTCTTCAGCCATAGGCTCTCCAGTTTTTATAACTAGATCTGAAGAAATACTGAACGCCATTTTGTCAAGTATTTACTCTTTGTTTCAAATTAGTATCCATGAAAACTTTAAAAGTGTTTTAAATTTCATGTTCATCCATTTGCGCAGTTTGCTACAAAAAGGCTCCAACTACAAAGTTTTTGCTTCACATTCCTATTAATATAAAGCTTATATCTAATAAGAACATACTTACCTATAATAAATATATGTCTGATCTTGTGAGCTCGTTACGTTACAAACTGGCTGCCTTCTCGAATGTTCCGACTTTCCTGGCCAAGCGCAACAATTTTCCAATGCTTATCGAGCTTTTTTAGTTGCAGTTGGATCCAGTTCTACACAAATAAACTTGATCTAGTCTCGTGTTATGTAGCATAATGTTGTAAGTGTGGACGGAGCGAACACATAATTATTACCAAGTACCTCTGCTGGTCCACGACTTACTTGCAAGGTTGTCATATATTTGCCGCCTTATACTCGTACTGGCTCGCATTATATTCACATTTTTAAAACGTTTCTGGTCTGTCAATGTCAAAAATTGCATGAAAGTAATTTACTTTCAACACTTTTATCATATTTACATATAGGAAGAAACTCTGTTTGGTCATTTAAATGATTTTTTCCAAACGAAATTCAGTTCTCGTACGTAAATATTTAACTTTTTAGTCATGATGGTTATTAAAAGTTTGCTATGCAGTATGCAGATGAAGCATAGTTTTACGTGTTCTGTTGTCTATGCCACGCACGAACAGACAATGCATTCACTCATACAACGATTCTAAACATAGTAAAGTACGATAAATTGGATACGTGTGTGTTTTTCTATAGTTAGGGAAGGTATGAATTTAAAGAAAATAAAATAATGGACATTACTATCTTTGTATGTTGTTTAATATTCTTGTGTCACGTTGTTGCGTACGATGAATCTATAACTTTTTTTCTTTTCTTGACGCAACAGAAATTCCGCGGGTCAGCTAGCATCCTTTAGTAGTAAGAGGTATAGTTTCACGTGTGTCCATAATCTCTCAATGCTTCCGAACGGATGGACAAATTTTAGATGCAATTTTTTGTTCGATTGCCGATGTGATCGAGGACGAGATGGTTAGCTAACTTCCTAGATGTTGATCTTAAATTTGGTTTGATTATCTTTTCATGACCTGGTAACCCGAAACTTGCTGCTGTATCAAGTGCTTAGTCTAATGATTTTGCTGTATCAATATGAGTTGGGTAGGTATCCTGCAGAAAATTGTGGCGTACCTAAATACCATGTTTGGGCCTATAAGGCCCATCTCCGATCCGGGTTTTTTTTAAGTAATCTATTACTCTTGTGTAGGTTAATAGTTTGAGTAATTATTATATGAATTTCCACATACTCCCGCATAATATTTTATAGGGACAAAATCGTAGGCTTGCTTTAATAGGTGAGCCTTAATAATAATTGCCTTCAGCCCTACCAACAAATAATTATGGACAACTATTTCTGTTGAAATGCCTTAGAGTACTTACATGATAATTATTTGAACTAAAGTCACAATTATTATTACAGCTTAAGGACTGGGCCTTGTATGTCAGTTAGATGTTGCGAAAAAGGAAAATTCATATAATTTCCACTACTGGTTACACAGGGCTGCCACTGCAACGATGTCGAAACTTACCAAATCTATATTAATTAATAACACTACAAGGATAAATACCAAAAACTTAAGGAACCAAAAACTAGTTTTTTTTAATTTCACCCGTAAGGGGGTAAAACAAGGGGTTCAAGTGTATCGCAGTATGTCACATAATTATGTAGGAAAGCAAATAAATGCTTCTGTCACTATGATATTTCTTTTTAAATTGAAGGATATGGGATTCATGAAGAGAAGAATCTTAGGGTAAAATCTATGTAAGGTAGGTCCCTACTGAAATTCCGTTAATTATAATGTGAAACTGGACTTTATATTCGAACTGGGTTAAATACATCGAGATTACAAAATTTTTAGTGAAGTTTACAAAATCTAATTTCAAGTAGTCAATCAACTAATCAACTCTGCCTGTGGCAGTCCACTGCCCTAGGTCCAAGCCTCTGCCAATTTAAACTTGGGTGCGATGGTGTGGGGTCCTACCTACAACCCCGGACTTCAAGCCAGCCTCACCTGCCAGGCCAAGGTCCAATACTCTCCCAAGTATGACGACGCCAACAATAAAATATAGCAACTATTTAAAAAAATGAATCTAGCAGCCCTACGCAGTCACGCACTTCGAGTTGCATATGGGTGTGTCCGATGGTGGGTGTGTGCGTGTAACCGGCCGCGGCCTCTATCACGTTAGCAGACAGCGAGGCGCGTTGCTTGCGCCCGCGCCGACGCACTCAGTAGTCAGTACTGACTGCCAAGTCAGTTCCATGCAACTGAACGTGATATTGGTCTGCATTTTGTAGGTATTGAACTTGGGTGGATTTAGCAGATCTATTTTTCAGTTTTATTGCCTCATAATTGAGCCTAGAACATATAATCAGATTATTAGAACAATAATTGGGACAGGTTTTAGGTTTCCTCAACATTTTCCTCAAACATAACCTAGGTATGTTTACCTTATAACGATTGTGCTGTCAATCAATTATAATAATGAAGTCGCCGGTTATTATAACACACCAAATCAAATCTTCAAAACTAACATTTCTTGTAAAAGAAGAAGAAATACTCCATAATATTCAAAATTGACTCTTTCTAGACATAGCTTGATGGTTTAATAAAACACTGTATAAGTACTTACCTATTGCGATTTTGATACTGCATATTATGTAACCACCAATATACCTACTGAACTAAACCACATAAACAGTATACAAACTTTAAAAAATATAGAGAAATATTATAGACATAGTCAGCAGATAGACGAATATACTTTACACAGAAATGGTGCCAACGTCAGAGGCACAATAAATTGGCATCGTACAATGGACGATGACAATATCTTACTGACCAATGACACCGTTAGAGAGACCATGATACTAGAACCGACCACATAATTCATTTTATTTCTTACAATAGGCCATAATTTATTATAAAGTTTACAACATAGGCTGAGGCCGCATTGGCTATGTATAATATGTATGTATTTAAAAGTATATAAGTATTAATATCCGTGGTCTGATACCCATAACACAAGCAGGTTATTCCTAGCTTACTTTGGGATCAGATAGCGTTGTGTGAAATGCCCGTGAATATTTATTTATTTATATTTAATTATTGGCGGTTACCGCGGGCTGTTACTAACCTCAAAATTTCAAAACCAATGAAACCATAGACAATTTATTTTTAGTTTCATTGGGTTTAAATTTTGAGGTTGTAAACCGCCTGCGGTAACCGCAAACAGCCTCAGTCGTACTAAGACTTTATTGCTATTAACTTATTCTACCGAGGTGATCGTTTATTGTTATAGCAGGTCACATTCGATACCTTTATTTACTTTATCCATTTTTATGGATTCTTTTTAAAGTTCATGTTTTATGTATACGGTGCACTGATGTTATAATTTTATTGTAGTAAGCCTTCATGAATTTGAAGCAATGAATAAATCTGATGTATGAAATGAAAATCTATATTTTAGTTCAGGTAGTAGGTACTTAAAGGACCCATTAGATTATACAAAATAACAAGACCTACAAAATAACGCAACATAAAATTTAAAATCATGGGACGTTGCATTAAATTACAAAGTACCTACATAACATGGTAGGTACCTGGAATTTTCTACAAATTTACAAAATATTGTATTTTGGATTAGGTATTGGATTAGTATCTACATTTGTAGAAAATTCTAACGTAGGAAAGAAAGATTATAGGTACCTAACTACATTCTACTGGGTGTAACAAAATTACCTCTCCAAATTTCATGAGATGACTTGGCATCGGAAATCAAATACAAATATTTAATAAAAAAGGGGGGTAAATTTTTTCATTTTTTTAAATTTTTTTTTGTCGCACATTAAGAACTCATTTTTTACCGCGGCAATTCGAGGTAACATGGTCGCCGTGGCAAAACAAACACAGAGCACCCGTCTGGCTGTCGTTGTCGCTTGCTACTGCCGCTCAGTAGCGATAGAAAGGGTTAAAAAGGGAATTTATAGGACCTTTAAAATGGCTTTACGGTTAAAGTATTCATGTGATTTTTTTTTCTTCATTTTTGTAATGTTTCTTGACTGATGCCACGTCACGTGACGAAATTTGGAGAGGTAATTTTGTTACACCCAGTATACAAACTTATGTACTTATTTAGTAAATACTTTTCTAGATTTCCTGTACTACTTAACTACTTAGTACAGGAGAATCTACACCGAGGTACTAGATAACTAGAGCTTAAAATAAAATATACAAGTCCTGAAATATGTAGTATGTAGTTGCAAGTAAAATAGTTTCATTCAAGATGTGCAACCATGAATCCAATATCAGTAAAATCCTTAGACTATTTAGCTATGGTCTGAGTAAAATCATGGAAGTATTGTTACGCAATACGCAAGTATGTTCCAAACGTCATTCATTCTCTACATTTGTATGTACCTAACTCCTTGTTGACCTAGTTGGGACGCTAATTGTCGTTCATTGGCCATCACGCGACGATGACCTAGCCACTAATTGTTCAGCGAGGATCTTAGATACAAAGCCATTAACTTATATGAATGCGACACATGTTGCTACTACTGATTCAACTGAAGAATACGATGAGGAATTACTATAAATAGACAAAACAAGAAAGAGGTTTCATAATAAAGTTATCTCGCTAAATGAAATGAGCCTAATAATACTACTTAGGCATTCACAAAGATGTGTAACGATTTACTTTAAAATCAGTTGTGAAAGCGACAATCAGCGAAAGAGACATTCAGCTAAAGAGACCTTCAGTTAAAGATACAATCAGCGAAAGAGACATTTTCGGAACAGTAGACATTTTACGATTAAGGCAAACTGAGAATAAGCCGCTCTAAGGTCCTCCAAACTCTTCAGAGCCCGCTAAGGACCCGCCAAACCAACCTGACCTACCTGTGGTACACTGGCCAAAGGACGAGGTCAAGCAAAGAGAAGGATAATTCTAAACAAAACCGTGTAACTAGGTACCCGTTTGACTGATGTGGTAATGTAAGTCAATCACCCTTCCAATAGGTATGACGAAAACTGGAAAAGGCCTGCGTTCTGTAATGGAGTAGGATAGGCTGATTTGATTATTGGCATTGCAGGTAGCAACGGTTTTGGAGTTGATGACGAAATACACACAAAAAATACCAAAGAAGTACAACTCAGATACTGTATTCTTGAACACTTCAGATTGACTCAAGTAGGTATTTGGTCACTAATACATAGATGTGTTAATGCCTAAGCAAACCTTTGTCAAAATACAACCGTCATCAATCTCTACAGACAGTACTGTTGTTATATTTTAGTATACCATATAGAGAAACCAGGAAGTGAGAGTGGATTTGAGTTCATTCTATAAGGACGGTGCGAAGGTTGCCTGCGTTAGCGCAACAATGGCTCTTATAACATACATGATACTGTGACGTTGACGACGGAATACATTTCACGCGTCGCGACTTTTAGTGTTGTTTCTATTACGTTGAATGCCAGACAGTTGGCAGACTACTTTAACAGAACTATATTTTAAAGTGTTGAGTATTACGAGTAAGTAGGCGTTGTAAGGAACCAAATTTCAAAGTGGTGGTGATATAAGTGTGTGTTTGTTTCTATGTCATTTGACACGTTTCTTATGTGACACTTCCTTGGTACGTCTATTTTAATATATTTTATTAGAAAGGATAACCTAAATGTGAATATATTGCAGTATCATTTGACTCGGAATGGAATTAGATTGCAATGAAAAAAATCAAATTTGATGTAATCCGGGACCCTATCCCGGATTACATCAAATTTGATTTCGAAATGTTTTGATAAGACTACTTAATATTTAACGGGCGGAGCTTCTACAACATCTGGCTATATGAATAAAAGAAAGTCTTTACATTATAATATAGAAAATGTATATAATAGTATAAAATTATGAAAACAATTTCCTTATTGCAGAAAATGTTACAAACAGGAACATTGCTTCCATTATAATAGTTGAAAAATATCAAAACCTATCAACTTTTACCAAATTAGTGACTGAATAACACGTTAGTGGGCGAACAGGAGATCTAAATAGCCGTATTTACTTTGGTGCCATACCGTCTATAAAGCGTCCATCTAAATAAGATCTGTATAGTCGTATTAAGATTACCGAAGACAGGTTCTAAGAATAGTGGATGGAACTTCATAAACAATATAAAATCGTATACTTTATGTAAGTGTCATGACTCTTAAAATGCATCCTGCATTATACGTCTTTGGTATTGAGCGAGACCTTTGAATGCGTTTCACAGCTGATCGATTAATCCTAAGATTACACACTTGCAGCCCGTGTGGGACATATATTGGCTTAAGTCAGTTTCTGCGAAGGAAATAACGGTTGACATTAATTAATATATTAATAAGCACTAAGACTTAGGTAGGTACTTTATATTATTAATCTTGGCAAGTGTTAACAAAAATTGCCAAATTTAATAGATAGCTTCATAAATACAGATTCCGTTAGTTTAGACTGAGAAATAAGCATATTGGTAGAAATTAATACAAGAGAAAATAGGTACTTACCGAATTACTGGTGAAAAGTTAAGAAGAGAAAACCAAACGCTATTTCGAAAGGACAACCCCTGCGAAAGAAGCTTTCCTCCACAACCGCGGAAAAGCACTATTGATTTCATTGTGGTCGGTACCACACTCGGTTTATCAATCTCTGTCGCATTGGGTTCCGCCTATCATGATAGATCAACGTCCGGAGTTTTAAAGAAAAATATTTCAGGCGTATAAAAAAATCAAGGAGTAATTATTCCTCCTTCATAAATTACTTAGTTATTCATTGATAAGTGACACTATAAAGTTATAAATATAATATAAATAAAATATAAAGTATAAATAAAATATAGGTAAGTTATAAAGTTATAAATACGTTTAAGGAACCTAACCAAACAATCATAATCTCAAAGCAACAAAAAATTAAAAATAAAATAAAGAAAAAGGTTAAAAAGCGTCATAATAATCATAGTTGCATAGATGAGACACAGGCACAGGTCATCATCGTGGTCTGCCACGTGAAGTTTTTATTGTTTCTGTAAAATACCTAGGTAATTTAAAAATAGAACACAAGATGTGTGAGTAATAAAAAGTAATTACTTGTCTACAAGTAGGTACGTACGAAGTAATCAAATTCCCTCAGTGGACTCATGTTTCACAGAGTTGACAGATTATTATTTTTTTTTTTCAATTAATTTATACTGGCTTTGGTTACTTATACCATATGCCAAATCTAGATTTCATATATTATCAACAGTGAATTCGTGGATGTCCAAGTTTGGACTAAGTTCTATTCTAGTACAAGTTGTAAAGAGGTGGTACTTTACTAGAGCTAGCTGTGGAATTTGTCGACAAACATAAAAAGTCGCGTATCACTGCGCTATATCACTTTCCAACACTTGTGCACGTTGTCGAACCTTTATGTTTAAGAATCCACCTTAAATTACACATAAACACTCAAAAACACACTAGTTTTGAAAAATTATAGAACTGAAGACAAACGCTTGTCTGTATCTAAGTTTCGCGCGCAAATTCACAGATTATTAATGTTTTTACACAGAATAAAAAATACTTTTACAATAACTGTCACCTTAAAATTGTTATAAATAGGCAGCCTTATCTCTACTAAGGTAACCTTTGTTTATAAAGAAATATGAGAGGAGAGATTACTAAAAATTAAAAGTTATGTAGAGATTTTGTCCATTTATAATGACCTACCCACATAAATTTAAATTAAATCGAGAAAAATATAGAGGTAGGGATTTAAATCTTTGAACTTTTAATACTAATGTCACACAACTGAGGTACGGAACCCTAAAAAGAATGGTTTTCAACTCCTCATAAATATCTTCAACTCTACGATGCGCGTTTCTTCACAAAGTATTCGTTTATGGTGATAATTGATTTCTAACAAGCATCTCTTACTAGGAATCGTATCTACTTGATCGGTCTTAAGTGGTTTATACTTAGCTTCTTCATACTAAAAAGTGCGTACGTTTTCCCTGAGTAGGAATGTAGGGTTATTATTATAAAACAACATTTAAGGGGTTTACCACTGTTGACCGAAATTCATTTGATCATTTGACGTGTGACCGAAACAACATTAGGCCGTTCTACTACTGATCGAATGAACAAGTGACCAAAAGAGTTTTTGTCGAACAAACATTTGGTATTTTTACTACTGATCGAATGAACGTTTGGTCGAAAAACAGTAGACTCAAGAATATTTTTACAAACAAAAGCGAAATAAGTAGAATTCGGTACTGGCACTCCCCGGCCGCTGCCGCGGCACGCTCGCTTCGCTCGCTCGGCTCGTGCGTTGTGGTCGCAGTTCTAACCTAACCTAACCGAGCCATTTTGATTCAGCCTATGTTAAAATATTCTCCAGTCAACTGTTTTTCGACCAAACGTTCATTCGATCAGTGGTAAAAATATCAAATGTTTGTTCGATAAAAACTCTTTAGGTCAATTGTTCATTCGATCAGTGGTAGAATGGCATAATGATTTTTCGGTCACACGTCAAATGATCAAATGAATTTCGATCAACAGTGGTAAACCGACATTTAAGTTAATTACTTTGAAATACGCAAACTAAATACCTATCATCCACATCTCTATTTAAATAAATAAATATTTGTAGAAATTCTCACACATTAACATCTATCCGAAATTAAGTTAATATAAGTTTGTGCTATGGGATCTAGACGTCTGATAGACATACCTACTTATACATTTCTAAATACATGCATAGCCCCGCGGAGTCAGTGTTCTGTAAACGATACATAGTTCTGAAGGTCTTTTTGGGCGGCTTAAAAAAACTCAAAGGAGGGCAGTCGGAACTTGCTCCTGTCCATATCAACACGGCAATACGGCTCACCACAGTCCCACGTAATAGGTGGTGAGTCAACACCTATTACGTGGGACTGAAAAAGGGTGAAATGCAGGCATATAAAATGCATTCGCGTACCCCTTCAGGGTTAAACGACGTGATCATAATTTAGGTATGTACGAGTACCTATGTATATTTTTAGACTTCTTTGGGGGTAAAAATATACACAGATACAGGGACTAATCTAGGAGATGTTCAGGATACAGTTAGTAGTAAGCTAGTACAAAACTAGTTTCATCTCGCAACTGGGTGGTTCCGAGCAGTCTGCCCGCTTTAATTACCATGCAGACATGCGCAGGAGTTCATTGCGAAATTAAACGCACATTACATTTGCGTAACTACGTAGATGTCTCAAATATATCTGTAAATGTCTATTTGGTTGTTTAGTACTTATTAGAAGTTATTCAGAAATGCATATTCATGTGTTTAGAAACGCTATAAAGCTAGGTAAAATAGGTAAAGTACGATTTTTTTTTTCTTCTTGTTCTTGGGCTTTCTCGGTTTGAGAGTATGCCAAAGTCAAGTTTTCATTGTGAAAATATAAATCATTTTCATATTATGATTCTTCTTATGAGCAGCGTATTCATGTATGTCCAAGTTTGGACTAAGTTCTGCTCTAGTAAGGCGGTGGTACCTTACTAGGGCTTGCTGTGGAATTCGTCGACAAACCTAAAAACTCGCGTTTCACTGCGCTTTATCACTTTCCAACACTTTTGCACGTTGTCGAACCTTTAGGTATGTTTAATAATCCACCATAAATCACACATAAACACTCAAAATTACACTAGTTTTGAAAAATTATTAAAAAACAATGTAATGATTGTCTGCAAGTTTCCCGCCGAATCCCCCAGTACGATTATTAATCTCAGTCAGTAAAATGACAAGTGCAACTGTCACATACTAAATTTAGTACCGAATTTTCATTCAAGAAATGTCATTTTACTGACTGAAATTAACCCTTCAACACACTAAAAAAATATATCGAAAATCGGTAATCGCACGGACCTAGCTCCACCACCCTAAAAATGAAAAAAGATTTCCCATTTGCCAAAAAAAAAAATTTATCTCACTTACCAGACCAAATTTTATGATTCTGCAAACAGCAACCGGATTATTGATAAATTGTTTATTTTACTGTGTATAATAATAAACAATAATGAAAATTAATAATCATAGTTTTGTACCTAAATAGACAAGTGAAAAGATGTTCATTTCTACTAAAAACATGTACTATGTAGAGTTAGGTTGCTTGTCTCCGAACTATGTATCTACTCTGAAGGTGACAAGATCGGCCACCATAAAAAAAAAGATCATCTCAGCCCAAATTTAAGGTATCCCCAAAGAACCACCTATCCATTTTTGGAGGGTCTCTATTTGACTTTTGACGCTGATCACGTGGTTTTATTTCAAGTTTTCCTTCTCTACACTGAAAGAAAGAAAGAAAGAAAAATAAATTTATTTCACATAGGCATATAGGTACAGATGCTCTTGTAGAACGTCCATAATATAAATCAATATCTACCACCAGTTCACAACGCGACCCACCTGAGAAGAACTGGCAAGAAACACAGCGGGTTATTCTTTTTAGAGCTCTATTTACAAAATGAATCTAAAAACTATGCATTTTAACAATTTTTTGAGAATCCAGTAGAGCAGGTCATTTCCAGGCTTCTCCATCCAACAAATAATCACCAATTGTATAGTAGCCCCTGCAGTACAATTTACTTTTTACAACCTTTTTAAATTTATTAAGGGACATACTTTTAATTTCGTCTGGTAGCCTGTTGTAAAAGCGTATACAGTTACCCATGAAAGAATTGCTGATTTTGTGCAATCTGCTATGATAAACAGCAAAGTTACTTTTATTTCTAGTGTTGACATTGTGTCTATCACTTAACTTAGCGAAACTATGTAAATTTCTTTGTACGTACATCAGATTCTCAAAAATGTATTGTGATGCTACTGTAAGAATTTTAACCTCTTTGAATTTTTCGCGCAGGAGACCCTTGGACCTAATCTATATATATAGCTCTTATGGCCCGCTTTTGTAAAATAAAAATTTTATCTATATCTGCAGCATTGCCCCACAGTAGAATACCGTAAGACATTATGCTATGAAAGTAACTGAAATAGACAATTCTAGCCGTATCTACATCCGTCAAGTGCCTTATCTTTGTACAGCAAATGCTGCTGAACTTAATCTATTTGCTAGTTTGACAATATGTGGACCCCATTGTAAACCAGCATTGACCGTTAATCCTAGGAACGTCGTTGATTCCACAAGTTCCAACACCCGACCATTTAGTTGAACATAACCATTTAGTTGAATTAAGTGTACCTACTTCTTAGATGAGTGATTCCTTAGGAGGGTAAATTGGGGGGGGGGGGTGACATTTATACTCTGTCTGTACTTACACGGACAATAAAAATGTAGTCAGTGAATTTAAATTTGTATGTTTGTCTGCTAAATATCTATGCGAAGGTATTTGGTTCGTTTACCTTATTAGCAAAAGCTTCATAGAAAATTTATGAAAAAAAAAAGGATTTATAAATAGGTAGGTTGATATCGAAGTTAGTTGCCTCTTTGGGTGGCAGCCGGGCAGTCTAGTGGGTCTATCGAGATAATTACCATGCTCGTAGAACGCAAGTTGTATCGCCATGCCACACACAACCATACTTCGTAAACGCCCTACATGAACCTACTAAATTATTTATAAGTAGTTTGAGTTGAGTAAATAAGGCACATACTTAGATATGCATACCCGCATAATTATTCATGTAGGTACCTACCTAGGTTTGTGCGTTTCTAAAGACTACAGTGGATTCATATTAAGTTTTATACCTAGATACTATTTGATATTACTTTTCAAAGGTCTCCACTATGGACGAAAACCTAGTGAGAAAAGAGTGAGTGAGAAAATATGAAAACCGACAATAATTTCATGAAAAAAAATCATTCGCAATTTCTAATTTGTTGAACTTGATACTCTCCAAGACTTTTTTAAGCAGCGCCATCTGTTATTCATCTCAGCAAACTTTTTTTTTTCTATTTCCTTCAAGAGATTCTACAACTAGACTTTCTTAAACAGGGGTGGCGAAGTTCGACTAAAGCCTCTATTTCTCGCCTCTCGAAAAGAAGGTAGTGTCCAA
The DNA here is from genome assembly GCA_933228765.1 of Miltochrista miniata. NCBI lineage: Eukaryota > Metazoa > Arthropoda > Insecta > Lepidoptera > Erebidae > Miltochrista > Miltochrista miniata. Next base: position 4,953,986 of record OW121765.1, read on the forward strand.
CCTGAAAATTTATTGTCAACACAACCGTAGCACAATGAACAATTTCCCAACTACTAAAAGAGCACAATTTATAGTACCTTTTAGTAGCCAAGAGTTAATCATAATAGAGGATATGACGTAGGCAGTACTTGTAATAGTATAGTACCTATTAGTCAAAGATACAAAACTTTGTAAATACGTTCTGCAATATAAATAAACCCATCGAGACAGGTATAGGTATATTAGTTTATTAATACGATTCATACAATCCGGTCGTGTGCCCGCGGTTATTAACTCAGTTTCCTCATATCTGAACTTTGTTGGACAATATAAAACCGACCGCCAATCGAGCGCCGCCAGTGAATGTCGGTTTGTCCGTACTTACATACATCGATTTCTTCATTCGTGACGTTGTGACACTTTAAAAAATCGAATCTTTAGAAATCAACAAAATCCGAATCAGATATTGCGAAGGCTTTAGTCCATAGTTCTAAATAAAAAAATACAGTGAAGTGTAAACAGTTTTCAAAGTGTTGAATATTTAAAACTTTATTTAATTTGAATTAGGAAATCGTGTTACTACCTATATTAAAAAAAGGAATTCATAATATTTTTAATCATCTTTCGGTAAGTGAATAACAATTACTTACTTTTAAATTAGATTTTACTAATTATGTAATTTACCAAATCTTTAAAAAAAATTGTACAATTAAATCAATGTAAATTCTAGAGATGTTCTGGTAAATAACTTGATACATAATATGATAGAGTTGTACCTACTTAGTAAAGAGTATTGATGATTGATTAAGATTAACCACAATTTTCCGTCTCAGCACAAATTTTAGTAAACATTTAGAGATCCTACTAGAAGAGCTGATAACAATAATCAAAAACACTAATGAAGAAATTGACCTTATTTCTTTTCCTCGCCATTTTCGCTCTTTTTACATTTTTTTTACAAATTAGTCAATTGCTTATTTTTATTTTCGACTTGGGTCTTCTTTATCACGATGCAAGTCTGATGGATGACCCGTAGCAGTTTATCCATTCACTTTTGCCACATAAATATTTTTATCTATCTTGATAATTGCTTAACATTTCATACCGCAACGTTCACCTATCATGCTGTTCTTTACTTTGACTTAATATCACTCCATAGGCACTTGCAAACAAGCAACTCACTTTACAACAATTAGTGTCTGGTCTATAACCGACAACTGTTGCGCAGTGTGCGTCGACTCTTAACACGTTGACTCCAAGACCACCATATCGAAATGTACGCATTTTAATAAGAATAATAAGTTCATAACCATGAATCATTTTGCCCCGGGCCTCCGTGGTTACCGACGTCGTTAATCGGCTGCCTTCATGCACTTCATACGAGCCGATATACAACCGGTTGCCAGACAGAAAACACCGTGTTTGTTTATGGGCAATTACCTTAGGTGAATCTTAGGGCTTGTTGTAAAAGTGCTTATTAAATAAATACGTACTTAAAGCCGTCTTCGTTGCAATTGCTATACTTTAGTGCAAAGAGTGTATCAAAAATATACCTAGATAAGAAAACACTTCTTACTCTTGTATAGGCATTTCTTTTTTGGTTAGTTTTTTTTTGTATTGGCTATCAAGAAACTAAATGCTTAAAGCTTACATATAGTAGAGAAATCTTAATATTTATCTTCCGCATATATTTTGCATGGACATTCGGATACTTTGTAGATATTAATCAAAAAGATCATTATTAAAAATCTTAAGTATTATGACACAACGCCTATGAAAGTGAAATTTGCAAACGCGATTCGATTCAGGAATTAGAAGTAGGTAGGTACAGGAATGATTAAGCACTTACCTTTCGCAGATCGGACCACACGAACAAAAAAATAAGGCCGAAAGCTGCCATTAACATAGTTTAGGACGTTCACTACGTATGAATCATTCAAAAGTGGGCCTTCAATTATAAAATTGTGAACAGTAGTATCTTGTGAGAGCCCATTCACTACGGATATAATTTACGAATGCGGTTGTATAATTATTGTACCACTGCCGCATGTTCAGAGCAAAAAGTCAATTTTATTAGCGATTAATATAATGTGATTGGATTAAAATTTATAATTGAGTCATTCGATTCTAAAAAACCAAACCTGTTGCCTAATTATACTGAATTTTATAAGATAACACTTTAATTCGAATTCGGGGGTTCATAATGAATATATTATTGCATTTATACATGTCTACAAAGGTTTATATTGGTTCCTTATAGGTATACCTATCACCTATCAAAGGAAGGGAAAGGCATTAGTGATTGGTTCCTAATGGTCTGCAAGTGCAGTATTTTTCTAGAAACTATGCGTCACTTCCTATTAAATTATTGACATGTAATAACTTATTTCCGTATAGGATTATTTCATCATCATAAAAGTATATACAATACATAGATGCGAAAGCTTGACAGGTAGGCTATCGTTAAAATATAGAATCTTTACAACATAGTATTACATGAATTCGCATTTCAGTACGTTCGTCTTTTAACGTATGGAAGTCTCTCATGAATGCCATGCTGGAATCTTACCGACTAAAACTACATGTTTCCCTACCACTGACTAAAGCCGGGAGCCCCGGGGAAGCTTTTGAAAGGATGTCATAGGATTACCGACAGAAAAATCTGTATGTACGCTTAAATCTTTTACTCTACTCAACGAATTTTAATGCCATTTTCAGCAATATATGTGACTCAAGAGGAAGGTTTAGATAGGTATATGTATGTGTAATACATAGAGCAATAAATAGTGATGCAAGGGGAAGGTTTATATGTAGATATGTATAATACATAAACAAAAACCTTTCTCATGAATCACTATCTTTTGCTGAATTAAGTACAGAATAGCCGAGCTGTAATGTAAACGAAGTTGCGCGGGTCAGCTAATTACGTATAAAGTTAGAAATAGAGATAATTAAGTCTTATTAATCAAATACCAGCAGCCGATCATTAATTTAAAATAGACCAGGCCAGGCGATCAGTCAATCGGCTAACATTTATGTAATATTGCCAGTCACTGCAAATTGTAGCTAATAAAAGGCTATAAGGGTCTTTGCACACTTGAAAACAACTTTATGATGTTTCGATGTCCGATTTATCAATAATCATCATTCATCATTTTAAATTTATGTTTTAACATCCTTAGAACTTGATTGATTTAAATCGAATTAAGAATATTTTTCGTATGAAATTTACCTTACTTTAAGCTCTAATTAACTACGTTCAGACATTATAGTAATTATTTATTATACGTTTATTTAATAGGACATATCACACATTTGATACTCCTTGCAACATTTTAGTTGCTAGGACTCGTAATTTGCGCAACAGAAAGTTGCTCAATTCACAAGACGCTTACGCGGAGTACCTACTTAAAACGCTTTTAAGTAATTATGCCGTGATCACGGTACTTGCAGTTAATTATCCAATATAATCTGTGCACGACGGCGGTGTATTTATCCAGTAAGCTTTACAGTAATCACCCATTCACTTTACACTTTGTATATGCCTTTGAGATGCATTACTCGTAGTTGTAGGAATTCTAGATAGGAAATTATATATTCAGGGTGGAAACAGTCTTTGGGCACTGGAGGGCAACTACCTTAAATTTAGCAATTGTATTATACCGATTTGTATAAAATAGCGAGGATTTATTTTGTACATTTTTAGTTGGTGCGATTCCCGGGTGAGACCAGCGAATTTTAGAAAATCTTTGAATACAGTATTGTTTCATTTTAACAAATAAGGATTCTTTTGAAAAAGAGCTAAGTAACTGAAGGATATAAGGTAGTTGCCCTCTAGTGACCAAAGATTCTTTTCATCCTGTATAAATACCATCAATTACGCCTATTTCCTCAAGGTGGTAGGTAGAGGCGAATTACACACGCACACTTTGCCAGTACTTTGTTTGTTTCCAAGTGACACAATCACCTATTGCTTTCGCAGGACACGTTCTGTAAATCGAACCAAAAGTATAATTGCCTGCCAGCACAGATGTTCTCCATATCCATTAAATCAATACAATCTGAGCAAAAAAAAAATGTTCCCATCTCATTCTAAGGATTCTAAAGTAATTAAAGACTACCTATAAAATATTAAGACATGCCAGGTAATAATGTAGGGTCCATTGCAACATCAATCGTTTGCAGTTAATAGTGAGATTTCTTTCCGCTATCAGTGAAATTATATATACCAGAATTTAATATAATATAATTTACTACCTATTGCAGCCGACACCATCCCGATTATTTATACTTTTTTGCCGAAACTTAGCCCGTATTGCCTCGGTTCCCAAACTGGGTTCCGCGGAACCTAGGGGTTCCGTGGAGTAGGCATCAGGGTTCCGCCAAAATTATGTTGAAAAACGCTAAATATGTGATGATAGGCTTGTGAATTGTGTTGGTGTATAAAAACGCGTTAGAGTTATGAATGAAAGGAAATCTATTTTAACTGAACATTTGGTACCTAGATCTAAAATCTATGTCCGATTACTATCCTGCAAATAACAATAACCTCGTTTTTAAGTCCCATGGAGAGGTTGCGACATGTGGCCTCAACGGCGATCGTGCAGGGCCCTCATGTCACTCTGACCGTCAACAGCTTCTTCGGGGTCTCTAGTCACGTTATGGGCCCTCAGGGTCTCCGCCGAAATAGGTGCGTACTGTATTGTCAAAGCTGATTTTTCAAGAGGGGTATAAATTACCCGAGTTGGCTACCTAGTGAGTCGCCAACCCAAGACGCGGGATAGTACCCGAACTATCTAGGCGAGGCCGCGGTGACATCCTTCCGAGGGCTTACCCGGGACTTCCAGCCATAGACTGTTGTAAGGCATTGTGTGTGTTTTAGTCGCTAGAAGTACGGCATAGCATCCATGTAGCAGTTCCACACATAAAAAAAAAGAAAAGTGAGTCGAATATGGTGGTTGGGTCTTGAGGTCGCCCTTCATAAATCCGAGGCTCTGTGATTTCACGGACCTCGGAAGGGGCCAACTGCCGGATCCAGCATATAGGTAGGGGGCGTCAGCATAGACATCGAGCCCTCGATGAAGTATCTGGGGCTTGTACTTGATGGTCGATGGATCGCCACCACCACATGAATCCTGAATAAGGTGAGACGGTATTTCACGCCACATCAGAGATGTTTACTGTTTACTGTACAAGACGCAGATTCGTCCCTGCGTCGAGTACTGTTCTCACCTTTGGGATGACTCCGCGAGGTACTTGTTAGACGCGCTGGACGCTATGCAGAGACGTGCTATCCGAATAATTGGTTGTCCTGAGGTGACGGGAGGCCTCGAACCTTTGTCGCAGCGAAGAACCATAGCGTCCTTGGCTGCCTTCTATCGAATGTATCACGGCGAATGTTCTGAAGAGCTCTTCAACCTGATCCCACCATCTCCTTTCCGATCCCGAACAACGCGTGCCGGGCAGAGATGCCACTCATACACAGTGGAGAGAATCTTCGCCAGAACCGAGCGTTTCAAAAGATCGTTCCTCTGTCGAACTATAAAAACATGGAACGACCTGCCCGCACACGTCTTTCCCTCATCTTACAATCCCGGGTTCTTCAAGAGGAGCGTGAAGAGGCACATCACAGGGCCGCCAACTTGAGGACCACTGTAAGAAGTGGCCCCCAATCGCTAGATGCGCCACTGCTTTCTTACCATCAGGCTGGTGGCGACGTCAATTTGGCGAGCTGAATATAAAAAAAAAAAAAAAAACCACTTTGAACCACCGCACCGCTGTGCCAGCGCGAGGAACACAGCGGGTACACAGCGCTCCAACTCCACACATTGGTAGGCGCGTATGTATCACGCTTTCCCACCCGAGTTCTTCTAAGTCTACCGGCCTCGGGGGGGGGGGGGTCGCTCGGTAGGGGGGGTTCCATAAAATAAAAGGTATTTGGCTAGTGTTCCGTTGTCTTTAAAGTTTAGGAAGCCCTGCCGTATTGTATTCGAACGATTCTTTTAGGGAAAAACTAAAACTCTCTAAGTATCTGCTTATGGGCCGCTTTCTGCACTTTCTGGAACTCGTTCTATTTTGCAAGATCTATGGAAACACAGACTAAATAATGTGTATTGTATTGTTCCAGATGCATCTAAGCTCAATCCAGTTGGTGGTGTGCGCGGCACTGGTAGCGGCGGCTCTCGGCGCGGCCGCTCCCCCCTCGACCACGCACCACGTGGCACGCCGTTCCTTCTTCACACTTGAATGCAAAGGCGTCTACGATGCCGCCATCTTCGCCCGCCTCGACAGAATCTGCGACGACTGCTACAACCTCTTTAGAGAGCCACAGCTGTATACTCTGTGCAGGTGTGTTCCATTTTCAAATTGTATTTTGATATTTGTGACGTTTTACAGTTAAAGTTCCTGAAATGATCGCTAGATGGCGTTCATTGTTTTTAAAAAAGATTTTGTTAATTGGTTTTCTAATTGCCGATTAATACTTCACATAAAACTATATTACTTGTATTGGATATACTTGAATACGTTGACTTAATGAAAGTGAAGTTTTAATCTACAATTAAAAAACTATATTCACAGAGCATATAAACAAATAATAAATTGCATTATTCCTTGTTGGGGCACAGGAAAGACTGTTTCACGACAGATTACTTCAAGGGGTGCGTCGAGGTGCTACAAGAAACAGACCAGTTAGAACGTTTCAAGGAATATATAAGAATAATACACGGGGCCGATCCAGGGATTTAGGTACAACATGGATTTGATTTTACCTGGCTCTCTTTCTAACACTTTTTACCTTCTTAATACTACCTTTTCGATGATTTGATAACTTCTTTCAGCTTGGTATAATTAAGGGTTAATAACAGCACGCTATATTCTGCATTATTTTTAACACCGTTGTGCCAATGGCGCTTGCACACTTAGCACAAAATATTTTAAAATTAATAATTGTTACTGCAATATCCTTTATCGCAAAGAACTATTTTTAAATGGCAAAAATGTATAAAATGTATGAGACTGAATACAAGATGTTTCATGACCACGAAATAAATTTAAAAAAAAACTAAAGTTATGCACTCTTTACACCGGTGATTATTTTCTAGATGAGCTCTTGAATTTTTAAAATTTCGGTCGCTTAGTTCTTTATAAATACATCTTTGCCTCAGAATTAACTGCATATTATGTGAAGGTAATGTAAGTATATCTGCTATACACAGAAGTGAATTTATAGCTCTTGCCAAAGTTTTTGTTTACTCTGAAGTTGTAACGATCACTGTTGCGCATTATTTACATAGTATTTATCTGCGCAAATAGACTGCAACTTCAGATTTAACTAGATGTTTCATGATTGATCAGACCTGTCCTGTTGGCACTTATTAGATACGAATTGACTTCAAACGATACAATAATGAAATATGTATTTATTTTGATCAGATTTAGTACAGTGTAGTACCTATTATCGAATACTACCTCTATTTATAATTAACTGCATGTACCTAATTATTTGGATCTATCTATTTATTTATTGAAATTCTAATGCATGCTAGTTTTAAGATCTTTTGGGTTAAAAAAGTATGTAATACTTATTTCTAACATAGATTTTTTCACATTACCTAACTTAGATTTTACTTTTTTATCTTCTCTAGAGAATTTTGCGAAAACTTTTTCTGAATTTCATATTAGGTATAAGCCCCGCAAGTTGATATTGCGCTTGGCGGCCATCTTGGTGACCACTTGGTGACGTATGTCCGTCGAGCAGTCAGTACTAAAAAAAATACTGTACGCAGCTTCGCGAGGCCAGCGCGCGCTCGCGCTACGTCACGATGACGTCACTTAGATGTCATTATGACAAGGTTCCAGCGCATTACCAACTTGCGGGGCTTATACAGGACTGTATTTGAGCTGCGCTGGCAGGTCGTTTTTGAACGAAGATAATAACTGTATTAAAACTAGTAAACATAAACTGCATTCTTTCATTCAGCAAAGTAAGAAGTTCATAACGATAGCCGACAAATAAAAAAGAGCGCATTGATGACATCAACTTAATAATAAAATTATAAAACCAGTTATTGAGCAGGTTTCGCACAGTTCAAAAACAGTCCTGTCGGCTTAGAGCCTTATCTTTAAAAAAAATTAACTCTTCTCAACACTTTATTCCAATTTCCTTTCTCTTGTGAACAAAAATTGAAATTAGAATCTAACTTGCTTTTTTAATTTTCCAGGGCGAAATGCTTCACAACGCCCTATTTCAAGGGATGCATGGAGTCTTTGTACCTATACGACGAGCAGGAACAAATAGACCAGATGATCGACTTTGTCGGCCGTCGCTAAAGCCAATCAGCCGCCAGACCATCTCGCCGCATAACTCTACCGTGTTATACACAACGCAAATATATACCAACTTATATTCAACGCAACGGTACACACAAATTGACCGCTTTGCCATAAAGCAGAGACCATTGTCAACGTTCCTCCATTTTGACGTCTGCTTTCTGTCCTCAACGATCTAGTCTAAACGCGACCTAATTAAATATGTCGCAATTATTTGTAACTCGTATTAAGTATTATATGGACATTTATTATGTATTTCATGGTTTATGTGTTATTAAATGTTGTAAGCTTCGTATATACATATAGCATAATGTATATTTAACACCTCCTAGTATTGAAATTTAAAAATACGGGCAGTCTTGTCGATGCTGGCAATCCTGAATACTCCTGTCACTTAGAATTCGACTGAAATCATCATCTAAGTATCCGTTCAGAAACTTGTGGAACGAGCGAGATGAATTTTAAAATAGGTAGGTACTAATAGTGTTGCCAGATGAGCCAAAATATCTCGTTTAAATGGCAAGTTTCTGAACGATAGCCGATATGTGACGCATTCCAATCACAGTATTTAAAAACATACTTACGCTTTTTTATCTGTAAATCATTTTATTTCTTCTGTATTTTTTATATTGTCTTTGGATTTGAAAACGCCTAAAAGCTTTAGTTTTAAAACATAGTAATAGGACCGAATGCTTAGTTCCCTTCGTTTTAATTTATATATAAATACATAGGTAAGTATTTTCTGAGCCGTAAATATAAATATTTTGTTATACAATTTTGAACTTAACATATTGTTATTACAAGATTATTTTTAAGTGACATTGCAAATGATTATATTCACAAATTATGCAATCTGTTAATATTTGTGTTTTTTTTTAATGTAAATACACATTTTGTGGTTTAAACATCACTTAGAATTACGGAAATTTTCATTTAATCAAGATTTGTAATTTATTTGTTTACCTTTTTAAATTAATAGTAAGTTTCACTAACTGATATTGTAACTCCCAAAACTAATAAGTGACCTTTTGCAAAATAACCGTAAGTAAAACTTTAGTGAAACTAGTCTTTATAACAAAATAATTAAGGTAGATTTTCATTTGTACGAGTGAATGTGTAAATTCTGATAAGTTGTGTAAATTAAGTGTCGTTTGCACAAATGTAAATCTACCTTTACAGGGTTATGTACAGGATTTGAGTAACTTTAACGTGTTTCGGTTTCGTAACCAGTTTTGTAACTATTTTTACTAGATTAAGTATTTATAAAAGATTATTTTTATATACCTACCTACTTCCACCTCTTATTTATTGACGATTGTTATTTTTTACTTTGATATACGTAAATAGTCACTTTCAGGCAGCTGTAGAATACTCAATGCTTTGAACCTGGTCGGATAGATGTATCTGGAGGTGACGTTTGAATTACTAGGGCGATGTATTTGAAGGCAGAACCCAGTAAACAATGCAGATTCGTGAAAGGGGATCAAGTCATGCCATTCTGTTCTAAACCGTTAATAGACAAACTCGAAGTGTGAGAAATGATCAATCGAATGTGATACATAATCGAATCGTGACACATAATCGAACTGTGACACATGATCAATAGAATTGTGACACATGATCAATCGAATTGTGACACGTGATCAATCGAATTGTGACACATAATCAATGGAAATGTGACAATTTTACCCTTACATCTACGTGTTCGTCGCACTCAGTCACGTGTTCCATCTGATCAGGCATTGCAACAAATGCATTGAGTCTAGATTCTATTTTCTTCTAGAATATTAATTAGTTCTTATTTTTAAATCTCTCATAACTTCTTCTACGCACACATAAGCTGAGATTATAAATAAACACATATGACAAGTGCAAGTATCATACAAATATGTGCAATTCCTCTGAATTTACTTTAAGTTGCGGTTTATACTTATTTAAAACATTTTTAATTCCGCTATAATTCTTCTCTGTTTTCGAATCTCACCATTTATACTTTATTAGCGTTTCTTTTGATTCATTGAGAACTTTGTGACGTATTAGACAATGACATTTTCATTGAGACGTTCAGACAAAACTTTTTAACGTAGATAAAATGGTGCCAATTACTGTCAGCAAGACACTAGGTTAAAATTAGCTAATGATATATAAACAATTTATACGATGCGTTTGTAAAAATGAATAGTAAATTATTGTAATAATGTATAAATTTTATAAAAAGAGCTAAGAAACGCTACGGGTTCTATGAAATATATATTTCATTTCAAAATCATACGAGTGTTTTTATTATACCTTCTTTCGAGACATGCACAGTTGTCACAAAATATATGCAGTGACATCTATCGAAACTCCGGGGAACTACTTTCAGACCATTTGTAGACTACGCCTTTTTTGATGAAAGATTTGAGCATTCTAATAAATATAATACGAGAGCTTTTTAGCGAGCATTCTATCAAACGTTTTAGCGAGAATTCTATCACGTATTCTGGCGAGCATATTCTAGGTTTTTGCTGCGCCGGACTTCTGTCAACAATGTAAATTCATGACTCGTGAAGAATATTTTTATGGCAAACATTGACTAGAGCGTTCGTTAGAATGATTGTGAAAATGTTATTTTTAAACAATCGCGGTTTTCACAATTCTGGAAGTATGAGTGTTTAACACCTATAGAATTCGGGACTTCACGCTAAATACTTTTTACTTACATTCACCGACGTCCCGGACACGTTGCCAGCGCTCGTGGTCGCGATCGGAGTTCAACCGCGACCACGGGCGCTGCATGCTAGTTGTTCAGTTCGAAATTTAAAAACTGCGAAAACTCGATGTTCTGTTACAAGTGAATGCTCAAGTCTATCAGCACCTTAATCGTAGACAGTTTGTAAGGCATTGTGTGGTTTTAGTCGATAAAGGATTTTCACACTTAAAAAAAAAACAAAAAAATCACCTTAATATTAACATCAACACAACATCTCAACATAAATATCTTCGATAACAATCCCCATTCCTCACAAACATTATATTTCTAAATACATTACATATTTTACATAGAAAATACACAAACTTCGAAACAAACATAATTTGGATCAGAGGGGCAAGTGCGAGTTCCGGCGAGCGCCTGTCGACATTCACAGGTGAGCGCGTTGTCACCGATTTGTATGGAATCGAGACAAGTTCCCGCGTTTACAGCTAGGTGGCGGGGTCTCGATTCCATACGAATTGGCGCGCCGTGAATGTCGACAAGCTCACTCAAAAACTCGCACTTGCCCCTCAGGTCTATAATTTGGTCCAACCCAGGATTCTAACATTCAACTACAGTTCATAAGATTAAAGACAGAGGTGATGATGTGCCTCTTCACGCTCCGCTTGAAGAACCCACCCAGGATTGTAAGAGGAGGGTACCACGTGCGCTGGCAGGTCGTTCCAGGTTTCAATGTATTAAAATAACAAAATACTTTCTAATACAGAATATTTTATTGAAATAATCTTTGATAACTAGATATGACATCAATGTTTTTGGGATCACAGTACATAAGTATACATTCGCATTACATTTAAATCCTTAACATTATTTATACATTTGTGTCAAAATGATAATTAATTGGTAACTTAATACGACAAAATTAAACTATACGAATCCCCAAAAATCTGAGCTCTTAATGATAATAGAAAAGTAGGCTCTTGAAGGGTTTATTACCAACGGACCCCAGGTATCTGTCCCCTCACGAGGTATGTTGGTAAATGAAGATAATTTCATGTCAAAGGAACCCCCTTGCCAAGTACGGAGGAAGAGAGTGGGGGTCGGTAGGGAATTCTTTTTCCCAACGGACCCCACGTGATTGGCAAGGGGCTCCCTTGAACATGAAATTATCTTCAGTTCCCAACGGATCCTATAAGGGGACAGATACCCGGGGTCCGTTGGAAATATACGTCTTGAACGATGTAATTCTTTAGAAATCACATATGAAATTTACTACTGATACTCTTTTTAACGACAGCTTGGTTCGCGTAAAAATTTTTTATAAGAATAAATGTTTCACAGTTTTCAAAGAATAGAGCGATTTGTTGAGATCTCTAACTAATATTTTTTATAACATTAAGCAGCATAGGGCATGTGTATCCGGAGATCATTCGGAGCTCACATATCTAACGGGCGGCGGTAAAATCGATGGAGAAAGGGATCGCTATCACTATCAAGGAAACCTAAAGCTGTTATACGTTTTACAACGAAGGTATTGTATTATTCTCATATTCATAGAATTCGGGACTTCACGCGAAATACTTGTTAGGGCGCGTTTACATAGAACGTCCGTTTTACAGGTCCGTTTAAACGTATAATATATGCTATTAGTGTATGTAGTTGTATGAGTGAGTTCACGCAGAATACAGTATTCCGGATCCAGTAAGAAATCCCCCTCACAACGGAAATACTGATCCGTTTTATCGGGTTGAAACCGCGCAAGGCTTGGCACCAGGCGTGCGCGGGGAGCAGTGTGCTGCACACAGCCGCCATTTTAAAGGCAAATTTCAAAAATCATGTACAATTACAAGTGCAAAGTAGGCGATACATTGAAGAACGAAAGGCTAGTAGCATCGGATCCGTTAAAATCGGTCCTGTGAATGCTGTGTGAATATTACCTCCAGTAGCGACGGATCAGTTAAAAAGGATCGTGTAAAACTGGCGTTCTATGTGTACGCGCCGTTACTTACCGACGACGTTTCGTGCACGTTGCAGCGCTGCAACGTGTCCAAAAAGTCAGTGCATGTGAAAAAGAATGAATTTCGCGTAAGTTCCGAATTCTATAAGTAAGAGTGTAAAAAACCGCGAAAGCTTAAATATATTATAGTATCTACTATACCGTGAACAGGCAGTATACAGTCACGCCTTCATCCGTTCGGGGTGGACAAGGGTGAATTACACACGCACACTTTGCAAGAAGTTTGATTAGTCTTACGTAATATATAGAATATATTATATAATCTGTGGTAATACCAAAGATAATATTATAGTATTACATACAGATAGGCAACTCCCTGCCCCCCACTGAGCAAGCTTCACCCACCCCCGCCACAGCTGTCATTATAGTTGGAGGGTATTCTGACGGAACGTTTCCTTAGCTTTAGTGGTCACACACACATAGGTACAAGCTCTGTACAAACATAACGAGTTTTAGCCCCTCTCCATAAAATAGAGTGCAGAGGGGCTTATGTCGAGACTTTGTCTGTAGTCTGTGCCTCTGTCGCATTAAACTACGTCACTAGGTCACGTGGATCATCTGTTCAAAGTTAGAAATAAAACAAAAATGACAACGTCAATCGGATTGAACTTTCACAATAAACTTGTTAGAGAGGGGACGTCGGGTGAGAACGATCTCACGGCTTCTTGTTTATTGTAGGTGACAGAATTGAAAACTAATCATTTGTATGGAGTTTCTGTCCTGTGGTAATATGAAGCAAGTCTAGTGCCGTCACCAGACACAGAGGAGAAAATCTATAGGTAACCATTTCAATAGTCAAGATACATGCCACACAAACATTCAAATATATAATCTCTATCAGACCGAGAAGATATGATTAAAATGATTTTATTATCAGAAATCCATTAAAACTTTTTTACTTACTTTAAAGTCTCAAGGTTTTTTGGTAGTATCGATTTGATTAGGTAGGTATGCCATTTCTTGCAGCGTATATATTTAATAGATACACTTTTTGCTGCATCAAGTGGTATTTAGATACATAATTATAATTCATCAGACGATTATATAAACACGCGTCAATAATAATAGGGTAATAATTCAAGTGGCGCCAACTCAATGATTATGCGACTATACCAATTAATAGTAAGGAATTAGGTATTAAATTGTTTGTGTAGTTTTTTTAAATGTGCTTTGATTAATCGATAGTACTGCTCGTTCGCTCTAAGTTTGCCGCTCGGCTCCATACTAAAGTCGAATTTTTAATTAGACGAAGTAAATTGACAGCAACTAATGTCACTTCTTCATACAATGTTGCTTATTTTCTATGACGAAGTGACATTAGCTACTGTCAATTTACTTCGTCTAATTAAAAATTCGGGTATACGCCTCTACGCCAGCGGCAAACTTAGAGCGAACGGGTAGTATAGACATGTGGTGGGCAAACTTTTTTGATGTAGGGCCAGAAAAATAAAGAAATTTCAGAGGAGCACCAGAATTATAGTTATGAAATTGCTTTTAATGTGCCATATTTCAAACGCAAATTCGAGAGGCAATGAAGTAATTTTCGGCAGCATGAAAACGAGTTCATCCGTGAGTCGGATTGTACAATTTCATGGTCTAAACAGTCAGTTCACTTTACCTAGGCGTCTATTGCTCTACTAAGTAGAATCTACATAATGCTTCTAGATCGTCATATTATCGCGGGCCATATAATAGGTATTCATGTCGAGGGACCGTTGGTGGGCCGGATTAAATGCTTTCGCGGGCCGGAGTTGGCCCGCGAGCCATACTTTGCCCATCACTGATATAGACGGTTTTTGTACCAGGCTGATTTAACTTGCACCACAGGGCGAACGTTCAAAATATCAAACGTTCAATATATCTAACGTTTAAAATATCGAAGATTACAATATCAATGTTCGATATATTAAACGTTCGATATTTTGAACGTTCGAGTATTTGGATGTTCGATTATTTGGCATTCGATTTGGCGTAGTATACCCGGCGGAAACTCTATACAATTGATTCGTTTTCAAATTCTGTCATCGTACAGAGCTTGAATGTGTGCGTGTGACTAATAAGGCTAAGCAAATGTTCCCTCACGACACCCGCCAACTGTAATGACAACTGTGGCGCGGGACTGGCAGGGGTGGGGGAAGCTTGCTCCTCAGTGAGGGGCAGGGAGTTGCATATCTGTATGTAATACTATTATATTATCTTTGCTTGCACGCAGGAAATATGACGTTTTGTAGGCCCTTAATTAGTACCAGCTATTATGTCAAATATACCAAGTATATCAGGAGTTTCCAAACTACTATCGTATTATTTAAATCATTCCCGACTTTTAAATTCTTTTCCTTTTAGACATCCCTGAAATGGGTCTTGAACTGGGTGCGTGGAAATGGGTTTGTAATTTTGTAAATGCTGTCTGCGTTCAGTCAACTTTAGAACCACTTTACTGTTTAATAGTTTCTCAATCATACTGATACACAAACCGCTTGTGTGGCGACCAATTTTTTATTTACGCCATTATAACATAATCTGCCCGCGACTTCGTACGCGTGAAAATTGTTATGCCAATTTGACTGCTCTCTGCCTAGCCCCTAGGATATGTAGCGTGATAATATATAACCTATTTTTATATAATATATAGCCTTATTTAAGCCCTACCGCTAGTTACTATTTGTGCAAAATTTGAATCAAATTTATTGAGTACTTTTCGAGATCCTTCCGGACAAAGCAAAGCAAAAAGACAAAAAAAATTCTGACTATATTTTCGGCTTGGGTATCTTATGTTGAACACCCAGCGAGTATTTTTTTAAATATTTCCAATGTACAGTTTTGACTTTTCTATCATTTTATTATATGTATGGATAAAAAAAATTCTATTAGCTCTTTTCACGTTTGTTTTTGTTGTTATAATCTAAGTAGCTGCCGCGTGAATCTAAGTAATTTTTTTAATCGCGTACGATATCTTTTGACACATATTTCAATCTGTCAAAGATCTCGGCAATATTTGACAGTTAATCGTCTACATTACCTGTCAAGTTGTCGTTCGATATATTTCGAAATATTGTGAATCGTTAGCCTAAATTGATTTAAAGAAGTGATGAAGACAATTTCCTAAAAAACTGTGCATCACTTACCAATTTGACATTGAATTAAGCAGCTATAGGGGGTAGGCAGTCATCTACCTTATCTATACTAATATTATAAAGAGGAAAGATTTGACTGTTTGTTTGTTTGATTGCATAGAATAGGATCCGGAATTACCGATTGAAGCAACACTATCTCCTATACTATTATATCTTACTACATATTTAATATTATAAATGCGAAAGTTTGGGAGTGTGGATGTTTGTTACTCTTTGACGCTCAAACAGCTGAACGGAAATGGCTGAAATTTAGTACAGGAGTACATTATAGTCTGGAATAACACATAATAAGTTCCCACGGGAAGCGTCAACGGGAACTAATTTTACGCGGGCGAAGCTGCGGGATTCAGCTAGTAGGCTATATTTTATTCCCATATTCCCACGGGAACGGGAGCTACGTAGAAATATATGACAATGAAATTACATTTTAAAGAAGTCTGTTTGTGTGGATGCGTTTGGCACAGGACTGTGTTGTAGCAAATATAATATATTACATACAGATCGGAAACTCCCTGCCTCCCACTGAGTAAGCCTCCCCATCCCCCCCACTAAAGTTGATGTGTCTATTGCCGTGTTAGTATTTGAGAAAGTGTCACTGCGTTGCATTACGTATTTCTACCTACGTACTTTGTGCTATTGCTTTGGTTTAATTTGTGCTTAGCCGAGGGTACATTTGAAAAAAGAAGCACCTACATACATTAGATTGCGTTCTGTTCCTTATTATTTTGTTTCCATAGCTAGTGTCCCTAGTAAACACACACATTCAAGCTTGATTCAAGCATTCACATTACGTGTATATTAAACTCTATTGACTGCCTCTGTGGCGCGGTCGGTAGTGATACCGCCTGCGGCGCTGGAGGTCGTGGGTTCGATTCCCACCGGAGATAAATATTTGTGTGACCCATAAATGTTTGTCTCAAGAGTCTGGGTGTTTCTATGTATAATATGTATGTATTTAAAATTATATAAGTATTAATATCCGTGGTCTGATACCCATAACACAAGCAGGGTATTCCTAGCTTACTTTGGGATCAGATAACGTTGTGTGAAATGTCCGTGAATATTTATTTATTTTATTTATTTATTTATTAGTGTGGGTGAAAACCATGGAGCAAATATAAGAGAGGTGTTGTAATATGATTTCCCTATGAAACAATGTGTGACTCGGCGCGGGGGGAGGGTGTGGTGAGGAGGGGTTTGTATCCGCCCACTTTACTATTATCCATCTAGCGGTCAGTGTCAAAACTACTTGCTTACTTCAACTTTCGGGTTACTACGTAGTACTACTACTGTACACTGAAAACAGGGCCGAAGTTGGAATATTTTGTCCCCCCGGAGTATTAACTCTTAGCAAGATGAATAGTGTATTATTTTTTTTATTTCTATCACTATGAAAATATATTTTTTTATAAAGTCTTTTCTAGATTATAATATAGACAATAATAGGGAAAATTATAGCGAAAATGATTTATTCGCAAAACTCAAATTATATGGTAACAAAGCTCTAACAGTTATTAAGCCTTTACTGTATTGTCAGCGATAAATATTAAAGAAAAAAAATGAAAGAATAAACCTCACATGGTGAACAAATTACTAATAAGAAGCCAATCAAGCTGCCGCCAATTGTCGTTAAACCGTAGATAAAATGCAAGTACTTTGAAAATTTTTCAATGAACATACTTAGGTTTATACAAAAACAAAAGCGCCAGCGCTTTTGCCTACGTAGCGTTCTGTTGTCGTTCCCGCATTCCACGGGAATCGACTCCGGGAATAAAAAGCTTTGAAATATGTGTTATTTCTGCTAAGTCCATTTCGCCTTTTGAGCGTAAAAGAGTGACAAAAATCCATACATCCACACTCAGAAACTTTAGCATTTACAATATTTTGTAAGATTAATTAAAGAATGTTTTTTTCAGTACCTACTAAAAAAATATGAATTAAATAAAATATTCTTAGTAGGTATCGATTTTTAAAATTATAATTAACTAGGTGACCCGACAGACGTTGTCCTGCCATAACTATAAATATGGAAATCGGTATCCTGAGTTCCCGGTCCCATGTTCCCGTTCCTGGTTTCCCGATCACTGGTCCCGGTTCCTGATTTTCATTTCCCAGTCCGTTTTTCTATTCCCGGTTCTCATTTTGGTGATTCGATTTCTAAGACCCGTACACACGTACAGTAGAATTATATATTATATAAAGATAGATAACAATGGCTCCTATTGTAGTACGAACGAACTGCATCCAGTCGTTAGCTAATAGTTGTTTTCGTTACAAGTGTGGGATTTCTGTTATTACAACGTGTTACGACAGGTGTTGACCCGAGCCGAAGGCGAGGGTAGACAGTCGGCACGAGTTTAAATAACAGTCCCACACGTTGTATAGAACAACTATTTTTAATACAGTTGCGAAAAAATGAAGCAATTTTATAAAATAATAAAAACTCAATAAACCTGAATATCCAAAATGGCGCCAACCGTAAAAGAATAATACCTTCCTAAGTTGAGACTATGGCAGTGCACTTCATACAGCCAACTTTTTTTTATATTTATGAATTTAATTTGGCCGATACTTATATTAATTTAAGCTTAATTTTTAATTAAAATTACTTTTAATCTGATATTGAAACAAGTTAGTATCTTTTTTTAGAAATATTTGCATGAACCACAGACATTATTTTGACAATTGGGAAAGAAAAAGCACGAGCGTGTAATAGCCCACATCCCGAACGCTATACGTCCCTGTAATACGCCACTTTTGAGCAACTGTATTAAAAATTACTTTTTGTACCTACTACTAGTAGGTAGGACGGTTATGGGCCCCTCAGTGAAATTCTAAATTCGTTCCTGTTTTTAGTGCTGTTTATTCTTGGCAATAGATGGCGGTCTGTTATCGAAGTTCTTAAATAAATTTTGTAAAAATAATCTTTGGTTACCTAAATTTATTTCGGAATTATTGCTAAATAAGTTTAAATACTTAACAATATTAAAATTATATTATTACTGAGCTCTACGCACCTACATATTTTAGGTAAACAAAACACAAAGTATCGCCATCTAGCGTCGAGTAAAAAATATTTTGCTGTATCCGGGTATCACAGATGTTTCTAGAACTATTTATGAAAATAAAGAATAAAAATACTTACAACTAAAATGTGATGCCATGCATAGCATCAAAACGTCTATCCGAGTAATTTTTACACGATAGAACACAACACTTTATCCTTATCTTTTTAAATTCTTCTAATTTCGCGAAAATACGAATTTTGACTTATATTTGCGTCTAACGAACCGGAAGTTGCCCAGATGAACGCGGACAGCGCACTGACTTAAGCCACGCCCACTGATGACGTCAGGACCCGCATTGAACGGTCACAGTGCACGCTTGCTTAGGCCCTCTCCTCTCTTATATTTGCTCCATGGTGAAAACGAACATTTTTGTATGGAGTTTCCACCCTGTGGTTGTAGCGTAAGTTGATGTGGGTAAAGCACCAAACTCAATACCTGTTGCGTTGGTACAAAAAGAAAAAAGACGTATAATATGCCCCTGCTTACCCCTCCGGGAATAAAGACGTGACTGACTACAATTAAGGGTTTTCACGTTGAAAATCACGATAACCCAAGATATCAGATATCATCTATTAGGCAGATCATATACAATTAAATATACTATACATAATATTCATTCAGTCTCATTTCAATCAAACACTAATAATAATATTTGCTAGTGCAAGTTTTATACCAAAAAACGAGATGAAATTTTTATTTTTTTATTTTGTTCATATACTTACATTAACCTTTTAATTTTTAGACTATAAATCCAAAAATCTATATTCACTAACAATAGGGAATCCTATTTTAAGGTTAATAAGAACGAAACAAGTACTTATGAAAAATATTTCACATATTTTTATTGACGTCAAAATATTAAAATTTGTCACTAAAATGTACAATTAATATTCCTTACGGTCGATTTTGTGTAAATTAAGGTAAGTAATACAAAAAAAAAATAGAAAAAAATCTTAAAAGTAAGTAGTTAGGTTTGTGACCTAAAAAGCGGTGACCACTGGTACATCCGATGGGGCTTATGCATGTCTGCCCACCTTAGTGGTTTAAAAAAGAAAAAAGAAGCCGAATTTTAAGGCTTCATAAACATTTATAAACATGTAAAAATTGAAAGCAAGCGATTTTGTGACTAAATATATCAATAATAAACGACTTTTCGAAACAAGGCATATTGATAAATTTAATGTAAAAAAAGTTCCCTGCTTGAGCGGGAATTGAAACTGCATTTATTCCTAATCCATTAGAATCACTTTAGACTGATATTGATTTTTTTATATTTAGCTCGCCAAATTGACGTCGCCAGCCTGATGGGGTTTGACGCATACCGTCCCATTCGCTTTTCGTCACGAATTCAAAAATGGTCCCTTTCGCATTCGGTCCCATTTGCATTCAGTCCCATTCGCAATAGGTCCCATTCGTATTTTGTCCTATTTGCAAAATGGTCACACTCAGATTTACCATTTCTATTCAGCCAATGACAATGACGATGATAGATAGGTTACGTTAGAAGGCCTTCGTGGTTTCTTTTTTATAGCCCTTCAACACCAGCATCAATTTCGATGGTGTGACTCCGAAACTAAATAATTTTGTTTGATTGACTGAATAGAAACGTAAATCTGAGTGTGACCATTTAGTGAATAGGACAAAATGCGAATGGGACCGAATGCGAACGGGACCGAATGCGAATGGGACTCAATTCGAATAGGACCATTTTTGAATTCGTAACGAAATGCGAATGGGAAGGTATGCGTCGAACCCGCCTGATGGAAAGCCATGGCCCATCTAGCGACAGGATACTAGCTATGAATACCGTTTCCACCGGATGGGAAGACAATTTCTATTCCCGCTGTCGTTTAAAAAAAATACCATTCGAAATAATGGTTGGATAGGAAACACTCAGTATTTTTGTGCTATATAGAAGTAATCCCATATCTTTCTAATAAGTCTACAATCTTAATAAACCTAACAAAATTATCAAATAGAACCAATGCACAGCCATTTATAAAGATACCACATTTTTATCACAATAAAATCTCATTCATACCACGCAAAAATGGTAAAAACAAAATAAATACAATTCAATTTTGGAATATGATTGAAAATTTGGATTTCCGCGTAAATGCGTACATAGGTATTTGTATTTATTAATGTCCAGACCAAATATTGGAGAGGTCGGATGATGTGTCTGGCCGACGGTAACTGTACGCCCTCTACCGCCGCCCTAGGCCATCCACCTTGCCTTGCTGAATCGCCAAGTCCACCAAGCCCTTTTGTATATCTACGGTGGGTTGCCTTCCTCGCCGAATCAGACTTTATGCGCTATGCGGGAGGGATCCGCAATAAACTTGCCACCGAGGTGACAAGCCCCCTTAACCAGGTTTAGCCCGCGAGCCGACGCGGTTTACCGGGTTGTGGCCGTTGCGCGCATCACAACTGCAAAGAATACTATAGAAGTTTGAAAAGATACAGCAGCTACGGTTTTATAGAGCGCCATTTCTTACGCACAAAACTAACAGTATGGCTCGCGCAAAGACAATATATAACCTAGACATCGCTTTAACGGGGTAACCCATCCACCGACCATTAGCACAGACTGTGCAAATAAGGCTGGCCATTTTCCTCTCTTTTCTTTCCTGGCTAGTAGTCTTTATCTATATTTTACTCTGTCACTTGTTTGCTAGTGATGTGGCACACTGGACATATTAAAATACGATAAATTACACAATTTGGAATTTTGGATTTCACATTTTAAAATTTGGACTTTAGATTTTGTATTTGGGATGATGGGTTTTGGGTTTTGGGTTTTGGGTTTTGGATTCTGTTCTCTGATCTCGGATCACTATATTGCAAGTCATATAAATAGATATAACTGTATGCAACCCCAACACTAACGAATGTGACAGTTAAGGCGTGGCCTCGAAGGAGCCAATAGGATGAGTCAACCTCTCCCCACACCCCACCAATATTTAGCGAAAACGTTTTCATAGCGAACTTCACCTATGCGGTGTCTAGAGTTAATATGTCTTTGGTCTCGCGTTAGTGTGCGACAGAGATGGCACTCTATGAAAGCTAAACCAGCCGATATTTCTTTCTCTTCCTTTAAATTCTTTATCGCCGAATACAGGTTGTGCATAAAATTGAGGTTATTATCCACTTAAACTGTTTCATTATTGTAAATATAATTATATTTATTAATCTAATAGTACTGGCACTGAAATGTATAATGTACCGACATATTTAAAAATAAATAAGGCCCTCTGCACACAATCACATAACATGAATAGGCTAATTAAAGTAAACGATAGCACCTAAGAAGGATTTTAGGGTAACCACTATAGCATGGGCGACCCTTTTTTGAATTTGTTTAACTTTAAGACCCAGACACACGGAGTATGGCCCTATACGGGGCGCCTATATATGGGCGGAAGCCCTGACGGCCCGCAATGTGGCTAGACTACATAGCCCGCTGAAGGCAATGGCTGCCAGGGTGATTAGAGGGTACCGCACGACCTCTGTCGAGGCGGCATGTCTCCTAGCCGGGACCCGTCCATGGGACCTGGAAGCGAGAGCCCTTGCGTCGCTTTATCAGCGGCGCAAGGAGGCGCTGGAGCGGGACCACAGGCCTGAGTCTAGAGAAATAGAGGCTCAGCGATCCCTGCTCCGCCAGGAGCTCATGGAAACATGGAAGTTACGACTTGAGCAACCAAGATGGGGGCTCACCACTATTGAGGCGGTAAAGCTGGTCATGGAGGAGTGGCTGGAGAGACGCCATGGTAGCCTCACCTATCGAGTGTCACAGATACGTACCGGACACGGGTGTTTCGGTAAGTATCTGTGGCGCATACATAGGGAGGTAACACCCCAGTGTCAGCACTGCGGTGACTGCAGCGAGGACACGGCGCTGCACACTCTGGTGGAGTGCTCAGCATGGGCGCTACAGCGCCGAGACCTCGTTGTGGGCCTGGGCGTCGACGTTCTCACACTGGAGACCATGGTGAAAGCTATGGTCTTTAGCGGAACCAAGTGGGATGCCGCTGCATCTTTTTGCGAGCAAGTTATGCTTCAAAAAGAGGTGGCGGGGAGGGACCGGGAGAGAAATCTCCCTCCCAAGTTCCGCAGTCGGCGGCGAGGTCGTCGCAGGCTGCTATACGCCCAAGACTACCGACCTCCATGACCGGGGGCCTGAGAACGGTAAGCTGTCTGCTCGCCGTTTTTACAGAAGCAGGCCAAGACGATGGCGAATATCTCTTTGCCCCTCATAGTGGTGATAGTGGTGGGACAGTACCCAAATCCCCCCCCCCCTTCCCCAAGTAGCGGGTTAACACCCGAACCAACTACCCAGACGCGGGATAGCACCCGAACCCCATAGGCGAGGTTGAAGTGTTCGCCAAAGTATGCCGAGAGGCCTGGGACATCCTTCCGAGGGCTTACCCGGGACTCCCGGCCGTGGACAGTTGTAGGGCATCGTGTGGTTTTACCGTCCGTCCGGCATAGCATCCATGTAGGATTTCCACAGGTATGAAAAAAAAAAAAAAAAAAAAAAAAAAAAAAAAGACCCAGACACACTTCAAAAACAAACATGGCACACAAGAAACTTAACACACAAAGTGAGACAGCAAGACTCATTATAGTGGTCAAATTTGTAACTAAGCGTCAGGAATTAAAAACAAAATGTGTGCAAAGAGCCTTAAAAAAATACAATACGTTAGGTACTCGATAGTTAATCAAAATATAGATTTAAAAAAATATTTTTCTAATACAATCAGGTGAATATTAAAATAAGTCTAATACATAGGAAGATACCACAGATACTTAATATGCAGGGTGGTTTCTCCAGTTGCCGTCCAGATTACAATAATATTGGTGTGCCAACTCACTAATTAAATCATAAGTTCTTGTACTTTATTTAATGCAAAATATTATCGAATATTTAGATTAAGTATAAGAAATAAGAAAATATTATTAGAAAGTTTTAAACTGTTGTTCTTAAATTGTGTGGACTAAGACTCACTGTCCAATAAGGTGTAGTTTCATAGACGCTTCCAAATGGGTACGTATTACAATGCCGAAAGTTCTTAATACATACATCTGAAAAATCTACGCATAAAACGTCGAAAATCAAAATACCGAACGTACGAAATAACTATACCCGATACACCGAAGCTCAATATGTCTAATTTCAAATAAGCGAAAGTTCTAAATCCTGAAACTTCCCAATCTCGATAGTTACAAATCACGAAAGATTAAAATCCCGAAGGTTCATACATTTACAGTTGGGGTATACCGTATACCGAAGTTCAAAATCCCGAAAGTATTGTACAATTAGTAGGTAAGAACTGCGACCATAACGCACGAGCCGAGCGAGCGAAGCGAGCGCGCCGCGGCAGCTGCCGGCGAGTGCCAGAACCAAATTCTACTTAGTTAATAATCTGTCCAAGATGAAAAATTTAATATTGACAAAATTTGATCGCAAGCTTAAGATAGCTTTTTCGAAGTCTGATATGCACACTTTTAGTTTGATTAATTTATCTTTTATTAAATTGCATGGTTGCATTTTTCATCTTGGACAGATTATTAACTAAGTAGAATTCGGTTCTGGCACTCGCCGGCCGCTGCCGCGGCACGCTCGCTTCGCTCGCTCGGCTCGTGCGTTATGGTCGCAGTTCTAAACTTACCTAACCACTTGTACAATACTTTCGGGATTTTGAACTTCGGTATACCAAACGATCGGTATTTTAATATTCGGCATTTTAGTATTAGGCGTTCCGATTATAGGTCTTATAAGATTCCGTATTTTGAATTTCCGGGATTTTAAACTTTCGGTAGGTATTTAGAACTTTCGATCATATAAACATTCAGGATTTTAATATTCGGCCTTCCGTTCGTAGGGCTTATGAAATTCGGTATTTTCAAATTCTGCATTGTAGTACGTACCCTTCAAAATATGCCTTGTCAACAGTCCAACAAACTTCAAATACCTATTGTGGTGGATATTTGACCACAAGTAAAATTGTTCGCGCGATCTTGCGGTAAATAATCGCACAAAAAATTTCTTAAAAGACTAGTTTTATACACTTGTTCTCCATAGAAACTTTTTCTGCGCAAAATTTCACGTTATTGATATTTTTTCAACGGGTGTTATGGAATGTGTCGACACAATTTTGTATAAGTTGACATAAAAGCCAGCAAACTACGAAGCCAACTCGCTCTGGACAGTGAACCTAAATTTCTTACATTACTATAATAGATAACTCAGTTTTTCTCGCGGCGCTATGTGTAATTAAATAAAAAGCTTTTATTTTGTGACTGAAACACGAACAAAATTACAAGTCGTATACATAGTGCCGCGTGCACTACTGAATTTAACTATACTGGGTGTAACAAAATTACCTCTCCAAATTTCATGGGATGACTTGGTATCGGAAATCAAATACAAATATTTAATAAAAAAGGGGGGTTAAGTATTTTATTCTTTTTTTATTTTTTTGTCGCACATTAAGAATTCATTTTTTACTGCGGCAATTCGAGGTAACATGGTCGCCGTGGCAAAACAAACACGGAGCACCCGTATGGCTGTCGTTGTCGCTTTCTACTGCCGCTCAGTAGCGATAGAAAGGTTAATAATGAAAATTTATAGGACCTTTAAAACGGATTTACGGTTCAAGCATTCATGTGATTTTTTTTCCTTCATTTTTGTAATGTTTCTTGACTGATGCCACGTCACGTGACGAAATTTGGAGAGTCAATTTTGTTACACCTAATATATGAACTGGAGCATCCACCCTGCTTATATAAACTGTAACTAATTATCTAGGTACTTTGATTACAGAAGGTCGTCCAGGCAAAAGTCGAAATGGTCCTCCATCACTTTGTACTGCTGGCATGAAAACCTCATGCATTTCGGGCAAGTGTAGATCTGTAATGTTTAAAGAAATAATATTAAAAAACATGTCTACAAAGTAAGTTTTTAAAAGTTAGCAGCTTATTCGATTACAATAGTAGTAACCGATTCTCAAAACGTTCGATGAGGAAAAACATCAGATTCCCAAAAAAATGGAATCACAGATAGTCCGATTCGTAAAACATCTTGCAATATAGCCCATTTTAGTCCTGGGGTATCCTTCCGAGGGCTTACCCGGGGCTCCCAACCGTAGGCTGTTGGTCGTTACGTGAGGCTTTTTAGTCGGTAGGAGTCCGGCATAGCATCCATGAGGATTTTCCCTCACGTCATAAAATAAAACCATTCTGTTCATTTTACAACCCTGGGTTCTTCAAACATGCGTGAAGAGGCACATCATAGGAATGTCAACTTGAGGACCATCAACAGTCTTACGGACAGAGAGAGTGGCCTCAAATTTCGACATACTATGTACATGTATGTCTATCATGTTTATATCTGTCATGTTTTGTATGTCTCCCTGTCTTTTCATCAGGGGAGCTCGATTCTGCGATCTTAATTTTTAAAAATATCTTTTAGTTGAGGATAATAAAGCGGTACGAGGGTTCTGTAGAACATTTTGGAAATCGGACGTTATGAAACTCCTTATCGAACTTTTTACCAATCGGACTACTATAGTTAAAAAAGAACATTATATTTGGGCAGTCGATTATTATATTAAAGCATGCGCTACAAATATATCATCAGGGTTTGTACACACTTTGTAAACCACACATACAGGATGCGTTTTCACGTAACATCCAAGTTAGTAGTACAAACAATACCAAACTATTCTTATTTTATTTTTCACGTCACTTCAGCGAAAAGAAAATGAGGCAACGTCATTCCACATGCTCTTTATTCAAAACGTGGTATTGCGACTTATTAGTTGGTCTCTGTGTTTCAAGACTGCTAGGGGAAATACGGTAGGTATTGTAGATAAAAGACAGATTAAACCGTTGGTTTGAAGGTTTTAAAAGCTTGAAAAAAAATATCAACGGGGGCCGCTGTTCCCTTTCCAAATAGTAATATGCTTACTATACAACTAGTGCTTGTATCTACTCCTACTACAACTGGTCTATACTAGTATTATAAAGAGGAAAGATTTGATTGTTTGCATCGATTAAGCTTCGAAACAAATAGACCGATTTTACAAATTCTTTCACTGTTGGGAAGATACCCCCAGATAACATAGGCTATATTTTATTCCCGTATTTCCACGGAAACGGGAGCTACGAGAGTAACACAGCGTGACGTCCGCTAGTAACCAATACAACTAGTGAAATAGGAGAAAATAATATGCCTCAACCCCTTCGCGGAAAGAAATCAAGGTCCCTAACTCGTGATAGTAGTTAGTAAGTTTTATAAAACACTCGTGTTATGTCATCATTCACATTTTAAAAAAAAAAACAACATCAATTTTCACACAGTTCTTACCCAGAGAAGATTTTTTCTGAAACCCTATTGTGCAAGTCTTATAGATCGATATTTTCAGTGTTTAGTAAAATGTGGAAAGAAAATAATCTTTAAAATATGTCTTTATTTATTACTTTTTACTATAACAAAATGTAAAAAAATCAGAAATAAATGCAATTTATTAATCAAAGAAGCTGCATGAGCACCTAGTGTCTACGTTTAGTTATATTTATATATAACGCCTTTTTATTAGAGCTTTGATACTCATCAATAAAATATGCCTTCTTAAAAGTGGAACTCAAATCAAACGGTAAAATTAAGACGGTCAGCGCCAAAGTGACCTAACTCTCAATTTTTAATGTTTTGATTTCAAACGACAAATTCTCAAAACTTACCAATATTTAATGAAAAATCAGCAAGCGTTGCAAATACATTTTAAAAAGTAATTTTTATATTGGGAAAACAAATTGAGGGTGCTTAGTTTGCGCCGAAATACTGCCGAACCAACATTGCCGGCCCGCTTATGTGTGTAGCTACCCTGAGACTACTGAACCAATCATATAAATTCTTTCTCCATTGGGAAGCTACTATCCTAGGGAGCGGGCCAAATATGACATATTTTCATACATTATGCTAAATTCGCGCATGTATGGGTACTAACGCGGCTAGTAGTACGTCACAGGCAAAACTTTGGAGCAAAGCTAGTCAATACTAATTTTAAAAAGAGGAGAGATTTGATTGTTTCTTTGCATTGAATATGCTTTGAAAATACTGAACTGATTTGAAAAAAGAACTTGGGAAGCAACACTATTCCCGGGTGACATACGTATTTCCATGGGAGCGGGAACCACGCGGGTGAAACCGCGTGACATCGGCTAGAAATTATTACTTTTTTAGAACTGTTAACTTTGGAATGTAATCGATGTTTGAATGCAGATAACATAAAAAAAAACTCGAGAAGTAACGGGTGTTTTTTTTAGAGGTATAGAACTTTAAGTTGGCATAACTGTTTTAACTGGCGGTATTATTATCAGCTGTAAAGTGATTTATGTTTAGTTTGGTTGGGCATTTCAACATGAATAGACTGAAGCCTGAACAACGCTTCCAAATTGTGCAAATTTATTTTGAAAATATTGGTTCTGTCCGTAATGCGTATCGTGATTTTCATAAGCGAATTTTGTTTAGCGGTGCCGCTCACTTTTGGTTGAATGGATACGTCAATAAACAAAACTGCCATATTTGGGGTGAAGATGATCCTCAAGTGTATGTTGAGACACCGTTACATCCAGAAAAACTGACTGTGTGGTGTGCTTTATAGGCTGGTGAAATAATTGGTCCGTACTTCTTTAGAAACGATGCTGACCAGAACGTTACAGTCAATTGTGACTGCTATAGAGCGATGATTACTGACTTTTTTGTTCATCAATTGAACAACCATGATGTGCTGTAGTAGTGGTTTCAACAAGACGGCACAACATGTCACATAGCTCGTGCCACAATTGATTTATTGAAGGAAACGTTTGGTTACCGCATAGTTTTGCGTTTTGGACAAGTGGATTGGCCTCCAGGGTCGTGCGATTTTACGCCACTTGACTATTTTCTGTGGAGATATGTGAAGTCGCTCGTCTACGCCGATAAGCCCGAAACGATTGACCACTTGGAGGACAACATTCGGCGCGTTATTGTCGATATACGGCCAAAAATGTTGGGAAAGTCATCGAAAATTGGACCTCTAGATTAGACTACGTCCGAGCCAGCCGTGGCGGTTATTTGCCAGAAATCATATTTTAATTATAATGCCAGAAGATTTCCTTTCGAATAAAGTCATTTTCATATCAATAAAAACAATCACCTTCGTTTTATTCCATTTCAAAGTTCTATACCTCTAAAAAAAACACCCTTTACAAGTCGACCTACCTCATTGTGAATGAGACCCACTTTGATTTGGTCCTTCAAAGTAGGTTTGAATAAATATTATCAAAATAATCCTTAAAAAAAATATTCTAAAAGTGTTAATAAGTCTCAAATTTACTTAATAATTACTTGTTAAAAAATCAATTCTGCTAAGCTTTGTGGCACCGAGATGGCCATTATTATTATGAATTATAATTTTACAATAGATGATGGTACAAATTGATATTGTTCCATGTGACTAGGATACTAGATAATATTATCAATGTTGGCAATTATCAAAGTCGACAATTATCAAAGTCGACAATTATCAAAGTCGGCAATTATCAAAGAGACAAATTATCAAAGTAGACAATTATCAACATGTTGTTGTAACATTATAAGTGATTTAAATGGTTTGTCGCACACAGGACAGTCGAAACGCAGCGGCGGGGGACTCCCCTCCTTTGTGGCGCCCTCTGACGTGTCAGACTCCTCAGAGAGTTTCTTCTTTTTCCGCACCTTATTGACGGATGAGCGGTTGAAATAGTTGTAAGTACTCTTATTTTTATAATATTGTAATGTAGGCACGATGATTCATTCCATGAATTAAACTACGAACTAGGTAATTTGGATTTACAGATGGATGTCGTTGCGGCATAACAGAAGATAAGATAGAGCAAGGGATGCTTAGATGGTTTGGACATGTGGAGAGAATGGATAGAAATAGACTGACGAAACAGATTTATGAGGCGAGAGTGAATGGGTAAACTGGTAGGGGTCGACCTCGGCATACTCAAGTCGATCAAATCGATAATCTTCTGAGAAAAGGCCAGGTCAAGAGTACCCTTAACCGAAGAGCATGTATGAAGACACTTATGAAAGTTGAAGAAGCGAAAGTTGTTTGCCAGAATCGTAGCAAGTGGAAAGTCATAGTCTCTGCCTACCCCGTTGGGAGACAGGCGTGATATGTTTATTACTCGTTCACGTAAATACTAAGGTGCAGCGCAGATAGCAGACTATTCCAGTCGCTCAGTCTGTGAAAAATCTGTCATGGCCAATGTGCCCGAAGCGAAGGCGAGGGGGGAGGTATTGGAACGGGGTACAAGAAAACGTTTTGGTGCGTTCCATAGGAGAGAGGGTATTAAATAGCGTTACGTAATAATTGAACGCCCCCTCTACTCATACATCAGAATAACACATGTGGAAGAACGGGTGAGAGAGATGTTCCTCAAAAAATGGGAGGATCCTCCGACCATGCATGGTGATCAGGCTGGAGGGCCGAAGCCCAACGGTTGATGTTCGACTGTTGCAAATCTAGTCACCAGCAGGCGCATTGTACATAATCGCGATTCAGAATTGTTTGATTGTTGAACTTCAATTATTTCTTCTTCTTGAAAAGTGGCGACCGCCACACACATAATATTAAGTTACCTACTTTTTATACCATAAACAATGCCCTATATTGAGTGTAACAAAACTAGCTGTTCAAATTTCGTCATGTGACGTGGCATCAGTCATGAAACATTACAAAAATTAAGAAAAAAAAATCACATGAACACTTTAACAGTAAATCCGTTTTAAAGGTTCTATAAATTTATTACCCTTTCTATCGCTACTGAGCGATTATCACCCTTTCTATCGCTACTGAGCGGCAGTAGAAAGCGACAACGACAGCCAGACGGGTGCTCCGTGTTTGTTTTGCCACGGCGACCATGTTACCTCGAATTGCCGCGGTAAAAAATAGAAAAATTTTAAAAAAAATTAAAATTAACCCCCTTTTTATTAAATATTTGTATTTGATTTCCGATGTCAAGTCATCTCATGAAATTTGGAGAGGTAGTTTTGTTACACCCAGTATAAAACAATGCGCTAGGTGACTCACCGTGGAGGAGTCGGCGGGGTTGGGAGCGATGGGCGGCTTGGGGCCGGGGTAGCGCGGCGGGGTGGCGGCGGGGCGGGGCGCGGGCGAGGCGGCGCTGCTCAGTGCTCGGTGGTACACGCTCGAGTTGATCTTGCGCACCTCGTCCAACTGGAAACAATAATAAATAAATATTTGTGAACATTCACACACAATATCGTCTAGCTCAAATTAAGCTGATATAAGCTTGTGATATGGGATCTAGGCGACTGATATACATACTTAGTATCTATACTAATATAAGTTAATTGGGTTATAATGGGGTGCTAGATCGGGAAACCTCCTAGTGAACTTGGTCCGGTTTCCTATCCCTTCGAGCTACATGCCCGGGGGGAGTGGCAACTGGACTAAGACGGTGCACCCTGGAACATCGGCTAATGGGTGCGGCGTGCTGCCCCCATTAGTCGATGTACTAATATCCCGGCAAGCTGACCCCATGGCGAGGGGGTCGCAGTTGGGTGGGCCTGCTAGGCCCACGGTGTTGCGTTGCGCAACACACCGTGGCGGACGCCCCAGTGCTCCCGGCCTTCCAGTCGGTAGAAGCACTGGGAATGTTATACAGCCGTCTTTTGACGGAGTTGACCCCATTGCACGAGGGGGTTGTGGTATGGCGGGCCTTCAAGGCCCGCGGTGTTGCGTCGGCTCCCGGCTGCGGCCGGTTCGAGCAAGTGTGCTGTGCGGCAGCGGCCGCATGTGCAGCTGTTCCGCCTGTGCGGCTGTTTCCGCCTGTACGGCAATCCACCTGTGCGGCAGCTACGTAGCGCGGCAGTGTTTGTCCAGCTGCTGCGTGTGTGCGGGCTGCTGCATGTACGGTGGTTCCGTCTGTGCGGCCGTTCCGCCTGTGCGGCCGTTCCGTCCGTGCGGCCCGCTCCGTTCAGCACTGGTAGGGGCCTGTCACTGCTGGTCATGGTACTAGTCATGGTCACCAGTCAGGTGTGCTGAGTCGCCATCGATTTGGCAGGAGATGCACTGTGCGGGGGAGCGGGAGTAACCGATAATGCTCCCGCTCTGCCGTGCAGTTCGGGGGCGCCACGGTGACGAGTCACTGCGCGCCCCCGATTGTTTCTTGACCGTGGGCGTAAGGTCGGGGGAGCCCGCCCACCACCGGTCACATGGCGGTGGGCACCTTTCCCGTGTTCCGGGGGTGCCCATTAGCGCACGCCTGCGCCAGCCGCTCTCTGTCTCCTCTATTACAGAGGGGCGCTCGAGAGCGGTGCAGGCGTGGTCTCAGCTCCTTAGGAAGCTTTGGGGAGCCGCCCATCTGGCTCCCCCGAGGAGAGCCCCGAATTCACGGGGCGCCCCTAGCCGGGTCGACGTGAATAATCTCTTGATATCCCTCGGCCCGGCTATAGGGTGAGGAGGAACACCGCGGGGTTTAGTGGGTAGGACGGTCCACTCCGGACCGGGTCGGGAGTCCCACACACCATCCTAGCTGCCCCCGCAGCTGGGATGAAGGCGCGTAAATGCGTTCCCCGCGTCAAAAAAAAAATGGTTTATAATTTAGTGAAAGCAAAATTGTTATTTAATTAGTTTACATTGTATCGATTTATCATGTTATGCAGGGAAACCTTTTACTGGCCATATTTGAAAATGTAAAACAAACTTTGTGCTATTTAAGATTGTATCGCTGTTGGTTTTCTAAATAAATAAATAAAATAAATATTATAAAGAGGAAAGATTTGTTTTTTTGTTTGTACCGAATAGACTACGAGGAAGCGCTCGTGGCCCCGCGGACTCAGTGTTCTGTAGACGATCACTGCAGTAAGCAACTTTCACTATGGCCGGTCCATGGATGGGTGACCATCCATGTGATCACTTTGTGACATTTATTTGAGCGTTTCCGTGCTTCGGAAGGCACGTTAAGCCGTTGGTCCCGGTTGCCAGTAAAATGGCAGTCGTTAAGCTAAGTTGAAGGCTTTATTTCAACAGCAGGCAGTCACAACCTGCGCCTGTCCATTTAAACACGGCAATACGGCTCACCACCTATTACGTGGGACAAATTATACAAAAGGTGAAATGTGGGCATATAATATGCCTCTGCCTACCCCATCGGGGATAAAGGCGTGACCATATGTATGTATGTATGAATAGGCTCCGGAACTACTGGACCGATTTGAAAATTTCCTTCACTGTTGGGAAGCTACACTCTTTGCTGTGAACATAGGCTATATTTTATTCCCGTATTCCCACGGGAACGGGAACTACGCGGGTGAAACCGCGTGACGTCTGCTAGTTATTAATAAAAGGTTTCGGTACCATTTCGTTCCTTGACGTTTCGAGAAAGTTACATCGATCGTGGTCCCGAGGCGACTATGAATGTTGGCTGGAGAGTCCGCTATGCATCGGGAGTTTTTGATGTACCCCTGAAGTTAGCAATTTGTGGAAACACACGGCACACAAGGTCTGTTACGCTTTCACGTGGAGCTGGATTGAGATGAAATTTGGTGTAGGGATAGTTCGAGGCCCTGGGAAGGACATAGGCTACTTTTTAACCGACCGCGCAAAAGGAGAGTTATGATTTTACGCGATAAAGACATCCACGCGGTCGAAGCCGCGGGGAACAGCTAGTTAACTAGTTTTATATAAAATACGGTCAGTGTTGTGTGCCGTCTGTTTCCACAAACTGATAACACCGGGAGTTTTTTATTTTGATGTACCCCAAGTACATCAAAATCAAAAACTCCCGATGCATAGCGGGCTCTTT
Source organism: Miltochrista miniata (assembly GCA_933228765.1). NCBI lineage: Eukaryota > Metazoa > Arthropoda > Insecta > Lepidoptera > Erebidae > Miltochrista > Miltochrista miniata. Next base: position 4,988,075 of record OW121765.1, read on the forward strand.
ACAAAATTATGGCATAATATAGTCCATGGGGATATGCTTTCGAGGACGTCTGTAGATGAAAAGGCACGCTGTGGTTGAAAAGTACCTCTGGAAAGTCGTAAAGGACATGGTGGTACTATTTTTAGACTACTGAGTACTGAGGTGGCAGAACAAACTTACGGCCCACCTAGTCATCGGTTACCGTAGCCTATAGACGTTTGCAGCACCAGAAATGCAACCTAGACCTTTCAAAATGCAAGGCGAAACTGGTCAGGTCTATAATAATAAATATTGTGGAACAGTACAAGTGTCGATTTCCATCAATCAACAGCATAAAAACATGGAACGACCTGTCCGCACACGCATTTTCCTCCTCTTACAATCCCGGGTTCTTCAAGAGGAGCGTGAAGAGGCACATCACAGGGCCGCCAACTTGAAGACCACTGTCGAAAGTCTTACGGACTGTGAGAGTGGCCCCCAATCGCTAGATGCGCTATGACTTTTCATCAGACTGGCGACGTCAATTTGGCGAGCTTATTCAATACTCAATACATATAATAAAATCGTAACAGGTCGCTGTCTGTACATTGAAGATTTATAAGAAAAAAGTTTATAGGGGAGCTTTATGGACGCAATAGAACCCAAAACAATGGTTTTTAGAATTTTTGTCTGTTTGTCTGTACGTTTGTGCACGCTAATCTCAGCAACCGCTCAAGCGATTGCAATGCGGTTTTCTTTATTGCGTTGCGGTTTACTCCACTTAACATTTAGTGTTTGTTTCATGTCAATCGGTTCATAAATAAAAAAGTTATATCGATCTAAAGATAAAGCAGCGTACAAAGTCGCGGGCTTCAGCTAGTATTTAAATAAATATATTCAATGTTACCAACATACCTGTCTCACAAGTTCTTGGTTCTGTCTACGCGCAGTCCTCAGATCTGTGAGAACGTTTTCCTTTTCGCTCGCTATTTTCTCACGAGATTCCCGCTCGGCTTCGAAGTCGCTCCTACACAAAATGTTTACATGTTAAGGGCCGTCCATTAATCACGTACTGTTTTATGATTTTGGCCACCCCCCCTTTCGAGAGTACCGTGATTAATGGACGGCCTCTTATAATAAAACAAATGATAAATATTATAAAGAGAAAAGATGTGATTGTATGCATCGATTACGCTACGAAACTACTGAAGCGATTTGAGAAATTCTTTCACTGTTAGAAACCTACACTATTCCCAATAAACATAGGCTATATTAGGCCCCTATAAAACTCCAGCTGCGCTTCAAACCATCAGTACTCTCAATCCCCTTAAGCCTCTCTACTTCTCCCCGTGTCTATTGCAACTCCCTTCATCACTCAGGAGGTGAGCTGATGATCTTCAAAATTTATAGCTAGAAACCTTTCTCGGTACATCAGCTTTCGAACAAAAGCATCCGCATCGAAATCGGTTCATCTGTTGGGCCGTTATGATGCCACAGAGAGACACATACATATAAGTCCCGCAAGTTAATATTGCGCTGGAACCTTGTCATAATGACAGGTAAGTGACGTCATAGTGACGTACGCGAGCGCGGCCTGGCCTCTCGAAACTGCGTACGGTATTTTTTTTTGTACTGACGGCTCGACGGACATACCGTCACCAAGATGGCCGCCAAGCGCAATATCAACTTGCGGGGCTTATACACAAATACACAGGTCAGCCTTATCATTGACCCTGACCTGTACACTGACCTTATCATTGACCAGGACCTGCGGACCCAACACCTCTCGTTTTTCAACGGGGCTTAAAAATAAACTCACTTATACAACTTCTTAAGCCGTTTTGGCTTAGAGGCCAGTGAGAAAAGTTCGGTATGCTGGAGAGCTACACCATCCTCGGGTGACATAGTCTATTCTTTATTTCCCGTATTCCCACGGGAACGGGAACCGCGTGAGGAGAGAGTAATATTTAACTATTGTTTTATATCTTAATTGTTCAATCGTTTTAACATGAGGTAAGTCTGTGAGGCTAAATTCTTGCGACCAAAGGGGACTTAGAATGTAGTTTCACAAAGGTATATTAAAAATTACTGATTAACTAGACAATCACAACAATATTAACCGGGTGGACGGGCTCAGCTACGGGCTTCCCATCACGAAGCGCTCGTGGCCCCGCGGACTCAGTGTTCTGTAAACGATCACTGCAGTAAGCAACATTTACTATGGCCGGATATGGATGGGTGACCACCACGTGGACCACTTTGTGACATTTATTTACGAGCGTTTCCGTGCTTCGGAAGGCACGATAAGCCGTTGGTCCCGGTTGTCGGTAAAATGACAGTCGTTAAGCCAAGTTGAAGGGCTTACGGGCGGCTTGAAAAATTTCAACTGTGGGTCGTCACAACCTGCGCCCGGGTCGGCAGCGCGTGTATAGCGCCTCTGGTGTTGCAAACGTCTATAGGCTACGGTTACCAACCTTCCGGTGGGCCGTAAGCTTGTCTGCCACCTAAGTAGTATAAAAAAAAAACGAGTGAAAAAAAATCCTCACCTAAACAACTCCATCTGCGCCCTCAAAACATCAGTATTGACAATCTCGTCCTTCAGCCGCTCAACTTCCTCCCGCGCGTCCTGCAGCTCCAGCGCCCGCGCCAGCAGGGCCCCAGTGAGGGCCCCCACGTTGTCCGCCATTCGCTCGTCTTTCTGCTTGGAGGCTATCGCGAGGAGCTCGGTGAAGTCTTGCAATATGCGTCGGAATATTGATACGCTGTTTTTGACGTTAGTTCTGGAGGGGTACAAGTGGAAGGGTTATTTACCTTAGTTTTTATAGTTTAGTGTAATAACGTCTTATAAATCGATGAACACCAGCCGGTGTTGCATGCACACGAAAGTGTCACAAACTGCCCAATACAAAAAAGTACCTCCCTACTGGTCAAACAGTCTAGGAAATTACGCGGGTAACGCTGGCTGCCCACGCCAGCCATTGTATACTGTGACCTCCGATTTGCTAAATAACACACATTGTATACTGTGACCTCCGATTTGCTAAATAAAAAACCAAGGAAAAGCCTTGGCAGTCTCAGGCGGATTTCAGAATTCAAATATCAGAGTATTTGGGTCTAATTTGTCATATACCTAAAAGTAGAGATCGATAGCACACAAGAAAAATAAATAAGACAAAAAAAACACCTTTATGTTTTAGCCAAAAAACTAACACTACAACAATCTTTTCCCCTTTTTCCTTCCATTAAAAAAAGCTCTCGACAAAAGTTGTACTATAAATCAAAGAACACGTGTGCCAAGTTTGGTGAAAATCGTTTAAGAAATGCGTCCTCTACTCCCGAACTGACACATAATCATCCCTACGGACGAAAGCAAAATCTTCCGTACTGTCGAATCAGAGATTCTCGTTCGCTTCGCTCGCTCGGTCAATAAATAAATAAGGGGGGAAAATAAAAATCTTTTAAAGTTTAGAGCAGGCGAAAGCGCAGGAGCATTCACGCCCTTAGCACACCTCCGCCGCGAATCCAATGTAGCGGAACCACAGCCAAGTTTTGTCGCATGTAGGAGGAGCGGAAGACTAACGAAACCGCCTGTTGTAATGCATAGAATTAACTATCTTCTATCTCTTTCGCCGCGCGGTTTCGCCAATCTGCTCCTACGCCAGTCAAACCTCCGCGCTTCGGCCGCCTTTTTGTTGCGGTGCTGCGTTGTTTACGCGAGGGTTTGTAAATTGACAAAAAATGCCATGATGTTAATGTATATACACGGTGTTTCTTTTAGGGTGTCAAGCCGCCACTAGCTGGTAGCAGGGTTCCATACCTATCGATTTAACCCCCATGTATGTTCTACGATTTTTTGTAGTTTTCGAGATATAATGTTTTGCATAATTCCCTATTTTTTTATTATCGATTAAAATTTTTACATTTTGTATCAAAGTTAGGAAGGAGATTATTTTGTCCATAATACTGCAATCAATAGGCATTATAATAATAAAAAAATATCCAAGAAAAGTCGAACCAAAAAGAAGTTGTAATTATTTAAAGCCACGTGGAAAAATAACGAAAAATAATTATATCTCGAAAACTACAAAAAATCGTAGAACATACATGGGGGTTAAATCGATAGGTATGGAACCCTGCTACCAGCTAGTGGCGGCTTGACACCCTAAAAGAAACACCCAGTATATTGCTATTTGCCACCTAAAATCCTCAGCCGTGCCTATACCGATAATGGGCGCCGGGCATAAAGTAAAATATACTTACATTTTAGCAACATTGTTGTGGTTATGTATGCTCATTTGGCACTTAATATCGCAAAGGGAAGACTTGAAATAGGATACCGTCATGTCATTTAAATCGATGGAGTTAAGTGTGGCCATTAGGCCTAAAATGTCGACATATCTGTCCGTTCCCCTGAAAACAAAATAAAATTGTTAAAATCAAAAACTTGAATCAGACTTCACAGCTTTCAGCCATATTACGCACTAACTAAGTAGCTTAGCAAATAAGTTTAGAAACGCAACGAATATATTGGGTGTAACAAAATTGATTCTCCAAGTTTCGTCACGTGACGTGGCATCAGTCAAGAAACATTACAAAAATAATGAAAAAAAAATCTCATGAATACTTTAACCGTAAATACGTTTTAGAAGTCCTATAAATTTTCATTATCACCCTTTCTATCGCTACTGAGCGGCAGTAGAAAGCGACAACGATAGCCAGACGGGTGCTCCGTGTTTGTTTTGCCACGGTGACCATGTTATCTCGAATTGCCGCGATAAAAAACGAATTTTAATGTGCGATAAAAATATAAAAAAAAATAAAAAAATTAACCCCCCTTTTTTATTAAATATTTGTATTTGATTTCCGATGCCAAGTCATTTCATGAAATTTGGAGAGGTAGTTTTGTTACACCCAGTATAGCATGCTGGCTACATTGTCAAAATGCTGTGAATAACGTCACATGGAGTTTTGGCGCGAAGTTGTACAATTTTCCAAAACTATAATAGTGTACTTATTTCGAGTGTTTTATGAGTAAGAATTGAAGTGGTGGATTTTTAAGCATGAAAGTTCGACAAGACAAGTTTTGGGAAGTGATATAACGCAATGAAACGTCACTCTTTCGTTCTTCGACAAACTCCAGAGACACTACTAGTAAAGTGCCACCACTTTACTGTAATTTACATGTTCTACTCCAAGTGAGTAGAACATATATGTCCATTATTGGACATTAAAAGGTGCGGTTCCACTTAGGTGGAGCGGAGAGGAGCTGTGGATTGTAAGCCATGTGATTGCTGAATCGCGGCACAGCTCGTTTCTGCTCCGCACCGTGATTGGTGAATCGCGGCACAGCTCCTTTCCGCTGCGCCTAAGTGGAACCGCACCTTTATACATGGATACGCTGTTATTTACAATAATTTCATAAGATATTTGAACATTACTTGACTTTGGCATACTCTCAAGCCGAGAAAATCCAAGAAGAAGAGATTAAATTTAAAGTCCCATATCAGTCAATCAATGCCGTATTACAATATGATTGGTGGTTTTTATTGACGTTTATTGGCAACTGATTGGTGGATCTTTCTAATGGGTTGCCATATATGAACTGCACTTGCGTCGTCTGCATTTTTTCTACTACTTTTTTGCCAAGCCATATTATACAGGATGGAATTTAAAGACGGTAGTTGGAGGGAAAGTACCCTTAATATTGATAATGGCAAGTTTTGCTGAAAGGAAACATTCCTTTATTTTCAAAAGTAAGTAAAACTGCATTTAAAGATTTTTGAAAAATCATCTGCTTGAGCCGGGAACTTGGGAGATGTGAAAAAAAAATATCCTGTATTTTATGATACCAACCGAAACAGTCTTTAATAAGGATCAATTTCTGTTAAACAACATAATATCTTAAATTAAAGGAAGATCAGGTAAAATAAGTTTTAATTGTAAAGCTTACTCACTATCTGAAAAAAAAACAATCGATTCCCGGCTCAAGCAGTTGATTTTTCAAAAAACTTTAAATGCAGATTTAGTTACTATTGAAAATAAAGTAATGTTTCCCTTCAGCAAAATTTTCCATTATCAATATTAAAGGTACTTTCCCTCCAACTACCGTCTTTAAATTCCACCCTGTATATATTATATAATATGCACATTCACTCACCCGAAACTCAAACTATCAAGAACTTGAGAGAGGTCATTGAGCGTCTTTTCGTATTCTTCCACGTTCTCGTGGAATCTGCTGAGGTCTTCCTCTGAAGACGTTGAAGACGATGGTAAGGGCTCTCGTTTGGGGGGCATATGGATTTTCTCGAATAGCTGTAACGAGTAAGAACATCAGACAGGGTACGAGGAACACCGATGATAGATCCGATCCGATAGAACGATAATACAAGAGTGGTAGAGGTATAAGCCCCGCACGTTGATATTGCGCTTGGCGGCCATCTTGGTGACCACTTGGTGACGTATGTCCGTCGAGCAGTCAGTACTAAAAAAAATACCGTACGCAGCTTCGCGAGGCCAGCGCGCGCTTGCGCTACGTCACGATGGCGTCACTTAGCAGTCATTATGACAAGTTTCCAGCACATTACCAACTTGCGGGGCTTATACCCACCTTACACCCTCGATTCGTCAATCCTAAGGTACAGTACTACCAGTTTTATAAGTTACACCGATATACCTGCGCAGAACTCAATTTTTTGTAAGGCGCGAAAATATATCTACCAATCACAGCGCGCCACATATTCCCGCGAAAATACTCGCCTGCTATTGGCTGATGCGTACGCGCCATGTCTGGCTCGGCAGTCAGTCTGTCTAGACAACGGTGTAGTCGCGTTCATTGCTCTGTCGTACACTTAATAGCACATCCTGTTCACGTCTTGTTATTTTCGACCTTAAATTAGTAGCAATAAGTCCGAAATTGCTTTGCAATTTTCATTCGGTTTAATTCGTCAGTGGGATGAGCTATTCTGCGCAGCCGAATAAAGCCGATGCGACTTATAAACGTGGTAGTACTGTACAACAGTTAAGGGTAACTACAACTACATAAATGTAATGGGTCTCTTACACGTAACGAGTACAGTGGCGAGACAGTAAAACGATACTAGGCCGAGAGAGTGGGCACTCGGCCTAGCAAACAAATCGTAGTTCTAGTGACTCACTCTGCTCGGCCGAGTCACTCGTCAAAATGTTCATACGTACCGAGCACTCGGCCGAGGGCACCGTCTCGCCACTGTACTCGTTACGTGTAAGAGACCCATAAGGGAGGAATGACGAATCGAACTCCTCAGGATAGGAAATTTGGATAGGAAAAATACCTGTACCCTCCAGATTGTTATTAATGAGCACTACTCCGCTTAACAACGTGACTAGTAAGTCGACACACGGTTCGCCTACACACAAGACTTACTCAGGACTGCATGGCAGCAAAAAGAATGAGGTCCTCTCCCTTCCCTCTTGTATTATCGTTCTAAGACCGATGTTCGCTAAATAACGCCTGATTCCATTAGTTATCCTACGAATATTCCCCTGTATTTCGACATCCGCAATCGAATGGTAAATGACCTAACGAGGCAGAAGGCGGGCCCAGATAACTACCCCGATCTTGTCGTCTCGGAGACGCACTCTCCAGAGATAGTGGCGAAATCGCTTGTAAATAGTGCTTAAGCTTTTCCTGTAACTATATTATCTATAGATATTTAGGTACTAGTTTATGAAAGTTCTGTAATAAACTTAAGTTTGTGCCTACAGGGGAGAGGGAAGCCTTCACACAAGCATATATTAGCTTAAAAGAAGGCTGTTAATACTTTGTAAATTCAGGTTTTGTGTCAATAAATTATTATTATCATTATATTATTGTATTAACAATGGAAAACGAACGCCAAGACGGCAAGGCCACTCCAGAATGGGGAGACGGCCGGAATAATCAATCATGGGAGTCTACAAAGTGCAAGTACGGCGCGTAACTCCCGATGAATCGGCCTTTTTAGCCAAGAGGCTGGTAAGACTATGGGTTGGAGGAGGGGACAATCCAAGTTATATTATAAATATGTTAATCACACACTCACGGTTAAACGATTTGGATGAAATTTGATACAGGGGAAGAATTATAGTAGATTAGTATAAGACTCTCGAAAAAATTTAGATCAGCCAGAGTAGAAGCACCATTACAGTTTAAAGAGAAGTGAGAAGACGAGCATTATTGATGATTTAGATATAGAGGTTATAGCATGTAGTCGAAACGTCGAGAGATGAGAACAATAAACAATGTGTGTTAATACGTGAAAAAGCCCGAAAAGCATTATGAATGACATGAGATGTAAGTGTATGATACAATGAGAGATAGGTGGGAAAAAAGTATGTATTAAAGTTAATACCATGAAAAATTCACGCTGCGGGTGATAGGTAGTGTAATACTCATACTTATAGAACTCGGGACTTCACGCGAAATAAAACTTACATACACCGACGTTTCGAGCACGTTGCAGCGCTCGTGGTTGCGGTTGGACTCCATGTCCAACCGCGACCACGTCCACGTCACGGTCACGTCCACGTCACGAACACGTCCACGTCCACGTCCACGTCCACGTCCACGTCCACGTCACGACCACGTCTACGTCACGGTCAAGACCACGTCCACGTCCACGTCACGACGAAACGTCAGTGTATGTAAGTTTTTTTTTTTCACATGAAGTCCCGAGTTCTATAAGTATGAGTGTAAAAACCGCGATAGTTCAAAAATAAAGGTAGTTATAATACATGAGAGAAATGGTCATATATTATTGCAATGGCAATATCGGTTACAAATCAACACAACAGTACATTACACGTATACGATAAGTGGAGGCACGCTAGAGAAGAAGCTCTTACCAAGAGTGCCTCAAGTTACCGCGCACGTACCTTATTTTATGTGCAAGCATGGAGAACTGAGTACAAAATGTGGTTTGAAATTTACAGGTGAACATACAGTGCACAGCTAGTACAGCACACAAAAGGTACTACCCATTCGCGCTAAGTTTGTCTGTCGCCTCCCTACTTCCCCTCTACATCAGTCTCTACGCCAGCGGCAAATTTAGAGCCAACGGGCTATAAAATAACTTACAATTCTATAATGATCTAGTATAATATAGAATGTGCAAGCATGCAGTAACTGAGTACAAAATGGGGTTATAAGAAATTTATAGGTGAACACGCAGTGCACAGCTAGCTACAGAAAAGGTACTACCCGTTCGCTCTAAGTTTGCTGGTTGCCTCCCTACTTCGCCTCTTCACGAGCGGCAAACTTTAAGCGGACGGGCTGGCTATGCAATAACTCACAGTTTTAGAAGTTTCTTTCAGCTCTCGTTGAAGATCACTTATAATTTCCTTGTACGATTGCACAATCTCATTTTCCCCTGCTTTTTGTTTCGACAACTCCATCTAAATGTGCAAACCATTATTTAATCTCCACTGACAGGAGAATGAGAGGGAAAAGTATTGAAGGAATTACTCGTTTTAGATCACCCTAAAACAACCTGTTCTCAAAATGCACACAGTGGAGAGATTTTTTGTATATTAGGCTCGCCAAACTGACGTCACTAGCCTGATAGAAAGTCATGGCGCATCTAGCGATTGGGGGCCGTCCGTAAGACTTCTGACAGTCTTCACAGTCTGATGATGATGAGACAGTCTGACAGAAAATTATTTCTTTCTTTCTTTCTTTCACCAGAACTGAGCGATTCAAAAGATCGTTTCGCTGTCGTACTATAAAAACTTGTAACGACCTGTCCGCGCACGTGTTTCCCAAATTGTTTTCGTGCTTAACGTGACACGTTAAGTCATTGGTCCCGGTTACCGTAATGTGGCAGTTGTTAAGCCAAGTTGAAGGGCGGCTTGAAAATTTCAACAAGTGGGTCATCAGCTGTTTATTTCAACACCTACAGCAGGCGCACACTGAGTGACAGTTGCGGTGACTTATCGTCTAGTGTGCGCCTGCTCGGACAGACATCGTACAAAAAGCCGTATCGCCGCGACTCCCCTGGCTTGTCGCCGAGTAGCCCAGTGTGCGGAGCTTAGAACAAAATGTATGTAATTTAGCGCCCGCAGCTTGTCACCAGATAGAAACAAAGATGGCCTGGACACACTGGTGGCCTGTTGCCAGACAATTTGACAGTTTCAGTAATAGGGTCACGTTTCTTAGGCAAACCTTACTCATGAAACTTCGCCGTCCGTCCGTCCGTCTGTCTGTCTGTCTGTCTGTCTTTCCATCACGACGCTGTATGTCAGGAATCGTGATAGCTAGAGAGCTGAAATTTTCACCAGATCATGTATTTCTGTTGCCGCTATAGCAATAAATACTAGAATCAGAAAAAAGGGAGGATTAAAGGTGCGGTTCCACTTAGGCCGAGCGGAGAGGAGCTGTGGATTTTAAGCCATGTGATTGGTGAATTGCGGCACAGCTCGTCTCCGCTCCTCTCCGCTCCGCACCGTGATTAGTGAATCGTGGCACAGCTCCTCTCGCCTCCGCCAAAGTGGAACCGCACCTTAATGCCCGCCTTCCACTGCGAACGAGTCGGATCCATTACGGACTCCGCTATACTCGTAACGATGATTTTCGATACATGTCATGTCCGCTTTCGTGGAAGGACATGTATGAAAATCGTCGTTACGAGTATAGCGGAGTCCGTAATGGGTCCGACTCGATCGCAGTGGAAGGCGGGCATAAGGGGGGCTCAAATACAACAAACGTTATTTTATTAATGTTTTGTTTTGTACCGACCGCACCACCGCGGCCCCGACTCGCACTTGACCGGTTCTAACCTAAACAGAGTCCTAAAAAGCTATCTCTTCCAGGCAATCTCGGGCTGAACAGAAAAATGTATGGATTAGATGAGATAATTGAAGATATAGAAGTTCACTTACCCTCACACTTTCCAACTCAAATACCCTGACCTGAGACACTTGAAGTTCAGTGATTTGATCAGCTACTTGCTTCTCCAGCTGTTTAATCATGTTGTCACGGGTTTCCAATTGTGACGGTGATATGCCAGACTATAAAGTAATGATTTTGAAAATTATTAGGTATGCTATCCTACTTCCTACTAATATTATAAATGTGAAAGTTTGTGAAGATGTTTGGATGTTTGTTACTCAATCACGCTCTATCGGCTGAACGGATTGGGCCGAAATTTGGTACAGAGATAGCTTATAGTCTGGAATAGCACACAGGCTACTTTTCATCCCGGAGAAATGTTCCCACGGGAACGGGTACCAAATTTCACGCGGGCGAAGCCGCAAGCATCATCTAGTGTAAATTATAAATTAAAAGTGTGTCAAAGACCAAATTTGATGATTATTTACCCTTTTTTATTTTTGGGAATAACTTTTACAGTACTTAGAAAACGCAAAAGACGGCATTATTCACAAAAAATAAGCAATTAATCGGTACGTGTGAACAGTAACACGCTTGAGTTAGCACTGCTGCGTGTTAGTATTCGATTTTTAATTTAGTATTTGCTTTTATGGCCTCCCTTTTTTACTTTTAGTTCTATAATCTGACCTAGGGAAATACATTTGAATAAATCTATACTAATATTATAAAGAGGAAAGATTTGTTTTTTGTTTTTTGTTTGTTTGTTTGTAACGAATAGGCTCCGGAACTACTGGACCGATTTGAAAAATTCTTTCACTGTTGGGGAGCTACACTCTTTGCGGTGAACATAGGCTATATATTTTATTCCTGTATTCCCACGGGAACGGGAATTACGTCCGCTAGTATTATACAAACACACAACCAGACTCTCGAGACAAACATTTTAGGGATCACATTTTTTTTTAAATGTGGCGAAAGTGCAATACTTACTTTAGAGAGTTGTTCATTCTCGAATTGTAACTGGCGTATGTACTGTTGCATGCCAGTTATTTGTGTTTCGTGGTCTGCGCACTGCTTCACAACTTTTACCTGCAAATAAATTGTAAATAAATATTGTGGGGAATTTTTAAAATGATAACTTCATGAAGCGCTCGTGGCGCCGTTGACACGATGTTCTGTAAACCATTACTGGAGTAAGATAATTTTTGAAAAGCAATTAGTATGTCCTGTATTCCAATATGTTCTACTATTTTTGTTCAACTAATAGAACAAATTGGAAAAATTTACTCCAATGTTCTACAAAAAAAAATAGTAGAACTAAATGGAATTTAAATTCCTTATTGTTCTACTATTGATTGTATCAATAGAACAAACTGGATTATTCATTCCACAATGTTCTATTGTTTTCATCAGTAGAACAAATTGGAATTATATTCTATAATGTTCTATGATTTGTTCTACTCTTAACGACGTCATGAAGAGGTGTGTGTAATTTTAATACATTAAAGATAGAAGAAGTAAAACATAATTTTCAGTAGAGGAATTAAAATGAGATGATTATATATTTTAATTTTAAGAAATTTAAAAAAGGGAGGGTCATTTTTATTTAGGCTGCCTTGCCTTGTTGGGCTGTCGCAGGGCCTATGCTCCAAGACCGGGGAACCCACCCACCGAATGGTAAAATTTAATGTAAGTTACTACGTCTCCCCCGTTGTTTGTACACAAAAGCTCGTCAATTTTTGATGAAATTTAATGCAATACTTTATGTCGCTATACCCGTCACAAACAACGGACTAAATAAACCAATCAATAAAGTAGGTACCTAGTTCTGTTGTAAAGTGCGTGATCAGAAACCTAAGCACTTATCCAAGGGTGCTTGAGTAGAAAACATAATAATATTAAAAGTCCCATAGTCTAGAATTCCCAAAGCAGTGTTTTGTAAATATCCCAAAAATGGTGAGTTATTGTAAAAAAATCTGGTCGAATCCGGCCTAAATCTAAAAAGTGTGTGAGTGTAACCTTTACACGCGATTAAAGTAAAACTTCTTTGCCATTAACGGCATCAAATGTTATATTAATATCATTCATTCGAATTTTGAATAGCGTTACTTCCGTCAAAAAAAAATCTGAGTTACGCCCTAGGTCGCGCGTAAAGAAGTTTTACTTCAATAAAATACTATTTTGCTAACACTTACTTCTAGATTCATCATCTTTTCCTTGTAATCGTCTCTTTCTTGTGTAGTTACGTCCACAATGTGCTCCAAAGAATCCTTTTGCCATGTAAGCTTATCATTTTCTACCATTATCTGGGAAATTATATTAATAAAATTAAGGAATGACTGTCACGGACGAAGCCGGGGGGCACAACTAGTTTAATTAGAAGAAGCTAGTTATAAAACCCAAAGTAAGCAAGGAATAACCTGCTTGTGTTATGGGTAAGTATCAGACCATGGATATTTTTTATACTTGTATACTTTTTTTAATACATAGGGTAAACCACCCAATTATTGGCACTTTTAGAATGAATTATTGGCACTTTAGTTAAGAGTATATTTCGAAAAATAAGGGAAACCTAGTTTATTTCAGTTCGGTGTTGCCCATTATGTAGTTGTAGGTATGCATTAAAAAGTAAAATAGCATTCTTTTTCTGTTAGAAATGGGCAAAATTACCTAAAGTGCCAATAATTGGAGGAGTGCCAACGATTAGGTGGTTTACCCTACATATATACTGGGTGTAACAAAATTGACTCTCCAAATTTCATGAGATGACTTGGCATCGGAAATCAAATACAAATATTTATTAAAAAAGGGGGGTTAATTTTTTTTTCATTTTTTTGTCGCACATTAAGAATTCGTTTTTTACCGCGGCAATTCGAGGTAACATGGTCGCCGTGGCAAAACATACACAGAGCACCCGTCTGGCTGTCGTTGTCGCTTTCTACTGCCGCTTGGTAGCGATAGAAAGGGTGATAATGAATATTTATAGGTACTTTAAAACGGATTTACGGTTAAAGTATTAATGTTGTTTTTTTGTCTTCATTTTCATTAGCTAGGATTAATATGCTTGTGTTATTAAATTGTTGAAAAAGATAGAAATATTGTAAATGCTGAGCTGAATAAATGTGGGCAGTTCCTAAGTCATTTGGAGCTAGTAATTTTTCCAAGTTAAAGGCCTTTTGCGACTTGAAACAAAAAATTTAAACAATAAATAGAAGTTCGGCATAAGCTGAACAGAGTTCAATAATCGTGGGTAGTCCTTTAAAATGCGTTCCGAAGATTTCATAATACCTATGTTCAAAAAAGCTGAAAACAGTTTCAAAATCATTACGAAAAGTCAAATGTTTGTCACCTGTCGTCTCTCCTTCTCCACCAGTTCCAGCTGCGCGGTGAGCTTGTTAATAGTGTCGTCATCGGGTGACGTCACAAACTCGAGCGCAGACGACGCGCTGGACGGCACCGACTCCTTTTCCCCATTCACGGAACTCGATTGCGATTGCGACATCTCGGAAATCGAGAAACGGGATATGTCGTGTTTTAGCTTTCGGTTTTCTTCGCGGAGCTGTAGAAAAAAGTATGATTCATCAGGATACATCGTCAAGCGCTTGAAAAATAAACAGAATTCCCCATACTACGCCATCTGCATAATGTTCGCTCCACATGCAATAGAGAATCATGCGAGAACACGAGAAAAGCACGAGAACCCTAAATGTAGATATGATCCACATAAGTTCTCGGCGAAAGCTTGGAAGCGCTCGTGGCCCCGCGGACTCAGTGTTCTGTAAACGATCACTGCAGTAAGCAACTTTCACTAGGGCCGGTCCATGGATGGGTGACCATCCATGTGATCACTTTGTGACATTAATTTGAGCGTTTCCGTGCTTCGGAAGGCACGTTAAGCCGTTGGTCCCGGTTGCCAGTAAAATGGCAGTCGTTAAGTTAAGTTGAAGACTTTATTTCAACATCAGGCAGTCACAACCTGCGCCTGTCCATTTAAACACGGCAATACGGCTCACCACCTATTACGTGGGACAAATTATATACAAAAAGGTGAAATGTGGGCATATAATAATGCCTCTGCCTACCCCTTCGGGGATAAAGGCGTGACCATATGTATATGTAAGTTCTCGGCGAGTATCTCATGTGAATGTGGAGGACCTATTAGACACTGCCCAGAAGAAGCGATTTACGCTCGTGTCTAGTCGCGCGTAATCATCAAAAGCGTATATCAAACGCGCGACAGCTTCTGGAATGGATATCTCTATGAGTGTCTTGTGTCTCGGGTACGCGCGAATTAAGACGCCTCATCTGGGCAGTGTCTAAAGTTAATATATTATGCTTATGTGATTTCTAGACTACTGACGAAATTACGCTCACGAAATGTTTCAGTTACATTAAAGGTGGAATTTAACTGGACCCCTTGCCAAAGTCCACGGAGTCCAAGCCAACCTTATTTGCAGGTCACCTGCCTACCTCAATGACCGAGGCCCTGAGGTCGCCAGGAGACTGCTCGCTCTTTCTTACAGAAGCAGGCCCAAGATGGTGGCGTCACGTGAGAGTTTCACGCACGCTTCACGCTTTAGAAAGCTAGATAACACTCGAACCGACTCTTAAAGAAGGATATAACCCGAACTCTTAGGTGAGGCCGCTGTTGTAGCCGGGAACCATGAGACTCGGAAACATTCTTCCGAGAGTTAGCAGAGATCCCCACTAGACACGGATAGGCAAGGGATCGTGTGGTTTAGTCCCTAAAAGCATAACACATTAAAAAAGAACATACCCTCTTGACTAATTCTTTGGTCTCATCAAACTTTTCCCTATGCAGCATTTGAGTTTTCATCATATCTTCTTGACACGAAGCTAACAGAAGGAAATGCTCCTTCATAGATTCATTGTTCTGTTTCAACGTCTCTTTAAGAATGACATTCTCGTCCAAAAGCTCTCCGAAACTCTTTTGTATCTCTTCAGTGCTTTTGTCATCTGTGATGATATTGCTAGCTACCATCATACTGGTTGTTGATGGCTGTTGAAAAAAAAACAATTATATTAATATATTCAGAGAACTATCTGTAAGGTTACAATAATTTAGGGGTTCAGTTTTTTTTAAATATAGTAAGCTTGCCAAATTAACGGCGTCCTGGAGGGAAGTCATGGCGATATCAAGCGAATGGGGGACACTCTCAGAGTTCATACGACTTCTGACAGTAGTCGTCAAGATGGCGGCTCTTAACGCTCCGCTTGAAGAACCCGAATTTGTGAGAAGAGGGCGCACATGTGTGCGGGCAGGTCGGTCTAAGGTTTTATAGTTCGATAGACAAACGATCTTTTGAAGCTCAGTTCGGGCAAAGATTCTCTCCACTGTGAAGGAGTGGCCCTCTGCCCAGCACGTAATGGGTAGGTACATATCCAATGTTAGCCCCAACTTACACGAATTTGACTAACGCGATCCTATTAACCCCGCGGTTACCGTAATTGTGAACAAATACCGAGTCAATGGTGTCTATATGAATGGTCGCATAATCTGACCTAGAAATTTTCTTGACAGCTTATCTGAGGTGAATTCCCTATTATAACACACGAGAAAATTATTTAATACTACCTAGTTATTGAGTTTCAAGTACTATTGAGTTGAGGCTGGTCAGTACAATAGATAGGTACTCGGAAGGCATGTTTTTTTCACTCCATCGGCCGACTACGTAATATGTTGTCTTATGACGATAACACAAAATTATCGCCCGTAAGCCAAATTTACAGCCAACCAATTTTTTTCTAATGTTAACGTCTTCCCCGTCAATTCCAATCCTTAACTGGATTTGAAGTATGGGGCTTTTTTATTGATTGCTAGGAGCAGCTACAATTCTACTTAGGAGGGACTGACTGTCGTTTGACTTTTCAACCCTGGTACCTTACGCCGAATAATATACAACTGGTATTATGCTTTCATTTTATTCAAGATATGAACTGCTCGAGGTCTAAGGGCTCACTCACGAGTGTCAAAGTTTTGGGCCTTATATGCTCAAGAACCCTTAAATAAAAGAAATCTCAGTCTAACCACTAGATTGGTTTATTTAGCTAATACAGTATTCCTTTCTAGGTTTACACGGGCTGGTTTCCGCAACTGAACGTCAATTATTGCGCCTATTTTCGTGAGGTGGTTGTGGAGTGGCTATTGCCATCCCAGTTCTCCAGAAAGTCTCTTCACGTTGCCGACGATTTCCTGGAGAGACATCAGTGCGCCGAGATGTGTAGCCCTGTATGTCGCATGTCGCCAGCTACAGGCCCTCAGAAGACGAAACACACTGCAACAAGCCAGCATGCGCCCAAGCATGCGCTTGCTAGCCAAGCACAAAACGCTCTCGCTGATATGGTACCTACATTCATGAATCAATGTAGCAAGTACCTATCAGGCCATGCGGTTCAGCTACCCGCAATGCTAATGCTATAAAATATATCCCCTACTATAGATAGCATCTGTTAGATAAGATAAGCTAACTTCCCTGCTATTATTTGCGCTATCATATCTAGTTCGTTGTGATTGTAGTAAGTAATCGATATCTGTAACGCTGAGATATAAAATTCGCACGAGTCACTCTCATGCATGTCGAAATAAACAAGTAGGAAACTCAGTTTCGGACTGTCTAGACTTCTACAGCAATTTTTAGCCACTTTTTAGCGATTTTTTAGCGTACGCCTTTCGTGAGCGTGACTCACGGTAAAGCGCGAACACGTGAATTAGTATGGAGCTGAGACAAGTTCCCGCGTTTACAGCAAGTGGGGGGTGTCTCGATTCCTACGCGCTGAGACTCCCACTAGATACTTAGGTCAATCTGTCACAATAACGCTGCATCGCGAAAAGGGAAGCAGTTCATTAAAACATTACGAGCGAGCTCCGTACCATGATCGATTCAGTGAATCAACTAGCAGATATATTGCAGTCCTCAACAACATAGGTATATTCCCAATTTGCGCCTTCATGACTTTAGGGTTCTTTAGTGAATATGATTTTCTTCAGAACTTCAAATAGAAGTGGCTGGGAAGCGTTCCATCAAAGAGGCTATACCTACATCAAAGCCGTCGGCTAAACCCCCACCGCCAGGTTACTGTCAGCGGAACTCAACGGTAAATGTGTGGCATAACATTGTTCGAAAGGCTCAGGCCCGCGCGTTATGTCTATGCCGGCGAG
This sequence comes from Miltochrista miniata, assembly GCA_933228765.1. NCBI lineage: Eukaryota > Metazoa > Arthropoda > Insecta > Lepidoptera > Erebidae > Miltochrista > Miltochrista miniata. The sequence continues at coordinate 5,006,056 of OW121765.1, forward strand.
TATGGTACCTAGATTATGTAAAATTCACGACATGTATCCAGTATGGAAATCTCGTCTTTTTCGACAGACATGCCTAGATTATTGTCGCTTTAGCATACTTATTACTAGGTAACACCTTTGGCCCTTTCTCAAAGAGACAAAAAGAAACCTAGTTCGTTAGTTAAGTGGCGACGTGTGAGGTTTGAAAATACCTTGCGGTTTCCAGGACTACATTGAAAGGTACTTTCCCTGTTACACGAATGCAAAATATAATGGGAAAGCATTGTTATAGGTAGATACTTCTCGTTATAAGTTCAGTGTCATTCAATGATTTTATGAAATTGTACAAAAGAATCAACTAAATTCCAAGATCTTTTTTCTAGATTTTTCGACTGTGACAAAATTTACACCGAAACCATAATTAGGGAAGTATCTAGTGGACAGTCGGTTTTTCATCTTCAGTTTTATTTTTGTAATACATTGCAAGTTGGGCTAGTGGGTCCGGTTGTCTTTGGAACTGCGAATTGCCACTTTTATTTTTTGAGAATGAAAGAAACGATGGAATGGAACGCGGTTGAGCGGTTGCTCCCAAAAATACCTACAAATAAAGAGTCAAGCCATAGTTGCTCTTAGCAGCTTGTAAATCCGAGCAACAAGAGGCTCGAACGATGGTACGATAAGAAATTTCCATTGATAATGATTGAAAATTGCTCTACATAATCTTATAATCTGATAAAGAACGAAAATAGTATTTTATTTTACACTTATAAATAACGCGCATTTTCTTTTATAAAAGGAAAATAACAATTCTACCTTCGAAAGTAAAGTTGGTTTTAGTTATAAAACGTTACTAGTGTTGAGATCACGGAAATCAGAAAAATCCACTTTTCTGATCTGTGGTTGAGATACTATGCTGGGGCAATACAGACTACACCGACATCTGGGTTTAACCGTCGCAGTCAGGCAAACACGTTACTTTTGATAAAATAAAATAAATAAAAATTAAATTTTCGGACATTTCACACAACGCTATCTGATCCCAAAGTAAGCTAGGAATAACCTGCTTGTGTTATGGGTATCAGACCACGGATATTAATATGTACTTATATATTTTTTTAAAATACATACATATTTTACATAGACTGTTGTTAGGTCATTTCCGGCAAGAGACATCATATTTTACTTTTCATAAAATACGGGTAGCTAAAAGAATAGACTAATTGAATATTTTGTTACTTAGGATTTACCGAATTTATAATTACGATTAAACTAATAACTAGATTTTAAAATGTTGTCTCTGTGTAGTAAATTTGATTTACTTACTTTAAGATTATATAGATTTCTTATCTACCCTACATTAAGAATTGCCCCACCACCGTTGCAACGGTGGGAGGAAGATGTACTTTGTTCCGGGCCTTATAAAATGTTTCGCTCGCGAGTTATTGGATTATTGTTGGCGATATTATTGACGAATTAATAACAAGTGTTGATGTGTACAAGTGTTATCATGGAATATAAGTGCAGTTGTGACAAGAAGTGGTTTTATTACTGCCCAACTAGGCCACGTCCTTAACAGTTCAGAAGTGGGATCGGCAAGAAAATATATATTTTTCTTGTAACACCCTATAGCCTGGAACATTTACGTAAGTTTTGAACTATTATTTTTCATTACGAAGTGCAACTATCTAAATCTTTGTTTATTCACCACGTGTTATTTTTTCTTTTATTGGTAATATTTCTGGAAGAACAAGATGGATTACTAAACTACTATAAAAAAAAAACGAGAAGGAGTGGTATATTATTAAGTATCCTTGTGTATAACTCATAGAATTATGGACAGAAACACGTGGTGACCTTCAAGAATTATTTTTTTTCACATTCACGGAATTTCATAATAATAATCGTACCTCCCTAATAATAGAAACTACTGAATAGTTATGGTGTTAGCAACATGGTGAGGTAGTTACATGGATAATGCGGGGTAATACTAAGCCCCTATAGTTTTAAACAGGTAAAGTGACTTGTCCGTTACCTCACTTGAACTCAGATAGTGATATGTGCTGGTAAGTTTATATTTAAAGGGCTTGGTTTAGAAAATGAAGGAAAATGAGGTGCCTATGAAATCGATTTTTTTTTTGTCGCTTAACTAGGCGAATAATGATAACCAAAACATTTTTAAAATGATGAGGTGTACCTATGTCAAAGTATGCTTTTGTTATATTTTAATTATACATAAATAATATGGGAAATTATCATACAACAATCAGTTCTACATTTTTACATGAATAGCGATTCATTATGACTTCAATTTTTATCGAATTGAAAAAAAAAAAATGCCAATAGACGGAGGAAACATACACCTATAATTTGTTCTACATTTCGTATCTTGAATGACGCGTGTTCGATATACTTAGTCAAAGTCGTTAGCCTTAACGTGCTTAGTATTTACTTTTCTGCGTATCGTGCGTACCTATATTATGTACGCTTTCTTACCTATAGCTTGAAGACCTGATAGTGATCTTGGAGACTTATATTTGAAATATTATGAGATACTTATTTGTGATACGAAGTAAATTTTGAGATCTGAACCTATATTTTTGTGTTACATACTTGAAAAAAAAAAAAAAGTTTACTAGTATACTATATATTATGGAAGCTGAGTTGGCTGACGCTTACCACCGCACTTACCACTTTCGTAATATTATTTCTTATCAGAATCAATTACTAATACTATATATAACTATATATAACTTCTGCTCCTTATAGTGAATAATTAAGTTTGGATATTAAGCTTAAACGAGAAGTTTCAGATAATTGTTGAAATGAGTAGCCATGATGAAAATCAGTTAAGGAATACTGAATATGCAACCAGTCTAGGAGGAGGACTGGCCCATATTCCAGAAACAACACCGGACTTCTCGAATCTTGATACTGGATAGGATATGCAACCAGTCTATGAGGAGGACTGGCCCATATTCCAGGAGGAATGCCCGAGGTAACGGGTCAAGGTAGGTACTAGATATGCAACCAGTATATGAGAAGGACTGGCCCATATTCTAGAAGGAGTACCCGAGGTAACGGGTCAAGGTAGGGACTAGATATGCAACCAGTATATGAGAAGGACTGGCCCATATTCTAGAAGGAGTACCCGAGGTAACGGGTCAAGGTAGGGACTAGATATGCAACCAGTATATGAGAAGGACTGGCCCATATTCTAGAAGGAGTACCCGAGGTAACGGGTCAAGGTAGGGACTAGATATGCAACCAGTATATGAGAAGGACTGGCCCATATTCTAGAAGGAGTACCCGAGGTAACGGGTCAAGGTAGGGACTAGATATGCAACCAGTATATGAGAAGGACTGGCCCATATTCTAGAAGGAGTACCCGAGGTAACGGGTCAAGGTAGGGACTAGATATGCAACCAGTATATGAGAAGGACTGGCCCATATTCTAGAAGGAGTACCCGAGGTAACGGGTCAAGGTAGGGACTAGATATGCAACCAGTATATGAGGACTGGCCCATATTCTAGAAGGAGTACCCGAGGTAACGGGTCAAGGTAGGAACTAGATATGCAACCAGTATATGAGAAGGACTGGCCCATATTCTAGGAGTACCCGAGGTAACGGGTCAAGCTACTAGATATGCAACCAGTATATGAGAAGGACTGGCCCATATTCTAGTCATCGGAGTGACGGAGTCGGATGACGACTCATCACCACCATGAGAGAGGGCACATTCTGTGGCGGAAGGATCGGACACAGGTATGATAGATATATTTTAAAGTTTTTAGAAGATGTTAAATCCTATGATAAGTCAGAGATTATTTTTTATACGAATGTAATACCGAAGTTCGACCCTGTGGTTATGCCGCAGAATATCTTAATGTGGATGGGGAAGAAAAGGACTGACAGGCGTTTTGCTAAGACGTGGTATCAGGGTCTAGATTCGATATTACATACCTGGTCAGAATGGAATAGGCAATTGATGCAATCATTTCCATGTAGAGAGGACTACAACGAGCTTTCGATCGAAATGCTAGAAAAACTGGCTAAATATGGAGAGTTCTTACTATTATTCGAAGACAAAAATTTTATAAACAGGTGCAAAATACAGTACGTGGTGGCAGGCGTGCTGTAATACCAGGAGCTCGGGCAGCCTGGTTTAGTGAGCCAGAACAGGTACCTACTCAAATATTTTAGGAAAGTCAAAAGAGGGACGAGAATCGACGCGAAGGCCGTACGACGAAAAGGTTAGGTGTAAGTTCTAATCCCCGGTAGCATCTGGTACAGGTACTAGTAGTAACTCCAGTTTGTGATGCTTTAACTGTAATGTAGTTGGTCTCCAAGTTTCAGATGTAAGTAAACATTTAAAATTAATAATACCCAAATTGTTACAAAATTGATCCTTTGAGCCAACATTGCAGATCCAGACCTAGGGATACTTTGTAAACTAATGATCCAGATGAAACTAAACCTTTGGGTGATGATATCCAGAAACAGAAACAGGTATTTGAGGTCATCACTGAAGTACGTACATATTAGACATCAAGGTAAATGTGCAGGTTACTTCGTGCCATGTTTACCAAGGAAGTCGATGTTCTCTGGAGTCTCAGATTTACAGAATTTAAATAACTACTCGTCCGAACTTGCCTTCGTTCATAGGTGATAATCTATTAAGTTCAATAGGTATTGCAATAGATCATGTGGAAGTCCAGAGCTTGAAAGATACTGTTGGTTTATACGTCGATTATACCGGGTACTATTAGGCCACTCCTTAACCGAAAGGCCACAATTATTTTGATCGCGAAAACTTCATGTAAAATACGTTTTAAAAGAATGCCCCCAGGTACAGTAAGCCTGGTGAGCATCCCTAACGGACTGCAACCGATACGCTTTTGTATTGATTCAGAAATAGATTGCTACATTTATGAAACTTGCGTCCTGCAAGGTCCCCAGGGTAAAGAATATGAGAATACCAGGTCTGTATGAGGTCAGAAACTGATGCGGAGCAGTAATGATTTTTAATGTAGCTTCAAACTCCTGGAACATCTCCAGATACAATTTTAATTAGTTCCCAACAGGTAAGACCAATCGATATAGTTTTGAATTCGTTCAGTATAACCTTGTTTACCTACCCTATCGTATGCCATAGTCAGAAAGGACCGTAGTACAACATGGTTCAGAAGATTGGTTCAAAAGAAAACTGATGGTATACAATCATGCGTAGATTACAGAGCTTTCAAACAAGAATATCAATAAAGATCACTACCCAATACCGCTAGTTGGAGATCAGTTTAATCCACTTGAAGGCAATGCTTTATTTTACCAAGTAGATGTTACCATATCCTCACATCTGAGAAATCTCGTCAAAAGACCGCTTTTTAGACCTCTGATAGACAGTATGAGTAGAATCGCGTTCCCTTTATGTTGGTCAACGCGCCGTCAGTTTTTACAGAACAATCAACAAAATTCTTATGGAGGCAAATATATTTATGGACTAGCTGTTGCCCGCGACTTCGTACGCGTGAAAATTATGTTATAATGCCAATTTGGTTGCTCTCTGCTTAGCCCCTAGGATATGTGTCGTGATAATATATAGCCTATTTTAAGACCCTACCCCTAGTGAATATTTGTGCAAAATTTGAATCAAATCTATTGAGTACTTTTCGAGATCCTTCCGGACAAAGCAAATCAAACAGACAAAAAGACAAAAAAATTCTAACTATATTTTCGGCTTTGGTATATTATGTTTTAAATATTTCCAATGTACAGTTTTGACTCTTCTATCATTTTATTATATGTATAGAAGATATAGATGAAGCAGTTGTCCTGTCCCCACGATCTGCTAATCAACATGAGGTAAGAGAATTTCTCAGATTGGCAGGGTCCTTCAAGCGGTTTATGAAGGGTATGCTGTCATAACCTCTCCACTGCCGGAATTATTGAGAAAGAACTCTGCATGGATTTGAGGTCACAACCAAGAACGGGCGTTTGTTAAGGTAAAAGGTTTACTTACCAGTAGAGCATTACTTACCCTCTATGATTCCAAAGTTGTAATCGAGTTGCATACGGATGCTTGCAAAGAAAGTGTAACTGGAATCCTATTGCAATGAGATGGAAAGGGTACTTTAAAGCCTATATCCTACTTAGTAGTTTAGTCTCCTACGAGCTCGAGACGTTGGCAGTTCGAGAGTATGGTGACCTCTGAAAATGAACCACGACGATGTTGGTTATTGTGGCTTTAAGAAAACCTTACACCGTACAAAGGTCGCTACTGGTGACCAGAAGATGCGCCGCCCCGGTTCAAAAAAAAAAAATGTTGCGTCATGCCTAGAATGAAGGTGAGTTGAATCCCATAAAAAAAGGGTTAGTATCCCCTTTCATGCTATACAGATCATATTGGGCCGTTTAATAAGAATATATACCCATTAGACGCATTTTTAGATTTCTGGTCATGGCGAGGACGATAAATCTTGGGATGATCACATTTCTGATTTGCAGGTTAGTATCAATACGACGAAACATACTACACAGATGAACCCGTCACTCCCGTCAGATCAACTATTTTGATTCATTATAACCATTTGAACCGAAATTAATGAAACACTAAATTTGACTGCCTCGTTAGTTGAGTGGTCGAAATGTGCGATTGCCGATCACGGCCTTGGGTTCGATTCCCACCGGAGACAAGGGTTTGTGTGATCCGTAGGGGTTTGCTTCGGGAGTCTGGGTGTTTTAGTGTATGTTAAGTGTGTGTTTAAAAGTATACCCGTGGTCAGATACTCATAACACAGGCGGGTTATTCCTAGCTTACTTTGGATCAGATGGCGTTGTGCGAGTGTCCATGAATATTTATTTATTGACTTGAAATCGTACCCAGTGGAAAACTAGAGGAGCTTAGACATAACGCTAGCGAGAAGGTACGAGAACGGCAGGTAAAAAAAAAAAAAAACGTAGGTAACTCTTTTTAATAGGCACAGAAAACCTTCAACACAATACAAAGGACGACCTAGTATGAGTTGAAAGGCAAACCCCACATGTTGGTCAGTCACAGAAAACACTTCCAAAAGATAGATTCTTAACCGAAGATAGAACTAAGAAGCAAGACTAGAAGTACGACAATATTGTTACCATTAACATAATTCAAGCCTGGTTAGTTTTTAATTATAGAGATTTAGATCGCCTGATGCTAGTGACATTGTCAAAAATAATAAATTATGCTAGACTAGGTATTATAATATCAGCTCCTTGCCATTTCAAACTAGGCATGTCCATAATTTAGTTTAAAGTTTGTTTTTTTATTTGTGTACCAACGACCTCAGAAGCCAATAGGCATTATCTTATACATTATGTGAATGAAAACACTTTTCCACCAAATTGTACTACTATAATTCCTTTGCACTGTGGATTAAGCAAACTTTCTAATCTTATTCTAAGCATGCTATGGGTGTAAATTATACCACAAGTTAAACTAAGAGGCTATGTTTTATTATTATGTTTAATTTGAAAATGTATTAAGCGATGGGACTCGCTTAGAGCAGGACGGCCGAGCTGTTAGGTCATTTCCGGCAAGAGACATCATATTTTACTTTTCATAAAATACGGGTAGCTAAAAGAATAGACTAATTGAATATTTTGTTACTTAGGATTTACCGAATTTATAATTACGATTAAACTAATAACTAGATTTTAAAATGTTGTCTCTGTGTAGTAAATTTGATTTACTTACTTTAAGATTATATAGATTTCTTATCTACCCTACATTAAGAATTGCCCCACCACCGTTGCAACGGTGGGAGGAAGATGTACTTTGTTCCGGGCCTTATAAAATGTTTCGCTCGCGAGTTATTGGATTATTGTTGGCGATATTATTGACGAATTAATAACAAGTGTTGATGTGTACAAGTGTTATCATGGAATATAAGTGCAGTTGTGACAAGAAGTGGTTTTATTACTGCCCAACTAGGCCACGTCCTTAACACTGTTGAGACAAACATGGGTCACACAAATATTTGTCTCCGTTGGGAATCGAACCCACGACCTCCAGCGCCGCAGGCGGTATCACTACCGACTGCGCCACAGAGGCAGTCAAAGATACAATGTTAGAACGGAAGCAGATATGTACTGAATACAATTGCTACGTGTCCTGTCTAGTGCTACTACCCTGTCAGTAGGCGAATGTTTTCTAACGCGGGGCGCTCGACCGCTACTTACAGAATTCGCGTATCAGCATAATTCGTGCGTCAGCATTTCCTGTCCCTACACTAGTAACCAAAATACAATTGACTTTACCAACTCAACGAAATGCTTGCAAAAATAAAGGGTGTGTAACGTTTGGTATGATAACAAATGCTCTAATTTCACTTAAATAACGTTCATTTGATATAATTTTATATGCTACTAGCTGACCCGCGCAACTTCATATGCGTGATAAATGAAGAACCGCTCGACGGATTTTGTGCAAACTTCACATAAACCATCTACTAAATAGTCCGAACAAAGCCTAAACATTTGGTTTGGATAGGTAAGCCCGTTCTTAAGTTATAAAATTACAACGAAAAGTGGCATTGATTTTTATATATATAGATAATATAAAACATTTAGTATAACGTATACTAACCTAACCTAACTGATCCAAGTCGGCTTGCTCTGAGTCGAGATATTAACCTTTTAAATTATACTAAAAGGTATGTTCTTAGAAATTATGAGTATTATAGTAAATAATTAATATTCTGAATTAATATTACGACAAATGTGCATTAAAGGAAATGTTCATTATATAAGTAATTAGATAAAATGAAATTATATCAACAATTCATTATCTCAATTGATCGCTCTGTTAAACAAAAGTATATTAACTGAAAAAAGGTCAAGTGAATGTTAGATTTTTTGTTATTATATCAAACATTACACACCCAAAAATAAAAGCAACATTGCAGGCCACTAGAGCCCCAAGTACCCAAAAAACCAGGCCCTTACACGAGCAAATTAGAAAAAAAAACTCACGTCAGAAGCTCCAAGTTTAAAATGCGCTTTAAATGCCATGTTAGCTTCAACAGGAAGATCCTTCAGGGCCTCATCCAGCTGGTCTTTGTCTACTCCACGGTTCTCTGTTCCATTGTCTACTCCATCACCATTCTCCGTTCCACTGAACTGCACATCCAAACTGGATCCTGGTGAGGTCCCGAGGATTATGAATGAATCGTCTTCACCGTTTAGGCTCATTTTGTCACAACTGATCTGAAAGAAAAAAAAAAATTTGAAGGGCTTCATACTGAAGGATGATGAGGAAAACGCCAAGCAGGTCATTCCACAACTCAGGTGTATGTGGAAGGAAGTCCCTGTGGAACCTCAAAATATAAGAATGCACCCGAACAAGGAATGTTAAATACACATCATGTTTTCCTCTATTTAAGATGAGGAGAGAGAAATGGCGAAGTCCTCAGCGAGGTTACAAATAATGATGGGGTGGGAGATGAAACAAGTATCAATAATCTGTCAGGCATTGTCAAGCAAGACAACTGCTTTTTTCTGATAGAATTTTTAGAATACAACATTGACTGATGTGACAGAAATTCCTGGCTAAATTCTGTAGGTGATAGGAGTAAGAGTAACCCATTCCTTTCATTGTCCTGATCTCCTCCAGGAGTTGAATACTGTTGTTAGATCAGATCATGGCTCTTGGCATCATGTCATCTATGGTAACTTGTAAGAGCATACAACCTGTTTCGTGTTTTGATCAGGTGTTTATTATCACATGTGATCATTAAAAACAAAGATTAATGTCACCATAGTAAGGACTACACATTTCTAACAAAGCAAGCACAAATACTTTTGCATAACGCAGCAAACTACAGCAAGCATATGTATAGTAAACTACTGGATGTTACGCAGTTTCACCCGCGTAACTCCCATTCTCGTGGAAATATGGGCATAAAATATAGCCTATGTTACTCAGAATGAATGTAGCTATGTAGCTTTCCAATAGAGAAAGAATTTTTGAAATCGGCTTAGTAATTTTTGAGTTTATTCATTACGGTTTCACACGCGTAGTTCCCGCTCTCGTGGGAATACGGGAATAAAATATAGCCTATGTTCACCGCAAAGAGTGTAGCTTTCCAACAGTGAAAGAATTTTTCAAATCGGTCTAGTAGTTCCGCAGTCCATTCGTTACAAACATACAAACAAAAAAAAACAAATATTTCCTCTTTATAATATTTATATAGATTTAATACAATAGATTACCATTGAACTGGCATTACACGAGTGCAAGGACCACACCATTAATAAAAAAAAATACAATAGAGATGGGATTGAATGAAAGTGAATAAACCAAACCAGCCATTACAAACAGTAAAAAAAATGTAAAATGATACAGCAGGTACCTACAGTACAATAGACACAACAGACATTATAATTAAATCAATATAGACACTTCATTATAATGGTATTATGATAATAAATCAGTTATTATTGTTAAAAGAAATAGTAAACATGTGACGAAATAGAGAATATGAATGTTTTTATCTAAATGTTAGAAAGTAAGAGAATGCAAGTTAGAAAAGTTAATATTTTGTAACCTCATGAAAGTAATATAAAATGCCACATGTAGACCAAAATGGATACCAAGGCTTCGGCCAAGCAGCCCCAGAAAACACAGAAGAAGAAGGAGGGATCCGGTGGCGGTAAAGTCAAAAAGAAGAAGTGGTCCAAAGGAAAAGTTCGCGACAAATTGAACAACCAGGTGTTGTTTGACAAACCTACATATGAAAAACTGTACAAGGAAGTGCCTCAGTACAAACTGATCACACCTGCTGTAGTCTCTGAAAGGTTGAAGGTTCGTGGCTCACTCGCGAGGCGGGCACTCATCGAGCTTAGAGAAAAAGGTTTAATCAAACAGGTAGTCCAACACCACGGGCAGGTGATCTACACGAGAGCCACTAAGGGAGATGACCCTGTTGCATAAATTTAATTTAAATTTAAAATAAACAGATTATAACCTAGTGATAAGGGTTCTAATGGTATTATGATAATAAATCAGTTATTATTGTTAAAAGAAATAGTAAACATGTGACGAAATAGAGAATATTAATGTTTTTATCTAAATGTTAGAAAGTAAGAGAATGCAAGTTAGAAAAGTTAATATTTTGTAACCTTTTAAAAGTAATACAAAATGCCACATGTAGACCAAAATAAACAGATTATAACCTGGTGTTATGGGTTCTAATGGTATTATGATAATAAATCAGTTATTATTGTTAAAAGAAACAGTAAACATGTGACGAAATAGAGAATATTAATATTTTTATCTAAATGTTAGAAAGTAAGAGAACGCGAGTTAGAAAAGTTAATATTATGTAACCTTATGAAAGTAATATAAAATGCCACATGTAGACCAAAATAAACAGATTATAACCTGGTGTTATGGGTTCTAATGGTATTATGATAATAAATCAGTTATTATTGTTAAAAGAAATAGTAAACATGTGACGAAATAGAGAATATGAATATTTTTATCTTAATGTTAGAAAATAAGAGAATGCGAGTTAGAAAAGTTAATATTTTGGTAACCTTATGAAAGTGATATAAAATGCCACATGTAGACCACAATAAGCTATTACAAGCTTGTGTTGTGGGCTCAAACAACTGATAAACATACTTTACATATTTCTAAATACATATATCAGAAAAAATTTAAACTCGCAAAACAATTATTTCTGAACACCACAAATATTTAGTGTGACAATGCTCTTCTCCAACTGGTTAAAAAAAGCCATCTACATTACAATACATTATATTATGCTGTTGCTGACATGTGGCTTTTTTTTCAATTTTGTAATAACTCCTATTAATTATGTGTTAAAAGAACAATTTAATAATGGTCACTACAATATTAACCTAAAAGTGCATTTAATTAGGTATAATGTATTATAGCATTAATATTATATTATCATAATTAGCCTTCCAATTACTTCCTATAATGTGACCATTGGATGAAATGGACAGCAAAAAAAGCGGTCCGATCGTCTGCTCAGTATAGCCGGCGTCCCCCACAAGAAAAATAATGTGACCATTTATAAGCAGTCTTAGTAATGGGCAATGTGGCCTAAATATACACATGTTCAATTTGGGGATTTAGTTACACATAGTGTTGACGATTTCTAGATGAACAATTTCTGTTTACATAGGTAATGAAAAAATGGCCAGCCTTGATGTGTAGTCGCAGTTTTCTACTAAGAAGACACAGTGGATTTAAGTGAGACAAAACAAATCGGGAAAAGAGACTGCATTTTTAAATTTGAAGGATTGAGCAACAGTAAAATGATTTTAGTTAGTAATGGGCAATGTGCCTAAATAAACACATGTGCAATTTAAAGATTAGTCACAATGTTGACTATTTCTAGATAGGTACCAATGAAGTTTCTGTTTAATGGTAATGAAAAAATGGCCAGCCTCGATGTGTAGTCGCAGTTTTCTACTTGCAGGACACATATTGGATTTAAGTGAGACAAAACAAATCAGGCATATAAAGAAACTGCTTTTTTTAGGTTGAAGGACTGAGCCAAGAACCGTTTAGGAACAGTAAAATGAATTTAGTCAGTTATGGGCATTTTGGTTTAAATAACCACATGTGCAATTTAAAGATTAGTCACACACAATGTTGACTATTTCTAGATGCCAATGAAATTTCTGTTTACATAGGTAATGAAAAATAGCCAGCCTTGATGTGTAGTCGCAGTTTTCTACTTGCAGGACACCATATTGGATTTAAGTATGAAACAAATCGGGAAAACAAACCATATTTTTAAATTTGAAGGACTGAGCCAAGAAATATTTATGAACAGTAAAATGAATTTAGTTAGTTTTGGGCATTTTGGTTTAAATAAACACATGTGCAATTTAAAGATTAGTCACACATAATGTGGACTATTTCTAGATACATACATACATATATTCACACCTTTATTCCCAAAGGATTAGGCAGATAGGTTGTGAGCCTATCGCCGTGTATAGGTAGGTACTGAAAATGCCCAGCCTTGATGTGTAGTTGCAGTTTTCTACTTGGACACACATTGGATCCGACTGAGATAAAACAAATTGGGGTAACAAAGATACTAAAGTTTCTAAAATTTTAAGGGCTGAGCCAAGAACTTTAGACAGTAGAAATCACCACAGATCAGGAATAGTCACAGAGATAATAGATTCTAGGCTAGAAAAGCCACTCTACCATATAATATAGCCGAGAGAAAGCAATTATAACAGAGTACATTGTTTAGTTGTAGTATGGATAGGGGAATAAACACGTGGAATATATAATGTACATTATTCATGGGGTTATTATAATATTTACGTAAATTTGAGCATAATTTACAATTTTAACTGCTGTTTATGTCCTCGAAACAACCTAACATGTGAAACGAAATAGTTGTCAACAATACTGTTTTGGCAATACCGGGTACATTGTATACCTAAGTTATTATCAAACGAAGTAATACGAGAACTGATAACAATTTAATGTGACGTAAATAAAAGATGAAAGCGACAAGAGGTAACCTTCTAAACAAATTAGTCACACGGGAAGCCCCTGTGTAAACAAACATGGATACTGGAATTAGTGATGTCTGAAACTATTATGAACTATCATCTGAGCACGAGCACAGTTAAAATCCAAATTTTCTAATAAAAGCATCGGTAAAACATCTAAAAATAAATTGCGAAACATGACATATTTACTTGTGTGGTTGAAGAAAAATAACACTCACCCAAATACACAATTACACAATAATAAAATTAAAATTGAAGCCTCCTCGTAAAAGGACAACACGTAATCACTGGATGCACATAAATTTTTATTCTTTAACACTTTAGTGTTTAGCAAAACATTTTATTTTTGTTATCAAAAATAACCAAAATAAAAGTTTTGACTGGTTATCAACCTTGTGCTAAAAATTTGTACCACAGAATAAATAAAATTTGGCAAAAATACGGAATATATATAAGGTTGGCACTACCGGATTTCAAGTTTTTTTTATACAGGCTAGGCGTAGGCGCCTGGGCTTTTAAGGTGTCCGGACACGATCAACGTGACTTGACAAGCAAAGAAAGCAAGCTTTGTCTTCATGTCCTATTAATTTTAACGGACTTCAAAGAAAAGACGAGGTTCTCAATTCGTCTGTACTTTTTTTTTATTTTCACCGATATTTCCGTCAATTATAGACTGATTTCAATTTTTTTTTCTTTTGTTTAATAGGGTTTACTTCTGAGGTGGTCCCATTTTCACCAGATCATCTAATGATGGGATCCAGGAGAAATCGAGGGCAACCACCGATAATTGTAGGGAAAACTAGTGCGTTTGTAAACTTTTTAATTAAGTGCTTTATTGTCTACAATTTAATAAAGGTCTAGAGTCGATCTGTGGAACCGAAATACAGTCGTGGAAATTCCTTAACGATTTACAGCAGCTACCTTGTGTGTGGGCTTACTTAATTTGTATTGATGGGGACTTTACACCTACATACAGGGCCGTCTTAAGACTATATAGCGCCAGGGTGCGAAGCTCAGACTGCGCCCCCTCCTCACCGGTCAACCAAAAAAACTTTTATTTTTAATTCTATTTATCTATACTAATATTATATCTATACTTAATATTATAAAGAAGTAAAGTTTGTGTGTTTGTTAAATTGTAAGGGGTAATCTCGGGATCTACTGAACCGATTTTGTAAATTCTTTCACCAATAGAAAGCTACATTATTGGGGAGTGTCATAGGCTATATAGCATCACGCTACAACGAATAGGAGCGGAGCAGTAATAGTACATACATATGGTCACGCCTTTATCCCCAAGGGGGTAGGCAGAGGCATATTATATGCCCACATTTCACCTTTGTATAATTTGTCCCACGTAATAGGTGGTGAGCCGTATTGCCGTGTTTAAATGGACAAGCGCAGGTTGTGACTGCCTGCTGTTGAAATAAAGCCTTCAACTTAGCTTAACGACTGCCATTTTACTGGCAACCGGGACCAACGGCTTAACGTGCCTTCCGAAGCACGGAAGCGCTCAAATAAATGTCACAAAGTGATCACATGGATGGTCACCCATCCATGGACCGGCCATAGTGAAAGTTGCTTACTGCAGTGATCGTTTACAGAACACTGAGTCCGCGGAGCCACGAGCGCTTCCGCGGAGCCACGAGCGCTTCAATAGTAAATGTTTCAAAAACGGGGGAAAAGTTATTTCTTTTGAGAGCTTCGTTGCGTGTGCTGCGTTAATATTTATAGTTATGTAAAAATTATGTATTACAAAATTGTTTCTCTTAAAAAAGTTCTAAAAAAATTGCGCGATAGCATGTGTATCTTTGGGTTGGTGCACAATAACCATTTTAATGGCAATCAATTATTTTATACAATAATGCCACGGGATACCTTTCTTAAACTTTTCATAAACGAAATTGTTCTTAAAAATAATGCGACGGGAATGCACGCGACGAAAAAACTTTCTCTCTCTCTCTCTCTCTCACGTAGTATTGAATATTAACGACGAGACTCTACGGGAGTAAACGCAACGCGACGGGAGTAAATGCGACGGGAATAGGTGATACTCTCTCTTATGTGGCGCAAACGAAGTTGCGCGGGTCAGCTAGTTTTTCTATAAGATCTGTAATCTACATTAAATAAACAATGTTTTATTTTAAGTGCGAATCGGACTTGCGCACGAAGGGTTCCGAAGGTCGGTACCTACCGCTAACATATTTTAAGTTATAGGTAAATGTAACCTCTTTTTATTTCAACTAGAGATGCGCCGAATATTCGAATTCGGTAAATTTGGAAAGTTTTGAAAAGTTCGGTTTCGACCAAATATTCGGTTTATTTGCTTCGGCAAATAAACCGAATATTCGGCGAAAGAGAGAATTATTCGTAATTACCGAATG
Organism: Miltochrista miniata; assembly: GCA_933228765.1. NCBI lineage: Eukaryota > Metazoa > Arthropoda > Insecta > Lepidoptera > Erebidae > Miltochrista > Miltochrista miniata. The sequence goes on from OW121765.1 coordinate 5,021,965, forward strand.
TGGAAATTATTATTAATAAAATTAATTACTATTGAATACGGAGGCGTTTTCCCATAATTAACGCTATGGTACATAAATCTCTAGTGACGCACAGTAACATAGTCATTTAGGTGATAAGGCCAATCTAAAGTCCAAAAAACTCGTGAGTGCTTATTGTTGCTTCCCAAAAAATACCCGGTTTTCACCGCGAGCCGAAACACCCATTATTGAATCCGTTTAACTCGCAATAAACTCGCAAAGTACTTGTTTTCCTACCAATAAATGGTCGAGATAAAAGGACTGAGTGGCAGAAATTGTTGTAATGAGCTGGCTCAGTTCTTAACAGTGGTCAGAGTCATTGCGAGTTCGTTTTTATTTGTTCTTCTTTAAGATACAATATGCAAATACTTTTTCTTCACTTGATTACGTGTCACACACACGACATTAGGTATCACTAATATGCTGCAAAACACGACCGCACACAACCGGTCCAAAAAACTCTGTGCGGACTGCTCATTTTCCATTTCATATTTTAAAATTCATCTCACTCATTTCAATCCAAATTATTTTTTAAACTCTTTGTTGGCGGAAAACAAAACTGATTTCATTAAAAATGAGCTCGTTCCTCTCACCATCTTCTGCTAATTACTCTAACTGTGCAACGCAAAAAACATGGAGTGCTGTCATCATTTTTTAACTGGTGCTCCTGAATTTTAATCTAAAAATTCTCTGAAAGCTTTGCCCTTTCGACTTGATATAGAGGTGTGTTATGAGGATTATAAACGATCCTCTACTTAGAGGCCTTCGCGATAACTTCGATTTTTTATAGCTTGAAGGATGATGATCGTTGATGATCTGTAGACCTTGGCGTAACACTTTATAATAGCAACCAAGTGGCGATTGTCTGCATAGACGGAGATTTGCTGGTGAAATATTTGTGACTCAAGGTGGGACAAAAGACATTTCGACAAAACTTTCTTCACGCAAGTCGTTCGATTGAAAATCGGCGCCCTGGGGTGAGGGCTGCGCGAGCAGTGCTGAAAGAATTTTGCCAGCCACGGCGACTGACCTGTTTACCGCGTTGATTTGAACCGAATAGTTCGGCCGAATATTCGGGATGGTACATTTTATTCCGAATATTCGGCTGTAGTTCAAATTCGGTTCAACCCACATTCGGCGCATCTCTAATTTTAACTGTCTATCTGCTTGTTGCCGCTGTAAAAACAACTACATAATAAATTATTAGGTATTTCTTAGGTAGGTACATACATATTTCTTCTATAATATTTATTCAATTATTAAAATCAAAGTCAAGTTTTCGGACTTTTGAGTTGGTAAATATTTTAATAATGTTGTTTATTTTGATATCAATTTTTGATTCTATACTTATAATTGCCAAGTTTTTCAGTCTGTTTTGGGTCTTGGTTGGCCGAAGAGAATTTTTGAGTAACTTCAATTTTGAAAAAGACCGTTTATCTTAGGCTACTGTTACAGGCAGTGTTAAATTCGGCAACAAATTCTAATTCATTAAACAAATCTTCCCCGTCAATAACTGTATTTATAAATGTTAATTTTTCTTGTACGGTGAGACTTGTGTTTTTTTTAATCGGCTCCATTTTCCAAGTTCATAATGTTATGCAAGAATGAAAAAACATTATTGTGATCCGTTAGCAATTCGAATCTCTCATTTAATTTCGAGATTGCAGTGTCAAGTAAAAATAGATACAATGGTGATTTAATATTGGTTAATGCCTAGATCTTAATGTATGTAGGACGTAAGCGTACGAAACGGGGGAATGGCGAAAGTTTAATTAAGGAAATATATATCGAAATGTTTAGAGCTCGGCCTGCGCCCCCTCGGACTCTGCGCCCGGGTGCGGCCGCGCCTCTGCACCCCCGGTTAAGACGGCCCTGCCTACATAGATATATTTTTCGGTCCACCCGTCACCTAAAATTATGAAAAAAAAATTTTTTCATAAAAAACAAAACCGACTTCAAAGAAAACCTGAGTAGTAAAATTTACTTAGCACTTAAGAATATGTATTTTGATTTATCACATTTTATTCATATAATGTTGAAGTCTACCTAAACCTATGGGTTTACTTGGTGCCGACGTCAAATATGATATTGAATAAAATTCCTATGTGGTAAGTAAGTTTTACTTTTCAGGTTTTGTTTGAAGTCGGTTTTTTTTTTTTTTTTTTTTTATATATCTTATACAATATCAACGCGGTGTCATCGGTATCTACTCTAAAGTGTACATCGTGTAATGTAGATATTTGTGAACTTCTTGCTTTTATCCAAAACAAATGGATGAAAAGTCCATAGAGACACTGTGTCTGTGTGTGATTGGGAGAGGCCTACATCCAGGAGTGGACTGCCATAGGCTGATTTGATTGATTGAAGCATGATTTTAAATAATGATATGTTTTAGATACTTCATTTATACTATTAAACGATTTACGAAAAAAATAAACTAAAAAACCGGTGAAGTTTTGATAATCATTGAAAATTAATGTAATTTTGGGAAGCGCCCATCCCAAGGAAATTAGAAATTTAGTAGTTACTAGCTGAGCCCGCAACTTCGTTTACGTCACATAAGGTGTATGAAAGGAGAGGTATTTCTTCATCAGACTCATCAAGCAGCGTGTGAAACTGCCCTGTTTGTTTAATCATAAAAGAGCTAAATGATCAAGTCTATTCTAAAACAATTCAAGAATTGTTTTACAATAGCCTTAATCATTTAGCTCTTTTATGATTAAGCCAACACGCCAGTTTAGATTTACCCATTTTTAGATTCATAAGTCTACTTATGATTCTTTAAAGTGATATAACTTTTTTATTTATAAACCGATTGATATGAAATAAACACTAAATGTTAAGCGGAGCAAACCTTAACACAATAAAGAAAACCGCATTGCAATCGGTTAAGCGGAGTGCAATGGGGGGGGGGGGATTTAATATGGGGGGAGGGGGGAGGGGGGGCATAATAAAATGGGGGTTAATAATAAAAAAAATATTATTATTAATTAAAAAAATAATATTTTATTACAATTCCTTCACTAATTAATCGAAAGGAACTTCGTTCCATCCGGGTGTCCCTTGACACCTCTCAAGTTTTTTTCTCAATAATCTTCCATGTACAGACAGCGACCTGTTACGATTTTATTATATATATATATTTCTTTACAGAGAAACATAATTATTACATCTCTATATTTACATTATTACTATCTAAACTAAACCTAAATAAGGTCCCCGTGGCATTGTGCCCAAAAGACTAGCAGCATTCCGCCTTTGAATTGAGCGAGAAAACTGCCAGCACCTGGGTCACCAGTTGACTCCACAAGTCGCTTTTTCAAATTCTTGAAAAAAGATTTGCGCATTGGGACCCCATGGACCCTAGGTCTCGACACCGACTGGACAAAAACGATATGATGAGTGGAGACCCTTATATTTATTAATTTTAATATTTTCAGCCGCTTCCGATGCTGCACTGGCTTTTAATTTTGTTTTAGGAAGATGGGACGGGGCTAGAGAGAATATTATATATATATATGTATATATATATAATATTCTCTTATATATATATATATATATGTGTATATATATATATATATATATGAATATATATATATATATATATATATATATATATATATATATATATATATATATATATATATATATATATATATATGTCTATATACACTCATGGACAAAATTAGGGGAATGCAAAGAAATGTTCAGGTAGTAATAAAATAAACGATTTATTTATGTTTAATACAGTTTCATTTGAGTATTGATGTTCCAATTGAGGAGTTGGGTATTCCGCAGACTACTTGATGTATCAGCCAGTAAAAGCGTGATAAAAATTCCAACAAAGTACCTAACAGTACCTCAGTGCCAGACGCCACCGACAGACACACACATACACAGATATACAGGTTAAACTTATAACACTTCTCGTTTTTCGGCGAGGTTAATTAAATCGTCAGTAATTAGGTAGACGAAATACGAGAGGTACCAAATAAGGTACTAAAGCTAAGCTGAATCCTAGGTGTAAGCTGAATGTAAAGGCTCGATTTGTCAGGGTGATTACAATAAGGACATTTTGACATAAAACATGAGATCTGTTGTTTTCCCGGTAATTACATCTATTTCTTCTTCCAAAAAACTTTCCTGACTGTCACGAAATAAAAGAAAAATAACAAACAGTTCTAAAATCTGCTTTATCCTTGCGGTGTCCCCGATATGATGGGACATTACTGATCACTTCCGGCAATTTGGACTAAACTGGACTAAACCCGAATCCCCCAAGAAATCAGATAAAACCCTAACCCATGGGAGGATCTGCGATGGCGGACAAAGTCTACGAAATAGACTTTGTACGCCATCGCAGTTCCTCCCGTGGGTTTGGGTTTTATCTGATTTCTTGGGGAGATTTGGGTGTATCGGGGAGGGGAAATAGGTGCTATTCTATTTCTTTGAGGAGTAAAGAGTCACGCCATCTTCCTGATCTGCTTCTGTAAGAATGGCAAGATGACAACTCGCCGTTTTCAGACCCTCCGTGATGGAGGCGGGTAGCCCCATTGAAGACCATGGCTCTCACCACGGTCTCCAGCGTGAGAACATCTACGCCCAGGCCCGCAACGAGGTTGCAGTGCATAAGCTGAGCGTATCCTCGCTGCAGTCACCGTAGTGCTGACACTCGGATGTTAACTTCCGCCGCAGATACTTACTCGTACTGATGCACTCGTGTCCAGTAAGTATCTGTGACATTCAGTAGGTGAGGCTCCGATGGTGCCTTTCCAGCCACTCCTCCATGACCGGTTTCACCGTCTCAACAGTCAACAGTACCGTCTCACACTTTTTTTTATACCACCAAAGTGGCAGACAAGCATACGGCCCACCAGATGTACCGGTGGTCACGCACAAGGAGTCAAAGTCTCTCCTGTCGCGAAGAGGATCCACACCACCTGCAAGCATGGGAATGTTGACCACTCTCATGGCTCGCCTCTGCACCGAGTCGAACGGAAGTCTTCAGTCAATTTATTTTGATATTCAGGTGCCCCCGCTCAGCAGTGGCAGCTGTACTCCATATACGGCCGCGCTTGCGACTTAAACAGAAGCACTGTTTGCGCCGCAGTAAAGTACCGCCGCTCCCTGTTGAGCATACCGAGCGGCTTGGACGCCAGCTTGGCCTTATTCTTCAAATCACATCGGAACTGAACGTCACTGGAGATGTCAACACTAAGGATACCGATACTGTCAGAGATGGAGAGAGTTGTGCCCAGAAATTGTAAATTCAGAACAGCTGCCGTCAATGACGGCCCTGATGCTTCTACCGGCCAAAAAGCTGGACACCCATTCACTTTGGTTCCTGGGTGCCTTGAACGCGACACGGGTGGAGCTGTCGTATTTACTACCACGCTGCCAGGGAGGTGCGCGCAGGAATTTAATTTTAACGCACGTATTTGTATTTTCACTAAATTACCCAATATTATTATGTGCTTTGGTGTTACAAAATGTTAAATAACAATTTTAAATATGTTGTTAGGAGTTGTTACAATCTGTTAAAAAATGCTAGATGGTTTGTGTGCTCCTTTTTGGGAGCACCGTAAGTCACAACCCAGCGCCGATCCCAACGCCCTTGATCCTGGCGCCCTAAGCTTCAGCTTAGTTAGCTTATGGGTAAATCAGGCCCTGACGTCGATGCATACGACTTGCGAGCAAAGTACGCACACTGAAGCAACATTCATTCATAATTTAACAAACTTGACTCAATATTATTGACCGTGTCGGAAGCCTAAATAACGATTAAGCAGCATGATCTCGGACTCTAATTTTTTTGCAATAAAAAACCGAAAAATAAATGTCAAAACTATACAAATCAAACCGTCAAAATCACGTCACTTTGACACTTGATTTAATCCAAACAGAACAGGCATTTGTATTGTATGTATGCTCCTGTTATTTTATTTTAATTTTGAATAATATTTTTGTATTGTCTTGAAAGAAATGTCGCATGAAAACAAGCTGGACTTACACCATGTTCACCAGTGCTTTCAAAGGAGTCTAAAAGAGGAAGACGATGTAGTGATAGAAGCATATATTGATGGTTATAATGAATTAGTGAAGTAAGTTCTTTCCCATATGGATTTTAATTATTAACTGCTGATAAGATTACATGAAAGATTAATGCCGGTATGAGGTGGTAAAGTTTTAACGATGGCAATCTTTTTATGTGCTGACGTGTCCAATATTATCCTGAAATTCGTATCTAAAACTTGATGTCCACGCATAACATAACACCTAGGTATTGGGGTAGGCAGAGACCATGGCCTTCTACTTGTTACGATTCTGGCATACAATTGTCACTTCTTATACTTTCATATTGCCTACATGCTTGCTGGGTCAGGTACTCTTGACCTGGCCTTTATCCAAGAGATCTACGATTTAATTGAGATGCGTACGCCTTGGTCGATCCATACCTGTTTGCAAACACACTTGCTTCATATTTTTGTTTGTCTCTTTTTATCCATCTTTTCCACATGTCCAAAACATCTATGCATCCTTTTTCTATCTTAGTTATAACTAACATCTTCTGTTATACCACATTCTTCCCTTAACACTCTCGGGATTGCTTTAGAATCGTGCCAATCGAATTAAGGGGGGAGAGGGGTGGGAGGGGGTAGGGGGGAGGGAGGGAGTCCCCCCCCAGCTACTCCCCCCCTGAGGAAATGCTTAGTTTTTAAGTTATGAACATTTTCATAAACTAACCTAAAAGTATATTTTTAAAGGCTAAGTAAGTTTCTTATACCTACTCCCTAGCCCCCATTTACCTACTCCCCCATCCCTATGTACCTACTCCCTAACCATTATCAACCTAAGTGGGGCCTGGCCTGGATGCAATTTATTACCAACGAACCCCGAGTATCTGTCCCCACATAGCGTCCGTTGGGAATTGAAGATAATTTCATGTACAAGGGCTTGCCACGTATGTGGGGTCCGTTGGGGAAAAAAAATCCTTACAGACACCCACACATTGCGCGAGGTGTATACTGCACTACATGGTGGTTGTACTAGGTATATCACTTTATTGTTTTTTATTATTTATTGCATTATTAAATAATACAAGCGCTAAAATATATTCAAATAGTAAAATTATTAAAATTAACTATATTTATAATGTATTAAAATAATAATATAGCGTTTTAATACGCATTACTTAGTCGCGTTACCGGAAACTTTAAGGTTGTTTTTTATCATTTATTGCAATTTTAAATAATACAGACGTTAATATATATTCAAATAGTAAAATTATTAAAATAAACTATATTTATAACGTATATAAATAATAATATAGCGTTTTATTACGCATTTTTTCATTCCATTTCACGCAACTTTAAACAGCCCTAAAAAAAAAACCACGCATCTCCTCACTGGGGGAGGGGTATTTTTGAGAAGGGGAGACCCACCCCTATCCAACGCAACCCCTAAAAACCCTAAAATCGATTGGCACGATTCTAAAGCCCACCCACACTCTCTTTCCTTCTTTGTCCATCAATCCAGCTATACTTGGTGTTGCAAACGCTCACAGACTACAGTGACCACCAGTCCATCTGGTGGGCCGTATGCTTCTCTGCCACCTTATTGGTATAAAAAAGGCATGTCGATATTTCTTCTCACAAGTAGCCGGGGCTGAACAATACTAGGGTGCCATCCAAAATTCTCAAATCATGTTTATCAAACATAATGAATAACGGCACTTGTACTATTCACATTTATTTATGTAACACCTGACCGGTTTCGCCTTTCAGCATTTTCAAAGGTAAAATTAACATTTATTATGACCACTACATCATTATACTACACGTAAACTATACATGCAGTTGAATTCATTATGTGCAGCAGGTTCCACCAAGGGTCATCAATCAACAGTATAAATAATTGTTTATTGAACTTGTAACCTACTCTTTCTATGACAAACTGGGTTGTTGCAAGTTGAGGTTATTTTCTGGGCATTCCATCATTGATGGAGTGTTGGGTTAGGTCAAGTTAGAACTGTGTTAAAAACACATGAGCCAAGCAAGTGTCTGGCTAGTGGCAAAACTGGTATGAAAAGAAACTTTGCTCACAGTGCCATCTATGCTTAAGCACTGCAGTAGCTACTGCAATTTGCTGAACCGGAAATACAACACTTAGGTCTACCTAATGAAAGGGTATCATATAAAATCTAGAGTAGATAGTAAACTAGAGCCATGCTGTTCCTGCCACACATACTTAAGACTACAACGCACCGTTAAAAGTAAAGAAAACTGAGTAATTGCAGCAACAGAAAATTCCGCCATCACCTGCACCCTTGTGACTTTATTCCTTGTCACCAGTGGTTCTAAAATGTGAACTACAGAGCTCTAAAAAGGGGAGGCGTTTAGAGGTCTCCCCACTCTCCAAGCCTCTACTGTTGTTTAGCAGACGCACCGCTTGCTGGACAGGTAGACCTGAGTTTAGTGGAAGCGTGGCGCCTCTGGTGTTGCAAACATTCATAGGCTGCGGTGACCACCAGTCATTCTGGTGGTCTGTATGCATGTCTGCCACATTAGTGGTATAAAAAAAAAGTGAGTTAAGCATATCTAAATAACTAATGGAATCAGTCGTTACATAGTGGAAACCCATCTTGCATCATGCAAGACTGCAGACAGCAGTCCTGAGGATGCCTCGTGTGTAGGCGAAACACGTGTCGACATATTAGACATGTTGTTAAGCGGAGTAGTGCTCATTATTAACAATCTGGAGGGTACAGGTATTTTTCCTATCCAACATCCAAATTTCCTTTCCTGAGGAGTTCGGTTCGTCATTCCTGTCTTACAATTAGTTGTGATTATCCTTGACTTTGTACGTTAGGATGGACGAATCGAGCGTGTAAGATGGGTACCTTTCCCTCCCCGTCCTTTATTATTGAAATAATTTTAATAATTCTTATGATATTTCTCTTAACACACTATGATATGAAGGTGTGTGTGCAATGCTCAAATGCCCAATTATGATGATTTCCCCAAGAAACAAGAACTTCGACTTCAACTTTTGTTTTAATGTATTTGTGGAGGGGTTACCTCAAGTTCGCCAATGTCAAGTTTAAGAATCAAGAACAGAGTTAGTGCTCTGTTATACCCAATCCTGTTTTTTGCCAAAACATACAACTGAATTGAGAACTCTTTCCTTTTGAAATTAAATCGATTTTTGTTGGTTAGTTTATGACGAGGATATAACGCAAGCTATTAATTCTTATCACTATATTATTATCAACATCGCACACATACCTACTTGCATATTGATTTTATCATAATATGGAACGCAAAACGTATTCCTTACCAACAGGTGTATTATCTATGTAATTAAGTATCTATTTTGTTTGAATGAAGCACTTGAAGTTTCGAAGCCACGGTTAAGGCCCGGTACCCACGAAAATTATGTTTAAACCAATCAGATTTCGTCACGCCTGATGACGAAACGCGAGATGTGCAAAGAAATCTGATTGGTTATTAAAATAAAACACAATCTCCTCTTGTCTCCGCTTTGGTGGAAATCGGCTCTCACAGTTCAGTTTGATTCTGAGCTGGTTGACATTTCTATTTCAAGTTAAATGGGCATGCTTACCTGTTGATCCCAGATGCCAGTAATATGGTATTTATTAATTCAAGTAGAAGACCTTAGTGGTGGCTTGAACAATTTGTTCTGCAGGGTCTGCAGGTAGCCACAGACTTGACTTCCAAATGTCCATAATCTACGGAGATCACTTTTTAGAACATATTTATACTAGTATTAGTAGTCCGCCGCGCGCCGCCCCGTTATTTATAATTGCATAAAAAATAACTGGTCAATGTCTGACTGGAAAGCTATGCCTGGGCCACGGGAAAGGCTGTAAAAATGCCTATCTGTCAGCTATAATCTCAGTATACAGTACGGTTAGATTAGTCCCAGAAGATCTTAAATGGGACTCCTTACTCTCTCTTAAGTCTAAACTAGAGTTTTCAATAAAAACTTAAAATCTGTAATGCTCAAATGCCTCATTCAGTCAAATTGCTCAAAAACTTCAACTGATAGATATTTCTTTTCAGGTTCCTAAATCTCCTAGGATCCGTATTCTCATTCGTGAGTAGCGATGTCAAGAGTAAAATTAAAATTATGGAGAAGCACAGGGAGGCCGAGAATGCGGTGTACTATGAGTCGTATAAAAAGATGATGAAATACGAAAAGGAGACTAGTTTGTGCGACAAAAACGATTTCGTTTCGGGCTCCAGAACAATGCTGCGTTTGCATAGAGGATTGGGTATGCATATTTGCATTGTTGCAATTAGGTACAGAATTGAGGGTCATTCTCATAGTTCACAAGACCTGACAGTGATCCTCATGTTTACAGTCCAATGAAGTGCGTTTTCATTCAATTCACAGATGATGTATTCAATTCAATTCAATTCAATTCAATTTATTGTCTTTGCAAACATAGGTACATAAATAGGTTTTTAGTTAACAAGTGTAGTCTTTCTATGCTTTGCCAATATCATGGCGTACAAATCTTACAACTATGTTAGTGGTATTAAATTAATTAAGCGCCACAATAGACCCTATAATAGAATGCTTATGCTATACAGTACACACGACATAACGTATATATATAATCTCTTAACATTATCAACCGTATAAGTGTTTCATCATGTCATGCTTGAAAGAGGCCGGAAGTACGTGTGCTGTCCCAAGTGCCCAATTGCTAGATGTCGTTATGGCTTTCTATAGGTAGTGGCATCATTTTCGCGAGCTGAATATAAAAAAAAATTAGAAAAAAGGCAGAGGATTGCAAGTTTCTATGGTTCGACAGAGGAACGATCTTTTAAATCACTCAGTTCTGAGTGAAGGCTACAGTTTATAAAAGTGGCATCTCTGCCTAGCACGCGTTGCTCGGTATCGAAAATGTTAACTTGAAGAGCTCCTCGGATCACTCCTCGCCGTAGTAGATGGGCTTCCTGTTACCTAAGTACCTACCTTTCCTATACCAAAGAGGTAAGAGCAGTAATTGAAGCAGGGACGAATCTTCTACAGCAGACACCTCTGTGGTGCGAATTGCCTACATTGTTCAGGATTCCTAGTCTTCACGAGGTTAGCCCAATACAGCTCTCTATGTAGTTTTTATCGTTGAGGTCATTACGAACGTCTATACCGAGGATATCGAGATTGCCTTTCAAATATTGATCCATTATCACTGCTTTAATATTAGCGATAGTAGCCAAGGTTGTCGATGTATAAAATGCAAGCTTAAATAATCTTTCGACGCTCCAAACATTGAGCGCACTTAGTTTGAAGTTCGTGCACTAAAATAAGGTATGGAAGCCTTAATGGGGCTCAAATGTTACAGTGGTTTGAAGTATATCTGCGGGAGCAAATGAAAAGATAGCTAGTCTAGCTTCTCCAGCTCATTTCATTGCCTTTTTTTAACGTGTGGAAAATCCGCACCATATTGTTACGAATAGGGTAAAACTCGGTAATATGCCCCACTATAAGAAGAAGATCAATAATTAAAATGAAATTCTTTATTTTAGACTAATATTTAGTATTTTGGCAATCATATTGCAATAGCATAAACTAATAGAAACGTTAAATATTAATACATTGTTTTTTATTTTTAATCTGTCGGTTCTTACGTAGTATTGTATTCTCTTTGCTGTCGGTGGGGTGTATTGTCAAGTATCTATGGCTAATATGCCCCACTTGTATCACAAAACGCCCTAGTCTATTTAAACATGATGTACTTGTTAGCATCTAGGCATGTTCGCATTTTAACAGAAGCTGACATTTTTCAGACTTCATCCGGTTGTTCCTGAAGCGAGTGAGCGAGTCGGATGACTTCGCGAACACGTGTACGACTTGTCAAAACTCTTACAATGAAACGTTAGCCGAGTTCCATCCCTGGTACATCAGAAAAGCCGCCACGTTAGCAATGCACGCGCTGCCGTCGAGACCGGATCTATTGAAAAAGGTACCTAACGTACCGTGGATTTAATTCTAAAAGCGGATAAGTGCGAGTTGGATCTGCCAACAAAAGGTTCCGACCAAAAGATGGCAAATAAAAGTTTTTTGTATGGGTACCTTTAGTTATTTTTATTTTTCTGTTTTTCGTATTTGTTGTTTAGTGGCAACACTGGCAACAGAAATACATACAATACATAAAATGAAATGTTCTGATGTGTACCAAAACGCTTGATTTTACAGCGTGCGGGAACGCAATTGTGTGAATTAGTTCTCAAGTGCCAATAATTGCTAACAATCGGGCGAATGACGTCATGCTGAAGGCCTCATTGGCTGTTAATTCTAAAATGATTACTATACCTATCTATATTGAATCATACCACAGAGCATTTGTCTTGACTTACCTAAATTTATATACCTATTTATAAGAACTTAGGTCTATCACAAATGGCATAACACACTACGACAGAGTTGGCATATCAAATACATATATGTATAACAAAAGTTAGTGTACTAGAGGTATTAAAACTTATCACTAGAAAAGTAGTCATGTAAGACGCAATGCCTTATGGACGGCTTAAAAAATTCTATAGCGGCTATTCAACATACGCCTGTCCATTTCAACACACACATAGGGTCACTACCTATTACTTGGGACGTACTTACTTAATACAAATTGTTGAAAAGCGGACGTATAGTCCACCTACTGGGTATAAAAACGTGATATATCTACATAAATAAATAAATAACTATTTATGGACATTTTCACACAACATCTTGCCCAAATTAAGCTAATATAGGTAAGCTTATGCTAGGGGATCTAGACGACTGATAGACATACTTATATATTTCTTAAATATATTGTATATAGAACACCCAAACTCCGAAACAAACATTTTTGCATTACACAAATATTTGAATCGAACCCAGGACCTCAAGCGCGCAAGTCAGTAACATTACCGAATGCGCAACCGAGGCAGTCGAATAGATGAATATCGAATAGATGTTATACTCTGTTAAAATTAGGATGATAATTTTGACAGCTTTTAGTAGGGCATCCCATAGTGTCCAATCGTTAATGAATCTATTCGATTATCGATTGCGTAAAATTTTAAATCTATAGTTACCAAAAAACAGTTTTTATTATTTTAGGTAATTAGGTAGTAGGTTAGGCATTATTATTGTTTGTATTATACTTAGCCAATCATATATCAATACATATAATAAAATTACAAATAAATATTGTAGATACCTACTTATTAACTTTACTAGCATTTAAATGAATATACTTAATTTCGATTTATTCGAATTATTTGTCTATGATCGATTCTGCGGTATTGTTGGAAGACGCTTCACTACGATAAGTAGGCGGTACTCGTCTATGTGCTACGATAATTTTTGAAGTATACTTTACATAAACAAATCCGATACTTCATAGGCGTAAGCTGTCAAAATTATCAACCTAATTTTAACAGAGTATAAGTATTGTTTTCTCAAAATTGTTTTTATATTTTCAGATATTTGGAACGGAAGAAAGCTTAGCAGCAGCGCTGGTCATTTTGCCTCAAACTTTGTCATCATGTGACGAAGTGTACAGGCGAGTACAACAACTGTATACAGATTTTGACTTTCACGGATTACCGTAAACATTAGTCTTAAGAGTTCTTCCAAACACACTATTTATAATAGTTGTGTGACATTGGGAATCAAATTGGCTGTTTAAAAGTGTATAATAAGCTCAAAGCTTTACTTAAGAATATATTTAAAGCCTATTTAAGTAGTAAATGCTGAGGATTCTGTTATTACAATGAATTTTATAAATGGGTTTATATTGATACACCGCATTCAATATATTATGTTAAAGGCTGATCTCCATAAATCTATAAAATAGTGAAGAGAAAACTTTAAACCCTTTTTCAAGAAATGCAAGATCAGCAGCGCGAGTGTAGCGCCTCTGGTGTTGCAAACGTTCATAGGCTACGGGGACCACCAGTACGTCTGGTGGGCCGTATGGTAGTCTGCTACCCCAGTGGTATAAAAAAAAGGAAATTGCTTGAACCGATGAATATTCATATTCATTTATTGCACACCACATGTCAAAATTAAAGATGTCACAAATTTGGTTAGAATACAATATGGACCCTGTCGGGCACGGCAACATAGGAGAAAGGAGGAACATCACCATCCTTTCATGCAAAGGTTTTTTTGGCAATGTTTTTTTTTAGAATATGAGATTTGATTTGACACTGTTAAAGTTTCGTGGGGAAGAAGTGTATAAGGGTGACTTTTCACCAGAGATGTGTTACGCTACGTTGCTATAGATGTGTTTGAAATCTACCAATCACATTCGTCGGTCGCACAATTTCACAGCGTAACTGTCAACGTTACTTGTGAACCGACGAATGTGATTGGTAGATATCAAACGCACCCATAGAGACGTAGCGTAGTTGAAAAGTATCCTAAAGCTATTTTTTTTTATGAATTACGGACGATTTCCGACGGCCATCGTGTCTCTTGTGTTATAAATATTCGCTGGAGTTGATTAATTGTTGTGCTGAAGCATTATACTCTGTAAAATATACTTAGCTTGATCTCTGTGACAGTTATATTAACGTAAACAAATTTGACTTTTATTTCAAAGCATAAAATTGTTATTTACAGTTTGCACCTCTGTGTTCTCACTCTCTGCATTTCAACCACAAAAGCTTTATGCCGTTGAAATAGTCTATTCTTGTTTACGTTTGTAGAACTGTCACAGAAATCAGGCTATATTTTACACATTATAGTAAAGTTAGTAGTGAAAGAACCTGTCAGAATTAGTTCCATAGACGCTCACTGCAAATTTTAGTAGCAATCAGCGCCAAAATGGCGAGTAGAGAAAGTAAAAATGAATAATAAAATCCAGTTAAATTTTATAATAGAGATCTTGCTCTTCGTCTTAGCGTATTTCCAGTTGCTTCTACCTAGATTTGGATTCACTGGAACTGGAAACTGCTAAAATGTTACTGGCTAAAATGTGGCGTATCAAAGTGACCCAAATTTAGTGCCCAAGCATCAAAATGTATTTCCATCTTTTTCATACCATAGGTAGTAAATGAGATGGGAATAACTTTTCGTGCTAACAATATTATGTTTTGTTAATTTTGTTAATAACAGAATCTATGCTTATAATAAAAATCCAGTTGAAAATTATTTGTTTTATAGAAATTAAGTTCCTCTTAGTGTAAATTTATATTTTGCCAGTTATTTATAAAAAATGTAAGTATATCTTATTCTTTTTTTATTTTGCAGGCATTTATTTATAAAATAGCTTATTTTTTTATTACTGTTTAGTTCTTTCCTCTGATTCGTTTGACTAGAGCTACAAGAACATGTATTTTTGAGAAAACGCTTTTAAAATAAATCCGGATAAATGTTAACTGAAGGTATGGTGGAAACACATGGTAAATATCTCGTTAACAGAGTATATTAATTACTTACATAGGATCTAAGATTTGATTTAAATTGTAGCCATTGTCTGAAATCACATATAGCTTGGCCAAAAAGTCTAGAAACGCAAGGAATATTTTGCACGCTGTCATTGTCAAAATGCTGTCAATAACGTCACATGTCTGTCAATCAATGACGTACCTATTACAATTTGATTGGTGGTTGTTATTGACGTTTATTGTCAACTGACTACTGGTTGGTAGATCTTTTTAACGGGTTGCCATATGAACAGTGTTATTCCTACTCTTTTTTGCTGAGCTATACTTATCCTTTTTTCACATCAGCGAATACCATATTTAACTCAGATTTCAACTATCTGCATATAGTATGGGCAACGCGAAGATGAATTAGTGTTTTTCTGTATTTACCTAAACTTTTGAGTTATAAAATATCTCAAATATAAAGTACAGTTTCGGACACACTATGATAAGGCATAATATAATTAATGATACAGATAGGTAGCTAATTATAAAATATTATGCTGTTTGGCAAGGTTTATACATTTGCCATTGTATGATATTACAATACTATAAAAATGAAGGTGATAAATGTTGATAACATCAACATTTTCTTATAAAAAAACCTGCCAAGTGCGAGTCGGACTCGCAAACAGAGGTTTCCGTAACAGAAAACGGCAAAATATGACGTTTATTGTATGGGAGCCCCCCATAATCCCCGTCTAATATTAGCACTTGTTGTTATAGCGTCAACAGAAATACATCATCTGTGAAAACGTCAGATATGACGGATAGACAGACAGACGGACGGCGAAGTCTTATGAATAGGGTCCCGTTTTTAGGGAACCCTATAAAACTCATGTCGCCCTTTTTTTAGCTTATTTTGCCATTCCTGGTGGAGACAAATCCAACGAATTAAGAATTACATAAAGGATGACTCACGCTACACCGTGTCGGGCTAAGCCGAGTGTCGGCCGTAGCGTGGTCAACTAAATGTTACATATATTTTGTAAGAACACACTCACGCTATATCGAGCGGCAACCGAGTGGCAGCCGAGCAACGGACAACGGCAAAGCTGGGAAACAACTCGGTCCCGCCTCGGCTCGGACCCGGCACGGTCTAGCGTGAGTCATCCTTAAATCGGTGCACCCGTGGTCTAAAGTAGCTTTCCCAATCTCTATTCTCTCTCGCTGTACCGAATTTCATCAATATCGATGTAGCAGTTCTGGCGTGAAAGCATAGCGTTGTAGCATTTATATAATAGTAGTTAAGGAAGTTGCTATGATTGTGGTTTCAGAGTAAAGATTACCAATAATAAATCTTTCCTCTTTATAGTATTGGTATAGATAAGAAGTTATATACCTATGCCATGTAAATAAGCTCAATCGAAACAATTGCTCACGCGACGCGAAAATGGTAGGTTCATACTTTTGTAATGTAATATTGGAACAAGAACTTCAATTATAAAAATTGTAAATATTAAAGTTTATTGTAGGAACCGCTGGTAGTCCCGCTAACTTGGTAAAAGATCACTGCGATATGCATATTTTTCTTATCACTGGCCCTCATATCACACAGCATCATCTAGCTCAGGGCTTCCTAAACTTTAAAGAAAACGGAACACTAGTCAAATACCTTTTATTTTATGGAACCCCACAGAGCTACATCCTCCCCCCCCCCCCCCTCCGAGGCCGGTAGACTTAGGATACACCCCATCTACCGGAGATCACACTACGGTCTCCTAGGGGAGAAAGCCCACGTCCAGACCTGCCACGAGGACCTGGCGCTATTGCGCCCACCAATGTGTGGAGCGCTGTTTATCAGCTGTGTTCCTCGTGCTGGCACAGCGGTGGTTCAAAGTGGTGGTGGCGATCTATCGACCATCAAGTACGAGCCCCAGATACTTCATCTAGGGCTCGGTGCCGATGCTGGCGCCCCCTACCTGTATGCTGGATCCGGCAGGTGGCCCCTTCCGAGGCCCGTGAAAGCACAAAACCTCGGATTTATGAAGGGCGACCTCAAGACCCCGCCACCTTATTCGACTTACTTCTTTTCTTTTTTTTTGTTTGTGGAAATGACACATGGATGCTACCAACTAAAACCACACAATGCCGTGAAACGTGACTTATAGAGACCCCGAAGAAGCTGTTGACCGTCAGAGTGACATGAGGGCCCTGCACGATCGCCGTTGAGGCGACATATCGCAACCTCTCCATGAGACTTAAAAATGCGGGCCCTTGCGTTGTTGTTTTTTTATGGCGCAAGGAGGCGCTGGCTTCATGAAATCGAGGCTTGGATTCTAGGTCCGCCAAGAACTCATGAAGACTTGGAAGGTCCGATATAAACAACGAAGGTTCGCCACAATCGGGGGGATAAAACCGGTTATGAACGAGCGACTATAGAGAAGTCATGACGATTTATTTCTACAGTCGGTTGTCACAGATAATTACCAGGGTTCGGGTGCTTCGGTAAGTATCTGTGACGAATACAGTGGGAGATCACGGCCGAGGGCCAACACTGCGGAAATCACAAAGTAAAAATAACACTGCCGATAATCAGCGCCTCTGTCTGTTCTTTTTATAATACTTACATGGATTGTGTACCCCTTACACTCATTGTTATTTTCAGGATAGTAATTGGACATAGATTTTAGATCTACCAAATGTTCAGTTGTAACAGATTTCCTTTCATTCATAACCCTAACGCGTTTTCTTAGAAGAAGTTATGTATACACAACACAATTCACAAGCCTACCTAGTTTATATCTCTCTAAGAAAATAGATGGTGATTATCCCTACAATAGTAGGGATAATCACCATTTAAGATTTAACAAATGGAGTTTTTCTCATCACATATTTAGCGTTTTCAACATAATTTTGGCGGAACCCTGATGCCTACTCCACGGAACCCCTAGGTTCCGCGGAACCCAGTTTGGGAACCGAGGATCTAGCTAACCCAAATTAAGCTAAAATAGGCTTGTGCTATGGGATATAGACGACTGATAAACATACCTATATATTTCTAAATACATACATAGGTAATATACGTTTGCCCAAACGCCAACAATATGAGGTTTTTCTAAAGGGGTATTAGAAGGTTTTTACAGGGTAGGCTGCTCGAGTGCCTCTGGTGTTGCAAGCGTCCATAGGCTCCTGTGACCACCAGTATATTCGGTGGGCCTAAGCCCACCTTGGTAATTTGGCACCCGCAGCTGGTCGCCGTGACATGTCACCCAGTGTGCGCCTACGGTTATAATGACAATGCCTCTGTATTTCAACACAGAACGCCATCATACTGTCATACAGTG
The DNA here is from genome assembly GCA_933228765.1 of Miltochrista miniata. Taxonomy (NCBI): domain Eukaryota; kingdom Metazoa; phylum Arthropoda; class Insecta; order Lepidoptera; family Erebidae; genus Miltochrista; species Miltochrista miniata. The sequence continues at coordinate 5,040,722 of OW121765.1, forward strand.
TTACAATAAAGTAATTTTTATTTTTGTGTTCGTAGTAATCGTAGTTGAACATATTTAAGCATTTTTATGATGATAGTAGTTTAAAAGTTATTTTTACTTAATAAAGAATAAGTAATAATTCAAGTACTGCACTGAGTGCCTATTGCAAACACTAAGAACACATTATCGACTCACAGAGAGGCTTTTATGGAATCGAGACACCGCCATCTCCTGGTAAACGCGGGAAACTGTCTCCATACGAATTTATGTAAAAACTTCTTATCGCTCTGTAGTCGCTAAAACGATCCTATACTCTGTTAAAATTAGGATGATAATTTTGACAGCTCTTAGTAGGGCACCCCATAGTGTCCAATCGTTAATGAATCTATTCGATTATCGATTGCGTAAAATTTTAAATCGATAGTTACAAAAAAACTGTTTTTATTATTTTAGGTAATTAGGTAAATATAATATCTATATTTACACTATTACTATCTAAACTAAACCTAAATAAGGCCCCCGTGGCATTGTGCCCAAAAGACTAGCAGCATTCCCCCTTTGAATAGCAATACCTATTCGTTGAGCGAGAAAACTGCCAGCCCTTGGGTCACCAGTTGACTCCACAAGGCGCTTTTTCAAATTCTTGAAAAATTTTTGCGCATTGGGACCCCATGGACCTAGGGTCTCGACACCGACTGGACAAAAACGATACGATGAGTCGAGACCCTTATATTTATTAATTTTAATATTTTCAGCCGCTTCCGCTGCGGCACTGGCTTTTAATTTTGTTTTAGGAAGATGGGACGGGGCTAGAGTGTCAACACAAGTTGCATCCCACACCAGGACCCGACCCATCTCCCACGGTATCAAAGTTATACCATCTGGTCTCTTGCCATCGTCCCTGAAAACGCCGTTTGGCTCTAAGAGCGCAGGCACATTGGCGGTGGCAAGAGCACGGCGGATGATGTCATTCAGCGCAGCGTGGCGTGAGAAGCGGCCTGCGCTCTTTAAACATGAAAGACCATGATGCCCCAAAGTGTCAACGTTAAAACCGCAGGGGCATCGATGTGGAGCGCAAAGCGTGACGCCAAGTCTCAAACCAACTGAAATTCTTAGGATGTCCGGTTCCAAAAAAGTTCCGGTGTTGGCTATAGGGAAAGCTTTCAACCAATCACCGGATTCCTTTCTACTGAGCGCTAATAATCTGGCCCGATCCGGGCCTAGACTAGCATTTAAAAAGGAGTCAAAGGTTAATTTTGACATAGCGTCGTCCCAGCTCCGTTGTAAATTTGGATGGGTGGGTAAATTTTGACCCGGACAAGCCATTAGCCAAGCATTCTTGGCATCTGTAAGGCCAGTCGTCTCATAGTCTGTAAGACAATTCGTCAGAATTTTACCTACGAGACTCGACGTGGCATGTACAGATGACAAAAAGGCTGGCAAAGCCACACTAGAAATTTTGCGGATCCCTAGCCCACTATATTTAATGGGAAGAGATGCCTGGGACCAAGATTGTTCGCTCAGTTGTATATTGAGAATTGATTCCAAAGAAGATTTGATTAACGAATCAATAGAAAATAAATGACTTTGATGTTTCCAAAAAGGACAACAGCGAAGCAAATAAATAGATTTGGGAACAAACATACAAAATTTCAGAATTGTGATTGCGTAATGTGAACTAATAGAATGTAGCCGATCTACATTGGATTCAAATTTTGAAATTTTTTGTGCTATTAATTCGGGAATAGCATCTTCAAATATAGGGGACCCTAGGAGGTAAAGATTCTCTCTGCTAACAATTTTAATATTCGGACATAGGGAATTGAATTTTTCAACGAGTTCCGAATTGATGTGATTATTATGAAAAAATAATTCACACTTATTAAAATTTAATTCCAAACCAATTAAATGAAATTTATTTTTAATTTCTATAAGATCTGACAGAACAGAATCTGCATCACCTCCAAGAGTCCCGTCATCTAAATACCAGACGTTAAATTTTGACTTTAAATTTTGGATGATGGGGTTAATGGCTAGGCTGAAAATGGCTGGTCCGAGGGGATCACCCTGCTGGCAACCGACTTCAGAAGAAAGTTCGTTGCATTTATACATTAATTTGGAAGGTTCGTGATAACAGTTAAGTAAATAGTTATAAATTTCAGGAACATTGCTTCTAATTTCTGACAGCAGGATGTCACGGTTTACCGAATTAAAAGCATTTTTCACATCAATTTTTAGCAAAACCTCACACTCACCTTTATTAAGGTAGGTGCGTAAGGCGTGGACCGCCGCCTCACACCCACCTTTGGTACCAAACCCTAATTGAGTCGGTTCAAATTTTTGTTGTAATTTTGACAAGATGTATCGGACAGAAATTTTGGATGCTAAACGCCTAAAAGTGGACCCAACAGCAATAGGACGGACTCCTCCGTCTTTTTTAGTGAGAGCAATGAGATTAGCTCCATAGATAACAGGAGCAATCTCAGGGTTAATGTTACCAGAGAGCATGAGGTTTACTAATTTTGTTAAACAACCGATGAGGTGCTTACCTGCATCACCCACACAGTGAGAGGTTAGGTCTTTTAGGTGTTGTGGAGAAAGACCATCAAGACCAGCTGCTGATCCGACTTTAAAAGCATTAATCGCACTCACTGTGTCCTTATCCTGTGCAAGTAAACACACATCGGGTGATGTAGGCGGGTCCAGAACGAAATATAATTGCATTATTATTGTTTGTATTATACTTAGCTAATCATATTACAAATAAATATTGTAGATACCTACTTATTAACTTGCATTAAATGAATATACATATCTTCGATTTATTCGAATTATTTGCCTTTGATCGATTCAGCGGTATTGTTGGAAGACGCTTCACTACGATAAGTGGGCGGTACTCGTCTATGTGCTACGATAATTTTTTGAAGTATACTTGACAGAAACAAATCCGATACTTCATAGGCGTGAGCTGTCAAAATTATCAACCTAATTTTAACAGAGTATAACATTTTTGAGAGTTAACATTGTCAAAACGTGAACAGTACTCGTAAATTAAGAAGTAAATTCTGACAGATCTATGCTTATCTTAAAATCACAGATTAAAGAACTTAAACAGATGACGCTAAAAAGGCAAATACTCAATCGAAAAGTGAATACTCTCTCTCTCTAGAAGTGAATGTGAAGATGCCTATGTGTAAGTAATACACTTAGTTTAGCAATGCCGTTTCATAGTATTCACTTTTGGTTATTGTATTTGCTTTCTTGGCCTCACTTTCTTGTCAGCGTCATCTGCCTTAAGTTTTGTAGTCTGAGGTTAAAAGTTTATTCTTTTGCGTGTCAAAATTTACTATCTAATCTACGACTACTATAAAAACAAAATTAAATTGTTACAGACATAAAGCCATGCGAGAGTTGTGAGAATATTTATCAATGTTTTTAAATGATATCTTATGTATAACAGTAACATGTTGCTTGTATATTTTATTGTATAATATTGTACTTACAACAAATTGTATTATAAATGGTCGATTTAAGCTCATGCAGGGAATGCTCTGCGATATATAAATACTGCAATTTCACCCTTCTCTCCTCTTAGTAAGGCTTATATTTCTATAGAAGACACAAACAGCAAAGCGAGCACATTCCGCAACATATTTGATTAAGAAGAAATATGTGCCTTACTCTGTGGAGATAAGGATGAAATTGCTAAGTTAACTTCAATGTATTTTACTATTGTAAATTCGCCACGCTTCTGTTTGCTGTCATCTTCCATCAACGAATTAAAGTGACTTCAAACTACGCTATACAGGTGTAACATTCGGAGCGGTCTGTAGGGGCAAGTCTGTAAAGACATTCCAAGATGATCTGTTCTTAGGAATCACATCATCGATTTTAGTGCAATTGAATAATTCCTAGTGAGCTGAATTCTTGTATACGCCTTTACTACGGCGTTGTAATGAATTTTGAGAAAAATCGACATTGATATCGTGCCGGCTAAATAAGTTAAATAAACTATTGAATTTTAGCGTAGTCTGAAGTCACCTTTACGCTTAAAGTATAATCATCGATCATGTTTACAATAATGCGTCACAGTAAGGCTGAGGCGGCACTTGCGGTTACCGAGGCGGTTTTTAACCTCAAAATGTCAAACCATTGACTTGATTTCATTGATTTTGACAGTGTGATGATTTCGGTTTGACGGTAAACCGCAAGTGCGGCCCCGGGCTAAAAAGAAATTATTTCGAGTTGCGATCAACATTTTTTCTTTACATTGTTAATGGCTTAGTTACTAAGACTATTAAGCCAAATGTTGCGACCAAGTCACGCTTAAGTGTTGCCATAATGTTATGCTTCGTACATTCCGTAATCATTCCTAAATAAACGTTTTGTATGTTTTTGTATGTAACGGGTTTTGACGAATAAATTATTATATCGCCCAGAGTTTGGATTTTATTTCAACCTTTCGTATAAAACGATATCAAGTTCATAGAAACGCCTTGTCAACGTAAGTATCCTCATTAATGTGAAAGGATTAGCGCGTTATCTAGACGCCTTAAAACGTTACCTACTGCTGTCGGCTGTGCTAATATTATATATTTTTTTATTTTAATATTATAAAGAGGAAAGATTTGATTGTTTGTTTGCATGGAATAGGCTCCGGAACTACTGGACCGATTTGAAAAATTCTTTTACTGTTGGGAAGCTACACTCTTTGCGGTGAACATAGGCATATATTTTATTCCCGTATTCCCACGGGAACTGGAACTACGCAGGTGAAACCGCGTGACGTCCGCTAGTACCTGAATATAGTAAAAGTAATATTATACCATTTCTATGGTCACCGGTTACAACACCAGGTGTGTTACACTCACACTGCCGACTCTGCAAGCCTCTAATGCTGTGTCCACATTTGTAATATTTTCACGGCACGATACCGTTGTAAACTGCAGCTACGACTTGAATATTCGACAAAATGTGCCGTAAAAATGTAACAAATGTGGACGCAGCATTAGCGGGGTAAGTAAAGGGTGTCTCAATAAGAGTGCACTTTTTAAATTTAGTGGTAGGTATTTTTTTTTGTGCAAGTGGTGACTCTGAGATTTGACAGCTTACACATTTATTAGTTCCGATTAATAAAAATGGAACGCTTTTCGAAAGAACAACGCGTAATAATTGTGAAAACGTATTACAAAAATTTGGCAAGTTATGCTGAGACCGCTCGCAAACTACGAACAATTTTTAGTCGAGAAAGTGCACCTAATGTGTGAACCATTCGAAAAAAATGAAGAAACTGCGTCGGTAATGGACAGTAAGACTCCTGTGCTTCTGTTGTGTGCGGACGGCATGTGGTTTCAGTAAAACGGCGCGGCGCCACCTGCTACACCGCGCATGAAACAATTCATTGCAGCAACGATTGCCGGAAAAAATATCTCAATAAATTCTGATGTGAACTGGGCACCAAGATTTAACGCCGTGAGATTTTTTTCTTTGGAGTTTTCTCTAATCGCAGGTTTAAGCGAATAAACCAGAAACAATGGCTAAGCTCAAGTCCGAGATCCAACGAGTCATCGGTGCGATACAGCCTCATCTGTGTGAAAAAGTCATGAAAAGTTTCATGAACAGAGTAATGGCCTGCCATCAGAGCCGTGGAGGCCATTTGACGGATATTTTGTTCCATACTTAATCGGAACATGTCTTTTTGACAATTCAATAAAAAAATCACAACTCTCTCAAAAAAATATGTTTTTTAAATGAAAAAGTGCACTCTTACTGAGACACCCTTTCGTCACGCCTTTTATCGTAGGCAGAATTATATGACCACATTTCACCTATTTAGATTTAGTCCCACGTAATAGGTGGTGAACTGTATTGCCGTGTTGAAATCGACATTGCTTTCTTTTTATATTATGCTGCTGAAGTTCTTTAAGCCGCCCTTATATGTCATTGTACGCCTTATCGTGCCTTCAGAAGCACGAAAACGCTCGCACGTGCTCGCCCATCTATGACCGGCCATAGTAAATGTTGCTTACTGCAGTGATCGTTTACAGAAGACTAAGTCTGCGGGGCCCCGAGCGATTCTTGAGTGAGTCATTGTAAATCGGGCAGATTTAGTCTACTGCGCTCCTAAGAGTATAGAGTAAACATGCTATGTACCTACTCCCCTTGAACACAAGGTTAATAGAGCGCTTTCGTACTATTCCGTGACGGCAAATTACGATGTTCTTTAAAGCGTCGTGGGTTTTGTACCTATTTTAAGTTTTAAACAGAGGTGTTCACAAAATAGGACGATACAATTAATAAATTGTCGTCTAAGACATTTTCTTTGCGATAACGACAAATTGTCGTTGTCGATAAATAATACATCATTTAGGTACCTACACACAATTTTGCGAATCTAATATTATGCGAATAAGGGACAACAACCATAAAAATATCGTCTGACAGCAAAAGTCGTTAATATAGGAACAGCTATAATTATCCGAAACGACATAGTGGAAACGCGAATTTACAAGATTGTGATGCGAGAATAGAAACATCAACATTTTTGTTTCAGTGTGTTGCAAATTTTCGGAGTGAAAGATGTTTTAGTGTGCGCGTTAGAATTAACGCAAAATTCCGGATTTTAGATTATATTTTGGTATTGTCTTGAAAGAAATGTTGCAGAAAAACACGTTGGACCTACACCATGTTAACCAGTGCTTTCGGAGGAGTCTAAAAGAGGGAGACGATGTAGTGATAGAAGCATATATTGATGGTTATAAGGAATTAGTGAAGTAAGTTCTTTGCCATAGATTTTAATTATCAACTTTCATGAAAGATTAATGTCGGCTTAACACTGCCTAATATTTTCCCTTGCATCACAGATTACTAAATAGTTACTACGTCTTGCATGCTAGTCTGAAGCCTAGTCTTGGCTTTAAAATCACAGCATCTAAAATTCTAGGTAAGTCCATTTTTTTTCTTTTTAACGTGAGGAAAATCCTTCAAGGATGCTATGCAGGACTCCTACTGAATTAAAATCACACGCTTCCTACCTAATATAGGTATAAGCCCCGCAAGTTGATATTGCGCTTGGCGGCCATCTTAGTGACGTATATCCGTCGAGCCGTCAGTACTAAATAAAATACCGTACGCAGCTTCGCGAGGCCAGCCCGCGCTCGCGCTACGTCACGATGACGTCATTTAGCTATCATTATGACAAGGTTCCAGCGCAATACCAACTTGCGGGACTTATACCTACTGTGTCAATGCCTACGGTTGGGAGCCCTGGGTAAGCTCTCGGAAGGATGACTAGGTTAGTCCAAGATATCAGTATCAATTTCAATGCTATTTGATCGACATTCGAGAATATAATCTAGATCTTAATAATAACTACTTTTTCAGATTCCTAAATTGCCTAGGATCCGTGTTCTCATTCGTAAATACCGACATCATCAGTAAAATTAAACAAATTGAGGAACTCAGGAAGGCCGAGAATAGGGTACACTATGAGTCGTACAAGGAAATGATGAAATACGAAAAGGAGACCGGTTTGTACAATAAAACCGACTTCGTGTCCGGTTCCAGAACAATGCTACGTTTACATAGAGGATTGGGTAGGTACCTATGTTCTCTGCTGTGTATCGCATTATGTGAAAATCGTGAATATAATTAGGTAAGTAGGTACCTATACCTAGCTATTGTCTCGTCGGAGACCATGGTGCGAGACGTGATTTCAACGGAAGCTAGTGGGATCCCGCCGGTCTTTCTGTGTTTTGCTTGCAAAAGAGGCGGCGATTATGGACCGGGAGAGGCCTCAAGTTCACAATCAACTGCTTGTCTTCGTCCAAGATTTATCGGCCTTTTAAACTTTACGTCCGAGTAACCTGAGGACGGTTGCTTGGCGGCCCCTTCCTACAGAGACAGACCCAAGACGGCGGCGCGGCGTGACGTGAGGTTCAAGTAGGTACCTACCTACGCCTTTAGGTACTGACGAATCATTCATCATTAGACACATTGCTTCGTTCTTGAACGTGCAAATAACGTAAGATTTGCACAGACGCGTTAGAACCTAGGTAGGTACCTACTTGTGCATTTATTTTTACTTTGGCTGGTTGCACACTCGATCTCAAGAGCTTCCCACTTTAGCAGAGTTTATTTATTGAATATTTTTTTCGTGTAAATAAACAATTCTTTTACCACGATATCGGTTATTTATGGGTTTATAACGATAATAAATAATTACAAGTAATAGCATCCATGTCGTAGGTACAGTCAGCAGCAAATAGATAGCGACATTTAAGGCTGTCAAATAGTTAGATACAGCCAAAGTGGTCAATAACATCGATACACCCGAGACGCTCACATAGATAGAGACATTTCAATCTTCAAAAGTAACGGATCGCGCATGTTACCAATTATATCGGCTCTACTAGGGTGCCACTTATATGATGACAGCCAAATCACCATATTATGTAACTAAGCAACATCCTTGCTTAATAATTACATAAACATCGGTACAACTGCACAATTACACCCTAACCAATGGACATAGAGCTCAAATTAAATTAGTAACTGGGAAGTAACAACGATGACAGTTGTATGAAATTATGGTGAAAGGCGTCTATCTCTTTCTTTCCTCTAAAACTTTGTATGTAACTATCTTTGTTATTTCGTGAGTGACGTCATTGCCATGTGTTTTGTTTTTAGTTCAATAGATTCAAATAATATCTCAAAATATTAATACCAATTGCAACATATTATTTCACATATCACGTATATATAAAATAAAAGAAACTGTCTGTCTGAACTGTCTGAACTTCCCATTAAATTAACATAGTCAGGAAAAACTCAATAGGGTTCATTTAATTGGTTTCGGTGGTCAATCGTCCAATTATGTGATCCATCTAAAGTGTGGAAATTCCTGAGAACCATAGGAGTCGGGAAGCCTAAAGAAAACACTATTCCTAAAAATATTGACCTCGAAGCACTCAATTTGCATTTTTCTTCTTCGTCCAAATTCGGAGGGACCATCAAGAATAATACACTTAATTATCTTTTATCGCTTCCGACTCCTAATTATCCGCGTTTCTTCTTTGATTCATTGACTGTTAGTGATGTTAAGAAGAGCATAATGTCAATTTCATCTAATGCAGTTGGGAATGACTGTGTAAGCCGTAACATGATCGTACCTATCCTTGACCAAATTCTTCCTGTCATAACTCACATCCTAAATTTTTCGATTGTAAGGAGTCTCTTTCCATCCGCATGAAAAGAGGCACAAATAATTCCTTTACCAAAAAAGAGTAATCCATCTTCTTTTTCCCACTTCCGCCCTATATCTATACTACCTTTCCTTTCTAAAGTTCTCGAGCGCCTTGTTTATAATCAGCTCAATACGTTCCTTTGTTCTGACGCTTTACTAAACCCTTTTCAGTCCGGTTTCCGTCCTGGACATAGTACTGTGACAGCCCTGGTCAATGTTACGGACGATATAAGAACAGGCATGGAGGAAGGCAAACTCACAGTGTTGTCGTTACTTGATTTTAGCAATGCCTTTAACACTGTAGATTTTGAGACTCTACTTGGCATACTTAATCTATTAACATATCTCCTACGGTGATTGACTGGTTTCAAAGTTACCTGTCTGGCCGCCGCGCCGGCAACGTATAAGTATAGAAGACTCTCTGTCTTCTTGGTGAAATATTACAGCCGGTGTTCCGCAGGGTGTCTATCTCCCTTACTCTTCGCTATATTTATAAATTCCATCTCTCATAAATTAGTTTCATCCTACCACCTTTACGCAGATGACTTACAAATATACACACAAGCGCCATTAAATCAGTTGCCAGATGCAATTTCGACAATGAATATTGATTTGGAACGTGTATGTGAATGAAGCAATAACTATGGACTTCAGGTTAACCCTTGCAAGACCCAAGTCATTATCGTCGGTAGCCCTTGGACAATACCACGTATCGATTACACACAGCTGCCCCAAGTAATTTTTAATGGTACTCCTATCGTATTAAGTGACACTGTTAAGAACTTGGGAATACACATTGATAAAACTTTGTCCTGGGATTATCAACTGCAAGAAGTCGGGAGGAAAATATTTGCAGCTTCAGGATCGTTGCGCAGATTACGTAGTTTTCTTCCCACGGCCACTAAGGTTGCGCTGGCACAATCTCTCTTACTCCCAATTCTTGATTATGCAGATGTCAGCTATCTTGATCTCACTGAGGAGCAACCGGACAGGCTTGAGCGTCTTCAAAATGTTTCCATCAGATTTATATTTGGCCTCCGCAAATATGATCATGTGTCTGAATTCAGAAAAACGCTTGAGTGACTCCCAATTCGACTTCGAAGGAATACTCACATATTATGTTTATTATACAGTATATTGTTCAATCCTAGTACTCCCCAATATCTCAAAGAACGTTTCAAGTTCCTTCATGATACACATACAAGATTTTTAAGGTCATCGGAGAATTTGAGACTGGTAATGCCACAGCACTCCACGAACTTCAAGGACAAGTCATTTACGATACATGTGGTTCGCCTGTGGAATTCTTTGCCGGTTTCGATAAGACTAGCGCAATCGCTGGTATCTTTTAAGAGGATGCTAAAACAATACTTTTTATCCTTTGGTTAGTGTCGCATATCTCCCGTTAGTTTATGTATCAATGTATAGTGTGGATAGGTCTACTGATTACTTATATCATTTAATGTTAACTTTAAATAATTCTTTATTTAATATTTGTAAAAAAAAACTTATATTTCTATTTTTTATCTATGATGTATCACTTGTAGTAGGTACCTATATTATGTGTCTACTGGTGTGTATGGTGTTTTTATGTAGGTATTTGTTTGTATATATGTGTTTATGTATGGTTAAATGAGCTTATTATTGGTACTTTTATAAATGTGTGAATTAACCATATAAATTTAATTGTACACTGCCATATCAGATCCTTGTAACTCAGTCCATCCAAAGGTTGCCTGGAAGAGATCGCTCTTAGCGATAAGGCCGCCTATTGTACATATATTGTTAACATTTCTTTTTCTTAAATTGTATTTTTGTCATAGTGTACAATAAAGAATATTTATTTATTTATGTGTATCGATATGTTTGACCACTTTGGCTGTATCTAACTATTTGACAGCCTTGAATGTCGCTATCTATTTGCTGCTGAGTGTACCTAATTGTCGTAAGTACCGTCATGCTGGTTACGTTACCTTCTGCAAGTCAGGGTTCCCGTGTTGGAGACAGACTGGCTGAATAGATACGTCCTTATTACATTCTTAGATTCATCCAACAACCTTTTAGGTCGTCGGCGTACCTACTAGTATGGAGAGGTAGGTAATAAAACCATATGTGTGCCAAGTCGTGGTCTCTTTCGTCTTTAGAGGAAACATATAAAATACACATTAATTAATAAAAGCCGTCATTCCTCAGACTTTATCCGGTTGTTCCTGAAGCGAGTGAGCAAGTCGGGCGATTTCGAGAACACGTGCACGATATGCCAAAACTCGTACAATGAAACGTTAGCTGAGTTCCACCCCTGGTACATCAGACTAGCCGCCACGTTAGCAATGTATGCGCTGCCGTCGAGACCGGATCTATTGAAAATGGTAAATATGAGCCAATAACAGAGCAGGTGAGTATGAAAATTACAAAGTGTAGGTACTTACCAGTTATGACTGGATGCGGTGAGATGAGTCCATGCTAGTTGCGCAACGAGCTAAGTATGGAGCGAGCTATGCTTGGAGTGTCTTTGAGGGATAAACTCCGAAACCAAGTTATCCAGCAGAGAACCAGAGTTGCTATAATAGTCGACATAGCTTGCATTAAAGTGGCAGTGAGCTGACCACATCTGAGGGGCAAGTGCCAGTTTCGGCGAGCGCCTGTCGACATTCACGAGTGAGCGCGTTATGGCCGATTTGTATGGAATCGAGACAAGTTCCCGCGTTTACCTGCAGCTAGGTGGCGGGGTCTCAATTCCATACGAATTGGCGCGCCGTGACAAGCTCATGCAAAAACGCACTTGCCCCTCAGTAGAAGAACCGATTACCTACAGATGGCACAAACGAGTTCTGGAGTGGAGATCGCGACTTGGCAAACGTTAGCACCGACGTCCACCCGCCAGATGGATTGTCTTCCTGGAAAAGGTCGCGGATAGGTACTAGAGGAAGACGGTGTCTGGAGCGTATGTTGTGGCGTGAGCTGGTTGAGTTATGCGGGAACACAATTGTTTGAACTACCTACTTCTTGAGAGTGCACGGGAGGATGATGTTATATTGAGGGCCTCATTAGCGATTCAATCACTTACATCAGCCTATGGAATGGCAGTCCACACCTGGACGTAGGCCTTCCGCATTCAGTCCCAGCATGCGACATTTTTTCGATCGTTCGTCCATCTGGCGTGTGGATTTCCTACTAAAATTATACGTATTAGTTACTTCAAATTGTATTTAATTTCAGATATTTGGAACAGAAGAAAACTTAGCAGCAGGGCAAGCCATTTTGTGTCAAATGATATCATCATGTGACGAAGTGTACAGGCGAGTACAACAACTGTATACAGATTTTGACTTTCACGGATTACCGTAAGCCTTTACTGAAATTCATGTTGAACGTGGTCAACATGAATTTCAGTAAACAATTTAGGGGTTGAACCCGTGTACAACCCCTAAATGTAGACCACTTTTAATCCCCGAGGGGTCAAACGGGGCTCGAAACTCGAAACGTGGACTAATCCTTTTAATCTAAATAGTATAACAAGGACTGCTTTAAAAGTAACCTCCTATGTAAATTTTTGGAATTAAGATAACTGTAAAAGAGTGATAAACCGTTCTTTGCACAAAAACTTTTTTGCAAAAAAAATATTTAAAAATAAACATGGCTAAAATAAATATTATTCACTTTGAAACATCACATACACATACAAATAATCTTGCCATTAATTACAAAAATAGCCAGCTCCCTACTATGAATCATTGTGTATTTTTGGGTATAACTATAGACAAATACCTACTGCAGCTGGAAAGATCATATTGATAGCATGGTAAACAAATTAGACCGTTTCGTTTACGCATTAAAGCGGCTTAGGGAAACGATAAATCTAGGCACGGCAATGGCTGCCTATCATGCTTATGTGTCATCGGTCCATTCAATTACACACAACCGTCACGCCTACAGACTGCACACCATATTTGCTGTAATTTCTACCTACGAAGCCAATAAACTAATTTCTACCAGCCCAAGAATCTTTTCTTTTGTTCATCGCGAACAAAAAGTGGACAATGGAGTGGCGACCGTGGCATTACTACAACTATAAACTGCCGTCCAAAGAAGTAAAGGAAGGACACTACAGGATCAACGTCACGATTACGCAGCGCCAAGATTGCCTGGACTACTACCAGCAGCAACCCGAGGTCTACACTGCTAACCGTGCCCAAGATCGTCTTTCGCCTAATTGCTGAGACGCGTAGCCCAAGGAGCCAGAGGACACCTCACGCCTACCAAAGCAGCCAGCCAACCGCCGGAGCCTAGAATCCTCTCCGTGCATCAACGTCTGCCTGTCTACACTGTGAGTCCGTTCCTATCTACTCCTTTTACTTCTATCCAACTCAATTTGTGCAAATAGTGACTATTAATTTCACGAAAAGTTGCAGTCACCTACCTGTCACATACGCATACCCAACCACTACTCATTCAATTACACACAACCGTCACGCCTACAGACTGCACACCATTTTCGCTGTAATTTCTACCTACGAAGCCAATTATAACAATTTCAACCAGTTCAAGAATCTTTCTTTTGTTCATCGCGAACAAGAAATGGCCACTTTTTGTTCGCGATGAACAAAAGAAAAGATTCTTGGGCTGGTAGAAATTAGTTTATTGGCTTCGTAGGTAGAAATTACAGCAAATATGGTGTGCAGTCTGTAGGCGTGACGGTTGTGTGTAACTGAATGAGTAGTGGTTGGATATGCGTATGTGACTGGTAGGTGACGTAGGTGTGTAAAGCGAATGATTTATGGATAGTATGACTCGATATAAGCTAAGTACGTTTAGTTAGGCGATTAATGTGTGGTAGTGTTGACAAGTGGGAATCGGCGTCAACATCCTCCCGGCCGTTGAAAGCATGCTTGGCTTTCAACTGTGATCCTCTTCATTTGGTGAGTCGGACGGTGCAGGCAACAGGCATATTCGATTCAGCGCTCTTCGTACTGTTCCTTGTGATGTGGTAATATCAGCGACTCTTACCACACCATCTGATCCCGGAAACAACTTACTGATGCGGCCCAAACGCCAGGACAAGGGAGGTAGGTTGTCCTCCTTTATCACGACGAGGTCGTTTAGTCGTAGACTTTGGTTTGTAGTGCGCCATTTGGAGCGTTGCTGCAACTCCGCGATATATTCGTTGGCCCAGCGTTGCCAGAAATGTTGTTTAACTTGCTCTAGACGCTGGAACCGGTCTAGACGATTGGTGCTAGTATCAGCCAAGTCAGGTGATGGCAGTGACATCAACGGTCTGCCAATCATAAAGTGAGCCGGGGTGAGAGGCTGTAGGTCGTTTGGTGATGGACTGAGAGGACATAGGGGTCGGCTGTTGAGGATTGCCTCAACTTGTGCAAACAATGACGACAACTCCTCGAAAGTTAAATGTGCATTACCTAGAGTGCGCTTAATATGAAATTTCGCCGATTTGATTCCCGCCTCGGCCAAGCCGTTAAACGAAGGAGCGTACGCGGGCGAAATTTTAAACTCTATACCTCGACGAGCTGCATATTCACAAATAGAGTCACGTTCTGCCTCTAGAAAGGACGTTAATTCCTTGGCAGAAGCAACGAAATTGCGTCCATTATCGCAATGGATGAGTTTAGGTACACCTATTTAGGTATCGGAATACGGTATCATAATTTGGGGCAATTCCACAAACATAGACAAAGCATTTAAATTGCAAAAAAAGTACATTATAGCGATATGCGGTGCTTATGTCCTAGACAGTTGCAAACCATTATTTAGGAAACTCCAGGTTCTGCCATTGCCATGCTTACCTATACATATTTAAAATTTGCATTTTTGTCAAGAAATATCCCCAAATGTTCAAGAAGCTTGGAGATTATGCGAATAGTCGAACTAGGCATAGAGACAGATTACATGTACCCCAAATAAAACTAGAATTATATAAAAGAAATGTCTACTGCATGTGCATAAAAATATATAATTAAATCCCACGGAACATAGCTAGTCTACGCATGACACTTTTCAAAAAACAACTCTTTAAAATATTGTTAAACAAAATGTACTACGGAATTAATGATTTTTTTGACGACAAACTAACATAGAAATAACTTGAGATAACATAATTTTGATACCTAATATCTTGAACTTGAAATAATTATGTATTGTGCCTACTGAAAATATTGTGAAATATAAGCATGCTTAGTGTTGTTTTATTGTTCTGATAAGGCTATTGACTATTTGTTGACTTTATACGAGTGTTATTTAATTTATTAAGACAAGAATTTACACGCCGCATGTGGCAGAACATGAAGAAACATTATAACTATTGTAACATCACTTTGACCATATTCTGGTAAATAAATAAATTTATTATTATTTATTATTATTATTGAAGTCGATAGAAGTTTTAGTTGGTGTACGTACTTTGTAGTTTTTAATGTAAGAAGGTATTTGAAGATTAAATGATTTCTAAATCTCAGTATTAAGATTTTATTTGAACCATTTTAAAATAAATAACCAGTCATTAATTATTTTAAAACTAGATGGTGCCTGCGAGATCCCGTTACCGCATCCCAGTAGAACTTATTCCAGCGACAATGTAGTCTGCCTACCTAAGTATTATTCCAGTATTTATTCTAATCTACCGGCGGGCTTGCATGAATGGTTTAATGAATGTAGAGGAAGCTAGGGAAGTATGTAAGGACAGAAGCAAATGGCAGGCTGTTGTCTCTGCCTACCCCGAAGGGGAAAAGGTGTGAGTGTATGTATGTATGTAATCTATCCTTGTACAGTCAGCAGCAAATAGATAAAGACATTCAAGGCTGTCAAATAGTTAGATACAGCCAAAGTGGTCAATAGCATCGATACAGCCAAAGTGGTCAATAGCATCGATACAGCCAAAGTGGTCAATTTATTGAGTGCACTCAGCCTGTCCAAATATAACGAATACATTGATACACGCTAGCCGCCATTATTATAGCTACAGGCAAAGCGTCAATAGTAACCAAACACCCAAAGTGATCAAACATATCAATACACATAATTAGACGATTGACCCCCGAAACCAATTAAATGAACCCTATTGAGTCTAATTAGATCGGATACGTTTTTCCTGACTATGTTAATTTAATGGGAAGTTCACCATTGGTGGGACTTGTCGGTGGTGATTTGTGGAATAGATCAGATTTTCTTATATTGCTATGTTATTTCTTCATACTTAAATGACTGGGTGGATTTGAAAAAAAATTGTGACACAAACAGACAGTTTATTTTATTTTATATATACGTGATAATTATGTGAAATAATATGTTGAAATTGGTATTAATATTTTGAGATATTATTTGAATCTATTGAACTAAAAACCTAACACATGGCAATGTCGTCACTCACGAAATAACAAAGACATACAAAGTTTTAGAGGAAAGAAAGAGATAGACGCCTTTCACCATAATATCATACATCTGTCATCGTTGTTACTTCCCAGTTACTAATTTAATTTGAGCTCTATGCCCATTGGTTAGGGTGTAATTGTGCAGTTGTACCGATGTATATGGCAAGGATGTTGCTTAGTTACATATGGTGATTTGGCTGTCATCATATAAGTGGCACCCTAGTAGAGCCGATATAATTGGTAACATGCGCGATCCGTTTGAAGATTGAAATGTCTCTATCTATGTGAGCGTCTCGGGTGTATCGATGTTATTGACCACTTTGGCTGTATCTTAACTATTTGACAGCCTTGAATGTCGCTATCTATTTGCTGCTGAGTGTACCTTACCTTACAGGTAATGTATTATTTGTACAACTAATTCAACCATTTAGTTTTACTGCTGGGGCGCGGGGGTCATTTCATAATAACCGGTCAAGTGCGGGTCGTACCAAAAAGCTGAAAAAAAATTACGATTGTTGTCTACCACCTTAGTAGTATAAAAAATAATTTAGTTGCTTCCGATCTAAAAACGAGAACCTGTTGCTGATCCTTGTTAGGGCGCTTTTATTGTCATGCGTGTTTTCGCGCGCATGCTGGCCGAGCCCGCATCACCGTACCGTCTCACCCGCGTTCCGCGTGCTTGAAGCGTGCATGAAAATGTAAACATGGCCGCCCGACACGCATGCGCGCGAAAACACGCATGACAATAAAAGCACACTTAGATGAGATGTATCTCTTAAACTTTGATATATTAAGGTTAACATCTGGTGAATCTTGTTGCACAGTTGAAGTTTTTACAGATGATCTATCTTTGTTGCCGCTATAATAACAAACACAAAAAAAGGTTCATCAGATGTTATTTTTTTGTGTAATGTAAATCTTAATATATCAAGGTTTAAGAGATTTATCACTATCAAGATCTTGGTGAGACAAGACAGACGGACAGCGAAGTTTCAGCAATAAGTAGATAAATATAAATATTTGTGAACATTCACACACATCATTCATGTTGTAACTATTTATGTCAATAAAGATTTATTTATTATTTATTATTATTATTATCATCTAGCCCAAATTAAGCTAACATAAGCTCGTGCTATGGGATCTAGAAGACTGATATACTTACATACTTATATATTTCCAAATAAATACATATTATACATAGAAAACACAAAACACCCAAACTCCGAAACAAACACACAAATATTTAGACCGACCTAGGCATCGAACCCGGGCCTCGAGCGCCGTAGTCGGTATCACTACCGACTACGCCACAGAGGCAGTCAATAAGGTCCTGTTTCTGCCCTTTGGGTACGGAAGCGGCCAATTTTGTCATTATATTACAAAAAAAATTTTACTAAGGTGGCAGTCAAGACCATAGATTTAGAATGAGCGAAAAATTCTAAATCTATGGTCAAGACCCACCTGAATGTTGGTAAACGTTATATTAGCGCTAAGATCGACGCAATTCTGCACCATAACATTATTTATAGTAAAAAAAAACCATTTGATAATAAATAACATAGTACTTTATTTGCTATATCGAGATAAACAATCACGTTTACTCGTCTATCACAAAACAACATTATTTGAAACAAAATTAAATTATAAGTACGTGAAGTATTGTAATTAAAGTACGGTCAACGGAAAAAGTTGATAATAAGTATCGATAGTAACGAATAAATTTTAGAGCAATTAGCATGCTAAGGAAACACATTAATTCCAGCCCCCCTCTATAATAAGAGTGCAGAGGGGCTTATGGCGAGACTTTGTCTGTAGTCTGTGACTCTGTCGCATTAAACTACGTCACTAGGTCAGGTAGATCATCTGTTCAAAGTTTAAAATAAAACAAAAATGACAACGTCAATCGGATTGAAATTTCACTTTCACAATAAAAGTTTTGAGAGGGGCTGTCGGGTGAGACCGTCTCACGGCTTCTTGTTAATGTGGAAGTTAGTATTAAAGTTTACGGAACATTTACTATAAGGAACTTTGACCAAGCAATAGTAGATAAAATATAGACTGGCCCATCCATACATTAGTTTTGAAGTTAACATTAAAGTTACGCACGCAAACGCATGCGCTCACTTGGTCGTAGTCGGTGTTATTGTTCCGAAGGTGAAACACGTGTGACAAGACAAGATTTTACGCAAGATGCCTTCCTGTGCGTTCCCGAAGTGTAAAAACATTACCCTAAATTCGAAAAAAGAATCGGATATTACTTACTCGTAAGTACTAATTTTGCATCTATAGGCCGACCGTTTAACTCGCGTATCATCAATCGCGTATGGGTGAAAGGGGTGCGCGGAGCAGAGAGCTTACGTCAAGTGCTCCGCGCACCCCTTTCACCCACCCGCTAACATCTCCCCTTGCTACCTTCTAACCGCGCAGGCGATACGCGAGTTAAACGGTCGGCCTATAGTATGTTAGTCAGACTACAAGATCAGACTACAGAACTCAAAAAGCGAGACTAACTTAGTCTCGCTTTTTGAGTTCGTAATGTATGACGTGGTCCCGTCTATATTATTACTTGGTCGAAAATCAGGAACGGAAGTAGTGGCGGTTGAAATTAAAAAGTCTTAGCACATATATCGATCTACCCTCCTTTCACTTATAACCGCCAGTATTTAAGTTTCTCTGTGATCATGGCGCTTGCAACAGTGCCAAAATATCGGAAACTCTCAAACAATATAATATGGTAATTAATCCGTTAACTTTAATACTAATGTAGTGACCATGTAAGTTTAAATAATTCAGGTGAAAATGGGTTTTTATCAGTCTAAAACAGGTTTCAAACCCGAATCACAAATTAGAGAGAGTACAGATGGAAAACTCATGTATGTACTTTTTTTTCACACCTACCCTCTGCTACACACACTCGCGCACAAATCCGTATCGAAAAGTCGGTTGAGGAGCGCCTGACTTCGTGTTGTCTATGTGTGCGTAGTGTCTGTGAATGAGTTGTCTATGTGTGCGTAGCCTCAGCGAATTTAGTATGTAGGTTTCCATCTGTACCTACTATCTTTAATTTGTGTGCGAATCCTGTCTAGCCGGGACACAAGACGCTTTTCCAAATAACAGACGAGTACGTCACGAGGTTCGTGGGTTCAATTCTCACCGCGGGACAAAAATATGTATGATCTATAAATATGGAGAATGATCTTATTTTCATTTGTTTTTCAAATTAATACTTTTAATCGATACCTCTTTTATTTCAAATACACCGTAAATTCAACCAGTATTGTTAAAGAAAAACATTTATTATATTGTTTATCAAAACACTACATGTTCAAATCTCTTTTGGGGTCATTTTACATATTCAAAAAAATAATTATAAGGAAACCTTAGCACTAATTGCTCTCAAGATGTGTACAAATACTTAAATAATAACATTATTGTTAAACCTATTTCTTGTAAGTACCTAATATTGTTTATTTTTCCTTTAGAATCATTTTGTAATACAAAATTTAACTCCTAAACTAACAGGCTGCTACTGTCAATTTAAATGAGCAACGATTTGGAACGATAACACAGGAGGAGACGGAGAGGAGCCCACTTCACATTCTCGACTCGTCAATCCTAACATACAACAGTTATGCCCGCCTTCCACTGCGAGCGAGTCGGACCCATTACGGACTCCGCTATAATCGTAACGACGATTTTCATACATGTCCTTCCACCATTGAAAATCATCGTTACGAGTATAGCGGAGTCCGTAATGGGTCCGACTCGCTCGCAGTGGAAAGCGTGCGTTAAGGATAACCACAACTAATTGTAAGGGAGTAATGACGAATTGAACTGCTCAAGAAAAGGAATTTAGGTCAGGGATTACCCTGTCCAGTTAATTCATGACACCTGGCCAATGAGGGTACCTGGTTACCTATTAGACGCTTTGCAAACGATGGGGCGGGCCGGGCCGGGCAATTTAACCGCGAACGATAGCGCTAAAGGAATCTATCAACGCACATGAAGGGCAAAAAAAAACACCGCTGTTTCCCGTCGGACACACATTTTCGCGGCGAGGGCAGTCGCGGGCATCGACGGGCAGACGCGGTCTTTATTAAGTCGCGGACATAAAGACCGGCCCGCCCCGTCGTCTGCTAAGCGCCTTAAGGTACCCTCATTGGCTAGATTGTTCATAATATGAAATACTTCGCTTTACAACGAGACAAAATAATGGTGAATTTCATGAATTTTACTGTAAAAGATATTTATAACACATTTGCTCGTAAAGGGTCTCTTATTTGACCAATTTCACTAACGTAATGTATCTCATTACGACCTAGTCCGGTAATGTAAAGTAAAACGGACGATTGCGTCTAAAACGAACGGTTCCTTTTTTAAATCTTAGCAAAAAGTTTTTATGTCTGAAAAGTGGTCAACATCTATACATATAATAAAATTATAGAAAAGTCAAAACTGTACATTGGAAATATTTAAAAAAAAATATTCGCTGGGTGTTCGACATAAGATACCGAAGCCGAAAATATAGTTAGAATTTTTTTTGTCTGTTTGTCTGTTTGCTTTGCTTTGTCCGGAAGGATCTCGAAAAGTACTCAATAGATTTGATTCAAATTTTGCACAAATATTCCCTAGGGGTAGGGTCTTAAAATAGGCTATATATTATCACGCTACATATCCTAGGGGCTGAGCAGTGAGCAATCAAATTGGCATTTTAACATAATTTTCACGCGTACGAAGTCGCGGGCAACAGCTAGTTTTATGAATAAAATTAACTTTCGGAGATAAAATATATAGTAAAGTAAACATTTAATTGTTTAATTTAATAAATTACAACCATTTATATGAAACCAAAGCAAACAATATTAATTTCATTTATTAGTAATACTGGCTATTTTTGTGCCTTTGCCTTAAGAAGTAAGAAAAAAAGGAAGCGCTGATGCGCGCATCGCTAATTTGTGAACAAGTAAAATTCCGCGCGCCTTATTATCGCTATTTTTTGCTACCTACGTTTTTTTGTTAATTTATGAATGTCCCCGTTTTATTTATTTCCTTGTTTCCTCGCAAATGTGTTATAAAACGTCGTATGACACACGTTCGCGTTGATAATTACAGCCTCTGCTTTCTTGTAGCCCTCGCCTACGGCTCGGGCTAGCAATATTGCCTCGGCTGTAATTATCAACTTACCGAACTTGTGTCATAATGTACTATTACAGTGGGCGTGTCTGAGTTCCTAAGAAAATCCCCTCCCCCCCTTCTCCTTGCGCAGAGAATCTATGGACGGGCAAGAAATAGTTTATATAATTCTTTCTTATTAACCATAATTCAATCTCACAGTAAATAATATTAACTAGACATTTACATTACATTTAAGCAGCACACAGCATTAGTTGGGATTGGAATATTATTTATCATAACATTAAAAACATACAATAAATTGAACTATAGGCGTTACTGAAAGACTATAAAAGTTATGGGCATTTTCAATAATAAGATATTTGAAATGTTGAAAGACATAACATATTAAGTTGTTGATTGTGTGTTATGGAGGAACTCGGGAAGTACTGGACTTTAAAGATTCTTTAACCATTACACTCATCGAAAAGAAAAATTAACAAACGCAGTGAAATTAAAAATTTTATGATCAGATTATCGTCGTGCTAACGAAGGATAAAGTCAGGAGTACCAAGAACCGACGTGTATGTAAATAAATAAATAAGTGTATGCTACGTCGACTACGACGACCTGCCCGCATACGTGTTTCCCTCATCTTACAATCCCGGGTTCTTCAAGAGGAGCGTAAAGAGGCACATCACAGGGCCGCCAACTTGAGGACCACTGTCGAAAGTCTTACGGACTGTGAGACTGGCCCCTATCGCTAGATGCGCCACGGCTGGTGGCGACGTCAATTTGGCGAGCTAAATATAAAAATAAAAACTATTCAGCTCGTCAAAATGACGCCGCTTTAATGAATCCAATGGCGACATCTAGCGAATTGTGTGCCAGTCACTCTCACAGTTTAGAAGACAGTGGTCTCAAGTTGGCGGCCCTATGATGTGCCTCTACGCTCCACTTGAAGAACCCGGGATTGTATGAGGGAAATACGTGTGCTGGTAGAGCGTTCCCATGTATTAATATCTTCAAAAGTAGGAGAAGCGAAAGTTATAAATAAGAGTAGTAAATAGAAAGACTCTCTGCCTTCATTTAAGAGAGAAATGGTGTGATTATTTGTAGGTACCTATAGAAATAATGCCATTTTAATAAAGTCTACCAATAACGCCATCTAGCAGCATTAAATTGAACTACAAGCTAAAAAGGAGACTATCACAAGTTTCACAAATCAATATTTTGATTAAACGTAGTAAATATTGAGCTAAATTTTATTAATGCTAATATAAAGTGTATAGATACGTACGTTGACACCTAACACCATCTAGTGGAGGTAGATGGAACTAGTGCCTGCATCGCGGTAGCGTTGTGTAACAGATAAGTACCCTATTAATTATAATCATTTTGTAATTGTAAGTGGTATTGTGGTGTTTAGTATAGCTTTAAAACATTTTCGAATTCTTATTTTACTGGACTGACTTAGATTCTATAGCGTGTTTTTAATAAGGCTTTGTCTATTTTTATTAATATATTACAGTGAATATAATTAAATATTCGGATTCTAGGGAACGCATTATCACCTTAAAACTATATTTATCTACTATTAAAAGGTAACGATAATCATTTCATTGACAAACATTAAACTTGTGTGCAAGGAATCATGAACATTGTCGCCGTCCGCTTCTATACTAAGTGAACAATTTGTAATGATTACAAAACTAGATTTAAATACAAACTCTCGGAAAGCATTTGGCGACTAAAATCTGTAGAATATAGCTTGATTCGAATGAAATTTGCATTAACGTAAACAAAAATAGACTTTATTTCAACAGCATAAACTTTTGCGGTAGAAATGCATAAAGTGAGAACACAATGTCTAAATTCAAAATCCCTATTATTCGGCAATAAAAGTTCATTTTGTTTACATTAATACAATTGTCAAGCTTAATTTTTCCAGATTGTAAGAACACAGTTTCACTCCTACTGCCCCTAACTTTGGCGGCCTATGCGAGGCAGTGATTAAGAACGTCAAATACACACCATAATTGACTAAGTCACAGCGACTCGTTCCGTAGTCAAAAATAAATTTACACGTTATGTCAGGCTTGCGGAGGCTCGTCTAAAGGCGAAGCTCTAGGCAAGTCAGTGTCGGGATCATCGGTCGTGTCATCGGAATCTCTTGATGTGAGAGTGGTGTCGCTTGTGAAAGTGGTTCCGCTAGACCCGCCCGCGTTGGTGGGAGCGGAACGACTGGTGGATGTTGACGTGGCCGGAGTTTGTTCGTCCGTTTCTGTTGAGTTTGAGTCTCTGTGGAAATAAATTGAATGTTATTAATTGGCAGTGTGGCGGAGTTTGCGCGCGAAATTGTAGACAAGCGGACTGCTCCGTCGTAAAATTTACCAAAATTAGTGTATTTCGAGTGTTTTATGAGTAAAAAGTGGTGGATTTTTAAGCATAAAAGTTTGACAATGTGCACAAGTGTTGGAAAGTGTTGAAACGCAGCGAAACGTGATTTTTGTATTTCTCGACAAACCCCAGAGACACTTCTAATAAAGTCCCACCGCTTTACTAGAGAAGACTGACTTTGACTTAGGGCTGTACTTGACTTTGACTGGACTTAGCGCACGAAGACTGTGACTTTTAATGCAAAATGAAGATATAATAAATACAAGACTAGGCTGTATGTCTCAAATTGCCTTTGCCTATCCGAAAATGGATGAATAAACTACTATAGTGGAATTCAACAGATGTAAATAATATAGTAAACAAAGCAAATGGATCTTGACTGCTCCATAATTACTTACATTTAATTATCAATCCTGATCATAGTCGTTTCAAGGAACTCTAGTTAGATTTATGCGGACATTTCGACACTAATAAACCTTTAGATTATAGAATAATTTCATGAAAAACACTCGGATGGTAAAAATTTAAGACTGTCATTTTTGCTTGTCATTAAATTATTTTTTCTCAGACTTGTTTGTCTTTGCCATAGTGTTGTAAAACTGTTGTACTGGCCAATTGATTTTAAAAGGAGGTCATTGTTTTATCAATCTGTCAGTTCGAAAAATGTACTTACTTTAATAATAGGTATAACTTATTGACCCAGAGAGCGACGAGTGCGAGTCTTTGCCCCTTTCACACGTCCCGGTTGCCGGGTGCCGGGTACCCGGGTGTATGGCCCTGTACTAAAGCTTTCACACGTAACGGCGTGATTTGCCCGGCAACCGCTTGCATTCGCCGCCGGTTACCCGGCACCGGCTACCCGGCAACCGGTACGTGTGAAAAGGCACTTTGAGTTTGGGTCTTCGATTCTACAGTATAGACGATTTTGCTTTCGTCCGTATGTGTGTGTGCATTTCAGCTTCGGTCTAGAAGACGCATTTGTTAACCAATTTTCTCCAAACTTGGCACACATGTTCTTTGATTTAAAATCATTGATCTACGAAAAGATAAAAATACAACTTTTGTCGAAAGTTTTTTTAATAGGGCGGAAAATAAGGGAGAAAAAGGGCCCCGTTATATATGATGGGATCATAAGGGATATAATTCCTCACAGGTTGTTTTTTCCTGGGCGCTCGCGAGGTCTACTCTTCGCAGAAGTACTTGTATTAAATTGGGACTAACTAAGTATTTTGTGCGACCCAGAAATCGTCAGAAGGCGTAAGCGTAACCGGATGGTTAGGCTTAGTACCGTGTGGAGGAGTAAGTTTAAAGAGGCTAACGTCCATCAGTGAACTGCCAAAAAGATAATCTATTGTTTCGAACGCCATAAACATTTAAATATGAATAAAAAGAAAAGAAATAATGATTCTTTAGGGTAGACTGGGTACGGTTGACGGTGGATGGTTAAAATATTCAGTAATTTTTTACACAACGCTATCTGATCCCAAAGTAAGCTAGGAATGACCTGCTTGTGTTATGGGTGTCCGACCACGAATATTAATACGACCTTTTGATAATGCTATTATAGCGAAATATGTCAGGTGTTTTTTTTTTAAATTAAAATAAAAGTGGAATAGTACAAGTGAATTTTCGTAATGTATTAAAACAAGTTCCATCAAGTGCCAACAATCAAAAGTATAACGGATATTATTAATATAAATTATATTATATATTTATATATTTTTTTTATTATTATATTATATTAATTTTCTAAAAGTTTCTTTTTTTTTTTAAAGATCCTTTAATTAAATTAATATAAAAAGTTATTGCACATAATATATATAGATATACCGAATTACATGATTTGATGAATTTGGCGATTGATTAACCGAAGTAAATGAATGTACGGTGAACTAGATATAACTCAATGATAACTTACATAATTAGAATCAGTTTAGTTACAACACTATGATCATAGACAACTTCTGTCAACACATGACATGTTTACATGATTGCTGAGCTGTCCAGAAAAAGACTTTACTACTGGCAGTGTGGCCCCGTGTGGCGACGGGAAACAGTAAAAAATGTCGTCACCCGACTTCATCCCGGGAGTCACGTAAGAGGCGACTAAGGGAAAACTGGAAACGAAACCCGGTTGTCGGTTAAATGACAATCGTTAAGCAAATTTAAAGGCCTTATGAGCGGCTTGAAAAGTCTCAACTGTGGCTCATCTCAACCTGCACCTGTCCATTTCAATATGGTAATAGGCTCACCTATTACATGGGACATAAAACTATAAGGTGAAATATGGGCGTATACTATGCCTCTGGCTAAAAATAGAAAGGATAAAGGCATGACTATATGTATGAATGTTATGAAAAGCAGCCCTAAGTTACAAAGGTGGCACTCACTTGTGAAACCCGTTGGTTTGACACGTGTTGTACGCTCCACAGTGCTGACACTTCAGGCCTACCACGTGGAACTTCACTGTCGATAGCTGAAAGTTGATTAATAGTATGATTAAAAATATGAATTCTACTTCCTACTAATATTATAAATGTGAAAGTTTGTGAAGATGTTTGGATGTTTAGATGTTTGTTACTCAGTCACGCTCTAACGGCTGAACGGATTGGGCTAAACTTTGGTACAAATATGGCTTATAGTCTGGAATAAAACATAGACTACATTTCATCCCGGGAGTATGTTCCCACGGGAAGCGGGAATGGGTACCGAATTTCACGCGGGCG
The DNA here is from genome assembly GCA_933228765.1 of Miltochrista miniata. Taxonomy (NCBI): domain Eukaryota; kingdom Metazoa; phylum Arthropoda; class Insecta; order Lepidoptera; family Erebidae; genus Miltochrista; species Miltochrista miniata. The sequence continues at coordinate 5,067,568 of OW121765.1, forward strand.
AAGCCGCGAACGTCGTCTAGTACATCATAAAAGTCGGCCAAGTGCGAGTCGGACTCTCGCAGAGTACAGTACCAAAAAACTGCATAGTATCACGTTTGTTGTATGGAAGCCTCCCATAATTTCTGATTTTAGTATTTGTTGTTATAGCGGCAACAGAAATACATCATATCTGTGTAAATTTCAGCTCTCTAGCTATCATGGCTCCCGAGATACAGCCTCGTGATGGACAGACAGAAAGACGGAAAGTAAAGCTTTATGAATAAGGTCCCGTTTTTACTCGATAATCGTCCATTGCAACGGTAATATGCTAACCAACTATTTCGGGGCCTAACCTTTCCGAAAAAAGGGCGATACTTACTACATGTATGTTTGAATCACGAATATTAAGTATCGTTCCGAATTTGGCTGCTAGGGGTAAAAATTACTAAAACAATAAGATCAATTTACCTTGTGACAATCTTTGCACAGTATGGTAGCCTTGTAGTCAGCATATTCTGGCGGCATGGGGGTGGCTGCTACTTCCGAATCCAGGTAACTCCATAACTAGAAAAAGCATTTTATTTCAATGTAGATGGTTTTTTCTGGTATAGGTACAGACGAATTTGAGAATGCATGGTCAATCCGAAACGAAATTGATTTGCACTGAGAATTGACGCCATCTCTCGGATAACATTGGAAGTCAAGTATCTAGTGTTGCCGATTTTTTTAATACCTCACACAGGAACGCGATTATTGTCAAAATATCCACTCATTAATCTTTTGAGTAATGTAAATATGCCATCTAGTATATTTTTTTGCGATTCTAAGGTGTCTATGCAATATTATATTCGAGTAAAGTTGCGCCATTCTTAAGGGGCCCATGCAATATTGGAGATGACTGTACATAGTATAGGCCCCGGCGGAAATATCTGCGAACCAGGCTTTCCCTCGCGCTTCCCCGCACCTCGGAGAGTAGTTGTTCGAGACGAAGTAACTTCATAGGTTTTGTCGACCCTCGCCTCAGTCCTAACGCGAGCACGGGCACAGCAACGTGTCGTAAAAAGTATTTCGCGTGAAGTCCCGAATTCTAAAAGTAACAGTGTAAAAACCGCGATAGTTTAAAAATGACATTGGTTTCAAAAATAGTAGGTAGCGCTCTCTCCTCTCTGTATAAATACGAAAATCTGAAAAATAGTGTTGACTCACGTTGGTCATGTCGATCATGCTGGTCTGGCAGGTGGGGCAGGCGTAGTGGCCCGAGTGCAGCAGCTGCTCGAAGCAGGGCCGGTGCAGCAGGTGGCCGCAGTCGGGGATGTGGCACGGGATGCGCGACGTGTGGATGTCCTCCAGGCACACCGGGCAGTTGGAGCGGGACACGTTCTCCACGCACTGAGCCATATGGTGCGCGTGTTAGTTATTCAGCCAGTGTAGCGACGGGAGAGAGTACAAAATGTCGTAAGGGAACACTTTCGCAAAACGATCCATTTAATAGAGAAGAGAAGGAAATCTCGAAATGAAACCCGGTTGTCAGTAAAATGACAATCGTTAAGTCTTGTTAAAGGCCTTTTGGGCAGCTTGAAAAATTTCAACTGTGGGTCGTTACAACCTGCGCCTGTCCATTTCAACGCGGCAATAGGCTCACCACCTATTATGTGGGACATAAAACTGTTAGAAGACATTTGGGCGTATACTATGCCTCTGCCTACCCTTCGGGGATAAAGGTGTAGACAGACGCATAGGATACGCCCACGGCTTAACGATTGTCATTTTACTGACAACCAGGTTTCATTTCAAGTTTTCCTTCTCTACGCAATGCATGAACGCCGCTTACGACACCCTCGGGATTATTGGGGTGGCGACATTTTGTACTTACTCTTTCGCGTCGCCACACGGGGCTTCGGTAAAAAAATCCACATGAATTAATCGTCCTTTATTCATTCAATGCTGCTCTACCACTTAACTGGATAGTTACTATGTAAGTATTACTGTGAATGCCTCGGTGGAGCAGTCAGTAGTGTTACTGACTGACGCACTGAGGTCCTGAGTTCGACTCCCGGATCAGACCAAATATTTGTCTAATCCACAAATGTTAAGGGTTATTCTTTGTATAATAACTGTATTTAGAAATATTTTGAATGCTTATCAGTTGTCTAGATCCCATAGCACAAGCTTATATTACCTTAATTTGGGTTCAATGATGTTGTGTGAGACTTTCCCACAATATTTATTTATTTAATCTTCATAAAGCTGATATTAAAAAAACTAACGGATGTTTTATAGCCCGAATTTGAGTATTCAGTAGTAAAATGTGTACTTACTCTGTGGCCAACTTGCTGCAGTTGCACTGGCAGGCACATATTGCAGCGCTCGCAGTGAAAGAACCGATCCCTGCCACCGACTCGGCAGATACCGCATCCATCACAGTGGTACTGGCGCTTATCATCGTCATCAAACAGGTTACATATTAGACATGTGTACTGTAAATAAGAACATGTTTATGGTCAAACTCTAGTAAATTGTGTTATTAGCATTCCATGGATTTACAGTGCTTGTGCGGAGACCATAGCAAACTACAGAAGGAAATACTGTAATGGTGTCTGGGACTTGGGACCCTGTATGTAGATTTAGGGTTCTTTATATTAAACTTGGACGAAATGGGCTGCAGAACAGGCGGTCGGGTCGTCGCACTGTGAACCAGAATCCCAATCTAGCTGGACAAAAAGGGTCGTCTCATTTCTATCATTCTTCTAATAAAAACAGTAGGCTATAAACCAGAGGCAACGATTCAGCCATTTTTTTTATCAAGTACCCTCTGATAATTTAATAATTTTAAATCGTCTCCGTACAAACGGGTTATTTACGATGAAATTATTCACTTTCTTGCGTGTAATGAGTCAGGTCTCGAGGTAAATACTAGAGATGATTGTGATAATTTTTATTATGCATCGTGAAGTAGAAGGTATGTTTTACATAATTCACAATAAATTTATTCTGAATACCTGTTAATTAATTACTATTCATGTCAAATAAAATAAAAATTCTTAATTTTATACGTTTTTCCGCATTTCATAGACCAGAAACTACTTGCCCCCTCATGACCCCGGGCTAATTTTTATATATGAAAGAGCCACATATCTTCACTTTCAAAAATAGTAATTTATAAGCGCCTCACGATAGCACAACTTTGATTTTATTGCAGAAAAGGAAGTGAAGGTATCGCGAAGGAAGTTTTTCTACCAGTTGCTAAAATACCCAAAAGACACTAAACGTTCAGGTCTATGCGAGAATATAATGAGATTTAATTTAGTAAATAAAATAACGGAGTAATCTGTGCAAAATATTTAAAAATAATTGCCGACTTTGTACGAACTTAGAAAAAAATGGGTTCTGTGTGGAAAAACTCGAAAAGCTTTTGAAGCAAGGTCGATTGGTGTTAATTGGCTTTGAACAACTTGGCCTTAGACTCCAGAAATCAACAATTAGCTAAACTAATAGCTTTTGAACTCCACCGGGTTCCTGAAAAAAAAAGAAACATGACTTTTCTAAGATTTTTTACTTTTCTAACGAAATCCAATAACATCTTTTCTTATTGGATTTCGTTTGAAAAGTAAAACACCTGGACTGTTTAGCAAATGTAAGTTTGCCCAATTGTGATGACTCCAAATCATATGACGCTCACTGGCAGGGGAGGCGCCATACTGAGAGTTTTCCTTCTATCAAAGCGGACTCTTAAAAGTGTACGCTTATACACACACGCTATATAAATGTGTATGTCTGAAGTTATGAGTATATGTTTTAATTTTTTGTGTAAGTTCCATAGTGACAGTCGATTGCTTTTGTAGTGGTGTATATTAATATGATTTTCCCCTACAAAATGTGTCAGACAGATATGTATGGGGTAAACATGCTATGGCTACTCCCCTTGTACCTACTAGTCGCATTGCTCTATGCTCCGAATAAGTGTTGGAAAAAAATGTAAGCCAATATACCTAAGTAAAGTGGTCTCATTATATTAATATTGCTATCGTTTTATTTAATTTCCTTTATTTAGAAATAAGCATCCTAGCATAAATCTATTATATTAACACAAAACTACTGCCAAGACTAATCTAAAGAGGTGTAAAATCTATCTATATTAAAGGAAACCACAATTAAACTTATCTAAATCATCCAGTTTTACTTGACCTTCATACACATACGAAATATTTAATAACGGGCGTCAGCTTCAGTTGTATTTTTTTTTAAATTTAATTATATGGGGTTTTGTTATTTTTAAAATCATAATATACCACATTCTGTGGATATAAAGCGGTTGGAACGTAACACAACTCTTAAATAATATTGTCCAGCTAGATTGGGATTCTGGTTCACTGTGCGTCGGCCCGGCAGTGACGGCATGTCACCACAAGAACATAATAATAGGGTTATTCTTATATTAGGCCTTAAGCCTACATACTGTGCACAGTGTGTTATAGAAGTCGATTTGCGGTTGTGCTGTGCATGGTTTATATGTCTATTTGATGGGCGCCATCATGATGAAAAATTGACAGAAATCCCGATACGATAATCATCTCTAGTTTTAGAGATATTAATTTTTCTATGAGAGGTCAGTGACCTTAAGAAAATCTTTATCTATTTTTATTGCGAAAATTATGACCCTATTACACTTTATTAGCACTCAGAGTAGTGTAACTGTTTGCTATATATTTATATTAAAAAGTAGAAGACAGTAGCTTTAGTAGGTAGTCTGAGAAATATTAAATATTTTCGGTTTTTCACTAATATATTTTTGATAATTATAGATTAGCGTTGTAGCATTTTATTTTTCGTTATTACCATGCACAATATAGTCGTCTACAATACCCTAAAATTTCGAAAACTACAAACGTAGGGTAAAGGAGGAAAAGCGTTTCTAAGTTTTTCAGATATTTCTATGGAAATAGGGTTGTCAACATTTAATTAATTACAAATATTTAAAATCAAAATCTTATTAGGAGATTTAAATTGAGAAGAGATTAAGGAAGGAGAAAGGTTTATCTACATAGTCGCGTCAACCCCATGTTGACGCATTAAATAATCCCGAAACAAAATAAAGACTAAAATAAATACACATTTATATCATTAGGACTCTTCATCAGAGTGGGGCTCCATGGTGCCTCACCCCCACATATTGGGTTTTAGCATATGCCTAAGGGCGGACTCCTTCTCTAAATCACACGATGACCTTCATAGAAGAAAAATAGTCGAGTAGCATATCTTTTGCCATGAGAATAGTTTATTTCAATAGGCATAATGACACTAACTAAAAATTAAATTTTAGTAGTAAAATACAAAACACTCATTTATCTAGATAAATGTTGTGATATTAATAATTATTTTGATGATATAAAACTATAAAATACGGCAATCCGCCATAATTTTATGAACACCAGCCAGATAGAATGACGTCACTTTACACTAATAAAGGCTTCCGCACACAGACACGTTATTATCGGCCGTAATATTGCTTGCTTTATCGCACATTAGTGCGTTTCTATCATCCAATAATTAAAATAATTATATTCGCGACACCAGTGAAACGTTTTATTCTAACAAGTACATTGAACACCATAATTCACTCGCCACGCTATCTGAAACCGGCGTCTATTAGAAATTTAGAACCTGCGGGCTATAGATTAGGCTGAACGATGACGTCACTTCTGCGACCGTCACTGAGTATCGTTTTGGCGCGTATTTTAAATCTAATCTAAGTAAATAATTTTTTTTCCTAATGAAGCTCTAACTTCAACAAAAATATGTTACTCCCAGTAAATAATATATAATCAAGAGCATTTTAGGAAGTGTTTTCAAAATTTGTCATCATGCCTATTAGTATAATATTCACCTATAACTTCAATTATAAGTCATCAGCAAAAACTTTGCAGATCATAATAAATGGTACATTTCACAAAATAACTTAATTTTTGACAACCCTAAGCAAGATTTTAAAAAATTCATATCTTACGAACAATACGTCTGTCGCGTCTGGTATTTTTTGTGACAATACATATTAACATTGTACATATAAATCAATTTCAAACAAATGCTACAACGCAAGAGTTTTTGAATAAAAAAATATTTAGGTTATTATAGAAAATTTTTTTTTTCTTTTTTTTGGGACTCCAGTCATCAATTTCTTATGTGGACATTTATTCTTTAGGTTAACCTTCATCGTGTTTGAATACATTTTATATTTAAAAATCATAAGGAAAACAGCTACAAGGTTTTTCTGATTTCTATGGATTTTTCTCAATTTTTTAAATTTCTCAAAAAGTATGAGACGTACAGTAATGAAAGTTTTTTTAAGTAATTTGTCTTAAAATTCTCTTTACAAAGAATTTATAAAAAGGACGTGACCGCATATCGGCTTCTATAACACACTGTGCTGTGGCCCAAGTCCCATAAGTTGTCATGGTGTTCCCTTCTGTACCATGCTTTAGACCGGGCTAATCGATGGAGTGCTGTTAATAAGGTGTCAAGGACAATGAAAAAATATAACTGTGATGTTTTAAAAATAACTGTAATACTCACTTTCCCAAACCGTACACCACAATTCTCGCAAAGCTCCTGCACTTTCTGACGTTTATCACACTCTGTACAGATCAGCTCCGTAACGGACTTTCTGTTAAAATAGTGTTGTTCATTTTCATCGTGGCAGTATCGGCAAACATATACTTTATTGCAGCATGGTGTCTGAAAACATAAATTCATTTAAGCTATAAATATATATATTAGCAGTAGTAGACATTAATTATACTAATTATCATCATATAAATAGGATTAACCTTAAGCGTTGGTGGCACAGTCGTTAGTATAGGGGTCCGATGTAGGTATGATTACCAGGTTATTATTTTCTTGTGTAGTATGTGGGCAACATTGAACAGACGATTGAATCGTTTACCAGGTTGAATCGAATATTTGTGTGATCTGCAGATGTTTGTTTCAGAGTTTGGGTATATAAGTAAATTCCTATTTTGATAATTTATTCTCTACCCATTTCTTCAGTAATGTATTTTAAATAGTCCTGCCCAGTATACACTCGTAAGGACTTCCATTGTCTATTTTTATTAGATTATATATTTATTTTGTAGCATTGTTAAAATATATTTGCTTGAACATATTTTATTTTTTGTCTTTCTACTTTATTTTTTGTCTTACTACATTATTTGAGTTTACTCACTTCCCTCAAGTATTTTTTAAGGTTTCCAGATATTTAAACAACTATTTTTATCAAGTGACAGGCCAGGATTTTCTATTCAGTTATAAATATTTAGCACTATCACCACAAATTACATTAGTTCAAGGTGGATTGCATTATCCACTTTGAAATAGTGTAATTTGTGGACTCTGAAGTAATAATTTGTGAACACTAAAGTAATATGCTAATGATTATTTGTGATGGAAACTCTTTAAGATTCTAACTTTGTCTAGTATCATAATTCAGCAAAGTTGTAGTAGTTTCTAAAGTGCACAGAAGGTCCAAAGTGTTAAAGTGCATTGATGCAGGCTAACCCCAGAAAACAAGACAAGTGTCTATGCATGAAAACATTCTTAAAAGTACAAAAGGTAGTAAGTACCAGGCTCTTCCTGCCCTAATAGGATAGAGACAACTTCAGTTATCAGTTAAACAAACAGAAAATCTAGAGATATTCAGGTCAACAGGGGTTAATTACCTTTATTAGCCTACAGAACATCAGGTTGTCTTTATTCATGAGGTTATATTTCTTTTTTGCACTTAGGACTAACTATATTTTTCAGTTCATTGACTTCAATTTTGTTTCCAAAACCCACATGTCACAATCAAAAACATACTGCGTCGGCGCGTATAAATAGAAAGTCTTTGTTTAGTTGTTGTTACACTTCTAATCTTCTTACCATGTACATTTATGCGCTCTATGTTAAACTAGATAGAAATTTGTATTATTTCTTACCACAAACTTTGCACGACGTTTGTAGTGAGCACATCCAATCCGTTTTTCTTTGCTGGGTTCAGCGTTTATTGCACCATTGTTGTTAGTCACTTCTTGTTCGTTAGACATTTTTCTTAAACCAAATAGACTGGTGAACTCATTAAAACCAATAACGCAAATCTGGATGCCGCTCCAAAAAATCTAGCAATGCAAAGAATCTATCAATTTGGTCGATTCATAAAATCACAATCAAACAATTTATTTGCGATGCGATGACATTTATATTTTTTGGACTATGGTTTTGGTGTTTCAGTACAAATCCTACTATATTTGTAGCACTGAGGTATTTGTCTCAAAACTATAGCAGAATTGCCCAAGGAGTAAAAGAGATAGCAAATAAACAATGCTATTATCTGTTTTATTTTATAGATTTACCTGTACTACGTTTGTTTTGTTTTTATATGACGTGTTTGACGTTTGATAATCCGTCCAAAAATCTAAGTGCTTCCTCTAAAGTCCGTTCACAGTTTATTTACCTGTGACAGATCGTTTTCTGTAAGTTGGTATTGCAATAAATTCCCCCTATGAGTGCCAGCTTCAGACATTTTACCGCTATTTGGGGAGATTATAAGATGGAACCGTTAGGACTGAAAGTTTGTTTTTATGTAAATATCCATTAGTCAGTATATTAATTAACATTACTAAAGACATAGTTCTGTTACTGTAAGATTTTTCTAAAGTTTCATTGTTATTTACATAAAATGGGTATGTAATTTCAAAAAAGACACTCATCACCATCACCAATGAGGGCAAAGGTGCTGCTTCCACATCTCAAATAATTTCCACGCCCGAAAAAACGGCAGCAAAAGAAGAAAATAAATTTCGACTTTAGGTTGGAGTACATAGGAGAAAAAAAATCTTAGTATGGTAACACGAAAATCAGGGAAGCCAACATCACAGCTAGAGGTAAATTAACTATGAACGGACTATACATTACATACCTACTCGCGCAGTTGAACGAAGTTCGTTGGCGAAGTTACCCGAGTCAAAGAATTTTTTTGACGAAGTAGGCCGAGGTGCCCTTCTACACTATCGTCCTCGTCCAATTTCGTTCAACTTCGCGAGTAATGTGGAGGAAGCATAAGAGCACAAAAGGCCAAAGTTGCGTTCAAAGGCGTTCAAGAAAAGATCAAGCGACTTGACGAGTCTCACGTGTACGCACACTTCAATACACACAACAAAGCACGCACACTTGAAGCGACTTTTATTATTCACATTTCCATTTCAACAGACTTGTTTGTCAAGTCGCATTGATCAATCATCAGTAGAAGCAAACACTATAGAGATATTACGTTTAGGGTGTGGGTCTAACTAAGGCGATGACTGATTAGACATAAAGAGAATAGTATAATCACTACCTACGTTTACAGATAGGAACGTACTCGGCTGCACGCGATAGCCACGTATACTTACATTTTATAGATTAGGTATGAAGTTGATTCTAACTCCGGCTCCGAGACCAAACATTTGTGGATCACACAAATATTTGCACCGATACGTCAGCAACGTAGATAGTCGATCAAAACAAAAAGAACTTCCAGTCACACACACGCAATCAACATATTAACTAAGGTAAATTAGGAGCGCTAGTGGCAGCATGCGTAAGCAACATTTACTATGGCCGGTTATGGATGGGTAACCACTTTGTGATATTTAATTTTATGTTAAGCCAAGTTGAAAGTTGAAGGCCATTATCGGTAGCTTGAAAATGTTCAACGGCACGCAGTCACAACCAGCGCCTGTACATAACACGGCAATACGGCTCACCCTCACCACCTACAAAAATTTAAAAGACGAAATGTGGGCATATACTATGCCTCTGCCTACCTTGCGGGGATAAAAGGCGTGACCATATAGGTACATGAAATAGAAAAGCTGTGTAATTATGTAGTTTAATATATCAGGTAGGTGTGTGGAGGAATATGAACCATTGTCACATTGCACTACCTGAATAACTGTGAGTGGATACCTAGAATGGGAGACTAGGGCGAGGGAATCTTGGTTTCACCGAAAACCATAGATATCTGTAATAATAATACATACTTACTACTTTTAGTAGGTACCTACCGTGTCTTTTTTCAAGCGAATGTCATGTTTTGTGACTTTTCAATTAATTCAGAAGTACAAAATGGGATAGCTATTTACACAGCACAAATACAAAGACCAATAAAATAGAACAAAAAATGATAAAAAATCTATAATACTTCATAAAACATATTTTAAATTAGGACAAAATGGTTAAATACGTACAATTAACTGTCATTTTACTAATATTTGCATACCAAGCCGCATCACTCATTCCTCCGAAATTTCAATGGAAGACCGTAGATTATGCCTGGGAGAGCGGGCAAAAAGACGCAGCAATTCAAAATGAAACGTTTATTCCAAATAATAATATGCCAACAGGACTTGCGAGGTGGAAGGACAAGTTGTTCATTACAATACCTCGATGGAAAAAAGGCGAGTATTTCTGAACAAATAGGTTTCTTGATTCATCCTTAAAGAACTTGGGACTTCACGCGAAATACATTTACTTAGGTACATTTTATAGTTACACATATTATTTCGCGTGAAGTCCCGAGTTCTATATGTATGAGTGTAAAAAACCGAGATAGGTTAAAAGTAAGGGTTCTTCATCTTTAATCATTGCTCCAAGCCTAACCAAGGGTATGAGTTTACTCTATAATCTAAGGTTATAGTCTTATATGATAGCTGGGTCTCGCTTTTTTTGGGATGTACAGACAATTTTATTCATTGTGGGTATTCGACTACAAGCTTTTGTGTGGAAGCGCTCGTGGCCGTGCGGACTCAGTGATCTGAAAACGATCACTGTAAGTGTAGTAAGCAACATTTACTACGGCCGGTCTTGGATGGGTGACCATCACATGTTGACCATCACTTAGTGACATTTTATTTGCGAGCGTTTCCGTGCGTCGGAAGGCACGTTAACACGTTCACGGACAGTACGTCGAGAACCGTACATCCTGACTCTCATAATATGGCACTACGGCTGTAGCCGGTGAATTTAAATGTATCAAAAGTGGAATAACGTTCACAGCCGAAGATTTTTCATTACACACATAGGAACGGCGTGACTCTGTGCCGTTTTAGGCTGTAATACAGACAGCTAGTGTCACATCAAGCACTCCGACGCGTACACACAAGTTAAGTCTCTCACGCACACATTGAAGGACATCATGTCGTGACACTCCTTCTGTGGCCGGGTGATCTACCTACTACCGATTACGTCTTTGGCCGTTACTGCCGCAACACTTACTTGAAAAATCTAATAATGTGGCAGTCCGTCCGCAGGCGTGATACTATTTACGTCTTTGGCCGTTACTGCCGCAACACTTACCTACTTGAAAAATCTAATAATGTGGCAGTCCGTCCGCAGGCGTGATACTATTTTGTATGGAAAATTTGTGTGTCATATCACAATTTTTTAGGAATGGTTTCTGTCCGTGAACGTGTTAAGCTGTTGGTCCCGGTTGCCAGTAAAATAGCAGTCGCTAAGGCCCACTTGCGCGGAGAGTCGGGTTAAATATATAAAAGTAGAGTTAGTAAGCTCTGAGTTAAATAAATAACTTCCTAACTCTGACCGCGTCTTGCAGAGTTGCAAAATGGCACGAGGTTAACTAACTCACAGTAAACTGAACAATTTATTTTGTCTGTGTCGCTCTATGCAATCCTACCACACACAAATGTTAGAACGAAGAATGGAACATGTGTCTCTATCTCTTTTACACTAGGTACAGTCTGCTACGTATGACTTGTCTCAACAAATGAACTTATTATGTCATCCACGTGCATTTTAATTTTTTAACATTGTTTGGATGCTTTGTGACTTTGTGATGCGTCAGTGTCACTTTCTGAAATCTATTATCTGAAAAATTTATAAATAATACAAAAATGGAAAAGAAGCCACGTCTTCGTGCCCCTCATTTCACATCTAGTGATAACATGTTATTGTGATAGTGGCGATATAATTATATTTGCTGTTATGTAAATATAGCAATATGATATATTTGTTGTTATCCCAATGTGTGAGTCGTGGGCTGATCCATTCCTACGTGCAACAACATCGTTGAATTTCTAACTAGCAGAACAGATTGCCTGGGTATTACTTGAAAATCCTTTTTTGTTCCTAAAGATTTCAGCACTTTCTCCTCCTAAAATAGTAAAACATGAAATGAGTGCATCTGTATTAGAGATTGATCTCTTATAACAGAGAGGCAGTAGAACTGAGATGTCTTCAGATACATGATATAAAATACCTGATGAGAATCAATAGGCAGGCCAGATGAACCGACTACTTTATAGTACACTAGTGGGCGCCACGCGGTTTCACCCGCGTAGTTCCCTTGTGTAGGGACACTGCTGATGTATTAGTTTTATATACCGAGGCGCAAACATTCGCTAGGCGCAGCAGTCGTCTCCCAGTACGCTATGGTCATATCGTATATCAGATTGTATTTTATTTAGTAATAGTGTAACTGGTACCAGTCTGCAATTATATATTTTATACATGAAGTTTCAGAACACTTATTCATCATACCCATCTCGAAAACCCGACACGTAGGATTACGGGACTAAAATACAGCCTATGTTAACCTGGAATAGTGTACCTTACCAACAGTGAAAGAATCTTTCAAATCGGATCAGTAGTTTCGGAGCCTGTTCGATACAAACAAACAAACAATGAAATCGTTCCTCTTTATAATATTAGTTGACTCTAGAGGACGTCACGCGGTTTCACCCATGTAGCTCCCGTTCCCGTTGGAATACGGGAAGAAATGTACTGTATGTCACTGGGAAGATTGTAGCTTCCCAATATAGAAAGAATTTTTCAAATCGGTCAAGTAGTTTTGGAGCCTATTCGATGCAAACATACATACAATTGAGGGGGGCGGGTTAGGGTGCTATTCCCCGTCTTTGAGGGGTTTTCGGGTGTAATCCCGCTTCTTAGGGCGTGCGTGAATCCTTCGCGACACGCTGCCGTCTGGGGCCTGCTTCTGTAAGGACGCTGAGCAGGCTCCTCACGTCCTCAGACCTCCTGTCATGGAGGCCGATAGTCTTCGGCGAAGACACGTCGGCGGCGCCTCAGCCGCCGACTGCGGAACTCGGGTGGGAGAGTTCGCTCCCGCCCCGCCGCCTCTTTCACGAGTATGACCTGCTCGCAGAAAGAGGCGGTGCAGTCCCACTTACTCCCGCTGGAGATCATGGCTCGCACCATGGTCTCGAGCGAGAGAGTGTTCACGTCCGGACCTGCCACGAAGACCTGGCGCTGTTGCGCCCATGCCGTGTACTCCACGAGCATGTGGAGCGCTGTTTGACAAACATCCTTGATACATTTGATAGTAGCTAACTCAGAGTTAGGCGATTTAACTCACCGATGTCGGCGAGTTAAAAATTTAAAAGTTTAACTCTGAGTTAGTCCTTAACTCGTGTTGGTGCAAGACAAATTATTGATTTAACTCGAGTTAGCAGTTAACTCTGAGTTAAACACGTTAACTCTTATCTGTGCAAGTGGCCCTAAGCCAAGTTGAAAGCCTTTATGGGCGGCTTGAAAAATTTCAACAGCGGGCAGACACAACCTGCGCCTGTTCATATCAACACGGCAATAAAGCTCATCAAACGTGGGACAAAATCTAAAGGTGAAATGTAAACATATAATATGCATCTGCCTACCCTTTCGGGGATAAAAGCTTGACCGTATGTATATAAGTATATATAATGTACTTCATCCACCCGATTCCACCCTGAATTACTTTACTTTATCGTTACACTATCGGGTACCGACCTAATACCCTACATATTTTTCAAATAGTCTGATAGCCATATTTTTTCCTGCAGGCGTTCCATCCTCACTGAATTATGTATTCCTGAACGGTTCGCAACAAGAACCTCTACGTCCGTACCCTAACTGGGATGAGAGCTCAATAAACGACGGCTTGAAGTCCAATAGAACGGTTGTTTCCACTTTCCGCGTACACGTAGACCGGTGCGATCGTCTCTGGGTGGTTGATAATGGCGTCTGTGATATGTCTGGTTAGTTTAATCTCATTGATCCTTAATAAATAGCTATTAGTAGCAATGCGAAGGTTTGCAAGTAAGGAAGTAATCCCAACCAGCGCCTGTCTCTTTCAACACTGCAAAAGGCTAATGTGCTTAAGAGCACTCGTGGTCAAAAGTGTGTTGGTCTCAGCCCTTCGGGGATAAAGCCGTGACTATGTAATAAATAATTATGTATATCTGTAGGTAAGTGAGTCGCCCGGAATTGTAGGTATTTATATCGAGATTGGTTCAACAGTGCAAGCACAACAACTCGCTCCGCCTTCAATCCTCGTGTTTGACCTCAATACAGACACGCTGTTAACGAAACACGTCTTTCGTGATGAAGTTTTGAAAGACAACTCGGTTTTAACGAGCATTGTAAGTTTACCCTCATTACATTATTTTTATTCTAAATATAAAATTCGCATTAGTTTAAGCAAAGGTAGATCTTAGACCCTGGGAGATCCTTCTGAGGGCTTATGCGGGACTCTTGACCGGAGGTAGTCGTAGGGCACCGTATGACTGTCCAGCAGTGGTGGTGGATAGGGTAATTTGATTGATTCATTGATTTAAGTTGGCACGAGTCGGGCGGCATAGCATCCATGAGGATTTCCACAAATAGAAAAAAAAACATAATTATATCTCAAATCGATATCCCTTCTTCGTGAGCGTGACGTGATCCGGGGAGTGATTAACCAAACCAGTGAGCTATTCCGAGTCTGTAGGTACTCGAAGGTCAGACGAAGCGAAGATTTATAGACTCGTGTGAGGTCACTTCGCGTCGGTACCTACACGAAGTGACCTCCACGAGTCTATAAATCTATACATACCTATATGGGAGACTTAAGGTAAGACCGCACTGGGCGGAACTGCACTACAGCGGAACTGCGCGACACGACGCGACAAAATGTTCTTTATATGAAATTGTATGAGGCAACACGCACTAAGCGGCAACTGAACTACACTTCAGCCGACTGCAGCGGAACTGCGCGACAAAGTTGATCAACTCACCAAAAGTGTCGCGACCTGTCGCGCCGTGTAGTTGCAGTGCAGTTCAGTTGCCGCTCAGTGCGGTTTAGGCCAACTTCATTAACATAGTCAGTAGGGATGCAATATCGTTTATTAAAAATATCGATTTTGGAATATCGATATTTATCAAAATAAAATATCAATATTGAAAACATTGATGTTTATAAACGATATAATGTTGATGTTTATATGTTTTTTTATTAGAGAGATCTTGTTAAGCTTAAAATCTGAGCTTAGTTTCATGGCAATCGGTTGAAAAAAGCGGAGTTATGAACAAAAGTAGAATAATCAAGGTTGTGTTTCCGTGTGATCATTATTGTTAAAAAAAACAATAAGAGCGGCAAACAATACCTACGATATATCAATACATCGTTCGTGATTATCCATATGTTCGATAACTCAGTGTAGTTAGTGGACTGTCTTTCTGGTAGTTCCTGCAGGCACATAAGACGACACAGGAAGTTCGGAAATCGGACCGCCACCAAGAATGATTCGCCACTTACCTGGATTCTTTCCCGCTCTTCCTTAGGGTTGCTCCGAGGCCTTGATATTCGCTTGAGGTTGTTTTCGAGTTGCCGTGTCGACCGAGGCGCTGACGTGTGGATGGGTTGCCGGCAATCCACCACAGGCGCACACACAAGATGTCCGAACCGCGTCCGAGATTTGACTGAACGGTCGATGAGTGGCCGCCCGCCTGGCGAGGCAGCGCGGGGCGGGTGCGGGGGGGGGGGGGGAATAGCCAGCCGAGTGACGAACTCTCCCGATAGCCGACCGTTCGCCGAAACATCCTGCCGCCTAACCAAGGTTCTGCCTTGGTTACCCACTAAACCACCGAAGGCAATCCACAAAGCTTAGAGACAGGTCGTAAGATGTTCCCTTGCTGAGTCCTGACCTCTACAACTCTGACAATTCCGTCCCTACCCGGAAGTAACCTAACGATCCGACCGCGTTTCCATTGGAGAGGGGGTAAATTATCCTCCTTTATCAATATCAGGTCATCGACCTTGGGAGCCTCGTTATGAGAAGTCCACTTATGCCTTTGTTGGAGTGTGTGAAGATATTCACATCTCCACCGAGACCAGAAATGCTGGGATATCTTTTGAATAAGTTGGTACCGAGACAACCGGTGCTCCGGAGTTTCCGTGTAGGGATACTCAGGAAGTGCAACGAGAGGTTGCCCTATTAGGAAATGACCGGGGGTCAATACATCAAGGTCTTCCGAGTCCGTACTGAGGGGGCAAAGCGGCCGAGAATTCATTACCGCTTCTACCTTGGTAAAAAAGGTGGTCAGCTCTTCGAAAGTGAGCTTGGCTTCTCCGAGAACCCGTTTCGCATGTGTCTTGGCACCCTTCACTGCCGACTCGAATATGCCACCGCTTGAAGGATTTGAAGGGCAATTGAAGAGCCAAGTTATGTTTTGAGCCGTCAGCTTCCGATCAATTTCCTGGTGATGGTTCCGTAAGAATATGTATAACTCCTTTAAATATTTATCGGTTCCCGTGAAGTTTGTACCGCAGTCTGATCGGATCAAGGACGGTACACCTCTCCTAGATACGAACCTAGTCAAGGCTGCCACGAAGGCTTCAACTGATAAGTTTGATACAATTTCTAGATGTACCGCCTTAACCGACAAGCAAATGAAAACGCATAAGTAACACCTTTGAACCCTTGCATTACGCAACGAGCTCGTTTTAACGTAAAAAGGTCCAGCGAAATCCGTGCCGACCCCGACGAAAGGTCTGACTCCGGTAACGCGATCGGCAGGCAAATCTGCCATATATGGCTGTTTAGGCCGAGCCCGGTGTCGAAAACATTGTACGCATTTAAACGTTATGTGTCGCGTGACACGCCGCGCCGAGATAATCCAGTAGCGTCGTGAGAGAATCGCACTCAACGCGTTAGCTCCGACGTGACAGTAGACCTTATGATAATGATTGACTAGCAAGTCTGTGAAACTACCCCTCGCCGGTATTAATATAGGGTGCCGTGACTCATATGGAAGGGTAGAGGCGCCGATTCTGCCGCCGACACGAATAATATCATCCCTGTCCAAAAATAAATTCAACCGTCGCAATGAATTTTTAATTTCAGTACCCGTTCGAAGGTTTGTCAATTCATCGGAGAAATTTTTTGACTGCACAATACGAATTAAGCACAGATTGGCGATTCTACGTTCCGACACCGTTAAACTACCGTAAACCTTCTCAGAGTTAATTTTTGAATTGTTTTTAAAGCGTAGTAAGTATGTAGTAACGTTTAGCAACTTTTCATATGAACTAAAACGATCTAATAAATTAAAATCCGATATCAATTCGTTTACATTAGCAACCCTAACGGCCGGCCTCAGGCCAGGTAACAAATCTGGCGGGAACTCTGGGCCCCCGGACGGCCACGTATGGGGCGGCCGCTCCAGCCAACTCGATCCCCACCACAAGGGATGGTTCAAGAGTTCTGCCGCCGAGCAACCGCGTGACGCAACGTCCGCACAATTCATCTCGCCGGGTACGTGACGCCAGTCGATGTTGGTCTTAGAGGTTATTATATCCGAAACCCGGTTTCCTTCAAAGACTTGTAATTTATGAGGTGGTGTCCGTAACCACGCCAAAACGATAGTGCTGTCGCACCAGCCTACAATTTGGTCTAACCGAACCTTATCCTCCATTGACTCGACCGTGTGATTAACCAACGTTGACAGCAACTTAGCACCATTCAACTCCAGTTTCGGTATTGTTAACTTAACCCTTAATGGCGTTATACGTGACTTAGCAATAAGTAGGCGTACGTGAGTCCGTCCGTCTGCGCCCTCCGCGCGCAAGTAGACTGCTGCAGCGTAACCGACGCTGGAGCCATCACAAAACCCGTGAAGAGTATATTTAGTCGGTCCTTCTAACTTGACACACCGGGGAATGGAGATACGTTGCAGATGCGGCAAGTCAGAGATGATATCCCTCCATTGTCGCACTAAATCTATGGGGGCCGGGGCATCCCAAGCTACCCCCTTTGAGTTATCAGAAGTCGCCAATAGGGACTGTAATAAAAGTTTTATTTTAAAAACTACTGGACAGATCCACCCAAGTGAGTCGTAAAGTCTAGCCACTATTGACAAAATACTACGACGTGTGACGTCACTATCTGTGGGCAGATTTACATGGTAAGTGAAATTGTCACATTTGGGGTCCCACTGAATGCCTAAAATCTTGACAAAACCCGTTCCATCCGAATCGCGATCATCGAAACGCCGCGGTGACTCCAAGTGTTCCGTGGGTAAGTCATTCAGTAATGCTGGCATATTACTGGACCATTTCCGTAACTCATAGCCGGCCGAATTCATCAATGAGATTAACTCATCGCGAAGCTCACGCGCCTCAATCAGCGAGTCTGCGCCGCCATTCAAATCGTCAACGTATGTGTTGTCTATGAGTAACTTAGCGGCACGGGTTTTATCAACCTCGTCCCGGGCGAGCTGGTGTAAGCAGCGTATGGCTATGAAAGAGCTCGACTTCAAACCGTATGTATTTGTGTTTAATTGATAGGTAAGTAGGGGCTCCGTGGGCGACGCTCGCCAGAGAATCAACTGATATCTCCGATCGTCCGGGTGAATCCACGTCTGCCTAAACATCATTTTAATATCCGTAGTAAATACAATTTGTGGAACCCTAAATTTCATTATAATATTAGTGATATCGTTTTGCAATCGTTCTCCCGAAAACAGACAGTCGTTTAATGACACTCCCGAACTTGTTTTCTGACTGCCATTGAATACAACGCGAATTTTATTCACATCGCCCGATTTTTTAAATACTCCGTGATGTGGGAGAAAGTAATGTTCTTGCCCCGAATTAATATCAAATTGCGATACACTCATGTGTCCCAGCCTAATATATTCATTAATAAATTCAATGTATTTCTCCCGAAATTCCGGATTCCGTTGCATCCGCCTCTCAAGCGACATAAATTGCTTATAAGCGGGCTGGCGTGAGTCTCCTAATAGACGTCTATCACCTGCCGAGATAAGAGGTAAGCGCGAGATATATTTACCGTCCGGGCCTCGCGATACCGTTGAAACAAATAATTGTTCGCATTCCAAGTCCTCGGGACTTTTAATTTTATTAAGAGGGGGTTCCTCAGATCGCCAAAACCTTTCCACCGTTTCCTTGAGTGTCAACTGGTTAACCGACGATTCGGCCAGCTCCCGCGTCTCCGGCGAAACTGGTCCGAATACCGCGAAATTAAATACCGTGCCCAACGCGTAGGGCCCACCCTGACACAAAGTAATCTTTTCCCCATTTAAGATTTGACCGAGTATATCACATCCAAAGATTACGTCTATCTCTGAAGAATTCAATGAGCCGTTATCTGCGAGTTTCAACTCTTTAAAAACCAAATTTGTTCTGTTAACCGAATAAGACGTAAGCCTTCTTAAAACTGCCGCCGTTACCGCTAGTACTGGGTGTTCTGAATGTTCTGGTTTGAAATATATAACAACAACGTGTTGATATGTATTGGCTTGAATGCCACCGATACCCGTGATTTGTACATTACTATAAGACCGTTTCAATCCGAGGGTAGATACCAAATCCCCCTTTATTACCGACATTTGAGCCCCTAAATCTAAGAGAGCCCGTGCTTTAACGAATTCACCATTTTTATTCTTAATTTCAATAATAGCCGTGGGTAGAACAACATTATACGGGTTTCGATGCAAAGACGTTGAAGATGAGTCATCATGTAACCTTAATTGCTATGCTGAGTATTGCTTTTGAGAATTATTACGTGACTGACCGCGCGATTCGTGCGATTCCCGCCGTTCGCATGCCTGATAGCCGTTGCGCGAGCTGACCTGAACTACACGCTCAGCTGATGAGCGCGACGGTACCTCTCTTCTTTCGCGAGGAGAGGCCGTGCGCGTGCGACGACGCGGACGGTGGCTGCGGTAGCCAGGTCCCTCCGAAGGCGAGCTAGCGCGAGACGCAGTATAGTTGTGCATGCATATTAAGTCGTTGTGACCCCGATGGCCACAGCGTTTACATGCTGTCCTTTTATCGCACGTAGATGCCGAATGCTTACCAAAACATTTAAAGCATACGTTTTCAGCTCGCACCCAGTCTTTACGCTGACCCGCGGTTAATTTTTTAAATTTAAAACACTCCGAAATCATGTGACCGCTTATTTCACAGTATAAACAGCGCCTAGCGATTATTCGTTCATTCCTGTAAGATTCACTTTCGTTTCCGATAATGTGTATGGTGCGGCGGGTACGATTGTCCTTCAAGGTCGCGCCGTCAGCTGTTGTCGAGTCTATAAGCCGACATTCATTTTGCAAAAACTCCACAAGTTGATTGAATGTGGGTAGGGTGATTATATTTCCGCCGTACTTCTGTTCAAACCGAGTTTTAACGTCTAACGGAATTTTATTTAAGCTAATGAATAATAAAATATAAGACCATTGATCTATAGGAAGGCCTAAATTATTCAAGGCGCGAGTGGACTCCAACAGTGGGTTTAGAATTTTAGAACGCAGATCATAGGGTTTATTTAATGTAGGTAGCTGTAGGATTCTAGAAATGTGACTATCTGCTAGCATCCTGATATTTTCATATCTACCCTTAAGAATTTCTAAGCCTATATCTAGGGATTCGTCTACCATAGGTAAATGCCGTATTAAGGTATGCGGTTCATTTAACACATGAGAAACTAAGTAGGTAATGAAATTTTTCCGTCTTTGATATATCTTTCCGTGTTAGTACCAACGAACTGAATAGGCTTATAAAACTTGTCCACTGAAAAACGTCACCATCAAATTTGCATAAATCGATTCTGGGAAGTCTTGCCGTATTTGAACTCTCGGACGGTCTATGAACCCCGTCCAAACCCGGGTAAGCCGACGAGACCGCTTCCAGTTGATTATAAGCCAACTCCGCCTCATTATAATCAGCCGTATAGATTTTAATCATTTCCGGATCTACCGTATTATCCAGCAATAACTCATACTGTTCCGACAAAAGTGCGTATCGTTCATCGAGTTTACGTAATCTCGCCGAAATAACTGCATTGGTTTGAGTTTTTCCCGCGATCATTTCTAACGTGCTTCTAAGCCATTCGACTTGAATTTTAAATTTAGTTGATGATACCTTAGCCATTTTAAATCGTTAAGACTCCAAATCGTGATGCACCCACCCCCGGGTAAGAGAAAAAAAAATATATAACGGAACCCTACAATAAATCAATTAAATTGTTCTAATAACTGAGGATAATTTCACAAATATCGCATACCGCACAATATAATACAATAACCGAACCGCAAATGACAAACAAACTTAACGACTTTAGTTTGAATTGTATCCGACCGAATCGAGACTTGTGTCAGAGCTGTAAGTGGCGGTTAGGAATTTCAATTTTTAAATCTACAACCGACTTATGATTTCAAAAAATACCAACAAATATACCGAAATCCGGCTGAAATCCGCTCGAATGGACCATAAATATGTTCGATAACTCAGTGTAGTTAGTGGACTGTCTTTCTGGTAGTTCCTGCAGGCACATAAGACGACACAGGAAGTTCGGAAATCGGACCGCCACCAAGAATGATTCGCCACTTACCTGGATTCTTTCCCGCTCTTCCTTAGGGTTGCTCCGAGGCCTTGATATTCGCTTGAGGTTGTTTTCGAGTTGCCGTGTCGACCGAGGCGCTGACGTGTGGATGGGTTGCCGGCAATCCACCACAGGCGCACACACAAGATGTCCGAACCGCGTCCGAGATTTGACTGAACGGTCGATGAGTGGCCGCCCGCCTGGCGAGGCAGCGCGGGGCGGGTGCGGGGGGGGGGGGGGGGAATAGCCAGCCGAGTGACGAACTCTCCCGATAGCCGACCGTTCGCCGAAACACCATATATCGTATATAAACATCGATGTTTTCAATATCGATATTTTTTATAAACGATATTGCATCCCTATTCAAAGCTTCATAGCGTCCGTCATCCATTTCGACGTCCATCTTGCTCAAAGGTTCCCTACCTACTGAATACATTTTTGTAGTTCCCCTGCAGTTGTAGCGCAGTTGTAGTGCGGTATACCAAAAAATTACGCGACATGTCGCGCAGTTGCGCTGCAGTGCAGTTCCGCTCAGTGCGGTCTTACCTTTAACCCTTAAAACAGCTGGTCAATGTGCCAGAGATTTTCCTTTTGGGACTTTGTTTTCTTTTTCTTTGATAGGTATAATTTGGGTGTAGCATCATTCCTTAGTTAGCAAGTGCACCATTCGCAACTGAGAGCCTCTTGGAACTGTCTTGCTTGGGCCCTGAACATTTTTGTAGTGCATCATCTCATCTTGGTAAATAGCAAATGCGCCTCGATACTGTATTTTCTGTTTAAACGTAAGGATCAAATATCTTCATTCCTAAATGCCTGATGAATTTTCAGGTGGTGGAAATACCAATAGTCAAGAACAACCCTTCCTGTGGTAATGCATTCGCTTACATAACAGACATGGGTTCCAACGCGGTTATTGTGTACGACTTGGAAAATAACGACGCGTGGAGGGTTGAAAACCCTTATTTTCATTTCGACCCCAATGCTGGAGTGTACAAAGTTGGTGGAATAGACTTTTACTGGCGTGATGGGGTATCATCTGCTGCTTTGTCGCCGAGAAAGAAAGACGGGTAAGATTGGAGATTTACTTTGCGTCAACGCATTAGCCCCTCTCTATAAGAGTGCAGAGGGGATACGGCGAGACTTTGTCTGTAGCTGTGACTCTGTCACATTAAACTACGTCACTAGATCACGTGGATCATCTGTTCAAAGTAAAACAAAAATGACAACGTCAATCGGATTGAACTTTCACTTTCACAATAAACGTGTTAGAGAGGGGCAGCCTGGTGAGAACGATCTCACGGCTTTCTTATTTATTTATTTATTTATTTATGTACACACAATAAATATAAGAACCACGACATAAAGAAAGATAGGACAATGGTACTGCTTATTTCTATAAGAAATATCTCCCAGCAAACCAGCGAAAGGAGAACATGAAGTATGAAAAAGAAATTTTAAAATAACTTTCTTGTTAGTATTCGTTGTTATAGCGGCAACAGAAAAACATCATCTGTGAAAATTTTGACTCTAGCTATCACGGTTTCTGAGATACAGCCTCGTGACGAACAGACAGTAGGACGGCTAAATCTCATGAATAGGGTGCCGTTTGTATACCCCTTGCGTACGGAACCCTAAAAACGATCTTTGTTATAATTCCCGCTAATGCCATAGTACAATCACTGTATACTGTAGTCTGACTCGGCCGGATTTTAGAAATAAATGCCTACAGCCGCGCGGTACGTAAGCATGCGATAGGGCTGCCCACCTACAGCATTTTAATAATATGTGCCACTTTGACTTTCTATTTAGTATTGCGGATGTAAATATGTACATACATACATTCATATAGTCACGCCTTTATCCCTGAAGGTGTAGGCAGAGGCATAGTATACGCCCACATTTTACCTTATAGTTTTACGTACGCGTAATAGATAGTGAGCCTATTGCAGTTGATTTTTTTGCAATCCGCCCACAAGGCCTTCAATTTGTACTAAGGATTGTTGTTTTACTGACAACCGGCTTTCATTTCGAGTAAATATGTACCTTTTTTATTTAAACAAAAAAAATACTTTGTGAGTAATAATATAATATCTCCGCAACGGCTGGCGGCGCGGGATGGCGGCGTGGCGGCGCTGCGCCCGTTATCTACTAACGATTGAGTGAGACGGGTGTAGAAATTTGAAAACGAGTAAGCGGCGTAGACAATAATAATCGGCTCATCACATGTTTCGTCAGTGATAGAATCACGGAATTCTAGTCTTTATAATCATTGCGTTAAATTTTTGATTTACAAAATTAAAACTATCTTTCGCTTTGAAAGTACTAGTCAGTCTCTAGTACACTAGTACTTTTCGTACATTGTCAATTTGTGTTAAATTTTGGAAGTTCAAATTTGTCTATATAAATAAAAATCAAAGGAAACAAAAATGCTAACAATCAAAGTCATACGGTGCTAAGTGTACTGTAACATCGGTCATCCACAAAGAAATGAATACTCTTGAAACATACCTAAATCACAGTATAAATATGTTGTTTAACCAGTATTGTAGCTCCCTACAAACGGACGAAGCGCAAGCTATACCTACGATTCTCGTTTTCGGCAGGCCTTTCAGCACGCTAGCAGGCGATTGTGCCGAGTAGACGAATGGACGGTGTGTCGTTTTTTAAATAGTTACCGCGCGTGTTTTATTTACTAAACATAGGTATTTAATATGACAACTAGAGTCTATTGTGCTTGTTTTGGTTGCATGAATTCGTCAATAAAGCACCCACAGCTAACGTTTTTTAGATCACCTGGAAACTCCGAAAGGTAAGACTATAAATTGATTTTACTTAAGTACTAATTGGTACTATACTACTAGTTGACTAAAGTTAAACAAAGTGATTGACACGAGTGAACTAGGTACTACCCGTTTCTAACTTTGCCGCTGGCGTAGAGGCGTATACCCGAATTGTTTATTAGACGAAGTAAATTGACAGTAGCTAATGTCACTTCGTCATAGAAAATACGCAACATTGTATGAAGAAGTGACATTAGTTGCTGTCAATTTACTTCGTATAATTAAAAATTCGACTTTAGTATGGAGCCGAGCGGCAAAGTTAGAGCGAACGAGCAGTAGTTAGGTACATGAAGTAGGTATGTTTTTGTTTAAAACTAGACTTGTACTTGCTCAGTCAGTGAACGGTGCGATCCAATATAGTACAATATCCAAAAAAAAAATTAGTTCAGAGCTCTAGTACGTGTAGGTAGTACATTTAGTTCCGTTGTCAGTTCGTAGTTATTTAATTGAGAGCAATGATTTAGGCACTGTATACTGTAGTTTGACTCGGCCGGATTTTAGAAATAAATGCCTACAGCCGCGCGGTAGGTAAGCATGCGATAGGGCTGCCCACCTACAGCATTTTAATAATATGTGCCTACTTTGACTTTCTATTTAGTATTGCGATTGTAAATATGTACATAAATACATTCATATAGTCACGCCTATATCCCTGAAGGTGATGCAGTAGGCAGAGGCATAGTATACGCCCACATTTTACCTTATAGTTTTACGTACGCGTAATAGATAGTGAGCCTAATGCAGTTGATTTTTTCAATCCGCCCACAAGGCCTTCAATTTGTATTAAGGATTGTTGTTTTACTGACAACCGGCTTTCATTTCGAGTAAATATGTACCTTTTTTATTTAAACAAAAAAATACTTTGTGAGTAATAATATAATATCCCCGCAACGGCTGGCGTCGCGGGGTGGCGGCGCAGCGCCCGTTATCTACTAACGATTGAGTGAGACGGGTGTAGAAATTTGAAAACGGCGTAGACAATAATAATCGGCTCGCCACATGTTTCGTCAGTGATAGAATCACGGAATTCTAGTCTTTATATTCATTGCGTTAAATTTTTGATTTACAAAATTAAAACTATTTTTCGATTTGAAAGTACTAGTCAGTCTGTAGTACACTAGTACTTTTCGTACATTGTCAAGTTGTGTTAAACTTTGGAAGTTCATATTTGTCTCTATGCGTGTAATAAAAATCAAAGGTAACAAAAATGCTGTATTTTTTTTTATAAATATATAAATAATCACGGGCATTTTCACACAACGCTATCTGATCCCAAAGTAAGCTAGGAATAACCTGCTTGTGTTATGGGTATCAGACCGCGGATATTAATACTAATATACTTTTTAAATACATACATATTATACATAGAAACAATCAGACTCTTGAGACAAACATTTATGGGTCACACAAATATTTGTCTCGGGTGGGAATCGAACCCACGACCTCCAGCGCCGCAGGCGGTATCAATACCGACCGCGCCACAGAGGCAGTCATACGGTGCTAAGTGTACTGTAACATCGGTCATCCACAAAGAAATGAATACTCTTGAAACATACCTAAATCATTGCTCTCAATTAAATAACTACGAACTGACAACGGAACTAAATGTACTACCTACACGTACTAGAGTTCTGAACTAGTTTTTTTTTTGGATATTGTACTATATTGAATCGCACCGTTCACTGACTGAGCAAGCACAAGTCTAGTTTTAAACACAAACATACCTACTTCATGTAACAACCTAGTTCACTCGTGTCAATCACTTTGTTTAACTTTAGTCAACTAGTGGTATAGTACAAAAATCAATTTATAGTCTTACCTTTCGGAGTTTCCAGGTAATCTAAAAAACGTTATATCTGGGTGCGGTATTGACGAATTCATGCAACCAAAACAAGCACAATAGACACTAGTTGTCATATTAAATAGTTTTAGTAAATAAAACACGCGCGGTTACTATTTAAAAAACGACACACCTTTCATTCGTCTACTCGGCACAATCGCGACTGCGGACGCCGCTTGCTTGCTGAAAGGCATGCCGAAAACGAGAATCGTAGGTATAGCTTGCGCTTCGTCCGTTTGTAGGGAGCTAATGCCTTACATACATATAGTCACGCCTTTATCCCCGAAGGGGTAGGCAGAGACATAGTTTACGCCCACATTTCACCTTATAGTTTTATGTCCCACGTAATAGGTGGTGAGCCTATTGCCGTGTTGAAATATACAGGACTACCAATGGCTACCTTCCTAAAATGCCTGGATAGGTAGGAGTTAAGTCTTCCTCAAAAGGCTGCCCTGCCTACAGAGGCTCGTTAGGTCTTCAAAAAATCGGAGCCGGAGGATCAGTTTTAATATTTTATTCTGAATACAGTTTTAGCGATTTGTATCTCCATCCTACCTCAAGCACGAAACTTCTCAAGATGTCTACAAAGATACTAAGAAACAAAACTGCTTCTGGTGATGACATTTTCAATAGCGTTGAGGTAAGCCTACCTACTTTTCAAATAATTTAGAAAATATTGTTGTATAATTCTCACACAACATCATCTAGCCGTAATTAAACTAATGTAAGCGTGTGCTATGGGATCTAGACGACTGATATACATCTTACTAATATTGTGAATGTGAAAGTTTGTGAGTGTGGATGTTTGTTACTCTTTCACGCTCGAACCGCTGAACGGATCGGGTTGAAATTTGGTACAGAGATACATTATAGTCTGGAATAACACATAGGCTACTTTTTATCCCGGGAATAAGTTCCCACAGAAACAAATTTTACGCGGGCGTGCGTTCGCGCAGCGGAATGTTGTTGAATTTAAAGATTTTAATTATGCAGATATTTAGTGTATGACGTCGTGTAATTGTGTATGGTAAAAGAAAATTTGTGTGTGCAGCCATTGTGGAGAAATTCGCTAAAAACTGATTCCGCTGGGCGAACGTTGTCCTGGCGGCACTTTTTTTAAATCCATGCACTTAGAAGAAAAAAAATGAGTCCAACAATTAGTGTGTATTTGTGTGTAATTGTGTATGTATGAATAAAATTAGTGTATGCATTGACTTCGGAGAAATTCAAGTTTCCGCTACGCGAACGTTTGGCCATTAGCTAGTTTTCATATAAAGCGCTTATATAGGAGCTGTAGATTTTTACATACGTTGTTTTGAATTTGTTTATATTTGTTTGAAAAACCGATTTAGAAAAAAACCTAGGGCTTAAAAGATAAAAATATAAACGTAAAATACGCTAATTAGATCGTAGTTCGTAAAGTATGCACTTTGGGGTCTAGATTTTCACGTTTATAAAACCTTGTAAGTGCCTGCAACATGTTGCCAAGTATCAATGAAGTTCCGTTAGTAATTAAAGGGTTATAGGACAATTTACCTTGAATAGATCACTGTTTACAAAGCAGTCAAATATCACGACGTTCTAAAGGAATTGCATAGTAAAATGTATTCCAATAATTAGTTTATTAATTCAACTACTCACATGCAAAATTTCATCTCATTAAATTCAGTAATTAAAGAGAAACAATTAAAATACTGACTAAGCATCGAAAGCCTACATAACCCGACCAAGTTTGAATGGCTACAAAAAAGCGGCCGTGCCATATATCTTAGTAACGTTCTTAACCTTCCAGTATAGTATTTATTAATATGGTACAGTTGCGTACACAAGCGTTAGGAAAAAATAAAACAATTGCATTTCTTGAACGAAAAATTTTTTTTTAATAATAACGCCACTATCTACGATAAAAATAAATCTTCTGTTAACAAGTATTTCTCTAATTAAACATCTGTGTACAAAAATATTTATAATTACATATAATAACAAAAATATTTATAATTAAATATAATAATTATGTATTTATTATTTATTTCTCGCCACCTGTAACGTAGAAACCCAAAAATGGCAAAATGTGGGTGACACAGAAATGTCACACCTCTGCCTACCCTTTCTAGGCCAACAGCCGTGAGCATATGAATGAATGAATGAAAATACAGCTCTAAGCGACTAACATGACAATCCTTGGGCGCGCGCCCCAGTAACGGCAGAACTTGGCATACAACTCATGTGTGCGCACAGGCGCGTGTATTTCGAGCGTATCAGGAGCGCAGCTGAGGTGCTTGTCATGACTAGTCCCTTGTTCATAAAAACTTAACGTT
This sequence comes from Miltochrista miniata, assembly GCA_933228765.1. Classification (NCBI taxonomy): domain Eukaryota; kingdom Metazoa; phylum Arthropoda; class Insecta; order Lepidoptera; family Erebidae; genus Miltochrista; species Miltochrista miniata. The sequence goes on from OW121765.1 coordinate 5,096,231, forward strand.
AACAAACGCTTGCTAAACATACTGTCATTGGTTAGAGACAGCAATAAACTTAAAATGTGTTTTAACTAAAATAGGTTTAATAAACGATGATGAATATGAGGGTAAGGATATTAAGTATTTTGAGCTTCAATAAAAATTTAAATCACTGATCAAATAACTAGACTATTCAGATGTTCAGATTTGAGAGTCTGCCTAATATACCTAAAAATCACCATTTATAATGTGCTTATAAACTAAAACATTGGTATAAAAAAGGTATTTTCAAGAAAATATTAAATATTCTTTAATTAGCAGCCTATAAATTATATCGAAACAACAATTGTGTTATCACCTGTACCAATTCAAAACCGGTATTAGACTGTAAATTTTAGAATGTTACCTAAATATATTGCGCGGCCGCTTTTTTGTGGCTATTCGAACTTGGTCGGGTTATGTAGGCTTACGATGCTTTGTCAGTATTTTAATTGTTTCTCTTTAATTACTGAATTTAATGAGATGAAATTTTGCATATGAGTAGTTGAATTAATAAACTAACTATTGAAATGAATTTTACTATGCAATTCACTTAGGACGTCGTGATATTTGACTGCTTTGTAAACAGTGATATATTCAAGGTAAATTGTCCTATAACCCTTTAATTACTTACGGAACTTAATTGATACTTGGCAACGTGTTGCAGGCACTTACAAGGTTTGTATAAACGTGAAAATCTAGACCCCAAAGTGCATACTTTACGAACTACGATCTAATAAGCGTATTTTACGTTTATATTTTTATCTTTTAAACCCTACGTTTTTTTCTAAATCGGTTTTTTAAACAAATATAAACAAATTCAAAACAACGTATGTAAAAATCTACAGCTCTCTATATAAGCGCTTTATATGAAAACTAGCTAATGGCCAAACGTTCGCGTAGCGGAAACTTGAATTTCTCCGAAGTCAATGCATACACTAATTTTATTCATACATACACAATTACACACAAATACACACTAATTGTTGCACCCATTTTTTTCCTTCTAAGTGCATGGATTTAAAAAAAGTGCCGCTAGGTCAACGTTCGCCCAGCGGAATCAGTTTTTAGCGAATTTCTCCACAATGGCTGCATACACAAATTTTCTTTTACCATACACAATTACACGACGTCATACACTAAATATCTGCATAATTAAAATCTTTAAATTCAACAACATTCCGCTGCGCGAACGCACACAAGCTGCGGGCATCAGCTAGTACTTAAATATTTTTAAATACATAGAAAACACCCAAACTTCGAAACAAACATTTGTGGATCATACAAATATTTGGACTAACCTGGGAATCGAACCCCGGATCTCAGCGCGGCAGGCAGTTACACTACCGAATGCACCACCGAGGCAGTCAATTCACCGATTCATCTAGCAGAAAAGCAATTACTATAGTACCTATACATACATAATATGTGTTCTTTTCCACGTTTATTCTTTATTTTTTGTCGTTAATTATGAATAATATGGTCACGCCTTTATCCCCGAAAGGTTAAGGCAGAGGCTTATTATATGCCCACAGCACACCTTTTTAGAAATTATCCCACGTAATAGGTGATGAGCCGTATTGAGATGGACAGGCGCAGGTTGTGACTGCCCACTGTTGACGGTCACCCATCCAAGGACTGGCCATAGTAAAAGTTGTTTACTACAGTGATCGTTTACAGAACACTGAGTCCGCGGGGCAACGAGCGCCTATGCTAACAACATAATTAAACCTAGGTGCCATTTTAATTTACGTCAAAAGGCCAGTTATAAGTAGGTACTTTTCTCTATTTTCAGGTGGTAGGGGACAGAGGTCCTAAGTCACAAGCGACTGCATGCGACATTGATCAAAAAAATAACATTATATTCTACACGCAGGTAATTAGTGTTTAGTATTAACTAGTACCTACCTAACAGGTGGAATTTTTGAAAAAAGAAATCAGAACAGTGATTTCTGCAGTTGTGAACGAATTGTGTAGGGAAACTTCGACACTTTACGGCACTTTATGTAGGTACCTAGTACCTAAGTACCTAGGTACCTACATCTGCTGCCTATATTGCTTTGTAATGACATGTTATCAGTCTCCATACAATATGTCAGGATTTTCTGATGTCATGGGGAAAATAGCTTTTTTTCCCGTCATACTTCCAATCATGTCAAAAGGAATCTTCTTCATCCTGATAGCACCCTCAATGGTATTAAGGAAATTGTATTCGCTGTGATGGCACCCTTGATCAGTTTTGCGTGGACAGGTCTATGAAGAGTGTAGAGTTGTACGTTCTTACTTGAACTCTGTTTTAACATATTATTAAGTGTGTAAGTAGATCATAGATGTGCCTAGGTACTTACCTACCATGGAAAACCATTACCCACCTAACGATGAATTGATGTGAACTAAAAAGAAATTCTCAAATTCTTCTAGGTTTGTAAAAACGGGTTAGGCTGTTGGAACCTTGACAAGCCGTTTTCGAAAGAAAATACACCTGTTATATTTAGCGATTGCAATTTAATGGAATTTCCTAACGATGTAAAGGTGAGCGCTTTCAGTATTTCCGTAGCACTTTCTCTACAGGGCAGTAACGGGGGAAATGTTTTCATAGGAAGCAGGGGATGGTAACAGCATCAGTTAGTAAATTATAAGTAGGTAGAGAGTAGAAAAATTACTTAAACTGTTCTATCAAATTACTTTATTAGGTACCTTTTCCTGTCAGCTTTCACCATCAAGCGTACAATAATCAACCACTTTAAGTTGACAGGTTTTATTCTTTCAGTCTTCGAATGTACAGTTCGCAAGATACACCATTCTATTTTCAAGAATAGGGCGTATCTAGGTGTTTCATGTCAATCATAACTATCATAGAGCTTGACTCGGTTATGCCCAAAGCTTGAGTAGGTAGCAGGTAGCAGAACAAGAAAAAAAGAATTTTGAGAGAGGTGCATTTTACGAAAGTTTCATTCTGCGACTAAACTATTGTATTTTAATTCTGTACAGATGGATAATGAAGGCAACCTGTGGATGCTGAGCGACAGACAGTCACGATTCTTATATGAAGCCATGAACTACAGTGATATCAATTTCAGAGTGCTTTGTGCACCCACCAACATGCTGATACAGGGCACAGCTTGTGCCAAAATGAAAAAGTAGCAGAGATTGCATAGATCCTCATCGTACCCACCCACTGAACTAGACTAGTTCAGTCGACTGACCCATTTAGATAATTTTAGATTATGAACTATACTGATGTTAATTTCAGAGTGCTATGTGCACACACCAATGTGCTTATACAGGGCACAGCTTGTGCCAAAATGAAGAAGTAGCAGAGATGGCATAGATCCTCATCGTACCTACCCACCCACTGAACTAGACTTGTTCAGTCGACTGACCCACTTAGATAATGAACTATGGTGATGTTAGTTTCAGAGCGCTATGTGCACCCACCAATGTGCTTTTACAGGGCACAGCTTGCGCCAAAATGAAGAAGTAGCAGAGATTACATAGAGTCACATCGTATCTACTTACCGAACTAGACTAGTTCAGCCGACTGACCCATTTAGATTATGAACTATAGTGATGTTAATTTCAGAGCGCTATGTGCACTCACCAATGTGCTTGTAAAGGCCACAGCTTGCGCCAAAATGAAGAAGTAGCAAAGATTACATAGAGTCACATCGTACCTACTTACTGAACTAGACTAGTTCAGTTGACTGACCCATTTAGATTACGAACTATAGTGATGTTAATTTCAGAGTGCTATGTGCTCCCACTAATATGCTTGTACAGGGCGCAGCTTGCACCAAAATGAAGAAGTAGCAGAGACTGTGTACATATTTAATATTTAGTGCCCACTGAACTAGACTAGTTCAGCCGACTGACCCATTGAGATTTCTTTTACCGCGTTTTAGTCTTACTTACCTCTTTCTCTTTCTGACTCACTGCACTGTCCTAAACACATTTCACTATTCTTATTGATTTGATATCATTTAATGATTTTTTGACAGGAATTTGTAATTATTTATTACACCCATTTCAGACAACTGGGTCTTTAATTTTCCTTCTACCTTTTTTTTATTTAATTTTACAACGCAAAATGTGCCCTACACACGTACCTATTTCATGAAATTGGATGCCTATAGTAAAAAATAAAACTACAAGAATAGTCATAATTTTGTATTTAAATATACAACATGGTAGTTATAACTATGTATTTAAATAATTCTATGTGATTGAATAGTTCAATAATTAATAATAATTTTGTTTGCACGTGTCGTTCGTCGATTCCACTTCGTTCTGCGTCAGTCTTTTCACTAATAATAACAACCGACCTATGTGATGAAGAGACAGTTGAGCACCTACTACAGTAACTTAGAGTCCAATGGACGTGAATAGATATGGAATAGAGACCTGCGCATACCTAGCGAGATTCGGTGAAGAGGATCAAACTTGAGACATACATGGGGTCCCAATGGCCATAGGTTTTAGAAGAGCGATTTTGAAAAAAGCGCCTAGTAGTCGTCTGGTGACCCAAAGGATGGCAGTTTTCTCTCTTAGCGAATAGTTAGTTATTGCTATTCAAAGGGGGAATGCTGCTTAATCTTTTGGGCACAATGCCACGGGAGCCTTATTTAGGTTTAGTTTAGATAGACAAAATCTAGACTTTTGACTCGGGCCACACTATAAGAGCCTAGCTTGGCGCTAAGAGCCAAGGGTCTCGCTTAGCGACTTGATTCTAGCGATCTGCATTCAAAGTTGTTACAGCGGCCACATTGCGTGGTCCATGGTCAAAGTTACATGGAGCTACTGTGATTTTTTTGTCCTAGTAGTTCCATCATGGAACTAGACAATGGTATATGGCGGGTCCTGCGAGTCACTTGCTTCTTAGCACCTCAGCGAGGCTCGTGTGTCGCCCTTTATGGTTCAGTTTTAACACAGTGTCATCCAGCCTTAATTAAACCATCTATAATTCTAAACAACTCATAAACATAGGTCATTACTTAGATATTTCTGAATCCCTACTTCCATTCCGACCAACTCTATCGGATCAACTATGAATATATAGCACTTACATAAAAAATGCACATTAACAGATCACACTAATATTTGTTCCGAGCCGGGAATAAAGTCTGAAACCTGGGCAATACCACTGCGCAGGTCTTATTCGTCAGGTATGCGCTGGCGTAACCATGACAAGACAAGTATTTTTAAATCAACGCCATAGATGTTCGAAAAAGTATGTCTATTATATAATTGTACATCAAATGAATGTCTTCAGAAATTTTTAGATTACTTTGTCTAATGGATAAAGAGAAGTGGTTTGAAGATTAGAATTTGTTAGATGGGTCGGAACCTTCAGAACTACGGTATACATAAGTATTTTAGGTAGGTAATACATGGATTTCCTTCTCCTTTCTATCATCATCAATAGATTTCCACCATGAACGCCTAGTTCTATAATATAAGTTCATTGATTACCAAGTCCTGTTTCTATGTCATCAAAAATAACACTAAACTAATATTTACACTATTCTGATGATCGTGTGTGGTGTCGGCAGAATACTCAAAAAGCGTTTACGAAGCAATGAAACTGAATGGAATGGGATGCTTGAATGATGATCTTGATTGATAAATTTTGCTGAAACCACTAATGTGTTTTTAATAAATAAAACCGTATATAGATAGATTCAAAGACTAATCATTTTTAATTGTGGCTCACTTTGCTCATTGTAATATTTTTATATGCATGCCTATGAGTAACGAGGGACCTGAGGACGGCGGGCGGGCTTACAGAAGTAGGCCCAAGACACAGACGTATAAAGAAAAGGCCCAAGATGACAGCGTGACGTGATAGTTTAACGCCCGCCACATAACACCCGAACAACCCCCAAAAGTAGCGAGATAGCACCCGAACCCCCCCATAGGAGAGGCCGCAGTGGTAGTCGTATGTCTGTTGGGAGTCCTGGGGTCATTGTTCCAAGGACTTACTCGGGACTCCTGATCGAAGGCAGTGGTAGGCACGTGTGATTTTAGTCGGCAAGAGTCCACACGTAAAAAAAATACCTATGAGTAAAATCATTGTATTCATTATGGTCCAAGATCCCAGAGCCCCCAGACGTCACTCATTTTCTGATGGACAAAATATGTACGAGTGATTAGTGGTGGGGTGTACTATGATCATATGACTAGTTGCTACCTTGGCCAGACGGCCAATTTTCTGGTAGCAATTAATCAAGGTACATAAAAACACTGCTCATGTCACTTAAATTCTGATAGCTGATTTTAACATATATTTTACACAATATCGTTAAAAATCAGTATTCATTACTCCCAGACGTATGCGGTCGGCGGTTTCACCTTACAGACGCTTCAAAGCTCTGAAAAAAATTTATTAAAGTCACTTATTTTCTGATGCTTGATTTTTATATATGTTATTCAGACAACTGTTTTAAAACGTTTTGCAAACGGACAGACCGATCCAAGGGGCCAAACATTCCCCAGACCCAATTTTAAGGTCGCTGAGAGTATGGGCGCGGGCATTATCCGTGCGTATTATGCGTATATGTAGCATGTCTAATCGAAGTCGGAATTAATATTTAAATGTAAATAAAAATGCACAAGTACCTATTAGTAATTAACGCCTGTCATTTTAAAATTTACTTTTTCGTATTTGTTTTATTTAATAGAGAATTAAGGTTTAAAGGTAATAATTTGAAAATCACGTAAATATGCAAAGATTAACTTTGAGAAAAGTGCTCGTCTGACCGCAATAAATATAGAATTGTGCCTTACAAACTGTTTCATGATTATTTTTTTAATCGAATTTATTTTAATTTTTTAAAGTAAATATCAAGAGGTTCACAAAGTATTAATAATTTAATTAAATAACAGCAACCTTTTCAAATAATTATTTATTGGTAACAAACCTTAAAAAACTACAAAAAATAGGACAAATATTTTTTCTAATCTTCATTGTCATCGTCGTTGAAGTCAGGTAATTCATCATCGAGTCAATCTTCATATCGAATATCTAAATCGTCATCTTGTTCATCAGTGTTTTCCTCGGGCTAAGGTTCGTTACCAATAAATAATTATTTGAAAAGGTTGCTGTTATTTAATTAAATTATTAATACTTTGTAAACCTCTTGATATTTACTTTAAAAAATTAAAATTAATTCGATTAAAAAAAATCATAAAACAGTTTGTAAGGCACAATTCTATAAATTACTAGCTGACTGAGTATTAATATTTTAAGTAGGTAATATAATCCCGTCGCTTTTACACTCGTCGCGTGTCTTAGCTATATTTAATAGAGGGTTGTAGGTTAATGTGTGTAAAAAGTGATATAATTTTTCCCGTCGCGTCGCATATATTCATTTAGAGTTGACCCGCAAAACTTTGTTGAAGTTATATAATGTTTCCCGTCTCATTTATTTTTTGTCCGTTTTTTGGTACGGAACTCATCGTGTGCGAGTCCGACTCGCACTTGGCCGATATTATCTTTCAGTTGATTGGCTACTGCTGCAGAAAACGTTTACTTCTGACGCGTAGTCGAGTTGCGTCGCTCATATTTTAAAAATTATTGTGAAGGTTATTGTAAGTGAACCTTAAAAGATGGGCATTCTGTTCAGGACTTTTTTTTGTAAATTTTTAAGAGGAAACATTTTGTAGTACACAATTTTTACGTAACTTTAACCATTTACGCAACGTACGCAATGAAACCTCACAAAAGAAATACATTTTTCCCGTTCTTAAAACATTATTCATGGCTGCTCCGCTCCTATTTGTCTTAGCGTGATGTTATATAGCCATTAGCCATCCTCAATAAATGGACTAAAAAACTGTGAAATTATTTTTGTAATGCAACCAGTAGTTTCTGAGAACCTAGCACAAACAAACTCTTCAGTTTGATAATATTGTGAGCTCACCTTAAAAGAAAGACAAATAATTTTATTGTGAGCAAACCTTAAAAGATAGACATATGCTGTCGCGGACTTTTTTATAGAACTTTTTAAGAGAAACAATTTTGTAATATACAATTTTTACGTAACTTTAACCATTTAGGCAGCGTACGCCTCGGAAGCTCTCAGACGATAAAAATATTCCCCGTTTTCTGAACATTCTTGATTGCTGCTCCGCTCCTATTCGTCTTAACGTGATGTTATATAGCCTATAGCCATCCTCGATAAATGAACTATCAACCTGTAAAAGAATTTTTGAAATCCCACCAGTAGTTTCTGAGATCCTAGCGTTCAAACAAACAAACAAACAAACAAACAAACTCTTCAGCTTTATAATATTAGTATGGAAGTATGGATATGGATATAGTATATATAGTATATATTGTATATAGTATAATATATAGTATATACCTAGTATGGATTGCGGTCAGACGAGCACTTTTCTCAAAGTTAATCTTTGATTATTTACGTGATTTTCAAATTATTACCTACCTTTAAAACTTATGTCTTTATTAAATAAAACAAATACAAAAATGTAAATTTTAAAATGACAGGCGTTAATTACTAATAGGTACTTATGCATTTTTATTTACATTTCAATATTAATTCCGACTTCGATTAGACATGCTACTACGCATAATACGCACGGATAATGCCCGGCGCCCATACTCTCAGCGACATTAAAATTGGGTCTGGGGAATATTTGGCCCCTTGGATAGGTCTGTCCGTTTGCAAAACGTTTTAAAACAGTTGTCTGAATAACATATATAAAAATCAAGCATCAGAAAATAAGTGACCTTAATAATTTTTTTTCAGAGCTTTGAAGCGTCTGTAAGGTGAAACCGCCGACCGCATATGTCTGGGAGTAATGAATACTGATTTTTAACGATATTGTGTAAAATATATGTTAAAATCAGCTATCAGAATTTAAGTGACATGAGCAGTGTTTTTATGTACCTTGATTAATTGCTACCAGAAAATTGGCCGTCTGGCCAAGGTAGCAACTAGTCATATGATCATAGTACACCCCACCACTAATCACTCGTACATATTTTGTCCATCAGAAAATGAGTGACGTCTGGGGGCTCTGGGATCTTCCTCTATTAGGTCTTTATTGATTTGATAACGATTTATTTGGAAGAGAGTTTTTCTAATGAGAGTTCTAGTATCTACTAACATTTATTTTTACAAAATGCTTATAACTGCATTTCCAATTATTTAGATGCGGCAAAACGTAAGCTTCCAAAAAAAAAACTAAGTACCTAAATGATACGTAAGATAAAAAAAATTATAAAAAGCATACAATAAATTTATTAGGTAATCCTTATGTGCTTGGCACTTAAAAGTCCATCTTTTTCTTAACATTCCTGTATATTGAAGAGATCTCCAAAAGGGAATTGAAGAGTCTTGCTTTTATTTGCATACACAAATGTAAAGAGCAGGCATCAAAATCTATACAAGTTGATAGCGTAAGTACCTGGTTGTACCAAGTTGATGGGACTTGATGGAACTTGCTACACATATTGAAAAACTTCACTTGTACTGTTCTACATTTTTTTTCCTTTGAGAATGTCGTAAGTCGAAACCGGTTAGGTATTACAATAATAAATATTGTGGAACAGTACACAAGTAACGTCAGTAGTAGTAAGTCACAAGTAACGTTATATTGTCAATATGCAACCTATAAGGTGTGCAATATCTGTAAGTTTAAGGTACGCTTCGCTTCATAAATAAATTTTCAATCCTCTTTCATCATTATACAAATAATACAAGTTTCAATAAATCTACAGTTGCCAATTAAACACATATATTTTTCTAACGTTCATTTATAAATACTTTATTAAATTCGAATTTTTATCCTAACATGTGTTATTTTAATTTAATGGAATTTTATTTTATTTCAAGATTTTCTAAATTCAAGACTTCCTCAATATTCGTGCCAGAATCGTGAACATCAAAGTAAAAAGCTTATTATTTTGAAAGATAGACATGTTATTTACAAAGAGTAAATGATTGCTCATTTTATCATAGGCCTCATAAGGTTCATGGATGACTTACTAGAAAACGAATAAAAATATAAAAACTATACAAAATATGATGATTTTTAGTAGACTATTTAGGGTTTTTTTTTCCAAACTATTAGAGATATTATAGAATTGAGATCTTATTCTCATACAATAAGGTCGTATTTTTGAAAATACACGAATTTATCGACAACCGGTGTTGATACAATTTATCTTAAACCATTATCAGCCAATGTTAAGGATGGTTTAGAGTCGCGCTGACCGTCGGCGCTGATAGCCAAAGTAAAGTGTATGAACTTCTAGGAAACATTTTAGCATAACGCGTAGGTACATAGCTATCACGCGTGCGTTGGTCGCGCGTCGGCGCCGCGTAGCTGTTGGCGCTGACCAACGCACGCGTGATAGCTACGCGTTATTCTAAAATGCTGGTTAGAAGTTCATACATTTCGGCCTGGGCGCCGATTCTCGACCACACGACGTGAATGCGTGAACGCAAATTTACGGGTGAAACGTCGTCAGTCTCATGTTTCGCCGTTTCTAAATATGAGACAGGCGACGCGTCACCCGCCGATTTCCGTCCACGCATTTATGTCGTGTGAAGCGAGAATCGGTGCCCTGGCAGCGCCGACGGTCAGCGCGTGCGGTCAGAGCGACACTAAAACCAGCCCAAGTGAACTTTTTCATACAAGATGGTTTATTAGAATTGATAAGTTTTTGCAAGCCGACGAATAATGTTATATCATTTCAAGACAGGGATGAAAAGTTGAAGATACATCTATGTTTTAAGTACTATACCAACCCGGGACATCCTTCCGAGGGCTTACCCGGGGCTCCCAACCACAGGCTGTTGGGCGTTGCGTGAGGTTTTTTAGTCCATCCTCTGAGGACTTTCCCTCACGTAAAAAAAAAAGTACTATACCAACAGCTTTCAGCCAATTCACTATCTATTATTCCAGGACTAAACGGTTATAAACGTCATAAGAGAAAGGGATTTTGTCAACAAACAAGCAATTATTGCAATCTGTAGGAATGATTTCGTGTAAAGGGACAGAAGTGGTACTTGAAGGATCAGTAAACTCGGAGTTGTCCCTACGGTTGTACTAATTCTTTCGCAATGAGCCTTTTGCTGGGCCTAATTTAGTTATTTTATTAATTTTAATTATTACTACTAATGTAATCATTTCTACAATTATTACAGTAATTTTTACTAATATAGTTATTTTGTACTAATTTTAGTTCCTCGAACGTGCTTTTTACCTATTCAAGGTACCTAATTAATTAGTAACAATTTATTGCGTTCATTATTAGAATATTTATTTATATATGTATTTAGATTATTTAATATTTTTTTTTATTACAAAGTGCCGTGCAAGACCGTTTAGCAAACAGATCGTTTAGCAAAAACAACTTCAATAAAATGATAGTTAAAAAAAAATTGTGATGATTCCAAATAATAGCAAAAATGAGAGCCATAATATCCATATAAATGATAATTCTTTAGGCAGTGCACAAATGTTTTATAAATACTCAACACCCACAGATTATATAACTAAAAGCAGATGACCATTACCGAACAAGAAAGTGAGGTCAAGAAAGCAAATACTAAAAGATAAAAGTGAATACTATAACGCAGCAGTACTAAACACTGTTCACACATTTATTATATCATGTGTTTTCACTTGAGTCTACGCAGTATTCACTTTGAATGTAGTATTTGCTTTCTTGGCTACACTTTCTTGTTCGGTAAGCGGCATTACCCTTTAGTTCCATAAATCTGTGCTCAACACGTTACAAAACAAAATATATAATGCCGATTTATCGTAGTACAAAATTTATTTCAATATTTATTAAAATTAAAACCACTATTTAACATATAATACATATATTTTAATAAGTCACTGCGATTTAATGCGGTTTATTGTAATGAGTATCGATTGATAAGTACCTAATCACAATACCGTAATATTACGGCAAAATACCGATCCAGCGTTCACGACACTACACTTCGGTATATAAAACTAAATTTCACTTAGAAAAGGACGTAAATCTTTTCTCTCATTTGTACTCACGGAAACAGCCGAAGGTTGCCGAGCGCACCCGAAGACTAGTGCCGGAGTAAAGTGGTGCGTCACTGTGAACGAAGTCCTACCCTACAAGATCCATTTTGCTGTGACGAAGGAATTTCTACCTTATTTCAATACACCGTACGTCATATTTTAAAGGATTATCTAGTGTTCTCGGCGGCTTCCGCTCTGTGTTGTGGTGTCGACTTGGAAGGGTTGAGTCGCTTTTTTAGGGGATTGTTGTATTCCCAACCGTCTTCACCTTTGGGGCTGAATAACTGTAACAAATGAAAAATGAATTTTGTAGTTCTTGTAAATATTGTGGGTAGTTCACTATAATCACCTTAGCAAGTAAAATGGTTTATTCACCATAGTGTTTTTTTTCTTAGTGCATTACATTATTATAGTCATTATTTGATTAAGCATTCTATCGAATCTATCCCAGCGACTGTTCTGATAATCAACAACAACGCCGGCTGGACAGAGGTGCCACTCTTATACAATGGACAGGATTTTCGCCAGAACCGAGCGATATAAAATAACTTTTCTCTGTCGAACGTAGACTGTGTGTGTGTGTGTGTGTGTGTGCGCGTGTGTGTGTGCGGCACGTACCTGCGTGTGCCACTTGTCGCCGGCGGCGTCGCGCGCCTTGACGGCGTCGCGCTGCGCCTGCTCCACGCGGCGCTTGGCGGCAGTGGCCAGCTCGGTGTCCTGCGCCCGCAGCGCGCACGTCACGTGGCGCCACACGCGCCGCGCCTCGTGCGCCGCCTGCCGCGACACCGGCGCCACGCGCTTGCGCCGCGCCTTCATGCCCGCCACCTCGAACAGCGTCTCCGTGCGCTGCACCAAATGACAACACACATCATTTACAACAATATCATCCTAAATGCTAACTTTGAAAGCATCATAACATATCATAACAGTTAAAAGTAATTTTAATAAAATACGAGTATCCGGACCTCGTCATCTCTTGTCATCGTCAATCATAAATGGGAAAATCCCCAAAGAGCCTCTTAGTGTATATACGAAAGCTCGGGATTAGTGGAAACTCAGATGCAGCTAGTTTGCAGAAAACTTTCTTGCTTGTCAATGACCAAATAATCCATCGATTCTTCTTCCAATACGGCCTTGGAATGCGATGAGCCCATCACCCACGGCAACAACCAGCACATGCCTAAGATGTAAGACACCGTGGCGACGGGCGAAACAGCGTCATAGCCCAAGGTGCTCAGAAGACTGGACACCAAACGGTCCCTTTGGAGTTCGAGGCATATTCTGTTATGCGCCATGATGTACTCATTTCTAACTAATTTTATAAACGTGGAGCACCACGATTACGTGCACGTATGATTGATAGGATTAAAGTATAGAGTAGGTTTGTTCCAGGGTTGCTGTTTATCACCAATAGTTTTCAATATAGTAATAAATATTTTAATTGACAGTATTATTACTCATGAGAAGAAGTGGGGATATCGGTTTAAATTAAATGGCAAATATACAGAGTCCATCCTGGCGTTTGCAGACGACCTCGCAATCCTGACTCGCAGCCCAAAGCAGTGCCAAGACCTACTGCGTAAAGTGGATGAATTTTGTACATGGACAGATGGAATGAGGACAAAACCTAGCAAAAATGCTACTGTCTATGTCTGGGTAGGCGGGGTACTAAGTTTACGTCATATGACCCCGGGCTTGCTATAGGCGGGGAAAATTATATCGGAAACCGTGCCTTTCAAATTTCTTGGCAGAAAGATAACAGAGGTTGTACTCCAGCTTTGGACGACATAATTGAAAGTTTCATTGTTGACATAAAAAAGGTAAGTAGACCAACAACCAATAGGTAATGTCAAGAAAGCATGGATATACGACAACTATTTAACATCACGTCTAAACTGGCCGTTTCTTGTGTACGATATGAGCCAAAACCTTCTCAGAAAATTGGATGCGAATGTTACGAAGACGTTGAAGTCGTGGCTAGGGCTAGCTCAATCGGCCGACCCGTCGGCATTATACAGAGCCTCTAATAACTTCGGAATGACGTTTAAGAAGCCGTCGGAACTCTATAAACATCTAAGAGTTACTAAAATGCACGTCTTGGCAAAATCAAGAGACAAAATCGTTCAAACTCTTCCAAAGGATAATAATATAGCAGAACTTGAGTCACGCCTCCAATTCCACAAGAAATTTATGGTGGGTTCGCAGACTGGTCGAGCGGGGCTGGGTAGTATCCGGAGACAAACAGATAAAGACATTACAAAATCTTTTTTGGAGCAGGATGAGAGCGATGCCTATAAGGTGCACGCGATGAACCTGGAGATGCAGAATGAATGGCTTACTCTGGGCGAATTTTGTATTCCCATGGCCTTGCAGTGGCGTACCTTATTGTACGACTGGTCGCCGGCTTTGCTTAAGTTCTACCTGAACGCGTTTCAATTGACCCTCCCCGACCCAAGTAATCTGGTCAGGTGGGGGAAAGCCACAGATAAAACATGTAATGCATGTGGAGAAGCGATTGGAACTGCTAGGCACCTGCTGGTAGGTTGTAGGACGTTACTAGACCGGGGTCATTACTCACGCCGACACGATAGGGTATTGGAAATCATACGTGAGGCTGTCAGTTTGGCGGTAGCGAGAGCGAAAAAGAGATTAACCACAAACAAAAGAAATGACATTGCGTTTGTAAAGGAAGGCTGTTCAAAGAAAGTACCTCAAAAGCCATACTCAATTTTGATGGCTGCCGTCGATTGGACTATACTCTCAGACACGTATGAAAAACACTACAAAATCCCGGAGGATGTATGTGCCTCGTCATCCAGACCCGACATATTCCTGTTTTCGAGGATACACAGGCGTGCGGTGCTCGTGGAGCTGACGGTGCCGTGGGAGACCAACATACCGAAGGACCATGCCATGAAGACAAATAAATACTTTGACTTGACCAATGAGTTAACCAAAAATGGCTATGTGGTTAAACTCTATGCCGTAGAAGTAGGAGCAAGGGGAATTCCAGCTAAATCCCTGTATAATTTATTTAAGGACCTTAGATTGCCAAGAGTTTCAGTAAGCTCTTTACTAAAACGAGTATCCAAAGCGGCATTGATAGGATCTTACCAAATCTGGTTGGGCAGTGGGGGGAACATTGTTGACGGTGGAAGGTGATCGTTTATGCGCATAGTAAGGTGGCCACCCTAAACCGACGCCGTCGGGGTGTTCCCCCCTGTGCCACGCTATGGACCCGGCGCCCGCACCGAGAATCCATGGAATGCTAAGAATGCGGTCTCTATACTACAACATTGTCGCCTCCAGGATATAGTTTTGACGCCTGCAGTGATCGAGAGAATAAAATGCTAACATCATGCGCATTTGGGGGAGAAACCGGTGGAAAAAGATGACGATCGAAATTAATTAGCAGCTTTGTGGCTTTTTTTTATTTAGGCATATACATAACATCACGCCTGTCTCCCAACGGGGTAGGCAGAGACTATGACTTTCCACTTGCTACGATTCTGGCAAACAACTTTCGCTTCTTCAACTTTCCTAAGTGTCTTCATACATGCTCTTCGGTTAAGGGTACTTTTGACCTGGCTTTTCTCAGAAGATTATCGATTTGATCGACATGAGTATGCTGAGGTCGACCCCTACCAGTTTGCTCGTTCACTCTCGCTTCATAAATCTGTTTCGTCAGCCTATTTCCATCCATTCTCTCCACATATCCAAACCATCTGAGCATCCCTTTCTCTATCTTAGTCACTACATCTTCTGTCATACCGCAATGTTCCCTTATCACACTATTCTTTACTTTATCCCTCAATGTCACTCCAGCTATATTTCGCAAACTTCTCATTTTCACTGCCTTAATTTTACTTTCATGCTTCTCCTGGCACACCCAACTTTCACTACCATGCATAAGTGTTGGGACAGAGACTCCTCTATGTACAGCCATCCTTGCCTTTTTAGACACGTTCTGACTGCTTATAAAGGTGTGAATGGCTCCATTCACTTGGTTTCCTGGCAAAACTCTTCTTTCAATATCATTGTCACACTTTCCATCTCTTGCAAATTTTGAACCCAAATATACAAACTCTTTCACCTGTTCCACGCTCTTTCCTTCGATCGATATCGAGCAATCAGTCATACATTTCTCTCTTTCAAAAACCATTACTTTTGTCTTGCTTACATTAACATTCATTCCTTTACTTTTAAGCGCATCGTCCATTATATTAACCATCAACTGCAACTCCTCCGCCATTTTGTAAATACAGTTACCCATGAAAGAATTGCTGATTTTATGCAATCTGCTATGATAAACAACAAAGTTATTTTTATTTCTAGTGTTGACATTGTGTCTATCACTTAACTTAGCGAAATTATGTAATCCATAAGATTTTCAAAAATGTATTGTGATGTATGATGTAAAAGTATGTGTGACTGTAAGAATTTTAACCTCTTTGAATTTTTCGCGCAGAGAGACCCTTGGACCTAATCTATATAATTATAGCTCTTATGGCCCGTTTTTGCAAAATAAATTTTTTAGCTATATCTTGAGCCGTCACTTCACACACTTGACACGTCGCGGGTCGAGGTCGTTTCCTACGAAGTTCTAAGGAATTTATTTAGTGCAGGCAAACTCAAACAACACCTACTCGAGGCGTTTTTTGCTCCGCCTTTTGCATCAGCACAAGAACAAGTGTCTGTTGTGTCCGTGCGGAATACTGATGTCGCGACTGTGAAGTAAATCAGGAGGACTCTGGAGGAATTCTGGAAGTGCGTGAGATGCCCTTCGAAAGAAGGTTCCAGCTTTCTAAAATTGCTCTCACTTACTATTATCGCACTATTATCTGGATACGGAAACAACGATTTGCCGATTTTCGAATTCAATTCTGTTTGACGCTGCGATAGTAGTTTGCCGATAGATTTTAATCTAGCTCCAGCCAAATGGGCAGGTGGCAGCTTTAGATGCTCGACTGCTGAAAGAGCCTAAGTCTGCTTGGAAGTAAAGGATTGAACACGTATTGCTGAGTTCTGTCGTATTCTCTCGTAACTTATAATGTGACGAGATAGGTGGATCAGTCACCCTATCAGGTCCAAATATAGTGAGGATTATCAAGGAGATAATTGAGAACAATTGGTTGGTACAATATTGCAGCTTATCTGCGTTTATTAAAACAGATACAAAATACAGATGCACAATTAGTGAGCAAGTAGGGGAGGGTTCCGTAGGTTTCCCTAGACCACCAGATCCAGTGATGTCGCGCAGTTGGATATGATACATCACCTGTAAAACAGTCGCAGGCGTAAGAGAGCGCGACAACCTTGTGCAGCGTTTTATAAAGGGTCGAGGCGGGGTCGAAGAGGCGGCGAGGGGCGAAGGGTGTCGCGGTGCGCGCAACGCCCGCCCCACGCGCGTCGTCACGCCCGACATGACGTCACAATAAGTTTCAGGAAAGGGAACAGAAAACAAAGAGACGTGTGGTAATCAAAGCAGCATTAATTTGCAGGGCACTTGGGCCTTGCCGATTCCAATACTCAGCAATTGATGAACCCTAACACATTAACTAAGCGTTCTAATGGAACGAAACTGGTGGCCGTTTAGAGCAAACTGTGGTGTGGTATGTGGAGAGGTCCTAGATGCAGGTCATCGAAGAGTAATGCGTGGACTTGCCACGGATGGACCTGGTAACTGTTGGCCAGTGTTGGTTAGTGCTGTGGTTATCAAAATCTCCAACTGGCAATCCCCAGGTAGCGATAGGCTGTAGAACTACTGCCTGAAGTGTTTCCACAATACTCTCGCAAGACAGTTCTAAGACGTCCTAAATCTAAAACTTTTTTAGGACTGGCATTACTAATTTGGTTGTCAGTAGCAATAACGTCCTATTCCGTGCCTCACAACATTTTCACAGATAATTATGGACACGAGACCAAAGCCGCGAGGTATATTGACAATACAGTTGAATCCTCGCTACTGATCAGACCGGATGTACGCGAAGGAGTTTTGGTACCAAGGAGTTGCTTGGACCATGACGACGGTTTATTGTACACGGCGCGAGCCACATAACTTAGCGTCTATGAAGTTCGTTCGTTCGCGCCACAATTATACAAAAATAAAAAAAAATCACGGACATTTCACACGTTATCTGATCCCAAAGTAAGCTAGGAATAACCTGCTTGTGGTATGGGTATCAGACACGGATATTAATACTTATATCCTTTTTTTAAATACATAATTATCATACAAAGAAGCACGCAGACTCTTGAGACAAACATTTATACAAACATTACCTAAGTAGTAAAAAAAAAAAAAAAAAAATTATGGGTCTCCGGTGGGAATCGAACCCACGACCTGGTGATCCGCAGTCGCACATTTCGACCTCTAAACCAACGAGGCAATAATATGTGATAAGCAATAAGCTACTGCTGAGGCGGGATGGGCGCCCCTCCTGCCTCAGCTGCGCAGTAGTTTCCCCTGTAATACCTATTAATGCATAATGTTCGGCGCTAACGAACGAATTTCACAGACGCAAAGTTATGTGGCGCGAGCTGTACATTGAATAATGCAGTACTAGACCATTTACGTTCGATGTGTTTACGAAATAGGCGTGTTATTACCGGAACTTCCGAAGAATGGAGGGTAATGTTTTTCGAGATAATGTATGTATTCATACTTATAGAATTCGGGACTTCACGCGAAATACTATTTCAGTCTTCGCGGTTGGACTGTCAGTCCAACTGCGACCACGGGCGCTGCAACGTGCTCGAAACGTCGGTGAATGTAAGTAAATAGTATTTCGCGTGAAGTCCCGAATTCTATAAGTATGAGTGTTAAAAACCGCGATAGTTTAAAAATAACATAATGTATGTATGCCTATCTATGCTACAGCCTGAATGGCTTGACGGATTTTGACATGCGAGGTGTCATTTGATCCGTCGTGATTGTGTTAGTGACACCAGGTACATTAAAATTTCTAAAAAATCAAAATGGCTGACTTTTGGCGCTAAAATGAAAACATTGTTTTTTTTCTTGCACGCTCTTCAGACTCAACGGCTTGACGGATTTTAACATACGAGGTGTCATTTGATCCGTCGTGATTGTGTGAGTGACACCAGGTATATTAAGTGTAACGTCTCAACCTAATAGTAGATATATGTATGTATGTACAATATGTGGGTATCTGTACAATTTGAGTTGTATGTTTACTTGGCAGTCGGTTTTTTGTATTATAAATAGGTAATTAAGTTTATTTGTCTTTAGCAACAAAACGTAGCTGTAGGTAAGTATTCTTAGGCAAAAATGTTTAGAAACCGAACTAATATTTTGCATGCTGGTAACATTGTTAAAATGCTGTCAATAACGTCATATATTTATGTTACACGCGTAGCTCCCGTTCCCGTGGGCTGACATGGCTATAAAATATAGCCATGTCAGCCGGAGATAGTGTTGTTTTGAAAAGTAAAAGAATTTTTCAAATCGGTTCTGTAGTTTGGGCGATTTCAATGCAAACAAACAATCTAATCTTTCCTCTTTATAACTCCTATTTGCACTACATATAAAATACAAAAAAATTAAATTGAGATATAACAAAATATGACTGCATACTTGAAACCAAAAAAAATCCTAGTAAGTATAGAATTATAGATACCCCTGTCAGAAGTCTTACGGACTGTCAGTGTGGTCCTCAGCTAATAGATGCGCAACGGCTTTCCATCAGACTGGCGACATCAAGCGAGCTTAATATGAAAAATAAGGATATAAATACTAAAACTCACCCCAGATTCAGTCCATCTCCCATCCATCCTAGAATTCCATTCCCCTTGAGCGGTATAGTAAGGTTTCTTGTCAGCGCCGGCGAATATCTCGCAGGTGACGCGATGCTTCTTGCCGCCATAGAACGGTTTAGTGAGGAACTCGATGTTGGCCTTGTGGCCAGTTTGAGGGCATTCGATGACTACGGAACCGCCCAGTTCTATCCATGGAACTGTTAGTATTGATCTGTGGGATAAGGGATTTTATTTATTTTTGTAATGGAGCCGCATCGCACTTATCAGAACCAAAAACGGATGCGAAGAAGCCCTACTAAAAGTTTGAGATCAAAGCTAGCCTCATCTGGCATACCAGCTGACTAATGGAAAAGAAAAAAAAACTCGTAAAAATCTTTTTTTTATAACGTGAGGAAAGTCCTACAGGGACTTCTACCGACTAAAAACCACACGTATAGCACATAACAGCCTACGGTTGGGAGCCCCGGGTAAGCCCTCGGAAGGATACCCCAGGACTCCCAACAGACCTATGGCAACCACTGCGGCAACACCTAGATCCCGCTTCTTGGGAGGTGTGCGTGAATTCAGCAAGGCTTTCGAGGCACCTGGCAATTCGCTAAGCTAAGAAAAAAGTAACTAGCCCCTTTCCGATGTAGTGTATCCCGATGGATAGACTCAGAAACTTGCTCTTCGTCCACACTCACACATCGAATTAAACCTCTGCTCGCATTAAAGTGGATCCTATGTTTCGAATTCAGGTAGGATTTGGAAGTCAAAAGCTAAAGAAGAGGAAGGTTACTTGCTGTTGCCGTAACTATTGCCGTATATGCCGTAACATTGTAATTTAGTCAACAAATGCTAGTCGACATAAAGGTGGACACATTTTTGACAAAAAGGTGGAACCTAAGATTCTGTGGGTTTAGAAAACCGCTGAAAATACGCTAAAATAAAAAAAAACTATTAATCCTTACCTGCCGTAACCATTGGGGAATGTAAGCGAATACTCTTCACCGGTATCCAACAAAGTGACTAGCCCCTTTCCGATGTTGTGCACCCCGATGGATAGACCCAAGAACTTGCTTTTCGTCCACACCCAAGCGTCGAACTGTATGCGTTTGTTGACATGTTCGGCGTAGAAGGCTGAGATAGGGGGGTGGTGGGATACTTGTTCTGCGACGAACGAGAGTTGGTCCGGGGAACACCAGGGGACTGGCCCGTCGCCTACTTCCGACTGGAAAATATAAATAAATAAATGTTGTAGGACATTGAAACACAACGCTATCTAGCCCAAATTAGGGTGATATACGCTTGTGCTATGGGATCTAGACGACTGATATAAACACTTATTTATTTCTAAATTAATTCATATTATGCTTAGAAACCATGGAGCAAATATAAGAGAGGAGAGGGCCTAAGCAAACGTGCACTGTGACCGTTCAATGCGGGTCCTGACGTCATCAATGGGCGTGGCTTAAGTCAGTGCGCTGTCCGCGTTCGTCTAGGCAACTTCCGGTTCGTTATACGCAAATATATGTCAAAATTCGTATTTTCGCGAAACTAGAAGAATTTAAAAAGATAAGGATAAGGTGTTGTGTTCTATCATGTAAAAATTACTCGCATAGACGTTTTGATGCTATGCATGGCATCACATTTTAGTTGTAAGTATTTTTATTCTTTATTTTCATAAATAGTTCTAGAAACATCTCTGATCCCCGGATACTGCAAAATATTTTTTACTCGACGCTAGATGGCGATACTTTGTGTTTTGGTTACCTAAAATATGTAGGTGCATAGAGCTCAGTAATAATATAATTTTAATATTGTTAAGTATTTAAACTTATTTAGCAATAATTCCGAGATAAATTTAGGCAACTAAAGATTATTTTTACAAATTTATTTAAGAACTTCGATAACAGACCGCCATCTATTGCCAAGAATAAACAGCACTAAAAACAGGATCGAATTTAGAATTTCACTGAGGGGCCCATAACCGTCTTACCTATAGCCCTCAGGAGCAGTACATTATACTCGCTCACAAGCATATTCGCAAAACATCATAATTCTCATCACATGATAATCGTAAAATATCATTATTGTAAAAGACCATATTCGCAAAACACTACTTGTTAAAAACATCATATTTGAAAAAGTACACTGGGATCCATAAATAATGCCGACAGGGAGGGTAACTTTATGCACCAGTACAAATGGTAAAATCTACAGTACTACCCGTTAGCTCTAACTTTGCCGTTGGCGTAGAGGCGTATACCTACCCGAATTGTTAATTAGACGAAGTAAATTGACAGTAGCTAATGTCACTTCGTCATAGAAAATACGCAACATTGTATGAAGAAGTGACATTAGTTGCTGTCAATTTACTTCGTCTAATTAAAAATTTGACTTTAGTATGAAGCCGAGCGGCAAAGTTAGAGCGAACGAGCAGTACTTATGAAACTTCTTAGAGAGTCCAGTAACTGGACGGTAAATTATGTCCTCTTATGAGGAATAATGACAATGTCATCGCTTAGTCATAGTATGTAGGTAAGTTAGGTAGGCACTGATCTGTATTATGTGGTAATAATAGAGATCAGTGTAGGTAGATGATTTTTACCTCCTTTGTTGACTGGCCAGCTACATTATTCTTCTTATCAAACTTATATGAATGACTTAATAATAATGGTGATAGTGATAGTGACATTTATCCTTTTCAATTACAAAGTACATTTACTTTGTAAATGGTTGAGAATTCAAATTGAATAAACAAAGTAATAGCGAATTAAAATTCATAACTGGTCAAAAAATAAACCGGTACTATTACATGGTGGCTACAGATACAACCTTTACATGAAAAATAAATCTGGAACGACAAATTGGAGATGTTCAAAACAAAAGGATTACCGCACCTCGATAACAATAAAAAGCAACAATGAAATTTTAAGACCTGCTAAGCACGTGTGTGATCCTCCTGATTTTACGCGTAATGACAGAATTATATTAAGTATTTTCATATTTAAAACGAGAAGAGCTGCGTGAGTGTTTCAAGTCTACTACATGTCTCTACGGCGACGGTACTCTCAAAATTGTGCCTACACTTTTCTATCAGCTGTACAGTTTGCATGTGGACGTAGCACGAAACGAAGATACGGTAAATTTTATACCAATTATATTTGCTCTTCTACCAAATAAGCAACAAAGAACGTACGAAAGGTTTTTCACGATACTGAAAGACCAATTTGGATTGAATCTGAGCAAATACAAGTGCGACTATGAAATGGCCGTGGTTCAAGCTATCAAACAAGTTTTGTCGTCTGTGAATGTTACAGACTGTTACAGATAGTTCAACTCATCAGTGCGCGCGGCGCTATGTGTGCGTGTGCTAGTAATTATACAGCTTTAATTTGTGTGGCAGTAATGCGGCCGTCTTTACAGAGTACATTTGTATGTTATGAGATAGAGACGTAATTCGACTTATTGACGACACCAGCGGTGCCAAGCAGTCTTTGCAGGAAACTCTCTGCGAGGCCGCGAAATTAAAATCATAATGAACAAAAAGCATACAGCGTCATCTACCACGTTTTGAAGGCAACTCTTACGTTATAATGAGACGAAATGAAATATCATGACAAGTCTCAATGTAACTGCAATGTTGACATCCTGTGTAAGTTGGTTACATTATAATTCATTACAAAGTGTTTTAAGTGATAATACCATGGGTACAGTCGTTAAAGAATATGTCTAGTTCTTCATTCTTCTAAATATTTTTGATGTGTCAATTCGATGTAATTAATATTTGTTATCACTACATATTATTATAAGACAAAGTCCCCGCCGCGTCTGTCTGTTCACGATAAACTTAAAAACTACGGCATGGATTTTCATACTGCGATCACCAATGATTCTTGAGAATGGTTTGCGTATATAATTTGTTGAGTTTTTATATACATTGACTAAAATATAACGATATTAGTTGGAGATGTCGGAAAAAAATAAGGTGTCTGGGAGTTTTTAACGAAAACGCTGCCTAAACCCTTCGAGGCATAACAAAATAATGTATGATAGAATTGTGTAACTTATAAAGGCCTTCAGAATAGTCTGATGAAGAAATACCTCTCCTTTCGTACACATTATGTGACGTAAACGAAGTTGCAAGGGTCAGCTAGTTTGTTATAAGATTAATGATATACTTCAGCCATATGGCTTAAAAGTTCTTCGGCTACCACCGTATCATCCTGAACTAAACCCAATCGAAAATGTATCGGGAATTTAAAAAAAATTATAATGCTTTGCATAACATCGAACAAAATTTGATGGGAATTAATAAACGAACGTTTAGGTCAAATTGATGAAGAGATGTGGCGAATACAAAGAAGAAGAATACTATCAATATTTTGATATGGAATCTGAATTTATAATATTTAACCTTGTAGAGAGCAGCAAATCCTGAAATTTCTCCATTTTATTCTCCTAGCAGCGATACATATTAATATGTTTAACATACATTTCACCCATTAAGTTTTTTTTTTATTTTAGTTAACAAAGTGTTTTTGTATTTTGTACTTCACTGTACCTGTGGTCACGCACACGAAGTCACTGTGTTTATACGAGGTTTACCCACACATAGGGCCGCGCGCAAAGATGAGTTGAACTTACTATACTATCATTTCTGTAACGCTGTATTCAAGAAGAGCAAGGAATTTAATGTCGAAAATTCTGATATAAACCGAAATATCGTACAATATTGTACACTCTTGCTTCTTTTGCCATCCAAAATGATACCAAATGCATTTTTTTCCATAATAGAAATGACATCAAATTCGTCAAAAATCAGAAAATTTCTTAATTATTTCAACAGTCAATGGACCAAAAAAAATCAACAGTAACATTCTTAGTTGCTTTGACCAGAAAAACCGAACAACAAATGGAGTTGAAGGATGGCATCGCCGAATAAATACGAAAATTCCAACAAAACCAACCATGTATCAATTTATATCACTTTTAATAAAAAGAAAGCAAACCTAAGTATGTTCATTGACAATTTTTCAATGTTCTTGCATTTTATCTACGGTTTAACGATAATTGGCGTCAGCTTGATTGGCTTCTTATTAGTAATTTGTTCACCATGTGAGGTTTATTTTTTATTTTTTTTTCTTTAATATTAGGTGCTTACACATGAAATTGGCGTTTTGTATAGGAGGAACAAAAAGTCGAATATTTTTAAATAATATATTTAATTAATCAAAGTATGAACCATTGTTTTCTATGCATTTTTGCCATCTCATAGGTAGTTCATTGATCCCTTTACTAAAAAAACCAGTCGGACGGGAATCAATAAAATCTGTGAAGGCGATTTGGACTGCCCCATCAGAGTTGAATTTTTTCCCTTGCAAGAAGTTGTCCAAATTTCGAAAAAAATGGTAATCTGTTGGAGCAAGATCCGGGGAGTACGGAGGATGTTTTAGACATTCCAATTGAAGCTCTTCTAATTTGGTAGCCGTCTGTTGTGCAGTGTGTGGTCTAGCGTTGTCGTGAAGCAGCAGTGGCGTGGAGCGATTGACCAGCCTAGGTTGTTTAGCCGCTAGCTTTTCCATCATGGTTTGCAATTGCTGACAATAGACATCAGCCGTAATAGTCTGGCCAGATTTGAGAAAACTGTAATGAACAATACCGGCACTAGTCCACCAAACGCTTACAAGTAACTTTTTTGGGGTTAATTTTCGCTTGGGGCAGAATTTGGCTGGCTGGCCAGGATCCAACCATTGCGCTGAGCGCTTTCGATTATCGTAAAGAATCCATTTTTCGTCACAGGTAATGATTCGGTTTAAAATACCTTCATTATTGTGCCGGTTCAGTAATGTAACGCAGCAGTCGACGCGGGAGTCAATTCGTGAGGTACCCACCTTTCAAGCTTTTTAATCTTCCCAATTTGCTTCAAGTGAATTAAAACAGTTTTATCACTAACACCGCAGCCTGCAGCTAACTCGGACGTGGTTTGCGATGGATCCGCTTCCACAATAGCCTTCAATACTTCATTATCAACTTGAATCTCAGGCCGTCCACGGGGCTTGTTCTGCAGGTCGACATTTCCTGAACGAAAACGTTGGAACCAAAAACGAACTGTGTTTTCTTTTGCAACATGACCGCCATACACATCATTCACCCTTCTAGTCGTTTCCGCAGCACTAGTGCCACGGCGGAACTCGTACTCGTAAATAATGCGATATTTTAAGTTTTCCATTTTGTAAAATGAGTGACGCAAACAGAAAAAAACAGAAGAAAAAAACAAATGAATGACGGTCATCGAAGGATAAATACATGAGTAAATAGCTGGGAAAATTTGAATTTGGAATTCCTTACCAAAGAGGAGAAAATCGTAATTAAAGTGGCCAGTACGAAAAACGCCAATTTGATGTGTAAGCACCTAATATTTACCGCTGACAATACAGTAAAGGCTTAATAACTGTTAAAGCTTTGTTAACATATAATTTGAGTTTTGCAAATAAATCATTTTCGCTATAATTTTCCCTATTATTGGTTTCGCATCTTAAACTTTATACAACACTCATGGTGTGTCTCTTTATTGCCATCATGGTACTTCAACTTGGGTGCGTATTATTGCCTATTTGTCATTATTTTGAAGTGACTGCCACGTGAGCGAATGTCAGTCGTATTTTGTTATATTATCTCTATTAAGACTACTTACAATCTAGAAAAGACTTTATAAAAAAATATATTTTCATAGTGATAGAAATAAACAAAAAATAATAAACTATTCATCTTGCTAAGAGTTAATACTCCGGGGGGACAAAATATTCCAACTTCGGCCCTGTTTTCAGTGTACAGTTGTAGTACTACGTAGTAACCCGGAAGTTGAAGTAAGCAAGTAGTTTTGACACTGACCGCTAGATGGATAATAGTAAAGTGGGCGGATACAAACCCCTCCCCCCGCGCCAAGTCACACATTGTTTCATAGGGAAATCATATTACAACATCTCCTCTCTTATATTTGCTCCATGTTAGAAACACTTTAACAAAAACAAACATTTGTGGATCAAACAAATATTTGGACCGACGACCCGGGTGCCAGTCGGTTACAATACCGACTCCGTCACCGAGGCAGACAAAAATTAATAAATACATATATTGAGAAACATTTTCGCGTCACACAGCTCGTTTCCAAGTCGGAATAAGGGCGTGTCTTTACTGATCCAGAGTTGAGCGGAATAGAGCAGAGCGGATTGGACGAACTGACAAATTTAAGTATTGTGATTGGCCAAACTCACGGTACACTCCTCGACAGTGGAAACGCACATTTTCCAAGTAATTTCGATACTAGTTTGTGCGCGAGTGTGTGTAGCCGTGGGTAGGTTTGAACAAAAAGTTATGTACTTTTGATGAGATTGTGTTGTGTATTTAGTGCAATGACCTACCTTGTCAGTATGATTAGACTGCGCGTCCGGCAGCGGGTCGAGGTCCCAGTGACAGCGGAATATCTCGCCCAGGATGGGGTTGTAGGGCTTCTTGGCGACCTGCGACTTGCGGCCCGCGTGGTACGAGCTCACGTACCAGCGGACCACCTGCACCATGCGCTCGCGGGGACCCGACTGCTCTACTATCCTGGAGGAAGGAAATTAAGGTATATAAGTACCAAAATAAGGTCGGTAAGTTTTAAAATGTAGAGTCACTGCCGCATTAAAGAATGCGTTCACTATAACAGTAGGCGCACACTGGGCGACAGTCGCAGCGAAATGTCCCGGCGACTTGTCGCCCAGTGTGCGCCTGCATTGGGCGACTTGTCACCGCGATTGTCGCTGGGACATATCGCCGACAGACGTTGTACAAAAAGCTGTCACTCGGTGACTGTCGCCGTGTCGCCCAGCTCGCCATATGGCGCCCGCAGCTCGTCACCGCGACATGCCGCCCAGTGTGCGCCTACTGTAAGCTGTGTATCTCGGCCTGATACGAATATTACAAAGCGTAAGAAAAACATAGGAACAGCGACAAGGCCGCTGATAAATGTGAGTAATCCTCAACCCTCAGTGAGCGAGAAATTTATCATGCAAAATTATTCAAAAGAAGTTCAAGAGGTCTTTACGTGAAACTGACACATTTCAAATAGCGGCGATGCACAGAATCTTTACTCAAAGGGTGAACTAAATAAGTAAGGGGGAGGATACCAGAACGATCTCCGCCTTCTACGAATGTAGGCTGCAAAATGAATTATATTAATTTGTTTAGATTGAATAAGTAGATACTAACTTAACAAACTGGTCGGGATGCGCGAAGGAGTCCGCGTACATCTCAAGTAGCGATCGCCTCTCCAAGATAAACGTGGGTAGTACAACCTGGAACGGAA
Source organism: Miltochrista miniata (assembly GCA_933228765.1). NCBI lineage: Eukaryota > Metazoa > Arthropoda > Insecta > Lepidoptera > Erebidae > Miltochrista > Miltochrista miniata. The sequence goes on from OW121765.1 coordinate 5,124,387, forward strand.
AAACATAATTATCATTAGTCATAGCATGACAACAAGGACTGTGCGCAACTTCCTGTGTTTTACGTCAACACGGGTTTAGTCTCAATAAAGTACGCGGTTTTAACGTGTGGAAGTTCTCATGGGTGCGATGCCAGACTACTCCTAGGTATTTAACTTAAAGGTTTTTTTTATTTAACGTGAGGGAAAATCCTTCATGGATGCTATGCCGAACTCCTACAGACTAAAAATCTCACGTAACTCCCAACAGCCTACGGTTGGAAGCCCCTGGTAAGCCCTCGGAAGAATGTCCTAGGACTCCTAACACCTGCCTAAAAACTGAATTAGATTCTAAAATAAATTTTGAAAAAGGCCGCAATGAGGTACTTGGTTTGTTCTACTCACTCTGTAGCATTTCTGAAGCCTCAGTGGAGTTACCAAAATTTTGACAAATCTAAATTATTTTTAAATTAAATTTCAAAGGGAATATCTTATATATAAAATTCTAGTGTCACAGTTTTCGTTTCCGTACTCCTCCGAAACGGCTTGACCGATTCTCATGAAATTTTGTGAGCATATTGAGTAGGTCTGAGAATCGGCCAACATCTATTTTTCTCATACCCCTGTGACCGGGAATAACATTCCACGCGGGCGGAGCCGCGGGCGTCAGCTAGTTTTTTATATATTTATTTATCCTGCCTACGGCCTAGCGTAATAAACCAAGAGTGACGGGCTGAAGTGCCACTTTCATACAGTGGAGGGAATCTTCGTCAGAACAGAGCGATTAAAAAGTTCGTTTTCTCTATCAAACCTTTGAAACTGGGAACGCTCTGATAGCGCACGTGTTTCCCTTCTCTTACAATACCGGGTTCTTTAAACAAAGCGTGAAGAGCGACATCTTTAGGCTGCCAACTTGAGGGTCACTATTTTAGAATTTATCGATATTTGAACTAGTAAACAACATATTTATAAGTGACAATGGAATTAAATTTAATCTACAACAGCAAAACTGTATCTCAGGCGGTATGCTTGTCTACAGTCTTCGTGATATACAAAAAAAAAATCATTATAGTAAACCACGCGATAATATTAAAGTTTGTACTGAAGGCAAAACTTAATACAAGCTAAAAAAATACGACTGTGACGAAAATATGGGGCATAAAACTTTTACTCCGTAGATAGCGGCTAATCTCTAGGCGCAGTTCTTTTCTGTTGATATATTATAATACAGGACTTGTCTGCTCTTATCAGTCCCTAGGGCCAAAGTATACTGCCTACTGTAGAGTGAATAAACGTACAATATGACAGCCGAGTTTGATCCATTTGTCGGGAAATTTCTCGTTTGTATATTTATCCTTTTACCGACTTTTCCATACAGCGTAGTCTATACTTATAAAGAGGAAAGATTTGATTGTTTGTTTGCATCGAATAGGCTCCGGAAGAATTTGACCGATTTGAAAAATTCTATCACTGTTGGGAAGCTACACTCTTTGCGGTGAACATAGGCTATATTTAATTCCCGTATTCCCACGGGAACGGGAACTACGCGGATGAAACCGCGTGACGTCCGCCAGTCAGTGATAATCTTATTTCTTTGAGTAATCCATCCTAAGTGCTTCCGTGCACTGCGGCTACCGTGAGTAACTTTTAAATAGCATTGATGGTATACTGCCGTATAATTATAACTTGTCCCAGTAATCGTTATTCATATTTAAATTATTAAAATGGGGTACAGATTGCGACTTCCGTAAGTGTATTTAAAGGAAGGTTATTATGGGCTATATTTAGTAAGCGCTAAAATCCCGCTGCTACCAAGAGAGCTGAACAGTAATCATTAATGTCAACATATCGAGCCGGTTTTGAGCACAAATAAAGGAGCATTGGTTGGGGCAAGGAGGCTTGCGGTGAAACAGGAGTTCGACACTAGTGTACAGCCTATTATAACATATGGAAATCCTTAAGGATCTGATGTCAGCCTCGAACCGACAAATACCAAACGGACCCTAGCCCTAGGATTAGTCAGGAGTACGGCATTACTAGTTAGTTCTCAATAAGCTTACCTTAGTGAGATCCATTCCAATCTTGACCTGTGAGAGCAGGTGGGTGACCACGGAGCCGTGGTTCTCCATCGAGCCGAGGTCGCTGTCCGATTCATCTTCGTATAGCGCTGGAACAATGTCACTCACATCTATATATATATAAAAATCAATGCCACTTTTCGTTGTAATTTTACAACTCAAGAATGGGCTCATCTATCCAAACCAAATGTATAGGCTTTGTTCGGACTATTTAGTAGATGGTTTATGTGAAGTTTGAACAAAATCGGTCGAGCGGTTCTGCATTTATCACGCAAACGAAGTTGCGCGGGTCAGCTAGTTATTTATACTCTTGATTGATGTGACTTGGTGCAACTTGCTGCACATATTGAATAACACTACCTTGTACTGATACACTAGTGGTGGTTACACCAGCGCATCTAGCGATTGGGGGACACTCTCACAGTCCGTAAAACTTCTGACAGTGGTGCTCAAGTTAGCGGCCCTGTGATGTGCCTCTTCACGCTCTGCTTGAAGAACTCGGGATTGTAAGATGAGGAAAACAGGCAGGTCGTTAAAGGTTCTTATAGTTCGACAGAGGAACGATCTTTTAAAACGTTCAGTTCTGGCGAAGATTCTCTCCACTATGTATCAGTGAATTTAATTTTGAGAAGGTAATAGGCAGGCAGGGACTGGATGAGAAAGGCGCAGGACGGCGTGTTGAGGCGTGTATTAGGAGATGTCTGCGTCTAGCTTTGATGATTGATTGAATAGGCATTACTTTGCCATGCTTCTAGGGCGGTTGGTACGGGAGTTTTTTCGATCCTGAACCTGAATGATCGGGCAAAATTAAAGAGGCAAGTCTCTGAAAAGCTGAAATTTAAGCCAAATGATACAGTGTTGGGGGGGCCCAAGGTGAGGCGGCAGTGGTAGCCGTAGGTCTGTTGGGTGTCCTGGGGTATCCTTCCGAGGGCTTACCCAGGGCTCCCAACCGTAGACTGTTAGGTAGGAAACGTGTGGTTTTTAGTCAGTAGGAGTCCGGAATAGCATCCCTGTAGGATTTTCCTCACGTTATAAAAATATTTTGCGGTGTTCTTTTAATGTTCTACAGTATGTAATTTCTTAATAAAAAAAGGACCAAGATAAAATGAAATTTTGTTTAAAGATATTTATGTATTACGAATTCAGTCTAGACGCTCTGGATCATATATGCTACATTCATAGGCTTACATATTTCTTTAAACATTGAGGGCGTACAACATTGTATGATAATGTTATGGCCTGACTCAGATGGTGACGTGCTTTGAAGGAAATGGTTAATATTGTATAAGTTACGAGTAGTTTCCTACGTAGAGCATATTTAGTACCTACCTAATGGGTATGTTCAGACGTATGTGCATATTTTCACGTTTGCGAATAATGTCGACCTATTTCTATACTTACTAATATTATAAAGAGGAAACATTTTTATTTTTGTCCGTAACGAATAAATGGAAAACCTACTGGCCTGTTTTTAAAAATTCTTTTGACATGATGATGCTAGGTCATTATTAGCAAGTAACATATACGTTGCATTTTATTTGCCACGGGAACGGGAACTATGCGGGTGATACCGCGTGGCGACCGCAATAATCAATACCTACTCTAAAACTACTGCATCGATTTAAAAAAAATTCGCTAAAGTCGTATTATTAATCTCAGTCAGTAAAATGACAAGTGCAACTGTCACTGATACTAAAAAGGGTGACCCGCTACAATAGTGATGTTCGACAATCAATAGACTTAAGACATTTTAGTCATTCTTTATTTTATTAGGTGTAAACTACGAATAATGTATACTATAGAAGCATAATTCGGCTCAAAAAATGGCTCCACCAAATGGGGACCGCGGAAGGCGTTGCTTAAAATGGGGACCGCGCGACACATTTAGTCCGCGCTGTCACGCATAGCGTTCGGTTGTGTCACCGGAACCAATCTGTCAGTGATTTTAATGGTTTTTTCGCGTTAAATATATTTCAAATATGCCTTCGTGTGTTCTGAAGTGGTGTAGAAACCATACGGATATAAAAAACGCTGGAATCACCCTCCATAGGTGAGTAAATATTCATTTTAAAAACACGTACTGGTGACGTTGAAAAGTGTTATGCAACATGAACTCAATTCGAAAATCAAATTATTTTTATGCAGTGTTTATAGTATGTTAAGCGCTAAGGTAATATTGTTAGTACGATATTATATTAGTAGGATGATATTATGCATAGAAATTAAATTTGAATTTGAATTTCACGGATTCCCAACAAATGAAGTCCAGCGTGAAAAATGGGTTAATGCGATTCGTTTGGAAAGAAATTAACGTAATTGGATGCCTAGTCAGTACAGTAAAATGCGCAGTACAGTAACATACACTTTTAAACTAATGACATGTACACACTAAATAATGGAAAGGTTAAGCGATTAAGAAAATCTGCGGTGCCTATTTGTAGGTACTGTAAGATATTTTATATATGTTTTTGCAATTAATAAAAAAGAAGTGTTTAGCCAATATAAAAGAACGAAATGACGTCACGAAACCCCTTAAAGAAAGCCATCCTATAGAAAGCAATTACGACGCTATGTTGTTAAAAGCATAAATGAATAATTTGTCATAATTCGTTTGCATTAATTTGCTAAAAAGGAGTTTTTACCAAATTCCAACCGCCATAAAAATTAAAAAAACTAATTAATTTTTCCGAGGCACATAATTGTAAAAAAAACCGTAACCGTTTTTCATTTGTAGGCGTATGTTGTTCAATGAATAGAAAAATAACAACTTTCTATTGATTGAACTTATTCAATAACAAGCTTTCTTATTATTGTATAACACCGTCCACGTTTGCCGCTTCGGGTGGGGCGCCGAGCCGCCATGACCTTGGCGCGACCAATCGCGGGCAAGTGTTGAACTATGAATGTGTGAGTGTTGTGTTTTATTGCTGTATTTTAGTATGGGTAAGTTGCTCCAAGATTTTGGCGGTAACTTTATGGAAGTTACATTTCTATAGTATACATTATTCGTAGGGTGTAAAGGTGTTTTTGTATTGTATTTTAAATTTTATATTGTAAATATATAATATCTATCTATCGTAACATAGGTCGCTGTCTGTACATGGAAGATAAATAATATAAAATATTATATGGGGGCTTTATGAACGCAATAGAACCCAATACAATGATTTTTAGAATTTTTGTCTGTTTGTCTGTATGTCTGTATATCTGTTTGTCTGTACGTTTGTGGGCGCTAATCTCAGTACCCGCTTAACCGATTACAATGCGGTTTCTTTATTGTGTTGAGGTTTGCTTTACTTAACATTTAGTGTTTATTTCATGTCAATCGGTTGATAAATAAAAAAGTACACACAACAAGTAAAGTAAACATTTTATACAATTAATTTAATTTAAAAATTACAACAACTTTATACAATTTCAGACTATATAGATGATAAAAATGCGTGGGTTTAAGGCGCTCCAAGTCAACGCACAAAAAAAAATTATGTACCCACCTAGACGAATTTTGTTTAAAAAAGGATATTGCTTAATGAAAACTCGCGTGTACAAATCTCATCACACAAATCATTCAACAATTACACCTCTGTAGTTGTTGAATGATTTGTAATTACCTACTGGATGTTAAAAGAGTGGCCGGAGTTTTATTGCCAGGTTCTCTTTTCTCCAGCTCTACCTATTGCTTTGCGAGTCTGGCAGTAAATGTAAATGTAGAAGCAATCATTTGGACGTTCATAAGCGTTACATTGTGACCTATATGAATAAAGATTTTTTCATTTTTCATTTTCATTTCAAACACTTTTAAGAATTTATTACATCGAAGATATTTTGAAAATTTTAATTGTAGGGGTTTCTTTGTATATGTGATGGTAAATCTAAAATGGCGTGTTGGCTTAATCATAAAAGAGATTGCTGATTAAAGCTATTTTAAAATAATTGACTTAATAATTGAATTGACTGGACTGATTTTTTTTATAATAGACTTAATCTTGCCGTGCACTGCATAACGGCCATCGCCCTCAGCGGGCTCAGCTATCTAGCCACATTGCTGACCATCAGGTTCTCCGCCCATACGGGGGCCCCGTATGGGGCCATACTTCGCACGATCCCCAAATACAGTCTCATACAAGTTGTTTTGTTGTTATTTTCCCACAAGTGAAATGTAAAGGCAATTCATCCATACAGCCTAATAACATGCGATGTTCAATCGTGACACAAATACGCGCGTTTTTGGCATAATCATTATGTTGATTTTTTGATGCCAAACCATTAAAAAAAAAAGTTTCTTTGTAGAACGGTTTACCCGTGTGGAAATGGTTATTGTAACACGACTTGGCAAGAATGAGTACTATTGAGATATGACTTGTGGTTATGTAGTATGCAAATTACCAAATGGTCGTAGAAAATAGTAGGTTGTATAACAAGGGAGAAAAATAGTATTTTGACGGAAACGGCGCTACTTTGAATCACGGAGCGAAGCGAAGGATTCTCGAATAGAATCCCGAGCTCAGCGAGAGATTCTAACGTAGAATCCTGTGCGCAGTGAGGGATTCAAAGTACACCGCCCGAGGGCAAAATAATTTGCTCTAATGTAATATATTCTACTTTTCATCCACTTTCTATGAGAAAAAATGAGATTTGTACGACGTAGTTAGCTTCTAATAGTCATTCAGGAGTTAATGCATGGTCACTGTCATTATTCGACGTAGAACTCATTATATTTGCAGAATACAATAAAATTATGTCGGTATACTGATTACGTTATACTTACTTATGTAGTATACTATTTGCGTTCGATTTCTATGAATGTTATAAATTCAGTTCCAAGTTCCAAATCACTTTGCCGCCCGCTAAAAAGCTCTTAACAGAAAAGATTATTTATATTTTGCGCCCTGTTATCGTGGTGCAAAGTGATGCTTTTCGAATAGATGGGATGAAAAAATAATTTAAGGACAAGCAAAAATGAGGCGATGGCGATGATTCGGAGGAATTCTACGACGCATGTATGTAATTATGTATGTATGTATTATATATATTATGATTAGTTTTTTTTGCTTTTATTTTTAATTTAAGGTAAGGTAGGTTCAATTTTTATTTACTATTATTATTGTACATTATTATTTGCTAAATAAATCTCAGCAAAAATGACAGTTTTAAATTTTTGTCATCAAATTACTTTTCATGAAATTATTTTCAAGGTAAATTGATGTGAAATGTTTGTATAAAACAAACTATGGTTCCTAGAAAAGTGATTATATTTAAATGTAGGGAAATAATTATGGAGCAATCGAGATCCAAATTGTTCGTTTACTGCATTATTTGAATGATATGAAATACGGTATAGGTGGTTTTATGTAATATTTAATTACTGTTTGATATGGAATTAAAAAATATAATCTCGACTAACTTTTAATTGTAAAACTCGATTCAACCACATCACTATTTATTTGTGACAAAAATCCCGCAACACTGAAAATGTCATTTTACTGACTCGAATTAAAAATCATAGTATAAGTATTAGCATAGTAGAATTATATATAGTAGGGTATCTCCGACCCCGACCGCACGATACTTACCTATAGTATCAGGGCTGTCACTTTTAGTTTATTCAATCGTCGTAAATGACAGGTTAGGTTAAACAATTGGACATTCTCATACAACATCATCTAGTCCAAATTAGGCCAGTTTAAGCTTGTGCTATGGGATCTAGACAACTGATAGACATATGTACTTATATATTTCTAAATAAATACATAGTAGGTATACAAAAACATCAAAACTCTGATACAAAACTTTGAGGAACACACAATTTATTCGATTCCACCCGAATCCAACCTGGGACCTCAGCACAACATTCCCATATTAATGATGGCAACATTTTATGGATCACAGAATTAATGTGAAAATTTCAGCTTTCTAACTATCACGGTTCCTGAGATACAGTCTCATGACGGAAGGACAGACAAAGTTCAAAGACAGCAAACGGACAACGTAGTCTCATATATAGACTCCCGTTTTTATCCTTTGGGTAGGGAACCTTAAAAACGACCGAAATTTTAGAATATTTTAGCTTTTCCTTAATTCATACACTAAACACTATAAATTTGCATTCTTTTGAAGGTTCTATATTCGTTTGAAGTGCCACCAAAGTAAAGTTTCGATTATCAGTCAGTCAGTGTTCACTCACTGCATACATACATATAGTCACGCCTTTATCCCAAAAGGGGTAGTCAGAGGCGTAGTATACGCCCACGTCTCACCTTTTAGTTTCACGTGCCGCGAAATAGGTGGTGAGCCTATTGCCGTGTTGAAATGGACGGGTAGTGTTCTGTTAAAAGATACTAAATTTACTTCAAACTTCTAGTTTTATCCACAAAGAAATTATATGGGGTCGAAAACGAACTGAGTGGGTTCGAAGCAGTGGGAGTAGAACTCGCGCAGCGAGGGTTCCGTACCAAAAAACGGCAAAATTCATGTTTGTTGTATTCCATGCAACAAACGTTCCCCTAATACAATATTATTTTTCTGATTTTAGTATTTGTTGTTATAGCGGCAACAGAAATACAACATCTGTAAAAATTCAGTTCTCTAGCTATCACGGTTCCTGCGATACACACATTTTGTGGGACAGACAGACAGACGTACAGCGAAGGGTCATGTATTGGGTCCTGTTTTTCACTCTTTGGGTACGGAACCCTAATAAATACGAAGTCTAATAGGTATTGAACGAATTCGTACGTAAGCATTGAACTTATATTACTACGTCCATAATAATCTCAAGGTGCCTACCTTGAGAGTATTATGGACGTAGCAGGTACGTAAGTGAATTATTCAAACTCACCTTTCTTCTTCTTTTGTTACCTATCGTGAATTCGTGAATAACGATAGATAATGAGGGAGTTTAAAAATTACTGTTGAGGCATCCAAAAACAGAGCAATATATATCGTCCTTACTTCTTTATAGGCATTGTCATATTTATCTAATGGCGACAGGTTGTGGCGACGAGGTCCCGTGTTGCGACAGGTAAGAGTACAAAATGTCGCCACCCCAATACATCCCAAGGGTGTCGTAAGAGGCGACTAAGGGAACACCTTCGCAAAAAGATCCATTACGTAGAGAAGGAAATCTCAAAATGTAACCCGGTTGTCAGTAAAATGACAATCGTTAAGCCAAGTTGAAGGATTTATGCTTGGCTTGAAAATTTTCAACTGCGGGTCGTGGCGACCTGCGCCTGTCCATCTACTCATCTCAGGCTCATCACCTATTACGTGAGGCATAAAACTAAAATGAGAAATGGGGGCGTATACTATGCCTCTGTCTACTCCAACGGGGATAAAGGCGTGATTATATGTATGTATGTAAATAAAGATAGCAGGCATATGACACATACATTTTACGTAATCACGCGCACGCGGTTCGCTCGCGGCAACACTGATTGAACGCTTGGTTTACCTGCTGGGAGCGTTCCGACTAGTACTGATTTTTAAATGTGTGCGTGACGCGCGGACGTCCGTGAAGTTAGCATCTCAAATGTTGGCATCTCACAAATAAAGTCAATATATAGTGGCATCCAGCATAGTTCTACAGTTCTAGACCGGTTTCAAAAATAGTTCAGTCGATTAAATCATTAAAATCGAGATTTTAAAAAATGAGATGCTAACTTCACAAACTCATCATAGCATCTCATAGTATTAAGCGAGACTGGGTAAAAAAAAGTTTATATTTGGTGAGTTCTATACCATAGGCATGTACCATCAATAGTTCTGGCGTCTACCACCTTACAAAAATTTTTTATTGACATTTTTCTTTCAATCTTTACATAAAAAGACAAATTTCACCATACTACAGTGAGATGCTACCCTTTTTTTTAAAGTTCTGACTCAGAAGAAAAATAATGATGATACAAAATACTTCTACCTACCCATTGCAAAAGAGTTCCGGTGTCTACCACCTTCAGTTTTTTTTTCAGGATTTTTTTCATAAAAATTTGCTTAAAAAGTGACATGCTCCCATACTATAGTGAGATGCAAGCCTTTTCTTATTGAGTTCTGACTCAGATAACGTGTATAGATAATAAAAAACACTTCTACCTACACATTGCGAAAGTGTTCCGGTGTCTACCACCTTCAGTTTTTTTTTTTCAGGATTTTTTTCGTAAACATTTGCTTAAAAAGTGACATGCTCCCATACTATGGTGAGATGCTAGCCTGTTTTTTAGAGTTCTGACTCAGAAAAAGTGTTTAAATAGTAGGAAACACTTCTACCTACACAATGCAAAGGAGTTCTGGTGTCTACCACCTTCAGTTTTTTTTTCAGGATTTTTTTCGTAAACATTTGCTTAAAAAGTGACATATGCTCCCATACTATGGTGAGATGCTAGCCTTATTTTGAGAGTTTTAACTCAGAAGAAGTGTTTAAATGGTAATAAACACTTTTATCTACGCATTGCAAAGGAGTTCTGGTGTCTACAAATTTCAGTTTTTTTTTCAGGATTTTTTTCGTAAACATTTGCTTAAAAAGTGACATGCTCCCATACTATGGTGAGATGCTAGCCTTTTGTTGGTAGTTCTGTCACAGAAGAAGTGTTTAAATGGTAGAAAACACTTTTACCTACACAATGCAAAGGAGTTCTGGTGTCTACCACCTTCAGTTTTTTTTTCAGGATTTTTTTCGTAAACATTTGCTTGAAAAGTGACATGCTCCCATACTATGGTGAGATGCTAGCCTTTTTTTGAGAGTTCTGGCACAGAAGAAGTGTTTAAATGGTAGAAAACACGTTTACCTACACATTGCAAAAGAGTTCCGGTGTCTACCATTTTCAGTTTTTTTTTCAGGATTTTTTTCGTAAACATTTGCTTAAAAAGTGACATGCTCCCATACTATGGTAGGATGCTAGCCTTTTTTTGAGAGTTCTGACTCAGAAGAAGTGTTTAAATGGTAGAAAACACTTCTGTCTAGACATTGCAAAGGAGTATTGGTGTCTACAACCTTCAGTTTTTTTTTCAGGATTTTTTTTGTAAACATTTGCTTAAAAAGTGACGTGCTCCCATACTATGGTAAGATCCTAGCCTTTTGTTGGTAGTTCTGTCTCAGAAGAAGTGTTTAAATGGTAGAAAACACGTTTGCCTACACATTGCAAAAGAGTTCCGGTGTCTACCATTTTGAGTTTTTTTTTCAGGATTTTTTTCGTAAACATTTGTTTAAAAAGTGACATGCTCCCATACTATGGTGAGATGCTAGCCTTTTTTTGAGAGTTCTGATTCAGAAAAAGTGTTTAAATGGTAGAAAGCACTTTTAACTACACATTGCAAAAGAGTTCTGGTGTCTACCATTTTCAGTCTTTTTTTCAGGATTTTTTTCGTAAACATTTGCTTAAAAAGTGACATGCTCCCATACTATGGTGAGATGCTAGCCTTTTTTTGAGAGTTCTGACTCAGAAGAAGTGTTTAAATGGTAGAAAACACGTTTGCCTACACAATGCAAAGGAGTTCTGGTGTCTACCACCTTAAGTTTTTTTTTCAGGATTTTTTCGTAAACATTTGCTTAAAAAGTGACATGCTCCAATACTATTGTGAGATGCTAGCCTTTTTTTGAGAGTTCTGGCACAGAAGAAGTGTTTAAATGGTAGAAAACACGTTTGCCTACACATTGCAAAAGAGTTCCGGTGTCTACCATTCTGAGATTTTTTTCAGGATTTTTTTCGTAAACATTTGCTTAAAAAGTGACATGCTCCCATACTATGGTGAGATGCTAGCCTTTTTTTGAGAGTTCTGATTCAGAAAAAGTATATAAATGGTAAAAAGCTCTTTTAACTATACATTGCAAAAGAGTTCCGGTGTCTACCATTTTCAGTTTTTTTTTCAGGATTTTTTTCGTAAACATTTGCTTAAAAAGTGAAATATGCTCCCATACTATGGTGAGATGCTAGCCTTATTTTGAGAGTTCTGACTCAGAAGAAGTGTTAAAATGGTAAAAAACACTTTTATCTACGCACTGCAAAGGAGTTCTGGTGTCTACAACCTTCAGTTTTTTTTTCAGGATTTTTTTTGTAAACATTTGCTTAAAAAGTGACGTGCTCCCATACTATGGTAAGATCCTAGCCTTTTGTTGGTAGTTCTGTCTCAGAAGAAGTGTTTAAATGGTAGAAAACACGTTTGCCTACACATTGCAAAAGAGTTCCGGTGTCTACCATTTTGAGTTTTTTTTTTCAGGATTTTTTTCGAAATATTTGCTTAAAAAGTGACATGCTCCCATACTATGGTGAGATGCTGGCCTTTTTTTGAGAGTTCTGACTCAGAAGAAGTGTTTATATTGTAGAAAACACGTTTGCCTACACATTGCAAAAGAGTTCCGGTGTCTACCATTTTGAGTTTTTTTTTCAGGATTTTTTTCGTAAACATTTGTTTAAAAAGTGACATGCTCCCATACTATGGTGAGATGCTAGCCTTTTTTTGAGAGTTCTGATTCAGAAAAAGTGTTTAAATGGTAGAAAGCACTTTTAACTACACATTGGAAAAGAGTTCTGGTGTCTACCTTTTTCAGTTTTTTTTCAGGATTTTTTCGTAAACATTTGCTTAAAAAGTGACATGCTCCCATACTATGGTGAGATGCTGGCCTTTTTTTGAGAGTTCTGACTCAGAAGAAGTGTTTATATGGTAGAAAACACGTTTGCCTACACATTGCAAAAGAGTTCCGGTGTCTACCATTTTGAGTTTTTTTTTCAGGATTGTTTTCGTAAGCATTAGCTTAAAAAGTGACATGCTCCCATACTATGGTGAGATGCTAGCCTTTTTTTGAGAGTTCTGATTCAGAAGAAGTGTTTAAGTAGTAGAAAACATTTCTACCTACACAATGCAGAGGAGTTCTGGTGTCTACCACCTTCAGTTTTTTTTTCAGGATTTTTTCGTAAACATTTGCTTAAAAAGTGACATGCTCCCATACTATGGTGAGATGCTAGCCTTTTTTTGAGAGTTCTGGCACAGAAGAAGTGTTTAAATGGTAGAAAACACGTTTGCCTACACATTGCAAAAGAGTTCTGGTGTCTACCATTCTGAGTTTTTTTTTTCAGGATTTTTTTCGTAAACATTTGCTTAAAAAGTGACATGCTCCCATACTATGGTGAAATGCTAGCCTTTTTTTGAGAGTTCTGATTCAGAAAAAGTGTATAAATGGTAAAAAGCTCTTTTAACTATACATTGCAAAAGAGTTCCGGTGTCTACCATTTTCAGTTTTTTTTATTTCAGGATTTTTTTCGTAAAAATTTTCTTAAAAATTGACATGCTCCCATACTATGGTGAGATGCTAGCCTTTTGTTGGTAGTTCTGTCTCAGAAGAAGTGTTTGAATGGTAGAAAACACTTTTACCTACACAATGCAAAGGAGTTCTGGTGTCTACCACCTTAAGTTTTTTTTTCAGGATTTTTTCGTAAACATTTGCTTAAAAAGTGACATGCTCCCATACTATGGTGAGATGCTAGCCTTTTTTTGAGAGTTCTGGCACAGAAGAAGTGTTTAAATGGTAGAAAACACGTTTGCCTACACATTGCAAAAGAGTTCTGGTGTCTACCATTCTGAGTTTTTTTTTCAGGATTTTTTTCGTAAACATTTGCTTAAAAAGTGATATGCTCCCATACTATGGTGAGATGCTGGCCTTTTTTTGAGAGTTCTGACTCAGAAGAAGTGTTTAAATGGTAGAAAACACGTTTGCCTACACATTGCAAAAGAGTTCCGGTGTCTAACATTTTGAGTTTTTTTTTCAGGATTTTTTTCGTAAACATTTGCTTAAAAAGTGACATATGCTCCCATACTATGATGAGATGCTAGCCTTTTGTTGGTAGTTCTGTCTCAGAAGAAGTGTTTTAATGGTAGAAAACACGTTTGCCTACACATTGCAAAAGAGTTCCGGTGTCTACCATTTTGAGTTTTTTTTTCAGGATTTTTTTCGAAATATTTGCTTAAAAAGTGACATGCTCCCATACTATGGTGAGATGCTAGCCTATTTTTTAGAGTTCTGACTCAGAAGAAGTGTTTAAATAGTAGAAAACATTTCTACCTACACAATGCAGAGGAGTTCTGGTGTCTACCACCTTCAGTTTTTTTTTCAGGATTTTTTTCGTAAACTTTTGCCTAAAAAGTGATATGCTCCCATACTATGGTGAGATGCTGGCCTTTTTTTAAGAGTTCTGACTCAGAAGAAGTGTTTAAATGGTAGAAAACACGTTTGCCTACACATTGCAAGAGAGTTCCGGTGTCTACCATTTTGAGTTTTTTTTTCAGGATTTTTTTCGTAAAAATTTGCTTAAAAAGTGACATGCTTCAATACTATGGTGAGATGCTAGCCTTTTTTTGAGAGTTCTGATTCAGAAAAAAAATTTAAATGGTAGAAAGCACTTTTAACTACACATTGCAAAAGAGTTCTGGTGTCTACCATTTCAGTTTTTTTTTTCAGGATTTTTTTCGTAAACATTTGCTTAAAAAGTGCCATATGCTCCCATACTATGGTGAGATGCTAGCCTTTTTTTGAGAGTTCTGATTTAGAAGAAGAGGTTAAATAGTAGAAAACACTTCTATCTAGACATTGCAAAGGAGTTCTGGTGTCTACCACCTTCAGTTTTTTTTTCAGGATTTTTTCGTAAACATTTGCTTAAAAAGTGTCATGCTCCCATACTATGGTGAGATGCTAGCCGTTTGTTGGTAGTTCTGTCTCAGAAGAAGTGTTTAAATAGTAGAAAACACTTTTACCTAAATAATGCAAAGTTTGCCTACACATTGCAAAAGAGGTCTACCATTTCGATTTTTTTTTTCAGAATTTTTTTCGTTAACATTTGCTTATAAAGTGACATGCTCCCATACTATGGTGAGATGCTAGCCTTTTGTTGGTAGTTCTAACTCAGACGAAGTGTTTAAATGGTAGAAAACACTTTTACCTACATAATGCAAAAGAGTTCCGGTGTCTACCACCTTCAGTTTTTTTTTCAGGATTTTTTTCGTAAACATTTGCTTAAAAAGTGACATGCTCCCATACTATGGTGAGATGCTGGCCTTTTTTTGAGAGTTCTGACTCAGAAGAAGTGTTTATATGGTAGAAAACACGTTTGCCTACACATTGCAAAAGAGTTCCGGTGTCTACCATTTTGAGTTTTTTTTTCAGGATTGTTTTCGTAAGCATTTGCTTAAAAAGTGACATGCTCCCATACTATGGTGAGATGCTAGCCTTTTTTTGAGAGTTCTGATTCAGAAAAAGTGTTTAAATAGTAGAAAACATTTCTACCTACACAATGCAGAGGAGTTCTGGTGTCTACCACCTTCAGTTTTTTTTTTCAGGATTTTTTCGTAAACATTCGCTTAAAAAGTGACATGCTCCCATACTATGGTGAGATGCTAGCCTTTTTTTGAGAGTTCTGGCACAGAAGAAGTGTTTAAATGGTAGAAAACACGTTTGCCTACACATTGCAAAAGAGTTCTGGTGTCTACCATTCTGAGTTTTTTTTTCAGGATTTTTTTCGTAAACATTTGCTTAAAAAGTGATATGCTCCCATACTATGGTGAGATGCTGGCCTTTTTTTGAGAGTTCTGACTCAGAAGAAGTGTTTAAATGGTAGAAAACACGTTTGCCTACACATTGCAAAAGAGTTCCGGTGTCTACCATTTTGAGTTTTTTTTTCAGGATTTTTTTCGAAATATTTGCTTAAAAAGTGACATGCTCCCATACTATGGTGAGATGCTAGCCTGTTTTTTAGAGTTCTGACTCAGAAGAAGTGTTTAAATAGTAGAAAACATTTCTACCTACACAATGCAGAGGAGTTCTGGTGTCTACCACCTTCAGTTTTTTTTTCAGGATTTTTTTCGTAAACTTTTGCTTAAAAAGTGATATGCTCCCATACTATGGTGAGATGCTGGCCTTTTTTTGAGAGTTCTGACTCAGAAGAAGTGTTTAAATGGTAGAAAACACGTTTGCCTACACATTGCAAAAGAGTTCCGGTGTCTACCATTTTGAGTTTTTTTTTCAGGATTTTTATCGTAAACATTTGCTTAAAAAGTGACATGCTTCAATACTATGGTGAGATGCTAGCCTTTTTTTGAGAGTTCTGATTCAGAAAAAAAAATTAAATGGTAGAAAGCACTTTTAACTACACATTGCAAAAGAGTTCTGGTGTCTACCATTCTGAGTTTTTTTTTCAGGATTTTTTTCGTAAACATTTGCTTAAAAAGTGATATGCTCCCATACTATGGTGAGATGCTGGCCTTTTTTTGAGAGTTCTGACTCAGAAGAAGTGTTTAAATGGTAGAAAACACGTTTGCCTACACATTGCAAAAGAGTTCCGGTGTCTACCATTTTGAGTTTTTTTTTCAGGATTTTTTTCGAAATATTTGCTTAAAAAGTGACATGCTCCCATACTATGGTGAGATGCTAGCCTGTTTTTTAGAGTTCTGACTCAGAAGAAGTGTTTAAATAGTAGAAAACATTTCTACCTACACAATGCAGAGGAGTTCTGGTGTCTACCACCTTCAGTTTTTTTTTCAGGATTTTTTTCGTAAACTTTTGCTTAAAAAGTGATATGCTCCCATACTATGGTGAGATGCTGGCCTTTTTTTGAGAGTTCTGACTCAGAAGAAGTGTTTAAATGGTAGAAAACACGTTTGCCTACACATTGCAAAAGAGTTCCGGTGTCTACCATTTTGAGTTTTTTTTTCAGGATTTTTATCGTAAACATTTGCTTAAAAAGTGACATGCTTCAATACTATGGTGAGATGCTAGCCTTTTTTTGAGAGTTCTGATTCAGAAAAAAAAATTAAATGGTAGAAAACACTTTTAACTACACATTGCAAAAGAGTTCTGGTGTCTACCATTTCAGTTTTTTTTTCAGGATTTTTTTCGTAAACATTTGCTTAAAAAGTGCCATATGCTCCCATACTATGGTGAGATGCTAGCCTTTTTTTGAGAGTTCTGACTCAGTTGAAGTGTTTTAATGGTGAAAAACACTTTTACCTACACATTGCAAAAGAGTTCCGGTGTCTACCACCTTCAGTTTTTTTTTCAGGATTTTTTTCGTAAACATTTGCTTTAAAAGTGACATGCTCCCATACTATGGTGAGATGCTAGCCTTTTGTTAGTAGTTCTGTCTCAGAAGAAGTGATTAAATGGTAGAAAACACTTTTACCTACACAATGCAAAGGAGTTCTGGTGTCTACCACCTTCAGTTTTTTTTTTCAGGATTTTTTTCGTAAAAATTTGCTTAAAAAGTGACATGCTCCCATACTATAGTGAGATGTTAGCTTTTTCTTATTGAGTTCTGACTCAGATAACGTGTATAGATAATAAAAAACACTTCTACTTACACATTGCGAAAGAGTTCCGGTGTCTACCACCTTCAGTTTTTTTTTCAGGATTTTTTTCGTAAACTTTTGCTTAAAAAGTGATATGCTCCCATACTATGGTGAGATGCTGGCCTTTTTTTGAGAGTTCTGACTCAGAAGAAGTGTTTAAATGGTAGAAAACACGTTTGCCTACACATTGCAAAAGAGTTCCGGTGTCTACCATTTTGAGTTTTTTTTTCAGGATTTTTTTCGTAAACATTTGCTTAAAAAGTGACATGCTGCCATACTATGGTGAGATGCTAGTCTTTTTTTGAGAGTTCTGGAACAGAAAAAGTGTTTAAATGGTAGAAAACACGTTTGCCTACACATTGCATAAGAGTTCCGGTGTCTACCATTTTGATTTTTTTTTTCAGGATTTTTTTCGTTAACATTTGCTTATAAAGTGACATGCTCCCATACTATGGTGAGATGCTAGCCTTTTGTTGGTAGTTCTAACTCAGACGAAGTGTTTAAATGGTAGAAAACACTTTTACCTACATAATGCAAAAGAGTTCCGGTGTCTACCACCTTCAGTTTTTTTTTCAGGATTTTTTTCGTAAACATTTGCTTAAAAAGTGACATGCTCCCATACTATGGTGAGATGCTAGCCTTTTTTTGAGAGTTCTGACTCAGTTGAAGTGTTTTAATGGTGAAAAACACTTTTACCTACACATTGCAAAAGAGTTCCGGTGTCTACCACCTTCAGTTTTTTTTTCAGGATTTTTTTCGTAAACATTTGCTTAAAAAGTGACATGCTCCCATACTATGGTGAGATGCTAGTCTTTTGTTAGTAGTTCTGTCTCAGAAGAAGTGATTAAATGGTAGAAAACACTTTTGCCTACACAATGCAAAGGAGTTCTGGTGTCTACCACCTTCAGTTTTTTTTTTCAGGATTTTTTTCGTAAAAATTTGCTTAAAAAGTGACATGCTCCCATACTATAGTGAGATGTTAGCTTTTTCTTATTGAGTTCTGACTCAGATAACGTGTATAGATAATAAAAAACACTTCTACTTACACATTGCGAAAGAGTTCTGGTGTCTACCACCTTCAGTTTTTTTTTCAGGATTTTTTTCGTAAACATGTGCTTAACCCTTAAATGCATGATTTTTAATTTTTCATCGAAAAAAATATACGTATTATCTCAAGAGTACAGAAATTACTGGAAAAATAATAAAAAAATATCGAAGAAGGTTTAGTCCATTAAATCCCTCATTTTTTCTGTGTAGGATGTAGCCTACATTATGCACTCCAACTAAAAAGAGTATGTATGTAAGTAGGTGTATATGTCGCGTGGTTTTCTTCAAAATTGAAACAATTAGATTACGTGTTTTATTAGTTTATTATGGTATTTCCTAAATCAGTTTTTTCTCATAATGTAAGGTAGAGAAATTTAAAAAAAATTATATGGTTTGGGTAAAACCAGAACATAGGCATTTTACATGTTACTTTTATCAAAAAAATGGCCAGAAAAGCAAAATCTTCATCTAAACTAATATCTTCTGATGGTAAAACCAGGGGAACACCGTTCTTCCTTTTTTAGGAAAGCACCGTATTTCCTGTTCTAAAGAAGGACTGGGTCTACCAGTTTTTTTTTTTCTCAAAAAGTATAAGGTTTCAGCTACTTCAAGACGAAAGGTATCCATTCAAGTTCTGGACGTGGACACTCTTGCGCTCGAGACCATAGCGCGAGCCATGATCTCCAGCGAGGGTAAGTGGAACTGCGCCGCCTCTTTCTGCGAGCAGGTCATGCTTGTGAAAGAGACGGCGGGAAGGGAGCGCGAGTGGACTCTCCCACCCGAGCTCCGCAGTCGGCGATGGCGAGGGTGCCGCCGACGTGTCCTCGCCCAAGACTATCGGCCTCCATGACCGGGGGCCTAAGGACGGTGAGGGGGCTGCTCACCGTCCTTACAGAAGCAGGCCCATGACGGTAGCGTAACGTGAGGGATTCACGCATCGTTTTCGGGTGTCATCACGCTAAGAAGCAAGATGACACCCGAAATCCCCCAAAGACGCGGGATAGCACCCGAACCACCCACAGTGGTGGCGAGGCCGCAGTGGTAGCCGTAGGTCTGTTGGGAGTCCTGGTACATCCTTCCGAGGGCTTGCCCGGAGCTCCCAACAGTAAACTGTAGGGCGGTAGTGGTCTACAAGGCCATGAAACAATCGCATGTACTACTTTCTACTCTTATGAATTTGTGATATTTTCCTATATAACTGCCCCATGAGATCTACGCCAGTTAGGTGGGATCCTCTGCACTATGGTCTACATCAGTACCAAGAGATTCGTCTTCCAAAGGACCATCTACAGCCTCTTCAGATTCAAAACTCGACACTCAGTCCCTATAATAAACCTGCTCCTCTTCATCATTTCCCTCACTGAAATCTTTTTCAGCACCATCTTCTGATTCATTGTCATTGAAGACAGCTACGTAGGAGCTTATTTGGTCATCAAAACCAGTCCATCATCAATTAGACATCTGAAATATATAATTTCTACCTCTATTACAAATATCTCATACATTACTCTACTTAGTACTGAATGCATAGTGTAGGATAAGTCCTACAGAACAAAATTCCAAGATTTGTGGTCATTCCTAATACAATTGAAACTTTTACTAATAACACTCAATATTGAACATTTTAAAGAATAAAAGTAAAAATGAAACATGACAACTTACCTTGAAATTTTCAAAAAAAAAAGTTTACTAAATAAATTGAATTACAACTTTTGCAAATCGCGGGCGGCCAAAAAGTTTTAGCAATCAAATTCAAGTTAAAAATAAAAAACAGTACTGTAAACATAAAATATTTAAAAATAGACCTGTTTTCGATAGACAAGAAATAATAAAAAATAATTTTAAGACAAAAGCGTGATGACATTCAGGCATCAGAATATTGTGTAGTCTAAATCCTACACTATGAATTTAAGGGTTAAAAAGTGACATGCTCCCATACTATGGTGAGATGCTAGCCTTTTTTTGAAAGTTCTGATTCAGAAAAAGGGTTTAAATGGTAGAAAGCACTTTTATCTACACATTGCAAAAGAGTTCTGGTATCTACCACCTTCAGTTTTTTTTTCAGGATTTTTTTCGTAAACATTTGCTTAAAAAGTGACATGCTCCCATACTATGGTGAGATGCATGCCTTTTTTTGAGAGTTCTGACTCAGTAGAAATGTTTGAATGGTAAAAAAAACTTTTATCTACGCATTGCAAAAGAGTTCCGGTGTCTACCATTTTCAGTTTTTTTTTCAGGATTTTTTTCGTAAACATGTGCTTAAAAAGTGACATGCTCCCATACTATGGTGAGATGCTAGCCTTTTTTTGAGAGTTCTGGCACAGAAGAAGTCTTTAAATGGTAGAAAACACGTTTGCCTACACATTGCAAAAGAGTTCCGGTGTCTACCATTTTCAGTTTTTTTTTCAGGATTTTTTTTGTAAACATTTGCTTAAAAAGTGACATGCTCCCATACTATGGTGAGATGCTAGCCTTTTTTTGAGAGTTCTGATTCAGAAAAAGTGTTTAAATGGTAGAAAGCACTTTTATCTACACATTGCAAAAGAGTTCTGGTGTCTACCATTTTCAGTTTTTTTTTCAGGATTTTTTTCGTAAACATTTGCTTAAAAAGTGACATATGCTCCCATACTATGGTGAAATGCTGGCCTTTTTTTGAGAGTTCTGACTCAGAAGAAGTGTTTAAATAGTAGAAAACACTTCTACCTACACAATGCAAAGGAGTTCTGGTGTCTACCACATTCAGTTTTTTTTAAGGATTTTTGTTGTTAACATTTGCTTATAAAGTGACATGCTCCCATACTATGGTGAGATGCTAGCCTTTTGTTGGTAGTTCTGTCTCAGAAGAAATGTTTAAATGGTAAAAAACACTTTTACCTACACAATGCAAAGGAGTTCTGGTGTCTACCACCTTCAGTTTTTTTTTCAGGATTTTTTTCGTAAACATTTGCTTGAAAAGTGACATGCTCCCATACTATGGTGAGATGCTAGCCTTTTTTTGAGAGTTCTGGCACAGAAGAAGTGTTTAAATGGTAGAAAACACGTTTGCCTACACATTGCTAAAGAGTTCCGGTGTCTACCATTTTCAGTTTTTTTTTCAGGATTTTTTTCGTAAACATTTGCTTAAAAAGTGTCATGCTCCCATACTATGGTGAGATGCTAGCCTTTTGTTAGTAGTTCTGTCTCAGAAGAAGTGATTAAATGGTAGAAAACACTTTTACCTACACAATGCAAAGGAGTTCTGGTGTCTACCACCTTCAGTTTTTTTTTTCAGGATTTTTTTCGTAAAAATTTGCTTAAAAAGTGACATGCTCCCATACTATAGTGAGATGTTAGCTTTTTCTTATTGAGTTCTGACTCAGATAACGTGTATAGATAATAAAAAACACTTCTACTTACACATTGCGAAAGAGTTCCGGTGTCTACCACCTTCAGTTTTTTTTTTCAGGATTTTTTTCGTAAACATGTGCTTAAAAAGTGACATGCTCCCATACTATGGTGAGATGCTAGCCTTTTTTTGAAAGTTCTGATTCAGAAAAAGGGTTTAAATGGTCGCAGTATAATGGTGAGCGTAATGAAAAAGGCAGAATTCTGGATTTAGTATTTTGTAATGATTGTGTGTCGGTCACGGGAAGTGAAGAGCCATTGGTACACCCTATTGATTCGCATCACAAGCCCATAATTATTAAGACTAACTTTATTGAAATATTCAAACTCATTGACAAGCCTACGCCGCGCTATATCTTCTCAAAGGGTGATTATGAGGCTATTAAGTGTGAACTTGATTTGGTAAATTGGCCTCAGCTATTATACGCATCTACTTTAGAGGATGCTTTGACTAAATTCTATAGTTTACTTTACGAGCTGCGTGACAAACATATCCCAATTAAGTCTTTAAAGAAATCATCTTATCCGCCTTGGTACACCCGTGCACTAATAAAAGTTATTAGGGAAAAACATAAATTTCACAAAAAATATAAAAAATATAAAAATGTATCCGATTATAATTCGTTTTCTACGCTACGAAGTAGGGCGGCTAATTTGGAAAAAACTTGTCACATTAAATATCTAAAATATATTGAGGATTCCATTGTAAGAAATCCAAAAACGTTTTGGACATACGTGAAAAGTAAACAAAGCTCTGGCACATTTCCAAAAGTGATGTACTACCGTGATACTACGGTTAGCACGGGAGAGGATATTAGCAACCTATTTGCTAGCTTTTTTCACTCCACCTTCTTAGCACCTGAACCAACTACATACACTGCCGCTGAAAATGATAGTAATACTGCATTATCGGTAAGCACAGTTGACATTAATCACATACGCGTATTAAAACTACTCAAATCATTGGATATCACCAAGTCAGGTGGACCTGATGAAATACCTCCAATATTTATAATCAATTGTGCCGACAGTCTTGCTAAGCCTTTGTGTATTTTATTTAGTCGTTCTCTCTCTGAAGGCATAGTTCCGCAGATTTGGAAGTCTGCATTCGTAACCCCGGTACATAAAAAAGGTGAACAAGCTAATATAGAAAATTATCGACCCATATCGAAAATATGCCTGTTTTCGAAGGTGCTGGAACGTATTGTCCACACTGACGTGTACACGGCCCTCAAGTCTAGCATTGGAGATGAGCAGCACGGCTTTGTTAGAAACCGCTCCACTACATCTAATTTACTACTGTCACATGAGTTCATTACAAATGGCATGACACAAGGACAGGCCGACGTAGTTTATACGGACTACAGCAAGTGTTTTGACCGTATAGACCATCGAGTACTTCTCGACAAGTTAATGCTTGCTGGGATACACGGAGACCTGTATCGATGGCTTTCCTCATATATAGAAAATAGAACACAGGCTGTGGTCCTTCAGGGCTATGCTTCTGTTTGGAGTTCTGTTCCATCTGGTGTTCCACAAGGCTCCATTCTTGGACCTCTATTGTTTACACTCTTTATTGCAGATGTCAAACAGTGTTTTCATCATTCGTATATCTTGCTTTACGCCGATGACATGAAAATTCATAAAGTTGTGCAGGACATTTCTGATGCTCACGAGCTACAGGATGACTTGCGTAGGTTTGAGAGGTACTGTCATCGAAACAAGCTCCATTTAAATATTTCTAAATGCTATCACGTAACATTCTCACGTCGCACATCTCTAATAAATTATAAATACGTTCTTAATAATAAAATAATTGGTACAGTGGACAGTGTTCGGGATCTGGGAATCGTACTGGACAGTGGGCTTCTTTTCGATCAACACGTCAGTAGTATCGTTAAAAAAGCATCTAAGGCCCTCGGATTTATATTGCGAGCTACTACCGGTTTTCAGTCTCTAAAGCCTGTAAAAATTCTATATTGCTCGTTTGTGCGAAGCCATTTAGAGTATGCATCGCAGGTCTGGAACCCTCAATATGAGATATATAAGTCCCGGATTGAGGGCGTTCAAAGGAAATTTCTGCGTTGCCTTGACTATAGGGCCCAGCAATATTCAATTGACTATGATCATCGTTGCCATAGATACCACTTCTTACCTTTAGAGGTGAGACGCAATGTTGGTGATATCTGCTACCTACTCAAGGTTGCAAATAGTAAAATTGACTGCCCGCAGCTTTTGGCCAATGTGTCTCTGCGTACAAATATATTAGGCCTTCGTCAGCGACCGATATTAGATGTTCCGATGGTTGCTACAAACTACAGGGCAAATGCGTTCTCTGTTAGAAGTGTATCCCGGTTCAATGAGCTTCCGCGGCAATTTAACATAGACCTGTTCAACACCAGTGTAGCGACAATTAGACGACGATTGGCGGACTCCTACTTTGATTTTACCGAGTGATTGACAAGGATATGACAGTGTTAAGGTAATTGAATTGTGGCGTCTCCTTTGATTCGTGTTACTGTTATTATTGTTTTTTTTGTTGTTTGGTTTTGTGTTGTTACTGTTGTAATTTCAAGCATACATCGATATTAAGTATAATCTATATGTGGAAGCTTGTTATTAGCGATCTGATAATATTAATTGTATATTCAATTTATTTTATTAGTCTGTAAGCTTTCTTAATATTAAATAAATAGATAAAATAAATAAATAAATAAATACTCCGCTCCTATTGCATTCGCGTGATTTTATATCGCCATTAGCCATCCTCAATAAATGGCCTATTAAACTGTAAAATAATTTTCGAAATGCAACCAGTAGTTTCTGAGATCCTAGGACAAACTAAGTCTTCAGTTTTATAATATTGTGAGCGAACTTTAAAAAACAGACAAATTAGGTTATTGTGATCGAACCTAAAGAGATAGACTTATGCTGCCGCGGAAAAAAAACTGAAAATGGTAGACACCGGAACTCTTTTGCAATGTGTAGGCAAACGTGTTTTCTATCATTTAAACACTTCTTCTGTGCCAGAACTCTCAAAAAAAGGCTAGCATCTCACCATAGTATGGGAGCATGTCACTTTTCAAGCAAATGTTTACGAAAAAAATCCTGAAAAAAAAACTGAAAATGGTAGACACCGGAACTCTTTTGCAATGTGTAGGCAAACGTGTTTTCTACCATTTAAACACTTCTTCTGAGTCAGAACTCTCAAAAGAAGGCCAGCATCTCACCATAGTATGGGAGCATGTCACTTTTTAAGCAAATGTTTACGAAAAAAATCCTGAAAAAAAACTTAAGGTGGTAGACACCGGAACTCTTTTGCATTGTGTAGGTATAAGTGTTTTCTACCATTTAAACACTTCTTCTGAGTCAGAACTCTCAAAAAAAGGCCAGCATCTCAACATAGTTTGGGAGCATGTCACTTTATAAGCAAATGTTAACGAAAAAAATCCTGAAAAAAAACTGAAGGTGGTAGACACCGGAACTCTTTTGCAATGTGTAGGTAAAAGTGTTTTTCACTATTAAAACACTTCAACTGAGTCAGAACTCTCAAAAAAAGGCTAGCATCTCACCATAGAATGGGAGCATATCACTTTTTGAGCAAATGTTTACGAAAAAAATCCTGAAAAAAAGACTGAAAATGAGAGACACCGGAACTCTTTTGCAATGTATAGTTAAAAGAGCTTTTTACCATTTATACACTTTTTCTGAATCAGAACTCTCAAAAAAAGGCTAGCATTTCACCATAGTATGGGAGCATGTCACTTTTTAAGCAAATGTTTACGAAAAAAATCCTGAAAAAAAAAAACTCAGAATGGTAGACACCAGAACTCTTTTGCAATGTGTAGGCAAACGTGTTTTCTACCATTTAAACACTTCTTCTGTGCCAGAACTCTCAAAAAAAGGCTAGCATCTCACCATAGTATGGGAGCATGTCACTTTTTAAGCAAATGTTTACGAAAAAATCCTGAAAAAAAAAACTGAAGGTGGTAGACACCAGAACTCCTCTGCATTGTGTAGGTAGAAATGTTTTCTACTATTTAAACACTTCTTCTGAATCAGAACTCTCAAAAAAAGGCTAGCATCTCACCATAGTATGGGAGCATGTCACTTTTTAAGCAAATGCTTACGAAAACAATCCTGAAAAAAAAACTCAAAATGGTAGACACCGGAACTCTTTTGCAATGTGTAGGCAAACGTGTTTTCTACCATATAAACACTTCTTCTGAGTCAGAACTCTCAAAAAAAGGCCAGCATCTCACCATAGTATGGGAGCATGTCACTTTTTAAGCAAATGTTTACGAAAAAAATCCTGAAAAAAAACTGAAAAAGGTAGACACCAGAACTCTTTTCCAATGTGTAGTTAAAAGTGCTTTCTACCATTTAAACACTTTTTCTGAATCAGAACTCTCAAAAAAAGGCTAGCATCTCACCATAGTATGGGAGCATGTCACTTTTTAAACAAATGTTTACGAAAAAAATCCTGAAAAAAAAACTCAAAATGGTAGACACCGGAACTCTTTTGCAATGTGTAGGCAAACGTGTTTTCTACAATATAAACACTTCTTCTGAGTCAGAACTCTCAAAAAAAGGCCAGCATCTCACCATAGTATGGGAGCATGTCACTTTTTAAGCAAATATTTCGAAAAAAATCCTGAAAAAAAAAACTCAAAATGGTAGACACCGGAACTCTTTTGCAATGTGTAGGCAAACGTGTTTTCTACCATTTAAACACTTCTTCTGAGACAGAACTACCAACAAAAGGCTAGGATCTTACCATAGTATGGGAGCACGTCACTTTTTAAGCAAATGTTTACAAAAAAAATCCTGAAAAAAAAACTGAAGGTTGTAGACACCAGAACTCCTTTGCAGTGCGTAGATAAAAGTGTTTTTTACCATTTTAACACTTCTTCTGAGTCAGAACTCTCAAAAAAAGGCCAGCATCTCACCATAGTATGGGAGCATATCACTTTTTAAGCAAAAGTTTACGAAAAAAATCCTGAAAAAAAAACTGAAGGTGGTAGACACCGGAACTCTTTCGCAATGTGTAAGTAGAAGTGTTTTTTATTATCTATACACGTTATCTGAGTCAGAACTCAATAAGAAAAAGCTAACATCTCACTATAGTATGGGAGCATGTCACTTTTTAAGCAAATTTTTACGAAAAAAATCCTGAAAAAAAAAACTGAAGGTGGTAGACACCAGAACTCCTTTGCATTGTGTAGGTAAAAGTGTTTTCTACCATTTAATCACTTCTTCTGAGACAGAACTACTAACAAAAGGCTAGAATCTCACCATAGTATGGGAGCATGTCACTTTTAAAGCAAATGTTTACGAAAAAAATCCTGAAAAAAAAACTGAAGGTGGTAGACACCGGAACTCTTTTGCAATGTGTAGGTAAAAGTGTTTTCTACCATTTAAACACTTCTTCTGAGTCAGAACTCTCAAAAAAAGGCTAGCATCTCACCATAGTATGGGAGCATATGGCACTTTTTAAGCAAATGTTTACGAAAAAAATCCTGAAATAAAAACTGAAGGTTGTAGACACCAATACTCCTTTGCAATGTCTAGACAGAAGTGTTTTCTACCATTTAAACACTTCTTCTGAGTCAGAACTCTCAAAAAAAGGCTAGCATCTCACCATAGTATGGGAGCATGTCACTTTTTAAGCAAATGTTTACGAAAAAAATCCTGAAAAAAAACTGAAAATGGTAGACACCAGAACTCTTTTGCAATGTGTAGTTAAAAGTGCTTTCTACCATTTAAACACTTTTTCTGAATCAGAACTCTCAAAAAAAGGCTAGCATCTCACCATAGTATGGGAGCATGTCACTTTTTAACAAATGTTTACGAAAAAAATCCTGAAAAAAAAAACTGAAGGTGGTAGACACCGGAACTCTTTCGCAATGTGTAAGTAGAAGTGTTTTTTATTATCTATACACGTTATCTGAGTCAGAACTCAATAAGAAAAAGCTAACATCTCACTATAGTATGGGAGCATGTCACTTTTTAAGCAAATTTTTACGAAAAAAATCCTGAAAAAAAAACTGAAGGTGGTAGACACCAGAACTCCTTTGCATTGTGTAGGTAAAAGTGTTTTCTACCATTTAATCACTTCTTCTGAGACAGAACTACTAACAAAAGGCTAGCATCTCACCATAGTATGGGAGCATGTCACTTTTAAAGCAAATTTGTACGAAAAAATCCTGAAAAAAAAACTGAAGGTGGTAGACACCGGAACTCTTTTGCAATGTGTAGGTAAAAGTGTTTTTCACCATTAAAACACTTCAACTGAGTCAGAACTTTCAAAAAAAGGCTAGCATCTCACCATAGTATGGGAGCATATGGCACTTTTTAAGCAAATGTTTACGAAAAAAATCCTGAAAAAAAAACTGAAATGGTAGACACCAGAACTCTTTTGCAATGTGTAGTTAAAAGTGCTTTCTACCATTTAAATTTTTTTTCTGAATCAGAACTCTCAAAAAAAGGCTAGCATCTCACCATAGTATTGAAGCATGTCACTTTTTAAGCAAATGTTTACGAAAAAAATCCTGAAAAAAAAACTCAAAATGGTAGACACCGGAACTCTTTTGCAATGTGTAGGCAAACGTGTTTTCTACCATTTAAACACTTCTTCTGAGTCAGAACTCTCAAAAAAAGGCTAGCATCTCACCATAGTATGGGAGCTATGTCACTTTTTAAGCAAATGTTTACGAAAAAAATCCTGAAAAAAAAACTCAAAATGGTAGACACCGGAACTCTTTTGCAATGTGTAGGCAAACGTGTTTTCTACCATTTAAACACTTCTTCTGAGTCAGAACTCTCAAAAAAAGGCCAGCATCTCACCATAGTATGGGAGCATATCACTTTTTAAGCAAATGTTTACGAAAAAAATCCTGCAAAAAAAAACTCAGAATGGTAGACACCAGAACTCTTTTGCAATGTGTAGGCAAACGTGTTTTCTACCATTTAAACACTTCTTCTGTGCCAGAACTCTCAAAAAAAGGCTAGCATCTCACCATAGTATGGGAGCATGTCACTTTTTAAGCAAATGTTTACGAAAAAATCCTGAAAAAAAAACTTAAGGTGGTAGACACCAGAACTCCTTTGCATTGTGTAGGTAAAAGTGTTTTCTACCATTCAAACACTTCTTCTGAGACAGAACTACCAACAAAAGGCTAGCATCTCACCATAGTATGGGAGCATGTCAATTTTTAAGAAATTTTTTACGAAAAAATCCTGAAATAAAAAAAACTGAAAATGGTAGACACCGGAACTCTTTTGCAATGTATAGTTAAAAGAGCTTTTTACCATTTATACACTTTTTCTGAATCAGAACTCTCAAAAAAAGGCTAGCATTTCACCATAGTATGGGAGCATGTCACTTTTTAAGCAAATGTTTACGAAAAAAATCCTGAAAAAAAAAACTCAGAATGGTAGACACCAGAACTCTTTTGCAATGTGTAGGCAAACGTGTTTTCTACCATTTAAACACTTCTTCTGTGCCAGAACTCTCAAAAAAAGGCTAGCATCTCACCATAGTATGGGAGCATGTCACTTTTTAAGCAAATGTTTACGAAAAAATCCTGAAAAAAAAAACTGAAGGTGGTAGACACCAGAACTCCTCTGCATTGTGTAGGTAGAAATGTTTTCTACTATTTAAACACTTCTTCTGAATCAGAACTCTCAAAAAAAGGCTAGCATCTCACCATAGTATGGGAGCATGTCACTTTTTAAGCAAATGCTTACGAAAACAATCCTGAAAAAAAAACTCAAAATGGTAGACACCGTAACTCTTTTGCAATGTGTAGGCAAACGTGTTTTCTACCATATAAACACTTCTTCTGAGTCAGAACTCTCAAAAAAAGGCCAGCATCTCACCATAGTATGGGAGCATGTCACTTTTTAAGCAAATGTTTACGAAAAAAATCCTGAAAAAAAAACTGAAAAAGGTAGACACCAGAACTCTTTTCCAATGTGTAGTTAAAAGTGCTTTCTACCATTTAAACACTTTTTCTGAATCAGAACTCTCAAAAAAAGGCTAGCATCTCACCATAGTATGGGAGCATGTCACTTTTTAAACAAATGTTTACGAAAAAAATCCTGAAAAAAAAACTCAAAATGGTAGACACCGGAACTCTTTTGCAATGTGTAGGCAAACGTGTTTTCTACAATATAAACACTTCTTCTGAGTCAGAACTCTCAAAAAAAGGCCAGCATCTCACCATAGTATGGGAGCATGTCACTTTTTAAGCAAATATTTCGAAAAAAATCCTGAAAAAAAAAAACTCAAAATGGTAGACACCGGAACTCTTTTGCAATGTGTAGGCAAACGTGTTTTCTACCATTTAAACACTTCTTCTGAGACAGAACTACCAACAAAAGGCTAGGATCTTACCATAGTATGGGAGCACGTCACTTTTTAAGCAAATGTTTACAAAAAAAATCCTGAAAAAAAAACTGAAGGTTGTAGACACCAGAACTCCTTTGCAGTGCGTAGATAAAAGTGTTTTTTACCATTTTAACACTTCTTCTGAGTCAGAACTCTCAAAATAAGGCTAGCATCTCACCATAGTATGGGAGCATATGTCACTTTTTAAGCAAATGTTTACGAAAAAAATCCTGAAAAAAAAACTGAAAATGGTAGACACCGGAACTCTTTTGCAATGTATAGTTAAAAGAGCTTTTTACCATTTATACACTTTTTCTGAATCAGAACTCTCAAAAAAAGGCTAGCATCTCACCATAGTATGGGAGCATGTCACTTTTTAAGCAAATGTTTATGAAAAAAATCCTGAAAAAAATCTCAGAATGGTAGACACCGGAACTCTTTTGCAATGTGTAGGCAAACGTGTTTTCTACCATTTAAACACTTCTTCTGTGCCAGAACTCTCAAAAAAAGGCTAGCATCTCACAATAGTATTGGAGCATGTCACTTTTTAAGCAAATGTTTACGAAAAAATCCTGAAAAAAAAACTTAAGGTGGTAGACACCAGAACTCCTTTGCATTGTGTAGGTAAAAGTGTTTTCTACCATTTAAACACTTCTTCTGAGACAGAACTACCAACAAAAGGCTAGCATCTCACCATAGTATGGGAGCATGTCAATTTTTAAGAAAATTTTTACGAAAAAAATCCTGAAATAAAAACTGAAGGTTGTAGACACCAATACTCCTTTGCAATGTCTAGACAGAAGTGTTTTCTACCATTTAAACACTTCTTCTGAGTCAGAACTCTCAAAAAAAGGCTAGCATCTCACCATAGTATGGGAGCATGTCACTTTTTAAGCAAATGTTTACGAAAAAAATCCTGAAAAAAAGACTGAAAATGGTAGACACCAGAACTCTTTTGCAATGTGTAGTTAAAAGTGCTTTCTACCATTTAAACACTTTTTCTGAATCAGAACTCTCAAAAAAAGGCTAGCATCTCACCATAGTATGGGAGCATGTCACTTTTTAACAAATGTTTACGAAAAAAATCCTGAAAAAAAAACTCAAAATGGTAGACACCGGAACTCTTTTGCAATGTGTAGGCAAACGTGTTTTCTACCATTTAAACACTTCTTCTGAGTCAGAACTCTCAAAAAAAGGCCAGCATCTCACCATAGTATGGGAGCATGTCACTTTTTAAACAAATGTTTACGAAAAAATCCTGAAAAATAAACTGAAGGTGGTAGACACCAGAACTCCTCTGCGTTGTGTAGGTAGAAATGTTTTCTACTATTTAAACACTTCTTCTGAATCAGAACTCTCAAAAAAAGGCTAGCATCCTACCATAGTATGGGAGCATGTCACTTTTTAAGCAAATGTTTACGAAAAAAATCCTGAAAAAAAAACTGAATATGGTAGACACCGGAACTCTTTTGCAATGTGTAGGTAAACGTGTTTTCTACCATTTAAACACTTCTTCTGTGCCAGAACTCTCAAAAAAAGGCTAGCATCTCACCATAGTATGGGAGCATGTCACTTTTCAAGCAAATGTTTACGAAAAAAATCCTGAAAAAAAAACTGAAGGTGGTAGACACCAGAACTCCTTTGCATTGTGTAGGTAAAAGTGTTTTCTACCATTTAAACACTTCTTCTGAGACAGAACTACCAACAAAAGGCTAGCATCTCACCATAGTATGGGAGCATGTCACTTTTTAAGCAAATGTTTACGAAAAAAATCCTGAAAAAAAAACTGAAATTTGTAGACACCAGAACTCCTTTGCAATGCGTAGATAAAAGTGTTTATTACCATTTAAATACTTCTTCTGAGTTAAAACTCTCAAAATAAGGCTAGCATCTCACCATAGTATGGGAGCATATGTCACTTTTTAAGCAAATGTTTACGAAAAAAATCCTGAAAAAAAAACTGAAGGTGGTAGACACCAGAACTCCTTTGCATTGTGTAGGTAGAAGTGTTTCCTACTATTTAAACACTTTTTCTGAGTCAGAACTCTAAAAAACAGGCTAGCATCTCACCATAGTATGGGAGCATGTCACTTTTTAAGCAAATGTTTACGAAAAAAATCCTGAAAAAAAAAACTGAAGGTGGTAGACACCGGAACACTTTCGCAATGTGTAGGTAGAAGTGTTTTTTATTATCTATACACGTTATCTGAGTCAGAACTCAATAAGAAAAGGCTTGCATCTCACTATAGTATGGGAGCATGTCACTTTTTAAGCAAATTTTTATGAAAAAAATCCTGAAAAAAAAACTGAAGGTGGTAGACACCGGAACTCTTTTGCAATGGGTAGGTAGAAGTATTTTGTATCATCATTATTTTTCTTCTGAGTCAGAACTTTAAAAAAAAGGGTAGCATCTCACTGTAGTATGGTGAAATTTGTCTTTTTATGTAAAGATTGAAAGAAAAATGTCAATAAAAAATTTTTGTAAGGTGGTAGACGCCAGAACTATTGATGGTACATGCCTATGGTATAGAACTCACCAAATATTAACTTTTTTTTACTCAGTCTCGCTTAATACTATGAGATGCTATGATGAGTTTGTGAAGTTAGCATCTCATTTTTTAAAATCTCGATTTTAATGATTTAATCGACTGAACTATTTTTGAAACCGGTCTAGAACTGTAGAACTATGCTGGATGCCACTATATATTGACTTTATTTGTGAGATGCCAACATTTGAGATGCTAACTTCACGGACGTACGCGCGGCTCGTTCTGACGCGACGCGCCCGTAGGCACTGCGCACGCACACAAGTATACCGCGCTCGGTACCTTTGATATAATTTTGTTTGAAGATGCCTAACTCTATTAAACTCTGGTATTAGACAGTCAAGTAATTTCAACACATCACAGGCAAGGTTTTAAGGAACAGCTAGCATAGTAGGTATTATAGTAAAGTTTAACTCAAACCTCAACTAAAACATTATACAACAAAAGATCACGCACTTTTCCATTCAGGCGTAGCTAGGCGGGAGCCATAAGTCAGTTGTTTGCTTTTAATATTAACTTTCGAAGTGGATGTAAGGTACACGCACTCAGTTACTTTAGCGGTGGAGGAAAATGTCACTGTAAATGTGTCGCTGGTGGGGACTGAATGCAGAAGGCACAGGACTGTGTGTTATGACGTGAATTAGAGGAGACCTACATTCATTCAGCAGTAGACTGCTATAGGTTTGATTTGATTGAAATCCGTGTACTTACCATCATAATCAATTTCACCGTCTCTGGTCCGTGGTAGGTCGACAGCAGGCTGCGTCGAATCTTGCTCGGCCGCACCTTCGGGCGGACAAGTGCGGCTTGCGCTGTAACAAATCAAAATTTACAATTAATTATGGGAGCAAAGAGTGCTGAGCTTATTAGCTGTCAAGCTCTTGAGGAAAGACAAAATGCTTGTCGACTAAGCGTCACGTTGTAAAGCGAAGTATTGCACATTATTAACCAACTGGAGGGCAAAGGGTACCTATTTGATGCCCTTAATGTAATCCCTTTCCTTAAGTAGTTCGATTCGTCATTCTTTTGTTAGGGACTACTCGAATTTCCAGTAGTGCCGCGCAAGAAGACCATTTTGTGCAGTGGTTCTATAGCAGCAAATTTATTAATTTTCAAAACAAATGAAGATCAATAAAGCAAATGAAGACCGATAAAACGAAAGGCTATCAGCAAGTTTATCGGGTCAAAATATTGCTTGCTGCTATTTGAGGTTATCCTTGACTATAATGCCTTATGATTGTATTGTATCGATGTTGTGTGGTCTTTCCCTCATTATGATCCTGCTCCACATTTCCCAAAATTGGATTTCTGATATTAGAAGTTGATTAGAGCAATTCATTTCTATTATAACTAATAACAGGATTCACGAGCACCTTTATTGGCATAGATGTAAATGAAGCAACACAAAGTCTGAATACAAATACGGTTTAACTGTTTACGGTTCGGTTTTACGTATGCCGTAAGTAAATTGAGCTATTATAATACGGTTGTGTGTTAGACATAGGTTTATGGAAGTAGTTATTACAAAGACAAACGATGTTTGTCATGAATTCATAACTGATTGATCTAATAATGCGATTAAAACGCTGAACGGATTTGTTTTAAAGGTAGTTTTAAAACCAGTAGGCAAAGGCCCATGACGGCAGCGTGACGTGAGGGATTCACGCACGCCAGAAGCGGGATCACACCCGAAAACCCCCCAAAGACGCGGGATAGCACCCGAATCAACCCCCTAGGCAAGGGCGCAGTGGTAGCCGTAGGTCTGTTGGGAGTTCTGAGACATCCTTCCGAGGGCTTACCCGGGGCTCCCAACCGTAGGCTGTTGGGCGTTACGTGAGGTTTTTTAGTCGGTAGGAGGCCGGCATAGCATCCATGAAGGATTTTCCCTCACGTTAAAAAAAAAATAGGCTATTAGTAGGAAAGGACTTCTGAAAACTATCACTCAAACGGATTAAAACTGGGGCTCTAAGTAGGTATACCAGGACACAAATGCTTAACTTATACATTAAGTTTGTAAATAATTTTTGTAATGATCGAAGAATAGAGTCGTATATACATACGTGCACAATCGAAGCAGTTCAACTTTTATGTAGCTAGGCACATATTAACCAGTGCCGAAATCACAATGTTCTGGAAATACTACTCGACCAAGTGAAGTAGACGATTCAAATGTCACGAAAAATGTCTGTGATCGATAGGGTTATTTTTTGTCCTGAACTAAAATTATGAAAACGGATACACATGAGCGTGGTCTGCATTCTTGCGGACGGTACTAAGGCGATTCTGATACATGAGGTAGGGTGCAGGCGGTAAGGACCATTCCACTAATTTGTATAGAACTATTGGTCGGGTAGTAGGTATCTATACCTATTGTGGTTTTCCCTGACTTCAGTGGAAAAGGTTTACGTATGTTTACCTGCAGCCGCATACAAAAGCGTGGAGCGTGTTGCGAATACATTTGGTCTTCATGCACGGTGGAGGCAAGGACAGCCAAATTCACTTATCCAATTATCTTATTACAAATATTCAAGAAATTGAGAGAAAATCGAGGAGTACTTAATAGGCAAGGCAACCTAATTTCTCTGTCTTGGAATACAGTAAGTAGCACTGAAATGTTTATCTCGATATTATTATCTTCAATTAATCTTCGATATTTATTTGGCTATTTTCTGAATAAGTAAAGAAGGCTCTCCATGCCTCTACCATCCACTAATCAACTTAGAAAATATTTTATTTAGATAGCACGCAGGTGTATTAATAATATTGACAGAAAATACAAAGCTGTCTTTGTGACATTGTCAAATTGATTTTTTTTAGGTTGAATGCGAAAAATCCAGAAATATCCAAAATCTATGGGTTGCATTGCTCGTATGACGATGGTATTGCCAACAACAAGACTGTGAGTATTTTTTTAGAATACAATAGATAAAAGAAGACGAAGACTCAAGTTTACGCCTTTCGAGTTCCCAAAACCCCGACAGGAAGCTACAGCAGTTTAAAAGAAATAACAGTTCACTCACTCCAGAAGTTTAGAAACATTAATCTACCAGCCAAATCTAGGTATGATTCAAATCCCAAAAATAATTACAAAACATTCTCAAAACAGAAATATCACGCTTCACCTCGACTTCATCAACTACTTAAAAAAGAACCATTCCCGGAATGAATTAACACCATCAACAAGATTCCAGGGAGAGGGTATAATAAAAATAAAGCTTTTATTACGTAGTAAAACCTCTCGCTGTCATTGCGAATGCTGAATTTAAAATGTACTCTGTGAGCCCTGACTCATTTACTAATGAAGGGAAACATTTTACCTTTTGTATAAAAATATACAGATAAAATGTATAACAGGCTAATGACGAGTAATGTAATATTTTAAGGTGTTGTGAATCTGGCAGTAAATGTGAATGTAAAGGCAATAATTTTGACGCAGCTAAGCGTTACTTTGTGACTATAAGAATAAAGACATTTTCATTTTTTTTTTCTATATTCAGTACCACCTTGTTCTTTCATCTACTAGACCTTTGAAAATGTCGTGAGGCGAAACCGGTTAGGTTTGTAATCCCTACTAATATTATTAATGTCAAAGTAACTCTGTCTGTCTGTTAGGCTTTTACGCCTAAACGGCTGGAGCGATTGAGATGAAATTTGGTATAGAGATAGTTCGAGGCCCTGGGAAGGACATATGCTACTTTTTAACCGACTGCGAAAAGGGAGGGTTATGATTTTACGCGATAAACGACATCTACACGGTCAAAGCCGCGGTAACAGCTAGTATTAAATATTGTGGAATGGTACAAGTGTCATTTTTTATATGTGCAGCAAATTCCACCAAGTGCCATCAATCAACAGTATAAATTTTCGTTTTCTACTAAAATCTTCGGGGTCCAAGTCCGCCTCACCTGCAGGTGGTGCATTTTCTGACTAACGGCCGAAGCCGTCTGAAAGAACTCTAAGAATGAATTTGGTAGCCTACGTCTAGCAGAGTGATTTGATCGATTAAAAAGATTTAATTTGTATTGTGGGCATCCGAGGGCTTACCCGGGGCTCCCAACCGTAGGCTGCTGGGCAGGATACGTGAGACTTTTTAGTCGGTAGGAGGCCGGCATAGCATCCCAGAGGATTTTCCCTCACGTTAAAAAAGTGCCAAAATGACAGTACAATTCGATTCGTAGTCAATAAAAAAAAGTGTGTGCGTGAACCTTTACGCGCGATTGAAGTCAAACTTCTTTGCCATTGACGGCATCAAATGTTATATTATTAACATTCATTCAAATTCAAAATTCAAATAGCGTTACTTACATTACAGAAAAAAAATATCTGAGTTACTGCCTAGTCGCGCCTAAAGCAGTTTTACTTAAAAAAAACAGTGACAGACTTGCTTTGCTGAATAAAGCCCGAGAATTGATGAACTATACAAGTGAAAAGATCGCGTGTTCAACGGCCATTCGTCCCGGTCTAACAAATATGCATTGCTTTTATTGTGGCTAACTTGGCGCGGTGTTAGCGGTAACGTGATCGACTAATGGACCACTCCATCATTTCCAACTGAACGCTACAAGGACGATGAAGTATTATGAAGGTTACATGTTGGATGGATGTAGGCAAATGGACACGAGACGAGGGCTAACATAGAAATCGAAAAAAAAAGAAAAAGTGTCCGTGTCACAGCTACTTGGTCAAAGAAACGCGATCTGTTCGTGATCTACCTCCATAAGTTCAAAATTTAATATTAAAACTACTAATTACTTATTTACGTCTTCAGTAAAACCAAATTGTAGAACCCTAACAAGTAAATAATCTTAACTTCTTTCTTAAATAGGCGTGAGAAAATGCATGAAAGAAAAAAACATTGAACTTCTAATACCTATACTTAGCTTTTTAATAATGCTGCGACGAAGTGTGGTATGTACAGT
This sequence comes from Miltochrista miniata, assembly GCA_933228765.1. Taxonomy (NCBI): domain Eukaryota; kingdom Metazoa; phylum Arthropoda; class Insecta; order Lepidoptera; family Erebidae; genus Miltochrista; species Miltochrista miniata. The sequence continues at coordinate 5,162,053 of OW121765.1, forward strand.
CACGTAACTAATAATCGCGTTATTAAGATACATTATGGAGGTGTAATTACACTTCGTATTTATACTAGCGCTAGCCTAATTCTAAGCTAACTAGCCTAGTATTAAAACAGCGCCAATGAGTGCCTTTTTATTGTAGTAAAACCAAACTAAGTAGGTACGCAAAGAGCAACATGACCATGACCATGACCTATGAATTTCATGGAGGAATGGAGGACGTGTTGCTTTATGAAACTACGAATACATTTCAGCAGTGGTTTGCGATAGGGAGACAAATATCTAATATACTAATATTTTAAGAAGAAATATTTGTTTGTTTGTAATCGACAAACACAACTGACCGATTTAAAAAATGCATTCGCCTTTATAAAATCATATGAAGTATATCAATACATATAATAAAATCGTAACAGGTCGCTGTCTGTACATGGAAGATAAATAAGAAAAAATATTATAGGGGGGCTTTATGAACGCAATATAACCCAAAACAATGATTTTTAGAATTTTTGTCTGTTTGTCTGTATGTCTGTATGTCTGTATGTCTGTATATCTGTTTGTCTGTACGGTTGTGCACGCTAATCTCAGTAACCGCTCAACCGATTGCAATGCGGTTTTTTTTATTGTGTTGAGGTTTGCTCCAGTTAACATTTAGCGTTTGTTTTATGTAAATCGGTTTAGAAATAAAAGAGTTATAACACTTTTAAGAATCTGATATTTTAAAAAAATTAATTGTAGGGGTTTCTTTGAATGTGAGTGAACCTAAACTGGCGTGTTGGCTTAATCATAAAAGAGCTTAATGATTAAGACTATTTTTAAACAATTCAGTCCGCGCCGAAGGCGTGGACTGAATTGTTTTAAAATAGAATTAATCATTAAGCTCTTTTATGATTAAGCAAACAGGGCAGTTTCAGACGCTGCTTGATGACTCTGATGAAGAAATACCTTTCCTTTCATACACCTTATGTGACGTAAACGAAGTTGCGGGCTCAGCTAGTTTATTTATATGTATATAGGCATGTATCATCATGCTCCTATAGTAGGTAATGTAGCAGCTAATGTGAAAATGTCAAAAATATGGCATATTTCCATAGACACGATATACATTATCGTGTTTTTATTAAGACATTCTTTAATATGTACTTCTAACATTGGTGAAAATCGGTCTTGTAGAGAAAAGTCATTCTTTTTAAGAAAGGACAACATTAAACAAAAACAAAAATTAAAGGACTAAGAACTTAATATAGCATAATGAAAACGTATCAAAACATAAAATAATAAACATGCAAATCCTATTAGCTCGTTTTACAGGGAGCGCTTCAAAAACATTTAGGATAATAGAGAAAGGTCAAGATATACTGGTTCGTAATGACGATGCCGGATAATAATGGCCTATTAAGTTCAAACATAACAAGAGCGCAGATACGCAATGTAGAGAAAATGAGAGCCCAAAAAATGGCATTATTATTTTAGAACAGGGTCCCGTGAGTTCGTTTGGGTGAAAATCGTGACGTTATGAAAAGTTGAATTGCTCTTTCCTTTACCTAGCATCCAGTGAAAATAGAGAGATAAAATATTATATCCAAGTTCCGAACCTCTAATGTTCATAAAAAAAAAGAATTTTATCTATAGAGACAAAGTTCTAAAAAATATTGTTTTGGTGTCGTTATCTTTTGCAGAACACAAGGCGATTAATTATTTTTTTAAAAATATTCAATGTACCTATGATTTTTACTAGAGATGCGCCGAATGTGGGTTGATCCGAATTCGAACATTCGGCCGAATATTCGGTATAAAATGTACCGAACCGAATATTCGGCCGAACTATTCGGTTCAAATAAACGCGGTAAACAGGTTAATACAGATCTCTCCACGAGGCTGGCGACATTCTTACAGCGCAGCCCTTAACCTCAGGGTGCCGATTCTCAATCGAACGTTGCAAGCGTGAAGAAAGTTTACAGTCGACATAATAATATGTCTTTAGTCTCACCTTTAGTCATAAATATTTCACCAGTAAATCTCCGTCTATGCAGAGAATCGCCACTCTGTTGCTCTTATTTAGTGGTTTGCATAGGTTTACAGATCCTTCAAGCTGTAAAAAATTTAAGTTGTCGCGAATGCCCCAGTAAAGGATCGTTAATAATCCTCATAGCACGCCTCTATGCCGAGTCGAACTGGCAAAGCTGTTATTCAGGAGCGTCAACTCAGAAATGAAAACAGCACTGCATGTGTGGCCGCACGCGCTGATAGAACGCGCTCATCTTTAATGAAATGAATTTATTTTTTCACCAATTTAAAAATGAAAATTAGGATTGAGATGAGTGAGGTGAATGTAAAATGTAAAATGGAAAATGAGCAGTTCATTTTCACAGAGAATTAGTTCAGTTGCGAGCTTTGGACTGGTTGTGTTCGGTCGTGTTTCGTAGCGTATTAGTGATAATGTCGTGTGACACGGAATCAAGTGTAGAAAAGTACTTGCATATTGTATATGTTCTTCTTTAGAACAGATAAAAACGGACTCCGTAATGCCTCGGACCACTATCTAGAACTGAGTCAGCCAGTGGCGTAACTACACCATCTGGGGCCTGCGGTAAATTCGTTGGATGGGGCCCCCTCAGTAAGAGTTCTCAAATTATGGTATTAGATTAGTTATGGTAAATAATAGTTCTGTCAACTATCGCACAGTGCTAAAAATGGGTAGGTATGAATTTTCAGAACACTTGATGAGGACTTCTTACATTGCATTCATATTAGGTAATATTATGATTCAAGTGTAAGAAGTTCCCATTGCTCCCTCGAGCGAAAAAAAAAACAACCTCTGATCCCCTTTCTCGGGAATCAGTTGGACGTTTTTCTCCTTCACACCTTAAGCACTACAATATTGTGCCTAAAGTGTACCTACTCGCAAACAACCGCAGATGCACTATCCAACAAAACTCTTACTTACTACTAGTGTTGGGTTACTTAGAGGGTTTTTCACAGTTACTACGTTCGTTAATACAGGTGTGCCGTTTGCAGGTGAGAACCCCTGGATATTGGTGGGCCCGGGCCCTAACATCCAATCAGTAAGAATTTTTTTCCTTTTAATTTGATCGCGGTCCGGGCATTTTGCCACCTTCTCCACCCTATAGTTACGTCACTGGAGTCAGCTCATTACAATAATTTCTGCCACTCAGTTCTTGCATCTCGATCATTTATTGGTGGAAAACAAGTATTTACTTAGCAAGTTCATTGCGAGTTAAACGAATTCAGTTATGGGTCTGCTGTGCTCGTGGTGAAAACTGGGCCATTGTTAAGGAAGCAATATTGAGCACTCCAAACTTATTGGACGCCAGATTGGCCTTATCACCTAAAAGACTACGTTACTTTAATGCTCATCACCAGATATCTCCGTACCATGACGTTAATTATAGGAAAACCTTTACCTATTGAATAATTAATAATATTATTAATTTTGTTAATAATAATATCAACATTCGGTAATTATTCGGCAAATAAACCGAATATTCGGCCGAATACGAACTTTCCAAAACTTGCCGAATGTACCGAATTCGAATATTCGGCCGAACATTCGGCGCATCTCTAATTTTTACTTTCTTAATAGGAGACGGTTTAATAATTTTATAACACTTTTGCTCGTAAAGGGTCTCTTATTTGACCAATTTCACTAACGTAATGTATCTCATTACGGCCTAGTCCTGTAATGTAAAGTAAAACGGACGATTGCGTCTAAAACGAACGGTTCCTTTTTTAAAACTTAGCAAAAAGTTTTTACGTCAGAAAAGTGGTCAACATTTTATGAATAAAATTAACTTTCGGAGATAAAATATAGGTAGGGGAGACCGGGGCAAGATGAGATACCTAAGAGAAAAAACGACATAAAATGAAAATCGGACTGTTTATTAAACTTCCCTTACAACAAACACAACACTTATAGTTTTAACTAACATAATTAAAATATTTTAAGGAGCTAAATCACATATTTTTTTGGCAAGTAGTAATTAAATGGCACATGTCAAATATTCCGTCTTGCCCCATGATCGGGGCAAAATGGGAAACGATATGGGGCATATTGAGTATTATGTCAATCTGGTTGGCAGCGTTCACATATTATTATATGCGCAACTTCATCATCCTTGTCTACACCTGCGCAGGAATTATGAGCCTAACCCTTGCATATGTTATAAATATATACCCACAATGAATGCTAGGACAATCATTTTCATCATCCATCAATCACATTGTTCATGAGTTCTGCAACTGCAGGATTAGCAGAAATACCTTTTTGTACTGAAATAAATGCTTCAGCTTGGATCCCTTCGTTCCCGAAAAATATCATTGTAAGCTATAATAGTGGACGATGTTTCTTGGGTTGCCTCTGAAGAAGTTGAGGTCGAAGTTATTATGACCTGAGATGTGGATGCTAGATGCTAGATTTAAATAGTCAGAAGTCAAAGTCTCGGTGTTTGTTGTTTCAGCAGTTACGAAGTCTGCATCTGTAAATACATTTCGTCAAGTGGCCATATACCACATTTCCCAAATCCTGTTTTACAGGCGTCCTAATTTTTTTTGCCGCAATCATTACCTGTACCAGAATCAGCATCTTCATTACATCGAGCCTTTCTCACACGACGTTCCTTTTTAACTGAAAACAAAAAAGAAACTTAATATTAAAAAGGTCAAAATACGAAACATTTTATCTACACATATGGGGCAAAACGGGACAGTATCCCGTTATGCCCCGACCTTTTTGCCCCAACAGACATATTTTGCAAATATAACAACAAATTTTAAACTACAAAATAATTCTGAAAAAAAGTAATATCAATTTGTTAGTTTTACACTACTACAATAAGTGTGCGGCATAATGTTACAATAGCATTGGCACTTACCTTAGTGCACATCGATCCAGAACAGAAAACTTCGTAAAAATTCCTATACAAACAGTTTTTGTTTGCTGTGAAGCCAAAACACGAAGTAAGACGCGCACGCCGCTCGGACTCGTGTGACGCGACATAATATCGACCGAATGGCGTTGAGTTAGGATCTATTATGTTCACCATTTAGGCACACAAGCATACTTCCCGTCCTGCCCCGAGCTTCGTCTTGCCCCGGTCTCCCCTACAGTAAAATAAACATTTAATTCTTTATTTTAATTAATTTTGACAATAATTTACAACCATTTATGTGAAACCAAAACAAACAATATTAATTTCATTTATTAGTAATACTGGCTGTTTTTGTGCCTTTGCCTTAAGAAATAAGAAAAAAAGAAAGCGCTGATGCGCGCATCGCTAATTTGTGAACAAGTAAAATTCCGCGCGCTATTATTATCTTTATTATATAGTATTTTTTGCTTCGTTTTTTTGGTAGTTTATAAATGTCCCCGTTTTATTTATTTCCTTGTTTCCTCGCAAATATGTTATAAAACGTCGTATGACACACGTTCGCTTTGATAATTACAGCCTCTGCTTTCTTGTAGCCCTCGCCTACGGCTCGGGCTAGCAATAACGCCTCGGCTGTAATTATCAACTTACCGAACTTATATCATAATGTACTATTACAGTTCCTTATCTTAACGCTTTTAAAATAATTGCAAGGCTTCGCCCGCGGAAAATTTGTTTCCGTGGGAACTTATTCCCGGGATAGAAAGTTGCCTATGTGTTATTCCAGACTATATTGTATATCCCTGTACCAAATTTCAGCCCGATCCGTTTAGCCGTTTGAGCGTGAAAGAGTAACAAACTCCACACTCACACACTTTCGCATTTATAATATTAGTAAGAAGTAAGATAAGTAAGAAGTAAGATTATGTACACTATACTACACAGTAAATTAATTTATACATAAATTACAAAATCCTAGTTACCCAAGAGTCACGACCAGAATATGTTTAATTTATTACGTCCGTCCCTACTTAAGTCTGGAGCTCCAAGTCTAGGCTAATTATTCTCTGGTGTACCTATTCAGTAAATTGGGTCTAATACTTGTAACGGCTTTGTTAGAATATAATATGTTTTAGTTTTCAGAGTTCTGAATTAAAACCCAATTTAACTTGTCAAAAGTTATACAAAATGTCAAAGGAATTAATTAAGTCCATCTAGTGTTCAGTGATAAAGTTTGAAGTAAATACTTAGACCATTTAGCTATTACGTGCCTAGATATGAACAAAAATATTTCATGCAGTTTTCAAAACGTTATGCAAAAGGGTGCAGTGGGGCCCTACCAACACCATCGGGCCCAAGTCAACCTCACGTGCAAGCTCGTGCACCTGCTGAACAACGGACGAGGCTCTGACGGCGGCGGTCCATTTCAACACGGCGATGGGCTCACCACCTGTCACGTGGGACCGAATTGTACACGGTGAAATGTGGGCCGGTATAGGCCTCTGCCTACCCCTTCGGGGATAAAGGCGTGAGTATATTCATGTATGTATGCAATAGATCTCATGTAGATATAATAGGTCATTTATATGCCGGAGAAAGATAGCGGATGCCAAAACGGTAAGTACCCTGCGGTACGCCAAAATTAATCTGCGAAGAGCAAGTAGCCTGGCCATTGCAGAGGACCATAATCCGGCGCCCTGCATGATGCTGGCCATTAAGTTGCATAATTGATGCGGCAAACCAAAGGCCCGGAAGCGTGGAAAGCCCGATGTATTTAGTCGAACGAATTAAGAGACTCGCCGGAAATTAAAAGACCTTGTAACTGTAATATCGTGAAAATAAGGGTTGCTACACACATAAGCGGGCCGGCATTGCCGGTTCGGCAGTGTTTGTCGAACAACAAAGCCGACCCGAAGCAATTACTGCACTTGTTCGACTTCAATCGACTAGTGCCGATCGAGTTGTTCATTGGGGTCGACACATCATCCCATTCGGCAGAATTGCAGAATGAAAAAGTCAACCCAAAGCAACTAAGTACTAAATTACGGGCTTGTGCCGATCGGCACAATTAGGTTTTCATTCATAGGCAAAATTCGGCAGCTGTCAAGCCGAGAGATAAAGTGCGGCCGCCGAGCAGCTTATGATTCCCGAATATTCATCTACATATATTCGATTTTACCGAACGGCTTTGCGGATTGATGCCGGCTCGTTGTGTTTAGCAACTACCAAGCCGAGTGGTAATGTGCGGTAGCCGAGCGGTTTGTGATTCCCGAACATTCATCTACATATATTCGATTTTACCGAACGGCTTTGTTGATTGATGCCGCCTGGTTGTGTTTAGCAACTACCAAGCCGAGTGGTAATGTGCGGTAGCCGAGCGGTTTGTGATTCCCGAACATTCATCTACATATATTCGATTTTACCGCCCGGCCTTGCCGATTAATGCCGGCCCGCTGATGTGTGTACCCTTTACCCTAACAGTATTATAATCATTATAATTAGCTCCACTTTCGCCAGTTTACATGCCGTTTTTAGGGTTCCGTACCCAAAGGGTAAAAACGGGACTGACTCGGCTGTTCGTCTGTCTGTATCTCAGGCTGTATCTCAGGAACCGTGATAGCTAGAGGGTTGAAATTTTCACTGATTATATATTTCTGTTGCCCCATTTAAATACTAAAATCGGAAAAAATAGGAGGGGCTCCCAATGCTCCCATACAACAAACTTTGTTTTTGCCGTTATTTGGCATGGAACTCTCCATATACGAGTCCGATTCGCCCTTAGCCGGTTTTTTTATCACGGTCACCTCTACAATAATCATTATGCATAGGTACCTACTACGTTGTTCGTTTGTAAGGTTACGTTTTGTTTAGCTTCATGAACAAGGGGTTGGCGTAATGAAGTAACCTTGTACAACATAGGGACATAGGTATAATGTAGGTAGGAGTTTAAGATGGATCACCTTGGTCTGTAGAAGATATTGTAATGGCACGGTATCAAGAAATATTAAGTAAAGGCTACCTACTGAATGTCTTGGACTTGTCCTTAGATAAATAAGGTTTTATGTTTCTGTCGCGTAACAACTAAAAGGCCTGGTTTAGCTTGTATACGGTTAGTTGATAATTTTAAGATTTTAAAAGAGGGAGAGATCGCCTTTACATTTTTAAAATACCTTTCATAGGATAGCATTACAGCTTCAGGAAGGGTGTCTTTGTGTTGATTGATATCTATAGATAGATAGTCTCGCAGTATAATGCGCAAACAAAACAAAAACAACAACAGTTCTGCAACGTACTTATATCAAAACCTTGAACTCGTGTTTACACGATGCGAATCTGGCCTTCAATGAAAGTAGCCATTGTGACAAGCCTAGGGCGGTGGCGTGTACCGCTAGCATCGATTCCTAGACTTGGAATATAAAGGGGGTTTATTATAGATGTAAGTATGAGATTATGAAGTTATTAGTAACTAGCGGACGTCACGCGGTTTCACCCGCGTAGTTCCCGTTCCCGTGGGAATACGGGAATAAAATATAGCCTATGTTACCCACAAAGAGTTTAGCTTTCCAACAGTGAAAGAATTTTTCAAATCGGTCCAGAAGTTCCGGAGCCTATTCGTTACAAACAAACAAACAAACAAAAAAACAAATCTTTTACTCTTTATAATATTAGTATAGACTAGCTGACCCGCGCAACTTCGTTTACGCCACATAAGGTGTATAAAACGATAGGTATTTTTTCAACAAACTCATGGAAGTTTATAAAACTGCCCTGTTTGATAAAAGAGCTTAAATATTGTCTGTATCCCGAATAAGTATCACGCCGAAACTACTGAATCTATTTGAATAAAACTTGGAACAATCTAAGCTTATGATCCAAGGAAAGTTCTAGGATACTTTTGATCCAGATATTTTGCGCGGTTTCTTTGGGAGAGGGGATGAAAGACAAAATGGTTTTTTGCTGTAACTTCTCAACGCGTGGTCCAATTCCAAAACTTTTTTCAATGTCATAAAGAGAGTACTTTGGAGTATTTCCCACAAGTTTCAATGTTGAGGGTTTTGTAGTTCAGGAATTAGAGACATTTCAACTTTCGCAAAAAACCTAGAATTCAAGGGTTCCTTTGAATGTTAGGGTAAATCTAAACTGGCGTGTTGGCCTGGCATTAAGCTCTTTTATGATTAAGCAAACAGGGCAGTTTAATAAGCTCCCATTAGTTTGATGAAAAAATACCTCTCCTTTCATACACCTTATGCGTAAACAAAGTTGCGAGGTTCAGCTAGTTTATAATATTTTAGAAGGGATTTTCATTCATTTTTATTGCTATGTCACTTGTGTTACTTTACACGGCTAAGGGCAAATAAAGCAAACTTGATCAAAAGTAAAATTCTGGACGTTTGCAACACCTGAAATGACAACTTTGCCAAAACCCTTTAAGAATCTATTTGTAAAGCCCCAAGCTGTAGGCTGGGATACTAAGGAATAGAGATATTTCCACAATACACGAAAGGCAGTACCTATAAGAAAGACCTTACCGTATACGAGCCATCTTACAATTGGCAAGTAGGTACCTCACACACCTTCGGTTTGCTGACTGAAAGAGATCAGCCAGCATAACCTCACTATGAAGTTTGCCTAATGCCATTTCTAGCATTGATTTTAACATGAAAGGCTAGTTTAGACAGTAAATACTGTCGAAGAATTCATGATTATTTTTTTGGCTGGATCATAAAGTACATATTTCTATGTTTCGTCGTTAGCTTGATTTAAAACTTCTAAAACTGAAAGTATTGTAATTAAAGATTTTGAGTAATGAAACTTTGCTTCGTCATCGTAACCAGGTTCAACACTGGTCAAACATAACCCAAAAAAAAAACATTTCTTTGGCATAAATCCTAATACATAGACACTGACGACACGACACGTCCATGAATACAAATCAAAGTTAGTATGTACCATCATACCATCATTTTAAAACTAATGTGTGGTACTTCAACCATTTTAAAACTGATGTGTGGTAGCTAGTCACGCGGTGCTACGGAACCCAATCTCTTATGGCGTTACTATCGATGGTATCAGAGCATAAAATGATAACTCGATTAGGTATCGTTCCATTACTGTATTAAATGGAAACTTTAAAATAAAACAATATGAATTAATTAAGGCAACGCCATAGTCTGCAGTGCAACGGTACACACAACAAAGAAAAATAACGACACAGTTTGTATGTTATCAGGCCGAGAGTTCGCTTGGCCCTTAAGTCAAAAAATATAAATCATTGGCGGTAAGTTAATTCATTTTTTTTCTGCAATTCAGTTATTTTACCAGAAACAGGTAAAAACGCTTTCATAGATTATAATAATTAATAATATAGAGTTTATAATTCAAGGTTAAATTGAAAAAGACGTGTGTAAGTAAATGATTTGCCACAAGTGTATGATACGCCCATGGGCTGGTGATGTTCAAATTTGGTTCATGTCCATTTTTGGATTGTCCATCATTACTGTTGAATTGCAGGAGAAAAGGTATTAATTAGTACCTCTCTTGGTTACGACCATGAGTAACCATTATGTAGGTATGTTTTTGTTGAATATGCGCAATATTTTCGTACCTCAAGCCTGAAATACACGGCTGCAAAGCTATATTTCACGTTTTACGATAATGTTGCAGTTGCAATTTCAAATAACGGCACGACCGGACCTGCGGCGAGGTGCTATTATCTACTATACTACCAACTATGCTATACAATCTATGCTATGTAAATAAAATATAATATGTGCGAAATATGTACGTTCACTTCACGGTTAATTTATCGTTTAGTGTTTATTTTTTATGGTGGCACATAAAACATCGTATGCTTTCACTTAACCCTAAAAGACATTAAAACTGGTCAAATGAATGTCTGGCCACGAGCATTGTAGGGTTCCATGGCAGATAATTTGTACGAAAAAACTTTTGAAACATTAGTTCGTGGGTAAATCAAATGCATCTTCCTACTATCTTTGGACAAAAAATATGCGTTCACATGTGGTAGTATCTAAAGTAGACTGCTCACAGAAAGACAGGACGGACGGACTTAGATATAAAATAAAGGTACCATGACTTTGTAAAACTTTATAGGTAGAAGTACAATGGAATGAAATTCTAAACAAAAGAAACAAGTTAAACCCCATTTCTTTTGTAACATGGCAAGCAAGCCTTGGAAGAGCATGACCTTATCAAGGCAAGCACCTTGACAATAGCCTCTAACATGGCGTGGGGAGTCGCAGGTGAAGTATTTGTGTACAATCAATAATACAGAGGTAGTGAAAAAGAACAACTGTTGCAGGTACGGTAATTTTATTTTATGTTGCGAGTTACAAAGTGTAGCTTGAATTTCTTGTAGAATGTTGAGAAGTGTATCGGGGGTATAAAAACGGTTTGGTTTCGCATGAAGGAGGTCTTGGGAGATGGCCTACGAAAAGTAGTGGGCTCGTGTATAGGCTCTAAGATAGATTGATAGAAGGCAGTTGGCGCAGGCTATGACTAAAGTCTTATTCCTCTAAACCCCTTCGGAAAATGTAATAAAGGAATAACGAGACCGAAGTTTAAGCTTCGCTGGCAGAAATCTCGATATAATGCCTCTTTTCGATTGCAAGCTATCAAAAAAGAGAAAGTTGTGTCTGAGTATGTAGCACGAAGTCTGCTTTCTTAACTCTTTTCCGTCCATAAGCAAGGTTTAGCTTGGAAGTTGGTAGACATTAATTTTTAAATGATAGCAAAATAAATTTTATAAAATCTAGTAGTCATAATCTCAAGGACTACGTATACAAAAGATCACATAGAGATTGATGACAAAATTAAAAGAGTGCAGTAGATAAATATGTACATAATAGTAGTATAAGGACTTTCGGCGACTTTGTCCGTCCACCTAAGGCAATGTGTAGTAAAATTACAGAATAGCCCATGCACTTTCCAAGTCGACGGTGGCATTCGGCCCATCCCAGGGGTGGTCCCCCTCACTGAAGTGAAATCGATATTGGAAAGGACTCGGTTGCACTTTGCACGCAGGCTTTTATGTCTTACATTCTATTCTAAAACACCCATTATTTATTATGTCCATTGCAGAACTTCCTTGTAATAATCTATACTAATATTATAAAGAGGAAAGATTTGTTTTTTTATTTGTTTGTTTGTAACGAATAGGCTCCGGAACTACTGGACCTATTTAAAAAATTCTTTCACTGTTGGGAAGCTACACTCTTTGCGGTGAACATAGGCTATATTTTATTCCCGTATTCTCACGGGGTCGGGAACTACGCGGGTGAAACCGCGTGACTTCCGCTAGTGTTTAAATAATCTAAAACATCTTTTTTGCATTTTGGCAGTGGATACGATTACTACTATTTGCTGGCAACATACATCAGTAAATCTAAGTATTTTCAAAACTCAATTTGTGCAGCAGCAGATGGTTCATATGGATATCGTAGCTGCAATAAAATTTTGCAATTTCAAACGTTTTAATGCTAATTCTACGATTTGGTTAAGAACATACTGGTATTATGAATTCTTCTGTTGTTCTGAAAATTGTATCTTTAACTGTGGACTATAGTTATAACATCTCTTTGAAACCCTTAATGGACAAAAAAAGAAATAGCGTGATAAGGGAAAAATGTGGTATAACAGAAGATGTAGTGACTAAGATCGAAAAAGGGATGCTTAGATGGTTTGGACACGTGGAAAGAATGGATGAGAATAGACTGACAAAGCAGATTTATGAGGCGAGAATGAATGGGCAAACTGGTAGGGGTAAACCTCGGCGTACGCATGCCGATCAAATCAGAGACGTTCTGGAAAAAGGCAAGGTCAAGAGTACCCTTAACCGGCGAGCGTGTATGAAAACAGTTATGAAAGTAGAAGAAGCGAAAGTTGTATGTCAGGATCGTAGCAAGTGGAAAGCCATAGTCTCTGCTTACCCCGATGGGAGACAAGCGTGATTATATGTATGTATGTATGTTTGAAACCCCTGCTACATAAAGTAACTTGTACTAACTTATTACATAAATAATAAATAACAAATAAATATTCACGGACATTTCACACAACGCTGTCTGATCCCAAAGTAAGCTAGGAATAACCTGCTTGTGTTATGGGTATCAGACCACGGATATTAATACTTATATACTTTTTGAAGACATACATATTAAACATAGAAACACCCAGACTCTTGAGACAAACATTTATGGGTCCCACAAATATTTGTCTCCGGTGGGAATCGAACCCACGACCTCCAGCGCCAGTCAATATCACTACCGACTGCGCCACAGAGGCAGTCATAAAAAAATTATAAATGTATGTATTAATATCAAAATGGCCTTGAAACGACACTGAACGTGGCAACGAAGTTCCTCAAGTCCAGGGCTATGGGAGTCGACATTTGTAAGTTAATAATAAATAGGTATCGCGTTACAAAAGAGGTCTTCATAAATTCATACATACATACAGACAGATACATATAGTCACGCCTAAATCCCCGAAGCGGTAGGCAGAGGCATAGTATACGCCCACATTTCACCGGAAAGTTTTATGTCCCACGTAATAGGTGGTGAGTCTTTTGCTGTGTTGAAAAGGACACGCGCATGTTGTGACAAACCACACTTAAAATTTTTCAAATCTCCCATAAGGCCTTCAACTTGGCTTAACGATTTGTCATTTCACTGACAACCGGGTTTCATTTCGAGTTTTCCTTCTCTACGCAATGGATCGTTTTGCGAAAGTGTTCCCTTAGTCGTCTCTTACGACACCCTCGGGATGGATTGGGGTGGCGATAGTTTGTACTCTTCCCCGTCACCACGCGTGGCCTTTTCCGTAGCCATATTTTATAACTTTGTTTTTATAAAAATTCAGGTTTCAAAAAATAAGTGGTTTGGGCAAGTAGAGAGGATGGCTGAAACCACACAGATGAGACTGATTAATGAGACAAGGTAGATGGAGTATGCAATCTCGTAAGGGTCGACATCTTAGTACCTACGCATGTCGATCAAATTGAAAGCCTTTTGGGAAAAGGTCAGAGTAGGTACCGCTTAACCGGTGAGAGGGTATGAAAATATTAGTCATGAAAGTAGATGTTAGAGGAAATTGTACGAAGCAAGTGGAAAATAGTCATGATTATGTGTGTATGGATGTATTAGCACTGATCTATTAGAATTTTCTATGTTATAGATATTTTTGTACTGGTGAATCTTTTGATTATGACTGTTTGAATCCGTATAGTAGATTCAATTCTACGACATTGTGACCTGAATTTAGCTTTACTTAATTATATCTACCACTAGCGGACGTCACGCGGTTTCACCCGCGTAGTTCCCATTCCCGTGGGAATATGGGAATAACATATAGCCTATGTTTACCGCAAAGAGTGTAGCTTCCCAACAGTGAAAGAATTTTTCAAATCGGTTTAGTAGTTCCGGAGCCTATTCGTCACAAACAAACAAACAAAAAAAAAAGAAATCTTTCCTCTTTATAATATTAGTATAGATGTAGTATAAAAAAGGATTAGATTATTTTTTCATGTCTAGCTTTTTTCAGTCAGACATCTATTTATTTTCTTCTATGTATAGCCAACATAGGTACAATTACTTTGAAACGCATTTAGGTAAACTCAAGAGTAATAATGTTCTCGTTATATTGCTGAAACTGCTATTGGCTAAATTACAGTGAGCATTCAATCTAGATTGACCTCCTTTGTAAGCCTGACCTTGTTTTCTAAATCCTAGACACTTCATAAAGGATATTTTGTTAACTTTCAGGTCAAGGAAACAATAAACTTAATAATATTAGGTATATTTATATGAAATCTGAATGTAAATCTTGTAACTAGTAGCCGAAACATGTCAGGGACATACAATACTACCCGTTCGCTCTAACTTTGCCGCTGGCGTAGAGGCGTATACCCGAATTGTTAATTATACGAAGTAAATTGACAGTAGCTAATGACACTTCGTCATAGAAAATACGCAACACTACAAGAAGAAGTGACATTAGTTGCTGTCAATTTACTTAGTCTAATCAAAAATTCGACTTAAGTATAGAGCCAAACGGCAAAGTTAGAGCGAACGAGCAGTAAGTATAAAATCTTGATATTTCGTTTTGTTTACGTAAACAAATGTAACAAAAATAAGAATAGAATAAAATGAAGTGATATTATATAATTTTTGCCAATGTAACTGCGTTTGTTTGCAGCAGAGCGTTCATTTTTTAATGTGTAGCAAAGCAAGGTTATTGTACAGTAACGTCCCAACCATAGGCTGTTAGGTAGGATACTTGTGGTTTTTAATTGGTAGGAGTCCGGCATAGCATCCCTGTAGGATTTTCCTCACGTTAAAAAAAAATGTTCTTTAACGCACGTTAACGCAAAATGCGTGAAAAGAGTGGCCGTGAGTTTTCTTGCCAGGCTCTTTCTCACAGGCTCTACTATTGCTTTACGGATCTGATATCAGTAGTAGTAGAATCATAAAATTTTAAGTTCATAAGTGTTCTTTGTGAACTATGTGAATAACGATGCCGAGGACTATCGGCCTTCATGATCGGGGGTCTGAGGACGGTGAGAGGATCGCTCACCGTCCTTACAGAAGCAGGCCCATGACGGCAGCGTGACGTGAGGAACTCACGCACGCCCCCCTTAGAAGCGTGATCACACCCGAAACCCCCCCAAAGACGCGGGATAGCACCCGAACCACCCCCTGAGCGAGGCCGCAGCGGCGGCCGTAGGTTTGTTCGGAGTCCTGGGACATCCTTCCGAGGGCTTACCCGGGGCGCACAACCATAGGCTGTTGGGCGTTACGTGAGGTTTTTTAGTCGGTAGGAGTCCGGCATAACATCCATGAGGATTTTCCCTCACGTAAAAAAAAATGTGAATAACGATATTTTATTTTTCATTACCGGTCATAGAGTTACACGATCTATGACTTTTATCGGGAGGGAGGTTCCATACTGAGTAGTGACAGCCGATGGCTTTTGTACTGGTGTATATGAATACGATTTTCTTTTGCAACATAATGACAGACAGAACTTTATAGAGCAAACATGCTATGTCTACTTACTTATCTTGTGCTGATCGCGTCGCTCTATGATGCATGCCGACTATGAATAAATTTATTATTATTGGTCATGCCAGTAATTTTTTAGAAAAACAATTATTCAAGAACAGTCAGATTCAAAAATGAAATTAACTTCTTGTCATGCGTAATGCTCGCGCGCAAAGGCGAGCATTAAACACAGTATCTTCACACCTGCTAAGCGCATTACTTTCCGCACCGAAGCCTACACGCTCCAATAGTTTCATTGGTTTTTATATCCTTGCATCCGCTACTAACTGCTTGAGTCATTCCCACTACAGGCTATTTTAGGGCACCGAATGGTTAGTCTGTAGAAGTTCGGCACAGCGTTCATGATTTCCACACGTATTAAGAAAATGTTATCGTTTTTATGAACCGATCTATACTAATATTACATAGAGGAAAGACTTGATTCTTTTTGTGTTTGCTGGTGTCGAATGGAAACTACTAAACTGATTTGAAAAAATATTTCACTGTTGGGAAGCTACTCGTACTTTATTACCGGGTTACATAGGCTATGTTTTATTCTCGTATTCCCATGGGAACGGCAGCACCGCGTTGCTGGAGTCGTGAGACTCATGTCATACATTAGCTGACATGCCGTTTCGAAGCCGGCAGCACTTTCGATTAGTTTCGATCAACCATATTAGTAGTACAAAAACTGGTCAAGTGCGAGTTAGATTCGCACACAGAGGGTTCCGTACGAAAAACCGTAAAAAAAACACGTTTGTAGTATGGGAGCCAGCTTAAATATAATTTCTTTTTGTACGTATTTGTTGTAATACCGGCAACACAAATACATTATTCTGTGAAAATTTCAGCTTTTAAGCTATCACAGTTCATCAACCGTCAAAGCTAGAAATACTCATGAGATACAGCCTCATAACAGACGGACGACAAGCGAAGTCTCAGTAATAGAATCCTGTTTTCACCCTTTACGGAACCCTAAAAAGACGCGTGTCAATTTTTTTACAACCATAAAGTAGTCTCGTCATTCTTTACAGGAACTACGGATTATTCTAGACTTGGCGTGTGAGAATTCTTGGCGAGGCCGCGGTAGTTGCCAGAGTCTGCCGGGACGGAACGTCCAGGGACATCTTTTCGAGGACTTACCCAGCACTCCGGCTGTTGACAGTATGTAAGGCATCGTGTGGTTTTGGTCGTTAGGAGTCCGGCATTACTTTGGGAATCCTGGGGACATCCTTCCGACGGCTTACCCGGGGCTCCCAACAGTAGGCTGTTAGGTAGGATACGTGTGGTTTTTAGTACGTAGGAGTCATAACATTCCTGTAGTCCTCAAGTTAAAGGAGTCCATGTAGGAATTCCATACGTAAAAAAAAACTATAAAATAGACTCGCCATTCTTTACAGGAACTACGAATTATTCTAGACTTCGCGTGTGAGAGGGCAACCGTTATAATGGTCTGCAACTCAGCACTTCATATAGAGCACCCGACTACAAAGCGTGTCGGCGACAGATAAACAAGCGTATACCGCCGACACGGTGAATGAAGAGTTTAAAAAGTAAATTCGACAAAGTAGGTGTTAATAACATTATTGTACTGCGAAGTATTTGAGAGTTCCTGAAGTGTAGCTGGATGTTGAAGGCGGTAATTCGCGTGTTGAGGCACAGATTAAATAATAGTTACTACGTAACAGATACATCACTCCCATACTTAACCTCAAAAATATTAGCTATAACATATCGCTACAGTGGAAAAAATGCTCTACGACGTATTCCGAGAGTCGAGATTCGTGCGCACACCGTATGATTGCGTCATCGAGTGACAACTATTGACAACATTAGGGTTGTAAGCACGTAACAAAAATACATATAACTACAAAAAACAATAAACACAGTGTCTGAAAAAAACCTTAAATAACTTCTTCTTCTTTACATAAGAATTATATTATAACTAGCTGATGCTCGCAGCTTAGCCCGCGTAAAAGTTTGTTCCTTTTCCCGCTTCCAATGGGAACTTTTTCCCGGGATAAAAAGTAACCTATGTGTTATTCCAGACTACAATCTATCCCTGTATCAAATATCAGCCAGATCCGTTGAGCCGTTAGAGCGTGAAAGAGTAACAAACATTCACAGATCTACACATCCGCACTCAAACACTTTCGCAATTAATTTTAGAATATTAGTAAGAAGTAAGATGAAAAAAAAGCAAGACTAAATAAAGCGAAATATTATTTTACTCGGGAAATGTACATTGGTTGTGCGCACTTCGCTCGGTCTGGCGTGTGGCAGCCCTCTGCCGGTCGGCCACGTTAGTTCTGCGTCATAATACTTAGGAGTAGGTGCTTATAAAACGAATTGTAGAGAGTGACGGAGGCCTGGTTGAGGCTCGAACTGGAAGAGGTCCATTTACAACTATGGCCTACAAATACAATTTGATCGACTGATTCACTATTGAGGTTTGTTCCTACAGAATCATTTGTTTTTGTAGAATGACATTGCCACACACACACACACAATTGAGCAGATCTTACATCTATGAAAAACAGATTAAGTTAGGCAGGCCTTCCCAACCTTTTTCTGGTCACGGCGCCCTTATAAGGTTAGAAAATTTTCACGGCGCCCCCACATGTCACGTGAAATCTCAGCCGCCACCCCCCGTCGTTCCTCCACTGGCAAATTATTCAATGCTATCCTCCGCACACATTTTCCATTTTCCGGTGACATGTCTCGGCAAACTCATCATGCTGTCCAAACAGGAAATCCCTCATCTATGCTATGCCGAACTCATACCAACTAAAATGACACGGTGCCCTACTACGGCGGCAACTTTGGGGTTGTTCGGGTGTTACTCCGCTTCTTGGGTCGTGTGTCGTGTGAGAAACTTGCACGTCAACTTGTCGTCTTGGCCCTGCTTTTCTAAGGATGGTGAATAGCCCCCGCCTCGTCCTTAGGCCCGCGGCATGGAAGCCGATAATCTTGGGCGAAGACAAGTGTATGGCGCCGTCGCCGCAGACTGCGACACTCGGGTTGGAGAGTAATCTCCCGCTTCCTCCCCGCCGTCTTTTTCACGAGCATGAGCATGAGTGCTCGAAGAAAAACGAGGCGGAGGCGGCGTCTCACTTCCTCTCACTGGAGATCATGGCTCGCACCGTGGTCTCCAGTGAGATATTGTCCACATCTAGACCTAGCGCAGTTGCGCCCATGCTGCGCACTCCACTAATGTATGAAGCGCATTGTCCTCGCTGCATTCCTCGCAGTGCTGGCACTCGGCCGTGTTCTCCCGGTGCAATCGTCACAGATACTTACCGATACACCTGTGCCCGGTAGTTATCTGTATCAACTAATAGGAGAGATGGTTCCTCTACAGCCACTCGTTTATGATCGGTCTGATTGCCGCGATTGTGGCGTGTATAAGAGTCTTGAAACGTGCGACTTGAGCAACCAAGGTGGTGGTTGCTCAAGTCGCACGTTTTAAGTCTCTTTGATTTCCTGATGGAGCGCACGAAGGCTGCCATGCGGCGCCCCCGAACCAGAAGGTGGGATATCTCTCTTGGCACTTCTCTCTTGGCGACTGTGAGGCGTTAGTCGGAAGAGGCCTGCGTCTAGCAGTAGATTGTCATAGGCATTGATTGATTAATATTGCATGTTTATAATATTCTTACTAACTTTTTGGGCGCCGCGGCCCTCAACGCGGCGCCCAAAAAGTTAGTAAAAATATTCTGGACTTCCTGCGGCGCCCCGGGTCGCCGCGGCGCACAGGTTGGGAACCCCTGTTAAAGTAATAATTAACTTCTATACGTGCGGAATCCTCGCATGGCAGATATGCAAAAAAAAACGAGTGGTGTCTCTTTCCTACCTCAAATACATTGAGGTAGTATAGACATTATTAGTTCAATGCTCAAATACCTACTGGTATTTGAGGTAATTTCTTTTTTATATTCAGCTCGCCAAATTGACGTCACCACCAGCCTGATGGAAAGCTGTGGCGCATCTAGCGATTGGGGACCACTGACAGTGGTCCTCAAGTTAGCGGCCCTGTGATGTGCCTCTTCCTCTTTTGAAACGCTCAGTTCTGGTTGGTTCTTTGGTTCTGGCGAAGATTCTTTCTCTCGCGCTAGGCGTCCGCTCTCTTGAAGGCTCTTTTACTGGACCTAGTGGCTCTGTTGTAGTGTGCCAAGCCCTGATCCAGGCGCAGTAAGCCGCCTGTTTTTGTTGAACAGCTACGGCGCACTCACGCCCGAACCAGGGGCGGGTTTTGCGGATGCTGGCGACATCAGTGGATGGAATGTAGTATCATTCCATACCTAATGTAATCTCACCAGCAACCTCAGAGGCGCTTTCCGATGAAGCCCTACCCGCAAAGCAGCGCTGACTCCACGGGACGGCTGCAAAGTATTGTCGTAGTCCGTCCCAGTCTGCTGACGAGTAGTGCCACAATCGCCGCGTCACCTCTACTGCCCTTGCAGGAGGTGACACCTGCAGGCGGGCACGCACAACACTGTGGTCGTAACTAAGGTTCACTTCTGTCATTCTACTCCATAATGAACATTCTGTACACGTAGGTAGGTAGATATATCTTTTAATAGTCAATTGGCGAAAGAAAGACAAAGCTAGGTATCTAATAATTACTTATTTTTGACTTGAAACAAACACCCAGATGCTTGAAGTTTTCTCTTAATAATGAAAATCGAGTGTCCTTTAGACTGGAAACTTATATAAATAACAGCTTCATTTAATTAGAACCGTAGCAACCGGAGGCTAGACGCTCTCGTATTTTAATTAAACGTCAAAAATTGCCTTCTCATCTTCTTCGTATATACCTACTTACTTAAATAGTTGTCTGGCCATCAATTTTATAATTACTCAGAAATGTGCTATACAATGTCCGATGTTCAACGATATTTTATCAGTATCAAAAGGAGATTCTTATTTAATACCTACCTACCTGCATGAACATACACCATGTGACATACCTAGTCCTACATGGCATCATCGTAAAACTTAGGAAATTTTGGCTTCATTACCTTTTACGTATAAGTTTTAATAATTGTACTTACATTCTTTTTATAGGATCGTTTAAATTAAAGTTTCCCTGCCAATGGTCTAAAAAATAAGAGGGTCAAATTTATTGATAATACCTAGGTTTCAATACAAAATTGTTAAAGATGTTTACATATTTTATAATCGACGTATTCCGACTAAAGCAAAATAACAGTAGGTATATACAATTTCCAATGTTACATAAGCCACAAGAATAACAAGTAGTCCCTTACCTACTTCAGAAAACCATTTTACATAATCTCCATTGCGTCTGAGCTCTTATAAACAAGTCTGAGCAATCCCTTCAGGTCCAGATCCATCAATAGGTAAAGTAATGTATTAAGATTGGTTTTTAGGGTTCCGTACTCAAACGGTAAAAACAGGACCCTTTTATGAGACTTCGCCGTACGTCTGTCTGTCCGTCACGAGGCTGTATTTCAGGAACCGTGATAGCTAGAGAGCTTAAATCTTCATAGATGATGTATTTTTGTTGCCGCAATAACAACAAACCTACTAAAATCAGAAAATAATGTTATTGAAAGGGGCTCCCATATAACAAACGTGATTTTTATGGCGTTTTTTGGTACGGAACCGTCCAGGCGAGTCTGACTCGCACCAGGGCGCCGACTCTCGACCACACGACGTGAAAGCGTGGACGCAAAATTACGGGTGAAACGTCGTTGGTCTCGTGTTTTGCCGTTCCTAAATATGAGACAGGTGACGTTGCACCCGTCGATTTCCGTTCACGAATTCATGTCGTGTGAAACAAGAATCGGCGTCCTGGCCGGTTTAATAAATTCATTGAATTCACGTCGATTTGTCTATAAGAGTACTAAGTATTTTACGCTTTTATTTATTGCTTCTGCCGATTTTGCAGCGACAATTTCTTTCTTTACCTTTTAAAGGCTATTTGATTAGGTCTTCGTCGTCCGAGCGACGGATGAGACTGCTCACGACTTCCCTTTTAAAAAAAGTTGTTGCTTTGAGGCATCGAATACTAACTTTGAAGATAGTATTTTTAGATTTTTCCTAAACAGGTATGACAACAATATTCTCTTTTTGGTTTGAACTCAAACACCACTTTTTGGTGCCGGATTTTGATGCTATTTTCACGAACATTGGCAAAAACCGCATCCAGTTCTGCAGTTAGAGAGGTTCAAGAGGATTTGTATAACAGACCGGGGATTAAGTCGTATGCGTCCGCTAGTAAGAAATAACACACCTGGGACATTTTTCCGAGGGCTTACCTGGGGCTCCCTACCATAGGTTGTTGGGCGTTACGGGAGGTTTTTTAGTCGGTAGGAATCCGGCATAGCATCCATGATGGATTTTACCACATGTTAAAAAATAAGTAAGAAATAACACATCAGGCCGATCATATTCAAATACAAGAATCAACGTTTTTACTGATCAATGATGTGTCGTCCATTGATACACCTCCCTTTTCATGTCTTGTAGCACCTGTCTCAGTAATTGTGATTATTATAATGTCACCTTTGACCGTTGTCGGGATATTGACGATGTGACCTTTCAGATCGTGAAATCCCGACGAGGACAGACGAGGTCTCATTGTTTAGCTTTCCCTTCACAGATGTTCGTTTCAATTTCAACAAAGCATTAGAGGTAGGTTTATGTTATAGTATTTAGGTATTTTATCTATATATTTTGCTTATACTGTTGATTGATAGCACTTCGTGGAACTTGGAAGTGTTTTCGAGACAGTACTACATTGTCTTTACATCTAGTAGACCTCTGCAAATGCCGTGAGGTGAAACTGGTCAGGTTTATAAAAATAAATATTGTGGCACAGTACAAGTATCGTTTTCAATATAATTAAGTATATTATCTTGCTTGTAGGTAGATAAATGTCATACAATTTATATTTATTTACTTAGCTTATCTTTTAAATCGTCTCAAAAATCCTCTCCACTGAATGAGAGCGGCACCTCTGCCTTTCAGAACTTGCTGTTTTTTTGTATGGATTCCTCCGTGCGCTATTCCGACTTGCACTTGGCTGGTTTTTATTTCTATTAATTATTTAATCACTTTTAAAAATAAAATGACTATTATTAGAATAAATTTAGGAAATTAATATATATTTATACTTTATTCAATGTTAATTGCTCTACCAATTAAGTAATACGTGAGACTGAATAAAATACGTTAAACGAAACTAGGATATTAACTACTCTCTCCAAGTGTCGTCATAAATGGGTAAGATTATTATAAAAAAACAATAATAAGCAATACTTATACTCATGGAATAGACAAGAACGATTTGTACTAATAAAAATACCAGGTTTTCTGACTAATTAACGCGCACTGGAACTTCTTAACAACTTAAAAATTTTAGGGGTATGCTAGCCTCATAATGTAGGAACTAACTAAGAAAGGTTTATCAAAATTCTACCTTTAGGGAGAAAATATAATTAAAGGATGCACAGGTTCACCGGTGCATTTCTGGAACTGCAACTGTGGAATGTTCACAACCAGCTCCATCTGAAGATGGAGCTCTGGTTGTGATTTTAGATTGGAGGTTTAATAAGCAGTTGCTGTATAGCTGCCCTTCATGCAGCGTGACGTGAGCAATTCACGCATGCCCCCCCCCCCCCCCCCCTTAGAAGCGGGATCACACCCGAAACCCCCCAAAGACGCGGGATAGCACCCGAACCACCCCCTGGGCAAGGCCGCAGGGGCGGCCATGGGTCTGTTGGGAGTTCTGGGACATCCTTCCGAGGGCTTCCCCGGGGCTCCCAACCAAAGGCTGTTGGGCGTGACGTGAGGTTTTTTAGTCGGTAGGAGTCCGCTATAACATCCATGAGGATTTTCCCTCACGTTAAACAAAAAAAAAAGCTGCCCTTCATCGCCCTTCACAACATCTTCGAAGATGGAGCTGGTTGTGAAGGGCGATGAAGGGCAGTTATACAGCAACTGCTCATTAAACAGTAACAAAAGAGTTGTATAGGATTCTCACCTTCCACTATCCCGGCGAAGAGACCACCTTCGCGACGTCAACGCACGTATCATTCTGCAGTCAGTTCCAATGTGTGTCAATTCACTATAACATAACTGAACTAAGTCAGTTCGTTACTATAACATCACTGTACTGCGTCAGTTCGCAACTTTAACATCACTGACCTACGTCAGTTCACTACTATAACATCAGTTAACTACTTTAGTTCACAACTTTATCATCACTGAACAAATTTAACAATCATGATATAAATGCACTTGAATCACTTTCAGTTTCACTTTAGTATGTTAATTTTTTTAACATTATCACAGGCACTAGTTTGTATCCTTCGATGAATGTTCAACACATTAATAAGCTTGAGTTACTAAAACAACGTAAAAGAGTAAGAAGTAGTAAGAAGATAAAAAAAAAATTGTAATCAGTTCAGAGTACTGTTGTTACTGCGAGTGTGATGTTATGATCTACGAAGTTATATTATAAAGTCATACGAAGAGATAACTACGAGTATAGATCTAGCTGAGAGAAATTCCAATAGCCTTATCATAGAAGCAATAAATTAATTATCACCCAAATAAATTTGTTGGGAGTCCTAGGACAACCAATAGGCTGTTGGGCGTTACGTGAGGTTTTTTGAAGTGAAACTTCTTTAGGCGCGACCTAGGGAGTACTTAACTCAGATTTCTGACGGAAGTAACGCTATTAGAATTTTGAATTCGAATGAATGATATTAATATAACATTTGATGCCGTCAATGGCAAAGAACTTTTACTTCAATCGCGCGTAAAGGTTACACGCACACGTTTTTTTTAGTCGGTAGGAGTCCGGCATAGCATCCATGAGGATTTTCCCTCACGTTAAAAATTCCCCAGATAAATATAATTATTAAGCTTCATATGGGTTCTGGAACATACGTAAATTACCCGCAACGTAATTTGTCTTTGTTCAGTTAGAAGCATTTGTTTCAAAGAAACCTTCTCTACTTTAATTAACTAGGTACGTGAGAGGCAAATGTTGCCTCCTTGCTAACATATATTACGTCTCAACAAGGCATGACTGAGTAGGACTGAATTTATTGCTGTGGATAGAGTGACTTTTAAAACTTAGTTAAGTAACTGCATCCTTATTTACAAGGTAGAGATGCATTAAGTTACAAAATACCAGCGGACGTCACGCGGTTTCACCCGCGTAGTTCCTGTTCCCGTGGGAATACGGGAATAAAATATAGCCTATGTTCACCGCAAGGAGTGTAGCTTTCCAACAGTGAAAGAATTTTTCAAATCAGTCCAGTAGTGCCGGAGCCTATTCGTTACAAACAAACAAACAAAAAAACAAAGCTTTCCTCTTTATAATATTAGTATAGATAGTATAGAAGTATAGAATGATAACATTCATGGTCTTTTAAGTAGCGAATGAAAAAGTTATGCTTAGAATTTTGCCCTTTCACAGCGACGGTTTTTAAAACTTAACTTCTCCTGCAGATGTGGCTTTCCTCCCAATCTTATTCCCTACCTTGATACTGTGGGTATGAAATTTATTACTCATCATTGAGAATTTCTAACTTTTACAAATTCAAGACCTTTTACCCTGATAATACACAGACAGGTATAATTACTGTGTCAATAATAAAACGAACTGCAAAGCCGTATGCATCATGATTGTGGAATGAGCAACCGTGTGAAAGTGCGTTTGACTGAACACAATAGCTGACGTCACCATCAGCATACCTATATCAGATTAAATAATAATAGCATGTACGGTTAAAGGAAAATTAACTAGTTCGAAGTCATGTACGATGAAGAGGGAGGAGGATATGAGAAATTCGGTTGTAATTGTCGTCGGCCGTCAAAGTGAGAGACTCGGACCTCTAATATTCTATGATTTCTTTGTATTCACAACTAGGTATACATTTTGATGAACATTAAATCAAATGTCTGCCGTCTTTTTACGTAGGTATGGAATTTCCCGACGGACCTCATCCCCCGGAACTTATCCATATTATAATGTACACAAAGCAATATTTCAAATACTATCTTCATTTACATTCAAAACAATGTTTATTTGCTCATTCTATATTTATGAGGTTTATCTACCAAAACCATTACCGAAATGATATAATAATTAAAATTTAAACGATCCATTTATAGATTGTTTACAAATAAATTATAATACTTATAAAACCTTCTACCGTGTGTTATGCATAGTAACAGGGCGATAATTCTCGATCGTACGGCTAGAAATCGAGATTTTACTGGTGAAATATCTTTTGTCTCAATTACTAAGAGACTTTGAAGCGCTCGTGGCCCCGCGGACTCAGTGTTCTGTAAACGATCACTGCAGTAAGCAACATTTACTATGGCCGGATATGGATGGGTGACCACCACGTGGACCACTTTGTGACATTTATTTACGAGCGTTTCCGTGCTTCGGAAGGCACGATAAGCCGTTGGTCCCGGTTGTCAGTAAAATGACAGTCGATAAGCCAAGTTGAAGGCCTTACGGGCGGCTTGAAAAATTTCAACTGTGGGTCGTCACAGCCTGCACCCGGGTCGGCAGCGCGTGTGTAGCGCCTCTGGTGTTGCAAACGTCTATAGGCTACGGTTACCAACCTTCCGGTGGGCCGTAAGCTTGTCTGCCACCTAAGTAGTATAAAAATAAAAAAAAAAAGACTGATGACATTTCAGCAGTAAATTACCGTCTACGCATTCAAGGCGAAACGTCGAGTATCGCCGCCCAGAACTATTGTAATCCAATACCACTTGAACTACCCTTAATGCACTTGTCCTACCATTGTTCGCCTTCAAACTAGACTTGGGGTCGTACTACTTCGAAACTAGTCAAATTCTTGGTACCAAACTTCGATTACTTCAGAATAGTTTCAACACTTTCATGTAATAATCATGACGCACAATGTTACATAGTCTGTGTAATCGTGGTCTACTAACTTTGTTGGACTACGCATATACCGCTACGGCACAAATGTACAACAATTTACAAAGATTTGTTTGTTTGTTTGCATTGAATTAGCTCCGAAACTACTGATCCGATTTGAAAAAAAATTCTTTCACTTTTGGGAAGATACAGTATCCCCGGGTGACATAGGCTATATTTTATTGCTGTATTCCCACGGGAACTACGCGGGTGAAATCACGTGACGTCCGCTGGTATTTAATATAATCTTTATTGAGCTTGTATTTTTTTGTAATATTACTGCAGCGCAGTTTAGGGTCCACCGAACTGAAAATTACTAAACTAGATGTTACATTCTCGTTGCCAACATTACTGACGTGTTTGAGTAGTAGCAAAGATAATATAATAGTACTAGCGGACGTCACGCGGTTTTACCCGCGTAGTTCCCGTTCCCGTGGGAATACGGGAATAAAATATAGCCTATGTTCACCGCAAAGAGTGTAGCTTTCCAACAGTGAAAGAATTTTTCAAATCGATCCAGTAGTTCCGGAGCCTATTAGTTACAAACAAACAAACAAAA
The DNA here is from genome assembly GCA_933228765.1 of Miltochrista miniata. Lineage (NCBI taxonomy): Eukaryota > Metazoa > Arthropoda > Insecta > Lepidoptera > Erebidae > Miltochrista > Miltochrista miniata. Next base: position 5,189,488 of record OW121765.1, read on the forward strand.
AAACAAACCTTAATATTAGTATAGATTACATACATCAAGCTTTTTACAAACATAACGTGTTATTTTAGTGTAGGTGACACTATTGAAAACGAATCATTTGTATGGAGTTTCGCCCTGTGGTAGCAGTTCAAACGAGCAGATTATAATTATTGAGATTCAATGTTTTAGAGACCAAATTTCAAAAATGTGGAGCATATTTGACGTGAAGCAAAATTACTTTAAGTGGTGAATGAGTGTCACATGAGCTGAGAATTAATGCCAGCGAGCGTGACAACGTGATTTGTTGGAGCACTTCTATACTAGTCCCCTTCAGACCTTATCAATGACTTACGCTTATTCCACAGGACCAAATATCGGCGTCAATATTTGCTATTCCAAAATCCAACAAGACGATCAGTAAACATAATGAGCGTCAATGATAGCTTGTAAATACATATATTAGATAGAGGACGTATTCGATAATGTGTATGGTTACTAGTAAGACGTGTTATCCCATGGGCTTTAGACCAAATACTTCTTATATAAACTGAGGGTTATCAACGACAGCCAGACGGGTGCTCTGTGTTTGTTTTGCCGCGGCGACCATGTTACCTCGAATTGCCGCGGTAAAAAATGAATTCTTAATGTGCGACAAAAAAAAAAATTAAAAAATTACCCCTGAGAAATTTGGAGAGGTAATTTTGTTACACCCAGTATACTCTAAGGTTGGCCTTATTGGTAAAATTTTGCAAATCTAAAGTATGCTTGTCTATTATTTTGTAACCAGAAACCGATATACCTAATTTCATGGTGCTAACTTTGAAGATGACGAATTTCCATACAACTGTTTATACCTTTTTTTACCACCTTAATGGTGCAATTTCCTAAAATCCTTTCTTATTACCTACCTAGTTAATAAAAGGTATCTTCTGTCCAAATTTCATCATTCTAGGTCCAGGGGTTTCGTCTCTACGTTGATGAGTCAGTCAGTCCCTTTCTCTCTTTATATAACAGTATAGATAGCAGACGTCACGTGATTTCGCCCGCGTAGTTCCCGTAAGAATACGGAAATAAAATATAGGTACCCGGGGTAGTGTATCTTCCCAAAAGTGAAAGAATTTTTCAAATCGGATTACAGTTATATATCCTCAGTTTATATAGAAGTCTTTGCTTTAGACGTTTTACAAGGGATTAAAAAAGCATGTTACTGTCCAAACTGTCTTGTAAAACTACCCTTCAATAATCCTTCTCTACGTGATTATTGACGGTAATTTTTCCATCTAAAGGTAGCCTCTAAAATATATCTTACAGGCTACCATTAAAGATTCTATACATTTATGAAATGTCTGTATAAGAATATTTCACATTGGTGTACAATAAAGTTTATTCTATTCTATTCCATTAAAAAACCAAGAACTGTAACTGTAACATCCTTTGTACCCATGTTCAGTAAAATTAAATAAATTGAAATTAAATTGAAAACTACTTCTTAAAACGCGCCTCAGAAAATACATGGACATCCTGCTGCTGTTGACATTAGACTGCCTCTGTGGCGCAGTCGGTAGTGATACCGCCTGCGGCGCTGGAGGTCGTGGGTTCAATTCCCAACGGAGACAAATATTTGTGTGACGCATAAATGTTTGTCTCAAGAGTCTGGGTGTTTCTATGTATAATATGTATGTATTTAAAAGTATATAAGTATTAATATCCGTGGTCTGATACCCATAACACAAGCAGGTTATTCCTAGCTTACTTTGGGATCAGATAGCGTTGTGTGAGATGTCCGTGAATATTTATTTTATTTATGTATTAGTATATCAAGACATATTGCTTTGTTAAACACCATTACATATTGTCAAATAACTTCCACATCTCAACCAAGTTTCCTCCACCCCATACTCAGTACTGTTGTAAACTTGTAACAGCCTTCATTAATATCACAGAGGGACGCGAAGCTTCAGACCATCTCTTACGAAAGGTCATTCAAAGTTCAATATTCACGCTTGAATTCCGTCACGGCGGAGCAAGGCCTTCGGAATGTCAATGTTATTGTTGCGCAACTCGAGGGTTTTTGTAGTATTGAAGAGAAGGAATTGATGATGAACAGTATTGTGAGAGAAAAAGGTTTATTTATTTAGACAGATGACTGAAAGGTATGTGAATGACATCGCGTTCTTGTTAAGGTACTGTCTTATCAATATTATAAAAGTTAAAGTTTGTGAGTGTAGATGTGTCAGATGTGTGGATGTTTGTTACTCTTTCACGCTCGAACGGCTGAACAGATCTGGCTGAAATTTGGTACAGAAATACACTATAGTCTGGAATAACACATAGGTTACTTTTTATCCCGGGAATAAGTTTCTACGTGAAGCGGGAACGGGAACAAATTTTACGTGGGCGAAGTTGCGGGCATCAGCTAGTTTATTATAAATGCGAAAGTTTGTGAGTGCAAATGTGTAAATAGACATTTGCACAAACACTCTCACAAACTTCTGATGTTTGTTACTCTATTACGCTCTAACGGCTGAACGGATATGGCTAAAATTTGGTACAGGGATAGAGTATAGACTGGAACAAAACATGGTCTATTTATCTAGGGAAAACATTTCCATTGTAAGCGGAAAAGGAAACAAAATTCCACGTTCTAATCTTACGGCAGGCTATTGAAATTAGGGATGACCTTTAGGAAGTCAATACTGATAAGATATAAGTATACGTTATTTACGTGAGAAACTAACAATTTGTATTGATTATGAACAGACAGGATAAAATATTCGATTGAATGTCGAATTTAATATTAAATGTTACAGGTACTATTGCAGTTCTTTTTGATTAACGCGTGTGTATTCGCTTCAGTGAGTTCTAGTACTCACACAATGAAATTTTAGCATTATTACTTGACGCATTACTCTTACTTTCGATACCAGCTAACAGAAATCCATACCTAATACCAGATAAAAAACTTCCCGTTCCAGCATCCACGGGAACTTATTCCGGGGTCAAAAAGTAGCCTCTATTCCAGACTATAATCTATTTCTGTACCAAATTTCAGCCATATTCAGCTGTCAGAGCGTGAAAAAGTAAAAACATCCGTAGTGTTTATTTTTTAACGTGAGGAAAGTCCTACAGGGATGCTTTGCCGGACTCCTACCGATTAAAAACCACACGTACCCTACCTAACAGCCTACGGTTGTGAACCCTCGGAAGGATGCCCCCAGGACTCCCGAAAAATGGAGGAAACGGTTTAGGTTCATAATGTCCAAACCCCAAAATGTCCAGAGGGTGCAAAACGTCCATATCCCGGAATGTCCATGTACCAAAATATCCAAATCCCAGAATGACCATATTTATACTGTTGTGTTTGCTTTTACCCTTTTACCGTTTAAACAAAAAAACACGAAGACTAAGGCGGCAGCTCTTAGAATTATAGAGCTGATTGTTATATCAAAACTCTTGCATGAGAGAAACTCTACAAAACAAATGTATTCAAAACCGATTGTACTCTCGTAAACATTTGATACATAATTAGGTAATAATTAGTTCACTGCGTACGTAACAAGTAACGAGCTAAGTAATTAGACGATATCACACACAATGAAGTAACGCAATGAAATAACATTTCGATTTTACGTGCGGTTTATTACTAGACTTGCGGACGTTACGCGGTTTTACCCGCGTAGCTCCCGTTCCCGTGGGAATATGGGAATAAAATATGTCTTATGTCACCCGGGGATAGTGTAGCTTTCTAACAGTGAAAGAATTTTTCAAATCGGCTTAGTAGTTTCGGAGCCTATTTGATGCAAACATACAAACAAATAACTAAATCTTTTCTCTTTGTAATGTTAGTACCTATATAACTATAGACTAACTGACCCGCGCAACTTCGTTTACGTTATACCGCGGCTTTACTGTACTATAATAATAATATGTGTATATAGAGTGATTTAAGAGAAAGATTTTTGAATACATATAAACATTCCTCTTGACCCACTCTATTTATTGCTAAAAACTTCATTAAAATCCGTTGAGTAGTTAAAAAATCTCTGCGCACAGAAAGAAATACCGTTTACATTTTATACTATGTAAAGACTAATATTCGCACTACTGTCACTGATCTTTGGACTGTCACGTGAACCAAATAATAGAAGAAAAAAAAAACGACAAATTGCAACGAGGTATCGCGCACGGAGGATTTCGTACCAAAAACGAAAAAAAAAACGTCATATAGCCCTTTGGATAGGGAACATTAACAAAGATACAAGAAAGGAATATGAAGGGTTTTAACAATGATCAGATTCTAGGTCAACTCTTAATAGGTTAGGGGGACGGGCAGGCACCCTTGTAGGATGATTGAAAAAACGAGTGATTGGAAAATTGATTGACAAGCAACCAATAATAGTGGACCCAAGGATACAAACATGGAATCTTCTATTCGTATTATTTCATATGTATGTCTAAATTCGATTCCAATCTAAATATTGAAATTGGGTAAACAGGCTTGGAAGGGTCTAAAGTACTCTAGAGAAATTGAGGGACAAGGGACAGATAGAATTCGATTTATAAGGTCCCTACTCAAACATAATTTATACAAGATAGTTTGAAAGCTGTTGTCTAAATCTATGCTATTTTTTTTAACGCGAGGAATATCCTACAGGGTTGCTATGCTGGACTCCTACCGACTAAAAACCACGGTTGGGAGCCCCGAGTAAGCCCTCGCCTCGGACACCCCAGGACTCCCAACAGACCTACGGCTGCCACTTCGGCCTCACCTAGGGGGGTATCTATGCTAATAATATAAAGAGGAAAGATTTGTTTGTTTGTAGTCATTTGATAAACTCGAAAACTACCGATTCGATTTAAAAAAAGATAAAATATTGCCATACATTATTGTAAATACAGTAAGCAGCTAATAGAAAGATTACTAAAACATTATCGTTGAAAGAAAATCAAATATTGCGTCAAACTTATTGTGTTACGAAGAACAATATTCTTTACCATGTATTAGTCATGTTTTATTAAATACACTAATGCAGTACTATTGCGGTACTAATATATCACACATAGTAAATCTGGTGTTGCGTAGGAATACAACGCATAACATACTACAATAAAGAGGGCAGTTTTCACTTAATGATATATTTTCCTCAAAACTACCATCTGAGTCGCATTCCTGCATATAGGGTGCACTTTTAATAACTCAACACTGCGTAACTAATAATAGAAACTTCAATAGTTAAAAACTACACATCACACTCACAGTTCAACACGAATGTACACTAAAAATGAAAACAATAAAAAGTATGAAAGCATTTTGCGACGTACCTACGTTATTTTGGCGAATTTAACAAGAGCCGGCAAAGGTAATCACGGACAGTCGCGCTCAATCGTCGTCGAGCGTGTTCTGAATGTATCGATCGCGAGAACCGAGCGTAGCGTAGATGCGGTGTGCCGCGCGGCACGTACCGTCGCACACTGAAGTCTGCTATGGCCTGTGAGAGGGCGATCAGCGTATACCGATGCACAGAAGCGGGATTAGGTAAATGTGAAACGATTTTGGGATCAGTCAGAACATATTCCTGTAATGTTGGAATGTTAAAAACCCACCAAATCTATGTATAAAATTAGTAATACTTTACCGGCTTTTAAATAAATATAGATTAACTTCCGGGTATCGTGCACCATATCAAATCAACTAACCAAATCAGCCGATCGCAGCATATTGCTGTACATTGGTCTCTCCTAATTTTCGCAATAACGCACGCCTCTGTGACTTATGCGTCTAATCCCTCTCGGCGACAGATTCTGTTAGGACCATGACAATACATATTTTTGATTAAAGTAAGTTTTTCTTCACTTCTGACGCAGTATGATGACTTTATTTAGTCGACTCAGATCACGGGTTTCTTCTAAGTTTTGGAAACATATCTATCGTTAATAAAGCCATTCTAATCTAACGAGCAGATGACTCTTTCAAATTATACTAAAACCATTCCTGGTTCTCATCTTGTAATATTGTAAACAAATAAAATGTTATTCTAAGGGGCATGACGGATATGTATCCTGGTCAAGGTAATGAAATAGTTTTTTGTCCTTACCTTAAGTGTTGAACAACAATGGTCACATTGGCACTAGTTAAGGACAATATTTAATTTAACAAAACAATATTATTAAAAGTATAGGTAGCTATTTATATTATTAGCAGCCGGTATAATACCCTGTGTACCTCTTCAATGTTCATTAGTTATTACTTTCGATTGGCATTGACAGCCCTGACTACTTTCTATAAGCATAAATGCAAAAACTTCCTATGTAGAGTCAAATCTATCACGTTGGAAGAGGAGCTCTACTACCAATAACAAACTAAACTTATTTTGAGTATTAGCGGGCATTCTGTACTTACGGGTATAAGTTTGCTTACTCTGTGCCAATTGTCCGCATCGCGTCGGCGCATCACTGCGGCGATCGACGGCAAGGCAACGAGCTCGAATGCGTTTATAAAATACGCCAACACATGCTTACTCTGTTTATAAATAAACGCTGCATGTGTGCTCTGATAAACACTTTTTTACTCGACTGTACCGATTAAGACATTTAGGATATTGATGACCGTTACGTCAATTTTTGTCTTACGTGACTCACAGTAAAATAAAAATGTATCTATATTATAGATGTAATGTATTGTGATTATGATTGACGGAGAGCAATAATTTGTGACAGGGTTATTAAAGAAAGAAAATATGCCAATGTTCTGTGACTTTTTGTATAATGACGATGACGTAAGGAGAAGTTTCAGCTATTCCAATGAGATCTTTTATCGGGAATTCTATTGGGATCATTTAATTTTAGGACACACTGTATAAAAGACGAGCGTGACTGACCTATCTATGTATTGTAGTACAACTTAATGAGTTGAACGGATATGACATTATGAATCTGAATCGATTTTGAAAACTCACCGAGTAATTCAAAGTGTGTTGAAGGTGAAATCTAAGGGGAATAAGAGAAAAAAATTGGCCAAGTGCGAGTCGGACTCGCTTTTGGCCAATTTTTTGTATCGGGGGTTTCGTACCAAAAAACGGGAATATCAAGTAGTTGTAAGGGAGCCGCCGTTAATCCTCCCTTTTTTCGATTTTAGTATTTGTTGTTATAGCGGCAACAGAAATACATCATCTGTGAAAATTTCGGCTTTGTAGCTATCGCGGTTCCGGAGATACAGCCTCGTGACGGATAGACAGACAGACGGACAGCGAAGTCTCTCTTCCGTTTTTACCCTTTGGGTAAGGAACCCTAAAAAGCAGTTAAATTACGTGTAGCTAGAAAACTTCATTCTCTAATTTACAGCAATAAAGCTTTTTCATAGATTAGTTAACGTCGCAGAAGAGTTGTGATAACCAAATAAAACAAACACGCAATCACTCTCTACCTACAGCATTTACGACGTGTTATGAGATTATGCAGTCTCTACACAGCACATATATCAAAATTCTTTGGTTTATGAGCTTTTTGTCAGTATTTTACTTCTCATATTTTATTGGTTTCAGAACCGATGGAATGTTTTAGATAGAACTATCTGACGCTCGCGGCTTCGCCCACGTGAAATTGGGTTCCCGTTCGCGATTCCCATAAAAACATATTTCCGGGATGAAAAGTAGCCTATGTGTTATTCCATACTTTAATGTACCTTGGTACTAAATTTTAGCCCAATCCGCTCAGCTGTTAGAGCGTGATTGAGTAACAAACATCTTAACATCTTCACAAACTTTCACATTTATAATATTAGTAGGATTTTAATTAGTAGATAGTAGGATTTTAATTAAATTACTTAAATAAAAGTTGAGTAATTTATTCTCAGACAAATAGTAAGCGGTACCACACACAGGAACTTTCAGTATGTTTTCTCCCTAACCACCCAGAACAAGTTGCTAAAGGATCTCTTAGGTTCCAGCTCACGAACTCTACAACTACTTTATAAACAGGCTAAACCATTAAATTTCATCCTAAGTATTCATAACTATACAGACCAAAAAAATAAAAATATAAAAAAGTAAAAGGAAATACAGTTGCTACGAGTGAATACTTAGCCGGCAGTAGTAGAATCATTTGATAAACAGTCGACATTGAAGCAATTGAAGAACGGCGAAACGGAAATCTACAATAGACATCGTTTACTTTACGAAGACACACGATGATAGGCGCGTTACTGGATAGAGAAACTTTTACAATCCGATAGACACGCTTTTTTTAACGTGAGGGAAAATTCATCATGGATGCTATGCCGGACTCCTACCGACTAAAAACCTCACGTAACGCCCAACAGCCTATGGTTGGGAGCCTCGGGTAAGCCCTCGGAAGGATGTGCCAGGACACCCGATAGACCCTTCTTGTTACAATTAGAATTAATGACGTAGCACCTTTGCTACATTATTAATCTAGCTGATCCCACAAAAAGACCTTGTTTTTACCATACAAAAAAGAAAACCGGCCAAGTGCGAAGCGGACTGGCGCACGTAAGGTTCCGTACCAAAAAACGGCAAAAAATAACGTTTATTGTAGTAGCTATCACCGTTCATGAGACACAGTCTCGTGACGGACTGATTGATACAGACAGACAGACGGACAGCGAGGTCTCAGTAACAGGGTCCCGTTATTACTCTTCAGGTACGGAACCATAAAAATACTTTACAACCTATTCTTAGGCTCTGTTTCTGTAAGGACAAAGTTACCCCGAACCCCTGTACCTACCCCTCGTCATGGAGATCGCAGACCTGTCTTGGATCCAGTACCTATACTCTACACCTTCAGCGACTGTGAAAGGCAGTTGGCTTTGACCGTACCTTTTCTGCAGCCTGACCTTCAGGCACCTGTTAATGTCCGTCTCGACACGGCAACTGACTGTCCACTTGTAACGTGGGACCGAATACAACTGTCGAAAAGAGGGCGTACGCACTTATGCTTGGATACTACAAATCTATATCTACACTAATATTATAATGAGGAAAAAAATTGTAATTTTGTGTGTATGTTTGTAATGGATAAACTCAAAAACTACTGAGCCGATTTAAAATTTTTTATCACCATTGGAAAGCTACATTCACCCTGATTAGCGGCTATATTTTATTCCCATATTCCCACGGGAACGGGAGCTATGCGGGTGAAACCGCGTGACGTCCGCTAGCTATTAATAGAAAAGTATGTAAATGTATTATAATAAGCTGTGAAGCACCTAAAAATAAATAAATTACACCTTAATATTAGTCATTACATTCGGTTTAATGTTCGTCTTTAAGTTGTCGTAATATCGGATTTTATATAAAAAAATGTCATGATTTACGCGGCCGAAAGCTTTGCGATTTCTACATAAACTGCGTCAATGGTTCCGCGGCCATCCATAAACTACAATATCGTCTTCAACGAATAAGGTTATAGAGAGTTGAACGAACTTAACCCTGCTCATAATACTTCGAAGTTGGCATCTCATTTTTACTGTACCTATTTCAGATTTGTGAGGGTCTTAAAATGGAGAGCTTAGAAATTCAGAGTAGATCATAGAGGGGAATTGATAAGGATCGTGGCACTCACAAAACGACAAAATATTAAAGTAATATAGTACTGGTTCTCCTATAAAAAATGTACCATCATCAACTTATCAATGGTGGTGCATTGTGTATGAATCATCGACAAATTATTGTATTGTTCATCCCGTATTGGAATATGCGGAGGGTATGTGATGTATTATCAAAAAGCTATTGTTAAGGATCATAAAAGAATACCTTTATAGATCAACAATATTACTTTACCGAGTTTGAGAAAAGATGAGTCGAGATGACGCGACGCACCTATATACGGAATAATACTGTAAGATTTACTTAGATACCTATCCTCTTAATTCTAGGTTGGTACAGGACCTACAAATTAAAATAAACCTTCACCACATGCATTTAGTATGTTAGCCCCAAATAGGTAACACAGGTGTAGAGCTATTTCTTTGTTTAACGTGAGGGAAAATCCTCATGGATATTATGCCGGACTCCTACCGACTAAAAAACCTCACGTGACGCCCAACAGCCTATGCTTGGGAGCCCTGGGAAAGCCCTCGGAAGGATGTCCCAGGACTCCCAACAGACCTACGGCCGCAACTGCGGCCTCACCCAGGGGGTAGTTCGGGTGTTATCCCGCGTCTTTGGGGGGTATCGGGTGTGATCCCGCTTCGATCCTTGGCCTGCTTCTGTAAGGACGGTAAGCCGCCCTCACACCGTCCTCAGGCCCCCGGTCATGGAACGCAGGTTAGAGCTTATTGTCGAATTAAAATGTAAAAAGACTGTGGCTACCGGTAATTAATTTTTTTAAGTAGGTACACGTTACTGGCGGTCAGCATCAACGGTTTGACGTGCTTTCCAGACCATGGAAACGCTCATAAATGCCTGTGTTTTATCTATCCATATCAGGACTAACCTTATTGTAACGCAAGTACGGCGCGTAACTCACGACGATTCGGTCTTCATAGCCAAGAGGCTGGTAAGCCCATGGGTTGGTGGAGGGGACTATCCCAGTAGATCTTAGTTTTAGTTTACTACACTGGTCTACACTGGTAGTTTAGGGTTTAGGCAGCTAACACTTAGCAAATGGGGCTACGAGCGCTCACAAAGCCTTCTCCAAGAAACCTATGTCATGTGATATAGACAATAATTCACAATTATATAATTTTATAGTGAATTGTTTTTAGAGTCGTAAATCAGATACAATAGAGATGTCCTTGTGAATTCCGTCATTCGAAATTAAATTTTATTATTTATTTATTACTATAGGAATGTTCCCCGCGGCTTCGTCCGCGTAGAAGTCGTTATAGCGTAAAATCATTACCCTCCTTTTGCGTCGCCAGTTAAAAAGTAGCCTGTGTCCTTCCCTTGGACTCAAATTATCTCTAAACCAAATTTCAACAAAATCAGTTCAGCGGTTTAGGCGTGAAAACGGAAGACAGACAGACAGATAGTGTTACTTTCGCATTTATAATATTAGTAGGGATTATAATTAAGACGTGTTGAGACTTTATGCTGTATGTAATCGGATTTATTGTAAGACATGAATGGATAAACCTCACTATCGTATTTCCTCCGCAGACCTTGGCTGAACAGTAACCGAAACCAGTAGCTGAGTATTTCTACACAAAAGGTATTTCTATATTACGAAGCAACGACCATGTCACGCGATTGTATTGTATTAAAGAGAAAGCCGCGATAAAACCACCTGTCATTGTGAACTGTTAAAATGTGTATTGTGAGGGTTACAGTATTAAATATCTTGCGGTCTAGCTGATATGTTTGTTGTGAATATCTAAACACAATGGATTTACGTCATCTACATAGTTTATTATATACTAGAGAGACAGTGACTCCGCCCACGTGGAATTTAGTTTCCGATCGATCCAGACACTTACTACCTTAGCCTATGTTTTATTAAAGATTATTATCTTTCCCTGTCCCTGATTGGATTCACTACTGTTAACAGTAGTATTAGTTCTACCAAAGATAATATAATAGCATTACATACAGATCGGCAACTCCCTGCCTCCCACCTGAGTAAGCTTCCCCATCCCCCCACCAAAATTAATGTGTCGATTCCCGTGTCAGTACTTGAGAGTGTCACTGCGTTGCATTGCGTATTACTACCTAAGTGCTTTGGGCTATTGCTTTGGTTTAATTTGTGCTTAGGCGAGGGTAGATTTGAAAAAAAAAGTACCTACAGACATGAGATTGCGTTCTGTTCATTATTATTTTGTTTCCATAGCTAGTGATCCTAGAAGACTGACACACACATTGAAGCCTGATTTAAGCATTCACATTATGTCTATATTAGTGTGGGTGAAAACTAACATTTTTGTATGGAGTTTCCACCCTGTGGTTCTACTTAGGGAAAGAGTATAGGATCGTCGATTTTAGCTTAGAGCAACATGGAAAAATCCGACTAAGTGTGAGCCGGACTCGCGTACACCGAGTTCCGTAAACCACACGTATCCTACCTAACAGCCTACGGTTGGAAGCCCCAGGTAAGCCTTTGGAAGTTTGGAAGGATATCCAGGACTCCTAACAGTTGGGAGAGGCCTACGTCCTGCAGTGGACTGTCATAGGTTGATTTGATTGATTGATTGGACTGGGACTAGGACTGAGTTTCTTGGGGTGTTCTCATCAGTCTGTAGCATTTCCGAACCCCCTGTAGAGTCACAAAAATTTTGACAACCCTAATTTTTTTTTAAATTTCAAAGGGAATGATTTTTTTTCTTATTTATGATTCAGCATTTGGGGCAACAGTTTTCGCGCCACAGAATACATGAAAAAGCTAGAAAGGTCATTGGACATTTGACAAGTATGGCATATAATATGGTAAACCCGTTGGCGTGAAACTAGCACACGCTACTGTGGCATGCAATATTTACATTTATGAAGAACAACTAACAGTAATATAAGTCATGCTTGCATTGTTATTGCATCTAAGATAACTAAAACGGTATAGCAATAAGAATGTTATTTCTGCACGATGTCATCTGTTTTGTTTCTTCAAACTTAAAAGCTCAGAGGGGCTAAAAAGGCAAGACAGCACGTTTCATTCATATTCTGATTAATTTGCAGATTCGTACAAGAAATGCTTCAGAAGCCGTAAAATGGTAACGTTATTAAGTTAATCATCTGCAATTCATTTCATAATCCAATCGTAATATGATATAGATAAACCAAAAAAAATTGGGGACGCATCGAAATGAAATGAAACAGTAACAAACGTGAAATGAAAAATGAAACACACAATGTTGTCTTTTTAGGCCCGCCGCGCTGTTGTGTGGCGGTTCATGAGTAATATTGGGTGCATCAATCAATTCAATCAAATTAGTCTATTGCAGTGCACTGCTGGACTTGGGCCTCTTAGTATTGAGTACCGCAGCTACAATTAAGTACGATATTTTTACTTGACAAAATGAAACATATTCTGAACTTGACGCATTGGGAAATTTCATAACAAATATTTTCAGAAGCATCTAGAATTCTAGAGTATCGATATAGAAAAGAAATCAGTAGATCCGCTGTTGCTATCAAAAACCTTTTCAGCTCAGTTTAGAGCAAATGATTATTATCTATTTATTCAACTATATAGAGTCACATAATGTTATTCATGTTTTGTATAGATAAAAGACATTTTTTGAAGTAGTTCAAGTCTCAAAAGATTGCCATACTCAGCTCATATGTACTTAATAGCGTGTAATTATTTTAACCAAATGTGTGTTATTTCAGCACGATCTTGAACTATGTCTTTACCGAGCAGGGGTTAATAATGGTCGCTTCATGAAGATAAGCATAGCATGAAAAACGAGATTCATTTCACTGTTTCTCTGTTAATATTGTCTGTTTCATACTCGGTGAATTAGTAATTTAATAAGCTAAGTTATGAACTTCTCAAAACTAAATGGAGAGAGGCTTAACAGAGCTATGACAGGCTTTTCATTGAAGAAATTGAATAAATAATGTAAGCTCAAGTCATCACAACCTGCGCCTGTTCATTTTAACTTGGTAATAAGCTCGCCAAAAACCTTAAGGTGAAATCTAAGCGTTTACTATGTCTCTGTCTAACCCTTCGAGGATAAACGAGTGACTATATGCATGTATGATCAAAAAGCGGTTGAGCTATGTGACTTGACTCTAATTAATCATACAATGGATTTAGTTGCTTCGATTTCTAAATACTCGCTTTGCAATTTCATAGTTCGCAACCCCCTTTTTTTTTTGTTACGTGAGGGAAAATCCTCAAAGGATGCTATGCCGGACTCTTACCGACTAAAAAACCTCACGTAACGCCCAACAGTCTGTGGTTGGGAGCCCCGGGTAAGCCCTCGGAAGGATGACCCGGGACTCCCAACAGACCTACGGCCGCTAGTTCGCAACCCCCTTGGTGAGGCCGCAGTGGTAGCCAGGGTCTGTTGGGAATCCTGGGGGCATCCTTCCGAGGGCTTACCCGGGGCTCCCAACCGTAGGCAGTAGGTAGGGAACGTATGGTTTTTAGTCGGTAGGATTCTGGCATAGCATCCGCGACGAATTTTCCAAGTGTAAAAAAAAAGATAGTTTGCAAGCTTATTGTTGGGGTTTTCATACATAAGAAAAGTTCCTAGCCATCAAAGATATACCAAAACAAAACGAATCTATAGTTCACTGACCGATAGTTTCAGTAGACTGTCGCATGTCCTATAAAAGAGCTGTGTGCATCGATCTCACCTAAACCTGAATACGTGACTAGATGGAATAATCTAGAGGGCTCGCCGAGGCTTATCTTCAGAAATATGGGCTAGGGTCGTTGGTCTCTATGAAGTATGGAGGTTTTCATTATGTGTTACATGAATGTGTGCTACGTAAAACGCAATTTAAAATAATACCTTGTACTATTATTGTAATGTGACTGTGACATATATAATTCTTTAAGATTAGACATGTACTATTTAATGTGTTCAATCAAATTATCTGAAAAAATAATTTTCCCTTCTTTTTGGGAAGATTTAGAAGCTGGCAACCTCAAAAATATTCGAGTACCGGCATTGAAAATTGTACTTATAATTTGGATATATTCAAATGATGTAGTGGTCATCAAGTTAGTTTTACCACAGTTTATATTTTACCTTTGAGAATGCCGAGAGGCGAAACCGGTCAGGTGTAAAGTAAATAAATGTTGTGGAACAGTACAAGTTGCGTTATTGCATATATTATTGTAATGTAAATGAATGAAAAAAATATTTATGTAGATCCCAAAATAACATTAGTGAACGTCAAGATTGTTGCTTCTACAGTTACATTTAATGCCAGATTCGTATCACAATGGGTACAGCCTGCTAGAAAAGAACCTGGCTATAAAACTCTCGGCCAGACCTTCCTAGTAGCATAGTAAAACGATACGAGCATAAGTACTGCATACAATATGCATTAGCTGCCCGTTACATAACTAGGTCGTGAGGTAGACGACATTATCTCACCAAGCGATAAGGTTCACGAACTTTAATGTTGTTAAAAATTTCTAGCTTTCTTGAGATGCCGTGTACATCTATACTAATATTATAAAGAAGTAAAGTTTGTGTGTTTGTTAAATTGTAAGGGGTAATCTCGGGATCTACTGAACCGATTTTAAAAATTCTTTCACCAATAGAAAGCTACGTTATTGTGGAGTGTCATAGGCTATATAGCATCACGCTACAACGAATAGGAGCGGAGCAGTGATAGTAAATGTTTAAAAAACGGGGGAAAAGTTATTATATTTATAGTTATGTAAAAATATGTACTACAAAATTGTTTCTCTTAAATGCGACGGGAGTAAATGCGACGGGAACAGGTAATACTCTCTCTTATGTGGCGCAAACGAAGTTGCGCGGGTCAGCTAGTTTAATATAAGTACAGTTATAATTTTTTCTTAATGTAATTTATTAAATTAATTATTTATGTAAATATTAATTTACATTTAGTGCCAGATTAGCATCACAATACGTAGAGCCTGAGAGAAAAGAACCTGGCAATAAAAGCTCACGGCAAGTCCTTTCTAGTAGCATAGCAAAACGTGTATAGTGCATACAGTATGCATTAGCTGTCCGTTACAGAATTAGGTCGTGGGGTAGACGACATTATCTCACCAAGCGGTAAGGTTCACGAACTTCAATGTTGTTAAGAATTTCTAGCTTGAGATGCAGTGTACATTTAATATGAGTAGGGGAGTCCGGGGTTCGAAGTTCCGATTTTTGAATAGGACGCATAATGAATGACAGAGAAAGATTTACATTCAATGATACCTATATCAACAGATGCGGAATTTATTCTAGTTTCTATTTCTATAGGCAAATTCATTAAAATAATAATACATTTTGGTTCTGGATATTTTTTCTGAATTAACTCGGCAAGGAACAACTCGCCCCACGCAGGGGCTGGTTCATGGAGCAAACATAAGAGAGGAGAGGGCCTAAGCAAGCGTGCACTGTGACCGTTCAATGCGGGTCCTGACGTCATCAGTGGGCGTGGCTTAAGTCAGTGCGCTGTCCGCGTTCGTCTAGGCAACTTCCGGTTCGTTATACGCAAATATTTGTCAAAATTCGTATTTCCGCGAAATTAGACGAATTTATAAAGATAAGGATAAAGTGTTGTGTTTTATCGTGCAAAAATTATTCGGATAGACGTTTTGGTGCTATGCATGGCATCACATTTTAGTTGTAAGTATTTTTATTCTTTATTTTCATAAATAGTTCTAGAAACATCTCTGATCTCCGGATACAGCAAAATATTTTTTACTCGACGCTAGATGACGATACTTTGTGTTTTGGTTACCTAAAATATGTAGGTGCGTAGAGCTCAGTAATAATATAATTTTAATATTGTTAAGTATTTAAACTATTTAGCAATAATTCCGAAATAAATTTAGGCAACCAAAGATTATTTCTACAAATTTATTTAAGAACTTCGATAACAGACCGCCATCTATTGCCAGGAATAAACAGCACCAAAAACAGGATCGAATTTAGAATTTCACCGAGGGGCCCATAACCGTCCTACCTACTAGTAGTAGGTACAAAAAGTAATTTAGCAACGACTGGATGCAGTTCGTTCGTACTACAATAGGAGCCATTTTTATCTATCTTTATCTAATATATAAAATTCTCGTGTCACAGTTTTCGTTGCCATACTCCTCCGAAACGGCTTGACCGATTCTCATGAAATTTTGTGAGCATATTGAGTAGGTCTGAGAATCGGCCAACATCTATTTTTCATACCCCTAAGTGACCGGGAAGCGGGAATAACATTCCACGCGGGCGGAGCCGCGGGTATCAGCTAGTATAATATATAATTCTACTGTACGTGTGCATGTCGCTGAATTCCTCCATAATGGCTGGACAGATCTGAATTATTATTTTTTGTATTCGTTTGGGTGGCGCCCTGGATGGTATAGATTCACAAATCAGCCCGGCAGATGGCGCTGCAGTCGGTATATAAAGTAAACGATGTTGCGCTGGTCAGTTAGTATAATATAAAATGGATCTTCGAAATATATGTACGCTCATAACTTCAGAACGGCGGAACCAACTTCGCTAATTCGTTCTTTTCTGTGTTAGTTATAGTCAGGGCAAGGTTTGTATAAAATAAAATATTATAAAATAAAAGCTATTTCTTATTAAAATCCGATTTAAAAAATCTCATATTAAAGATGGTGAGTGAGTCAGGCAGAATGGCAGTCTGTTGCTAAGGCAACGAATGATAATTTCAAACAACCACTACGTCGAACGGTTTTTCCAAATTGTGTTCTTGGTGAGAGAATACTAAGAATACCTACTAAGAATATTTTATTAAATCATATTTTTTTAGTAGGAACTGAAAAATAATCTTTAATTAATCTGACAAAATATTGTAAATGCTAAAGTTTCTGAGTGTGGATGTATGGATTTTTGTCACTCTTTTACGCTCAAAAGGCGAAATGGACTTAGCAGAAATTTGCTACAGGAATAGATTATAGTCTGAAATAACACATATTTTAACGCTTTTTATGCCCGGAGTCGATTCCCATGGAATGCAGGAACGACAACAGAACCCTACGTAGGAAAAAGCACTGGCGCTTCTGTTTTTGTATAAACCTGAGTATGTTCATTGAAAAGTTTTCAAAGTAGGTACTTGCATTTTAGCCACGGTTTAACGACAATTGGCGGCAGCTTGATTGGCCTCTTATTAGTAATTTGTTCACCATGTGAGGTTTATTCTTCCATTTTTTTTCTTTAATATTTACCGCTGACAATACAGTAAAGACTTAATAACTGTTAGAGCTTTGATAACATATAATTTGAGTTTTGCTAATAAATCATTTTCGCTATAATTTTCTCTATTATTGGTTCCGCATCTTAAACTATATACAACACTCAAGGTCTGTCTCTTTTTTGCCATCATGGTACTTTTAACTTGTGTGCGTATTCTTGTCTATTTGTCATTATTTTGAAGTGACTGTCACGTGAGCGAATGTCAGTCGAAGTCATATTTTATTATTTTCTCTCTATTTTATAAAATAGAGAGAGAAGAAAAGACTTTATAAAAATCTTTACAGCAATAACCACTAAGAAGCGGGTTACTTTCGATAAAAAAAAATGAGAATGTGTTATGATTTATTTTTCATAGTAATAGAAATAAAAAAAATAATACACTGTTGATCTTGCTAAGAGTTAATACTCCGGGGGACAAAATTCCAACTTCGGCCCTGTTTTCAGTGTACAGTAGGAGTACTACGTAGTAACTCGGAAGTTGAAGTAAGCAAGTACTTTTGACACTGACCGCTAGATGGATAATAGTAAAGTGGGCGGATACAAACCCCTCCTCACCACACCCTCCCCCCGCACCGAGTCACACATTGTTTCATAGGGAATCGTATTACAACACCTCCTCTCTTATATTTGCTCCATGGGCTGGTTGTTCCTCAGTTGAGGTAAGTTGTTCCGCGGTCAATTCCATAATTAAAAATGTAATATTAGTTGGAAAGGAATGTATAAAATAAATAAGGCATAATGTTACCAACTATTTATGTCAGTTTTATTTAGAAAAGTACAAAATCTTAATGTTTTTGACAAATTTTCATCAAAATTAAAGGATATACCTAATGAAAACAAAATTATAAGAAAAAGTAACAAGTATTATTACTCATAATGTAAAAAAAATCTAAATGAGACAGAACACTAATCAACATCAATATCAATCAATCAATACATATAATAAAATCGTAACAGGTCGCTGTCTGTACATGGAAGATAAATAAGAAAAAATATTATAGGGGGGCTTTATGAACGCAATAGAACCCAAAACAATGATTTTTAGAATTTTTGTCTGTTTGTCTGTTTGTCAGTATGTCTGTATGTCTGTATATCTGTTTGTCTGTACGGTTGTGCACGCTAATCTCAGTAACCGCTCAACCGATTGCAATGCGGTTTTTTTTATTGTGTTGAGGTTTGCTCCAGTTAACATTTAGCGTTTGTTTTATGTAAATCGGTTTAGAAATAAAAGATTTATAGCACTTTTAAGAATCAGATATTTTGAAAATTTTAATTGTAGGGGTTTCTATGAATTTGAGTGAACTTAAACTGGCGTGTTGGCTTAATCATAAAAGAGCTTAATGATTAAGACTATTTAGTCCGCGCCGAAGGCGTGGACTGAATTGTTTCTTTTATGATTAAGCAAACAGGGCAGTTTCAGACGCTGCTTGATGACTCTGATGAAGAAATACCTTTCCTTTCATACACCTTATGTGACGTAAACGAAGTTGCGGGATCAGCTAGTCTGTAATAATAATCAACTTTGACAAGTGTTTGCTTGTCAAAACCTACAATAATTTTAGGTAACAAGTAATTAAATATTATCATAAGAACTCCAAGTTCTATATTCTAGATGGTGGCAAGTCATATTTTAATATGACGTGTCCGAGCTTGTTTAAGAATTCATTAACATTGCGTCTGATAAAAGAAGATGCGTGTCCTGCACTCGTGGCTTCTGGAGTTCTTATGGACAAGAAGGATTCCTTTTCAGAAAACCTGTGCACCAATCAGCTAACTTTCTCGCTTCTTCTGACAAAGGACCAAAGTAAATAGATGCACATTTTTAACAAGTAATCCGCCAATGTGTTCTCCTGGTCCTGGTTGAACACCTGTCTAGAATAGTAACCCACAGTTGGTGTTATACCAGTCTTCTAATTTTTACAAAGCGAAATAATGTCATGTGACATATCTTTAGCTCCCGAGCTACCGTCTTAATTTTTCGACCCTTTTTAATAACAGCATCAGCTGCCCGCTGCAAAAATTAACTCGAAATCTTGCCCCGTTCCGTTTATAATTTCTCTTCTGAAAACAAGTAATTTTATTATTTACGTTTCCTTATGGGGCACGTTGTTCCTCGGAACAATTAGCCCCCCACCAGAGGAACATTGAACCCCAAATCCCATTTTTAAAATAACCACCGATTAATATAAAATAGGTTATTAAAAGCCAAGAATCATATTAAAAAGATAATAACTATAGTTTGCCCAACTGATAATAGCAACTCACTCACAAATAGCTACAAAATTTATTGAGCTAGACAAAAGTTTAAGGACGAAAAAATTTACTTACGTGATGTTTATGTGCCACTCATCGATTACCATTGTCTCACGCCGACGAAGCGACACTAAAATGGTCGGTGCAATAGCGCGGTAGTATGACGTTTCGCGATGTACTTCACTTCTATTGCTATCTGTTTTCTTCGAGGAGTTATTTCGCTCGGAACAATCTACCCCCGGAACTTCGAACCCCGGCCGCCAGTTATTAATATTTTTTAATGTAGGTAATTTATTAAATTGATTATTTATGTAAATATTAATTTAGATTTAGTGCCAGATTAGCATCACAATACGTAGAGCCTGAGAGAAAAGAACCTGGCGATAAAAACTCACAGCCAGTCCTAGTAGCATAGCAAAACGTGGATACTGATACAATATGCATTAGCTGCCCGTTACAGAACTAGGTCGTGAGGTAGACAACATTATCTCACCAAGCGGTAAGGTTCACGACCTTTCATTTTGTTAAGAAATTCTGTTTTACGAGTATATGCATGTATGCATTATGTTCATATTTATATCTGTTCTTAAGAAATGAGTTGGCAGACAAGCATACGGCCTGTCTGATGCTTAAATGTATGTAAACTTAAACTAGTGACTGCCTCGGAGGCGCAGTGATGTGGTAGTAGTGTACCTACTTATATAAAACAGTACCTACTTATTGAATTGTTGAAGTTGCAATTATATCACCTGTACTGTTGCATGTATGTGTTTAGTTTGTTATGACTACTTTTGCTCAAATGTTTGTGTGATCCATGTAATATAGGTATGTATTTTTGGCATCGACTACCACTTTATCGAAAGGGGGTCAAGGTCAATGTAACCTATGAGATTTTCAACTTCAGAGGTGCTACACTACACAACCTACAAGGACCTGTGAAAACATCTTTTGGAATACTCGTACAGTAGACATCAGTCACATCATACAGTAGAAAATCAAGGCAGGGCGTTAATTCTACACGTCAGCTTTCTCGGAAGGAAGCCGTATATCCGTAATGCGAACACAAACACGAGCAAATATGCTAAAATATGGTGACGCCGAAATTCAAACATGGTAAATCTTGTTTTATTTTCAAGAAAGTTTTATTATAAGCGAATTACGGCACGCGCACACGATAGACGTACTGATTGCAACAGCGACTATTCAAAGCGTGGTAAAAATCAGCATATAAAAGTCTGTCGTGTGCGCGCGCCGTCAGATGATGAGCCGCGACTGCGTTACCACAAGCTCGTTGTATGCGCCCCATAATTAGTACATATTTTTATGTTTTTGGTATTTGTTGTTATAGCGGCAACAGAAATACATCATCAGTGAAAAATTCAACTTACTAGCTATCATGGTTCATGAGATACAGTCTCGTGAGACGCAGACAGACAGACGGACAGGGATGTCTCAGTAATAGGGTCTCGTATCTAGCCTTTGAACCATACACAGACGATTCAGAGCATATTGTTATTTGTTTCCGTTTGAAGTTGGAAAAAACCGAAGTAGAGACACAGAAAGTCGCATGATTGTCCCTTTTCCTTTCACTTTTTCGTTTCATAAAATTCAATTCACGGAGCCAAAGGAAGTATCAAACGAAAGAGGGAGAGGAAAATGTATCCTTGTCTCTTTTCCGTCTAATAAAATCCAATTCACATCACATCCACCCAGTCAAAAGAAGTACGAGTATCAACCTAAAAAGGGACACAGAAAGATCCAAAAGAAGTTCCATTTCAATAAAACTGTTTCACATGTACTCAACACTTTTTCAAACGAGTCAAAACAAGCATCACTTCAATAATACATTTCAAATCAATTGTATGTATGTAAGAGTCCACTGACCTGGGCCCCGGCAGCGGCGAGTTCGCCGGTTCGTCGTCTGCGTCGTAGAAATCGTCCTCACCCTCTGAGGACGAGTATGATGTGTCCGGCACCAGTAGCGACATCGATCCTGTGTGCGTTAACTGAGTTAAAGTAACTTGTATGGTGTGCTAGAAAGGTTGTACAGTTAAGCGCTTTGCAAACGATGGGGCGGGCCGGGCCGGTCAATTTCACCGCGAACGATAGCGCTAAAGGAATCCTATACTACCAACGCACATGAAGGTTAAAAAGACCGCGCCGCTAGTGCCTGTCGGACACACATTTTCGCGGTGAGGGCAGTCGCGGGCATCGACGGGCAGACGCGGTCTTTATTACGTCGTCGCGGACAAAAAGCCCAGCCCGCCCCGTCGTCTGTTAAGCGCCTTATAGTATGACAGTGGTAACTTCGAGACGAAACGTGAAGCGCGAAGAGGCACATCTTTGGGCCGACAAAGTTTGGGTTCCAGGTTTTTATAGTTCGACAGAAAAACGGTTTGTAGAATCGCTCAGTTCTGAAAATTCTCTCCACTATGCGACTAGGACCTCTGCCCGGCACGTGTTGACCCGAATCGAAAAGGAAAGGGTGTGATTAGGTTAAAGAGCTCTTCAGAACACTCGCCGTGAAAGATTCGGTAGAATGCAGCCAAAGACTATATGGTTATTTGCTTAAGGCTTTCCGTCACCTCAGCGGGCCTAAAAAGGCAACATTGTATGTTTCATTATATGAAACATACAATTCATATAATTTGAAATACAGAACATACAAAGCATACCAAACATTTTACGTTTCATAATATGAAACATACAATGTTGCCTTTTTAGGCCCTCAGGACGATCAATGATTCGTATAGCACGCCTTTGCATAGCGCCAAGCGCGTCTAGTAGGTATCTTGCGGGAGCAGTATTCGTCATGTCAGGGACGACATAATGCTTCAACCCTTAGGGTGCCTTTACACCAGAGATGTGCTATGCTACGTTGCTATGGATGCATTTCATATCCATCAATGACATTTTTCGGTCATACAATTTGACATTATAAACGGTCATCGTTGCATGTGAACCGACGAATGTCATTGGTGGATATCAAAAGCATCCATGGCACATCTCTGGTGGAAAAGTACCCCTAAATGTCACACATTCATCGAACAAGTTTACAGTAACTTACTGGGTACGTCTTCTAGCGGCGGTAGAGGATGTGTAGGCGAGCCCAGTTCTCGACACTCCGCGCCCATTTCCACTCGAGGGGATAGTTCGGCGTCTGTTGAGTGAAAATTAATATTATCCTTTGGCAGTCACAAATTTTCAAAAAGTGTGGATGTAATGTCAAACGATTATGACGTCACGCTGCAATTGTCACAATTTTTCATTTAGGTACTTTTGCACGATTTAGATTTTACCTTTAACAGAAAAAAATACTGTGTCAAACTAATAGCTCAATTGCGTCCAAAAATGGGAGCCATTTTCATATTTAAAATACGATTAATTGATACCTTCTAACTTCAGCGCGAGTACGCGAGTGTAGCACCTCTGGTGTTGAAAAAGTTCATAAGCTACGGTGAGCACTTTCCATCAGGTGGGCCGAATGCTTATCTGTCACGTTAGTGGTGTAAAAATAAACTTCCCCACCCTACCCTCATCTGCAGACACCGAATCGTGAGCCTCATCGCCCAGTAGGTGTGAAGTAAATACACTACTTGCAGCGAGGTTTCATTACGTTACGGAAAAATTGATGCCTGTTGACACACCTGTGGTTTCTTTCCTGCTATACAGGCTGATTTTTTGCCGTATATCATTACTTCGCAGAATTTAATCCTTATCAGCGACACTATCATTTGGTGTAATAATAAAGGAAGTGGTTTTTTTCTTTAAATCAAGGGATTCGATTCCCAGCTAGGATTATTGGTTTTTCAAAAATGTAATGATGAGATTTTAAGTTTTATCAAAACTTATTCTTTAACTCCTTACCCAAGGGAATGACGGAATTACCGTGTTCCAAATTTTTGCGTGTATTAAAGGAGTGGTTATTAAAGGAAAGTTTTTACTCCACTAAAGACTTCCTGAAAAACAGCTCTTGCCGTTACGATGAGCATTGACTGGGAGACATCGTTTCAGTCATACTGATACTGGGTAAAATCGACAGGTTTATTTTACATTACGACTTAGGTATTCTAACTTCTGACATTTTGTATTTAATTTTTTTGACTTATTTAAGTTTTGACATGTTCCACCTACTTAAATTTGATATCGTTGCCTGTTCTAGTATCTTGACTTATTTAATAACTCCCATTCTTCTAAATATTGCATGCAAAAAATCTGCATTTATGTCATAAGTAACTGACATGTTAACTTCTTTTGACATGCTGAACTATGATTTGATTTCGTTGCATATTTTAATGTTTTGATCTTGTTATTTATATTACTCTTTGACTACTAGATGTTGCATGCGAAAAATCTGTATCTATGACAGAAAGTAATCGACATTTTTATTTTAAATTTTGATTTGATAATATTATTAAATTGTTGTATTGTAATAATTTCATTGTATTTCGTTCTCTTATAAATGTTGCATGCAGAAAATCTGTGGAACATGCTGAACACTATGTAACTAATTCATCTATCATCTTTATGCCTAACCATGTTTCGTGCAATAAATGATTATTTATTTATTTATTTATTTGAATCGGGCTCGTGACTCCTTTGAGCATTTTTAGCTATTCCTTATAGTTTCGGATTTGGTCATCCAAGCCCTTTTCAGAAATTCATCTATATATATAAAAATCATGGCGATGGGCTCACCACCTGTCACGTGGGACCGAATTGTACACGGTGAAATGTGGACCGGTATAGGCCTCTGCCTACCCCTTCGGGGACAAAGGCGTGAGTATATGTATGTATGTATATAAAAATCAATGCCACTTTTCGTTGTAATTTTATAACTCAAGAACGGGCTCACCTATCCAAACCAAATGTTAAGGCTTTGTTTGGACTATTTAGTAGATGGTTTATGTAAAGTTTGCACAAAATCGGTCGAGTGGTTCTTCATTTATCACGCAAACGAAGTTGCGCGGGGCAGCTAGTCCTGTATAGTTATTTGTGCAGACATACATATATAGTCACGCCTTTATCGCCGAAGGGGTAGGCAGAGGCATGGTATACGCCTACATTTCACCTTATAGTTTTATGTCCCACGTAATAGGTGGTGAGCCTTTTGCCGTGTTTAAATGGACAGGCGCAGGTCATGACCACCCACAGTTGACCCCTGTAGCACAGCACACCTCCGCCGCGAATCCATGATAGCGGAACCGCAGTAATTTCACCAAGTTCTGTCCCATGTAGGAGGGAGGAGCGGAAGACTAGCGAAACTGCCTTTTTTAATGCATAGAATTAACCATAGATTTAGAATGTACAAGATAAACAGTGTCAGATAGAAAACGAAACCAAAAAAGAAATATCTATGTGTGAAAATGAATATATGAATATCTATATATGTTATTTAATATCAAATTCACACACTGAACTCGACACCATCATAGAAAATATTAATTTTTCCATTTTATTCGTAAGATCACGATCACTACAGAATATTGTAAAATATGTATGACATATTATCACCACGGGTGCTAGGGTGATAAATTAAGAGTACACAAGTTGCTATCTCTTTTCCTCTCGAGCTATGTGTACTGGTAAATGAGGTCTCGCTCGCACGCTATGTGTATCTATTGAGAGTAGAGAAAAATTCTAAATCTATGAAATTAACTATCTTCTATCTCTTTCCCCGCGCGGTTTCGCCAATCTGCTCCTACGCCAGTCAAACCTCCGCGCTTCGGCCGCCTTTTTGTTGCGGTGCAGCGTTGTTTACGCGCGGGTTTGTCAAAATTGACAAAAATACAGAGCGAAACAGCGAAACTAATATTTTTTCATAAAATGGACGTGGAGTTTACGGAAAATCTACTTCATGCCATCAGAAATATATATTTAGCGTTTCCGCTGTTCTGGTTTCGCGGCGGAGCACATAGGAGTATTTTCGTGTAAAATCCAGTCAAAAGTCAAATTAAACAATTAAATAAAGGTAGTACAAATTTTACATATATTTGCAGCTTATTAGCCGGTCTATCGCCTAATACAAAAATTTATAACGCAGGTAGTAGTGCCTTCTCGTACTAGCAGTGGGAACCCAGTCGTTATGTAAACCGTATGTCTTAATTCTCGGCGTTCGTAATTTTTAACCGTATTTGAACTGTAAACTACACTTTTGTGTGATTTACTATGTAAAAACGACATTGCTAATATGAAAGTGCAAGGTATGTAGATGATTTTAAAATAAAAATTAATTAATTTATCTTTCGTGTTTATGATTGAAAAAATCAGAAAGGTGAACAGAATATTTGATATAAATTTCAGAAAATATAGTTTTTTAAATTGTGTTTTTGTTTATTTGTCGGAACTTGTCGGGCTTTTATTTTACGATTAATATATTGCCTAGGGTTTGTTTTAATAAACACAATTAGATTTTGCTTCACTTATGTTCACCATTTTTGTTTTCAATGATTTGAAGATGGCATTGTGAAATATGGATATTATATTTGACTTGAATGTTGTTTTCATTTTTATTTTCAGATTTTATAGAATCTAATGTTATTTTCATCTTTGTTTGACATTATGCGTAACTACAAAAGTAATAAAATCGAAGAAAAGGTATAAAAAAAAGGAAATAAAGTTAATTGAAATCAGTGAATGCCCTTCACGATTCAAATGCCCTTCACGTGCTCTCAGGTATTTTAAGATAGAATTTAAACAAAGCCAGTGGCAAAAAGGAGCGTTTTCTGCGTATTAACAGTAAATGGCAAACATCATCCATCTATTTACTGAATATTAGTAGGTACAGAGCTAACATCAAATCTGTTTGGTCAGCAAAAACATCTGAAAGCTTAATTGAGCGTTGTAAGCGACGAATTGTGGAGGCAAATATCCGCAGACGAACTTACATAATATATGCAGCTAGCGTCAGGCAACGCATTAATGTAAACACTGATACTTCAGTAATCATAAAAGCAATAGTGGCAACGCCAACAAGAGCTAGGCCCAAACCACAATTACGGAAAGATTCTCGAAAAAGGCGCATGATCTGATGGTCGCAATTGCGCCACCATCAACAGTTTTTTACCATCTTTACCAGTAACATCAACAACAGAATATAAACAGCGACGAAAACACAGAGGAAGACGATGCGAAAGAAAAAAAAATAAAGTAAAAAATATACATGTTTTGTACATTTTTCTATTATTAAACATAACAGTATATAATATTACTATGTTTTATTATAAAATAAGCCATTAAATAATTTTGACCGGATTTTACATGAAAATACTCCTATGAGCGGAGGTGTGCAAAGGGCGTGAAATTTTTCAAGCCGCCCACCGGCCTTCAACTTGGCTTAAAGATGTTCATTTTACTGACATCCTGGTTTCTTTTCTAGTTTTCCTTCTCTACGCAATGGATCGTTTTGCGAAAGTGGCGACATTTTGTCCTCTTTCCATTCACCTATATGTAGTATGGTTTAAACCGCGCCTGTCGATGTAAATAAGTATTAACAAGAAATATGGATGGAATGACTTGACTCATCCGGTCGCACACTACAGTCGAAACATCATTTCGAATAGTAAGTACAATTACAACAACAGCTAGGTAAGAGAGAGCAGAAAAGAATGGTGGCGCCACTGCAGTATTAATACGGCAACTCATTAGCACTTTTACGTTGTAGAACCTTTTTCACAAAAAAGTTTTTTTTATATACTACTGAGGTGGCAGACAAGCTTACGACCCACCTAGCGGTTGGTTACCATAGCATTTGGTCTTTTGCAACCAGAAATAGCTACACTCGTACTGCCGGCCTGGTTATAGTCTTCCTTGTATAGAAAATCTTAATTTACTTAACATTATAAGTGTCGTTTTACTAACTTTTTTTTTATTTATTTAACGAGAGGGAAAATCTTCATGGATGCTACGCCTATGGGGTGGATCCTATCGGGTGCTATCCTGCGTTTTAGGGGGGTTTCGGGTGTGATCCCGCTTCTAAGGGGGGGCGTGCGTGAATGTGGAATTCGGTTCTCTCCCGTTCCCGCCGCGCCGCATCCTTCACGAGCATGAACTGCTGCACTGCATTATAATAAAACAATAGTAGTTTTCGATACATGTGTGGGATCTCTGTTATTACAACGAGTTACGACAGGTGTTGACCCGAGCCGAAGGCGAGGGTAGACAGTCGGAACGAGTTTAAATAACAGTCCCACACGTGTATTGAACAACTATTTTTAATACAGTTGCGAAAAAATTAAGCAATTTTGTAAAATAATAAAAACACAATAAACCTGAATATCCAAAATGGCGCCAACCGTAAAAGAATAAATAGCTTCCTAAGCAGAGACTGGCAGTGCACTTCATACAGCCAACTTTTTTTATATTTATAAATTTAATTTGGCCGATACTTATATTAATTTATGCTTAAATTTTAATAAAAAATACTTTTAATCTGATTTTGAAACAAGTTAGTATCTTTTTTTAGAAATATTTGCATGAATCACAGACATTATTTTGACAATTGGGAAAGAAAACGCACGAGTGCGGTAATGGTAAAGAAAAAGCACGAGTGTGTAATAGCCCACATCCCGAACGCTATACGTCCCTGTAATACACCACTTTTTGAGCAACTGTATTAAAAATGTCTTGCTAGATTCCGGTGTCTAAATATTACGTACCTTGTTTGATATGTGCTTGTGGAAGATTAGTGGGCCCCATGTATATACCGTTGACAGGATTCACTGTGTTCTGCAACAAAAACAATATAATATAATTTTCATTCCTTCTATTCGAAAAGTATCACTTTGCACCACGATAACGGGGCGCAAAATAGCTCTTTTCTGTTAAGAGCTTTTTAGCGGGCGGCAAAGTGATTTGAATTTGGAACTTAAAAATTTCATAGAAATCGAACGCAAATTCTATGGATTACTGGCCGGTAAGTGTTGGCTGCACAGCGCGGTGTCCTAAGCTAACTAAAAAAAAAAAAAAGCGCCATTTATCGGTTCGTGTTCGTCATTATTAATGTTCTCGTAATCAGTAAACATATTTTATTTTATTCTGCAAATATAATAAGTTCTACGTCAAGTTATGAAAGTGAAAATCCATGAACTCCTGTAACAATAACTATAGAAGGTAACTACGTCGTACTAAACTTATTTTTTCTCATAGAAAGGGAATGAAAAGTAGAGTATATTACTCGAGGGCAAATTATTTTTCATTCCTTCTATTCGAAAAGAATCATTTTGCACCACGATAACGGGGCGCAAAATAGCTCTTTTCTGTTAAGAGCTTTTTAGCGGGCGGCAAAGTGATTTGAATTTGGAACTTGAAAATTTCATAGTAATCAAACGCAAATTGTATGAATTACTGGCTGGTAAGTGTTGGCTGCACAGCGCGGTGTCCTGTGCTAACTAAAAAAACTAAAGAGCGCCATTTATCGGTTCGTGTTCGTCATTATTAATGTTCTTGTAATCAGTAAACATATTTTATTGTATTCTGCAAATATAATAAGTTCTACGTCAAGTTATGAAAGTGACAATCCATGAACTCCTGGAACAATAACTATAGAAGGTAACTACGTCGTACAAAACAATTTTTTTCTCATAGAAAGGGAATGAAAAGTAGAGTATATAACTCGAGGGCAAATTATTTTTCCCTCGGGCGGTGTACTTTGAATCCCTCACTGCGCTCAGGATTCTACGTTAGAATCCCTCGCTATGCTCGGGATTCTATTCTAGAATCCTTCGCTTCGCTCGTGATTCAAAGTAGCGCCCTCGCCGTAAAAATACAATTTTGCCCCCTTGTTATACAATCTACTATTACCCTCGGGCGGTGTACTTTGAATCCCTCACTGTGCTCAGGATTCTACGTGAATCCCTCGCTAAGCTCGGGATTCTATTCTAGAATCCTTCGCTTCGCTCGTGATTCAAAGTAGCGCCCTCGCCGTAAAAATACTATTTTGCCCCCTTGTTATACAATCTACTATTTTAATACAGTTGCTCAAAAAGTGGCGTATTACAGGGACGTACGTTCGGGATGTGGGCTATTACACACTCGTGCTTTTTCTTTAACATTCCCACACTCGTGCGTTTTCTTTCCCAATTGTCAAAATAATGTCTGTGTTTCATGCAAATATTTCTAAAAAAGGATACTAACTTGTTTCAATATCAGATTGAAAGTAATTTTAATTAAACTTTAAGCATAAATTAATATAAGTATCGGATAATTAAATTTATAAATATAAAAAAAGTTGGCTGTATGAAGTGCGCTGCCATAGTCTCTGCTTAAAAAGGTAAATATTCTTTTACGGTTGGCGCCATTTTGGATATTTATGTTTATTGTGTTTTTATTATTTCATTAAATTGCTTAATTTTTTCGCAACTGTATTAAAAATAGTTGTTCAATACAACGTGTGGGACTGTTATTTAAACTCGTTCCGACTGTCAATCCTCGCCTTCGGCTCGGGTCAACACCTATCGCAACTC
The DNA here is from genome assembly GCA_933228765.1 of Miltochrista miniata. Lineage (NCBI taxonomy): Eukaryota > Metazoa > Arthropoda > Insecta > Lepidoptera > Erebidae > Miltochrista > Miltochrista miniata. The sequence goes on from OW121765.1 coordinate 5,219,992, forward strand.
GTTGTAATAACAGAAATCCCACACTTGTATCGAAAACTACTATTTTCACCTCATACAATAGAATATTTTTACTGTACACCATTTCTGAAGAAGTTATAGAGCGACAAGAGGACTTAGAGAATGAGTAGAGGACGTTACGCGGTTTCACCCGCGTAGCTCCCGTACCCGTGGGAATACGGGAAGAAAATATAACCTATGTTCACCGGGGATCGTGAAGCTTTCCAACAGTGAATTTTTTATAAAATCGGTTCCGTGATTTCGTAGCCTATTCAATGCAAACAAACAAACAAATCTATCCTTTTTATAATCTTACTTATCTTACTATATTATAAATGCGAAAGTTCGTGAGTGTGGACTTGTGGATGTTTGTTACTCTTTCACGCTCTAAGGGCTGAACAGATCTGGCTGAAATTTGGTACAGGGATAGATTATCGTCTTAAAAAACAGATAGGCATTTTTTTTATCCCGGGAATAAGTTCCCACGAGAAGCGGGAACAAGAACAAATTTTACGCGGGCGAAGTGCTGCGGGCATCGGCTAGTATTAATATAGTTTTCTAAAGACAGGCGCACTCGTAGTCCCGCTGAATAAGTGATAGTTTTACATGTTCGATGTATTGGGTAACTTTAATAAGACATTTACAAGCATTTCTGTGCATAATAAGACATGTTAAGCCATTATTCCCGATTGTTAATAATAATGACAGTCGTTAAGCCAAGTTGAGCGCTTTGTTTGAGCGCAAAAATACGCCTGTCCATTTCAGCTCCCCACCTTTTATGTTGGACAAAAATGCAAATGGTGAAATGTGGGCATATATTATAGTCTACTTCTACTGTATAATATACTGAAACATTTACTAGATATAGTCCAATCCGGCCCGATCAGGCAATAATGTAAACATGTCATGTTTTGACAACCGTTGTCTAAGACAGATGGGTAGAAAACTATATTAAGACAAATCATTGAATTTTTTACTATCCTGAGTAGGTATTTTAAATGAAAATAAACTGTCATAAAGAAGTTATTTGGTGTCAAAATGATTGTAAGAACACTGTATGACTCCTGGATACTGGAATATAATCAGGGTAAATATTCAATTAAGTAACTATGGATATATAGGATCAAATGTGTTTGTTTACATTTTTGCGCAAAGCTATTGAAATACAGTATAGATACTTACAGTGTCTACTCCAAAAGTTTCTACGGAACTAAACTACAGTGATACTTAACAGGGTACCTGGACAGCGGGAATCGATGGATGACTTTTAGCTAAGCCGCGACGAAAAAAGTGAGGCGATCTGGACATATCGCGCAAGCTAAGCCGCGGGCGGGGGCCTAGCCGAGGGCAACGACACTAGGGAATCGGAAGGAAATAGGTTATGGATAGGATTGGAAAGGTTACATACATTCATACGTCACGCTTCATCCCCGAAGTAGTTCTATGTCCATTTCAACACGGCAATGGGCTCACCACCTACCTATTAAGTGAGACATAAAACTATAAGGCGAAATGGCCTACATTTCGCCTTATATACTATGCCTCTGCCTACCCCTTTGGGGATTAAAGGCATGATTATAGGTATGTCTGTCAGTCGTCTAGATCCCATAGAACGAGCTTTATATTAGCTTTATTTGGGCTAGATGATGTTGTGTGAGAATGTCCTACAATACCCATTTATTCAATATATCCTTGCCAGACGCCAGATCTGTGTGCTTTGTCCCCAAATCTATCATAGACCTACACGTGAGAAATCAAAAACCACACGTGCCCTACCACAGCCTACAGCCGGAAGTCCCGGGTAAGCCATCGGAAGGATGTCCAAAGATTTCCGACAGACTTTGGCTACCACTGCGGCCTCACCTAGGGGATCGAGTGGGAAAAATGCACAGAGGATTTGAAAGGGACATGTTGAATGGACTCGATAAAGATAAATAAAATACATTTATATAAATAAAATAAAGAAATAAAATAAATATTCACGGACATCTCACACAACGCTATCTGATCCCAAAGTAAGCTAGGAATAACCTGCTTGTGTTATGGGTATCAGACCACGGATATTAATACTTATATACTTTTAAATACATACATATTATACATAGAAACACCCAGACTCTTGAGATAAACAATATTTAAATGTATGCCTGCTCATTTATGCACTCATAAGGTGACTCAGTTTTGAGTCCTGTATAGTATCTAGTTGTGTTTATGAGTGTGATATTTTTATACTTCCATGTTATTTACTTATGAATATATGCATTAAGTAGTTATATCTATATATATAAAAATCAATGCCAGTTTTCGTTGTAATTTTATAACTCGAGAACGGGTTCACCTATCCAAACCAAATATTTAGGCTTTGTTCGGACTATTTAGTAGATGGTTTATGTGAAGTTTGCACAAAATCGGTCGAGCGGTTCTTAATCTATCACGCAAGCGAGGTTGCGCGGGTCAGCTAGTATTTTATAATTACCTTAGCTATTTGCAGCAGTACTATGGAATGTTTTATGTTGTCTAGCATGGCCTGAAACAAATAAAAAACAAAGCATACAACAGTTGATTAAAAATAAAAAACTACGTTTCTTGTACGGGAGCACAGCTTAAACGTTTTCTTTTGTATGTTTTAGTATTTGTTGTTATAGCGGCAACAGAAATACATCATCTGTGAAAATTACAGCTCTCTATCAATCACGGTTCATGAGACAGCCTTGTGACGGACAGACGGACAGCGTAGTCTCAGTGCGTAATAGGGCACGGTTTTACTATTTGCGTACGAAACCCTAAAAATATTTTGGGTATTATTGACTGCCTTGGTGACGCCCGTGGTAAGTGTATGATACTGATGTGTTGAGGTCTCGGGTTTAAAGCCCGGGTCAGACTAAATAATTGTGCCTTGTTTCGGAGTTGGAATGTTTTCTATGTAAAATAATATGTATCGTGTCAGCAATATAAATATACTATTCAGTTCGTCGTCACACAGAGCCTCGTGTGGCGACGGGAAAGAGTACAAGATGTCGCCACCCAAATTCATCCCGATGGTGTCGTAAAAGGTGACTAAGGGAACACTTTCACAGAACAACCCATTGCGTAGAGAAGGAAAACTCAAAATGAAACCCGGTTGTCAGTTAAATGACAATCGTTAAGCCAAGTTGAAGGCCCTATGGGCGGCTTGAAAAATTTCAACTGCGGGTCGTCACGGTCTGGGCATGTCCATTTCAACACGGCAATAGGCTCACCACCTATTAAGTGGGACATAAAACTATAAGGTGAAATGTGGGTGTATACTACGCCTCTGCCTACCCCTTCGGGGATAAGGGAGTGACTATATGTACTGCTCGTCCGCTCTAACTTTGCCGTTCGGCTCCATACTAAAGTCGAATTTTTAATTAGACGAAGTAAATTGACAGCAACTAATGTCACTTCTTCATACAATGTTGCGTATTTTCTATGACGAAGTGACATTAGCTACTGTCAATTTACTTCGTCTAATAAACAATTCGCGTAGAGGCGTATACCCGCCTCTACGCCAGCGGCAAAGTTAGAGCGAACGGGTAGTATGTATTATTCAGTTGGCTAGATCCCATAGCACCAGCTTACATCAGCTTAATTTAGGCAAGATGGGTTTGTAAGAGTAAGTTCCAAAATTATTCCATTAGAACGAGGTGGAGTATCTACACGTAGTGTTAGATAAGGATAGAAAATGTGTACTTACATTGGAATGGTCTAATATAACTTGTCCTTGACTTTTCTCGTGCGGGTCCGGTAACTCTGATACTCTTATGTTCATTTTCTGTAAGATAAAATGGTTATTATTACAAATGGTTCTTCAAAAGGGGTCTTAGAAGGTTTTTACAAGGTCGGCAGCGCGAGTGTGTCACCTCTGGTGTTGCAAACGTTCATAGGCTGCGGTGACCATCGGTCCTTCTGGTGGGCCGTATGCTTGTCTGCCACCTTAGTGGTATAAAAAAAAAATGTTTGTTTCGGAGTTTGGGTGTTTTCTATGTATATTACGTACGTATCTATTCATATAATAAAACTGTTTCGAGCTCGACCTTCAACAGTTTCGTTCCATGTACAGACTCTCGACTCGAGAGTCTGTACATGGAAGATATTTACAAAATTTAATTGTAGGGCGTTCTCTAAAGGGTAAAGGCAGTACTTTTAGAATTGTTTCACAAAAGTTTTATGTTGATGGTTTTGTAGTTCAGGAATTAGAGCAATTTCGCAAATTTTCGCAAAACCTCGAATTCAAGGACTCCTTTGAATGTGAGGGTAAATCTAAACGGGCGTGTTGGCTTAATCATTAAATAGCTTAATGATTAAAGCTATTGTAAAATAAGTTAGTCCGCGCCGGAGGCGTGTTTTAGAATGTTAAATGTTAATTAATTGGTTAATTATTTTTTTTAAATATTAGCGTGTTTTAATTGTTTTAGAATGGACTTAATCTTTAAGCTCTTTTATGATTAAGCAAACAGGGCAGTTTCATACGCTTCCATGAATCTGTTGAAAAAAATACCTGTCCTTTCATACACTGTCATGAGGCGTAAACGAAGTTGCGAGGGTCAGCTAGTTTATAATAATATAAGTATGTTTATCATTCGTCTAGATCCCATAGCACAAGCTTATATTAGCTTAATTTGGGCTAGATGATGTTGTGTGAGAGAGAATGTCCACAAACATTTTATTTTATTTTAAGACAGATCTACCTAGAAAATACTTAATCGTAAGGAGTATTCCCGTTCGTCCCCTTGACTTCGTCCCCCTAGGGGGACGATCGGGAATTCGTTATTTTAATTTCCTGATGGTCCCCTTAAATTTTTTGGGGGGACGAACGGGAATAAACCTTAACATTACCAACACCTTAACATTACCAACCGCATGCATTATGTTCTTCTTTGTAAATAGTGAAGTCATTGGACCCTACCTAGCCAGCCTAAGCCAGCCACACCAGCCAGTGGTGCACCTGATAATTAACGAAATTAAAAAAAAAAGAGAAAGAAACCTAACGAAACCCTAATTACCAGGCGGAGCTGCGGAGGTGCCATACGCATACAGCGAATGTAATTTTTTACCAGAACCGAGGGATTCAAACATAAAGTACCGACGACCTGAAAAGGTCGTGGGCAGGGTCTGGATCCGTTCAGCGCAGGACCGTGGGTTTTTTTACGTATGGAAATCACTCATGGATGCTACCGGCTAAAACCACACAAGTCCTACCACTGCCTACGGTAGTAAGCTCCGGGAAAGTCCTCGGAAGGATGTTCCAGTCTTTACCGGCTAAAACCACACAAGTCCTACCACTGCCTACGGTAGTGAGCTCCGGGAAAGTCCTCGGAAGGATGTTCCAGTCTTCCTAACAAAATTTGGCTACCTCTGCGCCCGTTAGGTACGGGCGCAGAGGTAATAGGTAGAGGCCTACGTCCAGCAATGGACTCCCATATAAAAGTTCTGAAGTACTTACATTGACTAGTTCAATCATAATCTGTAGATACGCATCCGCCTCAGCGATACGTCTCTCTAAGTCGCCGTGACGATGTCTCGGCGCCGGCATACACCTCGACCATCGCTCCCGCCTGCCGTGCCTTGATATGGTATCTTCTAGGGCTCTCACCCATCGCTCGCGTCCAGCAGTGGACTACCACCTAACAGTTCTGAAGTACTTACATTGACTAGTTCAATCATAATCTGCAGATACGCATCCGCCTCAGCGATGCGTCTCTCCAGGTCGCCGTGACGATGTCTCGGCGCCGGCATACACCTCGACCATCGCTCCCGTCTGCCGTGCCTTGATATGGTGTCTTCTAGGGCTCTCACCCATCGCTCGCGTTCGGGACCGTCTCGGGCCTGGAAATATTAAACGTATCTTAGTAATATTATAAATCCAAATGTTTGTAAGTATGGATGGAAAGATAAATCGATACGCGGAGGCATTTCAGATATTAAGGCCGTATTCGACCAAAATCGGAGTAAGACTTTACTAGAGAATAACTTGTACTAATACTAAAACTAAAGAGATTTCCCATTATACCAACAACTAAAAAGCGCGATGTAAAGTTACGTTTTGTTTGTTAGCTGTTGGTGGTAGCTTACCTTTCATTTTACTTTTAGTGTAAATACAAGTTATTCTCCAGCATAGTCTTACTTTGATTTTGGTCGAATTCAGCATTACGCAAATAAATTTATATTATGAGGCATAGCAAGACCAGGGGATGTTTTAAAGATGAGATAGTTAGGTCACGTCTTTATCCCCAAAGGGGTAGGCAAATGCATATTATATGCCTACATTACACCTTTGAAAGAGATAGATAGATGGAAGAGATATGGTAACAAACAACTATTTTATAAAATTAAACCACACAGCGTTCGTAAGTACCAGCCATCGTACAGGGTGTGCGTGATGGAACTTTGACAAGTTATTCGCGTCTGAGCCGGTACACGAAGTTCGTGGGGTCAATAAGTAAGTAGTATAATAAAAATAATAATACAATTTTATTGTTATAATACCCTACTTATAGGTTAAACTTGCGTGTAAATACAGCCTGAAGGCTTAGTTAAGAAAATTACCCTGAGTGATATGATTCGACGTGAATTATGCCTAGAAGGCTCTATCAGAGAGTTCTCGCCTTCTGACGTCAGTTTTGTAGTAGCAAGTCAATTTCCCATACATTATGTTTGCCTATTAAGCGCTACAATTTAGTGCGTATGGTACTTATCCCACTGAAGAATAGGGCATGGGTCGGATTGAGAGTTATAATAAAAAGAAAATTACAACCAGAGCTGGACCTAGGCCTCCCTTAGTTACTTTTCTCTTTAGCAATAGAATCAAACCTGTCACATTTCAGTAACTGTGACAGGTTTGATTCAATTGCCTAAAATTTTGTTTATAATTTGTTTACAATCACTCACAATTCTCAGAAATAAAACTTTGTTTCCTTTCCCATACAATACGCAGTGAAGCTCAGTCTTCATCGCTTCTTAATACAAATTTAAAGATAAGTAATTCTTACCTGAAAATGAAACGTCTTGTGGTCAACAGTGATGGTGAAGGTAGAGTCGTCCTCGTCATCGATGCCTATGACGGCGGCGCGGAGTCTGACGCAGCCTCGACGCACACCGCGCGTCATCTTCTCTTTAGACTGGAAAGAGAAAGAGTTATGTTATTTTATGGACATTTGAGATTTGTAGAGCAGGGCCCCGATTCTTGATCATACGACTTACCTGTACCTACCCTTAACCTTAATCGGAGAGCATGCATGGCATGTAATACATGCTCTCCGGTTAAGGTTAAGGGTACGTAACACTTATGAAAGTAGATCAAGTGGAAAGTCATAGTACCTACTGCCGGCGTGGTGTATGCATTACGAATTCAATTGACGTGGACGGAAATTGACGTGTTTTTTATTTTCTTTTTTTATTTATTTAATTTACTATACATACATACATACATAGGTACATATATTTATTATTATATTTACTTATTTATACAGGGTGAATTTTTGAAAAGGGCTTGGATGGCCAAATCCTAAACTATAAGGAATAGCTAAAAATGCTCAAAGGAGTCACGAGCCCGATTTTGATAAAACTTAAAACGTCATCATTAGATTTTTGAAAAACCAATAATCCTAGCTGGGAATCGAACCTATTGATTTTGAAAAAAAAAACACACCCTTTATATTACACCATATGATAATGTCGCTGATAAGGATCAAATTCTGCGAAGTAATGATATACGGCAAATTTAAGGAAAGTTTCGAATTTTGATGGAATACATATTTCTTGTACCTAAATTTTGTATCATAATTTATTTCGTTCGAATTTCCAGAATAGTTCGTAACTATTCCGTGTTTTAAATCATGCTCAGAATGATTCTTTGAGGAATATTCTAAACGGAATCAATAATATTGAATGCAGTATGATCGTTGAGGTCTCGAATCCAGCTATGTATTAAAAACAATGGTCTACATTTTGAACAATTCATCAGATAACGTAAGAAAAATACGAAAGATGAGCACTTTCCCTTAGTTTGCCGTATGTAATTACTTCCCAGAATATGATCCTTGATAGCAACACTATCGAATGGTGTAATAATATAGGGTGTGTATTTTTTTTCAAAATCAATGGGTTCAATTCCCATCTAGGATTACTGGTTTTTCAAAAATCTAATGATGAGGTTTTAAGTTTCATCAAAATCGGGCTCGTGACTCCTTTGAGCATTTTTCGCTATTCCTTATAGTTTCGGATTTGGCCATCCAATCCCTTTTGAAAAATTCACCCTGTATATGTATTATATCCAGTTAATAATATTTATCTTTTATCTTGTGTGTTATGTTAGTTCTATCCTGTTTTGTAAACACACTTTTTCTTGATCTTTTCCTTTTTCTTCACGTTCTCCTCTCGCCGGTCTGCTAGTAGATATTTCTTATAGAAATAAGCAGTACCATTGTACCTATTTTTCCTTTTATTATTGTTATTTTTAATTTCCTAGTGTGTGCATAAATTAATAAATAAATAAATACAAATAGGTACATTTTAAACGTTGTCCCACAAAACTGTTTTCACAGTTTGTCTGCAGGAACGAATGAGCCTAACATGCTATGTGGTAATTGGTGTGTGTTTTTTTGCCGTTTTTAAATACTTATGTCACAAAAATGACGTATGAATAGACCCCAAACAAAAGTACCCTTTTGATGTACATTAGATAGATACGTATGATAAAGAATATTATCTTAAAATCGCGGAGCAATCGTAAAGCATTCAAAATATTTCGGTTGTTGGCATTCTTCTCTTCATTAGAATTCATAATATGTTTCTTAGAAACACATCTTGCTACTTTCAAGTAGCAAGATGTGTTTCTTGTAAGTTAATAATGTAAGTTAATTGTTTTCAAATCGAGTTCAGAGTTCACTCTGAACTCGATTTGAAAACAATTATATAATATGCGTAATATATGGTGATTATTATTATAATTCATTTCTTAATTCGTTATAAACGAAACTACCCGACACCCGCGTTCCCACAAGCATTGAATTTAGCTATCCTTGCTTTTACTATATTACAACCTCGTAAGGGTTGAATTTTACAAAATCTTGAAACACGTCTGTTTTTGTTACCTAAAGGCCATACTTACACATTATTACCAATTTTACTATTAAAATGATAATTTATATACCTACACCTGAAGGGCACAATTCGAAATCCTGAAACATAGATTCAATTGAATTGTTGCTATGGTGGCGATGGCATGGCGCCTCGTTTTTTCCCCTTTATTCAAGGAATTCCGAATAAATTCTTAGTGGATCTTAATGTCACAAAAAAGGGCACTGTCCAAATTTAAAGTTTCTATCCTCAGTAGGCTCTGTTGGGTAAATATAGTAGTAAAATGTGAGTCAATCAAGATAAATAAAAGGTTCTAGGGAAAAAAGGAATCTTGCGTTTTTGTTTTTCACAAATCTGTCTGTGAAGTCCGATTTGGACTTGTTAATAAGTTTTAAACACATTTCTCAGATTTTAATACAATGAAATGTGTACGCATACTAATACGTACTCAAACCTCTGGTGAAGTTAATCAGTGTCGATTAGATGCCCTTACAGTGCTGTGGTGTATAAAATATGGATATAGCGAGAGTAGTTTACAATGAACTCTTCTATGAGCGAGCAGGTAATCTATATCTATACTTACATATAATAAAATGATAGAAAAGTCAAAACTGTACATTGGAAATATTAAAAAAAATACTCGCTGGGTGTTCAACATAAGATACCGAAGCCGAAAATATAGTTAGATTTTTTTTGTCTGTGTCTGTTTGCTCTGCTTTGTCCGGAAGGATCTCGATAAGTACTCAATAGATTTGATTCAAATTTTGCACAAATATTAACTTCAAATAGGCTATATATTATCACGCTACATATCCTAGGGGCTAAGCAGAGAGCAATCAAATTGGCATTATAACATAATTTTCACGCGTATGAAGTCGCGGGCAACAGCTGGTTTCCAATAAACTCGACTGCTTCGGTGGTGCATTCGGTAGTGTAGGGACGTGCTTAGCTAGGTCCTACATAGTCCCGCGAGTAACTTGGCTCTTAGCATTAAGCGAGGCTGCCATAGTATGGCTTTAGCCTAATAGTAGTAAGGGCAGGAAGAAGCGCTAGGAAGCACCTCCAGAACACGGGGACTGTCAGCCACCATTAACTTTCGATGGGCGGAGGACGTCGGACCGTGTCTGTGGTCCCGCTGCCCGCTGTAGAAGAGAGCCACGAAGCTCTACTGTCGCTGGCAAAAGAGGCGAAACGGCACGGGGCGGGCGGCGCGGTTCAACACGATTTATAGCTGTCGACCAGTGAGCTCATTGCCATGTTAAAATGGAAAGGGTGTTGGAAATCTTTGTTTTAAATCCGGCAATAGACTCCCTACTGCGTGGGACTTGTGGCAGTATACTGACTCCGCCTAATTAAAAGTATAACTGTAAATATTCAAACAAAATATTCCCATTTCCGTTACTTACGATGTTAAAGAAGGACGAACGCACTTTCACCTGTATAATATTACGAGTGGATACTAGCCGATGCCCGCAGCTCCGGCCGATTGCATGTCGATTATCGCGATCAACTTGGTTTTTCTTGTTTTATTCATAGCTCCGCTTCTACTTATCCGATTGCAAAATATTTTTTACGTGTGGATATCCCTCATGGATGCCATGCCGGACTCTTATCGACCGCCAAACCACTCGTGCCCTACCACTGCTTACAGTCAGGAGCCCCGGGTAAGCCCTCGGAAGGATGTCCTAGGATAAAATTTGAGTCTGTCTAAGATCTTTCCCCCGTTTCTTTCTTGGTGGTCACTATTACAAAAAAAAAATGCGTCAAAATTCGTTCAGCACATTTTGCGGTCATCGCGAACAAACAGAAAAGAATTATTTTTTTTTTGCGTTCAGAATTTAATATAACATAATCCAAGCTTTTTTATACTTCCATTGTACAGACACGACAAATTTACAATTTTATATTAGTATCAGACATTGTAGTTTTTTTAAATTAGCACGTTTCGCGGTCAAAGAAGTTCAAGAAATCGGAATAATCACCTATTTACGCACTTAGTCCATGTTCCTTTGTATTTAAAATGAAATCGTTGCAGTTGCATGATCCTGCAGGTTTTAAGTCTTTGGTTACACGACTAGCTTTGCTTGGACCGCAGAGATTATACTTTTTTTTTAACGTGAGGGAAAATCGTTCATGGATGATATGCTGGACTCCTACCGAATAAAAAAAACCTCACGTAAAGCCCAACAGCCTACGGTCGGGAGCCTCGGGAGGATGTCCCAGGACTCAGGACTATAGTGAATGTGTAACGTCTGTTGGAATTTTGGTTCGGATTACAGAATGGTTTTGGATTATCTCCTGTGTAAGTGGCCGGTGTCGGCAATAGGCTTGCGAAAAGATCAACAAATCTACTGCCAAAGTGCCACGGAGTAATTCACCTCTACCTTCCTTCTTTGGGATGCCAAAGTGTGAACGCAGATAAGGAGCAGAGACAAACAGGAAATACAAAAGTCTAAAAGGAGATGAGAGAAAGAACACCATCCCTACTTAATATCATAAATGCGAAAGTAACTTTGTCTGTCTGTTACGCTTTTACGCCTAAGCGGCTGGAGCGATTGCGATGACATTTGGTATAGAGATAGTTCGAGGCCCTGGGAAGGACATAGGCTACTTTTTAACCGAATGCGCAAAAGGAGGGTTATGATTTTACGATATAACGGCTCGTACGCGATAACGACTTCTACGCGGTCGAAGCCGCGGGGAACAGCTAGTGTTCGATAAATGGCAAGCATCAAGGTCTGGTTGAAACTGCCCCTGCCCTTTCTTTGACATGAGGGTGCAGACGTAGATATTGAAATTGTCTCCGAAATAGTTTAATCAACTACCTATTTAAAATTTTGCTTTGGCAGATAATAAAGTAGAAAACGTCCCGATAGTCAGTCCTTTCAACAGTACTTGCCGTACTTCGTGTAAGTAACCTGCACATTATACCAAAGCCTATCCAATTACGATCACGTTCTACAATAAAGCAAAGTGCACTGAAAACTGTTCCGCGTTACGATCACGACGAACGCGACGAGTTGGTTAATCTACTACATCGGACAGTTTGTAGACCGCCTGCAACGTTAAGTCGACTGCAGATATGACAATGCAGACTAGCGGACGTCACGCGGTTTCACCCGCGTAGCTTCTGTTCCCGTGGGAATATGGGCATAAAAAATTGCCTATGATAATCAGGGAGAAAGTAGCTTTTCAATGGTGAAAGAATTTTCGAAATCGGCACAGTAGTTTTTGAGTTTATTCATTACAAACCACGGTGTCCGCTTTCTTTATTTACTAACAAGCTGATGCCCGCAGCTTCGCACGCGTAATATTTGTTCGCGTGGGAACTTATTCCCGGGCCCGATCCGTTCAGTGGTTTGAGCGTGAAAGAGTAACAAACATCCACACTCACAAACTTTCGCATTTATAATATTAGTAAGAAGTAAGAAGTAAGATTGCTCGATGTTTAGTATCCATACTGAGGCCATAACATACAATTCATCCTCCACATAAAGCCGGATAAAAGCTTCGTGAATAAAAGATCTCCTATTGGAATGGAATTCCCATTGCAGTTAGTCGAAGAAAACATGTCCGAACCTACGGAGGGGATTCTGACACCATTAAAGATGACTACGCACGTCATTTAGCCTAGATTAGTTAGGCATTGATCGCGTCCTTTCAAAGAGCTTAATTTTGGGCCACGGATAAAATAATGTAATACTTATGTGGATCATACTCATAACCAAAGCTCTATTTATTTATTATTTATTTTACACACAGAAACATTATAAACAGAGAAATACATACATACAAATACAATAGAAAATTAGTTCAAAGGGTCTGCTTATTTCTGAATAGAAATATCTTCCAAAAAAATATCGCTGTTATTCAGATTCTTTGTCTCAACCACAGAAATATTGAGATCGGATTGTTCGTGTAAATTGAAGAATTAATACAAAATGTAGTGTATCGATTCGCTAACATAGATTTAATTCTACTAGCTCGATTAACATTCACAGAAACGATTCCTCAAACATTTTCCCAGTAATCGATTGAGTTGACTACGTTGCTGCGATACTGTATCTATCGATAAACCTGCAGTCTCCTTTATGCATTATTACTCTTACTCACGATTTACGTAAAGTAAAATAAATAGAACATATACACCGTAGAAATAAGGAAGCTTTTACAGTAAGTAATGATATTATTGTAGTGATTACCCTGGATATGACTAGCGTTGCACGAAGCGCGAAGCTGGGAAAAGATGCAGTCTCACTCGTCAGAATTTGATGATGATTCCATTATGAAATAAACTTCTGTCTCAGTTAAAACCAGCGCTGACATTAATCGGATTTTAAAAGGAAAGGAAATATTTACAGTAATAGCATAACATAGCATAACATTTTCTAAAAATATAGAAAATGTTATGCTATGGTATGTAATTGGTATGCTAACAAATTCATTACCTAATTTTAATGTTTTTTTTTTATACTACTTAGGTGGCAGACAAGCTTACGGCCCACCGGAAGGTTGGTAACCGTAGCCTATAGACGTTTGCAACACCAGAGGCGCTACACACGCGCTGCCGATCCGGGAAATAATATAATAATATAATAATGTGGAAAAAATCATCGGTCTCCAGCAGAATCAGCATGTTCTCGCATACCATACCGTGCAAGAGTCTTTTTTTTTTTTTTTTTTTTTGTTTAACGTGAGGGAAAATCCTCATAGGATGTTATGCCGGACTCTTACCGACTAAAAAACCTCACGCCACGCCTAACAGCCTATGGTTGAGAGCCCCGGGTAAGCCCTCAGGAAGGATGTCCCGTGACTCCCAACAGACCTACGGCCGCCAATGCGGCAGACCCCCGGTCATGGAGGCCGATAGTCCTCGGCGAAGACACGTCGGCGGCGCCCAGGGCGCCGACTGCGGAACTCGGGTGGGAGAGTTCTCTCCCGCACCCGGCCCGCCGCCTCCTTCGCGAGCATGACCTGCTCGCAGAAAGAGGCGGCGCAGTCCCACTTACTCCCGCTGGAGAGCATGGCCTCGAGCGAGAGAGTGTCCACGCCCAGACCCACTACGAGGACCTGGCGCTGTTGTGCCCACGCCGTGCACTCCACCAGAGTGTGGAGCGCCGTGTCATCGCTGCGGTCCTCGCAGTGCTGACACTCGGCCGTGGTTTCCCGGTGTTTTCGCCACAGATACCTACCGAAGCTACCGTGCCCGGCAAGCATCTGTGTCAACCGGTAGGAGAGAGCACCGTGTCTTCTCTCCAGCCACTCGTCCATGACCGGTCTGACGGCCGCGATTGTGGCGAATCCCCCCTTTGGTTGCTCAAGTCGCACCTTCCATGTCTCCACGGTTTCCTGGTGGAGCAGGGTCCGCTGGGCCTCGATTTCTCGAGACGCAGGCCTTTGGCCCCGCTCCAGCGCCTCCTTGCGCCATCTGAACAGTGACGCAAGGGCTCTCGCTTCCAGGTCCCATGGAGGGGTCCCGGCTAGGAGACATGCCGCCTCACCGGAGATCGTGCGGTATCCTCTTATCACCCTGACGGCCATCACTCTCTGCGGGCTCAGCAGTCGAGCCTCATTGCTGGCCGTCAGGGTCTCCGCCCATACGGGAGCCCCGTACAGGGCCATGCTTCGCACGATCCCCAGGTACAGCCTCCTGTAGGGAGCGTTGGGTCCCCTGATGTTGGGCATCAACCGCGCGAGTGCGGCCGATGCTCCCCTAAGTTTTGGGACCAAACTTCGGAAGTGATGTCCGAAGTTCCACCGGCCATCGAGTACGAGCCCCAGGTACTTCATCGAGGGCTCGATGCCGATGCTGACGCCCCCTACCTGTAGGCTGGATCCCGCAGGTGGCCCCATTCGAGGTCCGTGGAAGCACAGAGCCTCGGATTTGTGAAGGGCGACCTCGAGACCCAGTCGCCGAATCCGACCTACGACCTGAGCAACCCCTGCCGTGGCCTTAAGTGCTGCGTCACGGTGCGTTGCTCCCCGCGCCGTAACGAGGGTGTCGTCGGCGTAACACGTTACGCCGACCCCTCTGAGCAACGGACCACGCAGCACCCAGTCGTAACCGATGCTCCACAGGAGCGGTCCTAACACCGATCCCTGTGGAACACCGCACGACACATCTCGCCGACCCGGCCCTAGCCAGCTCGGGTAAGTTATGGCTCTCTCGGAGAGATAAGCCCCGACAATTCGACGGAGGTAGGGAGGCACTCCATGATAGATAAGCGCCTCCCTGACGCAGCTCCAGGGCAAGGTGTTGAATGCGTTGGCGATGTCGAGGGACACCGCCACCACCACCTCACCCTGTGAGACTGCTTCCTGCGTTAGGCCTCTAATGCGCATGATCGCGTCCACGGTGGAGCGTCCCTGACGGAAGCCAAACTGACTATCCGCCAGATCAGGCCCCACGCGTGTGAGGTGCCCGACGAGGCGTTGTGCAATAATGCGCTCAAAGAGCTTGCACACCTCGTCGAGCAACACGATCGGCCGGTACCCTGATGGAGAATTTGCCGGCCGCCCCGCCTTTCGAATCAAGACCAGTTTCCCTGTCTTCCAGACCT
Organism: Miltochrista miniata; assembly: GCA_933228765.1. NCBI lineage: Eukaryota > Metazoa > Arthropoda > Insecta > Lepidoptera > Erebidae > Miltochrista > Miltochrista miniata. Next base: position 5,235,648 of record OW121765.1, read on the forward strand.
TGGGAAACTGGCCTTTTTCGAGGCATGCGCTATAAAGACCCATAAGTCAAGGCCCAAGCTCCTCGAGAGCCAGGACCCATGCACGGCCTGGAATGCCGTCGGGTACAGGGGCGGTGTTTCTGCGGGATTTAAGCCGCAGGACAGCCGCCCCTAACTCACCCTCGGTGACTACGGGCACGTCGTTCTCGATGCCTTCCTCGTTGGGCGCCTGAGACGGAGCCATGCGCGGAGGAACGTGTTCCTCCGCTCATGGCTCCGTCTCAGGCGCCCATGAGGTACGGGCGCCCCCACGGGTTCCGCTCCAGAGTCTCCATCAGCTCTTCGCGGCCGTTTTTTGGACCGCTTGATGGCGGTCTGGAGGGCCCTCTTGACCTCCTTGTACCCATCGTAGAGCTCCGTCTCTCGGGCTGCCGCATCGTCTGGGCGGCGACGCCTCCGGCGAAACCTGGTGTACCGGCGGCGCGCGGTAACGCAATCCGCGCGCAACTGCGCGATTTCCGGCGTCCACCAGTACACCTGTTTCCTCGCCGGTCTGGGCCTAGCCCTGGGCATCGCCGCATCGCAAATGTGCGACATGGCTCTCCCGAACCACTCCACCTCGGTATCAACATCGGCAGGCCTGTCCGCTGTCGGAATCCAGGACTGCACGATGGCCGCCTCCAGGAGCGTCTCCCGATCAAGGCGATGGAGTGCCCAACGCGGTTCCGGGGGATTCGCAATTGCTGGCGGCAGGTTAGGTGGAGGGGAGACGTCAAACCGAATATATCGGTGATCTGATGACGTCTCCTCCTCCTCCACCACGCGCCATCCCTGGACACGGCGGGCGATCTCAGGGGTCGCAAACGAAACGTCTATGACCGAGTTGAGCCCCCGCCGCGTCCAGGTTGCGACATTCCCCCGGTTCAGGATGACTAGGCCACGTGTAGTGACCCAGTCCTCCAGTATCCTCCCCCTGTCTCTGGTTTCCCGGGAGCCCCAAGCCTGAGACCAGGCATTGAAGTCTCCCAAGACCAGGACAGGGCGAGGCCGGCATGCAGCGAGAACGACGTCCAGCTCAGGGAGCCATAGCTCAAACTGATGCTGGTCGAGGCTCGGCGAGATGTAAACGGCCACGACAGCCACACCCTCGTATTCCGCCGCGACACAACCCGGGCCTCTGGCGATGACCGCCAGGCGCGAGTCGTCCGCGCCGGTCCCCCCAAAAATGGTCGCCACGCCGTCCAGATCCACCGGGCTTCCCGGGTGAACCCAGTACGGCTCGGCGACGACGACGATGTTAATGGACCACTGCCTGATGCTCTGGTACAGAAGGTCCTGAGCACCAGTGCAGTGGTTCAGATTCACCTGCAGGATGCGGATATGGGTGTCCAATAATGGACGTCCATTTCCGCACCCTGCCGCGAACTTGCACCCACAGCCTCACCCCCCCGTGCGGACGGACGGGGCTTCGGCCTTGAGGCAGCGCAGGCTTTGCTGCCCGCCCGGTGGTCGGCCTTCTTGCCCTCCGCCACGCATTTGTAACAGCTTGGCGGAGCGTCACAGGCAAGGGCCTTGTGACCGGGCTGACTACAGCGGAAGCACCGATCTCCTACGGTGACTTCCGTCGCACACTGCACCCCCACATGCCCCACGACCAGGCACCTAAAGAACCTGTCTTCGCGGGGCTGCAGGAGATGCACCTGCGCCCTCAGGAAGCCCCCAATTAGGAGGCTCCGTCCGTCCGCGACTTTTTGAGCCGCCGCGACGGGGCAGCTCACGACTGCCGAACCGTGACCGGTGGGGCCAAAGCGGATTTCACCTGACCTCACCTGATCGCGCGGGCAGCCGCTCGCCTCCACGACGGCGGAGATTATCTCCTCCGTCGTGGCCGCGTCATCCAGACCCGAAATGCGCAGACTCGCGCATTTGTTGGGTCTGGTGACGCGGACGTCGCCCGTGTCCAGCGACGCCCTCAGCTTTGCCGCTAGGGCATCAGCTTTGGGGCCGCTGGTGGCGCCAGAGACCTCGAGGAGGCGTGTTCGATGGTCTCCAGCAGCTGGACCATCGTTGGTGTCGCCTTAGGAGGTGCACGGGGAGCGGGGGTTTTCACACCCCGAGCCTCCCCGGCCCCCTGAACCAGCTGCGTTAGCTTGCCGATCTCCTCCCGCATCAGCTCTTGCTGCTTGCGGGAGTCGGCAAGCTCCTTCTCCAGGCTCGCAACCCGAGCCCGGAGCTTCCCCTCCTCGTTTGAGACGCTCCTCTCAAGGAGCTCCTCCAACGCCTTAGTGGCACCCGTGACGGCTTCCGTCACTACTTTTTTCTTGCCCGCTACATTTTTGGCGCCTTTAACGGCGCCTGAAATGCGGGCAAGAGCCGCCATAATCTCCTTCGCTGCCGGCACCTCCGTGAACCTTCCGCTTGGCTGCGGGGGCACAATCGCCGGCGGCTCTGCCACCCTCCCTCTCGCTCTGTAGAGGTCGGCTTTCCGACCTCTACCCGCGGTGGTGGCCACTACCTTCCTGGGAAGGTCCTCCTCGCTGCTCGATGTTGCAGACCCGGGCCGACGGAACAGACCTTTGCCTGGTCCGCTTGACCTAGGTCTCTTCCGACCCGCTTCTTCGGCATGGAGACCGAGGGTATCCTCGGTCTCGGTACCCATATCAAGTGCCGACTCCATCTCGGAGCCGGCACGGGTTGACGCGACCTCCGCGTCACTGGGGGTGGTTTTTAGGCACACCCTTGGGCCTGTTGGACTGTGGTGACCCCTCCCATATACCACCTGGGATGAACCCTGGCGGGGGTCGACATGACGGATCATGCCAAGCGATTCCCCGGACACTGTCCGGGTGCGCTCCTGGGTAGTTTCCATTGAAGTATTTGCCTCAGTCATAATGTTGTTTGCGTTTATAGTCCGCCGACTTTTTAAGGGTGGAAGTGGGGAAGTTGGGAGTGGACTTGAGGATGGGAAAGGGTGGGAAGGTAGGAGTGACGCCCTAGGCACTGAGTTCCCCCCAGCGATGCATCCCATTGCCGGGCGTCAGAGCGTAGGATTCGGGTAATTTTTTATAGAGGTTTTCTTCCTCGCAACTCCAAAGAGCCACCGTGCCCGTCTGTTGCCAGACGGGGTTACGGCTCGGCCGAACGATGGTCCCCATGGGACCGTGTACTTCACCACTGATCGCTCAGTGGCGAAGTACTCGTCGCCCTGAGAGTTCTCCGCTAAGTAAACTCTGCATACAGAGTGCATGTGGAGAACTCCAAACCGGCCATAAAGGCCCCCCCTCCTTGGTGGACTATTGGCCGTGGGCGACGACGTGCGCCTCTCACGAAGCCCACATCGTCGTCCACGTTACCAGGATGCACCACGTGGAGGTTGTCCTACCCAGCACCCCACCGTGCAAGAGTCTTGCACAGAATGCGAGAAGACGCAGTAAATATTGTATTTGAAAATTGAATGGTTAAACATTTTCTTTTTCATTTCATTTCTGTACGTGCCTTCGGGGAACACTCGAAGCCGTTGATCCCGGGCTGTGTCCAGTAACATAGTCGTCAAGCCAAGTTAAAGGTCTGATGAGCGGCTAAATATTGCAACAGCAGCATAATCTGACCTTGTCCGTTTCAACATGGAAAAACTCCTTGCCTTCGGGGAAAAGCTCTTTGCTCCGATGTGCTTGTAACTGTCGAGCACCTAGTTGAACAGATTTGAAATACAATAGTTTAACTATACAACGTACGTATTATCTTGTTTAATAAACTATAAAAAATAAAACAACGTATTAAGGACACGCAGGCTAGCTCAAATGAACGTCCTTTCACCTAGACAAGTGTTGCAAAATGCAAAAAGGAATTAAATATTTGACTTGTATATGATGTTTGTTTGTTGTGCTGATGAAACGACAAGAGCCGACATATTAATTTATGCCAATATATTCGCTAATAAATGTGGCTTCGTTTTGTATGAAATGGGGGTTGTATAACAAATGGCTGCCTCGATAATACCTACTGAGTTGGTATACTGGTATTTGTATGACCTGCAAATATTTGTACCGGAATTTGGATGTTTGGTTGGTAAAATATATTTTAAATTATAGTACCTACTACGACATTGTGATTCAGACCTAACTCAAATTCATAGCACATTATATTAGTTGCATTTCATTTATGTTAGATAGACGATAAAATATTTAATTAAAACGAAATCATTACTTCTCTACTAGCAGTTTGTTAATAGCAATGTAGGTAACGCAAATCCAGCAGATCTTCATTGCAGACAGGACGATAGAACGGGGTTTCAATGTGATACCTATTTTTTCTTTTTTTTTCAACGTGAGTAAAATTCTACAGGGAAGCTATACCTGACTCCTACCCACTAAAACTACACGTATCCTACATAACAGCCTACGGTTGGTAGCCTCCGGTAAGCCCTCGGAAGGATGTCCCCGGGACTCCTAACAGACCTACGGCTACCATTCCGGTTCACCCGGGGGGGGGGGGGGGTGTCCGGCTGTTATGCCGCGTCTTTTGTGGGGGGGGGGGGGGCGTGCGTGAATCCCTTACGTCACGCTGTCGTCTAGGGCCTGCTTCTGTCAGGACGGCGAGCAGCCTACTCACCGTCCTCAGGCCTATCGATCATCATACGATCAGGCTCAATCCTCGACCACGGCACGGCACGGCATTCACATACTCGTACACAACTGCAGCGTCACTGAGGCAACCACATCTGGTATTGATAACTGATAATTATTATTTGAGGTTGAGTTTTAAGCTTCAAGAGTTTTCAGAATACAAGTTCCAAATCCTCTATTCTTTAACAACGTCACTGAACACACTTGTACAGGCTGCACTAAATTAAATCAACGTAATCTGCAAATTACAAAATCTAGGTCACTCCGCAGATTTTTTCAGAGCCACAAGCCTTAATTATGTTACCGCTGCACTGTCTATGTTACATAGATTATACTCCAAATAGCTTCCTCATTACATATATGATTTAAGACTGTACAATTTTATTGTGAAACGGAGCAGAAGTGCCCGACTACATTGAAATTCTCAGGGCAGTTTAGATCTTTAATTAGAAGTTGTAAAGGATGACATACAAAACAATGGTCGTAGTAATATGAACGTAAGAGTTGTGTTGGGAGTCCTCGGGTATCCTTCCGAAGGCTTAACCGGGGCTCCCAACCGTAGGCTGTTAGGTAGGATACGTGTGGTTTTTAGTCGGTAGGAGTCCGGCATAGCATCCATGTAGGATTTTGCTCACGTTAAAAAAAGGGACGTAAGAGATGATTAGTCCAAATGGAGAATGGAAACAGGGTATACAAGTGCAGGTTTATTGTATTCAAAAGTTCAAAACTGACGCTATTCGTAAATTACGTCACACGAATTTCATGATTTTAGATCCTATCGTGCTTGTTACGGCTGGTCAGTCTGGTCACATTTGTGAGAACCCCCACTCGAAATGACTTCAATATACTTTGAATTAAAAGCAACAGTAATTTTAACCCGGTCTTCATAATGATAGAATTGGTAATATTAAGCCATTTAATATTTAGAGGCTTTGAAACGTGACGGTCCGAAATTCAGGGCCCTACCCACACAATATCACACTTCTGCGAGTATACATAATTTATTCAGAGATCCAATCTATAGAGGTCCTATCCAATTCCCGCAGTTTGTTTTCCTAAGGCCGGCCTGTATCCTCAACATTACGCCCACAATGTTAACTTTGGAGCAAGTGGTCAGGACATTTGACCTTATCATGTAACAAGTTCGGAACTCGTTACTACTTCTCAGGAAACACGTATTAGCATTGCTCCGCAAGATTGTGAAAAACCAGGTGTACAGGATTTTTTTTTTCAAAAATCGGAATATCATTAAATGTAGTTTATTACGCTATCTATACTAGTATATATATAGGTGAAGCGCTCGTGGCCCCGCGGACTAAGTGTTCTGTAAACGATCACTGCAGTAAGCAACTTTCACTATGGCCGGTCCATGGATGGGTGACCATCCATGTGATCACTTTGTGACATTTATTTGAGCGTTTCCGTGCTTCGGAAGGCACGTTAAGCCGTTGGTCCCGGTTGCCAGTAAAATGGCAGTCGTAAGTCAAGTTGAAGACTTTATTTCAACAGCAGGCAGTCACAACCTGCGCCTGTCCATTTAAACACGGCAATACGGCTCACCACCTATTACGTGGGACAAATTATATACAAAAAGGTGAAATGTGGGCATATAATATGCCTCTGCCTACCCCTTCGGGGATAAAAGGCGTGACCATATGTATGTATGTATGTATGCTATACTAGTATTACAAGGAAAAAAGATTTGGTTCGTTGTATGCGTTGAATAGGCTCCGAACTACTGCAGCGATTTGAAAAATTCTTTACTAATGGGAAGTTAGTACAGTGAAACCAGTATTCCCGGGTGTCACGCTATATTTTATTCCCGTATTTCCACAGGAACGGAACCACGCGGCTGAAACCACTTGACATCGGCTAGTGTGTTATAATTTTATACCGAGTATAGACGAAAAGCCGAAGTAGGGTCCGTTCACACAGACCGGCTCGGAGAGCATCGGCGCGCACTTTTCTTTTCACACAGACCGGGTCGTATGCGCTCGGAGCTGGTCGGAGCGAAGCCGCCAACTATTTCACATAGACCGGCTGGAAGCGGATGCGCTCGGAGCCGGTCGGATGCCCTCGCAGCCGGTCGGATGCGCTCGCAGCCGGGTGGATTCACTACAAAGGCAGTACCAGTATCCACGCAGTCCAAGTTTTGTTTTCGGTGTTAACGTGTGCTTTTCGGAACATGCTTTTAGATAGCCCCGATGAAGAAATATATAAAGTTTTCATCAGTGATGTTTTCGTATAAGTACACACAACTGTTCTGTTTAAATTGTCCCATCAAAATGGCGGTCGGCGTGTGGCGGCGCGCACGCAATCGGAGCCGATCGGCTGCGCGAGCGGGAAAGAGCACGCAATCGGAGCCGATCGGCTGCGCGAGCGGGAAAGAGCACGCAATCGGAGCCGATCCGCTGCGCGAGCGATAGAGCATGCAATTGGAGCCGATCGGCTGCGCGAGCAAGAAAGAGCATAAAATCGGAGCCGAACGGTTGCGCGAACCAGAAAAAGTACGCGATCGGAGCCGGTCAGCTCCTCTTATTATTTCACACCAAGCGCGTTCAAGCGTTCTTAATGACAAAAGCAGTGCTTTCGGTCTGTCCCTAAAGGACATCTGAGTCACGTTTAATAGTAATAGATTAACAGAATGACGTCAAACTTAATATCATCGCCGTTGCGAAGATTATCTTATAAACATTTCAAGACCAGCCATAAACGTTTCCCGGTGATTTCATGGCATTTTGACGACGCGATGTATAACTTGACCTAATTAGTTTTCATTTATAGGTTAGGTTGTAAGCTCTCGGTGGTGGTCAGCAATCAATACACTCACACTGCAAGAGACCCATTTTTTTTAAATTACGTAAGGCAGGGGCGTTCTCTGCTGCTACAGGGAGCTTTTCGTAAACAACAATATAGTCTTAAGTCCGAATGTCCGAACTCGACCGCAAGCAGCATTGCTGTCGCAGCGGTAAGGCGACAGTACCGCGCATCAAATCTATACAGAATATATGGGGACCAGTGGTGCTGTCGCGGCATTGCAGCGACTGCAGTGCCGCTTGCGGTCGAGTTCGGACTCATACCTTTACCTCACATTTTCAATGGCACTTAAGAGCCTACCAGACGCCAAATTGTTAAAAGAAGATAGAAGATATACATTTTAGCGCGCAAGAAAGAGAGAGATACGATCGGTTTTTGTGCGCTTTTAACGAAATAAATTAATTATAAAAAAATATAACCAATTTGAAAAAAATGCTCAAGTGCAAATGAAGATTTTACTATTGTCTGTCTTATAAATATTTTATATTATAAAAACAACTTATAACATACGAGATCTAGCTTAAAATTTCACGAAATCGAGGTATTTTCAACACAAAAGTCTATCAAGGATTTTATCAGTAATCGTGTTTCGAGCCTAGAGTGTTTTTAGTTCATGAACTGAGGTTGTCTGTGTTCAAATTTTAATTGAGCAGACCTCACGATTCCTGAGATCTAGATCAAAGTAATAGTCTATTTGGCGTCATATGGACTCTTAATGCCTTTAAGCCTAACGAGATGAGATGAAAGGTAGGGTACCTACTAGGGGCTGTCTGCTAGCCGCCATACAGCAGGAACCTACTGAGAGCTTCATGATCGTTTCATCACGGCAATAGGTACTTACTTCTCTACTTATTACGAGGCAAATTACGTGCAGCATTGGTATGAGCGTATATTCTACAATTTCGTACCCATAAGTTTTAATTGTCAACAGATCCTCGTGTCAAAGACTGGCTGCTTATGACATCACCGTTGCCGTTAGCAGCCATCATCACCACCTACTTGGTGGTCATCAAGCTACTCCTGCCTGCCTACATGAGGGATAGAAAACCATACGAGTTGAAGAGCGTCATCAAATGGTACAATGTGATTCAGATCGTGGCTAACGCTGTTGTTACGTGGGGGGTGAGTTTTTTTCGATTTTGCTTTGCATAATTTGAGAACACCGTCTCCAATATCCAGGATTGGGGTTGATAATTCAGACCGACAATCAACGACTCAGGTTAACCATTAGGTGAGGCCGCGGTGGTAAACAAAGTCTACCTGGGATCCTGGAACATGCTTCCGAAAAGTTGCCCGGGGCCCCCGTAGCTAGTCGGATATGTGGGGAGTTGGGGACTGGGGACCATGTGGTTTTAGTTGGTTCGAATTCGGCCTTACATTATCTACGCATTAATTACAGAAGAAAGAAAACCCATGAGTTTCGATAAATATGACAGTTAATAACACGATCGCGTTTATTTGTCCGGATTGTGTGTGACCTTTCTGCTGCGAATCTGCATAGGTAGTCATACATAACAAACGGACTATGCTTTCGTTTCTGCTAGATAATCAAATGATGACTTCATCAGTTCCTTACATACCATTACAATGTGTATACAATGAAATCACTCAAAACCGGACTTAAACGCGATGTAATACTAAATACACCTACCGGATGTATGAAGTGTCATGTATGCCGCGCGGGTCACGCAGTGTCAATTTGATCAATTTCATACCGCCCAACGAGAGTAGGGTGCGCACAAATGTGAATGTTTTTATGTACAGTGTTATAAACATCATCTAACATGTCATGTTCTAAAAAATAGGTATTCTTTTATGATCACTAAACTTGATAGAGTTATCAAGATTTTTATCATGTGCTTATTAAGCGTTTCCTATATTTCGGCACTGTTGCAAGCGCTATGACTGTAGTACAAGCGCTATGACTGTAGTATGTACTGCTACGTGATCACAGAGGATGTATGATTACCCTTCGTCATCATTGATTACGAAAAGTAATCTTAACAACAAATGATCTGGCAACTAGTTCCATTCTCTTAATGCTATTATTTATTGAAGGCAATAGTCCTTCCACGAATTATGTTCCAAGCGAAAAATGGTAAACGCTGGCAAAATGATAAATTAGTAACACCTCATTTTTTTAGCTTTTGCGAAAAAATGTTCCTTTCTATTTTTTACATACTGTTAGTAGAAAGGAGGAGACTTCCTCTTACCAGATGATAATTTAGTGATGCTAGACCCGTGCTTTTCTTTCCGGCACAAACCGATGTATATAAAAAACCATAGTCCCCCTACAAGTTTGTATGCCCAGTATCATGACTGTTAATTATATTGTGATACAATACTATAGAGCGCGACCTGCATCCGACGTTTATTGCCGTTTGTCAAGACACGAAACAACTATTATGGACACTGTTCATTTAAAAAATTGACATGTATACAATGTCTCTATGATCCAACAAGCTGGAATTACAATGGTTTGAAGTGCCATAATATTTTCTACGTAATTTTACATTTCTATAGGGAACCTTACAATGGAATATTATTCTCTGAACCAGGTATTGTTTGCCTTCTCTTACAATCTTAAGTTATTTGAAGAGGGCAGATAGAGGGCATCTTTGGCATTACTTCCAACTTTAGTAGGCCACAGCTTATGGACAAAATTGCCCTATAATATGGGTACTGGGGTGTGATTTTAATTTAGAAGTCTGTTATAAAATCAGAAAAGCTGTTCAAGAGTTCGTCACTTTAGGCGCCATAAGGAGGAAGTAAGTACTTATTGTGGGATCTTAGGGACGTCTCGCTTGGCTTGCGAGAGACGGTGTGAGCTGAAGGGTTTTTAAGAACACAAGTATTTTTGGTAAGTAGTTTATGTCGACTACATCAGTTGCCAAAACTCAAACACTACAAACAGTTCTAATCATAACATCAGTTGGAATACGTTTTGATTGACAGACCTTAAAGACGGCTTTGGGGTTGCTGTGAGAAGTTCAGCTGATCATGGTCTACAGTTCTACACAGTATAAGAATTACAGGCATAGTGCAAGTTTCTATTAGATATCTTATCATATCTTATCAACCATCTAGTTGAATAATTTAGAAGAGTAATGTTGTCCCTATGTTTTATAGAACGTCTTCATAACTGAACGTCAAAAACGTGTCTGTTATTACACAATTTGTGTACGTAAAGGTATTTTACCACTTTCTTGGCCTATTGTTTAAAACCTGCTATTAAACGAGCATATTGACCGTTGAATTCAACACTGCGTAACATTCTAGAATTTCCACAATTAAATTAACTCAAAAATGTTACGAGGTACTACAGCTTACGAGATGAAACGTGCCCGGTGCCGTATTTGTATGGTAAGAACTCTCTCTGAAATTAGCGTGAGGTCTTGGTTGCATCCAGAATGTGCACTCTGGAGCACACTTTGCGTGGTTCTTTTAGGAGACATTCGATCTCATCGACTACTTGTGTTTTAGCTTTTCATAATCTTTTTAATAATAACAGTTTCCTGAATTTCTGAAGTAAGAGTGAGGTCTCAGTGAGCGCTAGAATTTTCACAAGACGAACCTCTTTTATAACGAAAGTTGTCATCAAAGATAAGGTATCCAATAGGCATAACAAATCTACAAATATAGATAAACTATTATCAAACAGCGAAATGAAGCGCTCGTGGCCCCGCGGACTCAGTGTTCTGTAAACGATCACTGCAGTAAGCAACATTTACTATGGCCGGATATGGATGGGTGACCACCACGTGGACCACTTTGTGACATTTATTTACGAGCGTTTCCGTGCTTCGGCAGGCACGATAAGCCGTTGGTCCCGGTTGTCAGTAAAATGACAGTCGTTAAGCCAAGTTGAAGGCGTTACGGGCGGCTTGAAAATTTTCAACTGTGGGTCGTCACAACCTGCGCCCGGGTCGGCAGCGCGTGTTTAGCGCCTCTGGTGTTGCAAACGTCTATAGGCTACGGTTACAAACCTTCCGGTGGGCCGTAAGCTTGTCTGCCACCCAAGTAGTATAAAAAAAAACAAAAACAAAATCCATTCCATTTTAACGAAGACCTTAAAGGGAATATACTTTTCTGCGGAAGTGAAATTGATATGAGACGAAGTAGGCCAGCTATTTTTAGCTTAGAGAACAAGGCCTGACGCGAATACGGGAATTTTCCGCCCAACACAAACACTAAGGCAACGAAAAATAGAACTCTGCTTTTATTTGTTCGTTAATTAGAGACCTGTCACCTGGCAGAAACGTGATCTATCGAGAGATTTAATATAATGTCCCATTTGTGTACTTTAATTTGGTGATACTACATTTATATAGGTCTGCTTTTGGCAACATGACACGCAAGTAATGACTGTAATACATCAGAGCTTTCCGCGACAGGTGATATTATTAAATATGTACCTTGTATTATTATATTGTACCATCTGCGAACATTTTACCACCTGAGAAAATACTGTGTTTTATATATCGTTTTTCAGTGTTTTTTTTTTACTCATATAAATAGTGGGAATATGAATGGTGTGTACACAGCCGTTTAACGGTATTAAAAGGCTTCTCTGTTTGTTTCTCAAGGCTATTGCTTCCGTCTTACCACAGTATAAAGAGTATACAGTGGTCTTACGGTATAGAAACTCTTAGGGCGCGTACCCACAGAACGTCCGATTTTACGGATCCGTTTTAACTTATCCGTCGCTACTGGAGGTAATATTCACACAGCATTTACACGACCGATTTAACGGATGCGTTGCTACGCCAAGCCTCGCGCAGTTTCGATCCGATAAAACGGATCAGTATTTTCGTTTTTTTACTGGTTCCGAAATACTGTATTCGGTGTGAACTCGCTCATACAACTACATACACCTAATAACATTTACGTTTAAACGGATCGATAAAACGGACGTTCTGTGGGAACGCGCCGCTAGTACGTAGTAACTATTTAGTAATCTGTGCCGCTAGTGTATAGGTTCGTACAAACTGTTAATATGTACCTAGTTAGATTACGACAATGGTGGTTATTTTTTTTTCTTATTGTCCCTCCCCCCTTTCCTGCTGTACGATAAGTAAATAGTATATTACTTTACTCCACCAACTATTTAATCTAAATACGTTCAAAATGTTCCTGCCATACTGTTGAACATTTCAAAGAAGCGTAACTTTTCAAGTGAATATTCCGGGTAATGTCCCCTAAAATTCACTTATAACTTAGGCTCATTTTTGAGCAGTGAGGTCAAGCAATCATGGCGTGTCAAACACGTAATATCTATACTAATGTTATAAAGAGGAAAGATTTGTTTTTTGTTTGTTTGTAACGAATAGGCTCCGGAACTACTAGACCGATTTGAAAAATTCTTTCACTGTCGGGAAGCTACACTCTTTGCGGTGAACATAGGCTATATTTTATTCCCGTATTCAAACGGGAACAGGAACTACGCGGGTGAAACCGCGTGACGTACGCAAGTATTATATAATTCACGCACACACAGCCAGAGATCGTGTCCATCGCGTGACCCAAATGGGTGTGACAACACGAGAAAATGAACTAATTACGTTAGAGCCAGTAAAAGGCTTGCTCACGCAAATATATTACAGTGAGGGTAACATGATTATGTAAGTTATTATTATTTGATTCGTAAATGTGATGATTACTTTACTTTATTGCTGTAATATCGGTGTAAAATTTTAGATCAAAATCGGCGATACTATTGACTTTTTATATGTGCAAGGTTTATTGTATAGAAAGATACTAGGTAAGCTTCTGAACTTCGCCCGCGATATCGTCTTTGAAACTTTTAAAGCACATACTTATCGTCTTTGAAACTTTTAAAGCACATACTTCTGCAGGTCGAAAAACACAGCCTGATCTTACTCATGGTAAGGAGTGCCACTGCTACACTCTCTCACTTATAGGGAATGCAATACCGGGATACCGGGATCCCGAAATACCGGGATCCCGCAGTATTTTTGCGGGACCAGTCCCGCACGTAAATCGTGCGGGATCCCGCGGGATTAGCGGGATTGTGCAAAGGTAAACGCCATGTGTTATTCTGTCAGCGGAAGCGCACAAACTGATTCGGTTTGAGAAAGTTGTTTGTAATTGTGACATAATATGTAACCTAATAACGTACTTATTTGATTTTAGTGATTTAATCAGGGAGATTTGACTTTTCTTGTACTGTAAAAGTATTCAATTATCTCGTTCATTGCTTGCTGGCTATCTGACATGTAAAGTTAGGAGTCGTTTGGCAGACAAGAATTTTGACATGCTATTTTTTCTGCGCTTCTAATAATTTGCAGTAGCTATTTCATTACTTATATGTATATCCGTTTAATAATCTCAATACTGCTTCGCTGCGCTCCGCTCCGGCCTTAGCCTTCTAACCTAACCTATCCAAGTCGGATTGAGCGGGGTCCTGTAGTGCACATATTTTGAGAATGGGACATTTTGAGAAAAGGACATTATGTATGAGATGAGACCATAAGCCTCGTCCTGCCTACCCCTTCGGGGATTAAGGGGGTGACTATTTTTCAGTTCTAGATGGATGTATGATACAGAATTCTATTCTTTTCTGAATGACTTTCAGAAATATGCGGGATCCCGCAAATACCGGGATCCCGCGGGACTGAGATTGCTCAGTCCCGCAAATACCGGGATTACAATCTTGTTGCGGGATTGCATTCCCTACTCACTTAGATCGTCTAATACTAGAAGTGGGGGTATTGGCTTCTTTTACAGGGCACCAAAACATACCCAAATAACCCGTATAGAATTAACGCCGCTGGTGGCTTTGAAATTGCAAGCTAATTTTAGTTAAATTTTGGCTAAATGACGCCTGTGTCGTGCTCAAAATAGTAAAAAAAATCAATGCAGACTAAACGAGAATTTATTTAGCAGGTAATTTGGTAATATAAAATGAACCAAGTGTAAGGAAAGGGTTTGTTAATGGACGCAGCGCTGTATAATTTGCTACCGACGAAGCAAGTTGAATATAAGATTAGTAGGGTGTAGGGACTAATGGCGATAAGGAGACACACTTAGATATTATAAGCGAATCCACTTTGCACTCTATTTAAGACCCAACCTCAATGTCATCGCATTTATCATTCAAAAGAGCTGAAACCATTTTCCTACGTCCAAAAGACTTTAAATAGAGATGGAATTAGTTATTAATGAAGTTTTCTTTGGAATTTTTTTTTTAAAAACAAGAACACCGTTAAATAACAAGAAGCCGTGAGACGGTATCCCCCGGCTGCCCCTCTCAAAACGTTTATTGAGAAAGTTCAATACGATTGACGATCGAGATTGAAGATGATCCACGTGACCTAGTGACGTAATTTAATGCAACAGAGTCACAGACTACAGACACAAGTCTCGCCAAAAGCCCCTCTGCACTCTATTTTATACAGAGGGGCTTAAATGAATTTTATTCCCCATACTCAGATTATGTATTTGATAATTATTACCCAGCCTTTTCCAGTTGGGATGAGGTTTCCAGTCTAACTGCGATACTGCAGAATTTGATTACACATGTCTAAGAACCTTCACTAGAAAACCATGAAATTCTGAGATTCATCAATCTAGATTTCTATGCCTTGCAGATAATGACTTCAGGCTGGACAACCCACTACCATTTCGGCTGCATGCTACCCGACTACTCCATGGACCCTCTAGCTGTTCGCATGTTGAGATTCTTGTGGTGGACGATAGTTCTCAAGCTGATGGAGTTTGTGGAAACAGCATTCTTCATCTTGAGGAAGAGGGATCGGCAGGCGTCTTTTCTGCATATATACCATCATGTTAGCACGCTGATCATCATATGGATTGCCGTGAAATATGTTGGAGGTATGTACCATATCTGTGCATGGCTTAAATACGTAATTAAGTATTGAACTCGAGTTTTTCTTTGACTACCTCGTTCGTCTAGAGGTCGTTATGTGCGACAGCGGATCACGAGGTCGTGGGTCCGATACCCATCGGAGATAAAAATATGTAGTATGTAAATATTAATAGCCGTGGTCTGATATCCATAACACAAGCAGGTTATTCCTAGCTTACTTTGGGATCAGATAGCATTGTGTGAAAATGTCCGTGAATATTTGTCTTCTGGATGTGCGTATATGTATGTAAAATTATAAATTGGCAACACGTTGTACCATCTTAAGGTTGAGATTCATTTGAACGGTGTACAACAACAAGGTCAATTTCCCCTTGCAATAATATTATGACAGTGGTCGTTGCTCTCTTTATCAATTATCATTATTTCCGTAATTCGTAATGATTCATGTGCCAAGTTTTGAATTATATAGCTTACTAGCTGATGCGCGCGTGAAATTTGGTTCCCGTTCCCGCTTCCCGTGGGAACTTTTGCCCGGGATAAAAAGTAGCCTATGTGTTATTCCAGACTGTATTCTATCCCTGTACCAAATTTCAGCCAGATCCATACAGCCGTTAGAGCGTGATTGAGTAACTAACATCCAAACATCTTCACAAACTTTCACATTTATAATATTATTAGGATTTACTTTTAAAAGTCTTTTACACTATTATAAGGAGGAAAATTTTGTATTTGTGTGTGTGTGTGTGTGTGTTTTGAATAAACTCAAAAACTACTGTGCCTATTTCAAAAATTCTTTCACCATTGGAAAGCTACTTTCACCCTGAGTAAAATAGGCTATATTTTATTTCCGTATTCCCACGGGAAAGGGAGCTACGCGGTTGAAGCCGCGGAACGTCCGCTAGTTTTAAGATAAAGTGGTAGAGCCTGAAAGAGTACCGAGTTCTAATTGTTTCCAGCTATAAAAGAGCTGTTAAATGGAAAGTACAAAAGGTATCTTCCTTTGTTAAAAGCACTCTTTTCATTTCGTACTCGGAGCCGAACATCCATTACTTAGAGCACAAAACTACATCAAACACGCGTCAGCGATTCCTCACGATTAATGATCAAACGGACATGAATTTAAGGTTCCTTAGTGACTTCAATAAATAAACATCAGCCCTCTTGAAAGACGATAAATATTAATTCTAGATGTGTAAGGATCACCTCATACTACTACCCAAGGACTGCTTTCTTTAATACCGTCAAGAATAGAATTTTCCGAATGTCCTATAGTCCTATCTGTGACTTCAAAGCTCTTAGAGTCGATACCTTACTAAATCGAAGCTAATTGCAGAAGTTAACTCAGTAATTACTTCTCTTAGGAGCCTGGAACGTTAATCCGAAACTCGTTTGTTCGAATAATCTATTGACAGAATCATTTTTGGCAGACGTCTCCTTTCATAGAAAGCACGGTTGGCAGAAATCATTACTGATTCTATCAATATGAATAATGATTCTATTAACTATTAATTTGGCGAACCGTGCTATCTATGTACAGAGGGGTCTGGCTACAGTGCTTTCGAACAACCATGACATCTGTGCAACAATGATTCTATCAACCAATACTTCGGCGAACCGTGCTTTCTACGAGTAATGATTTCTGCCAACCGTGCTTTCTATGAAAGGAGACGTCTGCCAAAAATGATTCTGTCAATAGATTATTCGAACAAACGAGTTTCGGATTAACGTTCCAGGCTCACTTCTTAGTAGTCCATTGAAATGTTACATGAGCTTTGCATTTATTAGAGGACGCAATTTTATTTTCGGGACATGTGTGGGGGGTCAATAGAAACTTAACCTCAAGTTTGTGGGGTCGCCACCCTTGTCCCCCGGCCGCCATCTTGAAAAGAGGGGGGAAAAAATACTTTTTTCGCAATATTTCGGCAACTATGAGTCTTACAAAAAAATTGTAGAGGCATAATTTGTAGCATATTGTTTTGCCTCACTCTAACAAATGCAATATTCGGTCCTTAAATTGTAACATTTCAATGGACTATAGGGACTCGTATTCATTGCGCTGCTTATAATCCTTTGCATGGATAAATAAAGTTTGATTGAATATAGTTTCGTTTGAAATGATGATTACGAGTATATTTAGTTAAGCAAATCAATTTAACCAAGTTAAGATTTAAGCTTATTTTTAATTAATGAAAGGTTAAGTTATCCATTTCGGAATTCTTCAGTGGATGAGTCCTGCCAGATTGCCATTCCAAAGATAACTCGGCAATATTATTGGTCTTACAACCCTCATCCATTAGGCTCCTACTACTTTATGAAGTCAACAATCCATCTTACATGGGGCTGACTCCATTTCTTTAATAACGATTGCGTATTTGCTATCGTATGTACAAATTAATGTAATTAATAACACTTATGTCCTTTGTTCAATGCTACGCGCTTGCGTATCTGTAGAACGTTTATTCCTCGGGGATCACGAGATAGAGAGGACTGCCCGACAGACGGTGTGGTAATAAAATATAAGTGTAATAAACGGTCCAAGGACCGCTTTCAGCCTTGGGTTGCTTGAGACATTATCTTATATTACTTGCGGAGATTTGACTTCATTCTCGTAAATATATTTAACTAAAAACGCTTAATAATATTCAAGGCGTTTTGCTACACATTAAGCAGACTTGATGTGCGCAAAATGGATAGGCGCTTTCTCCAGCGCACTCTTAGATTGAGGGATGATTTCCTTGCTTCGGTTTTTCCAAACGCCTACAGTATGGGGTTCTTCAAAATGGGTCTTAGAAGGTTATTGAGGGATCAGCAGCGTGAGTGAAGCGCCTGTGGTATTGCAAACGTTCATAGGCTACGGTGACCACAGTCCATCAGTTGGGGCCGAAAGCTTGTCTGTCGCCTTAGTGGTATCCATACTAATATTATAAAGCTGAAGGGTTTGTTTGTTTGTTTGAACGCTAGGATCTCAGAAACTACTGGTTGGATTTCAAAAATTATTTTACAGTTTGATAGTCCATTTATCGAGGATGGCTATAGGCTATATAGCTAGACGAATAGGAGCGGAGCAGCAATCAAGAATGTTTTTAAACAAGGAATAATTTTTACCGTCTGAGAGCTTCCGAGGCGTACGCTGCGTAAATAGTTATAGTTAGATAAAAATTGTGTACTACAAAATTGTTTATCTTAAAAAGTTCTACAAAAAAGTCCGCGATAGTATATGTCTATCTTGTAAGGTTCTTGTAAGGTTCGCTCACGATATAATGAAACTGAAGAATTTGTTTGTGCTAGGATCTCAATCTCACCTCAAAAATTATTTTACAGTTTAATAGGCCAATTATTGAGGCTGGCTAATGGTGATATAACATCACGCTAAGACGAATAGGAGCGGAGCAGCCATGAATAATGTTTCAAGAACGGGGATTATTTCTTTCTTTTGAGAGCTCCCATTGCGGACGCTGCATAAATAGGTAAAGTTACGTAAAAATTTTTTCTCTTAAAAAGTTATAAAAATAAGTCCTGAACAGCCTATGTCTATCTTTTAAGGTTCACTTACAATAACCCTCTTATTAAGTTCTAAAGTATCGCGACGAGAGTAAACTAGGTCTGCAGTGGCAGCCAGTGAACTGAACGATTAAAACCGGCCAAGTGCGAGTCGGACTCGCACACGATGAGTTCCATACCGAATAACGGATGGGTGGAAGTAAAAGCGACGGGAAACATTATATCACTTTAAGACCTCTTACCTTCTCACTCTCATGTGACGTAAACGAAGATATGCGGTAGAGCTCTAATAAATTAAAGCGACGCGACGCGACGGGGGTAAATGTAACGGGAACATTATAATACTCAAAATATTAATATCATACCTCTCTCTTTCTCACTCTCATGTGACGCAAACGAAGTTGCGCAGGTCAGCTAGTAAATAAATAAAATGGAGTGGAAAACTCTTTGCAACCAGAGGATCCAATCTATCTCAATTTAGTGTCGGAAATACGCTTCTCTCAATCATTTTGATTGGCCGTACCTTCACGCTAGCCAGCCGGGTTGGTTGGCTTGTCTTCGCCATGGCCCTCATGCCCATTTTTTTTAACGTGAGGAAAAATCCATCATGGAAGCTATCCTACCGGCTAAAAAACCTCACGCAACGCCCAACAGCCTATGGTTGGGAGCCCCGGGTAAGCCCTCGGAAGGATGTTTCAGGACTCCCAACAGACCTAGGGCTACCACTGCAGCCTCGCCTAGGGGCAGTTCGGGAGCTATCCCGCGTCTTTGGTGGGTTTCGGGTGTGATCCCGCTGCTTATGGGGGGCGTGCGTGAATCTCTCACGTCACGCTGCCGTCATGGGTCTGCTTCTTTAAGGATGGTGTGCATCCCTCTCACCGTCCTCAGGCCCTCAGTCATGGAGGTCGATAGTCTTGCCCTCTCGCCCGTTAGTTAAGTCAGCAGGTGAGACTGGCTTGGGCTCTAAAGATCTCGCTAGAGCTTCATTGCAGCCAATATCAACGTGTCCCAATCTCAATGGGTCAAGAGGAACTGGAATCAGTTCCTTTTGAGTTGCATTGAGAAGTTACAATCGTTCCTTGTCACAAATCGATGACTGGTAGAAAAATAAGGTTCTATAGAGAATTTAGCGTGACTCTTCGATATAATTATAATCATTTAAAGGCACACACGATACCCATATTTATCAGTACTGAAACCTTTAACACTGCTCACTCTTACAGTAAGATGGATAAATAAAACAAATCGTTTTTACAAGGAAAACATAATAAAAACTACCCATATTTGTCCAAACTTCAGAATTGCGTGATAATACGATTTTCAGGCCAACAAAGACGCCATCTACTAACTTTTGCAATCATTCCTTGATGGCATTATTAGGAAATTGGTATGTTATTTGTTGGCTACATCATATTTAGCCGTAGAGCATACATATATACATACATAGATCATGCCTTTATCCCCGAAGGGGTAGGCAGAGGCATATTGTATCCCCAGATGCCCACATTTTACCTTTTTTTTAGAATTCGTCCCACGTATCTAATAGGTGGTGAGCCATATTGCCGTGTTGAGATGGACAGGCGCAGGTTGTGATTGTGACGGCCTGCTGTTGTAATTTTTCAAGCCGCGTAAAAAGGCCTCTAACTTGGCTTCACGACTGCCATTTTACTGGCAACCGGTACCAAGTACCAACGGTAAATAAAGGAATAATAGAAAATATATTTAATAAACCGGCCAAGTGCGAGTTGGACTCGCCCATGAAGGGTTTCGTAGCAGCAAGTAACATAATATAAAAGTTCTTATAGTTCTTTGTAACTTTGATTGATGTTTGAAAATTTTAGTTTATGACGTATTAAAAAAAACTACCAGCTCTATCTCGTTCAAACCAATTTTCGTTGGTAGTTTTTGTGGCAATGTACATCATATATTTTTTTTAGATTTATCATTCTCTTAGTTTAGAAGTTAGAGGGGGAGGGGACACACATTTTTTCACTTTGGAAATGTCTATTGCGCAAACTATTCACTTTAGAAAAAAATGATTTTAGGAACCTCAATGGCATTTTTGAAGACCTATCTATAGATACCCCACACGTATGGAGTTGATAAAAATAAAAATTTTGAGGTTCAGTTCTGAGTATGGGGACCCTCAAAATTTACTGCTTTTTTTCTAGTTTTATATAAGAATCCTAGTGCGGTTCACAGAATACATCTAGTTACCAAGTTTCAACAGCATAGGCCTTATAGTTTCGGAGAAAAGTGGCTGTGACACACGGACGGACAGACAGACAGACAGACAGACAGACATGACGAATCTATAAGGGTTCCGTTTTTGCCATTTGGCTACGAAACCCTAAAAATCGAGGAGATTAAGATAGAATTGAATAAAACTTTATATGCACACTAGTTAAAGCTAGTTTTCCCATTTTTTAAAGATATATTTAACAAAGAGCGGTCTTGTCGCTAAAAGCAATTCAATCTTGCAGATCCAGATGATTGTTGAGATGACAGAAAGAGATTGCTCAGTAAATTAGACTATTGAAGTTTAAAAAGTAGGTACCTACTTTTATTACAGCTTTATATCTGCCCTAATGGATGGTATGGTTTATTTTGTACCTGCTAATAAAAAGTAAAAAGTTGTGTGTATGTTTATGTAATTTATACTACTCTTTCGACATACACTTTTCTGTTTATTTAGAAAGTGAAATCGATATCAATGGAGAATAAGACTACTAGCAACTGTGAGATGATGTTAAACCACTCGTTATAAATCAACAACAACAATCAATACTTATCTTCAAGAAATATACGAAAAGCAGAAATGTATTTAGAAACTAACGTACCTCACGTGGTTTCACCCGCATAGTTCCCGTTCCCATGTGAATACGGGAATAAAATATACCTAGCATTTTTCACCAGGGGTTTATGTAGCTTCCTAACAGTGAAAGAATTTTTCAAATAGGATCTGCAGTCTCGGAGTTTATTCAATGCAAACAAACAATCAAATATTATCTCTTTACAATATTAAATTATATACAGGATGAATTTTTGAAAAGGGCTTGGATGGCCAAATCCGAAACTATAAGGAATAGCTAAAAATGCTCAAAGGAGTCACGAGCCCGATTTTGATAAAACTTAAAATCTCATCATTAGATTTTTGAAAAACCAATAATCCTAGCTGGGAATTGAACCCATTGATTTTGAAAAAAAAACACACCCTTTATTATTACACCAAACGATGGTGTCGCAGATAGGGATCAAATTCTGCGAAGTAATGATATACGGCAAATTTAAGGAAAGTGTAGAATTTTAATAGAATTCATATTTCATGTACCTAAATTTTGTATCATAATTTGGTTCGTTCGAAATCCTACAATAGATAGTAACTATTCCGTGTTTTAAATTATGCTTAGAATGATTATTTGGAGAATATTCTAAACGAAAAAAATAATATTGAATGCAGTACGATCCTTGAGGTCTCGAATCCAGCTATGTATTAAAAACAATGGTCTACATTTTGAACAATTAATCAGTTAACGTCAGGAAAATAAATTGTATTTTGTTAAAGATGAGCACTTTCCTTTAGTTTGCCGTATGTCATTATTTCCCAGAATAAGATCCTTTATAGCAACACTATCCTACGGTGCAATAATATAGGGTGTGTATTTTTTTTCAAAATCAATGGGTTCGATTCCCAGCTAAGATAATGGGTTTTTAAAAAATCTAATGATGAGGTTTTAAGTTTTATCAAAATCGGGCTCGTGACTCCTTTGAGCATTTTTCGCTATTCCTTATAGTTTCAGATTTGGCCATCCAATCCCTTTTGAAAAATTCACCCTGTATATATCTATGTAGTTGCCATTGTAGGCATAATTTATTACGTACTTAAGCCATGTGTAAGCTTACGCGTCGGAAACAAAACAATATATAAGCTGTATTGCCATAACAAGTAATCGAGTTGACAGTTAGAATCGATGATTGGGCTTTATCGATCTTAAATTGTGTCTTTGGAAGTTATATCTCGGCTTTCTCTTTAATAAAGGTATTATTACTTTTTGAAAATTTGATTTTTTGGAGCGTTCGTAGTTCCGGTCGAGTTTATTTTCTTGATAAAATAAGGCATATTTTTAAATGCACATCTGTTTAATTTTTCTGCACACTAGGTAACTCCACTAGTTTACTGAATGCAAACCTGAAAATTAAATACTGTGCAATAAAACCAATTGATTAACTAAACATGTCCTACTTAAAAACCTTAAATATTACTCAGAACGAGATGACCTTTTAAATCGAATTCACATCAAAAACGTGGTTTGTACATCGATTATATAATTTGTAAAACAGAAATTGTATATCAAAAATACTAACTTGCACTCTAAATTGTACAATCTTATAACGCAATGGGTTAGGTTAGGTTACACTTTTATTTTGTGGTCAATAAAATTTAATTATGTAGAGGTGACTGATTAAATTGGGGTTTTACTTAGAATAAACGATGTTCCTAAAAGTATATTAGGCGATGGTTTTCCTTAAAAAAGTTTTAATATTTTTGTTGAACTAAGGAATTGTTAGTTATGCAATTTTGATAATAGTTATTCGTTCAGTAAAACAGTTCTGCAAATATCATTAAACAGTATAATGAATTTGATTTATTAAGTGTGCATAATTAGTGTACAAGTCAGTATTTTTGGTTTAACTTTGAAATATTTAGTTCAGAAAAAGGGAATATACAGATATCGATTTAAATACCTAAGTACATGCCACAAAATAAAAAATAATATTTGTCCCACAGGTTACAGAAGGATTTAGAACCAAGTTCTTTTTTTTTTTTTTTTTTTTTTTTTTTTTATACCACTAAGGTGGCAGACAAGCATACGGCCGACCAGAAGGACCGGTGGTCACCGCAGCCTATGAACGTTTGCAACACCAGAGGTGCCACACTCGCGCTGCCGACCCTGTAAAAACCTTCTAAGACCCTCTTTGAAGAACCCCATACTGTAGGCGTTTGGGAAAACCGAGGCAGGGAGGTCATTCCACAACCTAAGCGTGCGCGGAAGAAAACACCTATCGGATCTAACCGTGCTGGAACGCACCGGACGCAGAGTGTGAGGATGAACTCCCTGTCTGTGGCGAGCGGTGCGATGATAGAACGTAGCCGTGGGCATCATATCAAACAATTCCTCAGAGCACATACCATTGTACAGGCGGTAGAACACGCATAAGGAGGCAAAGTCTCTCCTGTCGCGAAGAGGTTCCACACCAGCTGTAAGTACAGGATCGTTGACAATTCTTACAGCTCGCCTTTGCACCGAGTCAAATGGACGAAGCTGATATTCAGGTGCTCCCGCCCAGAGGTGACAGCAGTACTCCATATGCGGCCGCACTTGCGACTTATAGAGAAGCAGTGTTTGCGCCGCAGTGAAGTACCGCCGCGCCCTGTTGAGCACACCTAGCTTTTTGGACGCCAGCTTAGCCTTGTCCTCCAAATGACTACGGAACTGAACGTCACTGGAGATGTCAACGCCAAGGATCCCTATACTTTTGGAGATGGAAAGAGATGTGCCCTGAAATTGCGGCGCTACAGTAATTGGGGTTTGCTTAGCGGTGAAAAAACACGCTTGTGTCTTGGAAGGGTTGAACTGGACAAGATTTTGTCCACCCCAATCGGACACTCTAGTAAGAGTAGCCTCGATTTCAGACACAAGCTGTTCACGATTTTCCTCCACTGTGTCCCGAGAGATACCGGGGCGGCCCGTGTAACAAGTGTCCCCCGTACTGTCGTCCGCATAACAATGAATGCCGTCAATAGACAACATGTCATTGATATGCAGCAGAAACAGAGTAGGGGACAACACTGAGCCTTGCGGTACTCCAGCGTTTATGGCCATGCAGTCTGAACAGCTGCCGTCAACGACGGCCCTGATGCTTCTACCGGCCAAGAAGCTGGACACCCATCCGCATAATCTCTCGGGTAGTCCATATGAGGGCAGTTTCGTAAGAAGACCACGGTGCCAGACCCGGTCAAAGGCTTTAGAGATGTCGAGGCTCACAGCTAGAGCCTCACCCTTACTCTCGATAGCCGCCGCCCATCGGTGTGTTAGGTACACAAGAAGATCGCCCGTCGAGCGACCGTGACGGAAACCGTACTGCCGGTCGCTGAGCAGGTCGTGTTCCTCAAGGTACCCCAGGAGCTGTGTATTAATTACACAGCTCCTGGGGTACCTTGTTAGTACCTAGTTCAAAATGTATGGTGTTATATTGTTAGTAGGTATAGTTTGCTAGAACAAAGCTACATAAATATATATGAATATCCTGCAGAAGAATAATAGCTGCGTGTATTCACGGAAATACATCAATAATTTTACGGCATTTTATAGCCCATAAAACATTTATCGTTTAACACAACGCTTGGCATGAAGAATTAGGTTATTTAGATCTATTTAAATAAACTTACATAGAAGAACTAAAATAACTAAAACATGACATGACAATTCACACATTATACATACGGTCACTTCTAGTTTCTATATCGCCGAGGGGATAGTCAGAAGTGAATTACACATTTTACAATTACCCCGACGTTAAGTCCTGGGGTATCCTTCTGAGGGCTTATCCGGGATTTCTAACCGTAGGCTGTTAGGTATACGTGTGTCGGTAGGAGTCCGGCATAGCATCCCCGTAGGATTATCCTCACGTTAAAAAAAAGCCCCCATGGGCTAGTCTAGAAAGAAAGAAAGTAAGAAAAATAATTTATTTCTGCCAGCTGCAGTAACAGAAGCGTACAACAAATAAAGAAAAAAAAATGACTGACTGTAGCTTGTCTTGTCAGTGTCAAATCACAAATTAATTGTCAACAAAATTAATCCCTCCAAATTAGTACAAGTACCTACATACATGTAGAGAAAAATTGTAGAGACTAAAAGCACTAAAAGTCGCAGACTAAAGTCTTTCAATCTGAGAGTTACGTACAATCTTACAATACTAACTTAATTAAATACGATTACAAGAACAATAATAGTTCTAAATACAGTGTCATACTTTACAACAATCCAAATCGATAGCCACTGCAACTGGCGAAAGCAGGTCGTTTCTCAGCATAGTGCTGTGATGTAGAGATTTTCCACATCAAGCGCTGATTTTCGTCAACAACCTTATTTATCGTGTAAATGGCGTCATCCGTCACAAAACCCGACAGGAAAAAAAAAAGAGAAAATAAAAAAAAAAGCTTGAAAACATGAAATGTGCCTTATTATTATACTAGAGTAACCCATGAGAGAATACAAAAAAGGTTCAGGTTCATCATCACGCCTTTATCCCCGAAGGGGTAGGCAGAGGCATATTATATTGCTGTAACTGAGCACCATATACAGGAGAAACTACATGAGGGACAAACAAGAAAGTGGTGACCATAGTCCGTGGAAGGCACAATATCCTGAGACATCTTTCCCAGGGCTTACCCCGGACGTAGGTAGTGGTAGGGCAACGAGTGCTCGTAGTCTGTAAGAGTCCAGCATAGAATCCATGAGGGATTTCCACACGTCAAAAAAAAAGAGTTGTTAAGTACATACAATCGATTCACCGACGCAAATAACGTAGCTAAATTTGGACGACATTTTGAAAACTCATGCTCAATGACTCATAAACACGATATTTTCAGTTCTTTCTTTATTGAAAACTAGCGGACGTCACGCGGTTTCACCCGCGTAGCTCCCGTTCCCGTGGAAATATGGGAATAAAAGAAAGCCTATGTTGTATGTGTGATAGGTGAAAGAATTTTTGAAATAGGCACAATAGTTTTTGAGTTTATTCATTACAAACATACAAATTTTTCCTCTTTAAAGTGTTAGTAGGTATAGATATAGATACACTGCAGCAAATTAATTATAAATTAAAGTCATTGTAGCCATAATAATATTACTAAACACAAAGCATTCTAAGAGAATCCCAAGACATCCTTTCGAGGAGCTGACCAGGGCGTCTGGAGCTCGACAGTTACGTGGGGACCGTGTAAGTTTGTGCCCAGCATGGGTGGGGATTCCCACACCAAAAAAACAGGCCTTTACGAAAATGACACGCAATTCGTGGAAAACACGCTTTACAGCGTCTGTAATGGCTTATATCACGAAGAGCATTAAGCTGAGAGGGGGCCCTATTCTGCATAATGGTGACGGTTCATATGCGAGTATTATTTATAGTTTGCATATAAAGAAGTATAACCTCTAGTTAAGTATACCTAATTCTACTTAATTTAATTATGTAATACGTCACCAATGTTTTGTGGAATAAAACACTTTTTTGTTTTGTTTTTTTTGTTTAAGAGGGCTCAATACAAGGGCTGAATACCTTGTCGTGGCTTTTTATTGCTAAGATAATCCAAAAGCTAACACTGGGCAAGAATAAGATACTCAGTTACGCTTATTTACTACAAACATCAAAGTTATACATATATTTAGTTGAACGTGGACGAAAAATATCTAAAAAGAAGTCCACGTTCGACCCCTAGGGGGTTTAACGTAGACTACGTTTAGGGGTTGAATATAGACGGGGGTCGAAACTTGGGGGTTGAACGTGGACTAAACTCTATTTTCAACCGACTTCAAAAAAGTAGAAGATTCTCAATTTGTCTTTACCTACTTAAGATTTGCTATTATGTTTGTAAAAAGGCCATTACGCTAAATTATGAGTCTAATTTAAGGATTCTTATATTGGTAGGTAGAAGTGGTCCCAAATAAAATGTAACTTACCTAATTGAAATTGCTTCAGCGCATTTTGAGATAAAATCATTTCTCCTTTCGAAATCAGCTTTTAAAGCAAGTCACATAATAATCAATCACAGCTTAAAAGACACCCACAGTTTGATTATTTTATGTGACCAAGTAGTTTTAACCGAATACCTCCCTCATAAAGTTCCGTTTATTTAGGAAAAGGGCAAGCTCCGTGGAGCGATGAGCATGTAACAGCTGAATGGATTCTATTACCATCGAAGCCTTAGAGATTCAACCAAAAGGTTAGCGAAAATAAACTGAGAAATGAAACCATTTTGAAGGCAGACCCTAGCTTCAGTTCTCTGATTTTATTTTAAGGGTCAAAATAATATTAGGTTATCTGGTTGAGTCTAAAATGTGAAGAGGATGACCGGTGTGGATAACGTAAAAAAAGAATCGATAAAGTTTTTAAGAAAATTACGCGGATAGATGAACGTAAAATTTGACACAGTTAATGTCTTCTTTTTAACATGAGGAAAATCCTACATGGATGCTATGTAGGGCTCCCACCGACTAAAAACCACACGTATCCTGCCTAACGGCCTACGGTTCGGAGCCCCGGGCAAGCCCTCGAAAGGATAGGTACCCCAGGACAGGACACAGTTAATGTTTAGAGAAGAATTGCTTAAAGCTGTTTTTAATGAATTACTAACGAATTTCGACAGCCATTGGTACTATTTTTACACACTAGAGATAGTGTGTAAAAATAGACGCAAGATATGTGTTAATGTATATACAATTAACATTGTAAATAATTTCAGAACTTTTCATTCACAACTTAAATAGAACACAGACGCGAGACGTATGAAGTTCTTTCGACACAAAGGGAGGGCAAGTCAGAAAGAGCTTTTGTGTGTCATCTTTGAGTTCTTTTAAGACTATACTGTTCTTCAGAGAAGTTTTAATTAATATTATAGCGTGAGTACTGATCCCTGAACTATTAGGTGAAAAATCTGTTGTTACAGCGGCAACAGGAATACCATCATCTGTGAAAATTTCAGCTCTCTGGCTATCACGGTTCCTAAAATGCAGCCTCTTGATGGACAGACAGACAGACTTTATGGACGGAGAAGTGTCATGAATAGGGTCCCGTTTTTTACCCTTTGGGTACGGAACCCTTAATGTTACACCGTTGCTGTCGCCGGCGCGGCGTAGCCAGGTTTTTGAAAAGGCATGTATTTAAATCGATATCTGTTTATTCCCTTTTTCTGAACAAAATATTTCAAAGTTAAACCAAAAATACTGACTTGCAAACTAATTATGCACACTAAATATACCAAATTCATTATACTGTTTAATGGTATTTGCAGAACTGTTTTTCTGAACGAATAACTATTATCAGAATAGTATATCTAAAAATTCCATTGTTCAACAAAAACATTAAAACTTTTTTAAGGAAATCTATCGCCTAATTTACTTTTTAGGAACATCGTTTATTCTAAGTAAAACCTCAATTTAATCAGTCACCTCTTCAAAATTAAATTTTATTGATCAAAAAAAATAAAAGTTTAACCTAACCTAACCTATTCCGTTATAAGATAGTACTATTTAGTAGTGACCGACCGAAGTTTCGGTTTCGGTTTCGGCCAGTTTCGGCCAAAAAATCGAGTTTCGGCCGCAGTTTCGGTTTCGGCCAAATTCGGCCGAAACTTTCGGCCGGGCCGAAACTCACGTGTTCATGAATTTTGAGTGTCTGGCTCTGCTCGCGACGTGGTTAAACCACAAGCAATTACAATCATTGAGAAGTATTAGACAGTTACCCCTGTGTTATGTCTTAGACCTCCTTTTTAGGATCCCGTTTTTACTTTTGGTTACTGAATCCTAAAGATCTAGGACATTACATAACCCTACCCCTTTGTTGTCGGTTCCGTTGACTGTGTTGGTCGTCTGTCTGTCTGTCAGCAGGCTGTAACTCATCCACCGTGATAGTTAGACAGTTATTTTTTTTACAGATGATGCATTTCTGTTGTCGCTATAGCAACAAATAATAAAAATAGACAAATTAATAGTATTAAAGGGGGCCTCCCATACGACATACGTGACTTTTTTACCGCTTTTCTTGTACAGAACCCTACCTGCGCGAGTCCGGCTCACTCTTGTCCAGTTTTAGTTATACACTTCTAGAATGTAACCAAAACCGGCCAAGAGCTAGTAGCAGGGCACCGTATGGTTTTATCATTATACTAGCTGACCCACGCAACTTCGTTTACGTCACATAAGGTGTACGAATGGAGGGGTACTTCTTAATGAGACTCATCAAGCAGCGTGTGAAACGGCCCTGTTTGCTTAATCATAAAAGAGCTTAAAGATTAAGTCGATTCTAAAACAATTCAGTCCACGCCTTCGGCGCGGACTGAACCAACACGCCCGTTTAGACTCACTTTCAAAAGAAACGTTGAATTCTAGATTTACCGAAAGTTGAGATGCCCCTAATTTCTCAACTATATAACCCTCAATATTGAAAATTGTATGGAATAATGCTTAAAGTACTCCCTTTCAGACACCAAACAAATATTTGAAATCGAACCATGCAGTGAGAAATTATATTATAGCTAAAAACCTATTTTGCCTTTCATCCCCTCTCCTGAAGGAACCGCGCAAAATATCGGGATCAAAAGTATCTAAGAACCTTCCTCGGACTATAAGCTTACATCGTACAAAGTATCATTCAAATCGGTTCAGTAGTTTCGGCGTGATACTTAGTCGGGATACAGACAGACAGACAGACAGACAGACAGACAGACATGAAAATTTTAAATTACATTTTCGGCTTCAGTATCGATTAGAGAACGCCCTACACTTAAAATTTTCAAAATATCTTCCATGTACAGACTCCCGACCCTCTACAGTTTTATTATAAGTATAGATAACACTCAATATTGAAAATTGTATGGAATAATGCTTAAAGTACTCCCTTTCAGACACCAAACAAATATTTGAAATCGAACCATGCAGTGAGAAATTATATTATAGCTAAAAACCTATTTTGCCTTTCATCCCCTCTCCTGAAGGAACCGCGCAAAATATCGGGATCAAAAGTATCTAAGAACCTTCCTCGGACTATAAGCTTACATCGTACAAAGTATCATTCAAATCGGTTCAGTAGTTTCGGCGTGATACTTAGTCGGGATACAGACAGACAGACAGACAGACAGACAGACAGACAGACAGACATGAAAATTTTAAATTACATTTTCGGCTTCAGTATCGATTAGAGAACGCCCTACACTTAAAATTTTCAAAATATCTTCCATGTACAGACTCCCGACCCTCTACAGTTTTATTATAAGTATAGATATGTGTAATTCGACACGTAAAAGAAAGAAACTCATCTTTAGGTGGAGATATTTCTAAAATAAACACTTGAGAAGGTTTATACCGTTTATTGATGGCACTTGGTGGAACTTGCTGCACCTATTGAAAAAATAACCGACTAAGTGCGAGTCAGACTCTCACACGGAGGGGTTAAAGCGGGACCCTATTAACGAGGCATGAGGCCTAGCCATCCGTCTGTCTCTTAGTCACGAGGTTGTATCGCTAGAACCGCGCCAGATAGAGGCCTAAAATTTTCACTGATGATGTATTTCTGTTGCCGCAATTTATTTTACCGTGAGGGAAATCCTACAGTGATGCTATGCTCCCTAACGTCGGTAGAACTACGGTCCTACCGACTAAAAACCGCGCGTTGGGAGCCCCGAGTATGCCCTCGGAATGATGCATAGGTACTGCAGCCGCGTCTTTGGGAGGTTGTACAGTTGTTATCCCGCTACTTGAGGGGGGCGTGCATGAATCTTACACTTCACGTTGTCGTCTAGGGCCTGCTTCTATAAGGACGGTGAGAAGACGTCCTCAGGCCCCTGGTCATAGAGGCTGATAGTATAGGGCGCGCCGTCGCAGACTGTGCAACTTGGGTGGGAGAGTTCTGACCCGCTCCCTTCCCGGCGCCGTCTCTTTTACGAGCATGGCCTGTTCACAGGAAGAGGCCTATGGCCCCGCTCCAGCGCCTTCTTGCGCCATTTAAACAATGACGCAAGGGCCCTCGCTTCCAGGTTTCATAGAGGGGTCCCGGCCAGAAGACATGCCGCCTCAACTGAGATCATGCGGTATCCTCTTATCCTTACCCTGACAGCCATCGCCTTCTGCGGGCTAAGCAATCTAGCCGCATTGCTGGCCATCAGGATCTCCGCCCATACGGGGGCTTCATATAGGGCCATGCTCCGCATGATCCCAAGGTACAGTCTCCTGCAGGAAGCGTTGGCTCCCCTGATATTGGGCAACAAACGCGAGAGTGCGGCTGATACGCCCTCCCTCAGTTTTGGGACCAAACTTCGGAAGTAGTATCCCAAGTTACACCTGCTATCGAGTACGAGCCCCGGATACGTCATCGAGAGCTCGATGCCGATGCTGACGCCTCCTATATGTAAGCTGGATCCCGCAGGTGTCCTTTAGGGCTTCCGTCTCGGTGCGTTGCTCCTCGCGCTGTAATTAGGGCGTCGTCGTAACACGTTACGCACGTAACAGGTTACGCGTTACCGCTGCCTATGGACACTTGCAACACCGGAGGCGCTACACTCGCGCTCCCGACCCTAAAAGGTATGGAGGCATGATAAATAAGCGCCTCCCAAACGCAGCTCCAAGGCAAGGTGTTGAAAGCGTTGAAGATTACAAAAGACACTGCCACCACCAACCAATTCACCATGTGCTGTTGCCGCTATAACAAAAAATACCTACTAAAATAAAAAAAAACATCCACAAAAAAAAGTAATTTTTTTAACGGATTTCTCTGTGCGGGAATCCGACTCGCACTTGGCTGGTTTTTTATTTTTTTATTTTTTTTTCAGTATGAACACGTGAGTTTCGGTTTCGGTTTCGGTTTCGGCCGAAACTGACCCTGGGGCCGAAAGTTCGGTTTCGGCCCGAAAAACAGTTTCGGTCGGACACTACTATTTAGAGTGCAAGTTAGTATTTTTGATATGCAATTCGTATTTATGTTTCACAAATCATAAATTCGATGTACGAACCACATTTTTGGTGTGAATTCGATTAAAAAGGTCTTCTCGTTCTGAGTAATATTTAAGTTTTTTAAGTAGGACATGTTTAGTTTATCAATTGGTTTTTTTGCACAGCATTTAATTTTCTGGTTTGCATTCAGTAAATTAGTGGAGTTACCTAGTGTGCAGAAAAATAAAACAGAGGTGCATTTAAAAATATCCCTTTTGAAAAATATACAAATATAGAGTAGGAACGAACAGTAGCGCAGAAGTTCACATTAACATGAAAATTTGGTGTATGAAACACCTTAGTTTGCGCTTTTATTTTTAACTAGCTGACCCTCGCAACTTCGTTTACGCCACTTATGGTGTATGCAAGGAGAGGTATTTTTTCATCAGATTTATCGGAGCGTATGAAACTGCCCTGTTTGCTTAATCATAAAAGAGCTTAAAGATTAAGTCCATTCTAAAACAATTCATCAGAATTATTTCACAATAGCCTTAATCATTAAGCTCTTTTATGATTAAGCCAACACGCCAGTTTAGATTTACAATCACATTCAAAGGAACCCTTGAATTTAGGTTTTGCGAAAGTTGAGATGTCTCTAATTTCTAAACTACAAAACCCTCAATATTGAAACTTGTGTGAAACTATGCTTAAAGTACTCCCTTTCTAACACCAAAAAAATATTTGAAATCGGTCCACGCGGTGAGAAATTACAGCTGAAAACCCATTTCATTTTTCATCCCCTCTCCTGAAGGAACCGCGCAATATATCGGGATCAAAAGTATCCTAAAAACCTTCCTCAGATTGTGTCAAGTATTATTCAAATCCATTCAGTAGTTTCGGCGTGATACTTATTCGGGATACAGACAGACAGACATGAATAGTTTAAATTACATTTTCGGCTTCAGTATCGATTAGAGCAGAACACCCTACAATTAAAATTTTCAAAATATCTTCCATGTATAGACTCTCGACCCTCAACAGTTTTATTATATGTATAGATTAGAAATACTTGTAATAAATAGAAAACTATTAAGTAGATACTTGTATTACCATAGAGATAAAATTTTCCACTTAAACGAAATGTTGAATACACATCATTCGTATTTCCATCCATCTGCAGTTCAAATAAAATACATTAATGACCGTTTCGTCAGAATCATTTGAATGTTTTCGCTCAACAGTCTAAATAAAACATGCCATTTACACACAGAGCTGTGAAAACGCCTTTCATTTCCCCTGCAAAGCTACCAATACCTATAGAAACGCAATTATGTATTCCTATAGTCATATAGCTGAATAGACGATGGCGGTTAGTAAGAAATGGCTGTTTCGTGACCAAACTGTAGGCTGGTGTAATGAGACCTAAAGAATCTACCCAATTAATGTAGAAAGGAAAAAAGAACCAATTACATGGAATGATTTACATTTTGTTTGGGCGGTCATGGTCACATCAGAAGCACGCGAGAT
The DNA here is from genome assembly GCA_933228765.1 of Miltochrista miniata. NCBI lineage: Eukaryota > Metazoa > Arthropoda > Insecta > Lepidoptera > Erebidae > Miltochrista > Miltochrista miniata. The sequence continues at coordinate 5,269,649 of OW121765.1, forward strand.
CTAAGTTGGTTTGTTTGTAGAAGCCAGGAACATGTTCCTTGTATTATAGGTAGAAGCACAAATTAGAGATAGCACAGATGGAAACCTACATACTAAATTCGCTGAGGCTACGCACACATAGACAACTCATTCACAGACACGAGGTCAGGCGGTTTCAACCGAATTTTTGAAACTGATTTGTGCGCGAGTGTGTGTAGCAGAGGGTAGGTGTGAAAAAAAAGTACATAGGTACATGAGTTTTCCATCTGTAGTCTGTACTATCTCTAATTTGTGGTAGAAGTATGTAGAATCTTTACTAGTTACTTATAGCAAAAAATAATCCGGATGACTGACTCCAGCACAGCAAAGCTAAAAAGGGTTTTTCTTAGTAACTTGATAGATAGATAACAAAGGCAGCACCCGCTAAGAACGAGCTTTTTCAAATTTCATTTTATGGGACAGTAAAATTTCACGTATTTCACATAAAAACGTATTTCACCAAAACCCCGCCTTTTACATGTAAAACATGTAAAAGGCGGGGTTTCGGGTGCAGAAAAAAACGTGCGATTTCTGGACTTTTTTATATTGGCTGAATTAGCCAACTCGGACTTTGGTTAAAACTGTGGATTCTAGCATATTAGAATCAAATTCGTAGAGATTTATGTGGATTCAGTGCCAAAACTCAAGAGACACTTGACTGTTTCTCGAGTGTCATTCTGTAGATAATGCAGTCATGTCTCTTTGCACCCTATCCTCCAAATATTATTGCCAAACTATCTTTCGTAGTCGACGAGCGCTTGGTATTAGGCTAACATTTACCAACCGTATGGGCGCTTGCACACTGCCACGATAACGGTAACGACACGATATCGTACGATATCGTAGGAGCGGTGTTTTGATACAATTACTACTACACGCTTTCACACTGCCACGATATCGTCACGATATCGCACGATATCGTGGACGATATTTACTGTCGTGACAATATACAGATACTTACAACAGTAGAGTAACTTCATAGAAATGTGCGAAACGGCTCACTCACACAGACGTGCGCATCTACTGACCCGTGACATTCCTGAAGCATGACTTGTAGTGAGCTACAAGTCATGCTCCAGGTATCGTTTTAGGGGTTTTTTTGGTATGCTGAGTACAAATCACGTGATAATTTTGCAATCCAATATGGCCGCCGCGCCGTAATCACGAAATTTTATGATGGGTATCGTTAAAGGGGTTTTTTGGTATGCTGAGTACGAATCACGTGATAATTTTGCAATCCAATATGGCCGCCGCGCCGTAATCACAAAATTTCATGATGGGTATCGTTTAAGGGGTTTTTTGGTATGCTGAGTACGAATCACGCGATAATTTTGCAATCCAATATGGTCGCCGCGACGTAATCACGAAATTTTATGATGGGTATCGTTAAAGGGGTTTTTTGGTATGCTGAGTACGAATCACGTGATAATTTTGCAATCCAATATGGCCGCCGCGCCGTAATCACAAAATTCAATAATGGGTATCGTTTAAGGGTTTTTTCGTATGCTAGGTACCAATTTAATGTAATTGGCCTTAATTTTACAATAAAAATCTTTTATCATAGTATTTTCGCATTGCTAGTTCAGAATGCCTAATCTTAACAAGCAAATCTTTTTAGTTTACTACTGTAAATAGCTTAGGCGGCCATATTGGATTGCAAAATTATCACGTAATTCGTACTCAGCATTCGAAAAAACCCCTTAAATGATATCCATCACGAAATTTTGTGATTACGGTGCGGCGAAGTCAAAGTCAAAGTCCTAATACATAGGCACTTGCGACACGTCAATGAATACAATGCAAATAGTACCACCAGTTCGGAACGCGGCCCGCTTGAGAAGAACTGGCAAGAGACTCGGCGGGCTATTCTTTTTGTGCACTACATATTTACAATAAGTAGATACTATAAACTAAAACTCCATCAGTAGAGCAAGCAGATCACTTCCAGGCTTCCTTATCAATAAAATAATCGTCAATTGTATAGTAGCCCCTGCAGCACAATTTACTTTTTATACACTTTTTAAACTTAATTAGGGGCATGCTTTTAATTTCGCTTGGAAGCCTGTTGTAAAACGTATACAGTTACCCAGGAAAAACAGGCGGACATTTTGGATTGCAAAATTATCACGTGATTCGTACTCAGCATACCAAAAATCCCCTAAAACGATACCCGTCATGAAAATTTGTGATTACACCGCGGCGGCCATTTTGGATTGCAAAATTATCACGTGATTCGTACTCAGCATACCAAAAAACCCCTTAAACGATACCCATCATGAAATTTTGTGATTACGGCGCTATGGGGGGCGTGCGTGAGCTTCTCACGTCACGCACTCACGCTGCCGTCATGTGCCTGCTTCTGCTGCCTTCTTCTGCCTTATGGCGATTTGTTTGTCCAGGTTATTTTTTCCCAATGTGATAACCTGCCCAAGGTAGGTATACTCCTAAACAACCTCCAGCCTCGATCCGTCGACGTATAGTATCCCCGGCGCATGACGTGGTCATTGAATATGACCTTGGTTTTTTCTAAGTCCATGCACAGACCAACACGTCGAGACGCTCTGTTGAGGTTGTGCAGCGGAGACACTGGAACAGGTAAGCGGAACTTACCTGTTCCAGCGTCTCCGATACTATAACGATGTCGTCGGCAAACCGAAGGTGCAAGATTCGCGCGCCATTGATGTTCACGCCTACCCTTCACCCTTCCCAGTCCAGCGTCTTAAAGATGTCCTCAAGTGCATTCATGAAGAGATTCGGCGATATCACATCACCTTGTCTAATACTAACATTCCCCGCTAACATTTACCGCGGTGGTATTGTCATCCGGAAGTTAGTGTCTTGTTTTTTTAAAACCTCCAACAAATGACACAGTATGAACTCGAAAGTGTTCTGGGTCATTCGAAAAAAAATATTAAACATTTCACTTCGCGCACACAGTTTATCGAAGAGAAGGTAATAAGTTCCCTCTAAATATCGCACTTGTAGAAGAGGATCAACCCAAAATGTTCTTCTACAGTATCGTTTTTTTCTCCGTAAATATAAAAGATAAAGTAAACGTAACTTGTTCACTGCTGCCATTATTGCTTCTAATATTTTAATTAGCTTTAAGAATCGCGCGGTTAAAGGCGCAAAGCTACTAACCGAATAACAAGCTGTGGGTTATACTGTGTCATTTCGTTCGGTTATATCGTTCCACGATATCGTACGATATCGTGGAACGATGTCGTACAATATCGTGGAACGATATCGTACGATATCGTGGACGATATCGTGCCACGATATCGTGCAATGTGCAAGCGCCCTATCTCGGACTCATTTACTCAAACACGTATCAATTGCCCATTATCATTCCAGCAGAGTTATTAACCGGAGTTATTTTTCGAGCACTCGAATATAGCTCAGTCCATAGCTCGTTATTCGAATTTTACAGTGCAAGATATTCAATTGAAGACATTTTGTGTCTCAGAGCCATGGTTGACCTTGAGGACCTCGATGCTTTGGTCTTTTGGCGTGGACGATAAGTTCTTGTTAGTTGCTGTCCTCAGACTATATAATCCAGAACACTTATTTCAAAGGGCGCCGCCTCTACCCGTATTCCCAGACATTTGTGAACGGCTGAAGAAGTTGTGGACAGTGAACTACTCTGGTCCAAAATCCACAACATCTTCAGCCGTTCACAAATGTTGGTCAATCACGAGCCGGAACTTAGGTTTGTTTACTGGTTGAATCACCATTCTGAGGTATTCGAAATGTAATTCAACTGCTCGTCACATACTGTGAGAGTGTAGTATTTGGCGAAAACAGCTGTATAATATGCTAAACGGTTTACAAGTAACATTGGGAGCACTTTATTATACGGATTGGTGTTATCCGTGATCAAATGTCGTGTTTTAGGCGTTTCTGCCATAAATGTTTGTGAAATCAAACATAGCTCATTTAGGACCCGCATTATACAACCTTCATAGTGATTCCCTTATCTTTGGAAGTACGCATACGGGCTGTCTTGGGTTTTGCACTGCAAAGTAAAGGAGTAGATTGACTTTCCTTCCAACTCACTCATCTTCTAAATAATTTCGATATACGACTTCCAAGGCAGTCCAACTTCTGGAACTGTGGCGAAATCGAACTCAGGTCAACTCATCTCATATTTGTTCCAAAGCAATCAAATATGTAACCAAATATTAACCCTTTGTGCTTGCAATAAAAGCACAGCAAAGGTTAGAGTTCATGTCAAGCCTTTAAAGTTAACGTTTATTGCCTTTACTAGCAATGCAATCATCGTTAACCCTCATAGAGCAGATACGTGCGTATAGCTTTCACATTAAGATTTATAATATTGTGATATTGAAGTATCTGCCAGATTCGTAGAGAATCGAAGACCAAGCTCAGACCTCAAAATCCACGTAGGTACTTATTTTTTTAAATCTGATTTATACTGGCGTGTTGGTTACTTAGAGTCTTAGACCATAATGCCAAATCTTGTTTCTTTAAGAATATCTTCATTTCACATTGATAAGTCAAAGTTCTAGTCCTCTCCCAGCCAAAGTCAAGTCCAGCCCTAAGTCAAAGTCAGTCTAGCTCCAGAAAAGCGGTAGATAAATTTCTGAAGCGTGTCTTTGGACAGTTTGTTTCGAATCAGAAAAGTGCGATTCAGTGTGTTCACTTCCCAACACTAGTGCACGTTCGAACTTTCATGATAAGAATCGCCCATCCATACACACAAAACACTCGAAATTACACTAATTAAAAAAAAATACAACGGAGCAATAACCGATCATGGACAATTCGCGCCCAAAAGTCCCATGTACTTATCTAACATCAATCTCATTTTCTTTCGATTGAATATATTCTTGACACACCTTAACTGACGTCATCATACATCACAGCTCGATATAACTCGAAAATTAACATTAGCAATGTGTATATCGTTTATCACGGACATGTGTTACAATACGCAAACAGTGAAAGTGATGAGATGGGCGGTGTGATCACGGTCTTTCTAAAAACCTACCTTATACATTGCACGTAAAGTCTATTTTACTTCAGCAGAAGTGTTACCTATAACGACTTTTGTTGTCATTTCATTGTAGATATAAAATCGTTTGTGTTGACTTTATTATCTATGTAATGTTACTTGTCTATATCATAGGTCAACTGCCTTTGAGTATTATAAGTAAAGACTTTATTGGAGTTGGAGAATTTTACAACCATGGATTTGCTCATCAGAACCTTACTAAAATAGTAATAGTGCACTGCTTGTGTCATGCTATTATCTATACTAATATTATTAAGAGGAAAGACTTGATTGTTTGTTTGTTTGCATCGAATAGGCTCCGGAACTACTGGACCGATTTGAAAAATTCTTTCACTGTTGGGAAGCTACACTCTTTGCGGTGAACATAGGCTATATTTTATTCCCGTATTTCCACGGGAACGGGAATTACGCAGGTAAAACTGCGTGGCGCCCGCTAGTGGCTCTATATTTCCACGTGTATGTTTGCTATCTATTAAACAATAGAACTCAAACCAAAACAAACAAGAGATCTGAACAAAGAAAGATAACGAAACGTCCTACATAAAGATAACAGTTTCTTATTATTTATGTAGATATTTCAGACTAGTTTTAATATCAGTAAGTTTCAATAACACCGAACTGAATCTGCTCCTGTCTGAGATGGAGATATACTATAGTTAGAATGCAGAAAGAATCTGCATACAAAGGGTATACCAGGAGAGAGCACGGCTCAAGATAAGAAAGATCGTAGATGAATTGCCATGTGCTGAAAGCCTAGCATAGGAAAAATTGCCAGAGTTTAATATACATTTCTAGTCAAAATAGATGAGCTTGCTATCCTAATCTTTTATGACCTTGTTTTTAAGAGCCTTTGCAGTTGGCTCAATATAACCTCTAGCTAGAGCCAAAATCTAAGTCAAGACTGAGAAAGCGCTTTACAAAAAAACAGCAACAATATAATGGACGTTTAGCATTCTGTTCGAGAGCTATCAGAGGAAACTTTTCAGTCTGTTCCATCATCCTTGACGTGAAAAACAAATACTGCTCGTTCGCTCTAACTTTGCCGCTCGGCTCCATACTAAAATCGAATTTTTAATTAGACGAAGTAAATTGACAGCAAGTAATGTCACTTCTTTATACAATGTTGCGTATTTTCTATGACGAAGTGACATTAGCTACTGTCAATTTAGTTCGTCTAATTAACAATTCGGGTACATACTCTCTCTCTCTCTCTACGCCAGCGGCAAAGTTAGAGCGAACGGGTAGTACTTAGCAGTTAAAAGTCCAAGAGCTAAGGATGTGACGGACTCTCGCTTGAGGCCATGGTGCGAGCCATGCTCTCCAGCGGGAGTAAGTGGGACTGCGCCGCCTCTTTCTGCGAGCAGGTCATGCTCGCGAAGGAGGCGGCGGGCCGGGTGCGGGAGAGAACTCTCCCACCCGAGTTCCGCAGCCGGCGCCCTGGGCGCCGCCGACGTGTCTTCGCCGAGGACTATCGGCCTCCATGACCGGGGGTCTGAGGACGGTGAAAGGGGCCGCTCACCGTCCTTACAGAAGCAGGCCCATGACGGCAGCGTGACGTGAGCACTCACGCACGCCCCCCCTTAGAAGCGGGGTCACACCCGAAATCCCCCATAGACGCGGGATTGCACCCGAACCACCCCCTGGGCGAGGCCGCATCAGCGGCCGTAAGTCTGTTGGGAGACACGGGACATCCTTCCTGAGGGCTTACCCGGGGCTCTCAACCATAGGCTGTTGGGCGTTACGTGAGGTTTTTTAGTCGGTAAGAGTCCGGCATAGCATCCTACGAGGATTTTCCCTCACGTTAAAAAAAAAAAAAAAAAAAGGATGTGACGGAAGCTCTGGAGTTATCATTTCGAGGGCGCAATCGGGACTCCAAGCCGTAGGCAGGTGGTAGGGCAACGTGTAGTAGCCTGCAGGAGTAGTATCCAGCATAGCATCGATGAGGAATTTCACACGTAAAAAGTTCATGAAAAAGGACGACACGAATTAAAATAACACGTACAATCAATGTGGTATTAAAACGTGTTTAAATTCAATCCACTTATTTCTGGATTACAAGATTCTACCGCTCTATAGTGTATGGAAGAGAAGATGAGAAGAGCTCTAGGTTTACCTACTACCTTAATCTATACAAATAAATAAAATTGGAGTGTCTGTTTGTAATATTAAAATAACCGCTTTCTACTATAGTAGGGGAGCCCACGATGCTAAATGGGGATTTACTCGAGCGTCGTAGAGACCTATTGGGATGATGATATGAAGAAAAAAATGTTATATGATATATACCTTTACATCGGTGGGGGAAGCGGCTATAGATTTTTAAATATGTAAAAAAAAACTGTTGCATGGACATCCTCGAGCGCGTCAGATATTGATAGCATCAATTCCCTACGTATTTGTAATAATGTACGTATGTTGATCTGATCGTTAGCATGATGCGGGTGGTTGTACTTAAGGGCTGAAAATGAAAAAAAAAAAATATTCCAGCGCGTCAGATTTTCTAAGGGAGTGTTAAGTGCACCAAAAAAAAGCTCTCATTCACTAATCTGACGATTTCGATGGGACGCAAACTCACGGCCATTTTCATAATGTGCAAAAAAAATTCGCCATTTTGAAATACTCAAGCGCGTCAGATTAAGATATATATGGTTCATCTCTATGTTCTAAACGTACTGTCTCATAATCTGACGATTATCTAGAGGGATTGGCCTGATCTGACAAAAAAAAATTAGAAAAACGATTCACCTTAAAGGCCATCCCTGCAACTTCCCGCTAATTCCATTCCTGGGCTCTTAAAATTGTACTTATGACATTTTTGAGCTCAAAATACAATTTATGTGATATTTTGAGCTGGCTGAGTTCAAAGAAATAATATTTTTATTCTATGCATTTGAGCTCGCTCAGCTCGAAAGTCTGATAGAAGTTATGAAACTTCTATCAGACTTTTAACTACCAAGAACACTATTTTTGGAATTTTCAAACCGCAATAACTTTTGAATGGATAACCGATTTTCACGCGGTTGGCGGCATTCGACGCAGTTTTATCATCCTCATAAGTAATTTTGCAATTTTAATTGATCGAACCACAAATTTCGGAGTAATCCCGAAAAAACACTTTTTCGGGTTTCTTTCGTTCACGATATCTCTCGAACGAATCAACCGCTTTTGACCAGCTTGGTGGCGATCGACGCAGGTACAATCGCAAACAAAAGTACTAAGCCTAAAAATTCATTTTATCGATGCTGTTGCGTAATTTCCAGGACATAGATGTGAATAGGTCAATATTAATTCTATACTATTATTAAAAGTATGTAGTAGTAGTAGTACGAACGAAGTTCGTAGACGCAAAGATATTTGGCGCATAGTGTAACTTTATCGACGAATTTTTGTTATTTCGGCTTGCGGAAATCGTCAGATTATATATTTTTCATTATTCTTGAATTATTTCCTTCAAAATAAAAAAAAATTTAGCTACGCTCGAGAATGTCGAGATGACGTTTTTTTTTCTTACAACTTAGTTGCCCTCCCCTTTTTTTACGTCACTCTCAAATTGTCAGATTAGTGGAATATACACTTTTTAGGATGTAATTAACTCACCCTACCTTAATCTGACGCGCTCGAGAATTTCTGATGGTCAATTTTTTTTTACTAATCTGATCCTGTATCCTTCACGGGCGGCCTTATATATGGGCCTCATGTTTTGTGGAGGTACTTAACCGGGTACAAGGTATCCCCGTGTATATTAATCTGTCGCGCTTTAGTAAATCCCGAAATCCCCTACTACTACATGCATGAATGTATAACGGTACACATACCAAAATATGTATTTTGAAAATTTTTGTCTGTCTGTCTGTCTGTTTGTTCCGGCTAATTTCTGGAACGGCTGGACCGATTTGGACGGGACTTTCACTGGCAGATAGCTTATGTAATAAGGAGTAACTCAGGCCACATTTATCCCGGGAATAAGTTCCCACAGGAAGCGGGAACGGGAACAAATTTCACGCGGGCGAAGCTGCGGGCATCAGCTAGTTTTTACTAATATAAATGCGAAATGTGTGGATGTTTGTCATACACGCTCTAACGGCTGAACGGATCTGGGTGAAATTCTGTAATGGATTATAGTCTGCAATAACACATAGGATAATGGGAAGCGAGAACGACACAAAATTTCACGCGGGCATCAGCTAGTACCTACATAATGTAACGTAATCAATATGATAATCATCACATAAAATTGCGGTGTATTTATCAGTTAACTTTACTGGACATTTCACAAAATAAAACCCAAAAACCTATCAATTTTATATTTATAATGATAACTGACGTGTGATACGAAAATTAATTATCTAACCAGGCTAGATTAAAATTCGAGATAGTCACAATAAGTGCAGAATTACTTAAAAGAAAGTTAGAAGAGTGGCCGGAGTTTTATTGCCAGGATCTTTTTTCTCCAGCTCTACCGCGTTGCGAATCTGGCAGTAAATGTAGAAGCAATCATTTGGACGATCATAAGCGTTACATTGTGACTTATATGAATGGGCATTATTCCTTCTACTGCGAGCGAGTCGGACCCATTACGGACTCCGCTATACTCGTAACGATGATTTTCAAAACATGTCATGTCCGCTTTGGTGGAAGGACATGTATGAAAATCGTCGTTACGAGTATAGCGGAGTCCGTAATGGGTCCGACTCGCTCGCAGTGGAACGCGGGCATAAAGATTTTTCATTTTCTCTGTACCACCTTACTAAACATAATACCTGAATGATGCTTTTTAGCGAAGCATTTGGCATAGAATAGTAGTTTTCGATACAAGTGTGGGATTTCTGTTATTACAACGAGTTACGACAGGTGTTGACCCGAGCCGAAGGCGAGGGTAGACAGTCGGAACGAGTTTAAATAACAGTCCCACATGTTGTATTGAACAACTATTTTTAATACAGTTGCGAAAAAATTAAGCAATTTTATAAAATAATAAAAACACAACAAACCTGAATATCCAAAATGGCGCTAACCGTAAAAGAATATATACCTTCCTAAGCAGAGACTATGGCAATGCACTTCATACAGCCAACTTCTTTTATTTTTATAAATTTAATTTGTCCGATACTTATTCTAATTTATGCTTAAATTTTAATTAAAATTACTTTTAATCTGATATTGAAACAAGTTAGTATCTTTTTTTAGAAATATTTGCATGAATAGACATTATTTTGACAATTGGGAAAGAAAACGCACGAGTGCGGGAATGGGAAAGAAAAAGGCACGAGTGTGTAATAGCCCACATCCCGAACGCTATACGTCCCTGTAATACGCCACTTTTTGAGCAACTGTATTAAAAAATACTTTTTCAGGGTTTCATATCCAATGAGTAAAAAGTAAAAACAGGGACTCATACATACAACAAACAGGGACTCATACATACAACAAACATGGCTTTTTGGGACGGAACGCTTCCTGCAGGAGTCCGACTTGCACTTGGCCGTTGTTTTAAAACGAATTAGATCCCTCGGTAAAGAACTTTGTGTTTGTGTGTGAGAGATATACATAATTTACTCTCAGTATCCGAAAAAAGAGCTTATTTTTCCAATAGTTTTAGGTAAAAGAAAACCTCCAATGAATATTTACATGACAACTTTACCAAAGTTTAAAATGAACGAACAAACTTTTGAGTACATATACAAAGTATGAGCTTGTTTGTATATCCTTAGGGAGGAATATTAGTACTTTTATATAAGAAACTAGCTGATGCCCGCAGCTTCGCCCGCGATGGCGCTGTATGTGAAAAATGATTTTCCCGCTTTTCTGTTGAAATTTTTCCTGAATTTTCTTTGCTATAAACCTCACGGAGCCCGAGACCTTTCCAACGAATGCAAAACCGTGGAAATCGGTTCGTGCGTTCTGGAGTTATAGCGTCAGGAAGGAAAACCCGACTTATTTTTATATAATAGACTAGCTGATGCCCGCAGCTTCGCCCGCGATGGGGCTGTATGTGAAAAATGATTTTGCCGCTTTTCTGTTGAAAATTTTCCTGAATTTTCTTTGCTATAAACCTCACGGAGCCCGAGACCTTTCCAACGAATGCAAAACCGTGGAAATCGGTTCGTGCGTTCTGGAGTTATAGCGTCAGGAAGGAAAACCCGACTTATTTTTATATAATAGATTATAGAATAAAGATTGCGTATATTTGAAGAAGCGCTCGTACTCGTTGCCCAGCTTCTAAATCTAAACGATCACTGCATACAGCATCTTACGGTATCATCTTTACTGAGACGGGTGACGTTTGTACAAATGTTTGAAGGTTTTCGTTTGAAAAACTCTCAGTACCAGCTCGGAAAATACGTCGGTAAACGCCTAGATTCCTTACGTGAGTCATTATAAAACATTGTGTACCTCTTATCGCTAGGTACACCACAATAAAGTACGAAATGGCGGCTCGGAAATTCGATACTAGGTAGTGCAAGTATGAGGTACGATACCAACTTTAATGGAAACCATTTCTTGGAAATGTTAGAACATTCACAATAGGGGCGAAACATTACACGACTGCCCCAATTGCACCTCACCGGCGAGACAGGCTGTTCCACCAAACCGGATAGGCGTTTGTCCTCCACATTCTCAGCGAGAACTTCTATTGGATCCGCATTCAGAGAACACGGCGAGAACTTGAGAATCATATCCACATTCTCGTTTCTCGTGCTTTTCTCGCGAAATTCTCGATGAGAATGTGGAGCGCCCGTTAGATAAACCAATCCGATCGAAAGAATACCGAAGTCTGATTGGTTCACCGTTTGGTTGATACCGGGCTGACTCGGTCTTATTTCCAGATTTCCCTCTCTTCGATATGACCTTGACCGTTACTCAGATGGTGTTCCACTTGCAAGCGAGGCTGGATAGTGCACTGTAGAGCCTCACCGAAAAGGTGGATATTAGTGACAAGTGAAGTCTATTTATACTAATATTATGAAGAGGAAAGATTTGATTGTTTGTTTGCATCGAATAGGCTCCGAAACTCCAGAACCGATTTAAAAAAATATTTCATGGGCGCTTCACATTCTCGTCGAGAATCTCGCGAGATCAAAGCGAGTAACGAGAGTGTGGATATGATTCTCAAGTTCTCGCCGTGTTCTCGCCTTGTTATCTGAATGCAGATCCATTAGAAGTTCTCGCTTTCGAGAATGTACAGGACCTACCACTGTTGGGAAGCTACGTAGCTTCCCAACCCCTGCGGTTGACATAGGCTATATTTTATTCCCGTATTCCAACGGGAACAGGAACTACGCGGATTAAACCGCGTGGCGTGGCTAGTGCATTCATAATTTATCTACCATTACAGGCGGAATAACCTCCTTCTCGCCGATGTTGAACAACGCCGTCCACGTGTTAATGTACACCTACTACCTGTTTACTGCGGAGGGCAGCCCCGAGGTCAAAGCTTTTCTAATCAAGTACAAGAAGGGATTAACTATTATGCAGATGGTATGTTCGATATAAGTTATTACCTACAACTATTGGAATCACATGCTGGGATGGGAAAAGGTATGGTGGATGGAATTAGGTATATTTTTTTTTATACCACTAAGGTGGCAGACAAGCATACGGCCCACCAGAAGTCCTGGTGGTCACCGCAGCCGATGAACGTTTGCAACACCAGAGGCGCCACACTCGCGCTGCCGACCCTGTAAAAACCTTCTTAGACCCCTTCTGAAGAACCCCATACTGTAGGCCGAAATCCAAATGTACATGGCCGAAATCCAACATAGAGTAATACAAAGGAGGGGAGACGAAGTTCCCATCAACTCGCTTCGTCAATCCTAGATACCCCAATTGGAATGTCATCAAGGACAAGAATATAGCATTAGCAGTAGGTTAGAGGTACACTATGTATGCTCCAGGTTGAAATGAGAAAGTGACTGTGTCGCCTTTTATTGCTTGTAGGTATAATAACATGCCTCTCCTATCTGTTCTACCTTATCTAACACGGAGAGTGTTGCACTGAAGTCAACCCTCTATTGGTACTTTGGAGATCAGGATCCATTACTCATTACGAGGTACTGTGATGATCCCAAACCTGCTATGAGTGATTAGCCAGAGCCTTACCTACCTGTTGGTCAGCATGAGTGCGAACCACAAAGTAAGGTTAGATTATGCTTTTTCCACTTATTGACAACCAATTCAAAGTTTGAGCTGTTGCAAGAGACTGACAAGGGAAGGGCAGAATTATCTGTTGTGGAGTAAATTGGGAGAGACCTATGTCCAACAGAAAACTGCCATCAGTTGATTTGACTATTTGATTAATTTGCAGAAAAGCCTAATGTGTAAATAATATTTCATGTTCTTTCAGATTCAATTCACAATAATGCTGATATACTCAGCTCAAATATTCCTGCCAAGCTGTCCCGCACCACTCGGCACCGCATATCTATACTTCCCAAATGTAATATTTGTATATTACATGTTCTATAACTTCTTCAAACAGAACTACACAGAAAGGAGTAAGCTTGACAAAGATAGTATCAAAAAGAAAATTTAAATGTAAGAACAGTAAGATGTAGAATAAGATTGACTTAATTATGATGTTTGTGGAAAATATGTATTGGTCTCATGACATGTCCAGTAGTCTAATGATTAGTGTTATGTGTTGAAAGTGGAGGATGTGGGTTTGATTCCCAATAGTAGAGATGTTAGTATTACAAAAAATATCTATGTCAAATTTATTACTATAGAATTGTTTACTAGATCCTATAGCGCAAGATAATATTATTAGATCCCACAGATAATATTAGAAATTTCTGACCTCCCACCCCTTAACGGTGACTACATTATTGCCACATACAATGATCAGCAGGTCCTGGGGTATCCCGAGTCCGAGATCTTACCCGGGGCTCTCAACAGTAGACTGTTAGATAGGATACATGTAGTTTTTAGTCGGTATTAGTCCAAAAGCATCCATGTAGGATTTCCTCACATATAAAAACACAATGATCAGCAAATATATGCCGCTAGTAGATTTCGCCAATGTCATTTAGGTCCTTATAGGGTAAGGAAAATCATTAACTAGGTAGTTATTAATATTATACTGAGGTGTACCAACAATTCTAAGTTATCATTTGTGTGCATGTTGGAATTCTAAATTATGTCTAGAAACCTAAGTAGGTATTTATTAAGCTCTTCAGGGTTATTTATAATTTAATAAAATAGAATGAAAACAGTATGTGCCACTATAGCAGTTTAGTTGTAATTTGTTCTTAACTGTAAAATATATGAAAGTATGTATGCACATAAATATCATTGACAAGGCTTCCGTTCATTATGTAAAAGGCCACCAAGAAAAAGTGTATCTATTTCATTTGTCTCATCCAATCAGAATGTCTTGTTGTAATATGTAAGCCTTGTGATGTCTACAAATGTAAGAAAAAACTTTTTTAAGGCTGTGTTTGTGTCTTATTTTGACACCTATGCCATACCCTGCTATTTATTGACAACAAACCTTAACCTTGACATTGGTCCAGTTTGTTAGATACTATATGTCTTAAAATTTAATATACTAATGTATAAACCGAACCATACATCTAAAAATTCAGTCCTATTAAAAGTAAATGAGGTAAATTAAACTTGTTAGAATATTTTTTTTAAAGGTTAGTCTATTAAATGCAGTAGAAACAATAATTGCTAAATTAGTCACATAAATGCACTTCAATAACTAAGTCATCCTGCAGTAATTCTATATTTAATAATCATTTAGAAATCAAACTTTTCAAAAGATAAAACTTGTGATACGCTAATGAAACGTCACTTACCGTGTAATATGAAAGCAGGCCAGCGTTCTCGTCCAACACGAACCACCGGTACTGCCAGCCCTTCATCACATTAGTCCATTTACTTAAAGAACCCTCCATCATGATTCCAATTCAAAAACAAATATCAAAATACATGAAAAAATAAAGACTGCAAATTTCACACTGCGGTACGACTCCTCCACCATAAATAATCCATACGTTTTGACAGTATCACAGCACCCTGACAGCCAATGTCAGTGTTACAAGTTGCAATAAATATGTTCGATTTGTTTATTTTGACCACCAGTAATCGAATGAACAATAATTGATTCCTTAGATCATCTAACCACAGGATGCGCCTTACTTAAGCATTGTTTTCTGCCATCGCACATGACCATTTGGTCTTTTGGCTTTATGAAAAGCCTGTACATCAGTACATCATTTTATATGATTAAACTAGTACATTACATTGTAGTTGACTGTACAATAACAATTAACACACAACAGCCATTACGCGTTTGTCGATTAATACATTTTTAAATGCAATGAAATTTTATATGTCTTTGTGTTTCCCCCTTCACTTGTATGAAAACTGGCAGAATATTTTTGTATGCGGTGGTTCGCAAAGGCTAGTCCCGTGTTTTATGGTCTAAGGTTGATTCGTATAATAAATTGTATGATTCGATTTTTTCATTAAATTTTTAAATAGTTTTACGACTGTCTGAATCTGTACATTATAATGTCAACCTGTTTCTACAAAACAAACATTCAAACCTTAAATGCAGTTTGGGGCGTAGCTAGGGTTGCCAACTTTCGAAACGACGAATCCGGGAGATTTTGAGGGGGGGGGGGTCGAGAAAATCTTGCCCTGCCCTGGTTTAGGCAAAGGTTATGGGTTCAAAACTTCAAATCCCGTATGGGCCAAGTTGTCTTTTTTCACTTTATCCATACTAATATTATAAAGCTGAAGAGTTTGTTTGTTTGTTTGAACGCTAGGATCTCAGGAACTACTGGTAGGATTTCGGAAATTCTTTTACAGTTTGATAGTCCATCTATTGAGGATGGCTATAGGCTATATAACATCACGCAAAGGCGAATAGGAGCGGAGCAGCAATCAAGAATGTTTTGAAAACTGGGAATAATTTTTACCGTCTGAGAGCTTCCGAAGCGTACGCTGCATAAATGGTTAAAGTTACGTAAAAATTGTGTAGGTACTACAAAATTGTTTCTCTTAAAAAGTTCTAAAAAAAGTCCGCGACAGCATATGTCTATTTTTTAAGGTTCGCTCACAATAACCTAATTTGTCTATCTCTTAAGGTACGCTCACAATATTTTAAAACGGAAGAGTTTGTTTGTGCTAGGATCTCAGAAACTACTGGTTGCATTTCAAAAATAATTTTACAGAATTATAGTCAATTTATCGAGGATGGTTAATGACAATATACCATCACTCTAAGACCAATAGTGGCGGAGCAGCCATGAATAATGTTTTGAGCACGGGGAAAATTTCTTTCTTTTCAGAGCTTCCATTGCGTACACGGCGTAAATGGTTAAAGTTACGTAAAAATAGAGTATTATGAAATTGTTCCTCTTAAAAAGTTATAAAAAAAGTCCTGATCAGCATATGCCTACCTTTTACGGTTCGCTTACAATAACCCTCTTAATAAGTTTTAAAATATGATCGAGGCGACGACCGCAATAATCGTGGTCTGCAGTGGTAGCCAGCCAAATGAACGATAAAAACCGGTCAAGTGCGAGTCGGATCCGTACCATAAAAAGGACGGGCGGAAGTAAATGCGACGGAAAACATTATATCACTTTACATATCAATACCACGCCTCTCTCTTTCTTACTCTCATGTGACGCAACCTAAGTTGTGCGGGTTAGCTCTAATGAACATAGGCGACGGAGTTAATGCGACGGGAAACATTATTATCACTAAATATTTATACCACACTTCTCTCTTTCTCACTCCCTTATGACGCAAACGAAGTTGCGCGGGTCAGCTAGTATAAAATAAAATGAAAATCAGTTATTTATTCATTTTGTTTAGTAGCAGCATTTAGCAATTCGTGATTTTTTACCGACTTCAATAAAGAAGGAGGTTCAATGTTTCTTCTTTTATGTTAGTTACCTCATAATTTTTGATGGGCTGAACCGATTAATTTTTTTTTTTTAGTTTGAATGCTGATGCTTTCCTTTTGGTCTTATATTACAAGGAAGTCAGGATCTAATGATGGCATCCTGGTGAAATCGAGTAAAACTTTCGAAAATTGTAGAGATAACAAGTGCATTTATTAACTACTAGCGGACGTCACGCGGTTTCACCCGCGTAGTTCCCGTTCCCGTGGGAATACGGGAATAAAATATAGCCTATGTTCACCGCAAAGAGTGTAGCTTTCCAACTGTGAAAGAATTTTTCAAATCGGTCCAGTAGTTCCGGAGCCTATTCGTTACAAACAAACAAACAAACAAACAAAAAAACAAATCTTTCCTCTTTATAATATTAGTATAGATGTATTTAATTAAGTGTTTTGAAGCATTACAATTTCCTGGAGTCGATCTGATGATGGACCCAGTTGACAGTTGACGGAATTTCTTAACTTTGTGTAAAGTTTTAGAAAATCCGGGAGAAATTGTCGCATCTCGGGAGGTCGGGAGGGTCAACATTATTACCGGAGTCTCCCGGGCAATCCGGGAGGGTTGGCAACCCTAGGCGTAGCATTTAATCCATCGTCTAAAAAGTAACTTGGCAATCGTTATGTATGAAGATCAGACTTTGAAAGCGTGAAAATTTTCAACAGGCGGCCGTACACAGTCTGCGCCTGTTCATTTCAAGACGGCAATACGCTTACCACCAATTTTTCATTGGACAAGAATGAAAAGTTAAAATGTGAGCGTATAGATTACTATAGATAATATGACTCTGCCAGCATACCCCTGGGAAAAGGCGTGACTCTATTTGCCGTCATAGCAGTACTAGTACCTACTATTTCATTATTTTTGATAGCAGCTCATATAATTAACAGGACAGGTGGGTAATAGGCGTCGTCACTGTTTAAAGCTGATTATGATCTTTTTGGCTAGTTACCTGGATGTAACATTTTTTTATTTATTTTATTTTATTTATTTATTTATAAACCAACTTATACTTACAGCTTACCATTTATATAAGTTATAGGTCACATACATTATTAGCACATAGGTATCTCATTTATCATAATAACAGTTATCGGTCTAATTTTTATGTCAGTTATACAATTAGCAATTTGAATTATAAAAAATATTAAAAATAAATATAATAACAAGTGTAAAATAATAAATATGAATGTCAATAGGTACATAGTAAAAATGGTTCTGAAATAACAAATATGCATGTCAAAAATAAGATGTCACTTAAAAATTAAAGTTATATTAAGTCAGAAGATAACAATAGTAAAATAGCAGGAAAATTATGTCAAAAAATGTTCTAAAATAATATCATCGCAACAAAAATGAAATGTAAATAACAATATGCATGTCAAAAATAAGATGTCACTTAAAAATTAAAATTATAATAAGTCAGAAGATAACAATAGTAAAATAACAGGAAAATTATGTCAAAAAATGTTCTAAAATAATAATATCGCAACAAAAATGAAATGTAACATGACAAACAAATATAAAATAATCATTAAGGAAAACAATAGCTACTGTAAAATACCGATTATTAGGCAATTTAAGAAAATGAATGAATACATTAAAAAAACATTACACATTTACTCATCATTTTGTTTAGGTACCTGTTGGTTACTATATAATAGTGCTGGAAGTGGCAACACTCTCCAAATAACGGCCAGCCGCAGCCATAAATCTCGGTTCCGTGTACATAAAGATATCTATAGTCTCATCACTCAGCAGAACATTGTTGATGTGTGACAATGCAAGGTACAAGGGGCTGGTCGCAAGAGATACAGTAGTATTGGGCACTAAAAATAGTGGACGATGTCGAGGACGCAAGGTGCGCCTGACCGGTAGTGGAACATTGATTGAGACATACTGTAGGAGTGAGGGATTATAGGCATGACCACGGATTAGACGAAAGAAGTATGTAATCATCACCAGATTTCTTCTAACCTCCAGGCTTTGATAGGAGACCATTCCCAAAACAAATGGTGTGGGGTACATGAAGGGATAGTACCCATACACTTTCAAGTATAAAAAGCGTGTAAATGATTTCTGCACCCTTTCCACCAGTAATACATACAGCTTCTCATGCGGACTCCAGATTGCGCAGTTGGTTTCCAGTATACTACGAACACGTTACGTTTCGTTTTAAGCTAGCTGCACTAAAAACATAGTTTTATTGTGGTTTAGGTTTTCGCAAACAGGAATAAATTGAAAAGAATAACTAAATCTTACTTTTTAGTAATATTATAAATAGATGATTTTTTTAAATATTCAGCTTGCCAAATTGACGTCGCCTCCAACCTGATGAAAAGCCGTGGCGCATCTAGCGATTGGGGGTCACTTCTGACAGTGGTCCTCAAGTTGGCGGCCCTGTGATGTGCCTCTTAACGCTCCTCTTGAAGAACCCGGGATTGTAAGATGAGGGAAAAACGTGTGCGGGCAGGTCGTTCCATGTTTTTATAGTTTGACAGAGGAACGATCTTTTGAAACGCTCGGTTCTGGCGAAAATTCTCTCCACTGTGTATGAGTGGCATCTCTGGCCGGCACGCGTTGTTCGGGATCAGAAAGGAGATGGTGGGATCAGGTTGAAGAGCTCTACAGAACATTCACCGTGATACATTCGGTAGAAGGCAGCCAAGGACGCTATGGTTCTTCGTTGCGCCAACGGTTCGAGGCCTCCCGTCACCTCAGGCAGGACAACCAATTATTCGGATAGCACGTCTCTGCATAGCGTCAAGCGCGTCTAGTAAGTACCTCGCGGGTTCACCTTTGGTATGACTCCGCGAGGTACTTACTAGATGCTCGCGGCTTCACCCGCGTGGACTTTTTCCCATGACAAAGTATTCCGGAATGAAAAGAAGCCTTTGTGTTATTCCAGACTATAATCTATCCACGAACAAACAAAATTTAAGCCAGATCCGTTGAGCCGTTAGAACGTGATTGACTAACAAACGAAAAACCCGACTTATTCCATGACTAATCATTAAAATACAATCTTTGTTACTCGGTACCTACTGCAAAAAAATTCTTTTCAGTAGTTTTAGGGTTCCGTACCCAAAGGGTGAAAACGGAAGCCTATAATGAGGCTCCGCCGTCTGTCACCAGGTTGTATCTCATGAACGTTGATAGCTAGACAGTTGAAATTTTTGTAGATGTATTTCTGTTGCCGCACAACAACAAATGCTAAAAAAAATAGGGGGGCTCCTTACAGCAGAAGTGATTAATTTGCCTTTTTTTTTCGTACGGAAACCTCTTAGCCGGGATTTTTCTAAATACTTAGCTCTTTGATATGTATATCATAAGTATAATAATATATCTGTGAAATCGTCG
Organism: Miltochrista miniata; assembly: GCA_933228765.1. Taxonomy (NCBI): domain Eukaryota; kingdom Metazoa; phylum Arthropoda; class Insecta; order Lepidoptera; family Erebidae; genus Miltochrista; species Miltochrista miniata. The sequence goes on from OW121765.1 coordinate 5,289,980, forward strand.
TATAGACGACTTCTCCGTAATCTGATGCAGAACGTCGTTATTAAGTTCAACATCTCATCCTTGAAAACTTGCTTGACTATTATGGGCAATCATATTTTGTTTTGTTTTATACATAGGATACTCGTATTAAACACATTACATTAGGTATATTATTATGTATTCATCTACTAGTAAATAAATGAATATAAAATGAATCTGCGAAATGTATACATATACGCGCATAACTTCATAACGGCTGAACCGATATCGCTAATTCTTTTTTATCATGTTAGTTATAGCCAGGGCGAGGTAAGTATGAAAAGAAATAAAAAAAAAGGGTTCAGCTTGTTATGGCGGAACAAGGTTCGCCGGGTCAGCTAGTGTTAAATAAAACAAAGCTTGAAAGGCAGTTATTTTATATTGTACAACCATTATCACTTTTTGTAAAAAAATATATTAAAACTATACGCAAAAACGCGTTCATATTAATTTAGTAATACCTACTAATACTATACTATTTACAAGGATCATCGCCATTTGGCGCTTAACATTTCAATGTCGCCTTAACGATCTGCCGAGTTTTGTTCTACTATAACTTGAAGATATCGAAACCTGATTACTGTTTCCCTGGTCTAAACTTAAATCCGCTAAGTCTACAAATAATGGCACATTTTCTGAACCGTCCGCTACTATGTCTTTTGGATCTTTCTCGAAACTTTCTGGAATACCTTCTCCCTCAATAGCCAAAGATTCAATATCTTTACTAAGAGAATTGTTTTCCGCAGCTTCGACGAAAGCAGTGGAAAGATCTCCACTGATTTTGTTAACTTTGCCAGATCCAATGTCGTACATGAAGATTTCTTTCTCGCTGGCAGCATCACCATCTCTGCAAAGAAAATAATGAGGATTAGATTTCCATGAATATTTAGGTGGAGGATCATCACACCAAAGATGATCAATGACCAACGATGACGTTGTGGCACAGACGTTCCTAGAATACATGGGTAGTTAGACGCCAGTATCACTTAACTTACTTAAAAAAATGCCTAATAATAGAACGGGCCCCGTGTGTTAGTTTCCACTGTTAAATGCAATCATGATGCTAAGGGGGATACTGAAATTACAAGTTTAATCACTCTTTATATTTTTAACGCTACTGAGGCTTAAGTTATATAATAATGACGATTAACTTACCCAGTTACAAGTAAGACAACCGATTGCAAATCAGTTTCAGTTTTCTTTTCCACATCCAGCCATTTTTCAAAATTATCTTTTGTTGGATGCTTGAGTAATTCCTGTAAACTTTCACCTGCTATAAATCTTATGCCTTTTAAATTTTCCTTTGCTGTCTCTCTTTCTATTCTGGAATGACTTGATAAAGCCTCTGTTTCAACTGGAGCCAGTACGACTACTGAGGTAACTTTTCTTCCTTTAAGAATGTCAGGAAGAGGGAACTGATTACCGCTTACTTTCAGAGGCAAATATCTGTTGTATCTCTTATCATTTAATGCTACTGGGTCAACTTGAGTAGCATTCTCAAGAATATATTCATTAGCTAAATTTTGACCTTCAAGAGTGGCAGGATCAAAATGAACAACTTTCATTGCAACACCTTGGCTCTCTGATGGCGGAGCAACGTAACTGGGCACATTTTCAGAAGCTGCTAATTCTTGATCATCACTGATATCTTCGTCTATCCTTGATTCAATTTGGTCGCCATTGGATTTCAGGTAAACAGGTCTGTTTTCAGTAGAAGCTATTTGTTGACCACCACCTGCGCCAAAGAAATTGGCCAATTGGTCTGGCGGTAGAGATTCCAAAGGTGTCTCTCCTACTTTATCATAATCTAATACACTAATGTCAGCGTTATCTAAGATACCAGACGATAGTAACTGTTCACGTAAGTCATCGGGAACTTCATCAGGGAGTTCAAAGGCAGGTTTCTTTTGCTGTTTTTGTTCTTTCTTGGGAGCTGGTGTAGAACTTACTAAATTTTGTGTCGAAGAAACATATTTCTGAGTAGTTGGCTTAATTTCAACTGTTCGAGATGTCTGATAATATGCCGGAGGTGTACTTGAGGGAAAAGCATGGTGAGGTCGGGACTTTTCTTGAATATATTGTGTTCTAGGAGATGTAGCTTCATTGTTTTGTTGGTAGTTATTTTGTAACTGTTGTTGATGTGCTTGTTGTTGCTGTTGAGTATGCAATAATTGTGCTTGCAGGCGTTGAATTTCTTCTTGCTGTTTTTGCACATTTTGTGCTAATTGTAACCTAACCTGATCCTCATGGTACTGTTGTTGCTGTTGTATTAGTTGATTATTCTGGTGTTGTTGTTGTTGTATTTGCTGATGTTGTTGTTGCTGCTGGTGTTGCTGTTGCTGCTGGTGTTGTTGTTGTTGCTGTTGCTGTTGCTGTTGCTGTTGGTGATGTTGTTGCTGTTGCTGATGTTGTTGCTGCTGCTGCTGTTGCTGTTGCTGATGTTGTTGCTGTTGTTGGAACTGATTTCGATAAATCTGTTCTTGTTGACTAGGACTTGGCAACGGTTGACTAGTGCTGGATTCACCTAAATTACTGAAGGGCCGAGATGTAGGACCATTAACTGTAATGTGTTGCTCATACTTAGGCACTGAGGCTACCAATTCTCCACCACTTGGTACTAATGCGCCAATATTTTGTTGGTGTTGATTGAAAGGACGTTCTGATGGACCATGTTGTTGGAACAGGGGTCTCTCCGACGGACTTTGATGATGAAATACATCTGGTGTAGGTGCAGGTTGTAAATGGAAATTAAAATGAGGAGTTGAAGGAGGTTGTGGTACAAATTGATTTTGTGGAATAGGTGAGGGTGAAGCAGACAATAAACCAGAAAATGAATGCTGTTGCTGTGAGGGAACTTGTGGGGTGGGTCTTTGTAAAGTTTGCGGTCCTTGATGGAAACTGAACTGCTGTTGGGGTTGAGGTTGCAAAGGATTCTTTTGGAAAGGTGGGCGGTTATCTTCTATTAGTGGAGGTGAAGGCTTTAGATTGTAGAAAGGAGAAGATGTTTGACTTGGATTATTTGTGGTAGAGGGTTTATTATGAGCTGTTTCCACAAACTGTTGGGGTGGTCTTGGCTGAGGAAGTTGCTGGTTTTGAGGGAGTACATGGGATGGACGACGATAATCTTGGAATTGTCCCGTGGATGCACTTGGATTAGGTTGAGAAAGAGGGTTGAAACTTTGAATAGGTCTACTTGGCAATAATTGACGTTTAGGTGGATCCACTTGTTCGGTTGTGATTGTGTGATAGTTCTCTTGTAAGTATTTTGGATCATCGAAATATGGTTTGGGTTGAGCTGCGAATGGTCTTTGGGGTCCCGAGTGAAAGCTCACTCTTGGAGGACCATTAAACTGTTGTCTTGGAGCAAAGGTTGGTTGATTGCTGTGAGGTTGAAAAGTTGGCCCACTATTTGATCTTGGAAATGCGGTAGGAAAAGGCGAACTAAGTGGACTTTGGGGACTTGGTCCATTAAAATGTGTTATAGGACCTACCGGACCATTGGAAAAGGGAGGATTGAAGGATGCAGTTGGTGCATACGGAATCCGAGGTGACAAAGATTGTGGTTGTGGTCTAAAAGGGGAAGTAGTGGGGCCATGTCTTGGTAGTTGTTGTTCAGTGGGGCTTTGTTGTGGTTGAAGTTGAATTCGGTTTTGTGCATACACGGGACCGGGTCGATAAATATGAGAAGGCTGATGCACTTGATGAGAAGGCTGTGGTGAAGGCTGAGACAAAGGCTGATTAAAACTCGATCTAGGATTAGAATCAAATGTCTGCTGTGGATTGGGTGAGGCAGACCTTTCTAAATGTAAATGACTGGAGTGAGTGGGTTCTAAAGGTTGATTGGGATGTGCAATTGCTGGTTTTGGTGCGGTTTCTTCGTGGTCTTCCGATTGGTAAGAATTTTGACCTTCCCGTCGGTCACTATATTGGTGACCTTCACTGCCGAAAGAAATCCTAACACTACTGTCACTATGATACACTTCGGATTCTGGCTTAATAATTGCTCTTAATGTAGTTGTTTCACGAGGCACGTATGTTTCAGGGGTTACAGTCACATAGCTGTCATGGTGATGTTCTCGGTCATCATCCTCATTTGTTGGTGGAGTTATGGCTGGGATTGGTTTCTCGTAAATGACTTTATCTTTTGCATGTGGATCTTTGCTGTACTTGACGTAGAACACATGAACTGGTTCCTTCTTTTTCTTTTGTACTGGAGGAGTTGGTGGTGCGGGAAGAGATTCGTTAGATTCTTTTATAATGATTTCAATAATTGGTTCCGGAGCATCGTAATAATGTGGATGTGGTTCATGGCTATACAAAGGAGCGGTTGGCAAAGTACCATAAGGAGGTTCAAATCCCTCTATAGAATCCTCTTGTACATTTAAAAGCTTTGACTGTGCGTAGATCTCATTTTTATTTCCAACACCGTCGTCTAAATTATGCTGTTTCGGATCGTACAAAGGATCCTTCTGGGAATATTGAACTACTGGCTCCATTTGAACAGCATAAGGGGGTAACCTTCCTTTTGATCCATGTGACACTCTTCGGTTGTGAGTCAGTGCTCTAAAATTTTGTACTCTAGAATGTGGCAGTACAAGAGAGTATTGCAGATTTTGTGGTGTTCGTATATTGTCTAGTTGTCGTTTCGGTTTCGCTTTCGATGTTGAATTTTTCCCTGATGCTATGCTGAGCACAGCCAAGGCTGTGACCTGTAACAAGCAAACATCAAATTTAATCGAGAGTGATTAGGACTCTTATCGATTTTAATAATAAAATATATTTTGTAATGGGCAACATTTTTTATAAGAATCTTCGTAAATCGATTTTTGGCGGGAGTTTGAATTTGAAACAATGAAACTATTGGTCGCGAGATTTATTTAATTTTACGTCGCCGTAAAATTGTAAATACCGTTAGATTTATTAACCTAGAACTAATCTATCAAGAATGTTAACTGTCGAAATATTGTGATCTGTAAAAATAATATCATAAAGACGGTTCGTCTTCTTAAAACGAACGTGATTTTTTCGCATCATTTGGTACGGAGCGGAGCTAACGTGCGCGAGGCCGACTGGCCGGATTTTTTTGGAGTTTTTCTTTTCACGGAAAATATCCGTTGGATTTTAATCTCTAGACAGTTTTCAATCTCACTTGGTAGGTCTATCTAACCAATGATTATATAAAAACTATAGATAGGTTCGTTACCTACACTGCGAAATGACAAGACGAAAGTTAGGCAATTGCCTTACTTTCGTCATGCATGCTACCACGGATAATTTATTAATACCTTTTTTAAATTTATTAAATATCTGCTGTTTTTGAAAGCCGTGATGTTCATGTATGACTTGTCTAATTATGTCGTTGTATTTAAGAGGTTTTACAACTGTCACATAGGTAATAATAGTTCTCGTGTCGTTGCTCAAGATGTCCCAAAAATTATTGCCTTGACCAATATACCGTATTCAGTTCCCGAATCGGTCAAACCGTTAGTGAGCTACGCGTGCAACAAGTAACAACCACGTACGGAATTAAAGAAAATAGAGAATATGGCCATCATTATTGATTAACGTAGATAAAGTTCATAGGCCAAGATCCCACTTATAAGTTATAAGTAACTGGCTGTTCCCAGCGGCTTCGACCGCGTAGAAGTCGTTATCGCGTAAAATCATAACCCTCCTTTTGCGCAGTCGAATAAAAAGAAGCCTATGTCCTTCCCAGGGCTTCGCACTAGGTATCCCTATAGGTACCAAATTTCATCTGAATCGCTATAGTCGTTGAGGCGTGAAAGCGTAACAGACAGACAGACAGACCGACAGACAGACAGAGAAATTTTCGCATTTATAATATTAGTAGAAATTGATTGGCGTTATCGACCATGAAATGTGTTGATGGTCGTTCTCTCAACAATAAAGAACAAAACCTATTGTTGACGCCTAGTGAAGTGCTTCAGTGTGTACAATAGGTCGGTAACTACTGAATACAATCGATTACACAGTGTCACAGAGTAGATACATTTGTCACGGTGTATCTTTAAGGTTAGCTGTTGTACTCGTATTCACGTTGTTTTCGTTTTCTGATTAAAGGAAAATTCATTTATTTTTTAAGATGTGACATAACGATAAATGATGAATAAATTTTACTACCTGGTCTAGAGGTGCGGATCACCCAGGTCGTGGATTGAATTCCCATCGGCGACCAAAATTTGTGTGATCCATAAATGTTTGTATCGAGAGTCTGAGTGTTTCTATGTATGATAAGTATGTATTTACAAGTATATAAGTATTAATATCAGTGGTCTGATACCCATAACACAAGTAGGTTATTCCTAGCTTACTTTGAGATCAGATAGCGGCGGAAAAAAAACAAAAAAAAAAGATATGATGCGACGCCAGATGGACAGACGCGACGAACTAAGAAGGTCGCAAGGTCGGAAGGCGCAAAGGTCGGAAGGGCAGCACCCTGTGTTGTTTGTTGTATCAAACAAAGATATTATAGGTACCTAATAGTATTAGGTACATAGTAGTAGCGTAATTTGGGAGCGGCCTAGGTATATCCAGCAGTGGACTGCTATAGGCTGATTTAATATTAAGTTTTTGTTATGGAGTGATGGAAAGGCCATGGCGAAATCTAGCAAATTGAGAGTCACTAAGTTAGTGGCTTGGTGCCTTTTTTTTTAACGTGAGGAAAAATCCATCATGGAAGCTATGCCGGACTCCTACCGACTAAAAAACCTCACGTAACGCCCAACAGCCTATAGTTGGGAGCCCCGGGTAAGCCCTCGGAAGGATGTCCCAGGACTCCCAACAGACCCACGGCCGCCACTGCGGCGTGGTTCGGGTGCTATCCCACGTCTTTGGCGGTTTCGGATGTGATCCCGCTTCTAATTGTGCGTTAATCCTTCACGTCACGCTGCCGTCATGGGCCTGCTTCTGTAAAGACGGTGAGTAGCCCTCTCACCGGTCTCAGGTCCCCGGTCATGGATGCCGATAGTCTTCGGCGATAGCTAGGTGCCTATCTATGTAATTTTAGTATTAATAAGGATCTAAACAAAGCGACCTGGGGCACTTTCACGAGATGCGCAAAGGCAGTTAATTAACACAATTTAGCTATTTGTGCTAGTGCCAACAGTACTATTACAACAAATGAAATTATTAGATTCACGTCATACGACATTACGTTACATTATGAGGCCCGTGCCAACTATCAATTCTTTTATGTTTATCCACCATCACAAGAGCCCTATTCAAAACCAAACAATACCGTTCTAATTAACACTCAGATGTTATTCAAACACGTGATTATTAGGAAGACGACGCGAGTGTGTAGACTGTACTCAAAGGTACAACACTACACGTGACAAAGGAGAAAGTGTTTTAATGTGAAAAGGTCTGATGTTTGTCCACTTTGGTGCGACCGCCCGGTGTGATGCTTTCGAGTTATATGCAGAAGCGATTTTTGTAAGCTCTGTGTTTTTTTGCGATTAGAAATCCTTCATTGATGCCATACAGGAGTCTTAACGATTAAAATCAAATGTTGCCCTACCACTAACACCTAAATTCGAGAATTCTGAGTACACCCTGGAAAGGATGTCTTAAGATTTGTAAGCTATTTCTGACTGAAATATGTAGAAACCTTATGTATGATGAAAGGGCTGTACATTAATGTGTTACTGAGATGTTCTTTAAAAATACTGACGTTTAAATAATCAAAGCTGGAAACATTAAAACCTGTAGTGTCTGGGCCGCTGAAGGTACTGTTTTAACCCCTGCATATGTTTTTTTTTAAATTACTAACTCATATCTGATTTAATAAGTTTGCTGCAAATTTAATGCTTAGAAAAGTTACACGCAATTTTATTTTAAAGAATAAGGAAAAATGACCTAGAAACCTAGAAGACGGTCACAGGGCGGGAATGTAAGTACTGTATGTGTTTGTCCAACTATTAATTGCTGTGGGCAGATTGGATTGATTGGAAAAGTAACATTGAAATCTGTTATATATTTATCAACGTATTAATAAATATCTCTTGTGATAAATTAAAATAAAACATTTATTTTATGATGTAGTTAAGTACTCATCGTTTTCAAACCGCTTCCGCCTATGCCCTACAACTTTCATTGTAAGCACGAGGAAAATTTCGTCGAAAGACCAGTCTGCCGGCATTCCAATAAGATCAAAAGTATACCACTGAAAGTCATCTTGGCACCCAAATACACTCCTTGTTCGGTTGGGTACCTATCGAAATAAAAATTTAAAAGGCCCTTTTCATTTGCTATAATTATGGTTCATTCAGAGGCGAGATTCGATAAGTCAGGTTGATTAATATGTACAAAAGAAATAATAGAATCTTTGGTTGAGTTTCCGAACACTGGAATTAGGATTTTAGTTACCAGGCATTACGTTACATTTTGTCAGTAGCAGTAGTTGTGAATGAAGTATCTATCGCGTCAAAACTATTTATTACGAGTATATTCAATAGGCCACATGTTTACAGTGCCCACCTAATATTACTACTGCACATATTGTTTGTAAAGATTCTAACATATTTGTTCCGATCTGGGAATAGAAGAGATGTCCTGGCCACATCAGATAGCATAGGGCTACGCTTCCCAAAGCACCAAAGAGGAAGTTGCAGTTTTTAGGTGAATTTAAAGTTTAAACTTCACGTTCACTGAAATTAATTGCACAAGTGCAACATTTTTGAAACGTCGTTGTAGGTTATTTATAATTCCATATCTACCTAGCTACACATAAAAAGGTTGGCTATGCTTGATGCAAATAAAGTTGCAACACTGTCGTTTATACGTAGGGTTGCCAAACTGTAAAAAGTAAAAGTTATGATCATCATTGAACAATGTAGGTACATATTATTTAAATGTGCATTTCTTACAAAATTGAACGGTAACTATGCTGCCTATGTATAGTTTGGCATACATATAACCTTTATATTTCTGCATGAGCATCTAGAACTAAATGCGTTTTCGTTAGTTGCATACCGAGCGACGAGCGTAAGTAAATGTAAAGGAACCAAAGAAACTTGGAACGCTCTTCTTAGAAGTTATAACATGTAACGTAACTAACAACCCTGGGTTCTACAAGCGGAGCGTGAATAGGCAGATGATTGGGCCCTTAACTTAAGGGCCATTGTCGCCCCCCCCAAGTAGCGCCTAGCGGGATAACACCCGAACCAACCCCCCAGACGCGGGATAGCACCTGAACCCCTTAAGCGAGGCTGAGGTTATCGCCAAAGTCTGCCGGGAACCCTGGGACATCCTTCCGAGGGCTTGCCAGGTACCCCCGGCCGTAGACAATGGTCAGGAACGTGTGGTTTTAGTCGGTAGGAGTCCGGCATAGCATCCATGTAGGATTTCCACACGATAAAAAAAATTATTATTGTCGATAGCCTTATGGACTATTCCTCAATTCGCTAGATGTAGCCATGACTTCCCATCAGTCTAGTGGTGTCAAAAAGGTCAATTCATCGGATGTGGTAAAAATCCGTAATGTTCGCCATCGGATAATTTAAAGCTATTCAAGTGTAGTATTTCATTCTGCATACTGTTCTAAGTTCATAATGAACCGCCTGTTGTGGCACGGCGCGGTGGCGTACCACAATTCGATATTTTAATTATAGAATATGTGGTACAATGCCGGTACGACATTGATTACATCTCAGTGTTGATGACCCTGTGCGGTCAATATCACCAGAAACAAGTAGGTACAAAAAGTACAAAGTAGTTATTATTTAAGTTTACTTTGTGAATATAGTTTTTTAATACTACCTTAGTATTATCAAAGTCTAGGACAAAATTAAACGAGTAGCTAGGTGGTATAGCCTATAAAGTGCTATAATTCTGAAGGTCACCCCACACTGCCTACTTATTAATAAACCGCAAGAAACTTTCTCTCACAACTGCACCAAGTGCACGCTTAACCTTTTGTAATAATCTTGAATCTTATATTCTATACAAAGTACCTTAAATAAATATCCCTCTTTCCATAAACCTACTGATAATTTATATGCGAAAGTAACTCTGTCTGTCTGTCTGTTGTCTTTATGCCTGAATTATAGAGCTTTATAAAATTTGATACAGATATTCAATAAAATTTGGGAAAGGACATAGGATACTTTTTATCCCGGGAACTTTCTTACGTCTCGGTACGGGAATACCTTTTCTAAGGTTGGGGCGCAGGTTTCAGGTAGTTTCCTATGAATAGATAGGCTTAGCACCTGTTGACTTCAAGAATATATTGTTGTTATGCTGCAAGGAAGCTACAAGTGGCTGGGCATTCATTGTATGGCGTTATATTTCCAACGGAAATTATTTATGAATGAGAAGTAAGAAAATCTATGTAAAATTAAGTAAATCTATACTTCTATGCTAATATTTTAAAGAGGAAAGATTTGATTGTTTGTTTGTTTCCATTGAATAGGCTCCGAAACTACTGAACTGATTTTAAAAATTCTTTCACTGTTGGAGCTACACTATCCTCTGATAACATAGGCTATATTTTATTCCCGTATTCCCATGGGAACGGGAGCTACGCAGGTTAAACAGTATGACGTCTGCTAGTTTATCATAAAATGAGCCATGCCCCCATGATATATCTATTTCCCAGTAGTCCTAAGACCTAAGTCTGTCGAGATTACGATTCCTCTCCCTCCTCTGTCAAATGGACCGAATGACCTGAAAACGGTTGCAGGGATTGACTGGAGGCGCAAAGCTCAAAACCGTGTATTGTAGGGTAATTTGGGATAGACCTACATTCACTCAGCAGTACATAGGTTGATTTCCTTGAATGACTGACTACGCTCCCTTTAGTAGCGGCGTGATGATTGTAATTATAATAACCCAATACAATAAATATGTCACCTAATACTAAGTATTTAAAGCTACTGTTAACATCTAAAACTCACTACATCACTTTACAATATCAGAACTGCTCGTTCGCTTTAACTTTGCCGCTCGGCTCCATACTAAAGTCGAATTTTTAATTAGACGAAGTAAAATGACAGCAACTAATGTCACTTCTTCATACAATGTTGCTTATTTTCTATGACGAAGTGACATTAGCTACTGTCAATTTACTTCGTGTAATTAATCAACTGTGGGTCGCGTCGTCACAACCTGCGCCCGGGTCTATAGGCTACGGTTACCAACCTTCCGGTGGGCCGTAAGCTTGTCTGCCACCTAAGTAGTATAAAAAAAAAAAATCGGGTATACGCCTCTACGCCAGCGGCAAAGTTAGAGCGAACGGTAGTCTAGCATAGCTATCGAAAGTAACAATATACCAGTATTGAAAAGTACCTACGTACCAGGTCACGACATCTTTATCAAAACTGACCATCTGAATACAAATTTTTGCAACATTTCCATATCATTATTATACCCAATACGGTTAAAAGGTATTGTGAAATACATAAGTAGGTGATGTTATCGCAATAATGGCTTTAGGCTTGAATTGTGATCGAGATAAAGTGAGTTCAGATCCCGTTCAGTACAATTTATAACTTAAATATACAGCTCTGCATCTACATACATATACTCACGCTTTTTTCTCGAAGGGGTGGGCAGAGGCATAGTATACGCCCACATTTCACCTTATAGATTTTTATCCCTCGTAATAGGTGGTGAACCTATCACCGTGCCGAAATGGACAGGCCCAGGTCGTGATGACCCGCTGTGGATTTTTTTAAAGTCGTCCATAAATGGCCTTCAACTTGGCTTAACGATTGTCATTTTACTGACCACGGATCGTTTTGCGAAAGTGATCCCTATAGTCGCCTCTTACGACACCCTCGGGATGAATTGGGTTGGCGACATTTTGTACACTTTCCCGTTGCCACAGACAGATCTGCTTCTCCACTTCCAAACTCCAATATTTGAGCAAGGTTTAAGTATTAAAGTTTATTTCCTAAGTACTAAATTGTATCAATACGAAAATTAAGTAAAATCTGTCTATCATGCTTGTACCGATTTTGCTGAATATTTTATACTGAACTAGACTAGAACTTGGGAAAGAACATAGGTTACTTTATACCCTAAGAAATAGTCAAATAGTTGCAGTAAGGGGCTTTTCAAAAGGGGTCTAAAAAGGTTCTTGCAGGGCGGCATGGCGGCAGGGCGAGTATAACGCCTCTAGAGTTGCAAACGTCCTTAAGCCATGGTGACCACTTTCTATCGGATGAGCCGTAAGCTTGTTTGCCACATTAGTGGTGTAAAAAATTGTTGCAGGTAAACCTCACGAGAAAATTAAGGTTTAAAAATATGCTTGAATAGTTCACGTGACCTGAGACACCTGGGACTTCCTTCCGAGGGCGCACCTGGGGCTCCGACCGTAGACAGTGAGTACTTGTGGTTTTAGTCAGTAAGAGTCCGGTATAAGCATCCATGAAGGATTTCCACATGTAAAAATAAGCTTGAATAGTTTGAATATCTCAAGCCTCTAGAATTTCTAAGTCTAGTGCCCACAATCATCTAGGTACACGTCCATTTACATTCAGCAATTACATTTTACATTAAAATCTTCTCGCGCCTGCTTCATATCTGATTGCGTTGGCAATTATCTCGATGTGTGTGAGGTAGCCAGCAATTACTGCCCGTAGTTATTTGTGTATGTACATTTTAATTGAATTTGTTACGGTAATGTTTTAAAGCCAATTACTCGTTAGATGTAGATGTCTCAGTCAAACCGCAGAATAAATATTAGTAGGTATTACATAGGTAGGTTCATACTAAAACATGTAGCAAGACACGTATAGAATAGAGAGTGTCAATAGAATTAGAAAATAGAAATGGAAATAGAAGTAAATAAAATTAGAATATAAAAATAGATACCAAAAACCGACCAAGTGCGAGTCGGACTTGAGCACAGAGGCTTACCAAAAAACGGCAAAAAATCACATTTGAATTTGTCACACAACACCGTTTTAAATTTGTCTTACGCTTAAGCTTACGCTTCTTCCTTCCTAGTCAATGTGATTGATTTTATTTTATACCACAAAAGTGGCAGACAAGCATACGGCACTACCAGATGTACCGGTGGTCACCGCAGCCCGCAGCATTTGCAACACCAGAGGCGTCACAGTTGAGCTGCCTACCCTGTGAAAACCTTCTAAGACCCCTTTTGAAGAACCCCATACTGTAGGCGTTTGGGAAAACCGAGGCAGGAAGATGATTCCACAACCTAAGTGTACGCGGAAGAAAGTCTCTATCGGATCTTACCGTGCTCGAGCCTTCCGGATGCAACGTGTGAGGATGAACAGAACACCCAGTCTGTGGCGAGCGGTGCGATGATAGAATGATTCCAATATAAGAAAAGATGATCCTTTTCAACGATTTACTTATATCGTTTCTAAAGCATCGGGCATTGTCTCTTATTTTTTGTACTCCAGTGTGATACCTAATACCTATTACGTAAGGCGAAACAACATGCCTATCACAAATCCTTATCTGCGCCATATGTGGCCATCATTATTTTATGCTGTCACCATATCACTTTGTAGGTAGACCTGCAATGAGTAGGCTGTATGCACGATGCTCTTTCTTACGACATCAATTGCCAAGTGACCTCACCCAAAAACAGTCATTGAGAGCTATCGTGGGTGCTCTGACATATTTATGTGAAACACCTGAACCTTCAATACTCATGGCATATGTCATGTTATAATTTTTTACAACATCTTTCTTATCAGGAGGTATAGTCCAGTCCTACCCGATCTGGCAATAATGTAAACATGTCATGTTTTGACAATCGTTGTTTAAGACAGATGAGTAGAAAAATATAGTATGACAAATCATTGAATTTTTTACTATCCTGAGTAGGTATTTTAAATGAAAATAAACTGTCATAAAGAACTTATTTGGTGTCGAAATGATTGTAAGAACACTGTATGGCTCCTGGATACTGGAATATAATCAGGGTAAATAATTAATTGCGAGTAACTATGGATTTAAAGGATCAAATGTGTTTGTTTACATTTTTGCGCAAAGCTATTGAAATACAGTATACCGACTCATTTAAGTAGATAAACACTATTGAAATTTACGAACTAGATTCATGAATGAAAAATTACTCGTAGTACTTGTATGTTACAATTTTTCTATAAGGAAACACTCTATTTATAACAGTTTTGTTCCAAACAAGTACTGAGTGTAATTTTTCATTGATGAATCTAGTTCGTTAATTTCAATAATGTTTATCTACTTATGAGGCTGACTGTACATCGTAATGTTGCATCGTGTATCTTGGCCCTTATTTTAAAACGACTCCAAAGTAAGGAAATTCGCTATCGCTATGGGCGGTTCCAAGGCGATTGTTTTTAAATTTTACTTTTAATAGTTTGTGTTTAGTTATTTCGAAAAAAATGCAAATTTTCACTAAGATTTTGGATGATGCACAAATAATTTCCATGCAAGTGAAGTGAAAAAGGAAATAGGCACAGATAGTTAACTTTTATGGACTTTATTTCATAGGAAGCACCATTTTGAATAAATTGAACCTTAGAAATTCACAGACAAGCCTTCTTGCCGGTGGTAGTACTGTTAGTACCTCGGCACGAAAGGGTTCATTTCACTGATTGCTGAGCTCATTACCCTTCCGTTAGCATTGTCATTATCGGATAAAAGGAGGAACTTCCGATAATGACTAATTCTGTGTATATCATCTCCGTAACATGTTTATTTATTAAGCCTCTTACATACATGAATAGTATTAATTACATTTAAATATTCCATTCACTGAGACACGCAAAACATATGCAGGAAATAGGTACTTTAAAGCATGTTCAATGCACGCCAAGGGTTCACGTTATATCAGCTGGATTATCTTTTAAAGATTCTCATGAATCATGGATTTTCGGTAAGTACTAAAATAAGTTTGCAATCAAAAGATCACCCAAAGACAAGAAAAACTTGACACAAAGTGCTGCACTAACTCGATTGGCGTGGTTCTTATTTTAAAATGATTGAAAGGCATTCTTTCTTTCATCGTAAACTCGTCCATTACTCCCTACATTATTAGTACCTACCTAGTACCTACCATCACAAATAGGTGAGATCGGCTAGCCAAAGATCTGTTATAGAGAGAGTTCGCGATGGTGGAGAAAGTCTCTGTCTGGACCCCTGATGCTATCCTTCCGACAGCAGACCCTGGACTCTTTGCCTTTGACAGATGGCAAGGCACCGTGTGGTCTTAATTGGTAAAAATCCGGCATCGCATCCATTGCTTGCACACGAAAGAAACCTTTCTTGTCCGTGGTCCTACTACCTGGTCCTACGAGGAGAACCACGGGCCATTCTTTTTGCCCATATTAGTAGGACCATGGGCACCTAACATTAGCCGTAGGTAGGGTAATGTTAGGTGCCTACCTACCAGTAGCACTACGAGTGCTACTGGTAGTACTACGGACATTTTTACTTGTCCGTGGTTTTAAAGGCCCATCGTTATTACCTACTTTAAATATCTTCTCACTCACCAAGAAACATCAGACTCAACCAACATCATCCTTGCATCATTATCCACCTTAATCTACTTTCGTAAACCATCTTTTACGGTAATTGTTTCCTCATCCAACCACTAACCGTGTTGATAATGTCTAATATTAGTCTGACTAGCAGCTCGAATACTTACATTTGCGGCAATTTGCCAGGTCGTGGGAATACTAGGGTGGGAACTTGTTGATAACTTGGCTGTGTAATTCGTTGTTGCGGGAAGCGGGTTATATGGTTAAAGGGTTGCCAATCCATATTTGGCTGAAAAATATTCTTTTATCGACCATTTTCTTGTGAAAAAGAAAGGAAGTACTAATCTTGCTAAAAAAGTACGAATTTTTAAATAATTAAAGTAAAGTGATAGCAACTAATGTCACTTCTTGATAGAAATTAATCAACATTGTATGAAGAAGTGACATTGGTTGCTGTCACTTTACTTCGTCTAATTAAAAATTCGACTTTTATGTAGTCGATATTTTGTATCTCATAAGTGAAACTTAGTTACTATTTATTTTGAGTAACTGTTATTTTAGGACGCTCTTTATAAATAACCAGCAAACACTCGTATCGTAGTAATTATAATTTGCTAAGACAGCTACGTGAACGCAACGCTCTACGCATCTTGCAACGGCCACGGGAACTCGGAACATGTGCCTTTATGACGTCAAAAACGTTTGCAAAACTACAGATACTGAGACGTAGATAGTATTTAATGAATGTAAGTAAACGATAAACATACGCAATTAGTTCAAAGAGCAGGAATGAGCACAAAAACTGACACTATCGGGCACAATGAGATGCTATGGGAACCGCGCAACAGATGAATCGGTCATTGTTTTAGATCTCATTCAATTCTTATCATTCAAGTTGTCTCTATTCAAAATTCTTTCCGTTAATTTATTATGTAGGATTTCCTTCCTTAGTTAGACACCGTTACATCACAAATTTAATGGCTTGACGTGTCGTCGAGGACACCGATGTAAATGGTAGTTTTTTTACGTGCAGAAAAATTCATGCCCTTTTTTAACCGGCTACAACCACAGGGTGCCATGCAATTTGTCTATAGCCGGGAATTCCGAGGGAGCCCTTGGAACAATGTCACAGGATCCTGGGCAGAGGGATGTCAATGGTAAAGCCCGTTCGCTCTAAGTTTGCTGCTGGCGTAGAGGCTAGAGTAGAGGCGTAGTATGGGAGTCGAGCGGCAAACTTAGAGCAAACGGGTAGTACAACAACTGTCGGGAAGACGGAGACGGGTGGAAGGTTGATAGTAGGAAATTATAAGTATTATCATTATTGACTCTTCTAAAGTCGGATTTATAACAATTTTTTTTAATGTTAGTAGAACTTGGATGGTGTAGAAAAGTTTTGAAACATTGGTCAGGTCTAAATTGACTAGGAATAGATAGTTGCCTTTATTAAGGACTATTAAGGGAAGTTACTAAAATATGCGTTTGTTGTAGCATTTTGTTTAATAAATACTTTCACGCTAGTTCATTTTAATAGCTACCTAAGTATGTGTATACTTAAAAAAAAATACAAAATGTGGTATTAAGGATTTCAATTGGCCTTCATTCCCAGTAGTTCCGTGGCAGTAGTTCCGCGACGGAACTAGTGAGACTTTTTGTCCCAATAGTTCCGTGGCGGAACTAGTGAGACTTTTTTTTCCCAGTAGTTGCGCACCACGGAACTACTGGGACATTTTTATTCTCAGTAGTTCCGTGGCGGAACTAGTGAGAATTTTCTATTCTCAGTAGTTCCGTAGCGGAACTACTGAGACTTTTCCATTCCCAATAGTTCCGTAGCGGAACTACTGAGACTTTTCCATTCCCAATAGTTCCGTAGCAGAACTAGTGAGACTATTTTATTCCCAGTAGTAAAAAAACAAAGATCGAAGATCGGTAAAACAAATGAAGATCAACGAAACAAATGAAGATCAACAAAACAAACGACTATAAGCAAGTTGATAAGGTCAAAAATTACTTGCAGCCATATTTTGTAATCTAGATGAGATTAACATTCAAAAAAATAGGTGCAAGCTATTCTCGACCTTAATGACACTTCTCTAAAAATGTGCTTTTAGGCGTTTATGAACATCACTGATCACGAATATGTAAAAAATAAATAAATATTATGCATGTTCATAAGGTCGAGAACTGCTTCCACCTATTTTTTTGAATGTGTATCGCATCTAGATTGCAAAAAATAGGTCCAAGCAAATTTCGACCTTATGAGCATGCATAACATCATTTAGTCCTATTTTGTGGGGATCTCAATGTAGATGTTTTAGAAACTGCACGGGAACCTTTACAGAGAGAGAAAATGTTAAATTTGTTCAAGTCATTTGGTTTGTATAATATATTTTTGGAACCTACTCGTATAACTGCCACTAGTGCTACTTGTATTGATAATATTTATACTAATATAAATCTCATTAAAAAATGTATAGTGGACCCTGTAAAATCAGATCATCGCGGTCAGTTTGTTTCTTATCTGAGAAATAGTAGGGAAAATAAGAAAATAATTAGTTTTGTCCCAGTTAACACACATCGCTTGGAAACATTCAGAAGAAACTTAGTCAAGAAAATAACAGAATTGCCCAATTACACTAGTGTAGAAGAATCCTACTCTGATTTATTTAATTTGATACATGATGTGTTTGGGAAAATCTTTACCCCTAAGACTTTATCAATCGGAGGCAGCTCTGCTTTCAGTGACTGAGCAACACCCGGAATTTATAAAAGTCGCCATAAACTATATGAACTGTATTCTGAAAAATCGCATAATTTCAACCCAGAGTTTCAGGAATATGTTAAAAAATATTCAAAGATATTTAAGCAAGCCTGTACCTTAGCCAAGTCTAATTTCATTAGAAATAAAATTTTAGATTCTGCGAATGTCATTAAAACTACTTGGAACATTATAAATGCGGAATGTGGTAGGTGTACAGCGAATGAAAGAAAGTTTCATTTAAAGATAGACAATCGCCACGTTTCGGGGGATATGGATGTGGCGACCGAGTTCGAAAAATTTTTCAGTAATGTACCTATAGAGATTACTAACACTCTCCGGTCGTCTTCCACCTCCGCCGAGCTTTTATTAGCAGAATCTGTAGCTGCCTGTGAGGGCGCGTTCGAATTACAGTTGTCAACTGCAACGACATCTTAAAAGCATTTAGATCTATTAATGTTAAAAAAACCGCTGACCTTAATGGGCTATCAGTAAAATCCGTATCAAGTATTATAGATGTCATTGCACCCCACTTGGCAGCTGTGTTTAACGATTGCGTCTCAAGTGGTGTATTTCCTGATTTGATGAAACACAGTAAAGTTATACCACTGTTCAAGGATGGCAGTGCTTCAGATCCGGGTAATTTCAGACCTATCTCGGTGTTGCCGACCTTGAGCAAGATATTTGAAAAACTAATACTAGAGCAGATGCTGATCTATTTTAATAGTCACAAATTGTTTCATGAGAAACAATTTGGCTTCACTAAAGGACGCTCGACTACCGATGCTGGTGTAGAGTTATTGAAATGTATTTACGAGGCCTGGGAGAATAAACAAGATGCAATTGGTGTGTTTTGCGATTTGTCTAAGGCATTTGATTGCGTCCAACATGAAACATTAATCAGGAAATTACACCATTATGGCATAAGAAACAAGGCTCTCGATCTTCTGACTTCATATTTGAACAATAGAATTCAGAGGGTTGATGTTAATGGTACACGCTCAGAGGGCTCTGTAGTTACTATGGGCGTCCCACAGGGTTCAATACTCGGACCATTTTTATTCCTTATATATTTTAATGACCTACCCTTTTACGTGGGGGACAACAACAGGATTGTTTTGTTTGCAGATGATACTTCTTTGATTTTCAAAGTTAAAAGACAAATAGATAACTATGACGATGTCAACAACGCAATCTTGAAAGTGGTTCATTGGTTTAACACTAACAATCTTAGACTGAATGATAATAAAACTAAATGCATAAAATTTACCTTGCCTAATGTAACACAGTCAGAAACCAATGTTCAACTTAATGGTCGGGTGTTGGAACTTGTGGAATCAACGACGTTCCTAGGGTTAACGGTCGATGCTGGTTTACAATGGGGTCCACATATTGTCAAACTAGCAAATAGATTAAGTTCAGCAGCATTTGCTGTACAAAAGATAAGGCACTTGACGGATGTAGATACGGCTAGAATAGTCTATTTCAGTTACTTTCATAGCATAATGTCTTACGGTATTCTACTGTGGGGCAATGCTGCAGATATAGATAAAATTTTTATTTTACAAAAGCGGGCCATAAGAGCTATATATAGATTAGGTCCAAGGGTCTCTCTGCGCGAAAAATTCAAAGAGGTTAAAATTCTTACAGTAGCATCACAATATATTTTTGAGAATCTGATGTACGTACAAAGAAATTTACATAGTTTCGCTAAGTTAAGTGATAGACACAATGTCAACACTAGAAATAAAAGTAACCTTGCTGTTTATCATAGCAGATTGCACAAAATCAGCAATTCTTTCATGGGTAACTGTATACGCTTTTACAACAGGCTACCAGACGAAATTAAAAGTATGTCCCTTAATAAATTTAAAAAGGTTGTAAAAAGTAAATTGTACCGCAGGGGCTACTATACAATTGGTGATTATTTGTTGGATGGAGAAGCCTGGAAATGACCTGCTCTACTGGATTCTCAAAAAAATTGTAAAAATGCATAGTTTTTAGATTCATTTTGTAAATAGAGCTCTAAAAAGAATAACCCGCTGAGTTTCTTGCCAGTTCTTCTCAGGTGGGTCGCGTTGTGAACTGGTGGTAGATTTTGATTTATATTCTGGACGTTTTACAAGAGCATCTGTATATGCCTATGTGAAATAAATTTATTTTTCTTTCTTTCTTTCTTATTTTTTTATATATTCGTGATCAGCGATGTCTATAATCGCCTATAAGCACATTTTTGGATAAGTGTCATTAAGGTCGAGAATTGCTTGCACCTATTTTTTTGAATAGGTATTGCATCTAGACTACAAAAAATAGGTCCAAGCAAATTTCGACCTTATGAGCATGCATAATATCAATTATTTTTTTATATATTCGTGATCAGCGATGTTTATAATCGCCTAAAAGCACATTTTTAGATAAGTGTCATTAAGGTCGAGAATTGCTCGCACCTATTTTTGGAATTTTAATCGCATTTAGTTTACAAAATATGGCTGCAAGTAATTTTTGACCTTATCAACTTGCTTATAGTTCTTTGTTTTGCTGATCTGCATATGTTTTTTCGATCTTCATTTGTTTATTCAACCGTCATTTATTTTGCCGATCTTCATTTGCTAGCCGATTTTCACCGATGTTCTTTGTTTCATTGATCTTCATTTGTTTCGTCGATCTTCATTTGTTTTAACGATCTTCATTTGTTTAGTTGATCTTCATTTGTTTCATTGATTTTCATTTGTTTCGTCGATCTTCATTTGTTTTGTTAATTTTCATTTTTTAGATCGATCTTCATTTGTTTTACCGATTTTCATTTTTTTTGTCGATCTTCATTTGTATTCTTTTTAATTGTATTACTTAATAGCCGTAAGACACCGTAGGGAACTAATGGGAATATAAATATTCGTGTGTAAGTGATGCTTTCTCCCGCGGGACTACTGGGACTTGATTTATTAGTTTTTAATGTATGTTTTGTTCCGCGGAACTACTGGGACTTAATTTATTAGTTTTTATTTTATGCTTTGTTCGGCGGAACTATTGGGAATGAAATTATTAGTATTTCATTTATACTTTGTTCCGCGGAACTAATGGGAACAGAATTATTGATGCTTTGTTCCGCGGAACAACTGGGAAAAAAAGTCTCACTAGTTCCGCCACGGAACTACTTCAACGGAACAACTGGGAATAATCGTTCAATTGTTTTGAACTCAGTTAATCTAAGCAGTTATCTCTATCTCAGATTTAGCGTCGTTTTTTGGCATAATTTTCGTATTTACAACTTTTTCCAGCGCCTTTTATATGTAAAGCTCAAGGTGGCGTTAAAGATTTGTCCCGGAGAACGTGAAGAATTCTTTGTAAATTTGCAATATCCTACTTTAATTTATTGCACTGAAATGTTATCGTAGGTATATTACACCTCTACTCACCCCTAAACAGTATTATCTACTTGGGATTGTTTACAGAGGTCAGAGTTATGCCAATTCACGTCCGCAATAAAGATGTTCTTTCCGCGTACACTCAAATGGTCTAATGTCACGGTAATTTTGACATAACTGTGGTACAAGTCAGAAAATAGAAGCGGGATCTCGATCTCCCTCAACCGTATTTTTTTTTTAATTTGTGTTACCCATTAACTTCTTTAATTTTTTTGTCATTACTTGTTCATTGCATCACGCACAATTACGACAGGTTTTATCACCCAAAGTTTGCAAAACCTTTAACACAAAACATTTGAAATTACAACCTTGTCATATGAAATGAAATGTTAATCGTTTTTAAAAATATCTAGTTTTTTCAGAAAAAAAAATTAATTTAAATTTTAAAAAATAAATAATTTATTAATAAATTATTGCCGTAATATAAGTAACATACTTATAATATAAGTAGGTACCTATTACTTACTGATACCCGTAATACAAGCACGTTAATCCCAGCTAACTATGGCATCAGACGAAGTTGTGTAAAAAAATGTCCGTGGATACAATGATATATAAAAAACTATAGATACGTTACCAACACTTAAAAATGGCAACAAAAAAGTCAGGCAATTGCCTTAATTTTCATACATGCTACCATAGATAATTTCATAGAAATTCTTTTTTTGAATATAAAAAATATTTGCCGTTTTTGAAAGCCGTGATGTTCGTACATGACGTGTCTATATTATAATACGTCGTTGCGTGGATAATATAATTTATTGATTATTTTATTTTTCTAAAAATATAAATCGCTAGTCGCTAGTATCTTGCACCAGTCCACAACATGATAATAACATTAATTCAATTACCTAAATCACGTAATCGCAGTTATGTTTGCAACTTAATTACTATAATATCATAGAGAACAGTTATTGCAGTGAAAACCATCGTAAACTACACTAGTTAAACACTTGCGAATATAAAAAGCTATTAAACACTTCAGGCGTGTCAACGAATCTTACTTCTAATACTTATTTTCTTAATATATATAAATCTCCTGTCACGATGTTTGTACGCGATGGACTCCTAAACTACTTAACCGATTTTAACCATATTTACACACCATGTGCAGTTTGATCCAACTTGAGAGATAGGATAGTTTTTTTTTGTGAAAAGCCTACATGGCTATGGCCGGGAGTACCGGGTTAGAAAAAGCTTAGCCACAGCAACGCGTGGCCTGGCCCTCAAGTAATATTATAAATGCTCCCTCTTTTGCGCGGGTATTTATTTATTTTATTTATTTCAAAATTTAGCACAATGTACAAGGCGGACTAAATGCCTCACTTAGGCATTTTCTGCCAGTCAACCTTAGGGTGATGCAGAGATAAAAGTATCTTCTTTTTTTTTATGAAGATACCCAGTCTTTTGGAAGGCTTACATGGGGACATACTGGTCCAACATGCAGAGGCCTTTTGAGAATTTTATTCTAATAGAAAATGGGACTGCAAACAATTGCACGTCCGCCTTATGGAAAAGAACGGCAATGAACTGCATTATAAATGCTGAACTTTGTGAGTGAGTAGGTATGTGCTGGTAGATTTCTGGATGTGTGAATGTTTGTTACTCTTTCATGCTCTAACAGTGAAACGGATCTGGCTGAAATTTGGTATTGGTGTAGATTATAGGCTAGCTTTTTATCCCGGGAATAAGTTTCCATGGGAAGGTGGCGATGACGGCAGCTAAATTTCACGTAGAGCTGCGAGTTCATCAAGAATATTATAGCGCCAGGTGAACTTTTTAATTAATTGACCGTACATTTTATCGCCCCGACGCAATCCCAACAAAACCGGGGTGATTTTGGTATTATAGTGCAATCTATTTTCATGCATTTTTTTTATTCGAAAGCAGTCTTTATCTAAGTAATTGAATCAAAATCGGTTCAAAGTTTTATTAAAATGATATTAGTAGCATTAGCAGCTTAGATGTTTATATATCTACTTGCTTCACCCGCGTAATATTTGTTCCCGTGGGAACTTATTGCTGGGATAAAAAGTAGCCTATGTGTTATTCCAGACTATAATGTATCTCTGTACCAAATTTCAGCCCGATCCGTTTAGCGGTTTAAGCGTGAAAGAGTAACAAACATCCACACTCACAAACTTTCGCATTTATAATATTAGTGAGATACTATACATAAACAGCTAAGTTCATTACACTCTCACCCTCTTATTGCCGTAGTCGGATAAAACCAATTAACACTACGCTTTGTTTCGTTTATTTTCAATCATTCATTTTCCGGTTCATTGTGATTGAATTAAACTTTTGTTGTAAAGGTCTACACAGACTTAGGTAGCGCAAGCGAAAGATATTATAAGATTGATTAATTTATTTTACTTTTACAAGCAAGCTTCGGGTTATTTTTACACCGAAATCTCTAGTGGCGTTTGCGCCTGAATATTCTTCGTTGATCTTCAATTCTGCCTGCTATTCTTTGCTTGTGCACATTCATGACGAGCGACGTCACGATAATAATAAAAGTGTCATAAAGCACTTTGTTTTTTTTATTAATAATAGTAATAATGAATCGTTTATTTGCCAGAATATGGTGTTTAAGGTACCTAATAGTGATAAATGTAATGATCTACATATTCTGTCAATGAAACTTGTGTGATTTTTTTTGTATTTCTTAAAGTAAATTGACTTTGGCAATCGAATACTAGCCAAGCCTATAAACTGACCTAAGCAGATAGAGTTGATTTGGGCCCTAAAGAAGACAGAATAACATTTCATTCAGTCTTTTTTTGCCAGGTATAAGTTAACCCTTATATGCAGTATAATATTCCGAACACTTTTGATGAATAGTTCAGTCATAATCTCCTTTGATGTGCCGACATGTTAATTGTCAGTATTGTAATAACACGAGACGTTACTGTAACCGAGATGTAATTACCGTTACGTCACTTGAAAGTGTAGGTAATTACTTTAATTACCTTCTTTATTTCTTTATGATAGCGTGGGCGAGGACGAGGCGTCGAGTGTGTTAGAAAAAGGTACGAAATTATGTCTATCCCTATCTTTGGTACATTATGTGCGTATGAAATGGTTCAATCCAAATTTATGAGCTAGTAAAGAGTCATCTGCAATTTGATGCACACTATTAAATAAAATAATTATTTTGGGACAGTTTTAGCCCAAATGAAGCTTAATTTAATAACAAATCTTGGGCTTGGAATAGGTAATTGATAAACATAGGTAAATAGTTATTTTTTGTCACAACTAGTTTATTTGAAACCAGTGATCCCTCTTATAAACAACAAAAACCAACTGCAAACTTTTGAGGTCCAGCTGAAAGTTTCACGAAATTGAGGTAGTTTTAACGAAAAACAAAATCTAGAATTTTATTAGTGTAATCGTGTTTTTAGGTTAAAACATTATTAGTTCATGAACTAAAGCTGCATGTGTTATAAAGTTAATTTATTAGACCTCGCGAGTCCTGAAATAGATCTAGATCAATTCTCTCGTCTATTTAGCGTCATACGAAACTGCCTTGAGTCGGGTGTACCTGGTAAGCTCTCAGAGAAAAGGATGTCCCCGACTTAAAAGTTACCTTATAGGTACGTACATCATGGCGAACCAAGTCGTAGGACACAAGTTAGTAAAAGTCATAAATTGTGAGTTAAGTATATACTAAACAGCGTCTGTAACCTAACGTCAACGTTACATAACCTACAAGTTTTAGGTTAAGTAAGAGCAATGTTGACTTTGTCACAATCTTGTCCAGCCGAATCATGTTAATTGATTTTGCAAATATGAAAGTTTATATACCAAGTTTACACTCTTCACCCCTCCTCGGAGATTTAAGTACCTAATATTCTCACACGGTTACAAAACATGCTTTTTAGTATGTAATAACAAAACATGCTTTGTACTACCCGTTCGCTCTAACTTTGCCGCTGGCGTAGAGGCGTATACCCGAATTGTTAATTATACGAAGTAAATTGACAGTAGTTAATGTCACTTAGTCATAGAAAATACGCAACATTGTATGAAGCAGTGACATTAGCTGCTGTCAATTTACTTCGTCTAATTAGTATCTATCAAATTTTAATTCACGGTGAATAATTTCAGGAAACGTTCATGGGCTCCTATGGTGAAAAGAGAGAGGTTTTTTAAGTTCGTGTTTTGTAATTTCTCCCGACACAGAGTTTGTCTATAATCGCAGTCTCTCCCAATGGGTTTTATCCCACTTCTTGACTGGGTTCGGGTGTAATACTACTTCCTAGGGAATTATACTATCCCACTTCAATAAGGGGTGAAGAAACACACCACCGTCTCAGCCTGCTTCTGTAAAAACGTCAGCAAAGTTTCAAAAGGCGAAAAGACCTGAAATCCATAAATTACACAAAGGTTTATCCAAAGTAAAGTGTAATTTACACAAAAGTATAATATCTACATAAGCGTTTGTAATTAAAAAACCACAATTAGTCTGTAATACACGCCGTCATAGCACTTTCTCGATGTTACAACGAACTTGACTGTAATCTTTAACATCTGCCGTAATTGTCTCAACTTTCTGCAAACGCGTTACATTATAATAACTAAACGCTGCTTTGTTGTCTATGACTCTTTTATAAAGAAGGCGCATAAATTTGACTTCGTACAAAATGTTCGTAACTTTGATTAACCAGTTTAAATTGAGCTCTTTAACTTACAGCGCGTCTAGTCAACTCAAGTTTAAGCTTGTGGTTTTAGTTGTATGCTTACCGTATATGTGTATTAGTAGGTACCTCTACCTTATATTCTAATGTATACTCTAAGGTTGTATGTAACTTTTGCATGCTGTAAAGCTAAGTATGGTGTAATTCAATACATTACTATGTATGTACATATATCCTCTACATCGATATTCAACTAAATAAGTTGAAATGATGCCGTACCTATCCACCATGGGTGCTGTAAGAACATTTTTAAGGGGGTGCTTCTGCATCCAGGATTATTTTCAGCGGGATCAACATTTAAACATACTGAAATAAATAATTCTTGCCCGCCTGAATATTTTACACACCCTCGCACCCACCCTCCCGGCGATTTTTTATCAAAATCGTTCACGTATGTGGTTAATGGTCCATCATTTAATGTGCCTCATAGGGTTCCGTATTATATATTACGATAAAATATTTAGTACTCTTTGGTACATACTACACTAACTGACTTGGTCTTAGTTTTCATGGAATATCGCAGATAAACCAACTTAATTGAGTGTTGTGTAGCTTTTATTAAAGTGATGAAATTTGTGCCTGGTTAAGTATCCACCGCGGATTTTCAGCAAGGGGTGCCGTTTAAAGAAATTGTGATTTCTCATAGTGAAGAATGACATAATAGGATACCGCCGAACGCGAAGACGTGAATCATACCATAATTTGCATGTGTTGCCAATCCGAAAAAAAAAGACCTAAAATTCAAAAAAGTGTTGCAACAAACAATAAACATTCTATCTTCATCGTGAGAAGAAAAAAATAACAATAGAACTTATTACCTCACTTTTCGTACACTTTCGTTAAGAGTTTTTCGTATTCCATATGCAGAGCGAATACAGTCGTTTATTACCGAACAATTGGTATTGAATAAAGCAATGGGAATGTTATACGATGTACATTTCTCCTATAGGTGTTATGTATGCAAATATATAATACAAGTCGACACAAGTAGCTAATTTCGCTTGCGTGAAGGTTGGTTAACCGCTTACTTGTATTTCCGTGGGAATAAAATGTTCTTCCGGGATATAAAGGTGCTCTGCGTAAGGTACCTACTCACCATTATTTCACTGAAAAAGGATGCACTTACAACCACACACTTTTCTACATAGAGTTCAAATAAACCATCATTTTTAGGATTTCGTACCCAAAGGGTTTGACTGCCTCTGTGGCGCAGTCGGTAGTGATACCGCCTACGGCGCTGGAGGTCGTGGGTTCGATTCCCACCAGAGACAAATATTTGTGTTACCCATAAATGTTTGTCTCAAGAGTCTGGGTGTTTCTATGTATAATATGTATGTATTTAAAAGTATATAAGTATTAATATCCGTGGTCTGATACCCATAACACAAGCAGGTTATTCCTAGCTTACTTTGGGATCAGATAGCGTTGTGTGAGATGTTCGTGAATATTTATTTATTTATTTATTTTAAAGGGTAAAAACGGGACCCTGTTCATCAGACTTCGCTGTCCGTCTGTCTGTCTGTCCGTCACGAAGCTGTATCTCAGGCGCAGTGATAGCTAGGGAGCTGAAACTATCACAGATGATGTATTTCGGTTGCCTCTATGACTATAAATACTAAAATCAGATAAATAATAGTAATTAACACGAGAGCACGAGTGTGACTCGCACTTGGCTGGTTTTACCAGTTCGTTTAACTCTTCTTATTTAATTTACTAGGGTTTTATAACAGTGCAGTACAAGGTATGTGGAGAACAGTGCAAGGGCCTGAGCTAGCGCCCTGGGCGCCGCCGACGTGTCTTCGCCGAGGACTATCAGCCTCCATGACCGGGGGTCTGAGGACGGTGAGAGGGCCGCTCACCGTCCTTACAGAAGCAGGCCCATGACGCAGCGTGACGTGAGCAACTCATGCACGCCCCCCCTTGGAAGCGGGGTCACACCCGAAACCCCCCATAGACGCGGGATTGCACCCGAACCACCCCCTGGGCGAGGCCGCAGTGGCGACCGTAGGTCTGTTGGGAGTCACGGGACATCCTTCCTGAGGGCGTACCCGGGGCTCTCAACCATAGGCTGTTGGGCGTTACGTGAGGTTTTTTAGTCGGTAAGAGTCCGGCATAGCATCCTACGAGGATTTTCCCTCACGTTAAAAAAATAAGGAACTTCGTTCCAAAAAAAAAGGGCCCGAGCTATGATTTATTATTTGACAACTTTCTTTATTTTCTTTCTTTCAATAGCTTTTCATGTACGATAAACACTGAACGTTCTTACGGATCGTTAAGGATACTTCATCGCTAAACATCGAGATCTTTGGAGAAGAAACCAACTTCACATCTACGAAAGAGTAACAAAGTACTTTACTAGAGAGTACAGTAATAAAGACATAACTAAACCTGTCACATACCTATGTGACTGCAGAGATACCTGTCACTTTCTGTTCGGTAGACAGGCACTGGCTGCGGTTAGCATGCCAACGATCATGTTCCGTACCACAGAATATTTTTACGCACAATACTATGCGACTTATTTGAATGTACTTTCACATACTTGCCTACTTCTTTTAGAACTAAAATATCCTCAACCAAGGTTGGAAGATACGTCAATCAATCATGTAGGTATCTCAGTTTGTCAATGGAGAGAGGATTTGATGTGACTGTACCACGCTGGCCAGACGGGATGGTTTTATTATACCTGATGGAAATTATGGCGTCGGTTAATTCAGGGCCCTCTTGGAGTTACAAGACCATTGAAAGGTGGCTGTCATTGGGCTGTTTGACTTACTACCTACGAGTAAAGCAAGAGGTACGTCCAGCAGAGCGAGAAGAAGCACTACATTAGATGTGCCTCTGCCCGCTACGCAAACCCGAAGTTGTAAGAGGAGGGAAACACGTTAGCTGGTAGTGCGTTCCAAGTTTCAGTGGTTTCACAGAGAAAACATCTTTTATACAGCTCGGTTCTCTCGAAGATTCTCTCTACTTTATGAGTCACATTTTTGCCCGGAATAAAAGAGAATAGGATTACGTTGACGATGCCTGCAGAACGTCGTGATGGATTCGGTAGGACCCTGTCCTCTTCGCCATAACCTCCTCTGTTAGCTAGTGTGCGAAACTGACTTGATTCTCGCAGATCTCGATAGAACCAAACTACTTCACTACTTTGTTATTTTTTTTATTTTACTAAGGTGGGAGACAATCTTACAGTTCACTTGATGGTTCGTTACCGTAGTATGGACGTTTGCAACTTTTACGCTACACAGATGCAGGGGCCACGAACCATTGTTGAAGTCTTTCATGCCGCATACAAGTCTTTCAACTAGGCTAGTAATCAGTTAATACTATTCCTCATGACAAAAACACATTTCTACACATAAAACGTGTGTACCTATCCGTTGGTGACAGCCAACCATGGTGTTATCACTTAGAACTGAGCATTGAATTATAATGTAACCAACTTACATAGGTTCTCAACGTTGCAGTTACATTGAGACTTGTCATGATATTTAATTTCGTTTCATTATAACGTAAGAGTTTCCAGAAACACGTGGTAGTTGGCGCTGTATGCAATATTAAAAAATCTATTATTTTAGTTAAAAATTCACTACTAGATGTCGCTGTGCCTTTTTTTAAATCGCGGTATGGTTTCGTTACATAGGGTCATATAAGTAAGACTACTTTTCTGCCCAAGGAAGTTTATTATTACTTTTTACGATCTTAAAACTAATTTTTCTATCAGATTCAAGTTTACTTAAATATATTTGTTACACTCGATTATTCTTTCATGGCCGCGCAGTCAGAAAGTTTCTTGTAATAGCTGCTTGGCACCGCTGGTGTCGTCACTTAGTCGAGTGACGTCTCTTTCTCATAATATACAAATGTACTCTGTGCAGCCAACTGCCTTGCCATAAATATCAGCGGGAACCTGTTTACATCGCGCCACCACGATCAAGTTCAGAGACACTTTCACCTGCGTACGATGTTTTATTTATCACCACTCAATGACGAATGAGCACCTACACATGCACAGTACATAACGTAAGGCGGTGGTGCGATTACAAGAGAGGAATGAGCTTGAAGTTTGCTGTGGTACAATTATTTAAGACTGATTTTATTTAACAGTGCACCTTTTGTCCAAAATAAGTTAACTTAAACGCCTATTGCCCCCAAATACTTGTACGAGTATTTGGTAGGTATTACACCTAGTAGTAAAAGTAAGTATATACTGAATATGGGGGCAAATAGGCGGCTAAGTAAGTCTCGTAGACATGTCAGCAACTTCATCATCGACCGAAGATGATGGACGAATTTCAGTACATTGAAACCGCCTGCGGTAGCCGCAAATGCGGATTCAGCTTAAGGTTATATTTAATGATCATGAGTTACATTTACTATGTCAAAAGAAAGCTCAAACTTCTGTAAGACTAATTTGCTTAGGTGAATGAGCTTTAAAAAAGCGAAGAAGATTGGACAACCAATTACATACATATTAAACTTACATGACCTTTAGCTTAAAGAAGCCGGTAATATTAGTCAAAAATTTCACGATGATATAAGAGTAAGTAATAAGATCGCTCGTGGTCGTAACGTAGCTTTACAAACGGATGTTCCGATCAAGTTTTGTTCCAAATATAAATCACTGTTTAGACTGCGCGTGAGTGTTAGGCTATACTTGTACTAGAATACTTAGTACCTACTTTAGTGTTTTGAAAGTGTAGTAAATGAAAAGTTGAGGAAATATGTGCCTACAATACTCAGTTTCATTAGATGTCATTGTACAGAAATCGAATAAAGTTTTGAAAAGCACATAGGCTACTTTTCATCCCAAAAAAATCCTGGGCGCGGGAAAACTTCACCACGCGGGCGGTCCGTTAGTTGGTTAAGTTAGATGTAACGCAACTAACTAATACCTACCTACAATTCATTTATCGGTAAAATTATTACTGGTTCGGAATTATTTTGGACATCAATAAGTTAGGACACTAATTGCTTTTCAAAATGCATCCCAGAAGATGCTGGTTCAATTCCGATTTTATTTTGAACATTTATTAATATTATTTGGCAATTTTCCATTTGACAAGTCAGTAACGACATCATTTGAGGTCACTTTCCCGCGTAAAATACGGCTATTGTTGTTCTATAATGAAAATAAATGTTTTAATTGCAATAGAAAGTCTAATCAGAACATTGCTAAGAGTAGTCGTGCAAATATATCTTACAAACGAGTATCGTATCGGCTTTCGCTGTAGATTTTTATCTGTTATAGGCATTTGTAAACGGGCATGTTTCTATAACCGCATTGTATGTGTTGGGAAAATAGATCACTATTAATATTACTCATAATGATGTATATACAACATATATGCACATCGTAATACTCTTAAAATAGTATATACTACAGTTGAATCATTTTAATAGGTAACATTTCCCCTTTTGTTATCATCGTTCTAAGACGGATTTCCGACATGTAACGCCTGATTTCATTAGTTATCTAAGTTCTACATGTTCGCATGGATCCACTTACATTGCATGAAATATCAGTTCATAATACATACACCTAAGTTTTAACGGCAGTAAGACCAAGCGCATGTGTTTGTAATAAAACCTTACCAAAAAAAAAGCACTCGTAAAGTTGAGCTTTTATGTCTTGAAATATGATTCAAAATGAAAGGTCAGTGAAGTAATTGAAGAGTTGCCATATGTAGAGACAAATTATTGTATTGTTACCGAATTTACATAACACCAAATTTCACTTTCAAAAATCGTTTGCCGATATTTTACAACTCACGACTACCAAGTAGAACTTATACAACGTGTGTACTTTTTTTGGGAGTCCTGGGGTATCCTTCCGAGGGCTTACCCGGGGCTCCCAACCGTAGGCTGTTAGGTATGACACATAAGGTTTTAGACGGTAGGAGTCCGGCATAGCATCCATGTACGATTGACCTCACGTCAAAAAAAAAGTGAGCATACTTCGAAGAAAATCTAGTAAAAAAATCATGGTCGCTTTAAATACAAGACATTCTAGTACAAAACCATCCTTACAAGTTTACTGGGTCAACAATCTCTACCTAAAACCAATACGGTGATCCGTGGTCGCCATTAACAATTGTCACGTTCAAACAGTCAAAGAAACTATTATGTGCACTACTCGACCGTGAAATTGGGGTCTGAGTACGGCATGACATACAATCACATTTGTAATTGATTGAGTCGTCGAACTTTTATCAGAAAATGAAATAGCTTTATTTATGTTTAGAAGAAAATAAATAGAGACTCAATTATTAGCATTCACCATGCGGGTGGCAAAGAAGCGTGACTTTATTATGTACCTATGAACCTACGTAATACGTAGGTAAGGACATCTACAGTCAAGACTTATCATTTTGGATTGCCAAGAATATCTAAAGCGGTATTGATACTCGTAGGATCATAACCGATCTGGTTGAGCAGAGCTGCAGAGGGGGAAATATGGTTGACTGCTTAGAGCGCTGATTCACCTTAAAGCCATCTTAAACCCACATCGGGGTCAAAAGTTTGATACCCCAATGCAGTGTTCCTTTCAGTCTCCACAGAGAGGGCTTTTATGGGTCCAACCACGCTATGGAACCACCCGCACGGTGAATGCTAGGAATTGAGTCTGTATTTATTTTCTCCTAAACATAAATAAATCTATTTCATTTTTTAATAAAAGTTCGAGGACTCAATCAATTACAGATGTGTTTTTATGTCATGCCGTACTCCATAATTAAGCTACTTTTCTAACCCTTGTTGTGATTAAGAACTGTAGTAGTAACAGAAGCATGTCGCTGATAGGGTATGCAATAATATTTTCACTAGAATATTATGAACCTGTCCGTCTGTATCATTATAAGGAATGATTTCAAAGCACTTTTCACTCAAAGTACCAAAAGCTAATGCAAATAGTCGCGTGCGTTATGATGACGAGGGCCCGGCGGCTTTCTAACGACACGATGCGTACGCACACCTCATCATACATAGACCAATAGTAGCTATGATATTACTCTGGTATGCTATTGTAGAGTTTTTCAAACATCTATACTAATGTTATAAAGAGGAAAGATTTGATAGTCCGTTTGAATAGGCTTAAGACTACTGAACCGATTTGAAAAATTCTTTCACTGTTGGAAAGGTGCACTATCCCCTGGTGACATAGGCTATATTTTATTTACATATTCCCACGGGAAAAAGAACTACGCGGGTGAAACCTAGACATTAATAACTTTATACTGATCTAGAGCTTGAACCAAATCATTTGAAAATCCCCAGGGAGTTGACCAGGGGAGATACGTCGGAATAAAACCCTCTACGGAGCAGAGTTCTCGGAAATTCTTACTATGTTGGGATGAATATAATTTAAGGGTTTTTAAAAGTTTTGGTAACCGGCAAAAGAGACCCCTTCGGTCCCTACTAGGGAATGCAATCCCGCAACGCAATTGAAATCCCGGTATTTGCGGGACTGAGAGATCTCAGTCCCGCGGGATCCCGGTATTTGCGGGGGATCCCGCATATTTCTGAAAGTCATTGAGAAAAGTATAGAATTCTGCATCATACATGCATCTAGAACTGAAAAATAGTCACGCCTTAATCGCCGAAGGGGTAGGCAGAGGCATTTTTTATACCCACATTTCACCTTTCAAGATTGGTTTCGTCCCTTACCACGTAATATGTGGTGAGCCGTATTGCAGTCTTGAAATGAAAAGGTGCAGGTTGCGATTGCTTGCTGTTGAAATTTTTCAAGCCGGGCCTTCAACCCATTTTACTGGGAAACGGGACCAACGGCTTAACGTGCCTTCCGAAGCACGGCAACGCTCAAATAAATGTCACAAAGTGGTCACCCATCTAAGGACCGGCCATAGTAAATGTAACTTACTGCAGTGATCTTTTACAGAACACTGAGTACGCGGGGCCACAAGGAAAAATAAATTATTGAATATTACTTATTATATTACTTATATGTATATCCGTTTATTCTGCTGCTTCTAATAATTTGCAGTCGGTATTAACCGACTGCAAATTATTAGAAGCAGACAAAATGGGTAGTTTTGTCATTACTTTAAAACTGCGCAAAAACATAAGTAGCATGTCAAAATTCTTGTCTACCAAACGACGTCTAACTTTACATGTCAGATAGCCAGCAAGCAATGTACGAGATAATTGAATACTTTTCTAACTGTTTATAGTAAGTACATGAAAAGTCAAATCTCCCTGATTAAATCGTCTACTCCCACCTGTTCTGTTGAGTAGTTCTGTTAACAGCCTCACTAAAAACAAATAAGTACGTTATTAGGTTATATCTTACGTCACAATTACAAAAAACTTAATCATACTGAATCAATTTGCGCGCTTCTGCTTATAGAACAACACATGGCGTTTACCTTTGCACAGTCCCGCTAATCCCGCGGGATCCCGCACGATTTACGTGCGGGACTGGTCCCGCAAAAATGATGCGGGATCCCGGTATTTCGGGATCCCGGTATCCCGGTATTGCATTCCCTAGTCCCTACCTACCGGAAATTTATTTCATCATGCGGTTATCGTAGCCTAAGGGCGTTTCCTACACCAGAGGCACTACACTAACGCCGTCGACCCTGCATAAACTAATATTCAAACAAATTCTAAGACCCCTTTTGAATAACTCCATACTGTTTGACGTTCTACCTATATTGAAGCTCTGCTTACCTCCTCGCAGAGTAAATTTTAGCCAGTGATGACAAACACGAATACCCTATACAGGTTGTGTTGGAATGTACGTAGAAAGCTGACTGCGCAGCGAGTGCCGCGCATCGTAATGAAGACGTTTTGGATATCCGCGACGTGGACCCGATGGTTATTGTGTACCTATGTGATTGATTAAAAGAATGAATACTTAATATTTAGGGTTCCGTACCTCAAAAGGAAAAAGCGACACCCTAATTTGGATCACTTTGTTGTCCGGCCGTCCCTTTATAATATAGTTTTCGACGTATGGAAGTATGGAACCCTCGGTGGGCGACTGGATCCTGTCTTTGTTCTTATTTAAGCTCTGGTATGGGTATGCTGGGTTCAAAGGTCTTTAGAACCGATGTCAATATCACCTCCTCCTACTGGCTACGGATAAGGTTGATAGATATATCAGATGGCAGTCCTAAAAGCGATTTGGGAACATGCCGAAATTAAAAACCAAAAACCAGTGCGAGTTGGACTCACCAATCGGGAGTTTCATATTATACATAGAATATATTGATATGTTCAAAGTGTAATTATGAGCTCAATAAGTATAAGCCTTTGCGAATGCCGAAAGCGAAACCGCTTAGATATTACAATAATAAATGTTGTAGAACAGTACAAGTGCAGCTTTTCAATATGTGCAGCAAGTTCCATCAAGTGCCCTACACAAGTGTACACGTAGAAAACTCCGAAACACACATTTGAATCACTTGTTCCGAGCCGAAATTGAACCCAAGACTCTAGAACCACATCAATCGCATACAATATTACGGCTGTGCCACCGAGAGGCAGTCAAGTAAGTATGTGTACAAACGTGACCTCGTGAAAGTTAAGCTCAAGATTAACATACGTCGGTAGGTATTGGCAGAGCTGTTAAGTCGGTATGTAAGATTAGTATAGGTACTTGTGCCTATGTAGAGAGAACATACAAACCAGATGGTTTGTTAAGATACAGTGTCCTATTTCTCCAAAAATCTGAAGATGAACTCGGAGCCAGACAACTTACACAAAAATTTTTACAAAAAACGCGACGAAAGTATTTTCTAAACAGCTTTTCTTAAAAAGCTATAAAACGTTTCGCTTCACGTAATCAATGATATGTAACAAAAATTCCGACAGTAGCCCTTAATAGGTTTGATACAGATTATCACTACTTACAAACAGTAGAGCTACCAAGCCTATTTCTTCATCATCAACCACAGAATTAAATTGTCAAACTCCACCCAACTATACCAAGTGGTTGCTCACAAGTGGCCAGACTGCCTAACGACCACTGTTACCATTTTCCCTGCAAACAAGTCGTGGGAACCGTATCTCCGGTAAGGATGTCGTCTCAGTCTCCGACCGGTTCGCAGTAACTCAGGGCTCTGATGGATGATTTCACTTTAATCGGCATTTAGATTCATTGGAGTACCATTAGCAGAAAAAATGTGTAAGAAATTGAGTTTGTTTTTACTTTTATCATGGGTTTTGCTTACTAAAGCTTCATTTGGCAGCTCGTGTGTTAGTGTTTTTTTTTGTTTGAGAAGTACTTTCGCAAAACGGTCGATTACGTAGAGAAAGAAAATTCGAAATGAAACCCAGTGGTCAATAAAATGACAATCGTTAATCCAAGTTGAAGGACTTATGAGCGCGGGTCGTCACGACCTGCACCTTTTCATTTCAACACGTCAATGGACCACCACCTATTACATGAGAAATAACACTATAAGGTGAAATGTGAGCGAATGCTATGCCCCTGCCTACCCCTTCGGGGTTAACGGCGTGACTAATTGTATGTATGTATGTGTATTGTTTCTTTGGGACATTTTTACACTGTACCGTTCAGTATACTAGAGAGAAATAACTACGGATAAACAAACATCAATTGAAGAATCAATTTGACCATGACGCAGAGATAGATATTTGTCCTAAGTGCGAATTGAACCCACGACCTCTGGTGTCACGAGGCAAGTCAATTATGTCAATAGATTCTGCCAATTATTAATTGCTTGTGCTATACAAATTTATTACATTATGACTATTCGAAAGGTTCATTCACAGCCTGATATTGTGTACTTTACTAGTTCCACTTAGGTCTTCACTTACTAAAGTTATTTATTAGAGAATTAATTTAAACAAGAATAACTCAAGCCCATGTGGTGAATAGTATTTTAAAGCTTAAAGGTGCGCCTCTGGTGGCAGAGGTGCACCGATAGCCTACGATATCCTCGCTCAAATTCACGAGAACAATTTAAAGGGCACGGACCTGAAGATGCAATGGGTTCCATCACATATCGGTCTTAGAGGTAACGAGGAGGCTGACAAGTTGGCGAGAACCGCATCTGTTACTGGAACACTAGTCCCTGTTTTACCACACTTCACAGAATTACTACCAAAGTACAGAAACCGCTCGTTCAATAATTGGAAAGAGTACTTCAATGAGCGCTCACGAGAAAAGGGCATATGGTACAAGACGATACAATGTGAGCCCCCTCGTGTACCTTGGTTTGGAGACATAAGGTTGGGAAGAAAACTGCTAGTTACAGCAATGCGTCTAAGGTCCGGGCACATGCCATTGAAGAAGTTCGCATTTTTAATGAGACATGCAGACTCCCCAAACTGCGAAATATGCGGCGTGGTAGAGGACGTACATCACATTCTGGTGGAATGTGTACGTTACGAAGCAGCCCGAGAGTCTCTGATTGGGACTTGTAACCTGAACAGACTTAATGTAGGTATGCTCCATGACATATTGGCAACCCCTCGATGCGAAGCGGCTATAAGCCTGTTCGAGTTATTTGGTCCCCATCAGAGTTAGTTGTTAAGTTTTCTTTTTATATGTCTATTTTATTTACTATATAAGCTACGATGGAATTGACATATTCCTAGTGAATAAAAATTCCTTAAATAATAAAGAAAAAAAAAAAAAAAAAAAATCAATGTAGTAAACAAGATTTTAATTTAGGCTTCTGACGACTTATTCGATTATTCAAAGATGCGTTTCCATTCACGATCAAAATCACGACAAAATATACGATCAATATTATTATCCAATAATACTTATTTATAATCACAAATTTTGAAGATAAACTAATTTCATTAAAGTCTGCAGATAGTGAAAAAAATATTGAATCTTTTTTGTAGACCGTACTGATGCCATGCTAATTTTACGGCGAACGTGATCTTGAATCGAATCGTACTAGATATTAATTCAATTAATCGCTATTTACCGGAGGTAGGCTTTATGCGATTATAATGTGTGAGCGAGCTTTCGCAATATCCTTAATTCAATATCCATTATAGGATATGAGATATTATCTCTTTCATTTATTGATCTTTCTTCGAATTCTTATATTTCGACAGCACTGCTTTTTCTGCCGGCCATTTCATCCATTTCCCTTGTGGCTCCCTGAGATGAGTTTAGGTATCCTAGCAATTTTCACAGTACCCCGTAAAATCTTCTGGTTTCCTTGCAAACCCATCTAAACAAACCTCCCAGCTGCAACAAATACAAGGGGCTCTCAACCTAAAGGAGTACGATGGTCTGCTCCTCTTCGTGTTTGGATAGTCCATCACTCCTAATCCTAGCAATACAAATAGCTTATACCTATTTAGACGATAGATTTTCGTACCTGCCTATACCTAATTTATCATTTTACGCGTATAGTAGATATTTATACCTACATGTAAATGAAATTTAGTGTAAAGATGTGATGATATACCTAAATATACCTATTTAATAGTTGTCTAGATCCTAAAATATAAGTTAATAGATGTGGAAAATGTCGAGACATATTTAAAGGAAATAGAAACCAATAAACGGCGCAACTTCAACGTATAATTGTTATCTCAACTATAGATCTACATTTTAAACGTTCTCGTAAACTACTAAACCAATTTTGATTAACGATCAGTGTTTAAAGAGCGCCGGCGCCGCGCCTGTAGAAAGTCGTGTCATTGAGTACTTCCTCTTTGATTAGAAACTAAATCAATGGAGCTAGCTTACCTAGGTAGTCATTTCAGAAGATCAGACTATTATCGTGGATGGTTTTGCATTGAAGGGCACGTAATGACTTAAATACATGCTCCACTCAGGTAAAGTTGAGAGCAGCCATCGTGCACTCGCACAAAAGGGGTTTTTTACCGTGAGGAGAATCCTACAGGGATACTATGCCGGACTCCTACCGACTAAAAACCACACGTAGGTATACTATCTAACAGCCTACGGTTGGGAGCCCCGGGTAAGCCCTAGGGAGGAAACCCCAGCATTCCCAAGGATATAAGGCCTTGATTAGCATGTTAATAACTCCCGGGGCAAAAGGTTTTCTACTCCTTCCGAAAGTAATCAACGCAGATGAATGGTAATATCACTGACGGTCACCTATTTTGGGACTGACCGAGCGTAAGGTCCCCACCTTCCATACATTTCCATATGGACCTCAAATGGTTGCAAACAGGGTTCTAACAAAGCATGCCATGCCAAAGTCAGTTTATAACCTTGAAAATCATTACTTCCATGGCAATACAAAGTTATACGCAACAGTAGTTTATAGAATACTGAGCTAGTGGATCTATGAGCTCTTTTAACATAACTATTGTAAATAAGTAACGTATAAAGTTATGACTTTGATTATTCTATACTTATATTATAAAGAGGAAAGATTTGATTGTTTGTTTGCATCGAATAGGCTCCGGAACTACTGGACCGATTTGAAATTTTTTTTCACTGTTGGGAAGCTACACCCTTCCTGGTGAACATAGGCTGTATTTATTCCTGTATTCCCACGGGAACGGGAGCTATACAGGTGAAGCCGGGTGACGTCCGCTAGTTTGCTATATTTTAGTTTCTATGAAATGTTTCAACATGCAAAAACAATATTCAATTTAATTATAATACTGTACTAGTACTCCAGCATACCTTGCAAATGAGGCTTTTCTACATATAATGACAATCGTTCAGAAACCTTTCCAAGCTTGCCCTCAATGACTTCGGAAAGTTGACAGATTACGAACGCATAGATGCCCAACATTTTTTGTTTGTCCTCTCAATTCTTCATTAATTTTTAGCTATCTATAGGTGCTATCTATAGCTATCTATGAGTTACTTATATGCAGTGATGTTTACATAGAAATTTTATGGTTTAATGTGGGTTACGTATACCCAAAGAGTAAAACGGAATCTATTACTGAGACCTCGCTGTCCGTCTGTCTGTCTGTATCTCATTTACCATGATGTCTAGGCGGTTAACATTTTCACAGTTATGTAGACCAATACTAAAACCAGAAAAAATGGTGGCTCTCATAGAACAAATGTGTTCTTTTTTTCGTTTTTGGTACGGCATCCTGCGTGCGTGAACCCGACTCGTACTTCACCGTTTTTATAGAATTTTAAGGGAGTATTATTATTCATATAGGGCTTATAAAGTGTGACTGTATGCGTACAGACATTAACATAATATTATTTCGAAATTTTATAGACAATGGGCGCACTCGGAAGATCCATTATAAGCCGTAATGACTTACAATTATCGTGTTTTATGTTTGTTTATGTATTTGCATGTTATGTAACGGATATTATGTTAATGTCACGGTTATATTCATGTCGTTATGATGTACTCTTACGTGAGATTGTAGTTTATAATGATCTAGGTAATTTATTTTGGAAATGTTTAAGATTATGTCGTTATACTAGATAAAAGGTTGGTGAGATATGGTTTTTGGGGTCAAAGATTTTATTGAAGTGGGTACGGAATGAGAAGGACTGTTCGTTGTTCGATTGCAAAATATTAATGGTAGAGATTTGAGATAGAAAAAAAATAAATGGTTTGCATAATTTGTTTCCTAAATACTTTCTAACCAAAACAAACTAAACTGTAGAAGTGTGTGGACAATTATAAGACTATGCTGGCATAGCCAAAATCTGTTTATTAGGTATCATCACAAAATGAAAGAATCCTTAAAGTGTTACTTATGGTTAAACAGCAATGGTGGAATTTATTGCGTTTGAAATGTATTTCATAAATCCATGTAATTAAGCAGTTCCCATGCCCCACTTGACATTCAAATAAGACTACTCGTATAAAGTCAAGCAACATTCATATACCAACTATTAGTCTTACATAGAGAAGAGCCGCGGTACCCTCGATAAATAAATTTATCGAATCTGCGTCCCTATTCTATTGTACTAAAACGAAACGTCTGAACAGAACTAAATATCAATCTACAATCTAACTTATAACACTAGGAATGTTACGAAACTTGATCAAAATTTCTATAGAGCCTTAATGCAATTTTTATCATCCATCACTGAACATTTTTGAAACCCCACCAATCGAAGCATTAAACTAAAAAATAGTCAAATGCCTCGGTGTGTAAATTGCCTCTAAACAATCTTTTTGTAAAAATACTGTTATTCATTTTTAGTAGCAGATTGCAAAAAGTATACTTAAAGAGAGGAATGGCAATCTAAATTTATACTTTTCTTTTTGGAGTAAATGGTACTAGCGAGAACAAATACTCGTATAATTTTATTTTATCGATATCGTATACTATTGCTTGCCTCCTCCCTGTCAAACGACATCTATTTTCAAGCCGTCTCTACATTAAAGTTGGTAGTTAAGATAAGTACACCATACGTTACATCTCATAATTACATATCTGAGGAAGAACCGAATGACTTTCTTCACGCAACTTAATAAAAAAATGTATTTTTTACCTCAATGGCGGCCCAGCGGTAGGATTTAAGTATACGAGTATATTTTATCTGTCTTATTTCAGTAAGTAACTTTGAAAGGGAAGAGAATTATCGGCCATGGAATTATATGAATAGTTACGTCCTATCCGTTTCAAAATAATTCCTTCCACCATCGCCAGTTTAATCATCAAACATAAAATGTAGGATTAACTTATAATATACGGTTAAGATTTCATCATTCACGACGTTAAGCGTTCTTGGATAGGATAAGTTAATTTTGTAATAACTCAAGTAAACACCCATTAACTAACATTCCAACAACATTCGCTTTCGTCTAGACGTCCAATAGATGTATTTATCGCTGTTGGTAAGATGGAATGAGCTTAGAAGTTAGCATTTTACCAAAAGTTCTGTATTTTCCACCATGAATGGACGCGGAAATAAATTTTATTCACTATGACCAAAAATTATACGTATTTAATTCTTACTTTACCATCTAGATTTTATTATCGAGGTAGGTATGTGCATTACAATGCACACCGCCAAGAAAAGGGTTAACCTTCGAACTTTGCGTAAATTACTTATCACAAACTATGTTAAAGCTATGCAGTACTGATTTATAAATTTGTTCAACTGCCACTTAAAACAAATATTTATTAGCTGGTGTACAAACCCAATGACAATGGTTGACTCGGGTAACGAATATCTTAGTGACGCTTACATGCTTTGCTATCTTAGTACTATAAAAATAATTTACATGCCAACGCTAATTCTATGGTCACTTTTATTTATACTCATTCAGCTAAAGCCATAAAATAAACATACAAATGCAAACCAAACGAAAGTGAAATATTTGCTTTGCCGATTTGAAAAAGAAAAGCTATCTTCAAGTCTTTATTATTATAAGCATAAGATTCATATTTGTAAAGCAAGTTATCTTTATAAATGTATTTGCGATTACGTTGTATGTGTCAATTGTTGCTTAGAACTTTCTCTGAAGGTCGTAGAGTAAGTATGGATGGTTAACTTGTATGGGTTTTATGTAATTCTTTAAATTGTTGTGTGTTTAATGTGTGTATTTCGGGTCAGCTATAAAGATTAAAAAGATAAGTGGTCATATCTGTTCTATTGTTTCGACAGATAGTCCCTTTATTATGACGTCATTAAATGGACAGAGTGTTGAATAGATTAGACAATTCATGTGTGAGAGTGTATAGCAGTGTGGGTAGCTATGAATATTTTTTCATTTTTCAAATCCGACTACAGAGATCCTTAGAAATGGTATTTTTGTAGATATTTACCTACATTCGGATTACAAACTCGTTATAGATTTCCTCTTGTTGTATAAGTTACGTGGGATCTACAAAATTTCTGCCGAAGTGTTATTATGTAAATTATATCTCCAGAATATAGGTGTGATTGTATGGTATACAATGTAGTCTTCATCTTATCATCTTTACAGTAGCTTCTAAACTCTATAAGGACTAGGAGTCCATGGTCCACCCCTATTGACTGCTATGATATTTTATTTTCAATCTTTGACGTTTTTAGAAGCGACTGCTGACTGATTTTTTAACCCCAAAAAGGAGCCTACATCAGAATCTAATTTGCTGTCTACAAAAATATACGAAAGTTAAAAAAAAATGTAAAAAAAATTGAAGTTGCAAAGCTTTAAAAAGTTTCTTAATCTTTTCTATATCAACGATACTCCTAGCACGCATATACGACTACAAATCTCAAAGTGTAAATTAAAACACACTCAAATATCGGAAGTAAGTACTTACATACTCGTACATTAATCAACTTTAATTCCCATACAATTAGTATGGAACACATAATATCATGTAACACAAAATAACACCTATTATTTTTAACACCTGCTTATTATAACGTGTTATTGATTCGGTATAACTGTTAAATTAGTTACACTTATATTGTTTGTTAATTATATAACTTTGATATTTCACACGCACTTTCGTTTATCACTTATTTATCATTTATGTATGGGAAGCATAGAGAGGTGTGATGGGTGATTTTCATGGCACCAGACTAGTTTCACTTGTAATTGGCGAACGTATTGAAATTTGGACATTTTGAAAGGTGGGCGTGTGCTATGCCTCTGTCTACCACTTTGGGGATAAAGGCGTGACTATTATGTATGTATGGTGCACCTATTGACTAACGGACGAGGTCATAGCAAAGGGAAAGATGGAAGACAAGAAATCAAAATCCTGTAAGAACTCGAATGGTCTACAAGGGTTCCTCCCATAATACACATATCGATGACGAATGAGGTCAAGAAATGGAAGAGGTCTGCATTCAGAAGTGATTAGCACTAATTTTGATTTATATATCAAAACGTATAACATTTGAGATACAGAGCTAGAGCTGAGCTTTAAAAGAGCCGATAATATAACTCAAAACCAAATAAATAAGATAAAAACTAAAGCCCTTTTTATATAAAAAATAAATATTATTATTCTTAACAAAAGTGCTACTTATTTTAACAATGTAATAAATCAAATACAGACTAGCAATTATACCGTTAATAGCCCCCGTTCCCACTAAATAACTACTTTTACTCGTCTCACACGACACCGTCGCATCATCTAAAACGCTCCGGAGATGGTCAATGCGACTTGACAAGTCTCATGTGTCGACACGTCGATGCACACACACGCTACTTTTTTTTTTCGTGAGGGAAAATCCATCATGCATGCTATGCCGGCTTAGACCATATATCACGGGACTAGCATTTGCGAACCACCGCATACAAAAATATT
Organism: Miltochrista miniata; assembly: GCA_933228765.1. Lineage (NCBI taxonomy): Eukaryota > Metazoa > Arthropoda > Insecta > Lepidoptera > Erebidae > Miltochrista > Miltochrista miniata. The sequence goes on from OW121765.1 coordinate 5,334,519, forward strand.
CTGCTAGTTTTCATAGCGGGTGAAGGGGGAAACACAAAGACATATATAAAATTTCATTATATTTAAAAATGTATTAATCGACAAACGCGTATGGCTGTTGTGTGTTAATTTTTATTGTACAGTCAACTACAATGAAATGTACTAGTTTAATCATATAAAATGATGTACTGATGTACAGTGCTTTTTATAAAGCCAAAAGACCAAATGGTCTATTGGCTTGGCAGAAAACAATGCTTAAGTAAGGCGCATCCTGTGGTTAGATGATCTAAGTATGATGATAAGACTTCTACCGAAGACCTCACGTATCGCCCAACAGCCTATGGTTGGGAGCCTCGGGTAAACCCTCAGAATGATGTCCCAGGACTCCCAACAGACCCACGGCTACCACTGCGGCCTCGCCTGGGGGGTGGTTCGAGTGCTATCCCGCATCTTTGGAGGGTTTCGGGTGTGATCCCGCTTCTAAGGGGGGGCGTGCCTGAATCTCTCACGTGACGCTGCCGTCATGGGCCTGCTTCTGTAAGGACGGTACTTTCATTCACATTTTAGTAGACCTGTCAAGTCACATTGACCGTCTCCGTAGTTCATAACTCATTCATAACTGCGACTCACTGACTAACCAATTATAACCGCCAATTTTATAAACTGGTATGTTTTTATTTACTCGTATATTACGGAAGTATTAGCTAATAGTTAAAGTGACGCAATTCGTGTGATATTATGCACGGAAATGCAAACTAAAACGTTTGTGAGTGAAAGTTAAATGAAGATGAGTTTGTTAATGATTATTTTTAGCTTTTGAAGGGTTAATTGAAGTTATGATTTGATTTGTATTGACAAGTTGTACAAAAAATCAATTAAATTAATATATTGATTTAGTTGAATTTTTACATGTTTTGAAGGATTAATTGGATTAATATTTTGATATGTTATTATTTTATTATACTAACACTGGCTATAATACTGACACTCCAGCCTTGGTTAATTCGTCTCAGCCTTCGATCCTAGCAACATCTTTTACCGGTCACTGGCCGAAAAAAGTTAGGACGTAAAACTATAAAAAAAATTCATATGCATGTAGTTATAAGCAAGTAAAGCTTTAAGTCTGTACTACCCGTTCGCTCTAACTTTGCCGCTGGCGTAGAGGCGTATACCCTAATTGTTAATTAGACGAAGTAAATTGACAGTAGCTAATGTCACTTCGTCATAGAAAATACGCAACATTGTATGAAGAAGTGACATTAGTTGCTGTCAATTTACTTCGTCTAATTAAAAATTCGACTTTAGTATGGAGCCGAGCGGCAAAGTTATAGCGAACGAGCAGTAATGCTATTTCGCCGATTTAAATAAATTATAACTACAAAGTTGACCTTAAAATTAGGTCAAAATTTCAAACCAGTTTGTAAAAGGGACGATAGTGCTTTCAATACTACACATAAATACATACACACACACAAGATACCAAATATATCCCGCGGTAATGGTCAAAAGGCTAACCGGTCACCTGCCGACTTTATATTGCGGTCGTTCACGACCTCAATGAATAAGCATTTCACTGCCACATTGTCGGAATACAAAAAGTTTTGTATGCCTATTGTATACTTTATATCTCATAAAAGAGGAGTAGGTTATCTGGTCAGCTATAAATCTAATTATACATACATACATATGGTCACGCCTTTATCCCCGAAGGGTTAGGCAGAGGCATATTATATGCCCACATTTCACCTTTTGTATAATTTGTCCCACGTAATAGGTGGTGAGCCGTATTGCCGTGTTTAAATGGACAGGCGCAGGTTGTGACTGCCTGCTGTTGAAATAAAGCCTTCAACTTAGCTTAACGACTGCCATTTTACTGGCAACCGGGACCAACGGCTTAACGTGCCTTCCGAAGCACGGAAACGCTCAAATAAATGTCACAAAGTGATCACATGGATGGTCACCCATCCATGGACCGGCCATAGTGAAAGTTGCTTACTGCAGTGATCGTTTACAGAACACTGAGTCCGCGGGGCCACGAGCGCTTCAAATCTAATTATATTCTCTATATAAATAATTTAGTTTCGTATTCAACTTTTCAACAAGTGCATTGTCTCTTAATGAAATCTTTTTACATAGATCATTTCACAATAAAAATAGAAAGGAGGAAGACAGGAAATTTATATGATGAAATGGATCTTTAGCTCTAAGATACCTTTCTCCTCCTTCATACCGAGATAAAATGACACGTGAACTCCATCCACCAAAGTGTATTGATTATTTTTTAAATGTAACTGTGAGGTATTTTTTGTATTGATGAAAGTTGATCTCCAATGGAAGTGGATTTCGATGATCAGGACTTTAACAGTTTCTCAGTATTTATCTATTTTTTTAAATCTTACGACTTTTCATTGGTAATCAATAGTTTCCTTCAACACACAACTCTTGACAAATCTTGTATTGTAACCATATCACATTCTTTTATTGTACTTAGACTAGGGCCTATCTAAAGTAACTGTAAATAATAGTTTGATTGGCCATGATGAAGACACATAGCCATAATTATGGCAAAGACATAAAGCAAAAACATCCCTTTGAAATTGTCCCAATATCAGTATTCACACAGAACTGTTAACATTCACAAGCTAACTAAAGAGTCACCAAACCCATCTCACATAAGACGTCCGTTCTCTCCATTCACTTGACCCAGCGTCATCACTTTCAACACAACGGGCATTCACGACTACACCTGTTGCATTCTCCTCAGGTAATCTAAGGTGCGGTACAGACGGCAGACTATCCGTGACGCATAGTCTGTGAAAGATCTGCGGGTCTAAAAAGGCAACATTATTTCATAATCTGATCATAAAATGTCTCGTTTCACTGCGTTTGTCAATTTTTTATATCATTTTGGTGAGTCTCCGTATTTTTTTCGGCATGGCAACATCAATATCTTATAATGATTGGGTTATGAAATGAATTGCAGATGATTAATTTAATTAATAATAATTAGGTTAATTTAATTAATAATAATTTAATTAATCATCGGTTTTAATAATTAATTAGGGGATTAATAGTAATAAGTGATAACAAAATTATTGTTAAAAATTACATTGAAACATAATTATTACCAACATAATTATTTTTACACTATTACTATCTAAACTAAACCTAAATAAGGCCCCCGTGGCATTGTGCCCATAAGACTAGCAGCATTCTCTATTTGAATAGCAATACCTATTCTCTGAGAGAGAAAACTGCCAGCCCTATATATCATTATTATCTTGCTACTAGGCGCGTTTTCAAACTCTTCAAAAATCTTTGGGCTTTATGACCCCATGGACTTAGGGTCTCGACATCGGCTGGAAGAAAAATTAATAATTCAAATTCATTTAATAATAATTACGATTTTATAGTCTCTAAAGCATTTCTTGTACGAATCTACAATCGCGCTATGTTGCCCCTTTAGCCCATCTGGGTTATCCAATGCACGTCCAGCAGGCGGTCTCTTTATGCGCCACTGATTCGATCGCATTTTATAATCTGCCATCTGCGCTGCACCTTAATCTCAGTGACAAGGCTTTTTTCATTCCCCAGAATTGAAAAGGGCGTGATAAAAAAGTTGTTCATCTACTTTTTGTGGTCTTTACGTAGTATAATCAAATATCTTTATCTTTTTTTTGGATACACTTGTAATGTGGTATAACGGATTATTTTGTATTTGTTATTTTAATCTAATATGTGTCCTTGGAATTTTGGTTCAGAATATCTGATGGTTATTGATGTTTTCACCTATAAACCTGCTGATAAAGTGTGGGTAATTCACCTCTGCCTAATCCGGATCGAGGAATAGGCGTGATTGTATGTTGGTAGGTATGTAATTTTGAAAAAAAGCAAAATTTTTAAAATGTTGTTTGTGTTATTTGTTCTCGTATAGAAGTAGGTTAGAGATAGGCTTTCTTTCTTTCGTAAATAGTTCAATGCAATTTCAATATTCAACTCACATTTCATAAAATTAATTTATATTACGAAACTTATGACACTATTATGAGCTTAATTATATCTAGAGTAATCAAAATCTAGATTCCATTTTAAAATTTATGTAAAGTGGGACTTCATTTATAGTTAACCTCAGTGTTGTATGATAATAATTATAACCGATTAGCCTAAATTTGATTTTAAAAATAAAAGTACTACCTATTGTAGCATAAAATATTATAATCATATTCATTAGAAGACAATTCGAGTAATAATAAAAAATAACAATAAAGTTTGATATGTATATAGTATATAGTAATGATTATTACCATTTTAACAATAACCTCCTTTTTATTAGTTTGGTAAGTATCTTTCATGACATTTTTATCATAAACAGATTGCTTTATTTTATACTAGCGCACGTCACGCGTAGTTCCCGTTCCCGTGGGAATACGGGAATAAAATATAGCCTATGTTCACCGCAAAGAGTGTAGCTTTCCAACAGTGAAAGAATTTTTTAAATCGGTTCCGTAGTTCCGGAGCCTATTCGTTACAAACAATCATAAAAACAAAAAACAAATCTTTCCTCTTTATAATATTAGTATAGATTTCAATGCCATTCAATCTATCTTAAATATAAAAAATAATTACTGTTCGTTTGTCTCGTTAAACTCGAAAACGGCTGGACCTCTTTGGTTAATTTTGATCTTTAAATATTTCCACCAAAAAAAAAAATATCAAAATTAGCCCAACCGTTCTTGGGTTTAACTAAAAAAGGTCTAGGGTAAGTTTAAAAAGTGAGAAAAAATACTTGATACTTGATTCCGAGGAGGTACACAGTTCAGATCAGCTACTTAATAATTAAAACTGGTAACATTTATTTTTCAATGTTAATGAAATTTTTACTTTATCTATACTGGCAACATTTCTTTTTCAATGTTAATGAAATTTTATGTTATCTATATATTTTAGACTAGCTGACCCGCGCAACTTCGTTTGCGCCATAAAGGAGAGAGTATTACCTGTTCCCGTCGCATTTACTCCCATCGCGTTGCGTTTACTCCCGTAGCGTCTCCTCGTTAATATTCAATACATAACTATAAATATTTAAGCAGCACACACAACGAAGCTCTCAAAAGGAATAACTTTTCCCCCGGTTTTGAAACATTTACTATTACCGCTCCGCTCCTATTCGTTATAGCGTGATGCTGTATAGTTTATGACACTCCACAATAACGTAGCTTTCTATTGGTGAAAGAATTTTTAAAATCGGTTCAGTAGATCCCGAGATTACCCCTTACAATTTAACAAACACACAAACTTTACTTCTTTATAATATTAGTATAGATGTAACTCAAAAATTACACTGCGAATAAATATTGTTGATACTTTCTACGATTTCAGATTACGATATTTTTATTAACATTTAACGTAATAAGTGTTGTTGACTTTTATAATTTTGAAAAATTATAAATTTAAATTATTTTATTTGGTTCGGTGTTAATGAACTTGCTAATGTCTAGTTGTAATTATATTGCGTTTAGTTTTAATTAGCTAATATTTAGTTTTAAGGATATTAATAACGTTATATCAACGCAATGTTTAATATTTTGCAAGGTTTCCGTTTTTTTTTGTAATTTTTAGTATTTTGTCGTAAACAGGGAACCCTTATCGTTTAGATAAGCCCCTATCCTGTCGCCTTATTCACAACAGATACCATACTTTACGATTTCTGGTTAAACTCATCCGAACATAAATTGGATTAAAAACATTTTTTTTTATATACTACTTAGGTGGCAGACAAGCTTACGGCCCACCGGAAGGTTGGTAACCGTAGCCTATAGACGTTTGCAACACCAGAGGCGCTACACACGCGCTGCCGACCCGGGCGCAGGTTGTGACGACCCACAGTTGAAATTTTTCAAGCCGCCCGTAAGGCCTTCCACTTGGCTTAACGACTGTCATTTTACTGACAACCGGGACCAACGGCTTATCGTGCCTTCCGAAGCACGGAAACGCTCGTAAATAAATGTCACAAAGTGGTCCACGTAGTGGTCACCCATCCATATCCGGCCATAGTAAATGTTGCTTACTGCAGTGATCGTTTACAGAACACTTAGTCCGCGGGGCCACGAGCGCTTCATAGATCCCATTAGTTAGATCCTTGAATCACATTTTTGATGTATTGAGTTTCAGAGAATATTTGTCAGAAAGTTTAAGAATGGTGGAGAGTAGAAAATTAATATGGCTCTGATAAAACTTGGAATTTCTGCCATTACTGAGGTGTGTGAGGTTGGAATCGAGATCGTTCTGCCCAGACTGCCTCTCTCTAACACGTTTATTCTGAAAGTTTAATTCGATTAACGTTGTCATTTTTGTTTTATTTTAAACTTTGAACAGATGATCCATGTGACCTAGTGAAGTAGTTTAATGCAACAGAGTCACAGACTACAGACAAAGTCTCGACATAAGCCCTCTGCACTCTATTTTATAGAGAGGGGCTAAAACTACATACGTACATCATCACGACGTTCTTTCATCGGGGTAGGCAGAGCTTTTCCTTGCTCCCGTACCCTACATACAACTTTCGCTTCTTCTACTTACATAATTGTTTTCATAAACGCTCACCTGGTGAGTATAAGCACTTATCGTACAGAATGGATTTGATCGACGATGATAGAAATTATTTTAAATATTCCTGCATTTCATATTTAGGAACGCTTGAAAGACGGTTTTGGTGTGTTTGCTAGAAATGTAAATACATGACAGCTATCTATGTCAATGCCTTTTTGAAACATGATTGTTACAAAACTTCAATTCGTGAAATCTTTATAAACAGGTTTAATTGTAGACTAGCTGACCCGCGCAACTTCGTTTGCGCCACATAAGAGAGAGTATTACCTGTTTCCGTCGTCCCCCGTTTTTGAAACATTTACTATTACTGCTCCGCTCCTATTAGTGGTAGCGTGATGCTATATAGCCTATGACACTCCACAATAACGTAGATTCCTATTGGTGAAAGAATTTTTAAAATCGGTTGGGTAGATCCCGAGATTACCCCTTACAATTTAACAAACACACAAACTTTACTTCTTTATAATATTAGTATAGAAGTATAGATGAATTAAGTGCATTCTAAAGTTCATGATGTCTTAAACAAGTTCGAATCTATTTGCAATAATCAACATTTCTTGGTAGATTTAAATCTCTACTTGTAATAAAACAGATATAAACGGCCGAAATCTGTACATTGAAGGTATCTTGAATTTCGTATGGTAGGGCAGGGTCGCAGAGACATTCAATTTTGATACTGAAGGTGAAAATATAATTTAAAAAAGGTTTGTTCTGTCTTTACGTCTGTTTGTCTGTATCCCAAATATCCATAACGCCGAACCCCTTTTTGAAGTCGATAAATATCTTTCCACAATCTGAATATTTTTAATGGAGCATGTCAGTAAGTTCTTACAACTATAAATAAATAAATAAATATTCACGGACATCTCACACAACGCTATCTGATCCCCAAAGTAAGCTAGGAATAACCTGCTGGTGTTATGGGTATCCGACCACGGATATTAATACATATATACTTTTAAATACATACTTATCATACATAGAAACACTCAGACTCTTGAGACAAACATTTATGGGTCACACAATTTTTTGTCTCCGGTGGGAATCGAACCTACGACCTCGTGATCCGCAGTCGTACATTTCGACCTCTAGACCAACGAGGCAGTCAACTGTACACAAATACTGTGAATTGAGTATAGGTATGTACAGTTGCAGTTGCACATCTTTGAACAACCTTGGCATTTAATAATACTGGTACGATTCAAATGATCTGATTTCAGTACGTATGTTGCAACTTTATTTTACTTTCACGAGTTTTAATATCTTTTTATTCTGTAGCACATAGTAGATGTTAAGTGGTTATGCCTTTTGTAACGTACGGATATCCCCACGTACCCATGTTATACTTATCCCCACGAACACACTAAAATCACACAACCCTACCTTAGTAGTTCCCTACACTCCTACATTCGTATAGGGGTGTAGGGAACTCTGGTTAACTCTTCAGGCGGGTGTCCTAGGATCGCCAGTAAATCATTTCCCTAAATCATTCCCCTTTCAACAAATTGAATGATGATGAAAGGTGAGATAACCTATAATGATACAATATAAGAAAGAAGACTGAATATTGTACCGTACAGCTGAACGGATCTGGTTGAAATTTGGTACAGGGATATGTTATAGTCTGAAACAACACAGAGGCTTTTTATTCTGTGAAAACGTTCCCGTGGGAAGAATATCCGGGGGAAGGCTCGATAATCATACAAGAAACAAAGCTGAATGAATCTTCGAAATAGCTCATTACCAAAAAGCGTTAATGAGTTGAGATGATGATGATTATATTATATTTAGCAATGTAATATTAAGTAATATTTAAGTTAATATCTTATTCAACCACAAGTTTATGATCAAGATCGTAAGTAAGACTTGCGTAACTTTGTAATAAATAAAACATTAAAAAGAATGCATTCAAAATTTGTTACAAAATAATGATCTTTAATAAAAATATGATTTCATTAATTTAGTTTGTAGAATAGCGCTTTTCAGTGTATATTATTAACAGTTACAGAATCATTATTATTATTCTTTTGGTTCTGTATAGAGGTTAGGTCTTATTTCACGCTTATTAATAAATGAGCTTTATTTTAAATGTCAAGGTTAAAAAATAAATTACTTCGAAAGAGAGTGTAATATCAAATAAATAAATAAATAATTATTCCCGGACATTTCACACAACGCTATCTGATCCCAAAGTAAGCTAGGCCTAACCTGTCTTGTGTTATGGTTATCAGAGCACGGATATTAATACATGTGTATACTTTAAATTATTTAATAATAAAAGCTAATATAATAATACTGGGGATATCCTTCCGAGAGCTTAAGTAAGGAATGTGTTGGTTTTTGTCGGTAAGAGTAGCATCCATGACGTATTTTCCATACATGAAAAAAACGTATTAAGTATTTTTTTGTAATCTTGGGCTTGTCTGCGTGATTTTTTGTAGATTTGAGGTTAAGCTGTAATAAGTGCCTATATCTTAGTGTTATTCATGATTTTCCAATAAATTTCTTGAACGAAATAGCCTATGGATTTTTTATTAATATATAGAGGTATATAAGAAAAGGAACGGTGGTCCGTGCCTTACCAAGATTTAAGAATCCTCGACATTTCCTCATGAATTCGGAACCAATTAATATTGGTCCAGTCAAACCACTAGTTCAACTAAAATTAAAGTTCATTTTGTTCATGTGTTTCCTGAAAGGGAAAAATTAACTTTCGTTGCCAAAATGTATGCGGAAACGCTAGATACCTATTTATACGATTTCCGCTGATTGCAGAGATAAATTTAAAAACGTCATTGTTTAAACTTGTTCCAATTCACACAAATCTACTTAGATATCTTATGTTTAGGGTATAAAATAAAAATATAATAAATATTGTTTGACATTCCCACACAACATTAAACTAAGCTAAAAGCGTGTGCTTTGGGATCTAGAAGACTGATGGACATACTTTTATATTTCTAAATACAAACATATTATACATAGAGAACACTCAAACTCCGAAACAAGCATTTGTGGATCACACAAATAGTATAACCGATCCGGGAATTTAACCCAAGACCGCAGCGTGGCAGGCGGTTATACTACCGAATGCGTCACCGAGGCAGTTATAAAAAGTGACTGCGTTTAGGCTGCATCCCTCTTGCAGTCACTGTGCTGTTGGTTTGTTGATAACAGATATTAGATCAGGGCCAAAGAACTTCCCCAAATGCTCGTTTCAAAGTTTAGTTATTATTATTAGTAATAACTAAACTTATTATTATTAACAATAACTAAACTTTATTTTTATTAACAACTAGCGGACGTCACGCGGTTTTACCCGCGTAGTTCCCGTTCCCGTGGGAATACGGGAATAAAATATAGCCTATGTTCACCGCAAGAGTGTAGCTTCCTAACAGTGAAAAAAATTTTCAAATCGGTCCAATTGTTCCGGAGCCTATTCATTACAAACAAACAAACAAAAACAAATCTTTCCTCTTTATAATATTAGTATACATAACTAAACTATTAAAAGTTATTATTATTAGTAATAACTAAACTTTGAAACGAGCATTTGGTGAATATATAGATAACTTATTACATTGTACACAATATAAGACTAGTGTTCTAGTGGTAGTGCGCCTGACTACGAATTTTTTAATTCCCACCTAAGACAAATCTCTTTGTGTGATGAGCACATTGATTTGTTCTGTGTCTGGGTGTAATTTACCTATGAAATGTTTATATTAAGAAATATATAAGTATGTTTATCAGTCGTCTAGATTCTCACAAGCGTCATTTGGGCTAAATGATATTGTGTGAGTATTTTATAATATTTCTTTGGTCCAGACTCTATAGCGCTAGAATTAGAATTAGAATACACTTGTCTTAAAACTTCGCGAAGGTCCAACTTCAAGGAATGAATGTAACCCTGTGAGTCGTTGACATCTCTCTTTTATTAATCCATACTTAGCACAAGCTTGCATTAGTTTTTATTTAAATTGCATGTTATTACTTTGAGAGACAGATGGACCGACGATCTAGAAAAGGTCGCAGGCTGAGACTGGATGCGGTAGGCACAGGACCGTGTGTTGTGGCGTATATTGGGAGAGGCCTACGTCCAGCAGTGGACTGCCATAGGCTGATTTGGACTTTGGAGCATTAAAGACGGTTTTGGGTGACACTGCAAGTCCTGCATAAGGCCACCCTCTGTACATTTATACTCCTATAATCTCGTTACATGAATGTTTTTGTATTGGTATGCAATGACATTTACTCTTTTGTATTCCTGCAATGGAACTAGACTAAACTACTCGTCCTGGCACATCCTTCCGAGGGCTTACCCGGGGCTCACAACCATAGGCTGTTGGGCGTTACGTGAGGTTTTTTAGTCGGTAGGAGTCCGGCATAACATCCATGAGGATTTTCCCTCACGTAAAGAAAAACCACTAAACTACTAAATACAGCATGCCGCGTCACATAAGTAAGCCATGGTTAAGACTCCAAAGCATACATTAATTAGTTCCCGTATGGCACTTGGGAAAATATGCATAAATATAAATTTATTTTTATTAGTTATCTACATCTACACTAATTTTACAAAGAGGAAAATTTTGTATTTGTGTGTGTATGTTTGTAATGAATTAAATCAAAAGCTATTGTGCCGGTTTAAAAAATTCTTTTACTGCTGGGAAGCAGCATAGTGCTCCTCGGGTAACATCCCACAGGAACTAGTGCTACGCGGGTATAACCTCGTGACGTTCCCTAGTAATTTATAAGTTTTAAGTTTTAATGAATATTTATATCATCAACTCAATTGCTTCTTTTTTAATTTGTACTTCTTAATTTTTGATCTTGTGTTCTTAGTTCAATTCCGATAGCAACGAAAAAAAACCAATAAATCAAAAACTTTACAATCATGACACAGCTCTCTCTATATAAAAAAATAAATAAATAGAGAGTAGACATTGTAACAAGTTGTATAATATATCCGTACAGATAAGTAAATAGGTGAAAACTTGATCTGTGCCTGCGAGCGAGAGGCGCGCGTTGATGTCTTTTACTCCGAAGTTCCGTTCGCGAATCCGCCAGTCAATTTGACCCACTTTGTAGAACATTTTTGTATATTTACGTAATGCCTTAAGATGTTACTTTGTTGAGTAATATGTATATTCGGAATCGACTGCGGTTACCTTTTTTTCGAGACTCGCTTCACTGTGCAGGTGAAATTTGGTCTAGGTTATAGAATATATTATTTAGTTTTGATGTTCACCGATTGATAATGTTTTAAAATATTAATGAACATGTTTTACAAGAATATTTTTATATACATGATAAAGTGGAAAGTATAAATTCAATTCGTGTTGTCTTTATAAATAAAATTAATGCGACTCATGAAATTCGTTCTGTGTAGATCAGTGTAATTAATTTTGTTTTTTTTTAATATTCATATAAGATGCTTGCTACTTTACTTAATAAAAAAAAATAAGTATAATGTAATAAATGAAATTTATACAATTATGAACTTGTATGTATCTACGATGAATAATCGCATCGCCGTAAAATATTACGATGAAATATTAATTAATATGTTCTACATAAAAAATAATGATTACGAACACACTCACTAGAATTTAAACTTTTCTATTATTTTAAAGTCATTTATTTTATGTCACGATAATATCACAAAATCAAAAAAAAATGAAAACACATTTTTGTCACATTATCATTACCATTCTCTTCATTTATCTCCAGACGTACTTATTCATTTAGTCAAAAAAAAATCTTAAAAAAAAAATTTTTTAGTAATAATTTTTTCAAGCTTACCCAATATAAATGCCTCATTTTTATCCAAACACAACACAAAATGAATTAAATATTCGGTCAACTGACACTGCACATGCGCGATGAGCCGCGCGACTCTTACGACTGGCGGCTAAGCCGGCGAACGCGGGCACAGCCTCCCCGCCAAAGAAAGTGTCCAACCTTCACATTATATATTATGTAAACTGTAAAAGCGCAAGTGCATTATGCCGAGAAGCAATCTTGTATGGTATTGATAATTATACGTAAGAATGGAAGGGATGTTTTTGAGGTTTTTTTAGGAGTTTACATCTTCAATATCTATCTATACATAAATAAAATGATAGAAAAGTCAAAACTGTACATTGGAAATATTTAAAAAAGATACTCGCTGCGTGTTCGACATAAGTTACCGAAGCCGAAAATATATAGTCAAATTTTTTTTGTCTGTTTGTCGGTTTGTCTGTTTGTCTGTTTGCTTTGCTTTGTCCGGAAGATCTCGAAAAGTACTCAATGGATTTGATACAAATTTTGCAAAAACATTAACTAGGGGTAGGGTCTTCAAATAGGCTATATATTATCACGCTACATATCCTAGGGGCAAGCAGAGAGCAATCAAATTGGCATTATAACATATTTTCACGCGTACAAAGTCGCGGGCAAACGCTAGTTTAAAATAAATATGTATATCTAAAGAATTAGCACACGTTAGCTTTTACATGTATTTTTCTTTTTTTAACTGTGAAAATTCAAATGGATACATCTATCTATCCGGAGTTGAACATAATACAAATACATGTCTAAAGTGGGTGTCCCTACGAGTATGTTCTGTTTGTACAACTACAGTCAAAGAGCTGAGGAAAGACTAGAATACTTTTGATCTCAATATTTTGAGCGGTTCTTTCAGGAGAGGGTATGGATCACAAAATAGTTTTTCTGCGTAAAATTTCTCAAGGCTGGGTTCGAGTCTTTCGGTGTTAAAAAGAGAATAAGAGTAAGAGAGTTCCATTCCACACAAGTTTCAGTACTGTGGGTTTTATAGTTCATAAATTAGAGACATCTCAACCTTCACTATACCAATGAATACAGACGTATACTAGAAGAATAGTTTCTTAGGCTGCTCTGAAGACAAACTTTCTGTGACACAAACTGCCGCTTGGCGGCGTTGCAGTAGCAGCGCGGCAGCCATTTTTAATTTTTTGTTGCAAAAGAGTAAATCAATCATTGTAAATATCTATAGATACTTAATATAAATATATTTTGTTTTGATTTAAAAGATGTGAATTTTTTTTTTATAAATAATCCTTGAATTTAGTCGATTATAAACGTAAAAATGTGCCTACTAGTTTTTCACTAACTGCGACAGTAAAATGCGACGACAGCGCCGCCAAATGGGAACTACACGAGCTGGGGACATGCCCCCAACAAAATTGGCACAAAAAATCCTTAAGAACTGTTCTTCTAGTATACGTCTGTATTCATTGACTATACCTAATTATAGTGATGGGACGCGTCACAGATTTTTCAACTCGGGCAACTCGAATTGATATATTACGTAACCCGGGCTGTAACTCGGGTTAACCCGGGTTGAGTCTGGACGGCCACCCCGCCGCCCGCGCCGTGTCGCACCGCAGTATGTCGAGTAACTCCACGTTTTTAACCCGACCCGCCCATCGTGTAATAACTGTCTAGTAATTAAATTAATATTATTTTGCATAATTTCATGTAGTTACTTGGTAACTTGTGCAAACAACGGGCGAGTTTGGATGTGTATTCGTAATTTTTTGTATAAAACTCCCACACTACACTCTTTTTATTTCGATTCATGTTATTAAATTATGTATACTTATCAATTTACTTTTATTTTTACTGTTAAGTGAAATAGCGTCATCAATCAAATGAATGTTGCACCGTTGGCCTATAACCTTTAATTAAGATATAACAAAATAAATTTAAAAAACAGCCCGGGTTCCATAACGACCTGACCAGTTTTCTATTCATCGAACGTAGAATAGCTTTTATTACTTCAATCTTAGTTCGATATTCCTTAATGCTGCGTGTGGTGTGAATGTGTGCGAGGCCAGCGCATGCTTAGTTAGCGAGCGAGCCCGACCCAAACCGAAACAAGCCGAGTCAATGAGAAGGGCTGAGCGAGATGACCGTGAACGAGCGATACAAAGCGAGTTGAACAGCGTGGCGGGTGGCGAGCGTGCCGAGTGTAGTGGTCAACCGAGTCAGCCCGAATCAAGCAAAAATGAACCCGAGTCGACGGGTTGAAAGCTGAGCCCGGGCAACTCGAGTTTTTTAGCCCGACCCGCCCATCGCTAATTCGCAAAGTTACCATTAATTAGGCTAATTAATGGTAACTTTGAGTCAAATGAATGAAATTGCGAGGGACTGCTAATCCAATCACCTTACTAAAATCATATCGAGATAAGCCTACGTGTTTTTGAGTCTTGTATTGTTGATTGATTGCCTGACTTTATAGATGGCATCCATCCCCTGCATTCTTAAATTCTGTGCGTGGTGCCGGAGGATTATATTTTAAGCACATCTAGAATCCTTATGGGAAGAATATCAGAGCAACAAATAAACAGTATTGGTCTCAGTCCCTATCCAGAACCCCCCCCCCCCCCCCCTCTTGGGCGAGGCCGCAGTGGTAGCCGTAGGTCTGTTTGGAGTCCTGGGACATCCTTCTTACCCGGGGCTCCCGAACATAGCTTGTTGGGCGTTACGTAAGGTTTTTTAGTCGGTAGGAGTCCGGCATAGCATCCATGATGGATTTTCCCTCACGTTAAAAAAAATGTCTCTCTCCAGAACTCTGTAGAGATTGCCACTTGTTTTTTCGTATGGATATCCTTATGGATGCTATGCCAATCTCCTACCGACTGATAACCACATGGTGCTCAGAAGAGAAGTCCCAGGTACACCCTCGGAAGTATAACTCCAGGGTTCCCGACACAGACTTTGGCAGTCATCGCGGCTTCTCCCGAGGGATAGGGTTTTCCCCTTCTCGAGGGGGCGATTTCTCTCACGTTTCCTCCGCGTCACCTCTTTCTTGAGCAGAACTTGCTAGTAGAAAGACCTTCCCAAAAACTTGTAATTCGGGGTTTCGAAATAAGTAATAGATTTTTTTTTTAATATTTAGCTCGCCAAATTGAAGTCGCCACCAGCCTGATGGAAAGCCGTGGCGCATCTAGCGATTGGGGGCCACTTCTGACAGTGGTTCTCAAGTTGGCGGCCCTGTGATGTGCCTCTTCACGCTCCTTTTGAAGAACCCGGGATTGTAAGATGAGGGAAACACTTGTGCGGGCAGGTTTCATAATTCTATTACAAAAATATTAATTGCAGACAAACAAGAAACAACATCAGATTTACACTACAATTAGAAATTACATCGTTGCAGATTTCCAAATTTTTGTGTAGAAGATATTTACAACGAGTGTCGAGCTATTTTTCTTTAAGTAGTTATTTTAATTACTTTCATTATATTATAAAGTTTCACACAACAATTACATAATTCACTCATCAACATAATACATTATTGTTATCATTTGCAATGTAAAACTAAACAATAAATAAAAAAATAATGTAGTTATTTTTGTCAAGTACATATAAATAATACTTACTCTACTCATTAATTTAAACTAACTATAAACTATTTTTTTTAGAATCCAGCAGTACAGGTCATTTCCAGGCTTCTTTCCCAGCACGTAATCATTAATATTGTACAGTAGCTTAGTAGTAGTAGCATATCTCGACCTTAATAAATCTATACTAATATTATAAAGAGGAAAGATTTGTTTTTTTGTTTGTTTGTTTGTTTGTATGTAACGAATAAGCTCTGAAACTCCTGGACCGAATTGAAAAATTCTTTTACTGCTGGAAAGCTACACTCTTTGCGGTGAACATAGGCTAGATTTTATTCCCGTATTCCCACGGGAACGGGAACTACGCGGGTGAAACCGTGTGACGTCCGCTTGTTATTAATAAGTACATTAATTAATTAAGGTATAGATTTGGAATTTTTCGCTAGTCGTTGTAGGCCAGTAATAGACTGGCGTTAAAGATACCCACATGGCGTTGGCATTGTGACAAAACTCAAAATGACTAGAAAAATAAACAAAATTTCATAAAAATATTTCAATTTAATTCAATTCAATTCAATTTATTTTATCGCGATATATGGATAGTACAGTGATGTATGATTTACAAATATAAATAAACAAGCAACCGTTTTCGGCACGTTTTTTATCTTACTAGTAATAAAAATGCAGAAGTAATGAGTGTGAATGTTTGTTAGTCTTTCGCGCTCTTACGGCTAAACGATTCTGACCATAGATTCAGAATTTTTCGCTACTCTCGTTCTGACTTAAAATTATATACAGGGATAGATTAAGTATGAATAACAGAGAGGCTAATTATACCTGCAATAAATTCCTAGGTTACCGCCGTTACCGGGAACGGAGATAACATTTCGCGGACATAGCCGCTGGTGCTACCTAGTATTCTTATAATATACTAGCTGATGCTCGCAGCTTCGCCCGCGTAAACTTTGTTCCCGTGGGAACTTATTCCCGGGATAAAAAGTAGCCAATGTGTTATTCCAGACTATAATGTATCTCTGTACCAAATTTCTGCCTGATCCGTTCAGCGGTTTGAGTGTGAAAGAGTAACAAACATCCACACTCACAAACTTTCGCATTTATAATATTACTAGCTGTTACCCGCGACTTCGTCCGCGTGGATATTATGTTATAAGCAAAGTTTGAACCGTATTCTATTTGAGCCTCTAGGATAAGTCGTAACCAAAATGTGGGAACAAATTTAGGACATTCTCCAACTTACCCGGGGAGTTATGCGCTAGATGGATTTTTTTAATGTGAGGAAAATCCCACATGAATGTACTATGACTCCCACTGACTAAAAACCACACGTATCCTACCTAACAGCCTACGATTGGGAGCCCCGGGTAAGCCCTCTAAAGGATACCCTAGGACTGCGCTAGATGGATAGGAAGAGACCTCATGGTTTTAGTGGGTCCAAGGCCGGTATGACGTACGTGTTTATTAATTAGCCCTTTAATAATTATAAGAGTAAGTAGTATGGTGAAGCGCGAATACGAAACGTTTGTTGGATTAGGGCCACAGACTGAAAACTTTACGCATAATCGGAAGAGTTGAGACGATAACACTAACGCTAACGGTAGCCAGTAAATGGCAGTCGTTAAACCAAGTTGAAGACCTTATAGATTTAATAATTTTCAAAAGTAGGCAGTACTAACGCCTGTCCATTTCAACACGGCAATGCGGCTCACCACCTATTACGTTACGTGGGACAAATTAAAAAAAAGGTAAACATATAATATGCCTCGATACCCCTTTGGGGATAAAGGCGTGACCGTATGCATGTACTTATTATGTTTAAGGTGATTTAATTTATGTACCCATGTCACTGTAGCCAAAGCTCAACATTTTTCAGTAAAGTTGTTTTAAGAATGTTCATTATAAACAACGTTTGTGTGGCGTGTTGGCTTAATCATAAAAGAGCTGCTTAATGGTTATGGCTATTGTAAAATAATTCAGTCTGGTCAGGACTGAATTGCTTTAGAATAGACTTAATCTTTCTTGATTAAGCAAACAGACTTAAGCTCTTTTTTGATTAAGCAAACAGAGCAGTTTCACACGCTGCTTGATGAGTCTGATGAAGAAATACCTCTCCTTTCATAGATCTTATGTGACGTAAACGAAGTTGCGAGAGTTAGCTAGTCTATACATATAGTAAAACTGTTGAGGGTCGAGAGTCTACTGAAGCCGAAAATGAAATTACATTTTTCATGTGTGTCTGTCTGTCTGTATTCCGAATAAGTATCACGCCGAAGTTACTGAATGGATTTGAATGAAACTTAGTACAATCAGAGCTTATAATCCGAGGAAGGTTCTAGGATACTTTTGATCTCGATATTTTGCGTGGTTCCTTTGGGAGAAGGGATGAAAGACAAAACGGTTTTTTAGTTGTTACTTCTCAATGCGTTCTCGGATTCCAAATTTTTTTTTTTAGTGTTATGAAGGGAATACTGTAAGCAATGTTTCACACAAGTTTCCATGTTAAAGGTTTTCTAGTTCAGGAATTAGAGACATCCCAACTTTCGCAAAACCTAGAATTCAAGGATCCCTTTGAATGTGAGGGTAAATCTAAACTGGCGTGTTGGCTTAATGATAAAAGAGCTTAATGATTAAGGCTATTGTAAAATAATTCAGTCTGCGCCGAAGGCGTTCACTCACGCCCCCCCTTAAAAGCGGGATCGCACCCGAAACCCCCAAAGACGCGGCATAGCACCTGAACCACCTCCTAGGCGAGGACGCAGTGGCGGCCGTGGGTCTGTTGGGAGTCCTGGGACATCCTTCCGAGGGCTTACCCGGGGCTCCCAACCATAGGCTGTTAGGCGTTACGTGAGGTTTTTTTAATTGATAGGAGTCCGGCATAGCATTCACGATGGATTTTCCTTCACGTTATAAAAAAGTATACTACATATTACATGGCTTGTACAATAGTATAGCGTAGCCTGAAATTTAATTTATATTAGTGTGAGCTATGAGATCTAGAAAACTGATAAACTTACTTATTATGTTATATACCAAATGCATATTTAAAAACAAACACGTACTCTAATGAATTTGATTATTGTTCTTTATCAAGCCTATTAATTACTACTACTAATCTTTACAGTTAGGTACTTTTGATTGTTGCCCGTAAATACATAAACAAATATATTTTGTGTCTGTCAAGCCCTTAGAATAATTATATGAAAGAATATGAAATATAATTTCATTGACTGCCTCTGTGGCGTAGTCGGTGTAGTGATACCGCCTGTCGCGCCGGAGGGCTTGGTTCGCTTTCTGGGTTGTTCCAATTAGTTGTGTGATCCACAAATGTTTGTTTCGGAGTTTGGGTGTTTTCTATGTATAATATGTATGTATTTAGAAATATATAAGTATGTATATCAGTCGTCTGGATATCGTAGCAAACACAGAATTTAATTTTTCTCTATCGGGCCTCCAAGATATTTAGCGTGATAATATGTAACCGGTGTGTAAAACCGATCTCTTACTAATATTCCTGCAACGTTTTAGTTTAATCAATTCACATACTTACATATTTCATTACCCTCTGCCTAGTCCCTAGGATATGTAGCGTGATAATATATAGCCTATTTAAAGATCCTACTTCTAGATAGCTATTCAAATAAAAGATTAATTAAAATTATTCAGTAATTTCTGTATTTTGCAATAATATACAAACAGATTTTCATTGTTCTCTGCCGAGCTCCTAAAAAATTTAGCGTAATAATATGTTGTCTGAGTGTAAAACCTATCTCCTACTAATATTCCTGCTACGTTTTAGTTAAATCAATCCAACGGTTTAAACATTTCATTGCTCTCTGCTTAGCCCCTAGGATATGTGGCGTGATAATATATAGCCTATTTTTAGACCACACCCCTAAGTAATATTTGTGCAAAATTTGAACCAAATCTGTTCAGTACTTTTCGAGATCCTTCCGGACAAAGCAAAGCAAACAGACAAACAGACAAACAGACAAAAAAAATTCTAACTATATTTTCAGCTTCGTTATCTTATGTAGAACACCCAGCGAGTATTTTTTTGTTAATATTTCCAATGTACAGTTTTGGCTTTTCTATCATTTTATTATATGTATAGATAAGTAAGAAGTAAGATTTCGTACATTTGCGCATATTTATGATGATAAGTTATAAAACCTATTTGTAATCATTAGCATACTTTAGCCATAGACAAAGGCGTAACTTACATTTGACAACCGACCTATAGAAGTCTTATTTTGATTGTCAATTCACAAAATCATAAAATAAATTTCATTTCACTTATTTGCGTAAATTAAAAATGAAATTCAGAGACGTTAGCTTGGGATTACGAATATTACGCGATTTTTTATTGGGAAACAGGGAACCCCATCAACTCCATAACAGATTTAATCCCCTTTTAGCGCCAAGAACCCTCCCACAACCAGAAATCCCTCGGACTACGGTGTTAAAGTATGCGGAACAATACTATTATCAAAGAAGTGCCTTAGATTCTGTGCATCCTCCTGTCGTAGCTCCCATCGCGCTTGGAGTTAAGCAATCGAAACAACTGAGTGCCAAACCTGATACAAAGCCATGTCCACCTTCTGAGGGTGTAAGTACCTCTTTTTATTATTTCAGTTATTCAGAAGACGTTGTGATAGCTTGGATAGAAGTAGAAGTAGCCTGGTGAAAGCTGAAAAGGAAAAGGCATATTAGAATAGTTAATAGGGTCTTTAACAGAGCGGTCAACATAGTTCGCAGAGTTTTGAAGTGGCAGTGGGCTGGCCACATCTGTAGAAGAACCGATGGTCGGTGGAGCAAACGACCTCCGTAGTGGAGACCGTGACTTGTAGGACGACCCCCCGCCAGATACACCAGTGACCTGAAGCAGGTCGCAGGGACTGACTGAATGCGGAAGGCGCAGGACCGTGTGTTGTGGCGTAATTTGGGAGAGGCCTACGTTCAGCAGTGAACTGCTATAGACTACTTTGATTGATTGAATAGTCAGTCAAGTGTACCAGCTGGTTACAGCTCGGGGTAGGCAGGTTTTGGTGAGGTTTTATGTACGTCTCATTGCAATGCTAGGTCTAAATACATACCTTTTTTGAAAGCATCAGCACTTCACCAGGAGCACAAGAAAGCACTGGAGTTTTTTCGGCCGCCATCAAAGTAGTTTTTGTAATCAGTTACCTAAGAAGAAACAACTTAGTAAGTAACTTGGTTACGAGACAAGATGACAATTTCTTCGTTAATTGGTTACATAATATGGTTACTATGGCAGCCGAAATATTGGTTTCAAAGATATTAGTTTTTTGGTAAGAGAAACTGTAAGGAGTTAGTTTGGTGTTTTAAGTCTTCCTGACTTACCGACAAATTGGATGAGAATTGACCAAAATATCACAGTGCTTTTAAAGGCACTTTGAGTAGATTTGTAGTCAAGAAAATTATTAATAGATATATCTATACTGAAATTATGTACCACAAAATTTTTACTAACGACTGTTCAACTAATACTACTATGTTTCTTCACAGGAACTAGTCTTCCCCGAAATCCCAACACCAGGCATGCCGTATTGGTGGGATGGGCACAGCTACTACGAGTGCGTGGCCGATGTGCCCCGTCCGAAGCCGCCGTGCCCCCCATGTGCCCCGCCGTGTCAGAAACCCAGTCCCCCACCGCGACCATGCGGCCCCCCGCCATGCCCAGAACCGAAGAAAACCCCTCCCGGAGTATGCGACCCTTGTGAACCTATACAAAAGTGCCCATGAAACAGTTTATTGTCTATGCTAATATTATAAAGAGGACAGTATTGATTGTTTGTTTGTATCGAACAGCCTTCAAAACTAAAAGAACGATTTGTAATATTCTTCAATTGTTAGAAAGATACACTATTCTCGGGTAAAATATGATGTATTTTTTTCCCGTATTTCCACGGGAACGGGATATACGAAGGTGAAACAGCGTGACATCGGCTAGTGTCTAGTTAATGTTTGATTTTAAATTTTCACAGTGTTTACGTATACATCTATCTACACTAATAATATGATATATAAAATGGTTTGTTTGTAAGCGATAAACTCTGAAACTACTGACCGATTTCAATGAAAATTCTTTCGCCACTAGAAAGTGAAATCACAAAACCCCTCAGCATTGCATTGAGATACACGTGCTCAACTGAGGCAGTGAAATGGACGCACGCTTAGGTTGTGGAATGATCTCCCTGCCTCGGTTTTCCCAAACGCCTACAGTATGGGGTTCTTCAAAAGGGGTCTTAGAAGGTTTTTACAGGGTCGGCAGCGCGAGAGCGGCGCCTCTGGTGTTGCAAACATCATTGGCTGCGGTGACCACCGGTCCTTCTGGTGGGCCGTATGCTTGTCTGCCACCTTAGTGGTATAAAAAAAAAGTTAATAATTGGACTAAGTCCTCCCGGTTTTTTTTTACCACTAATGTGGCAGACAAGCTTACGGGACCACCTGATGAAATGCGGTCACTGTAGCCTATGGACGTTTGCAAACCAGAGGCGCTACGCTCGCGCTGCCGACCCTGCAAGAACCTTCTAAGACTCCATTGAGGAAACGGTTTGTGGACGTTGTAATCACGTTGTACCTTGATCGTAGTGGCAGCTACTGGATCCCGTATTTAAAATATAGGAAATTCCACTCCACTTTCATGCAGAATTTATTTAGTAGTTAGGTAATTAATTAAAAAATATACATAGATGTGGAACGTGGGAATATTTTAAGACATTTAAGTAATTAACATATTTGAATATAACGTTATTAGGTGCAAAATAATTGACTGAAATATAAATAATTGTTGATAGCTCTCTAATATAATAAAATGGTAAAGGTGAAAAGTCTGTAGGGACATTAAAAATCGCCTGGGGCATGATATTAATTTTGCTCGCCAAAATTGACTACTGTTTGAATTAACTTCTGTTGGACATTGAACTAATAGTTCATTGTGACTCAATGCTGCTGGACAGTTTATTACGCTAACACAGCGTAATGGCTGCATGTATTTGCTGTGGTTATATTGTTACTAAAATTCATTCGTTGTGCAAGCCGGCGCGGTTGTGTACTGGGTTCAAAACGGATGTATTCCATAAATTCAATCCTATCTGGGGTCCCATGGAAATTCAAAATAATTTTGCTTTTCAACTCATCTGCCCCCTTACTATCTAGAAACTTTTCACGTTCGTTTGGGTGGCTCGGCCCTCCTGGAATTTACGACTTCGGAGTATAGCAATCTACTGTACTCACCACCAGAAACATATGTACCGCTTTCTTTTTCAATGTACCTCTGTATTTTTGGAGAAAAACTCATGAAAAGGGGGCCGAACCAACCAAACGTTTTCAGCATGGCCCGGTAACTCGAAAAATATACAGCCAGTTAAAAAAAAAACTAGAGCTTGAGAAATGTACCCCTGTTTCACGTTATACGTTCAAAAAAACTTCACGCTTTGCAATTCACGGGTATTAGCTAGTTCAGGTGTCTGTGTTTGCATTTTGATTTAAATCTTTAAATGTATGAAACATTGCAACAGTGCATAATGATAGTTAACAGAGCCGAATTTTATTTAATTTCCATATTTATGAAATAATAAATTGCATATTGCAGATAGAAATATTTATTTATGAAGTAACTATACCGATATTATAAAGAGGGAAGATTTGATTGTTGGTTTGTTTGCATCGAATAGGCTAACCAGTACAAGCGATTTTCACTGTATGACAGGGACAATGACAAGTATGACCACCAATACAAGCGATTCTCACTGGTCATATCAGTATGACATGCCAGTATGGCCACCAAGAAACGGGGTACGAAACCACTGAACACATTTGAAAAAATCTTATACGGTTCTGTAAAGCTACAGTATCCCCGGTGAAAATATAGTTTACTACTTTATTCCCACGAGAACGGAAGCTACGCGGGTGAAGCGGTGGCGTTCGCTAGTAAATTATATAGGGAAAAGTTAGGCCTGATTTCTGTGTCGGTCATACAATAAATGTCTTTGTTAAGCTTGACTGAATCAAAGAATAGATTCTGATCCTGGGTGAGAACCCGGGAAGGGCTCTGTGGTTATCCATACGAGACTTAGAAGGATAACCGCTCTCGATTTCCAGACAGGCTTGGCCCGCTTTCGCAAACTCGTCAGGGATTCGGGTTTCATCCAACATCTTGGTGAGTTTTCGGATGCTATCCCATTTCTTTGAGGGGGTCGAGTACTATCCTGCTTCTTTGGGAGGGTTAGGCAGGTTAGGTCAGGTTAGTTATCCCGCTTCTTAGGGCGGGGCAGGTACAGTAGGTACTATTCCACTCTCCCTTCTTTGAAGGGTTGATGGAGATGAATGCCGTTTGTGAAGTGAGTACGCATGTGTCGTGTGTATGCTATACGTTGGTAGATGAGCTATACGTTTAGTACTCCTACGAGCTTCAAGACCAACCCCTGTCTACTATCAGGTGCATCTAGTCTGCGTACTAGAATAAGTTGAAAATTCCTTTCCTTCCAAAATGTCGAAACTATTTACTATCAAAATAACATAGTATGTAAAACAGGTTTTACACATACCTAATATTGACCACACATATATCTACTTTCTAATACCGTATTATGTAAATTTAGTACCAACCGCTACCATCTCGTGTACCTACAGTTTAAAAATAGCACTTAGCCACTTACTATCGTTATCAAGATCTTCAGGCCTGTCTCACCTTTTTTTCTATCGTGTGGAAATCCTACATGGATGATATGCCGGACTCCTACAGACTAAAACCACACAATGCCTTGCCCTCGGAAGGATGTCCCAGGGCTCCCGGCAGACTTTGTCTACCACCGCGGCCTCACCTAGATAGTTCGGGAGCAATCCGCGTCTTGGGGGTTTGTTCGGGTGTTATCCCGCTACTTGGGGAAGGGGGGGATAGTTGGGTGCTATCCCACTACTATGAGGGACGAAGAGACATGCCACCGTCTTGGCCTGCTTCTGCAAGAACGAGGTGCAGCCGACTCACCGTTCTCAGGCCCTCGATCATGGAGGCCGGTATTCCGGGCCTGCCTGTCTCATCTGCAAGTGGTTCAAGTGTTGCAGTTGCTGACTATGAGACCAGGTCATGGCCCCCTATTCCACGTATACCACTTGGCCATACCACCTGTTAGGGAAAAGTGGATATGATGTAGAGAAGTAAATCTCTGAACAAAATCCTGTGACAACCCGTATTGCCAGTGTGAAATTGAGAGAGAAAAGATTTGATTGAAATAGTCAAAAATTTGGCTACCTACTTATTTATTATTCATTGAAACAAAAGCTTAGGCAACCATTTCATCGGTTGATTTTTAATACAGTAAATAAAGCATGTCAATTATAAGTTTCCAAATAAATAAAATATTTATTTAAATCTGTCTTGCCAGTTTCGATTAATTGCCTAAAATGTGAAGTACTCTCAGAGCACCGCTTATTCAGTGTTCTGTAAACGATTAGTATTTAAGTATTTAAAAAAAATGTGACGAATTAAAAACTACTAGCTTTTTAAAGCCCATTGTAACAGGGCTCCATCTCCGTTTTGGTTAAATGCAACAGGGAATCATCGCCAATAAGACACCTGATCAGTACCAAAAATAACACAAATTGACGCAACTAAAGTATTTTCCGATTGCTAAACTGATTAGTTGCTATAGATGTCCATATCTTTGCACATATGGTGCTCCGTACAGCCTCTCGACCTCAGGCTCATCCATCAACGGTGTTACATAATGTGGCACCTTATGTTGCGATATTGAATACAGCAATTACTAAAGCAGTGTTTACTAAGATGGTTTATCTAGTTCTCGTTAAGAGGGGTTTTACATTACACGAATTGAAATGCAGCTAATATTTTTGATATGTACAAAATTAAGTTAGTCCCAATAATAATATTAATTTGGAAGTTAAAAATCCTCCGATCCTGAGACTGTTCTAATAATTGTTGAGGAGTTGCGTATCCTGCAGACTACTTGATGCGTCAGCCAATTCCAAGTTACGATGTCGTGGCATTACCTTTGAAGTAACAGAATATTACACTTACGGCGAAAATGCCTTTATCACTCAGTAAGTAAACTGATTTTGAAATTTTCCCGAAATCATCCCGGCCACATTGCCTTAAACTAAAAATGACGCATCAAAATTGGTCCATCCCTTAGGCCGCTACGATGCCCCAGATAAACACGTTTAACTTAACACCTCTCGAATCGTCAAGGTTAAAAATAATTTAAATACTGCTGCAAATCTTATGATGTTTCGTTCTGCTGAATCAATTCCAGTACCTACGTGAGAAATTAGACAGTGCCAGTATAGAGCAAAAACCTCACTGGCCCAATTCATCCCGTTGGTGTTATAAAATGCGATTAAGGGAATACTAAAATCATTGTGTAGAGATGGAAAACCTGTCGGTCTACTAACTAGTGTGGTTAAGAAAATAGTAAAATCAAAATCAAAATTAATATTGAGAATGAGCTTTTACGTCCCATAGAAATTACAGTGTTCTATTTTAGAAGTGAAATTGTTTTCAAATTACTCTTTTTAATAATCAGATCACTATTTAGTGTAAAAGCACTATAAGATCTATAACTTACCGTCAAAATTAATTACTATTTATCAGATTCAACCCAAATATGTAGTCATTAAACATTTACACATTACTTCACTACGTAAACATAGATTTCTCTCTAACTATTCGATTATGGAATTCGTCGACCTTCGCTTTCCAAGCCTCTTCATCGATACACGAAATCGATTATTCGATATGAAGATAACATTATTCAAGATGTTATAACAGTATTATATAAACTATAAATATCAATATTGCCATTGCTAATTGTGAAGTGTTTTGATAATTACTTAAAGATTAGAATGAAGATTGGCTTGTGAACCTTCTGCAAATTAGACTAGAAATTAAAAAAAAAAAAATATAAACAAATTATGCCCGTTTTCACCAACGTCCCCTAAAATTTAGGGGCCACCTACGAAAAGTTAGGTACCTCTTAGTGACCTTTTCGTTTTCACCAACCTTTAGGGGACACTTAAGTGCTTAGGTGTCTCTTAAAATTTAGGGGCCCGAATGGTGACCACCTAACTAACCCCTAGCAAAGTGAAAGCGGTACGGGACCATATATTGTTTGAAATTATTGAAATGGAGGATTTGTGGGATTTTTTTGACGCTGTGGAGGTTTTAGAGACGATAAATAATCATAATTTACACAATAGACCGAGAATTTACCGTGAGAGACCAGATTTATTTTCTAAATACGACGATAAAGATTTTTATACAAGATTTAGGTTAACTAAGGAGACTGTTATCTTTTTGTTAAATAAAATTGAACAAATATTGGAATATCCCGATGACAGGTAAGTGATACAAAATTATTTTAAGTTCTTTGATAAGATTTTAGAGTTTAGAGATTAGTGTTTATAATACCTACCTCAATAAGTTTGGACGTTAGGAAAGCCTGGCGAGACTTTTATTTCGCTTAAAAGAATGGTACCTAGTACCTGCCCCGATTCAACTGTTTCACAAAGCTTTACCTGGTGTACCTAGTTATTGAAATCTCTACATTTTTTGTTTTACAGAAACAAATCGGTGCCACCTATAAAACAGTTATTGTGTGCCCTAAGGCGTGTATTCCAATATTGTTCTATTATTTTTGTTCAACTAATAGAACATATTGGAATATAGGCTATGAATACAGACGTATATAGAAGAATAGTTTCTTAGGCTGCTCTGAAGACAAACTTTCTGTGACACAAACTGCCGCTTGGCGGCGTTGCAGTCGCAACGCGGCAGCCATTTTTATTTTTTCGAAGCAAAAGAATAAAATCAATCATTGTAATATAAATAATATAAATATATTACGTTTTGATTTAGAAGACGTGAAATATTTTTTAAAAATAAATACCTGAATTTAGTCGATTAAAAATGTAAAAATGTGGCACAAAAATCCTTAAGAACTGTTCTTCTAGTATACGTCGGTATTCATTGCCTAAGGTTCTACGCCACAGGTTGTCATTTACAAACACTTTACTTTATTTTATAACCTCAACCTCACTCACAGACTCTCGTTAACGTGTATATTTTGAGTTTGACAGCAGTCAGTTTGACATTTCACGGCATAGGAATTTATCTATTCAACCACCAATTACAAAAAAATGGTAATTTAATGTTTAAATATACAAAAAATATTTATTTTCATATTTAACTTTCTTACTAAGTAATATTAAACAACTTAATGATTTAATATTGCAAAAATAAGACAATCGATAAACACTTGCACAAATTTACGGTTTTGGAAATCACTACAAAATAGGAGACCCTTAGTTAGGTGTCACTTAGCATGGTGAAAACGAAATTAGATAAGGGGTTGTATTTAGGGGCTACCTACGGTAGGCGGCCCCTAGTTAGGAGATGACTTATGTTTGGTTGGTGAAAACGGGCATTAGACTACTAAATCTATACAGTCTCTTACCTATCTATACAGCGCTGGGCACCCAGGTATTTTCTTCAGAAGGATGGGCAATCTTTCTCTACTTACTCGGCCTCGCCTAAGGGTTCGGGAGTTATGATACTTCTTTAAGGGTTGGGTCGGGCGTTATCCCGGCATTTTTTGCGCGTTATCCTAATTCTTGTTTTAAAAAAAAGTAGTCTAGATTACTTACATCAGCTGTTAAACCCTGTACAAAGTGAGGTACAGTAAGGTCAATCACCTTCGAAAATGAGAACTGCAATTGGCTACTTTAATTGTGATGGAATCTAGTAAGCGTACCTACCTAGTTAAATATGTATTTTTTTTTTCGGTTGCAAAGGTAGTGATACCGCCTGCGGCGCTGGATGTCGTGGGTTCGATTCCCAGCGGAGACAAATATTTGTGTGACAAACATTTATGGGTCATAAATGTTTGTCACAAGAGTCTGGGTGTTTCTATGTATAATATGTATGTATTTAAAAGTATAAGAGTATTAATATCCGCGGTCTGATACCCATAACACAAGCAGGTTATACCTAGCTTACTTTGGGATCAGATAGCGTTGTTTGAAATGTCCGTGAATATTTATGCATTTAGAAATAAAAATAAACGTAAGGAGGTATTACAAGAACGTATAAAAAATTCATAGCGTTAAACCAAACCCGGTGTCAGTAAAATGACAATGGCTTAACCAAGTTGAAGGTCTGGGGAAATATGGGCTTGAAAAAAACTTCAACTGCGGGTCGTCACGACCTGCGCCTGTTCATTTCAACACGGCAATAGGCTCACCACCTATTACGTGAGACATAAAATTAGAATGTGAAAAGTAAGGCAATTGCCTGACTTTTTAAAATATGGATAAAGAATTAGTTTCGAGCAGGATTCGAACCTGTGTCTTCGGCAAACCGTGCCGACGCGTTAACCACCGCCACCGAATCCTGCTCGAAACCAATTCTTGAAAAAAAATATTTTTCCATATTTAAAATTTATGATCAGTTAGCATACTGATTGCTTTTCAAAAATAATCTTAACGTATCTATAGTTTTAATATCATTGGATCTGCCAACTCAGTAAAAAATGTATTGCCACAGGCAATTAAGTGTTGCCATTCACAACTTTGTAATAAACCGTGAAGGCATTATACAAGTAGGTACTTATGTTTACTATTAAATAAATAAACCACAAATAAAAGATTGTGTTATGAGTTGATTTTGATAAATGAATAGCAGAATTACGATCTGTTTTTTTTTAATCATATGGTAAGTCGTTCATTTGATAATTTCGCAAAATAAACAAGGACATCGGTACAAATTATTTTCACGAATTGAAAAGTAAAAACCTTCAAGGTCTACTTGTTACAAGATGCAATACGTTTGAAGATTCTTTAATTACACCAATTTTACATTAAGTTTCACATTTATAAATGAATTAACTAATATTATAAATAATAATAATAATTAATTAATAATATCATAAATGTGAAAATTTGTGAAGATGTTTGGATGTTTGTTACTCGATCACGCTCCAACGGCTGAATGGATTGGGCTGAAATTTCAATCAATCAATCAAATGAGCCTATCGCAGTCCACTGCTGGACGTAGGCCTCTCCTAATTTGCGCCACAATCCACGGTCCTGCGCCTTACGCATCCAGTCCCAGCCTGCGACCTTTACCAGGTCGTCGGTCCATATAGCGGGTGGACGTCCTACCCCACGTTTGCCGAGACGCGGTCTCCACTCTAGAACTCGTTTGCTCCATCGGCCGTCGGTTCTTCTGCAGATATGGCCGGCCCACTGCCACTTCAATGTACTTATTCTGCGAGCTATGTCGACCACTTTAGTTCTTTGCCGGATAGTCTCATTTCGGAGTCTATCCCTCAGAGACACCCCAAGCATAGCCCTTTCCATAGCCCGCTGCGCAATTTGGTACAGAGATATCTACTTTTCATCCCGGGAAAATGTTCCCACGGGAAGCGGGAACGGGTACCGAATTTCACGCAGGCGAAGCCGCGGGCATCACATAGTGTAGTTATAAATGTGTAGCTGTGTAGGTACAGACACACATTCACACACGTACAACGTACATGTGATTTAAATCGACCTTGGCATGAATGACCTAAACGAGAGCTTCTTTTTTTATTCTGCATCCTATCCTATTAATATTATAAACTAGACGATGCCCGCGGTTTCGACCGCATGGTATTCTTTTCCCGCTTCTTCTTTCTATGGGCTTATATTCCCAGGACCAAAAGTAGCTATGGTGTTATTTTAGACTTTAATCTATCCCTGTATTTCAACCGTATCCGTTAAGCCGTTAGGGAGTGATTGAGCAACAAACAGTGTGGCGCCTCTGGTGTTGCAAGCGTTCATAGGCTGCGGTGACCACCAGTCCTTCTGGTGGGCCGTATGCTTGTCTGCCACCTTAGTGGTATAAAGAAAAAAGCATCCAAATGTCTGTTGGATGGTTGTTTTTCAATCACGCTCGATTAGATGACCTATCTGGCAGAATTTTGGTGTAGGAATCCTGTACAAAATTTCAGCCAGGTTTGCCTAGGTGTGCAGCCGTTAGAGCGTAAAAAAGTAATCAAACATCGATACATTCATATCAATGACTGCCTCTGTGGCGAAGTCGGTGGTGTAACCGCCTGCCGCGCTGGAGATCCTGGCTCGGTCAAAATATTTGTCTGATCCACAAATGTTTGTTTCGGAGTTTGGATGTTTTCTATCTCTACTATTATAAAATTATAAAAATAGCTGTGACGGTACATTCAAGATAAATCGACTAATTTAGGGCTTCTGAGTCCAAATCTATTTTTTTTTCTTCATGTCTGTTTGTTTCTTTATTTGTTCGAGGTTGGAGCAAAATTCGAAAGCTTGATCATAATTGTACTATTTTTGATTTTGTAGGCATTTTTTCAATTTAAATACCGCTGTATGTTTCATCAAAATCGGTTCAGCGGAAATGATAATACAGTTTGACCTATGTTTTACTAGAAGTCCTATGCATAAGACAGATCAAAGTCGATTGGTTATTAGTTAAAATCACCTGGCGAACGAAGTCACTGGCAACAGCTAGTGTACATATATAATTTTAACCTTTAATTCATCATTACTGAATCGTATAAAATGGACTTTATTCACAAATAAGTTTACTTATCTAAGACCTCTGCAAGTTATTTTGAATAATAAATACTATAGAGAAGCATTACCGGTCTTGAAAAAAGATTGTACTGCATACCATCACGTAGGTACTTTTTATACAAGGAGGTAAGTAGGGATTTGTTACGGACAGTCTAAAACGCTTTGGACTTTCAAGGTCAAATGGGATAACGTTTTGCATATTATATTATGTATTGTATTATTAACAATTAGGTATTAGCAATCAATAATAGTGTGCATTTGGTGATTCTCCATCGGTTGCATTTCGCATTGCAAAGCTTTGATAGTACCTAATACATTTACAAATAATCGATCTATTTAGTTACAAATAACATACATAAAAACGGTAATCCTAAGCGTTGATAGCATTGCTCTCAATTAAAAAAAAAACCTTCACCTGTCGTCGCTTTTTAGGGTCCCGTACCCAAAGGGAATAACCGTGACCATGAGATTCATGAGGCTTCCCTATCCGTCTGTCTGTCCATCACGAGGCTGTATCTCAAAAACCGTGATAGTCGAAATTTTCACAGATGATGTACCTATTTCTGTAGCCGCTATAAAAAAAAATACTAAAATCAGAAATATAAGTCGGGCTCCCATACAGCAAACGTGATGTCATTGCCGTTTATTGGTACGGAACCCTCTGTGCGAGAGTCCGAATGGCACTTGGCCGGTTTTTTAGTTGTTTTAGGTACGTGTTCTGGTGAATTAATCAGATCCCAGAACACCCCCACAGGGGCAAATCGGTGTCAAGGAGTTTTAGTGAGTATTCCCAGTGCTGTGAAATGAAATGAAATGAAAATGAAATGAAAATGAAAATGAAAATATCTTTATTCATTTAGGTTACAAAGTAACACTTATGAACGTCAAAATTTTTGCTTCTACATTTACATTTACTGCCAGATTCGCAATGCAATAGGTAGAGCCTGTGAGGAAGAACCTGGCAAGAAAACTCACAGCCACTCTTTTCAAATAGTCTTAGTACATTCGTTTGTCATGCAATAAAGATTAACAATTTTGTCTACACAAGCGACATTTACAATCGCGCCTAATTAAGTGAGGAGCAAGCAACTCATGTCCATGTCTCTGTATCATTAAAATAGTCATCAATAGTATAGTATGCCCTTTTTAAAAGATGTGTCTTGATTTCCCTTTTGAATCTATACAAAGGAAGGTTCATAATATTTAAAGGGATTTTATTGAATAGGCGTACACCAAGTCCTTCGAATGAGTCGTGTACCTTATGTAATCGAAAAACCTTTCCAATCAATTTATGCTTATTTCTAGTATTTATTGAATGTACGTCACTGTTTTTAAGATATAGATGTATGTTCTTTTTAACAGACATGATGTTCTCAAATATGTATTGCGATGCAACCGTTAAAATTCCTATTTCTTTAAATTTCTCTTTAAGCGATTCTCGAGCATTTAATTTATAAATTGCACGTATAGCTCTTTTCTGAAGTACAAAAATTATTTGTATATCTGCTGCCTTGTCCCACAGCAAAATGCCGTAAGACATGACGCTATGAAAATAACTAAAATAAACCAGCCTGGCTGTTTGGACATCAGTGAGCTGTCTGATCTTGGTAACGGCAAAAGCCGCCGAACTGAGTTTTGCTGCTAGACACGATATTTGGGCAGTCCACTGTAATTTACTATCTAAAGTGATCCCCAAGAATACGGTTGATTCTACAAGATGAAGGGTGTCACTGTTCAATGTTATATTTGTTTCATAATTTTTGACATTGGGCATGGTAAATCTAATACATTTTGTCTTTTTAGCGTTCAATAGCAAATTATTGGTTGTGAACCAATCTACAACTTGCGCTAGTGCACTATTTACGTTGTCAAAAGTACTTGGATTGCGATCAAATTTAAAAATAAGTGATGTATCATCAGCAAATAGAACAACATCGCACAAGTTCTGTACATAGAAAGGTAAATCGTTGATGTAAATTAAAAATAAAAAAGGTCCTAGAATTGATCCTTGCGGCACACCCATAGCTACAGAAGCTCCAGAGGACCGACTTCCATTAATGTCAACATATTGCATTCGATCTTTAAGATAGGAGGCAACAAGATCCATTGCAGAGTCCCTTATACCATAATGATCTATTTTTCGTAATAAAGTGTTATGATCAACGCAGTCGAAAGCCTTGGACAGATCGCAGAATACCCCGATGGCATCCTGTCGATTTTCCCAAGCGCTGAATATATGTTTTATAAGTGTCACACCTGCGTCAGTAGTGGAACGACCTCTTGTAAACCCATACTGCTCGTTGTGTAGTAACATATTTGAACTAAAATGTGATTGTAATTGCTGCAGTATAATTTTCTCAAAAATTTTGCTAATGGCAGGCAGTATTGAGATAGGTCTAAAGTTACCAGGGTCTGTTTTGGATCCGGCTTTAAAAAGAGGTATCACTTTACTGTGTTTCATTAAATCTGGAAACACGCCTTTATCAACACATATATTAAATATTGCAGCTAGATGAGGAGATATAATTAAAATAATTGACTGCATTAATTTCACAGAAAAACCCCACAAGTCTGCTGTATTTTTTGAGTTAAGCGACTTAAATACTTTAACGATATCGTTGGGATTCACATATTTAAATCTAAATGAGACTCTACAGTGGTCCACGCTGCCCCTAAGCATTCGTTGAGCTTTAACTGGGCAAGAATTTAAGGAGCTCGTTGTAGTCGCGGGTATGTCTATAAAAAAATTATTAAAGGTTTGTGCTACATCTAAACTATTATTAATCAATCTATTATTAACAATCAACTCAATGTCATGGTCACGAGTTTTGTGCCGTCCGGTTTCAGAATTAATTATATTCCATGTCATTTTTACCTTATTGTTCGACTGTTTAATCTTCCGACTTAAATGTAATGACTTGGCAGCAGCACATGCCTTTTTAAAGGTTTTTGAATAAAGTTTAACATACTGAATAAAAGCAGGATCAAAATTAAATTGCTTCATACCATATAACTCATATAACTTCGCCCTACTCTTGTATAATATACCAGTAGTTGCCCAATCACAAAATTGCATGCCTTTATTTTTATAAAAGGTTTTTGATTTGAAAATGTTATAGTACTCAAACTGAATGGTATTAAATAAGGAGTCGTATAGGCCGTTTGGATCTTCCTCATTAACGTTAAGATTGGCAACCTTTGCAGAAACTTTTTCACTAAATTGTGCTAGGCGACATGTACTCATTGGCCTGCAAGAAATTTTGTTTAATTTAGCCGTTATATTAATGGGAAACGCAGCTTTCTGCCCAAGGTGATCTGATGGAAAGTTACTTAATATTTCTTTTGCCAGTGGTTCACAGTTGCTAAACATATTATCGATACATTTCGCAGAATGTGAGGTGATTCTAGTTGGCTCACAAAATAAGTTTTGTAAGCCAAAGGAACTAAATAAATTAATAAAACTAGTACGTTTCGTCGAATTTACAAGTATGTCAACATTAAAATCACCACACACCACAATACGTTTCTTACTAGTGCACAAGTGCTTCAATACATTTTCCATTACTTCTTCAAACAAATTATAATCGCTATCTGGCGGGCTATAGACACAAAGGACAATGAGTTGCTCCAACTCAACACATGATAATTCCGCAGTGCGCTCAATAGAAAGGGCCACAATATCTTTAAGTTCTTTACAGTTTATATTATTAGAAACAAATATTAGCGAGCCACCCCGAATAGCATATTTTCTTGTGAACGCACTGTTCAGTGAGTAAAATTCACTGTTAAACATTAATTCATGACTTTCCAACCAATGCTCTGTAATACAAAAGACATGAATATTGTGTTCCTTGATATAAAGGTCCATTTGCAGTAGTTTGTTGGATATGCCTTCAATATTTTGGTGTACTAAGTTTAGACTACTAGTTAATATATTGTTGTTCAACTCGAAATTATTTCTTACACTAACATTATTAGAGGTCTCAATAGGCTCAAAAGCCCTAAAGCCATGGCCAGATTTTTTATCTGTTGTCTTATAACCTAGTTTTTTGGGATGATGCATCCTTCCCAAGATAAAATGTCAATATTATTGTTATGATTATAAACAATACAAGCAGTTTTATTATAATGCTATCATGAGCAGGTGCTGGGCAACCCTCACACGAGCCCATGCCTCGCCAGCATGGGTAGTCCGTAAGCGGAGACATCCTTATAAAAAAAAAAAAAGTTGTTTTAGGTACGTACTAAATTCTGGTAATTTCAATTTTGATTTACTAGCGACTGCCGTCATACTTCTCAGACCTTTTTGGGCCCATCGTCTACATTATGCCTCCTAGCCACCATCACGGGTCATTCATCGGCACTCACTTGAAGCTCAAAAGCCAGAAGACTAACTCGGGGCTCCCAACCGTAGGCATTAGGTCCGGTATAGCATTCACGACGGATTTCTCACACAAAAAAAAATGGGTTAAATGGTTCACAAAGACCTAACTACACTAACAACAAAATGGTCACCTTATCCTGACCAACAAGAAAAAAACAGTTGATGACACACTATTATAAGTGCTATGAACCCAAACGAGTTCACTAGATCAAACGAAAAGGGTCAACACACATCACGCATTTTTCCATATTCGGTGCTACACAGATTAATTATGAGTCTATTTGTATGCAGAAGTGATCTACGCAAGTTTAGTTTTGTGCCTAATCTTGACAGTGAGACCAAGGCCTCAATTTTGTTATTCGAAAATTGTTGTGTTCCTTTTGAATTAATTGAAATACCGATAAATTCTCTAAGCAAATGCAGTCATTGAGTAAATGGCATTTTTTTGTCAATTTAAATCTAAAACAATGACATTTTTCGTTTCATTTGACATTTTAAATATGAGATTTCGTTTGTATTTAAATTTATTGTTTATTCAAACAAAATTTTAAGTTTTACAGAGTACCTAAACTTAGTGCTTAAAGTCGATCATTGTTTTACAATTATTGTTACCCCATAGACCAAATGTTGAAGACCAATGTTACCCAATGGAGTATAACAATATGAAGAAGACCGAGTTGTCTATTGGAGAAGTATCTTTGTGTCACATCTGTTTTAATTTAGTCACGAACATCATTAAAATATTCGTCCAAGTATTGAGTCATATTCATCTTCTCCAACGCAGATTCCATACTTTTGTAATTCGAAAATGTTTTCAATTACACAACATAGGGTTATATCAGTTTATGGTGTAATTATATTTCATTAATGTGCCACAGAGATACTATTATTGAACATTTTACGTCGAAATCGGATACTTGGATCAGTTAAATGGAAAGTTTTACTACGTTATGTTGGTTATTGAGGAAGTCGCTACGACATTCTTTGGCGTAACAGACTATCGTGTACTGTTGTATCTAAAGGGATTTCGTGCGGCCCTAAAGATCTCATTCTCAGCATTCCATTATTTTGTTCACCCCCGCTCTCCAGTCTTTATCGGGTCTGCGTTGTACTTAGGGAAGCACCGCCACTGTGTGGTTTAGGGTTGCCACCTTACAACGTATCACCTTCACCGTCCCTGCACAACCAGATGTGGTAAGATTCTATCAATCGCGCTTCGGATATTTGTTTTAGTAAAAAGCTTACTAAAGCTCTTAGCAATCTAAGGAAAGGGATTAAATAAATATATATTTGTGGACAATTACACAAAACATCATCTAGCCCAAAGTAAGCTAAATATAAGCTTGTGTTATGAGATCTAGACGACTGATAGACATACTTATATATTTCTAAATACATACAAATATTATACATAGGAAACACCCAAACAAACATGTGGATCACACAAATATTTGGACCAGCCCAGGAATCGAACCCAGGACCTCAAGCGCCGCAGGCGGTATCACTACTGACTACGCCACAGAGGCAGTCAGATTATCTGAAATACCCCTTCCTTCGGCTACTACATCTACGGCATAGAGTTTAAACTTAACCTACATTATTTATTAGGTACGTTTTGTTCTTCATCATTATTTAGAGTGTAGGATTCTCCAAAAGCGGTCTTAGAAGGTTTTGAGGAACCGGCAGTGCAATTTTAATACATATTGTGTCACTTCCGATCATGTAGGCCTTATTACGACAGGTTAGCACCTTTATTTGTATGTATTCAATGGGTGTTTGTTTAAAACGAGATAATTGGTTTAGTCAAAGCAGATGAAGAATCTGTCGCTAGATTTCAAGCACATATTACATAAAAGGTCGGTCAAGATATTTTAAAAATAAAAGTGCGGCCTTATTACCACCCACAAAGGTTTCTATAAAAGTAACCTTTTGCAGTGAGTGGCGTCTACGTGGCATACTGTGAAACATGTCGTGTTGTAACTCATCCTACGTACATGTGTATCTGTAATACTTTGCTATAACAAACCGACTAATTGCAAACCAATTAGTTGAAGAACTCGCCAAGTAAATGTGCCCTGTGACTTCGGCGGCGACGAAGTATGTAGGTGCCATCTACCTTTTTTTATGTGTGGAAATACTTCAAGGATGCTATGCTGAACTCTAATCGACTAAAACCACAGGCTCCCTTCTACTGCCTACTGCCCCTGGGGTATCCTTCCCACCTGGGGTATCCTTCAGAGGGCTTACCTGGGGCTGCCAACCATAGGCAGGTAGGATACGTGTGGTTTTTAGTCGGTAGGGTTTTGGCATAGCATCCCTGTAGAATTTTCCTATAGTTAGAAAAAAAACTACTGCCTACAGGCGGGAGCCGAGTAAGCCCTCGGAAGGATTTCCCTGCAAAATGTTATTAACCCCTTACCCTGCCTTCTGAAGCATGGAAACGCTCGTGGAACTGGTGGATGTCTCTCCAAGACAATGGAAGGCTCCGACTACGCAAATTGATCGCGCCTCTGATCTTTACACTTACCTACTTATTATATTTTTAAAGTAAAAAATATACACGGCTATAGGCTCACCACCTAGGTATTACATGGGACATAAAACTATAAGGTGAAATGCGAGTTTATATTATTTTTCTGCCTACTCCTTCGGGAATAAAGGTATGATTATATGTATATGTAATAAAAAATAGTTGATCCGTTACAGTTGATCCATTAAGTTGGTCGGAGTGGAAAGACGGATTTTGTGTTTGCAAGTTATATATTACACTTACTAACACCCACACTTTAGAGATGAAACACAAATATTTGATACGACCGGGATTCAAATCCAAGATCTCAGCAACGTCAGTTGCATACAAAAACACTTCGCCATATTATAAGCAGATTTTTATTACGATATTTTTATTCCTTCTTCATTATAATTTATCAATTGTCATTAAAACCTCATGAGTATAAATTTCAACGTAATCAGAAATTTTAAATTTGCTCGAAACACCTTTTTTTTAACGTGAGGGAAAATCCTTCATGGATGCTATGCCGGACTCCTACCGACTAAAAAATCTCACGTAACGCCCAACTGCCTACGGTTGGGAGCCCCGGGTAAGCCCTCGGAAGGATGTCCCAGGACTCCCAAGGAATCTCGGTGTATGCTGCACTATTGCCAGCTCTGTCAGAGATAAAAGCGTGACTATATTTATGTAGGTTTGATGAATAGCAACAGACCTACGGCTACCATTTCGGCCCCGCCTAGGTGGTTTTTCGAGTACTATCCCGCGACTTTGGGCGGTTTTCGGGTGTCATCCCGCTTAGGGGGGGACGTACGACACGTACGTAAATCCCTCACGTCACGCTGCCGTCATGGGCCTGCTTCTGTAAGGACGGGGAGCAGCCCACTCACCGTCCTCAGGCCCCCGGTCATGGAGGCCAATAGTCTTCGGCGAAGACACGTCGGCGGCGCCCAAGACGCCGACTGTGGAGCTCGGATGGGAGAGTTCTCTCCCGTTCCCGCCCCGCCGCCTCTTTCACGAGCATGACCTGCTCGCCGAAAGAGGCGGCGCAGTCCCACTTACTCCCGCTGGAGACCATGCCTCGCACCATGGTCTCGAGCGAGAGTGTCCACGTCCATACCCACCACGAGGACCTGGCGCTGTTGCGCCCACGCCGCGCCGTGCACTCCACCAGCGTGAGGAGCGTTGTCGTCGCTGCGGTCCTCGCAGTGCTGACACTCGGCCGTGATTTCCCGGTGTCTTCGCCACAGATACCTACTAAAGCTATCGTGCCCGGTAAGTATCTGTGACAGCCGGTAGGAGAGAGCACCGCGTCTTCTCTCCAGCCACTCGTCCATGATGCTCGAAATCACTTGCAAAAATTCTTTCACACATAGTATACAGGTCAAACTAATAAAAGCCTGTCAAAATGGAAAATCCATGAATCACGTGTACATACATAATAAGCATTGACATAAGTTCCGTAACTACATTGATAGCAAATGCTATTGCATGTACCGTACATGGAAATAAATGTAAGAAATAGAATATTTCCTTTCATTTTCATTCAAGATTGAATAACATCTTCAATTGTAGCGCACGAGCAAGTAGGTACAGTCAGCTGCAGAGAAAAGTATACCGTGCCGCCGCCGCGCCGCCGTATTAATATTCGCAGACATTTCCACACAACGCTATCTGATCCCAAAGTAAGCTAGAAATAACCTGCTTGTGTTATTTGGCATCAGACCATGGATATTAATACTAACTGGCGGACGTCACGTGGTTTCACCAACGCAGCTCCCGTCCCCGTGGTAATACGGGCTAATGACTGCCTCGGTGGCGCAGTCGGTAGTGATACCGCCTGCGGCGCCGGAGGTCGTGGGTTCGATTCCCACCGGAGACAAATATTTGTGTGACCCATAAATGTTTGTCTCAAGAGTCTGGGTGGTTCTATGTATAATATGTATGTATTTAAAAAGTATAAGTATAAGTATCTTTTAACATCCGTGGTCTGATACCCATAACACAAGCAGGTTATTCCTAGCTTACTTTGGGATCAGATAACGTTGTGTGAGATGTCCGTGAATATTTATTTATTTATTTATTTAAAATATAGGCTATGTTACCCGGGGATACTGTAGCTTGCTAACAGTGAAAGAATTTATCAAATCGGTCTCGTAGTTTTGGAGCCTATTCGATGCAAAGAAACAAACATTAAAATATTTTCTCTTTATGGTATTACTATAGAAGTAAAGACATACTTTTTTTTTGGGAATGCTGCTAGTCTTTTGGGCACAATGCCACGGGGGTCTTATTTAGGTTTAGTTTTTTTTTTTTTTTTTTTTGTTGACGCGGGGAACGCCTTTACGCGCCTTCATCCCAACTGCGGGGGCAGCTGGGATGGTGTGTGGGACTCCCGGCCCGGTCCGGAATGGACCGTCCTACCCACTAAACCCCGCGGTGTTCCTCCTCACCCTTTAGCCGGGCCGAGGGATATCAAAAGATTATTCACGTCGACCCGGCTAGGGGCGCCCCGTTTATTCGGGGCTCTCCTCGGGGGAGCCAGATGGGCGGCTCCCCAAAGCTCCCTAAGGAGCTGAAGTCCACGCCTGCACCGCTCTCGAGCGCCCCTCTGTAATAGAGGAGACAGAGAGCGGCTGGCGCAGGCGTGCGCTAATGGGCACCCCCGGAACACGGAAAAGGTGCCCACCGCCATGTGACCGTTGGTGGGCGGGGTCCCCCGACCTTACGCCCACGGTCAAGAAACAATCGGGGGCGCGCAGTGACTCCTCACCGCGGCGCCCCCGAACTGCACGGCAGAGCGGGAGCATTATCGGTTACTCCCGCTCCCCCGCACAGTGCACCTCCCGCTTTGCCGCCATCACCTCGTCAACTGGCGAGGTGACAGCGGCCCAGCACTGTGGCCGCCGGTCGCGCCGTTATTCACGGCCGGCAGCCCGAACTGCATGGCAGGGCGGGAGCATCTACCCAAACTCCCGCCCCCACGCAGTGCCTCTCCCACTTTGCCGCCATCGTCTCGCCAGCAAAGGAGGCGAAGCGACGGCGACCCATCATTGCTGCTGCCGGCCGTGAATAACGGCACGGCCGGCAGCAACACACACCACCGAGCAACCCACAGGTGGGTTACTCCCGCCTCGGCCGGAATTAGCCAGAGTAGCACCACTCCCCCACAGAGGAAGGGGAGTGGTCGCTACTCCGTTGCCCAGGATGCACCACGAGGAGGATCCGACCCATTGGGGTCCTTAAGATGTTAGTAGGACCCCGCATCCCTATTTAGGTTTAGTTTAGATAGTAGTAATGTAAATATATAGATACGTAATAGGTAATTATGTTTCTCTGTAATTTTTAACAATAAATATATAATTCTTTTAAATACATACTTATCCTATATAGAAAGACCTAGACTCTCTAAACAAACATTTTTACATCGTTCAAATTTTTGTCACACAAATTTAATAACCGTAGAGGAGACCGGGGCTGGTTGACTAGGTTTCAGCTTAAAGGCTTATATTTTTATTTCTTTATACAATATTAATTCAAAAACAGGTTTATTTCATAGGTTAACTATTAAGCTTTGGAAAAATATATCAAAAAGCACTTAATTCATTATAAATATTCATATAAAGGGTACAGGCTAGAAATTATACAATAAGAAAAACTGGTCACCTACCCCATGCTTGGGGTAGGTTGACTATTCGCCTGGGGTAAGTTGACCTATGAGCTTGTAAGAGCAAAATCTATGAGGAAATAGGATAAAGGGCAACATACATAAACAATTATTATTTTTATTGAAAAAAAAACACACATACAATAAATAACTGAAAGCGCGGCGTCGCACACGCACATCGTTTGAGTGAAGGAATTTAAAGATGAAAAATAACGTACGTAAGTAATTATTTTCACCGTAATGTTTTTGTAATAATGCCTATATATTTATGGTTACTGATTGTCAAAAAAATTATAATGGATGTTTGATTCAAGTTTTTTATTTTATGTACGATTATTGGTCATCCAGCCCCGTTATACATTAGTCTACTAACCCCGAACCACATTTTTATTTTCAATCACATGAAATAACCACAAAACTGCTAAGAAATCAAATAACATCATACATAAAAGAGAGAACATGAATCAAACATCCGTTATAAATTCTTTGAGAATCAGAAACCATGAATAAATAGGCATTATTACAAAAAACCTTACTATGAAAATAATTACTTACGTACGTTATTTTCCAACTTTAATTTCCTTCACTCAAACGGTGTGCGTGCGCGACGCCGCGCTCTCGGTGACTGTGCGGGGAGAGGTAGCGGACTATCGGGTGTCATCGGTTGGCTCCAAGCCATTGCTTTAGCCGAGTTATTGATAGTTAGTCTACCTACCCCTATAGTCAACTAGCCCCGGTCTCCCCTACAATACTTTAAAAAAAAATGTTTTTTGAAATGTATTCTTACAGGACGGCCCTGTATACTTTTCTTTGCAACGGACTGTACTATCATTACTTGAGCAACACATTCTCCTGACGAACCTCGTACCTCTTGCCATGACACAAGATATACGATATTATGCAAATTATATTCGTATTTGTAATGCAGTGCTTCAGTAATAATATATCGTGTCCGGTAATTAGGTGATGTGACGTAAAATAGTTATGTGTGATGTAAAGTATGCATCTATGTGGTTAACGTTTGTAGTTCTGTTTTATTTTCATTGGTTTTAAAATGAGGGCGTTGTTGCTTTTTATTTTGTGATAGTGATGTTTTTAACTGTGTGGTGTAGTGTCAACATCATATAATAGACATTTATTTCTAAAGGCGTACATTTCACTATTTATATTTAGTAAGTGCCACGTAACATAACATAAGAACAAAATGTCGCCACCCCAATACATCCCGAGGCTGTCGTAAGAGGCGACTAAGGAAACACTTTCGCAAAAAGATCCATTGAAAAATGAAAAATCTTTATTCATATAGATCACAATATAACGCTTATGAACGTCAAAATTATTGCTTCTACATTCACTGACAGATTCGCAACGCAATAGGTAGAGCCGGAGATAAATGAACCTGGCAATAAAACGGTCACTCTTTTCCTTTTTCTTTTAAAATCTCAGTAAGTAATGCTGTCTACGGCCGAAAGTCCCGGGTAAGCTCTTGGCAGGATGTCCAACGTTGTTACAGGGGTTTAGTTCAAGATCTTCTTCTCTTCGCCTAGACCTCGTCTGACTTAGCAATTCTATGCTTGTACTATGTCTATTTTGAGCAGACTATCTAAATATAACAGATATACAAGCAGGTTAGCAGTCTTCGTCGTACAATCAATCTG
Organism: Miltochrista miniata; assembly: GCA_933228765.1. Lineage (NCBI taxonomy): Eukaryota > Metazoa > Arthropoda > Insecta > Lepidoptera > Erebidae > Miltochrista > Miltochrista miniata. Next base: position 5,378,344 of record OW121765.1, read on the forward strand.
GTTGCGTGAGAGACCAAAAGTCGTTGCGAGATGCAAATTATATTCACAATCTAATGACCTGTAGATATGGATAATTCAACAGATGTTCAAAAAATGCAAATGAATCTGCTATTTGTTTTAGTGTCTGGGGTAATCGCGGAAGATGAAACACGACTTGGTATAATTTCGTGTCAAATTCGATGTGATTACACACACTGAACAGTATGGAGACTTCGAAATGGGCCTTAGGGCTGTATTACATAATGAATACTCATAACATCTCTGAAGTTGCAAACTTTTATAGAGTATCGTGATCATCGTGATCATCACCTTTAATAAAGTAAGTACTTGCTACATATGTATCAAAACGACGCATTGTATCCTTTGGCGTTCCACAAGGCAGTGTGCTGGGACCCTTATTGTTTACTATTTACATTAACGATTTACCGAAAGCTACAAACTATAAAATAACACTTTTTGCTGATGACAGCACAGTAACAATACCATGCACCACTTTGGACGCATATGAATATGAAGTTAATAAAACGTTATCTGATATAATTAAGTGGATGAATAATAATAACTTAAAAATAAACTTCATAAAGACAAAGATAATGCATTTTAGTCAAAGACAGCAATCAACAATAATGGACGTAAATTATCATAATAACAAAATTTTTGACACGGACAACGCAAATTTTTTAGGTTTATTGATTGATAGAAAACTCAATTGGAAAGGTCATATCGATGGTTTAGTAAATAGACTAAATAGTTCAGCATATGCCCTACATAAACTTTCAAGGATAGTACATACAGATGCTATACTAACTGCGTACCATGGACTTGTTGCATCAGTGCTAAGATACGGTGTGATGTTCTGGGGCAATTCCACTAATAAAGAAGTAGCTTTTAAATCTCAGAAACGATGTATAAGGGCTATGTTTGGCCTTAGGGTAACAGATAGTTGTGTACCATATTTTAAAAGATACAAAGTTCTAACGCTGCCGTCTATATATATTTTAGAAACTGCTCTCTTTGTAAAGTTAAACCCTCATCTATTTCCGCAGCTGTCTGATTTTGTAACCCGTAATAGACGTAAGAACGCGTTGTGTATCAGAAGGGGTAAGACTAGTCTTATGAGAAGAAGTGTATTTTGTATGGCTCCAAAAATTTATAACAAGATACCTAATCATTGGAAAATTTTAAATATTGATAAGTTTAAAAATAACATAAAGAATCTACTTCAGGATAAATGTTATTATACTATTGACGAATTTTTAAATGATACATTTTAATACTGACATTAACTTATTTGGATTATATTACTTATGCATGTACCTACTAATTAATGGATTTAATAGTTATTTTAATGATTTAAAAATGTGAAATTTGTACGCCAGACCCGGCAGAATATGAGATCTGACATTATAATGTGAACATCTTATCTGTACCATATTCAGCAAATAAAGAACTTGAACTTGAACTTGAACTTGAGTAAACTATCAATAAAGACGTAGGCCTGTCTCAATTCACGCCACAGTATACGGTCTTGCGCCTTCCGCATCCCGTCTCATCCTGCGACCATGTCCAGGAATAAACCATATATGAGTTGAATTGGTAGTTTAAGGGCAAATGGCTCCCGACCGTCCTTACTTGGATTCTGACGTAGTCGGATAGTGAGATAGGCACATAACTCACGGTTTACCGAGTTTCTGGAAACCTTGTAAGTACTATATCTATCTAATTATACTCACGAGTCACGATACACCAGCACCAGTGTTGCATAAGATCTTTTACTTTACTTTATAATTTATACTTTACTAGCGGACGTCACGCGGTTTTACCAGCGTAGTTCCCGTTCCCATGGGAATACGGGAATAAAATATAGCCTATGTGGACCGCAAAGAGTGTCTCAACAGTAAAAGAAATTTTCAAATCAGCCCAGTAGTTCCGGAGCTTATTCGATGCAAACAAATAAACAATCAAATCTTTCCTCTTTATAATATTACTAGCTGATGCGCGCGGCTTCGCCCGCGTGAAATTTGGTTCCCGTTCCCACTTCCCGTGGGAACATTTTCCCAGGATAAAAAGTAGCCTATGTGTTATTCCAGACTATACTCTATCTCTGAACCAAATTTCAGCCAGATCCATTCAGCCGTTAGAGCGTGATTGAGTAACAAACATCCAAACATCTTCACAAACTTTCACATTAATAATATTAGTAGGAAGTAGGATAGTAGGATAGTATAGACAACATTAGGTACTTCACAGGAGAAGACAAAAGGTTATCTTCAATTTTATGTAAACAAAAAATTACGTTGATCAGCCTCGCTAAAAAAATTTTTCAATAAAAAATACAACCGACTTCCAAGAAATTCTGAAAAATAAAATTTACTTAGCACAAAGTAATATGTATTTTGATTTATCTGATTTTTTATTCAATATTATATTGAAGTCGGCGCCAAGTACCTACCTAAATTCATAGGTTTAGGGAGGTATTATTCATGGCACCAACTTCAATATTATATTGAATAAAATCTGATAAATCAACTACATATTACTTTGTGCTAAGTAAATTTTATTTTTCAGGATTTCTTGGAAGTCGGTTGTATTTTTTATTGAAAATTTTTTTTTTCATTATTTTAAGTGACGGGTGAACCGAAAAATATATCTATCTAGGTGAAAGTTCTCATCAATACAAATTAATCAAGCCCCAACACAAGGTAGCTGCTGTAAATCGTTAAGGAATTCCCTCGAATCTCTTTTGGTTCCATCATCAGATCCAGACCTTTATTAATGGTAGTACAATAAAGCACTGAATTAAAAAGTTAACAAACGCACAAGTTGTGCCTATAATTTTCGGTGGTTGCCCTCGATTTCTCCAGGATCCCATCATCAGATCCTAACCTGGTTATAATGGGACCACCTCAGAAGTAAACCCTATTCAACAAAAAAAAAATAAAATCTGTCTATAATTGACGGTGAACATACATAAAACATTGAGACCTTTCTTTTTTTTTTAAGTTGTGTTTCTTTTTTTTTTTCAAACACAAGATAACTGCTGTAAATTGTTTAGGAATGCCCTCGACTGTCTTCCGACTCTATCATCAGATCGACGCCATACCTTCATTAAAGTGTAGAACATTAAAGCACTTATAATTAAAAAGTTATGAAGCACACTAGTTGTCCCTACAATTTTCGGTGGTTGCCCTCGTTTTCTCCTAGATCCCTTCATCAGATCCTGACCTGGTGAAAATGGGACCACCTCAGAAGCATCTCAGAAGTAACCCCTATTCAACAAAAAAAAAAATTTGAAATCTTTCTATAATTGACGGAATTATCGCTTGACATAAGTACATAATAAAAAAATAAAAAAATACATACAGACGAATTGAGAACCTCCTCCTTTTTTTTGAAGTCGGTTAAAAAGGGTTTTTAAACATTTGTCCAGTCTAGGGGAGGTTTAGATGTCACGAGACATCCTTCCGTCACGGGACATCCTTCCTGAGGGCTTACCCGGGGCTCTCAACCATAGGCTGTTGGGCGTGGCGTGAGGTTTTTTAGTCGGTAAGAGTCCGGCATAACATCCTATGAGGATTTTCCCTCACGTTAAACAAAAAAAAAAAAAAAAAAAGGGGAGCGGGTCTGCAAGTTTTTAGTAGGTATATACTTATACAAATCTTCAACGGCACGTCGCGTCGTCGCGTCGTTATTACACATTTATACGGAGCGGTTTGAAGTTCCAAAGATTGCATAAAACATCTTGTTATTTTTTTTGTACGTAGGTACTGAATAAGTGAACTTAAGTTAACGAGCTAATATTTCTCAATGCAGTTCAGTATTTTGTATAAAGGTAATGATTTACTAAAGTTCTTTTATGTGATCGTTGGGCAACGCAGTCGTTAATAGTATTAGTTAAAAGTTGAACACAAGAATATGTGTGATTGCTTAAAGTAACCTTAAAAGATTTCAGTAAAACATACGGATTACTATCTTGTCGTTGCTCGAGAATTGTCTTTATATGGATAGATGAGATACCTATCTATACTCTTCATCATATCTATAGTAAAAACAAGAAAAGTAAAATATAAATACATTGTACCATTGGCGGTCGAATCCCACTGTAATGTCTACCAAATTCATTACCTACCCTTTGAAATTAATGAAATCTATGTGTGGTAGGTACACAATATAATGAAATAATATAATCTTACAACCCCAGTTTCTGTAGGCGGAATCTCAGACTAAAACAATATAAATCTGAGGGCGGAATGCAAAGAGTCACATCACAGGACCGCCAACTTGAGGACCACTGCTACTAGTTTTGTAGATGGGAGAGTGGTCCCTGATCATGAAAGCTGTAGACATATTATGGTATGCCCTGGATACTATTTAACGAATAGGGGGACTACATACCTATATGTACAATACCTATGTATTCCTTTACAAATGTAAGCAAACCGTACCTTTTTTACGTGAGGGAAAATCCTCATGGATGTTTTGCCGGACTCCTACCGACTAAAAAACCTCACGTAACGCCCAACAGCCTATGGTTGTGATCCCCGGGTAAGCCCTCGGAAGGATGTCCCAGGACTCCCAACAGACCTACTCGCCCAGCGGGTGGTTCGGGTGCTATCCCGCGTCTTTGGAGGGGTTTCTGGTGTAATCCCGCTTCTAAGGGGGGGGTGAGTTTCCTACGTCACGCTGCCGTCATGGGCCTGCTTCTGTAAGGACGGTGAGCGACCCTCTCACCGTCTCCAGACCCCCGGTCATGGAGGCCGATAGTCCTCGGCGCAGACACGTCGGCGGCGCCCAGGCCGCCGACTGCGAAACTCGGGTGCGAGAGTTCTCTACCATACCCGCCCCGCCCGCCGCCTCCTTCACGAGCATGATCTGCTCGCAGAAAGAGGCAGTGCAGTCCCACTTACTCCCGCTGGAGATAATGGCTCGCACCATGGTCTCCAGCGAGGGTGTGTCCACGTCCAGACCCACTACGAGGACCGAGCGTATGGAGCGCTGTGTCATCGCTGCGGTCCTCACAGTGCTGACACCGCTGACACTCAGCCGTGGTTTCCCGGTGTCTTCGCCACAGATACCTACCGAAGCTACCGTGCCCGGTAAGTATCTGCGACAACCGTTAGGAGAGAGCACCGTGTCTCCTCTCCAGCCACTCGTCCATGACCGGTCTGACGGCCGTGATTGTGGCGAATCCCCCCTTTGGTTGCTCAAGTCGCACCTTCCATGTCTCAATCTAGCCACATTGCTGGCCGTCAGAGCAAACCATACCTATTTATGTTGTGTTGGCAATATGACTTTAAAGCCAATATTGAGTGCTAGGTGAAAACAAAACCGACCATGTGCGAGTTGGACTCGCCCATGAAGGGTTTCGTAGCAACAAGTAACATAATATAAAAGTTCTTATACACTCGAGAGCAATGAATCCGGGTCACTTAAAGAATGTTAAAAATCTCGGAAACTAAAAATGATAGGTTAATGCAATAAATTGTATTTAATAGACAATGTAATACTCCTTAAATGAAAGTAAAAAAAATATGAGTCACCATACATTTTATTAACACAAAATTACATAAAGAAAAAACTGCTGATCTCTCCTTAAAACAAAAATAGGAAACATGAAATTTTTGAACTTTATTACGATTTTCTTGAATTTTAATACTTCGTATTGCCTCCTCGTGCTTCCATTACTGCGTTTACGCGGTTTGGCATGCTGTACACCAAGTTCCTTATACGATTTTGGGGAATATTCTCCCATTCCTCTGTGAGAGCAATTTTGAGCTCACGAAGCGTGATTGGGGGAGGGTTTCGTTGTTTTACGCATCTGCCTAGCTCGTCCCAAGCATGTTCGATCGGGTTGATATCCGGGCTGCGCGCTGGCCACTCCATACGAGTAATGTTCATCTCTTGAAGGTAGTCATTCACAATCCTACCTGTATGAGGTCGGGCATTGTCATGCATAAATATAGCATCCTCACCTAAATTGACCATAAATGGACCAACGTCATCATTGAGGATTTCTTCCACATATCTTACGCTAGTTAAAGAGCCGTTTTCTATGATCACCAGCTCTGTGCGACTTTCAGAAGAAATTCCGGCCCACACAAGTACAGACCCACCACCGTAGGCTACTTTTTCTTCGATGCATGCTTGCTTGAATCTTTCCCCTGGTCTTCGATACACTCTGGTCTTCCATCGTGCTTGTAGAGCATAAATTTTGATTCGTCGGAGAACATAACTTTTGACCAATCTTCAATACTCCAATTTACGTGGCTCTGGGCATACCTTAGTCTCGAAATACGATGCCCACGCTCCAGTTTAGGGCCGTTTGCAGGTCTAAGGGGTTTTAAGTTAGATTCAGCAAGCCGACGTCTTACTGTCCATGCACTTGGGTTACTTCCTCCGAGGCGTCGAAACTGATTGGTGAGTTCAGTTCCTGTGAGAAAGCGATTTCGAAGCATGGTGTTCACCAAGTATCGGTCTTCTCGTGCTGTGGTACACCTGGTTCTGCCCGTTCCTGGTCTGCGTAGGTTAGAACCAGTTTCTTCGTAACGTCGGAGAACTCTTTGTACTGTTGACAGCGACACACCGACAGTCCTGGCTGTATCGCGCTGACTCCGGCCGGTTTCCAGCATTGTAAGTATTCTGGTGCATTCTTCAGGCGTAAGCGACATAATTTCAGCTTGATTAATGAATATAGAGCACTATCAACATGGTTTATGTACCCACATAAATGACAGATTACAAACAAAAGCAACACCAAATGCTGTAATTTCGTAGTTCCATCTTCGAAAGTGGCCCTTTTTCAAATTTGATTTTTTTATGATATAACTTTACAATAACTAAGAAGTTTTAATACCTTCATTTAAGGAGTATTACATTGTCTATTAAATACAATTTATTGCATTAACCTAGCATTTTTAGTTTCCGAGATTTTTAGGATTCTTTAAGTGACCCGGATTCATTGCTCTCGAGTGTAGTTCGTTGTAACTTTGATTGATGTTTTAACACGTTCCCAGTGGTAGTGATTTTTCTAACCGAAAATTACGGTTTACGACGTATTGAAAAAAAACTACCAGCGCTGTCTCGTTCAAACCAATTTTCGCTGGTAGTTTTTATAGCAATGTACATCATATATTCTTTTTAGATTTATCAGTCTCTTAGTTTAGAAGTTAGAGGGGGGGGGACACACATTTTTCCACTTTGGAAGTGTCTCTTGCGCAAACGAAAGAAATGGTGTTAGAAACCTCAATAGAATTTTTGAATACCTATCTATAGATAGGACACGTATGGATTTGATGAAAAAAAAAATTTTGAGTTTCAGTTCTGAGTATGGGGACCCTCAAAATTTACTGCTTTTTTTCTAGTTTTATATAAGAATCTTAATGCGGTTCACAGAATACATCTACTTGCAAAGTTTCAATAGCATAGGCCTTATAGTTTCGGAGAAAAGTGGCTGTGACACACGGACGGACAGACAGACAGACAGACATGACGAATCTAAAAATGAAGTTCGTTCGCAATAAATTGCTGTATGTTTTCAAACTGTCAAATATTTTTCTCATTTAAGATAAACACTCATGACCGCGAAATTTAATTAATTAATTACTATTACACAAAACTAAGTGCGGTTCTTGGATATTATTTATTATAATTAAGACTTCTGTAGGTCGTACCCATAGATTTAGAATTTTTCGCTACTTTTAAGTCGTACCTACCTACTTTAGCAATTAGAGGATTAGAAATTCATATAAGTACCTACCTACCTAAAAATTGGCTAAAATCGAGTCGGTCTCGCGCACATAAGGGTTCCGTACCAAAAAAAACGGCAAATAATCAAGTTTGTTGTATGGAGCCCCCTCTTAATCCCCCTTTTTAGGGTTTCGTAGCCAAATGGCAAAAACGGAACCCTTATAGATTCGTCATGTCTGTCTGTCTGTCTGTCTGTCTGTCTGTCTGTCTGTCTGTCCGTCCGTGTGTCACAGCCACTTTTCTCCGAAACTATAAGGCCTATGCTATTGAAACTTGGTAACTAGATGTATTCTGTGAACCGCATTAAGATTCTTATATGAAACTAGAAAAAAAGCAGTAAATTTTGGGGGTCCCCATACTCAGAACTGATACTCAAAATTTTTTTTTTCATCAAACACATTCGTGTGGGGTATCTATAGACAGGTCTTCAAAAATGCTATTGAGGTTCCTAACTTCATTTTTTTCTAAAGTGAATAGTTTGCGCAAGAGACACTGTCAAAGTGAAAAAATGTGTGTCCCCCCCCCTCTAACTTCTAAACTAAGAGAATGATAAATCCGAAAAAAATATATGATGTACATTGCCATAAAAACTACCAACGAAAATTAGTTCGAACGAGATAGAGCTGGTAGTTTTTTTTAATACGTCATAAGCCGCAATTTTCGGTTAGAAAAATCACTACCACTGCGAACGCGTTAAAACATCAATCAAAGTTACAACGAACTATAAGAACTTTTATATTATGTTACTTGCTACTACGAAACCCTTCATGGGCGAGTCCAACTCGCACTTGGCCGGTTTTTTTTTATGATTTTAGTATTTGTTATCATAGCGCAACATAAATATCAGCCTGTGAAAATTTCAGCTCCCTAGCTATTACGTTTCCTGAGATACATCCTCATGACAGACAGACATACAGACGAACAACGAAGTCTCATGAATAGGGTCCCGATTATACCCTTTCTGTACGGAACCCTAAAAATAGTTTAGAAATTTCCTCATCAATATTATAAAAATATAGTACCTAATTAATATGCCTACCAAGTTTCTTTTCACTTATGACTTACCGAAAGAGTTAGGTACCTTGTATATGATGTCTAAGTAGGTACTTTGGCGTGGGCAGCAGAGCCTTGTACATGACTCTATCCTAGGGAATGGCCAGACGAAACAACCACAATAATCCGCCTCGCCTCTTCTGGAACACAGAATAGACCAGATTTCTATTCAGGATGGTGAATCGGATCCTGAAGGTGATATAAAGATCCAGCTTTGTAACATCAATAACTAAGACTTGGTGTTTTTTCAGGATTTCCATAATATATATTTGTGGACATTCTCACACAGCATTATCTAGACAAAATTAAGTTAATTTACGCTTGTGCTATGGTATCTAGACAACTGATAGACATACTAAAATATATATTTAAAAAACATATTTATTGTGCATAGAAAACACCTAAACTCTGAAACAAACATTTGTGAATCACACAAATATTTGGACCGACCCGGGAATCGAACCGGAGACCTCAGCGCGACCGGCAGCGGTTACACTACCGACTCCGCTATCGAGGCAGTCATAGACGTGTTTAATCTGTACTTAATAATAATAATATTATAAAGAAGTAAAGTTTGTGTGTTTGTATATTTGTTAATTTGTAAGGGGTAATCTCGGGATCTACAGAACCGATTTTAAAAATTCTTTCACCAATAGAAAGCTACATTATTGTGGAGTGTCATAGGCTATATAGCATCACGCTACAACGAATATGACCGGAGCAGTAATAGTAAATGTTTGAAAAACGGGGGAAAAGTTATTCCTTTTGAGAGCTTCGTTGCGTGTGCTGCGTAAATATTTATAGTTATGTAAAAAATATGTACTACAAAATTGTTTCTCTTAAAAAAGTTCTAAAAAAATTGCGCGATAGCATGTGTCTTCTTTGGGTTGGTGCACAATAACCATTTTAATGGCAATCAATTTTTTTCTACAATAATGCCACGGGATACCTCTTTCATGAACGAAATTGTTCTTAAAAATAATGCGACGGGAATATACGCGACGAGAAACCTTTCTTTCTCTCTCTCTCTCTCTCTCTCTCACGTAGTATTGAATATTAACGACGAGACGCTGCGGGAGTAAACGCAACGCGACGGGAGTAAATGCGACGGGAACAGGTAATACTCTCTCTTGTGGCGCAAACGAAGTTGCGCGGGTCAGCTAGTGATAATATAATGATAATGATCTTATATTATCCTAAACTCGTCCAGGTCTTTTCAGCCGATCACAGAATCTCACTCATACTTTGACACCTATGTCATTACTACTATTACACCATAATTCATCATAAACAATCTTCAATCAACCTAGATCTTTAGCTTCTAAAATGATATTGTAATCTCAAAGACAGAGGCTATTGTACACCATGACGTGCTTCTTGACCTCTCACCCATGCCTTTGTTATCAACATTAGATAAATGAGATCTTAATAATATTCTGGTACACTTCTGCTAATGGTTCAGCGGGTGAGAGGTCTTATGCAATAGATAGAATAAAGGGATTGAGTTATATTCGATCAATCAGATCGTCATAGTACACGGCTGGACTTAAATCGTTCATTTTGAAGGCTGATGTACCATGATATTTCACCATTAATTATAATAATAAATGAACAGTGTATTTTTTTACATTCTCCCGTTGCGCCAATTGGCTAAGAAGGCGGCAATTTTATGTTGTTTATTGTCCCTATGATAAGGATAATGGCAATTTAGACAGAACAGTCCATTTGTATCTTCATGATCTTCACAAATAAATAAATATTTACGGACATTTCACACAACGCTATCTGATCCCAAAGTAAGCTAGGAATAACCTGCTTGTGTTATGGGTATCAGACCACGGATATTAATACTTATATACTTTTTAAATACATACATATTATACATAGAAACACCCAGACTCTTGAGACAAACATTTATGGGTCACACAAATATTTGTCTCCGATGGGAATCGAACCCACGACCTCCAGCGCCGCAGGCGGTATCACTACCGACTGTGCCACTGAGTTACACAGTTTTAATTTTACGATGTCCGAAGGGCTCATTACACAACCAAACACAAAAGTCAAAAGCCTAAACCCAATCATTTTGGGCAGTGATTGGCCCTATTCTACATACTACACGGACCAAATGGGATTGTCCAAAGGCTTTGATTATCTGCTCGCCAGTTAGCAGTAGGTGTTGCACCACTTGCTGACAAGGCTGTGTTGTCCTGGGGTATCCTTCCGAGGGCTTACTCGGGGCTCCCAACCGTTGGCTGTTACGTGTGGTTTTTAGTCGGTAGGAGTCCGGCATGGCATCCCTGTAGAATTTTCCCCACGTTAAAAAAACAAAAAGGCAAGACTGAGTTGGGCCCTAGATTTAGATAGTAGAGGAAGGTCAAGATTTACTAAAACTAAAATATATTAATATACTTATACTGTGCTTACAAATAGATGCGAGTACGACAGGCATCCTTTCACTAGACAACTCCTAGGTTTTATAGGCACTCGAACGCCAACTTGTTTCGTAAGCCAGTCATAAACGGTTAGTAATTCAAAATTAAGGTTCATAAATACTTTGTGTAACTTATAATCTTGGGGATACGATGATGACTTGAATTTTCTTAAGTAATTCCATTTCAAATTCCATGCTGTACATAATCAGAAAGGCATTCTATACTATCACCAAAGAATTATTCATCAAAATGTACAAAACTTACATTCGTCCATTGCTGGAATATGCATTTCAAATTTGGTCTCCTTATTTTAAAAAAGACATCGAAATGTTGGAGAAGGTCCAAAGAAGAGCAACAAAAATGGTAGCATCCCTTAAAAAGAAGTCCTACGAAGCACGCCTCCTCGAACTCAACTTGACAACACTGGAGCAAAGGCGGAATAGAGGAGACCTCATAGAAACGTACAAAATACTCAGCGATCACTACAACGTCAGAAACGTAAAAGATTTGTACATGATGAACCAGAACTCACGTCTTAGAGGCCATTCCTTGAAGTTAACCAAACCTCCGTGTGCTAGCAACCCCAGAAAACACTTCTTCCCATATCGAGTGATGAACTTGTGGAACTCTCTCCCGGAAACTGTAATAAGTGCTCCAACAGTGAACTGTTTCAAAACGAGACTTGACAAACATTTAAATAATTAAGAACACAAGTGCAGTGATATACACGTATCAGCTCGTAGAGCTGCTAGTGTATCAAATAAATAATAATAATAATAAATATCTCACAAGGTTTTAGAAAAGCACACATCCACAGGGCAGCTTGTGGCGAGCTGAATGTGCGTGGCTACACATCGGTCCCGATTCCTCAGAGTTTTGTTGCGCTCCTCGACCAGTTAGCATTTAATGGGCTAACGGGAGACGCTACTCCCGGGAATGCAGCAAATCTCAACTCTGGCTTGCCTTAATTGGCTGGTCAGAGGGAGGAATCCAGAGCTTTATGCTCGGGGGTGGAAGTGTGACCGCTCCGGGTCTGACCCGTGATGGCGAAGCCGGCGCCGCACCTCTCGACACCCCTAGCCGCTCACACCGGTGTTGCCCTCTGTCGCCTTACAGGCCTACGGGCCTATGGCGATTGTATAGGGGGCCCATCTAGTGAGTTGGCGAGTCACCGTCTGCCAAAGTTTTAATATAATAATAGGTATATTGAAATGGCAGACGCCGTCTTCATCCATAGCCTAAGTTAACCAGACCATCTAACACCCATCACAATAGCCCATTACGTAGTTAGCATATTTTACAATAGTTAGCTCCCATTGCAGATGGTCCATTACCGTTCTTCTACATAAGGCGGTTGTGGATTGTTTGCAGTGGGGGTCCCATTTCCCTTTAGATTAAAAGTCTCAAAGGGCCTCTGCATGTTGGACCTGTGTCCCCATGTAAGCCTACCAAAAGTCCGGGTGTCTTCGTAAGAAAAAAAAAAGAAGATACCCGTGTGAAAGAGAGACATAATAATAATATTTTTAAATAGATTTTTTTTTGTATTATTTTAAATTTATTTAAAAATGTATCTAATATGTGTAGTTGATGAATAAAGAACATAATAATAATATTAGTTCACATTTCAGCAGCATAAGCTGCATCAATATTTTTCTAAGACGTCTTTTGAAGAACCCCATACTATAGGCGTTTGGGAAAACCAAGACCGGGAGGTCATCAGGAGTTTGTTCCCGGCAATCTGTCATACAGCTGGTCCAAGTTACTGGATTTTACATGTATGTTTCATGGACTTTCACTAGTAGCTAATTTTTCAGAAAACAACAAAGCATGTCATTATTATTTTAGAAAATTAAGTTCTACACAGTACTATATAAGTAGCCGATAACTTTATAGTATACCAAATCGCGAGTATCAAATCAATCGAATTGTTGGAGGCCTTATTATGAGTCACTTTAAAATTTCACCAACAGAGAGTCACAGCCTGTACTTGCCCTTTATAACATGGCAATGAGATAATATCTCTCCTCAGTACAATAAAAAACTGGTCAAGTTTGAGTCGGACTTCGTCGGGTTCCGTAGGTACCAAAAAACGGCAAAAGAACACGTTTGCTGCAAGGTAGCCCCCCTAAACCCCCCTTTTTTATTTTAGTATTTGTAGTTATAGCGGCAACAGAAATACATCATCAGAATCTGTGACAATTCAGCTCTCTAGCTGTCACGCTACCTGAGATACAGCCTCGCGACGGACAAACAGACACACAGACAGATAGACGGACAGCAAAGTCTCATGAATAGTGTTCCGTTTTTTACCCTTTGGTAACGGAACCCTAAAAAGCACCTACTTAGGCTAATGTAGAGTTGTAGAGAATATTATGCAATATGAGAGAGAGGTGTTGATAGCGCTTATATTCTCACGCATACGATGGAAAACCATTTACAGTTATAGTGTACTTAGTTCCTAGTACATTTATAAGTACTGGCTACCGGAGCCCCATAAGACACCATTACAATCAATTACATCAGCATATGGCAGCCCGCCGCTGGAAGTAGGAGTAGGCTTTTGAAAAAATACAAAATATTTACAACTAGCGGACGTCACGCGGTTTCACCCGCGTAGTTCCCGTTCCCGTGGGAAAACGGGAACAAAATATAGCCAATGTTCACCGCAAAGAGTGTAGCTTTCGAACAGTGAAAGAATTTTTCAAATCGGTCCAGTAGTTCCGGAGCCAATTCGTTACAAACAAACAAACAAAAAAAAACAAAAAAAAAAAAAACAAATCTTTCCTCTTTATAATATTAGTATAGATGAAAGTAATCATTGAAACAAGCTGTACCTATGTAGTAGAGACCATTATTATTTATTGATAATAAGTTCAATATTTATTTATTTATTCATAGAAGAATTACCGAATTCTCTGAATTTTTCTCCCTGGAATCGCTGCAATGTTCCATCATGTACCGCCCGCAACAGCCCTATCCAGCAGGGTCCCTCGACCTGTACAAGGTTCCACCTTGTTTAAAATCTACTCATGCTACAGTTTCTAGTTTATGGTGGTTCGTTCATATGATGCAATTTAGCACCTTAATTTGTATGGATGTTCCTTATCGATATAAGGGGTTTGCCTGTTGACATACGGCACCACGAGAATTTATTGGTAAGTAATTTTGACGGCCAACCCAGTCTGCCTTCTTTTAAGAAATTAAATACCCTAGTCAGGAATAACACATAGGCTACTTTTTATACCGGGAATAATAAGTCCTCACGGGAAGCGGGAACGGAAACAAATTATACGCGGGCGAAGCTGCGGGCATCAGCTTGTTATCACATAATTCTATCACACATTGGACATTTACCTAGCAGCGTCGTGGTCAGGGATTTTACGGGACCTCTATTAGATCGTCCGCCCACATCGAAACGGTTTGTGTCATAATAATGCTGCTTGATTGATCGACTCCCATAGATTATAGAAATCCAAGAGATCACATAAAAAAGTCACGAAATTGTAGTGAAAAATACTTAAAAGATTTCCTAAGTGATAATTTATTTCAATACGTGCAGGAATGTAATGAAGAGATCGTTTACAGATAAAATAACACAATACTCCTATTACGTAATAAAATAATGAAGATGTCCGTCCGTCTGTTATTCAGAACGCAATCCGAAACATTCACCACCGTACCTAAATTATAAGTGGTACGAAGTTTCAATTGTATCGTGGTGTAATTGTTGAATGATAACGCTTATTACTGTTGTGCACGGGTTTGCTCGAGCTTATAACAGTTGTTCCTTGCGGCGTTTCACGTGAAATTACTATCTAGGATTCCCAGAGGCAAATCTTTAGTCTGTTTTTGATGTGAAACAGGAGCCGAAGGTTAGAATGATTTTGACGTTGATGACGTAATCGAAGTAATGTATTGGAGGAACTCGAAACTCTTAATAGGTATGAAATCGGAACTCGGAATATTCAGAAACTCTGAAAATCCATACCTATGAATTTTTACAAAATAATTTCGTATTACATCTGCCAGGCATCCCGTGACGTCTCAGATGTTTTTATTAGTTTTACTTGTAATTACTGTAGGTAGGTTACTACCTACTACTTACCTATCGAAGTTTGAAAATTTATGATCAGCAATTTCATCCGAAAATATCTAGTAATATAGCCTTCTTCAATAAACGCTCAAAAGTTGTAGCCTTAGCTAGCAGTTCCAGAGATTCTCTTTGTCATATTTTGAAGTAAAACTTCTTTAGGCGCGCGGAAGTAACGCTATTCAAAATTCGAATGAATGTGAATGAATGAATGAATCTTTGATGCCGTCAATGGCAAAGAAGTTTTACTTAAATCGCGCGTAAAAGTTACACGCACACACTTTTTTGGATTAAATTTGTATTGAAAAAGGAAAACCTTGATGAGGTGACTTTCCTATTAAACTGGCAGGTAGTCTTTAATCGGAACTAAAAATCAGGTTTTATTCGCACAAACAATAATAATAGAAGTATGGATGATTAGAAAATATGCGTGAAAATACCTGCGTGCCATGTTTTATGTAATAAAATGTTGTTTTAAAGAATTTCTGTTATGTAATGTAAGTACAGGTGTTACACTGAAACTTGTTTAAATATTTCCGGTTCGTTGATGAATAGGTATTCACGAGATTGTTCTCTTGATACCGTTTAAGTGAAGACATGATAAGTAGTATTTCTTTGACTCTATCCATAGAGCAACACGACCATTACAAGGGGAGTAGACAGAGCATGTTTGCTCTATACATATCTGTCTGTCATATTTTGCGGGGGGGAATTGTATTTATGTAACGGGTGTTTTTTTTAGAGGTATAGAACTTTAAGTTGGCCTAGCTGTTTTAACCGGCGGTATTTTTGTCAGCTGTAAAGTGATTTATGTTTAGTATGGTTTGGCATTTTAACATAAATAGACTGAAGCCTGAACAATGCTTCCAAATTGTGCAAATTTATTTTGAAAATCATGGTTCTTTCCGAAATGCGTATCGTGATTTTCATAAGCGAATTTTCTTTAGCGGTGCAGCTCACTTTTGGTTGAATGGATACATCAATAAACAAAACTGCCATATTTGGGGTGATGATGATCCTCAAGTGCATGTTGAGACACCGTTACATCCAGTAAAACTGACTGTGTAGTGTGCTTTATAGGCTGGTGGAATAATTGGTCCGTACTTCTTTAGAAACGATGCTGACCAGAATGTTACAGTCAATCGTGACTGCTATAGAGCGAAGATTACTGACTTTTTCGTTCATCAATTGAACAACCATGTTGTGCAGGAGTAGTGGTTTCAACAAGACGGCGCAACATGTCACATAGCTCGTGCCACAATTGATTTATTGAAGGAAACGTTTGGTACCCGCATAGTTTCACGTTTTGGACACGTGGATTGGCCTCCAGAGTCGTGCGATTTTACGCCACTTGACTATTTTCTGTGGAGATATGTGAAGTCGCTCGTCTACGCCGATAAGCCCGAAACGATTGACCACTTGGAGGATAACATTCGGTTCGGAGCGATATTGTCGCTATACGGCCACAAATGTTGGGAAAGTCATCGAAAATTGGACCTCTAGATTAGACTACGTCCGAGCCAGCCCTGGCGGTTATATGCCAGAAATCATATTTAAATTATAATGCCAGAAGATTTCCTTTCGAATAAAGTCATTTCCATATCAATAAAAACAATCACCTTCGTTTTATTCCATTTCAAAGTTCTATACCTCGAAAAAAAACACCCTTTATAAAGACAACAATGAAACGTTCAGTGGGGAATGAACCACAACAGGAAAGCCGTGAGATCGTTCTCACCAGACTGCCCCTCTCTAACACGTTTATTGTGAAAGTTCATTCCGATTGAAGTTGTCATTTTTGTTTTATTTGAAACTTTGAACTGATGATCCACGTAACCTAGTGACGTAGTTTAATGCAACAGAGTCACAGACTACAGACAAAATCTCACCATAAGCCCCTCTGGACTCTATTTTATAGAAAGGGGCTAAAACTTGAGATTGGCGTATCGCCATTTTTTAAGTAATTATATTTGTATCTATTTTCCTACTGGATATTGGCGGAATCGTTGATAAACGGAGGGCCATTCAATTAAAAGAAGAAGAAGAAAGACAGCAATCGGCTGTCACTACGGAACTAACACAAAGTAATTAAAACAATACACTCGTAATTTCAGACACACATTATATACCTATATATTTATATAAATCAATGCCACTTTTTGTTGTAATTTTATAACTCAAGAACAAAGTCAAAGTCAAAGTCAAAGTCAAAAAACATTTATTTAGCACTAGCTGATGCCCGCAGCTTCGCCCGCGATGGCGCTGTATGTGAAATTTTGCTGAATTTTCTCTGCTATAAACCTCACGGAGCCCGAGACCTTTCCAACGAATGCAAAACCGTGGAAATCGGTTCGTGCGTTCTGGAGTTATAGCGTCAGGAAGGAAAACCCGACTTATTTTTATATAATAGATAATCCTAATACATAGGCACTTGCGACACGTCAATGAATGAACGCGAACGGGCTCACCTTATCACCTATCCAAACCAAATGTTAAGGGTTTGTTCGGACTATTTATTAAATGGTTTATGTGAAGTTTGCACAAAATCGGTCGAGCGATTCTTCATTTATCACGCAAACGAAGTTGCGCGGGTCAGCTAGTTTCTTATAAATGTGTGTGCTTAAGCGTGTTCCTTTTAGAGTACGCTTTGATACAGGGGAAAGACTCAGTATGGCGCCTCCCCTCCGGATAAAAGTCATAGGTCTTATTGCTCTGTGACTCACAGGTTTGAATATAAAGTTAAGGAGATGGCGATAAGCAATTGTACTTACCTTTTCAAACAAAAGTGACGTAAGGATCAACCAAATTCTTCAACTAGAAAAACAACAAAGAAAAATTTAACTAGGTTACAGTGTTACTAAATATGTTTGTTAAGATACGCGTTTATTTCCGAGTAGAATTAAGTTAGAACTTAGATTTTTTTTTTGTTTTTTGGATTTAGTATAGAATAAATAGATAACTGTTCTAAGTTGCATGATTTCAAGGTTACCTAAGATCAGCCCCCTTAGACAAGTGGCACAAGTGTAAATCGCAAACGAAAGGAATAGAATACCTAGCTAGGTCGACCAATCATATCCAAGCTCGTCGCCGGCGTAGGACGCCTCGGCGGGATCACGAGCTTGTGTGTGATTGTTCGATATATTCTATCCTTTCGTTACCGATTTACGCTTGTGCCACTTGTCTAAGGGGGCAGGTCGGAGTACGGTAAGAAACCGTTTACACTCTTTCATTTCAGCCATTAGCCATTGTTTAGTAACTTACACCCATTTCTGGTTGACCTAGATCGTAGGTAGAGGCTAAGAACCTTCCTCGGATATATCCCAACAATAACACCAGTCTTTATACATATGAACACGCCTTTCTTCCCCGAAGGGGTAGGCAGAGACAAATTATTTGCCCACATTTCTCATTTAAAAATCTTCAACGAAGGGCGTACCTACCTACTACTACTAGGTACACACATAATTTGACATTTAGAAAAATAATCTCTGTTTGTCGCCTGTCTCCCAACGGGGTAGGCAGAGACTATGACTTTCCACTTGCTACGATTCTGGCAAACAACTTTCGCTTCTTCAACTTTCATAAGTGTCTTCTTCATACATGCTCTTCAGTTAAGGGTACTCTTGACCTGGCCTTTTCTCAGAAGATTATCGATTTGATCGACATGAGTATGTCGAGGTCGACCCCTACCAGTTTGCTCATTCACTCTCGCTTCATAAATCTGTTTCGTCAGCCTATTTCCATCTATTTTCTCCACATGTCCAAACCATCTGAGCATCCCTTTCTCTATCTTAGTCACTGCATCTTCTGTCATACCGCAATGTTCCCTTATCACACTATTCTTTCCCTCAATGTCACTCCACAATAACAGTCCACAGAAATGCATTAAGAAATCATATAAGATTAAAACTGAATTGAGCAAATACAAATCACTTCTCTACCCTTCTCTCCCAGTGACAATATAACATCAAATGACAATAAAACATCAAATATGGTCATTGCAATAAAATTAGCCAACTTGGCTGTACTGAACGCTTGCGCATACGCAGGCCAAATGGAAAGGTGTCCAGTGAAAGTCAGTCCATGTCCTTGTCATAAACTAGGTGCTTCCTGCATCACCGATCAGTTTGTAAACCTATCTAAACAAAATATTTGATAATTCTTTATTGTACACCGAAATTGTTACAAATGTTTTCATTAATTTCAATTCATTTTCATTTCGAGAGTAACATAATAGAAGCACAACGCATAAGAAAAGGATCAAATGTACATTATGCGGCCTTATTTTTAAACTGAGTAATGCGGTTTTTCCACTCATAGGCTACTTGTACTACACTTTGTATAATTCAGGACTTCAACGCGATATTTCGGGAATTCACTCAAAATACTGTATAAGGATTCCGTCCAGATGAGAGAGTTGTCAACGATCTATGTTCACAGGTGGTGTAGAACCTCTTCGCGACAGGAGAGACTTTGCCTCCTTATGCGTGTTCTACCGCCTGTACAATGGTATGTGCTCTGAGGAATTGTTTGATATAATGCCCACTGTTCTATCATCGCACCGCTCACCACAGACAGGGAGTTCATCCTCACACTCTACGGAGCGGTCCAGCACGGTTAGATCCGATAGGGTTTTTCTTACGCGCAGGCTTAGGTAGTGGAATGATCTTCCTGTCTCGGTTTTCCCAAACGCCTAACGTAAACGCAGCTATTAACGACCCATCGAAAATTCGCAGGTATTACCGATCCATTCCATTAACCTGCAATTTTTACGTTACTGCAACGGTTTATGCTAGCGACATTTGGCGAAATACGCACATTTGTT
The DNA here is from genome assembly GCA_933228765.1 of Miltochrista miniata. NCBI lineage: Eukaryota > Metazoa > Arthropoda > Insecta > Lepidoptera > Erebidae > Miltochrista > Miltochrista miniata. The sequence continues at coordinate 5,398,493 of OW121765.1, forward strand.
CATTGAGTGTTGCAAATACTTACGTTAGTGTGCGTGACATCCCGGGAAATAAACGAAATTCGTTTTTTTCTATGACGATAGTAAACTCGCCGATCGTGTGGTACAAGTCCTTGTTCTTACAGGTAAGTATATCAAAAATTATTATAACACTTTTTAAAGAAATTTACGAAACCTATGATTGTTCTGTATAATTGAATGTAGGCGTTAGGTCTTAATTTCGTATAGTAGTTCATAAAGTTTAATTAATTTAATATTATAAAACTTCACATTTAAATAGAGCGGCAATACCTTCAATGATTTTAATCGTAGCAGCTATTGCCGACTTATGGGTCGGTGATTGCGATACATATTAAATTTAGTTTTACCTCATTCTCCTCGATATGTGACAATAAAGCCATTATTTTAATATGACATCTTAATCTAATACAATCAGCCTCTGTAACCCACCATTGCCGATCTATATTATTCGGTCCAGTTTACTTATTTTATCGTTTTATGTTTACTACGAATTACAACTTTCATCATTCTTTGTTATTATAAAGAAAAATTATAAAATTACTTTTTATTGTATAGTTATGTGTGCATTAATTAAAATTATTAGCAAAATTATTTACTTAAAATCTCTGCTATGGCTACAAAAATCAAATAAATACACATAATCTACTTTTTATGAGTCGGCCATACAATTTCGTAATTGCGTATTAAATCGACTATTACCGATCTATATGAGTCGGTGATAGGAAGTACAGGAAGCTATTACCGATTCTATACAAATCCTGGCCATTTATGTAACATTACACTGTTAAAATAGTTACAATAAATGTTAGCATATTAACAAATAAACAATATTTTAAAGTAAAACACATAAAATCTCTTTTGCAACAATAACGTCTTAGGCAACCAGCATGTACCAGAGTAACTAAGTGACTTTTAATATGAAATATAGTATGAAAGTGTAAGAAATGAGCAAACCTTCAAATTTTTTTGCAAAAGCACCATAATGTGTTTCTTCTTATCTGCCTATTACATTCTTCTTGTTGTTTACACTCGGTAATAGGTTCATAAAAATCGGTAAATAGCTTCATGGCCTTTCGTATGGGTCGGTAATACAAAAAATTGACTTGTTCACTTAATTATTTTTTATTTCAAGAGTATCGTGTAATAAGGCCAATTTAGGGCTTTAAATATAAACTAGACAAACTAGAGTTTCATATAAAAACAAAACATTGGGTGTGAAGCCAATCACCATTCTTAATATTTGCCATCGATTTTAAAATTGTCTTAACAGGGTCGGTAATACCTGCGTTTACCTTACAGTATGGGGTTCTTCAAAAGGGGTCTTAGAAGGTTTTTACAGTGTGCGTTCGCGCAGCGGAATGTTGTTGAATTTAAAGATTTTAATTATGCAGATATTTTGTGTATGACGTCGTGTAATTGTGTACGGTAAAAAAAAATTGTGTATGCAGCCATTGTGGAGAAATTCGCCAAAAACTGATTCCGCTGGGCGAACGTTGTCCTGGCGAAACTTTTTTTTAATCCATGCACTTAGAAGAAAAAAAATGTGCCCAACAATTAGTGTGTAATTGTGTATGTATGAATAAAATTAGTGTATGCACAAACCTCGGAGAAATTCAAGTTTCCGCTACGCAAACGTTTTGGCCATTAGCTAGTTTTCATATAAAGCGCTTATATAGAGAGCTGTAGATTTTTACATACGTCGTTTTGAATTTGTTTATATTTGTTTAAAAAACAGATTTAGAAAAAATTGTGGGGTTTTAAAGATAAAAATATAAACGTAAAATACGCTTATTAGGTCGTAGTTCATAAAGTATGCACTTTGTGGTCTAGATTTTCACGTTTATACAAACCTTGTAAGTGCTTGCAACATGTTGCCAAGTATCAATGATGTTCCGTTAGTAATTAAAGGGTTAGAGGACAATTTACCATATAATATATATATATATATATATATAATATTTTCTACGTGTATAAAATGTAACTGTATGTTTTGGTGCTACAATAAAGCATTACTACTACTACTACTACTACTACTACTACCATGAATAGATCACTTTTTACAAAGCAGTCAAATATCACGACGTTCTAAAGGAATTGCATAGTAAAATGTATTACAATAATAAGTATATTAATTCAACAACTCACTTGCAAAATTTCATCTCATTAAATTCAGTATTTAAAGAGAAACAATTAAAATACTGACAAAGCATCGAAAGCCTACATAACCCGACCAAGTTCGATTGGCTACAAAAAAGCGGCCGTGCAATATATTTAGGTAACATTCTAAAATTTACAGTCTAATACCGGTTTTGAATTGGTACAGGTGATAACACAATTGTTGTTCCGATATAATTTATATGTGATCAGTGATTTAAATTTTTATGGAAGCTCGAAATACATATTATCCTTACCCTCTTATTCATAATTGTTTATTTAACCTATTTTAGTTAAAACACATTTTAAGTCTATTGCTGTCTCTAACCAATGACAGAGTATGTTAAGCAAGCGTTTGTTAACGTTAAGTTTTTATAAACAAGGGACTAGTCATGACAAGCCTTAGATCATCTAACCACAGGATGCGCCTTACTTAAGCATTGTTTTCTGCCAAGCCAATAGACCATTTGGTCTTTTGGCTTTATAAAAAGCACTGTACATCAGTACATCATTTTATATGATTAAACTAGTACATTTCATTGTAGTTGACTGTACAATAAAAATTAACACACAACAGCCATTACGCGTTTGTCGATTAATACATTTTTAAATGTAATGAAATTTTATATGTCTTTGTGTCTCCCCCTTCACCCGCTATGAAAACTAGCAGAATATTTTTGTATGCGGTGGTTCGCAAAGGCTAGTCCCGTGATATATGGTCTAAGTGACAAGCACCTCAGCTGCGCTCCCGATACGCTCAAAATACACGCACCTGTGCGCGCACATGAGTTGTATGCCAAGTTCTGCCGTTACTGGGGCGCGCGCCCAAGGATTGTCATGATTAGTACCTAAAAGCTGTATTTTCATTCATTCATTCATATGCTCACGGCTGTTGTCCCAGAAGGGGTAGGTAGAGGTGTGACATTTCTGTGTCACCCACATTTCGCCATTTTTGGGTTTCTACGTAACAGGTGGCGAGAAATAAATAATAAATATAATTAGAGAAGTACTTGTTATTAGAAGATTTATTTTTATCGTAGATAGTGGCGTTATTATTAAAATAATATTTTTCATTCAAGAAATGCAATTGTTTTATTTTTTCCTAACGCTTGTGTACGTAACTGTACCATAATAATAAATACTATACTGGAAGGTTAAGAGCGTTACTTAGATATATGGCACGGCCGCTTTTTTGTAGCCATTCGAACTTGGTCGGGTTATGTAGGCTTTCGATGTTTTGTCAGTATTGTAATTGTTTCTCTTTAATTACTGAATTTAATGAGATGAAATTTTGCATGTGAGTAGTTGAATTAATAAACTAATTATTGGAATACATTTTACTATGCAATTCCTTTTGAACGTCGTGATATGTGACTCCTTTGTAAACAGTGATCTATTCATGGTAAATTGTCCTATAACGCTTTAATTACTAACGGAACATCATTGATACTTGGCAACATGTTGCAAGCACTTACTTACAAGGTTTGTATAAACGTGAAAATCTAGACCCCAAAGTGTATACTTTATGAACTACGACCTAATAAGCGTATTTTACGTTTATATTTTTATCTTTTAAACCCTACGATTTTTTTAAAATCTGTTTTTTAAACAAATATAAACAAATTCAAAACAACGTATGTAAAAATCTACAGCTCTCTATATAAGCGCTTTATATGAAAACTAGCTAATGGCCAAACGTTTGCGTAGCGGAAACTTGAATTTCTCCGAAGTTTGTGCATACACAAATTTTATTCATACATCCACAATTACACACAAATACACACTAATTGTTGGACCCATATTTTTTCTTCTAAGTGCATGGATTAAAAAAAAGTTCCGCCAGGACAACGTTCGCCCAGCGGAATCAGTTTTTGGCAAATTTCTCCACAATGGCTGCATACACAATTTTTTTTTTACCGTACACAATTACACGACGTCATACACAAAATATCTGCATAATTAAAATCTTTAAATTCAACAACATTCCGCTGCGCGAACGCACACGTTTTTACAGGGTCGGCAGCGCGAGCAGCGCCTTTGGTGTTGCAAACGTTCATAGGCTGCGGTGACCACCGATCCTTCTGGTGGGCCGTATGCTTGTCTGCCACCTTAGTGGTATAAAAAAAATTCTCATGAAGTCCCGAATTTTATCCTTAAGTTAAAAAATATTAGGTATATCGACTACCGCACATAAATCCCGGGTTTGACTGCCGGATCGGAACAAAGCTTTGCATAACCCGTAAATATTTGTCCCCGTTCGGAAGTTCGGAGGATCCGAAATCCGTTATCGTGAAACTCCACAAATCGTTTACTTCATTATCATATTAACAATTGCTAAAATATTGAATGGTTACTTAAGAATATTGTAATGATTGTACTGCTAAGGTAATTTTGTGAACTTACAGCACTTAAAAGGTGACGGTCTTTAGATACCATTAGTGAAATAAACAGTGCTAAGTGGAGGGCGTGTGTCGACCTTGAAACTAAAAATGTTATAAGTAGTATAAATATAAATATAAATATAAATATTCACGGACATTTCACACAACGCTATCTGATCCCAAAGTAAGCTAGGAATAACCTGCTTGCAGGGCCGTCTTTTCCACTGGGCACTATGGGCACTTGCCCAGGGCCCCGCGATCGAAAGGGCCCCCTCAGACCAAATACAAAGTCCCTAGTCCTAGACCCTAGTCCTTAGGCGTACGACGGCCTTCAAAACCCACAGTAAAGATTTTCTGTGATTTTTTAATAAAATGTTTTTAATAAAATGTACTTAAACGGATTGTGGCGGTGACAATGAAATCCTAGGATCTCCTAATAAAGGAAATTATTTGGGATGTGTGGAATTATTGAGTGAATTCGATCCATTTATAGCAGATCACATAAAAAAATTTGGCAATGTTGGAAAAGGAAACATTTCTTATTTATCAGCGAATATCTGTAACGAATTTATTGACGTAATGGGAAAACAGGTTCTAAATAGAATTATAAATGAGGTTAACTTAGCAAATTATTATTTCATTAGCGTTGATAGTACGCCCGATTTGTCTCATGTTGACCAGCTAACTTTTATAATTCGATACGTGAATGACAATGTTCCTGTTGAAAGGTTTCTGAGATTTATACCTATTATAGAGCATAAATCTGGGTATTTAGCGGAAATCATTTTGATTTTTTTAGAAAACCATGATATTCCCATAAAAGATTGCAGAGGACAAATCTACGACAATGCATCAAATATGTCGGGAAAGTATACTGGGCTTCAAGCAAGAATCAAGGAGAAATGTGAATTTGCTACCTTTGTACCATGACATTCATTAAACTTAGTAGGTGTACATGCTGCTGGGTGTGTATCGGAGGCAAAAAAAGTTTTTTGAAATGGTTCAGAAAGTCTACAACTTTTTTCGGGCTCTACCCATCGATGGAATACTTATATTGACAGAACATTTAGTTTCAAAAAAGTTGATCAAAGTCTTTCACAAACCAGATGGTCAGCCCGAGCAGATGCAGTACGCGCCCTGCATGCAGGTCATGAACAAATTATAAATGCTTTGTTATCCATCGCAAAAGATGCAGAACAGGCACGAGAAACTAGAGACGAAGCCCTAAGTCTGTGCAATAAAATGGAGAAACTAAAATATATTATACTAACGGAAATTTGGAACTGTATATTGGAAAGAATAGACAAAATAAGTAATTATCTTCAGAAAGAGGGAATAACACTAGACAGTGCAACTGATATGTTTACTTCTCTTGATGGTTTTATTATTAACCTCAGGGATAAATTTGATGACTTTGAATCGTCTGCCAAAGAAAGAAACCCGGAATCTGACTACAAGGACCTATCTGAAAGAATAAAACGCAGAAGTTCTCGCCAGAGTTTTTTTGATGGCTCTGCGCCGTCAGTTCAACTTAATGGAAGAGAGAAATTTAAAATAGAAACCTTTCTTCCCATAATTGATACCCTCAGCGTTCATTTAAAACAGCGATTAAGTTCATATAAGACCATCAGTAGGTAAACGTTTCGATTTATTTTTTCGCTTGAAAACTCTGAATTCTGAAGAGTTGAGGCAAAGTTGCAAAGAATTTGCTGAATTTTATTATGAAGATGTAAATGAGCGCCATCTATTGTACTAATAGATGGCGCTTGTCGTTTTTTTTTAAATTACTTTCTGCCAGCTTCAGATCAAAATATTATAAACAACCTATTTATAAGGTACCAATCAGATTGCTGATTTTTAAGAGAAGTTTGATTGCGGCCTCCTTGCATTCAGAATAAAAAAAGAGAGTACCTACCTTAAAAAGAGGTCAGATAGGTATGTTTTGCATGTTTTTTTTTAGTCAGAGTTTTGGCGCGGTAGCAAAGTATTAGCAGAGTGAATTTGTTTTTTTGAAGCGTGCGCACGATGTTTTAAAAACTGAACATTGATCACAGAATAGATTTTTTTTTCAAGTGAAGCTGCTTTTGATTCGGATCTTAATTGAATTTTCTGAAAGATTTTTAATTGTGGGTTGCGGCTGAACATTAAACTTTTTTGAAATGTACCCATCCTTTGGTTTGTTACTCATTTCTCATAGGTAGGGTAATGTAACGTACCTAGGGACATTTTTCAGTACTTCAACTTTAAATAAACCCATCTCGGCATAAAATTAAGATATTTATGTGGGAGTTACTTTATTTTAAAGAAAATATAATCTGTCACTAATAGAATTTGTACGGAAGCTTACATGTAACCAGATTTTATTAAATTAAAGAATTAGTGAAAATGCTGATTTTGTTTAAAGGTACGTTACATATTTGTACCTTGGTACACCCCTATGTGTACCTTGGGACAAATTAAACAAAAATTTGTTTTAATAGTTGTATAACCGCCTTATATGAACTTTAACCTTGAGATCAAAATTATGAATGTAATAAGCTTTAGGAACAACATTCTATTTTGCTTAATTTAGTAATCTTAAGTAAAAAAGAATTTTTTTTTGAATAATTATATTTGGCGGCCTTAACCACTTCAAATATTTCTTTCGCGGAAAGATAATCATCGCTGTCATCTAGAGCAAAGCAGTTCGAACACATAAACAAATCAGAATATTATTTTTCCGGATCTTTATCCGGATCGTCTTTATCCGGAATATGCTCTAAAAATTGTTTAGGGCAGCATCTTTTGTGATGATATAATTTGCATGAACTGCACTGTAGAACATTTTCTCTCAAATTTGTTTTTCAACACAGATTTCATGTGAAGTAGATCTCTTGGCCTAATACCAAAACCTTCTATCCAGTAGAAACTTCTGCTGGAGAGGTTTTGAATTCCAATTCGGGTATATTTGTGGATTTTCCTTTTCCTTTCCCCTTGTTTTCTTTTTCTACCATTTGCCTCAACAGTTCTTCTTTCTCAGGAGCATTGGTTAAAATACGAGAGCTTCCTTTATGTTTTCGTTTTTTATTTTTTCTTATTAATTTTGGTAACGGTCGTACCATCTCTGGAGTGACGATAGCATTTTCATCTTTTAAATTTGACTGTAAATTGTGGTACGTCGACGGTTGGTTGTCAAGAGGATTCAGATCTTATTTGAATAGACTCAACATCGGCACTAAAAGGTTGTTTGTCTTTTTCTCCTGGAATAGGAACTGGCTCTGGTTGCTAAGCATTGAGCAAAGTCATCTTCTGTAATTATATTGTCATTAAATGGATAAATTCCTGTCGAGTTAAATCCGTTTATAATACTTTTTGGTTTAAAAGATGTTGCATAATATGTCTTATTAATCAATGCAGCCGAATCATAAATTGTTACTGAAATGCCAGGATGATTAATCATGTGCATATCAGCAGCTTTGATGTTTGCAGTTTTAAATGGGCCAAGTAATGTCCATAGATAAAAAATACATTGTACCTTGGGACGCGTCCCCAGGTACAAACAAAATCGTGTACCAAGGTACAAACACAGCAATATTGAAGCAAAATAAAAATATCTCAATTTTTAGGTTAGAAATCGGTTTCGCTATTTGACAAATAGCAAAAAGAAAATAACTAAAAACAGACATGTGATATCAATTTGTCAATTATGTGCATGCGTAATATAAGTAAAACAAGTCAAAAAACTAAAAAAAACTTACTTTTTTCTTAAAAAAACTTCAAGTTGATATATCAGTCCACTCGACGCCTGTATGATTACCTAACTTACTAGTGTTGTCGGGTAAGAAAAATACTACGCATATGGTAGGGTTTTATGGTTTTAGTGTTACCAGTTTTTGAAATAAAAACAATGTCCCAAGGTACAAGCGTCCCATAGTACGTTACATTACCCTATTGAAACGACCACAAAAAAAGACACAGCGAAGCGTGGCAGGGAACCGCTAGTTGTTAATAAAAATAAATGTTTAACATGGTCATAGGGCCCCATTATCCTAATATGCCCAGGGCCTCCAATAGGATAAAGACGGCCCTGCCTGCTTGTGTTATGGGTATCAGACCACGGATATTAATACTTATATACTTTAAAATACATACATATTATATATAGAAACACCCAGACTCTTGAGACAAACATATATGGGTCACACAAATATTTGTCTCCGGTGGGAATCGAACCCACGACCTCCAGCGCCGCAGGCGGTATCACTACCGGCTACGCCACAGAGGCAGTCATAAGTATCAAAACTCATAAGTTTCGCATTATACCACAAAAATAAAAAAACAGCATTATACCTAAATTTTAAATATGGAAAAAGAATTGGTTTCGAGCAGGATTCGAACCTGCGTCTTCTTGCAAACCGTGCAGACGCCTTAACCACTGTGCCCCACCTGTAAAAACCATTAAACAGTACATTGAATTTGATTTACTTAGTGTCACGTGCATAATTTGTATGCAAGTCAGTATTTTTAGTTTAACTTTAAAATATTTTGTTCAGAAAAAGGGAATATATAGATTGAAGTCCAACAGTTTATTCTTGTTTATCCCGTTTCTTGGGAAAAAATGCAAAATTAGGTGATTAAAATATTAGATACTAACTGGTGTTTTGAAGTTTTCACCCACTAGTTTCTCAAAGATACCTTTCCCGGGACAAAAAGTACCCTATTTGTTATCTAGAGCTGAGCTACCTCTATACTTACCAAATTTTAACCAAATTGGTTTTACGGTTAAAGCTTGATAAGTAGGTAACAAACATCTTTACAATCTTTCACACTTAATATAATTAGTAAGATGCAAAAATCCTAATTATGGACACCCTGTCAAACTAGTTCATTAGGCAAGTTCGAACTAGTTGGAACAACTGCTACGATTTTTCAATAATACCCTAAGAACTAGACAGATCACAGACAAAAATAATGACATAATCCATTGCGCAAGAGCACAACAACAGAATAATCTGAAAGCTGAATTACCAGTTGAAAGATTACCACCAATATTTTGGCTAGTGATTGTTGTAAACACTGTTATAGGAGAGTGTAAACCTCTAGTTATATTATCAAGAGGTTGTTAGGGAGCAAATACAAACACGTGCATTTCTTCTCACACTGCATAATATATCCAGACATAACATTATACCAGAACTTACAAACTATAGGTATTTGGGGGTCTTATGTCATTGGGTGTATGCGTATGGAAGATGCGGAGAGATAAATCAAAGATAGGTTGCGTGTTAATTTGGTCACTGTAATTTCCGGCAATATATTATCAAATTCACAAACAAGTTACTACGCTAAGTGAACGCGCGAGGGTGAGGCAGGGACACACAAGCGAGCGGGCACGATGGTTAGGGACAATCGAGTTTGAGACGTTTGCGCTCTCGTTCGACATTTGCGTACTCAGCAATAATGTATAGCTAGGTGTGCCTACAGGTACCTACTTAACTAACATTCAGCCTGTGGCTGTACCAATCCATACCATATTATAGTGGGGAAACTGAAGGCGAATATGAATCTTCCCTGCTACTAGGGACCCGTAGTAGGTGGCAGGGATGTATCCCGTCCAATCAGTAATATTTATCATCATACTGAGCACTGACTCCCTGGGATGTTCTCTCGTTTCGTCTCGATTCGTTCCTGTTCTCTGTCTTTCTGTTATGGTAGTCTAACACGGGGTTTGGAGGGTAGAACAAGGTCCTTAGTCTGTTATTTCAATTGTGTCAGAACTGAATTGCAATCGTAGCTTGATAGCTACCAAAATTTCCAGATTGTACCGTGGCCGACGCGTCGCCGTTCGCCGTGCGTCGGCTTGATATTGCTAAACCCCGCATTGAAATACCTTAACAGCAAGGTAGACGTACAGAGTACAGAAACGAGTCAGCTGCTTCTGAAGTACTTCTTACAATGCTCTGGGAGCACATCCCTGTCTGGTAGATATTATCCATTAGGCGGGATAATGTACAACCTCGCCGCATGTCGCCTCTTACATGGGAATATTTCAATGATCATAATATCCACACTTAAGGCCGCTGCGACCCCTAGTCGGTGATTGGAGAGTTAACCTACCTATTTAAATAAATATAAACATGTATCGATTCAATGTATCTCTACTATTTATTAGGTACTCAAAACTCTGGTTCTGTGTTTATAATTAAATCTAAAAACTATGTTCTTAAATCTTCGATAAACATTCGGAAAGGTATTCGTAAGGTATGCCGCAGCTGTCAGTCATATGCAAATAAGGGAACACCACATCGCCTACACCGATCTTAAATCATAAGAAGCCCTAGTTTACAGACCCCGATCGCTTTCTCTATGAAAGTGTACAAACGCTCTTATTTTGTTATGATTTACTGCTTTTAGGGTTCTGCACCCAAAGAATAAAAACGGGATCATATTTTTAATGTGAGGAGTAAATCCTGCATAAATGCTATGCCGGACTCCTACCGACTAAAAAACCTCACGAATCCTGCCTAACAGTTAGAAGCTCCGGGTAAGCCCTCGGAAGAATACCCCAGGACTTCCAAACGACCTACGGCTACAACAGCGGCCTCATCTGGGGGGGGGGGGTTGATTACTGTGACGTCGCTGTCCGTCTGCCTGTCAATCTGTCACAGCTGTTTCATGAACCGCGATCTAGACGGGTAGTTGAAAATTAAAGATGTTTTTCTGTTGCCGCTAAACGCAAAACAAACGTAATTCCTTAGCCATTTTTTGTTACGGAATTCTCGGTGGGCGAGTCCAACTCGTTCTTGTCCGGTTAAAGATGCAATATCATTTCCTAACTCCACAAGTATTTGAGTCTAGTTTTAGATGCTTCAATATAATTGTGTAACAAACATAAGTGCAGAGCAAAGCATACTAAGTGTATGTATGATTGACATTAAAGTGCGGTTGATATTTTGACATGGATTGAGATCACTCTTCGTTTGAAATCGTCTTGGCAAAGATGTAATACGAGTAATGTAGTCTATACCTACTATAATATTATGAAAGCTGAAGAGCTTGTTTGAATGCTTGGATCTCAGCAACTAATGGTTGGAATTCAAAAAACATTTACAAATCGATAGTTCATTGAAGGGGGATGGCTATGAGATATATATAGCATCACGCTATGAATTCAGGGGTAGCGGCCACCTTTTGAGTGTGAAGAGCCAAAATTTTTAATTTTAGATTTCAAAACGGTTAAAGAGCAGAAAAAAAAAATCATTACCTACGTTAACTATTATTCACACACGTTACCACGTTTGTACCTCTTGAGGTACCTAGGTATATTAGGCATACATGTGTTTTGCTTTTGCCCTTACCTCCGGCATTGCGGTGTCAGACATATTTCTGTACCGCTTCCGGAGAGGAAATACTGACAATTTATATTTGATTTTTACATACATACTGACGTTTAATTATTTGTGTTAAATTTTTAATTAATTGTTTTATTCTATTTATAGGTATTTTATTATTATTTAAATTGATTGTATTGACATTGTATCAATTTTATTTTTTTAAACACATTTTTTTTAAATATTTTACATATTATGTTAATTTATATAATATTTTAAATTTGAATGAATTGCAATACTTACCTACTAAATTTTAATTTATTTGGTCCTTTATAATATTATTATTAAGTACAACCTAAAAATATATACAATCATTAAATATTAGAATTAAATATTACTAGGAATTAAATATTTACAGAAAAATGGGAGAAGAATAAACAGAAAGGAAAAATACACAAGACTGTTGTAACACTCGTCTAGGTGTCAAAGAATTCCTCCCCATCACAATCGACTGGCAAGGTCCCCATAAGGCTGGCCGCATTGCCACGTTGGATGGCAATGCTTATTCTCTGAGCGAGAAAGAGGCCAGCCTTATGGTCACGAGAAGCATCGACCAAACGCTTTGCTATATCTTTATATAGCGCACGTGCACTTGGGCCCCACGAACCTAGTGTCTCGACACCAAACGGCTCAAATATATAATTACCAATTAAATTATTATATTTGCGCCGTTTGAGTGTCTCGGCAGATGCAGCAGCAGAACAGGCGCAGCCCGCCGTGCTTGGAAGATGAGAAGGGGCAAGGGTGTCGGCACAAGTTGCGTCCCACACCAAAGGCCTTCCCATCTTCCATGGCACCAATGACATACCATCCGGTCTCCTGCCATCGTCGCGCGCCAAACCATTTGGTTCAAGAATAGCTGGCACGCCGGCGGTGACAAGAGCGCGGCGGATAATATCATTTAGGTATGCATGACGAGACATACGACCTGCACTCCTGCTGCACGAAAGCCCGTGGTGCCCAAGCGTGTCGACTGCTTCTCCACAGTGACAACGATGTGGAGACACGCAAGGAGCACCTAAACGAAGGCAGGCGGCAATTCTGAACGTAGTGTCGTCCAACATAGTACCTATATTGGGCGACGGAAGAGCCTGAAGCCAGACACCTGATTCCCATTCTCCCACAGCCAGAAGGCGAGCACGTTCTGCAACGTTAGAGCAAGAGTTCAGTAAATTGATTCTAACTCTGCTGCAGAGCGGCCTATCCCACTGTCTCTGAGAGCATGGGTAGGTGGGCAGATCAGTATTTGGGCAAGCCATTTTCCAAGCATTAATGGCTTCAATCTTACCTGACACTTCAGAATTAACCAGTGTAGGAAACAATATTTTCCTGGTCAATTCTTCAGTGTCATGTATTGAAGCCAAAAATGCTGGTAAACTCACATCGGAAATTTTTCGAACGCCGAGACCGCCTAAACGAATAGGCAAAGACGCTTGGAGATAGGCTCGGTCATTCAAATCTGCGTTTAAAATTTGGCAAAGTGTGTTTTGAATAATTTTGTCCATTTTCTCCAAAAGGGCAGAATGTTTAAATAAGTGTGCTGAACGAAGGGCATGTGTTAATTTAGGGACGAAAAGACAGTACCGAAGAATTGTAAAAGCAGAATGGATATTAATATGAAGAAGTCGGTTTGAAACTGCACAAAAATTTTGAATTTTCTCTTCAATAAAAGAATCAAAGGCTTCTTCAAAAACGGGAGAGCCTAGGAGTAGGAGAGAACTTTTATGCAATAATTTTAAATTTGGAGCCAGAATGTTAAATTTGTTAAATGCCGAAACTTTATCAATATTATCTTGTAAATAAATTTCACATTTTGATGAATTTAGTTCTAAGCCAATATTTTGAAATTCATTTTTTAGAAAAGCCAAATCACTAAGAACTGTGTCCACATCTCCTCCTAAGGTGCCGTCATCTAGATACCAAATATTGAATTTAGAATTTAGCTGACTAATTACGGATTGTATGGATAAACTGAAAATGACTGGCCCAAGAGGGTCACCTTGTTGACATCCAACTGCTGAGTCTAAAATATTGTCCTTGTATAATAATTTTGATGGGTGTCTGTAGCACTGCCAAAGAAAATTAAAAATTTTTGGAGTCTCAAATTTGGCCTGTGTCAACATGGTGTCCCTATTTACTGAATTAAAGGCGTTTTTGAGGTCAACCTTAAGAACGACCTCTCCTGCGCCGCAGCCAAGGTAAGTCGACAGGGCATGTATGGCAGCCTCACAACCCCCTTTTGACCCGAAGCCGAGTTGTAGGGGTTGAAATTTGCTGGCCAACTCTTCCTTATAAAAATGGCAGCAAATTTTGGCTACCATACGCCTAAAGGTACAACCAACGGCAATGGGACGAGTGCCACCATCTTTTTTTCGCAAGGTGCACAGATTTGCACCATAGAGAATATCAATGATGCCCTCGTCCACATTGCCGGACAACATAAGATTGACTAACCCTGTTAGCTCCTTCAGGAGTGCCTCACCAGCCTCCCCAGCAGCTGGACTCAGGAGATCTTTCAGATGCTGAGGAGTCAAACCATCTAGGCCACCAGCTGAACCACTCCTAAAGGAGCCAACAGCTGTCAGCACTTCCTTGGCTGTAACACGTAAACATTCGTCGTTAAAATTTGGAGGATCGGGAAAGGACAGGTCATTCTTTGGCGCAGGGTGCTTGCTCTTCAGATCAGCAAGAGTTTCTGGAGAGCAAGGCGCCACCACGTCGCTACTAAATAACAACCTGGATGCTCCTCTTATATCACCTTCTCTTAATTTTGATTCTACATAATAGAATAATGAATTTACCTACTTACCTACTTGTATTTATGTGTTCATAAATGAATTGTTTTAGACTTATCTTAACATATTTTACCAACTATTAATATTATTATTATATTTAGACTTTTATTGATTCAGAATTTTACTTGATATGTTAAAATTGTAAGACACTCTATGGGTATATTATATTAACCTGAAATAAATTGATTTTATTTTTTGAAGTGAAACTTCTTTATCGGCGTTGGAAAAAAATTTGCGTCACGTCACGTCACGTCACGATTTTTGGTTACGCGCCATCTTTGTTCTGTTCCCCACCACGGTGGATTCGAATTAAGAGTACTTTATCCAGGGATAGCATGTCATTTAAGGGATTTAGGACTTTTGGACTTTTGGACTTTTGGACTTTTGGGCTTTTGGACTTTTGGACTTTTGGATGGGACATTGGTACTTTGGGTCTTTGTTGGGACTTTGGGACTTTGGGACGTTGGGACTTTGGGACTTTGGGACTTTGGGACTTTGGGACTTTGGGACTTTGGGATTTTGGGACTTTGGGACTTTGGGACTTTGGGACTTTGGGACTTTGGGACTTTGGGACTTTGGGACTTTGGGACTTTGGGACTTTGTGACTTTGGGACTTTGGGACTTTGGGACTTTGGGACTTTGGGACTTTGGGACTTTGGGACTTTGGGACTTTGGGACTTTGGGACTTTGGGACTTTGGGACTTTGGGACTTTGGGACTTTGGGACTTTGGGACTTTGGGACTTTGGGACTTTGGGACTTTGGGACTTTGGGACTTTGGGACTTTGGGACTTTGGGACTTTGGGACTTTGGGACTTTGGGACTTTGGGACTTTTGGACTTTTGGCCTTTGGGACTTTGGGACTTTGGGACTTTGGGACTTTGGGACTTTGGGACTTTGGGACTTTGGGACTTTGGGACTTTGGGACTTTGGGACTTTGGGACTTTGGGACTTTGGGACTTTGGGACTTTGGGACTTTGGGACTTTGGGACTTTGGGACTTTGGGACTTTGGGACTTTGGGACTTTGGGACTTTGGGACTTTGGGACTTTGGGACTTTGGGATCTTGAGACCTTGGGACTTTGGGACTTTGGGACTTTTGGACTTTTGGCCTTTTGGACTTTTGGACTTTTGGACTTTTGGACTTTTGGACTTTTGGACTTTTGGACTTTTGGACTTTTGGACTTTTGGACTTTTGGACTTTTGGACTTTTGGACTTTTGGACTTTTGTACTTTTTGACTTAATTTAAGGTGAGGTGAAAATTAAGTTTATGAAGAAGTTTCACTTCTTACGTGTGTACACTAAGTACACGCAATTTTTTATTTATTTATTTTGTTTATCCAGGGAAATCTTTTATGGATGTACCTTGTAAAAGAGCAAGGTGATTCATATTTGCGTGTGGACCTAAGGAGCCGCAGCTTCGTACCCAAAGAGCCGCAAGTGGCTCGAGAGCCGCGGGTTGCCGATGCCTGCCGCTATGATGAATGCTAATAACAATGTTAATTGTTTCAAAATGGAGAAAGAATATTCCTTTTCAGAGCTTTCATTGCGTGCGCTGCATAAATAGGTACCTAGTTAAAGTTACGTAAGAATTATAATTAGGGATAATACGAAATTCTTCCTCATAAAAAGTTCTAAAATAAAGTCGGGTATGGTATTACGTATTACCTACACGCGACGGGCAGCATGATCTTTTTTATTCATATCAAAACACCTCCTCTTTCTCTCTCACGCAAACGAAGTTGCGCGGGGGTAGCTAGTTTTTTTTATATAAATAAAAACCTACCTGCGTAGGTACCTACTTGCATTTATATTGGTACATTTCATTTAAATTAGCGGACAAGGAGGATTAACTCTCTAATCATAAATAACTGACCTTGTAGGGCCGTTTTGTTTACAGCTTAGAAAACTGGCTCTCAACTCTCAATTCTGCTATAATAATTTAGCGCAAACCACTTTCATGTCACCGTCAGTCTAAAAAATACATTTATTTTATTAATTTACCGGATCACCTATGAATTTATTGGAATACCGATAAAATTTCAAAATTAACGACATTTTTGCCATACTCACTCAAAAACTTGGACACTAACCTTTTTTTTTTTTTTTTTTTTTTTTTTTTTTATACCGGTGGCAGACATGCATACGGCCCACCAGAAGGACCGGTGGTCACCGCAGCCTATGAACGTTTGCAACACCAGAGGTGCCACACTCGCGCTGCCGACCCTGTAAAAACCTTCTAAGACCCCTTTTGAAGAACCCCATACTGTAGGCGTTTGGGAAAACCGA